>OY751448.1:15256239-16615254 GCA_963565745.1 Phengaris arion | reverse complement strand
GCATTACAGCAAAGGACAACAAATAACAATTCTTCTGTGGCATGTCATGACAACAATCGTTTTAATTATTAAAGAATTTTGCGCTTTCCATAATATTTGTTATAGACTGGAGTTCGCCCTGTGGTCGAAATTCGTCCGTAATAATCAACATTTTTTTTTTAATTTGAACCATACATATAGAGGGATAATACATATATTCTTTTGCCGCTTAGATAGTTTTTTTTTTTTTTGTTGTGACAGATTAACAATTTCAATATATTAGCTTTCTGCATACCTTCCTCCACATAAATGTTCGGACAACCTGATGCTACTTTTCGCCACCGTTCCAAGCGACAAAATATTTATCATCCTCATCACCTTGATGAGTGGCAGTCCTCCACCGCGCGCTTTACTCGAAGCTTTCTGCCGCGCACAGTAAAACTCTGGAATGAGCCGTTGCCAGCGGTACTTTCGGATCATTACGACCTGCAAACCTTCAAGAAGAGAGCGTATTCCCTCCTAAAAGGCCGGCAACGCACTTACAACTCCTCTTATGTTGCGGGTGTCCATGGGCGACGCTATCGCTTTCCAGCAGGTGATCCGTTTGCTCGTTTGGCCTTAATTTTATTTAAAAAACTTTAGCTGTGCCAAATATCATATTCATCCGTTCGGACAATTCTCGTAAAACTGAAATATATATTCAAACTTAAATAAGTAGTATTATTACTCCGGTTATAAAACCTCACGTTATAAACATTTTCAGGTCCAAAACAGCAGTTCCCCCCACCGAAACCACCAATCCCTCCCATGCCCAACATGTCTCAGCCACTGATCGGTGGCCTGTCACAGTCGAACCAGTCCCTCCTCGGAGACTTCAATGGTCAGCCATCCATCCCAGCTAAGCCTGCCCATCCAACCGTCCCAGACCTCATATCAGGTGTGAAACCCGCTCAACCACTGATGAACCAGTTCAACCCGCCCATGGGAGCTCCAGTGCAACCGATGATGCCCCAGCAGCCACTGGCAACTGCGCAACCGATCACCCCCAACCAGCCCATGCAAAGTAGACCCCTGGTTGGCGCTCAACCGCTAGTTGGGTTAACCTCGCAGCCGCTGATGAACCAAACCCCATCTCTGATGGCTCAAAACATGATGGTATCTCATTCTGCTCCGGTTCAACCACTCAATGGCAGTGCACCACTGATTAGCACAGCGCCACAACCACAGAACTTGATCAATACATCGCCGCCGTCGCAGCCACTGATAAGCTCGAGCGAACCACTGATCGGCATGGGTCAAACTTCTCCACCCCAACAACCTCTGGTGGGTCCTACACCCCTGGTCCCGAGCTCGCAACCACAGCCTACCCAAACCACTGGTCTATCTAGCCCACCGAAACCAGTAGCTGTTTCGGTAGCCAGCCACCCCGTGACATCGACGCCGATCACCACCGTCAAAAGCGATTCGTTCTCTAAGCCCGGTAAGTCCTTTACAATATGAAAACCAATATTTTAAATAACGTTATATAAAATCAATTACATAAAATTTTGGGTGCGTTAATTTACTTTGATTGATTTGGCAGATTTTTTTTTAATACGAAATAAAGATATCTAGTAATGTGTTAATCTTCGCCACTAGGCCATTGGCCTGGCATAGGCCAGGCTCACATCATCAGCTGATTCGCCTCACAGCTGATTGGAAACCCCAAAATATGTTTTAAAACCAGCAGCTCATAGTATGAGCTGATAGTATGAGGTCAATATACTTGGCGGCGAAAATTCGTTTGATGACTAGTTTTTAATAATATAAGCTACTTTTAAAATATTGTCTTTCAGGGTCTCTAGTGGGCTCGCTGGTGAGCAGCCCGACGGAGCCCATGGGCGTGGTCAGCCCGCCGCCCGCCGCCGAGTGGGCCATCCCGCAGCCGCAGAAACTCAAGTGAGTGTTGCATATCACTCTTACTAAATATGTATATTATTAAAATGTTATAGTAATAATAATCTATAGAAGATCACCTGCCTGAAGCTGGGACTATATGGTCCGAAATCCGGCGAACCCGGGAAAATTCAGGGCAATGAAAATAGAACTCTGTGATAATACAATAAAGTTGAAAATCGAAGTGTCGAGTGTCTGTCATATATGACATTGACATTTGACTCGACACTTGTGTGTTCGATTTTATAGCTCTAGTGCATAACGCTGAGTTCTATTTTCAGTGCTCAAAATTTTCCCCGGTCTGCCGGATTAAAAAAATTATATAAAAATATATAAATAATTAGATTTTTTGTCACCTGCGACTTCGCCGAATTGTCATGTAGACGGTCGATTTTCGTGTAAATTCCCCATTTGCACAGTTCGTTGATATACAGGTAATGTTGATGGTTATATCAAATTTAAAAAATACTAGAGGTTAGAACATAAAGGCACAAACTGCGGAGATATCAGAAATATTGTGAATGTGATTGATGTAGCAACACACAGCGAGAATGGGAATATGGAGCTTGTATGGGGTGTTTTCGCGCTTCGAGTAATCTGCAGTTTCTTTCGAAATATTGATTTTTATAATAATCAAATCAAATTTTCCGTTTATTTCCAAAATATTCTTCATAGGAGTACAATTCCTTAAATCTAACAATTTATACTTACAGCTAGCATAGCTGGGCATTAACTCGTTAATCCGTTAATCGTTAATTAACGAACTTAACATTTTGATTAACGGATTAACTTTTAAGTTAACTTTTAAAAATGTTAACGGATACGTTAACTTCCGTTAATATGCAGAAGTCCGTTAATCGTTAATACAATGCCTAATAGTTACCGCCCGGCACCGACAAGTGCCGGGCGGCGCGTGGCAGCGAGTGAAACAAAAACAAAACTAGATATATTTTGCCGGCGCGTGCGAGTGAGAAAGAAAACTGCGAAGAGATTTGTTTCGTTTGATCATTTCATTACTTAGCGCCGGTGCTTAGAGTGACGAGTGTTTTGTTTGTTTGTTTGTATGTGTTATAAATTACTGTCAGTGATCAATTGCGTGTTGATAATTGATGAATGAATTAGAACCCAAAACCAAAATAGGTTTTATAAGTTCACTAACGCAACGATATAAAGATGCAATTTTACACATATTAACGGATTAACGATTAACGTTAACTTGCGTTAATTCTACCAAAATGTAACGCTTTAACGTTTAACGAAGCTAACTTTTTTTGTAGCGGATTAACGATTAACAAGGTTAACTATTTGATTAACGGTGCCCGGCTATGACAGCTAGGTTCAAAAACATTCACAGCGGCTCTTGCACTAAGCACAGCTTGTATCGCAAATGCCAGAGATTGAGGTGGTAAAAAAAAATCATGTTTGTTTAAACCTAATAATAACTACTTTGTGTGTGTGTGTGTATCATGGCAATAAAAGTTCCGTTTCTATATAATACTTTCCTAACAGCCAATCTTCAAGGATTTTCTTTGATTGCCCAGTTGTCGACCTAGTGATAGATGGAACTTTCTTACAGACCTCGTTATACAGGTAAGGTACAAGGAAGGGTGCGTGCCGCTGAGCAAATGTTGTATGTACTGATGGAACTGGTATTTTGTAGACTCGGCGCTGAAGAAAAGTATTATACCGTTGCGAATTTATAAGTATTTTGTGCTGGAAAGTAGCGACTCTTAATATGTAAAGTTGCATTACACGTAGGACTTTACATTCATAATATTCCTTCCGTGAACTTTCAGAGAACTATTCATTAATGTTGTAAAAATTACAGTCAAGTAGCCTATTGTGCCGGAGTCTTAATCATAACAATAACATCTATGGACGCTTAACACCACGTCCATCTGGCCCTGTAGTAAGTACTCGAAGAACTAGTGTTACAGGTACCAGACAATGGAAAGTATAATATTTAAACGTTTATACTATACATATATTTAAGGATTTTATTATATTATAGTTAAATGGATGTGCCATGACATAGAAAAACTTTTGTTTCTTCGACGGGATTCGAACCCGCGACCCCCGGCTTAGGCACCAACGCGCGGAACCACTGAGTCCCAGAGGTCGTCAAAGTCATGTTTACAATGCGCAGGTACACGCAACTGTTCAACGCGACCGACCGCGCCAAGTCCGGCTCCGTCTCTGGAGCGCAGGCGCGCGCCATCATGCTGCAGTCCCGCCTGCCCCAGCCGGCGCTGGCGCAGATCTGGGCGCTGTCGGACCTGGACGCGGACGGCAAGCTGGGCTGCGAGGAGTTCGTGCTGGCCATGTACCTGTGCGAGCGTGCCGCGCACGGCGACCCCGTCCCCGGCAAGCTGCCGCCCGACCTCGTGCCTCCCACCTTCAGGTAAGGCGTATTTCTAGAAATGTCTTGATGAATGGGTAACATATGTATAGTTTTTTTATTGGCTTTTCGAAAAGTACATAATAACCTGGGAAATACCATGTACCTGCCAAAGCCACTATCATGGAAACTTCATGATTGGCCATCTTTCTTACCTGTGTAAGGAGCCCGCGCTGACTAACTTTCAGCCTAAACAAAATGACGAAGGTCCCTTAATCCAGTAGTAGAGTAAAAGGCATTTTATATATTTAGTTAAAAGAGTATAAAATACCACAGGGCCCGCCGCCGCGAGTCGGTCTCCAGCGTGGGTAGCACTCGCTCGTACGAGGAGCGGCGGCGCGAGAACCTCGCGCGCGGCCAGGCGGAGCTCGAGCGGCGCCGCGACCAGCTCGCCACGCAGCAGATAAACGAGAAGGTATGTGGAGTGGCGAAACGCCCGGCTGTGTCTAGGGCGGGGGAGAAGAAGAAGATTTGTCAACGTCAAAATGGGGACTTTAGTAAAAAAATAACAATAAGAATTTCGCTTTATTTTTAAAAATAAATATTAATAATGATTTTTTCTTATTTTGTTCGGAAATTTAAAAAATATTGTGTTGTTTATATCATTGAGTGGGTATAATTTCTGATCTTCTATATTTAATTTCATGCACAACAGGAGGCAGAGGTAAAAATAAAGTTGAATCATAATACATAAATAACTATTATGGTTCCGTTTGACGTCCCAAAGTTCTTTACGAGAGTACATCGTCTTCTTTCCGCATTACAGCCGCTAGATGTCGTTTACCGTTACAGATTACCTCCCTGCGCCCTCTTCTGGTAAGTTGGTAAACTAGGTGAAAACCACAAGCCGCCATATTTGATATAACTGATCATTGTTGCGTCGTTTTTACAACCATGCAGCCGCTAAAAACTTATTATGACTTATTTAAGTTCAAATTATAACTTGAAAAGAAATTTTAAAAGTATAATTTTAAAATTTACATTACATTTCGTCATTAGAGTTCATTTATAGTTTTTTTATCGCGGTCGTAGTATCGGATAGACGAAAATCACGCGATCGGGTAAAAAGTTCGTCTATAACTATGGAGAATAGTCTCCAGTTGCTGGTTGGTCACATAACCAGGTCCAGCATCATTCTCACACTCCTGGAAAGGTACCAATGCGACACGGTTGGCAATATAAACCTTTAATTTTTGTTTTTCTCATTTTTTCTCATGAATTGGTCCAGAGTTGCTGAGGTTCCTCTATACTCGGATACCGTAGTGCATAGTGCATAGTACCTGTTCTACGAGGGCTGCACTAAAAGTATCGGGAATGGAATATTTCCACTGTTCCTGTCATATTAAAATCTTTTTAATTTAAAACTCCTTGGTTTTAAAAATCGAATACCGTTTATTTATTTAAAAAAAGATTCTCGGTCTTGTCACAAGGTCTTGTCAAACTTGTTTAGTCGTTGAGAAAATGGAATTGACTCGAGAAAATTCTAGAGCGATGATTTATTATGCCTTTCGAAGTGGTTTAACACAAAAACAGTGTGTTGACCGGATGATTTCTGCATTTGGTGATGAAGCCCCATCCACAACCACAATTTATCGCTGGTTTGCTGAATTTCAACGTGGACGTGTCAAGCTCAGTGATGATCCCCGTCAAGGTCGTCCAAAAACTGTAGTCCAAGAAAACGTTGATGCTGTGCGTAAGTTGATTGAGGAAGATCGACATGTGACATACCGCGAAATTCAGGCAACTTTAGACATTGGCATGAGTCAAATACAAATAATCTTGCATGAACAATTAGGTGTAAAAAAGTTGTTTTCCCGATGGATACCGCATTTGCTCTGTGAAGAGCAAAAAGCGGCTCGCGTTACTTGGTGCGTCAGAACTCTCGAAAGATTCCACGCAGGATCCTTAAATGCTGTATACAACATCGTATCAGGTGACGAATCCTGGATATACGCGTACGAACCCGAAACAAAAAACCAGTCACGAGTTTGGGTGTTCGAAAATGAGTTAAAGCCAACAAAAATTCGTTGTTGGCTTTAACTCATTTTTCAACTCAGTTCGTTCACGGAGTGTTGAAAAAAAAATGGCCGCATCATCCTCCATCACGACAATGCGAGTTTTCACACCGCGCACAGAACAAAAGAGTTTTTAGAGCAAGAAATCATAGAATTATTAGACCATCCGCCGTACAGCCCCGATCTTAGCCCTAATGATTTCTATACTTTTCCTAAAATAAAGAATAAATTGCGTGGTCAGAGATTTTCATCACCTGAAGAAGCTGTGAACGCCTACAAAACGGCCATTTTGGAGACCCCAACTTCCGAATGGAATGGTTGCTTCAATGATTGGTTCCATCGTATGGAAAAATGTGTCAAATTTCGGGGAGAATACTTCGAAAAGCAATAAATACATTTTTAAATAGTAATGTTGTGTCACTTCCTTGATTCCAGAAATTTTCAGTGCCGCCCTCGTATCTAACTGTTAATTGTTCATAGAATCGAACGTGACACACGATCGCAACGAATCATTAGTAACTTTTTAACTCTGCAAGACCTTTTGAACGTTATATTCAGCCCTCATCACCAGCCGGTCGTGTACAATACCGACGGTGGTCATCTTTCATGATACCCCAGTAGAGGCAGGGAATTTAATCTGAATTACAATACGGTACAGAATATTTGTTACTTGGTTAACTCCTGGGCCATGTATGAGTTTGTCATTCAAAAAGACGCATGACGCGTCGTAATTAATTAGTTTTCGTGCATGTCAGCTTGCTCGTGTTACATTATACCAGACTGCAAATAATAAGTGTTGCGAGGTAATCGTGGTGCTCTCGGAACAGAATCACTTCACCAACATAATTTCCTTAAACACTAGGCCGATACGGGCCAGCACACACGATTACAATAATTATTTTGTCGTATGTAAAATATTTATATTAAACGGCACACCTTGGAAGCTCAAGATCAGCATTCATGTTTGTGAACTTATTCATATTTATCAACGACCAAGTTGGTTTACATCAACAAAATGTTATCTTAAAAAATTGAAAGCTCGAACGGCTTCGTCACAGGTCATAGACAAACTAGTATACTCATAAGTATTACTTGAGTCGTTTTTGTGATTCTTTTGTTACTTAAAAACATTATCACACAGTTGCATTATTAACAAGCCAGGAGATAACAAATAGGTGTATCATAAAGGACTTTGGACGTCAAACGGAACCATAATATAGAATTTTACCTTCCAATAAAATTGCTATTATGTTTCAAGACGTCCAAAGTCCTGGTAAAGGCTTTCTGGTGTTCGGCCTCATCATTATGAGACTCTAACAATAATCAGTTATATCAAATATGGCGGCTTGTGGCCTTTCATCTAGTTCACAGACTTACCAGAAGAGGGCGCAGGGAGGTAGTCTGTAACGGTAAACGACATCTAGCGGCTGTAATGCAGAAAGAAGACGATGCACTCTCATAAAGAACTTTGGACGTCTTGGAACGTAATAGCAATTTTATTGGAAGGTAAAATTCTATATTTTAACTTCTTTCGGATTTGTATAATTAAGTAAAATGTGTTTACAGTAAATATGTATATAAATATCAATATCAAAAACTTGACTACGAATGAACTCGACACAATGCAGATGGAGAGAGAGCGGAAGGAACGAGAGGAGGCGGAGAAGAAGGAGAAGCTCCGGCTGGAGGCGCAGAAGAAGGAGCAGGAGGAGCTGATGAGGAAACAGAAGGAGGAACAGGTAGGAACCCCTATGGATTTTAGCTCGAGGGTGGGACGCTTTTCAATATTAAAATGGACAGTCGACTTTAGGGGTAGAAGATAAAATAATATCCACGGACGCTTCGCACCACGTCAATCTGGCCCCGTGATAGAACTTGTGTTACAGCTACCAGACAACGGGAAGTATATTTAATACACATCCATGACCCAGGGACATTGAAAGCTTTTGTTCCCTCGGTGGGGATTTGAACCCGCGACCTCCGGCTTGAGCGCCGACGGCCGACGCGCTAACCACTGAGTCACAGAGGCCGTCGAATACATGATTTTTGATTTATTTATTTCAGGAGAAACGCGAGGCAGCTCGTAAAGAGATGGAGAGACAATGCCAACTGGAGTGGGAGAAGAAGAGGTTAGTGTGCCGCACAATAATAGATTTATATTATTGTTTTTCACGTTTAAATGGGGCGTGTTTTTACATAAAATATTTTGATGGAAAAAAAGTATGTACTACATACAGGTCATAATATATTATGCATTTATTTTTTTGTCAGAACTCGCGAACTGGAAGCCATGCGTGCGGAGGAGCAGAGCAAAGTGCTGAGTCTGAAGGCACGCAGCCAGGCGCTGGCCGCCGAGCTGGGCTCGGTCACCACGCGAGCTGGCAACCTCGCCAAAGATATTAGAGACACGCGCACCGCCGTCGCCGCCGCTAAATGCACCATCGACTCTATGAGGTGAGCTGGCAACGTTGCAATAGGGAATATGCATATTAAATACATAATTTAATATTATACTAGACTGAAAAATAAAACAAATATCGTACAAATCTGCTATAAAAATATCTGCTGAAAATAAGTATTGAAATATGACGATGTATCTCTTACTATCAAAACGAAATTTTGTGTTAACTTTCTATGTAAGTCGTGTAATATGACGTCACATTATACGTCGCAACGCCACAACATACCTCTAGAATACTTTAACAATATTTTTATTAAAAAAAAATTGCGTCTGAAGATGACAATGTTTATTACAATATTTTATATTTTACACATAATCATTTTACTGTTTCTTGGCCTGTCCTGCAAGGTCACCAAGATTGTGTTGAATCATTAAAATACAAAATATCAGAATACACTTGTCGAAGTAGAATAAAGGTTTCCAGTATCTGAAACTGCATCGCTTGTGTCAGGTCGGACCGCGACGCGAGCATGGCGGAGATGTCGCAGCTCAAGGCCAAGGTCAAAGAACTCAACGCCAAACAGATCGCGCTCAACAAGGAGAAAGCCGAGCTTGACGCCAAGGTAACGTGACGTCACAGTTTACTAACAGTGTGATATTTTCTTTAAAAATTCCTACCTTGAAAACTAATGATTACAAAATCATCAAAGGATAAAGTTTCGTGTTACAGCTATCATCTCTTAACTAAAGGACAGTTATTAACAGAAAAAATTGTAAAGCCTATGTTACCGGGCCATTATTACAAATCGTTTAACATCTCATTTCTTAAAATCGGATCAGTAGTTTATGCGCTACGATGGAACAAACAAACATACATACAGACTGCCAAAATCATTACCCGTCCTTACGGCTTAGCGGTAGTCGGGAGAAAATACGTCAAGCGAGAACTTTTGGAGAATGTCGCGCGGTGAATACGATATTATATTTTTTGTTTGTGTACAGGCGAAGGCGTCGGAGGGCGCGGGCGAGGACGGCAAGCTCAGCATGATGGAGGTCACGCTCAAGCAGCTGAGGGACAAGGTACGTACATATGTAGACATCGGTATGTATATCTGTTCCACAAACCTCCACACGACCCGTAGGAATCCTTGGGTACAATAAAAATGGTACTTATCAGTGGCGAAGGGTCTAAAGAACTGCATTCTTATCGGCTTCCCTTTCAGATTAACTCATGAACCATGACCACCAGCCAAAACTAGTATATGGAAAACAATAATATCTTATACAAGTCAGGTCGGACAAACGATAGCGCGATGTAGACCGACTCAAGCGACATCTATGTGCTGCGCGTTGCAACTTTGACACCAATATTGCAATCACAGATCTCTTTATAACCCGATATATTTAGAGTTATGGTGGAAGATCATAGGAACCTTATCTCGTTAGAAATAAAGTTGAAATTCATACATAGGTATATGCCGAAATATTCAGAGTTATGAGAGATCATAGGAACCTTATTTTATTAGAAATAAATATGAAATTCAAACTTGTTTTTAAGAGCCGGCTGGCCAACTGAAGAATTAATATGATTAGTCCGATGACAGTTCGATGTAATTAAGGGCTATTTTTCTGTGCCATTAACCCGCAACTTTGTAGCTTTCACTAATGAGGAGCCGTTATTAGATAATATCACGTGCATCATAAGACGAATGAATTTTTAAAAGTAGCTCGGCGGTACCTCAGTTGCGCGTCCTTGGATGTAAAATCATGTTATTAGGTTAATAATATTAGGTCTTTACCTATGAAATTGTCGTTTTGTATAAAAAAATTTAAACTAATTTTTTTCATGTATTTTTTATTTGTATTAATCGAAGTAATCACCCATGCAATCAATGCATCTTTGCCCACGCAATGGTAGTTTATTCCATCCACCATCACTTTTTTAGGGGTAAGTTTTCGTTTAGGGCATTGTTTAGGTGCTGAACCAGGATCCAACCAACTTGCTGAGCGATTGCGGTTATCAAACAGAATCAATTTTTCATCGCAGATAACAATGCGGTTCAAAATTCCTTCATTTGTGTGCCTGTTGAGCAGTGCAAGGCACGTCTGGACGCGTACTTTGCGCTTGCGATCATTGAGTTCGTGGGGCACCATTTGTCAAACTTTTTTACTTCGTCTTCGGACGACCGCAAGGTTCATTTTTCAGGTCGAAATTTCCAGAACGGAAGCGAGCAAACCAATAACAGGTGGTGCGTTGGTTTGTAGTGTTAGCTCCGTAAACGTCGTTGATGTTGCGTGCCGCTTGTGCCGCGTTGCTGCCACGACGGTACTCCATGTTATATATGCACGGTGTGCCATATTCCATGATGACGAAAAAGATTGAAATGCGATGAAAATGTAACACTAATCAATAAACAAATGACTACTTTTGGAAAAAGTATTCCATATTTTTTAAATAAAATTAATTTGAAATTAGAATTCTTAGCTAAACAAAAATTATTTTGATTTGAAATGGCCAGTACTGCAGAACGGCAATTTCATAGGTAAAGACCTATTATATATTGTTCAACTATTATTTTTGAAATGATATTGAGCAGCGAGAAGTGATAAATATAATTCGTGTTAAAGTTTGAACTAATACGTGTTTATGTACTTATATGTGAATATTGAATGTGAGACTACTTGTGTTGTTTTTATTGTTGGTGATAAATCGTTTGAATAAATTGACTTTTACGGTAAGCGGAAAGTTGGATACCTACCTACTATCAATTGTAATTTGTAGTTATCATAATAATAGACGATCATAATATTGTATATTATTGTTTAATAGGCGGTTGTTACGTGGACGTGTACCGTTTTATTATTAAGTACTTATTTTGTATTTTACCTAATTGTGGGTATTCTTATAGTTACCTAAGTATTTACAATGTCTCTCGGACACGACACATCACACAACTCTACACGCTCGTAACGACCTTGACCATCATACATCATATGGTGCTAAATTTCCCTTCAAAAAAATTTGCACAACTCAAGTCTAGCTACTAGGGCTTCTCTCTGAAGTAAACCCACCCTTCGCCACTGGTACCTATGTAAAAAGAGCCATTAATCACTTTTTATTAAATTATTTATTATGAATGAATTATTATTATTTATATTGGTGTTAGTTGTTGAAGAAACATATGGTTTATCCTCGAAAGTTTTTTATCAGATGCTGACGCGTTTTACCTGCAATAACCTTCCCTAAGGCATTAACAATGCTGAAGATGTCATCTTAACACCGTCGGTAGTTTTTGAGAAAATCACGAACATACAAACATACGTATGAGTCGATAACATAGCATCCTTTTTTTAAAGCGTTTAAAAATAGTCTAACATATCCATAAGCCCTCATACCCACGAGAGTTTTTTTTTATGGTCGCGACAGATAAAACTGCACTGTATATAAAACTCTGCGCTAGTACAATAGAGCTGAAAGTCCTGTAGAGTTGTCAAATCTCACATTTGACACTTGGCACTTCGATTTTCAGCTCTTATTGTATTAGCACAGAGTTCTATTTACAGTGCAGTTTTTTCTGTCGTTACTACAAAAAAAACTCATGAAAACGTAGCCAACTGTCGTGTCGAATACACTAATTCTTTTTCAAGTGATTTGAAAATACTTTGTAGCACACAAAATATGCTCAAATACGCCGTGTGTCAGGTGGACGCGGCCAAAGCCATCGTCGAAAGCAAGAGGAGCGACCTCCAGAGCAACAAGTCCCAGCTGGCCGAGCTTTCGGAGACGGTGGCGCGGCTCAGCGAGCGCTGTGAGGTGGTGTGGAAGCTGTACGAGCAGCGGCGCGACGAGTACGTGCAGAGCCGCAGCACCGCGCCCGCCGACCAGTGGCCCGCAGGTGCGTCGGGAGAGAAACTTAAATGCACGCGCACACACACACACACACAGTACGTGCAGAGCCGCAGCACCGCGCCCGCCGACCAGTGGCCCGCAGGTGCGTCGGGAGAGAAACTTACATGCACGCGCACACACACACACACACACAGTACGTGCAGAGCCGCAGCACCGCAGCACCGCGCCCGCCGACCAGTGGCCCGCAGGTGCGTCGGGAGAGAAACTTACATGCACGCGCGCACACACACACACAGTACGTGCAGAGCCGCAGCACCGCGCCCGCCGACCAGTGGCCCGCAGGTGCGTCGGGAGAGAAACTTACATGCACGCGCACACACACACACACAGTACGTGCAGAGCCGCAGCACCGCGCCCGCCGACCAGTGTCCCGCAGGTGCGTCGGGAGAGAAACTTACATGCACGCACACACACACACACAGTACGTGCAGAGCCGCAGCACCGCGCCCGCCGACCAGTGGCCCGCAGGTGCGTCGGGAGAGAAACTTACATGCACGCACACACACACACACAGTACGTGCAGAGCCGCAGCACCGCGCCCGCCGACCAGTGGCCCGCAGGTGCGTCGGGAGAGAAACTTACATGCACGCACACACACACACACACAGTACGTGCAGAGCCGCAGCACCGCGCCCGCCGACCAGTGGCCCGCAGGTGCGTCGGGAGAGAAACTTACATGCACGCACACACACACACAGTACGTGCAGAGCCGCAGCACCGCGCCCGCCGACCAGTGGCCCGCAGGTGCGTCGGGAGAGAAACTTACATACACACACACACAAACACACAGTACGTGCAGAGCCGCAGCACCGCGCTCGCTGACCAGTGTCCCGCAGGTGCGTCGGGAGAGAAACTTACTTGCACGCGCACACACACACACACACAGTACGTGCAGAGCCGCAGCACCGCGCCCGCCGACCAGTGGCCCGCAGGTGCGTCGAGAGAGAAACTTACATGCACGCACACACACATACACAGTGCGAGTATAACCGCAGCTGGCATCAGTGGTCTGTCTGTACGCTATCACGCACGTACACAATACACATGCACGCAAAAAAAACATACATAAGCACGCACTATGGCGTACACTCTATTATCTTTAGATCTAGTAAAGGGAGAACAGAGCCTACTTATTATTAATGTACTTAGCCCAAATTAACTGAATTATTTTTTTATTATTATTACACACAACCCGCATTATTTCTCTTTCATGTGACCAATGAAGATGTTTATCTCATACATTCACAAAAGTCACAATTATATTCCACTCACACACAAAAAGAATAAGAGATGATTACATAACGCACATGCAACCAGGAACTGACTTATACGTATACGCCTGGTGCGTACACTTTTACGTACATTCATACTAATTAAAGTTTCTTTTATGTAGTTAAAATTGAGTTTATTAACGGTTATACTATGTACAGAGTCGGATTGGGGCACGTCGGACGCGGCGTGGAGCGAGCCCGCCGCCGACGCGTGGGGTGACGCGCCCGCCGCCGGCGCGTGGGGTGACGCGCCTACCGCCAGCGGTACGTACGCACGCACGTCACATTGGATATGAATGATAAATAGTACAGTAAAGAACTGTATCTGTAATGTGCGGCGCGGAGCACGTAGAATTTTTGTTTTAATTTGAATTGACTCGTCGCTACTTGTCTCTTTCACTCGCGAATTCTATGTGCTACGCGACCGCACTTTAGACGCTGATAATAGTAATAAGGGAATGAGAAATTTAAAAATTACAAGCAAATAAAAGAAAATAAGAGTGGGCGTCAAGAACAACACTAGTTCTCGTCATGGGTGGAATTATTAGAAAATAAAGAGAATATTACATGCTGCCATCTCACATTCCTCTATCAAATATTATGTCCAAAATATTTACGACACGGATACGCTAATCTCCGTTGCTGTCTTTGTGTGATACGTTTAAAAAGCCACTTGACAGACAAAGACAGCAACATGAATAAGGGATTTTATTAATAAGGGATCAGTGTATAATATTCTCATTCATTTTATGTTCCCTCTCTACACTCTACAGTATAATATATTAAAAGATGTCCACTTCCGATTTATACATATAGCAATAGAAGCGGTGCCGGTCGCTGCGGCGGCGGCGGGGGCGGTAGTGGCGGAGGGCGCGGGAGCGGTGGCGGCGGGCAGCGCGGGGGCGGCGCCGCGCTGGCGCTGCGTGTACGAGTTCACGGCGCGCACGCAGGACGAGCTCAGCCTGCAGCCCGGCGACCTGGTCAGTACACACGCACACTCGTTGTTCAAATTGAATTTAATGAATACGTGAACAAAAGATAAAATTCGGCAAATTTTCTTGTGGTATTGTTTCTTTATCGCACGGTAAATAAGTGGCATTTAGTTTGGTAGCGTTATATATGGCTATTTATTTATTGTCTCTTTGTGTACGTTTACATAAAAATAGGACCTGAACAGAGTATTTCAAGAAATTTCGAAATAGCCATAGACAATTTACCACAGATAATAGACCATAGCTATTGCCGTATGCTTCAGGTAAGCGAGGCGCCGACACCGCGCGGCGACGCCGAGCCGGGCTGGGCGTGGGGCACCGCCAGAGGTGATTATAGCACAATCTTCGGCTGGGACTATACTGTCCGGAATCCGGTAGGCCGAGGAAAATTGAGTGCAATGAAAATAAACTCTGGGCTAATACAATAGAGCTGAAAATCGAAGTGTTCGTGTGTGTACAGTGTCGATGTGTCGAGTCAAATGTCAATGTCATATTTTATGACAGCTCGACACTCGATACTTCGATTTTCAACTCTATTGTATTAGCACAAAGTTCTATTTTCAGTGCTCTGATTTTTCCCGGACCGCCGCATTCCGGATCATATAGTCCCAGCCTTAATATATTGTAGAATGTATAGGCCTGACCAGGTATATAGAATATCTTGCCGTATTGCGGAAAATTGCGGAACTAAACTGATATGTTACTTTATTCTATTCACGTTAAGTTTTCAGTGAGTCATCAGTGCAAATGACAAAATTAACCAACTACAAATAGTGTAGTAGAATACCGAATTTGGAACAGTGTATGCTAACATTCATTTTGTTAATTAATTGAAAGTAAAATAAAAATTGAGAATCTTCTCCTTTTTGGTAGTCGGTTAAAAGATTTAATTTAAATTTATACAACAAAACACTCTTGACATTTTGGAATTTACCGCGCTACAAAATACTGTTTACGTAGGTGGCGCCCTCTACGATTAACTTTGCGTAATGTTCCTAATTTTCCGCAACGTGGCGAAGATATTTACTGTGCTATATTTATTACTGACACGTATTTTTTGTGCGCAGGTCAATCGGGCTGGTTCCCGGAGTCGTACGTGGAGGACCTGACGGCGGTGGCGTATACTGATGCTGTGGAGCCCCTCGACACCAAGACGCAGCTCGAAGGTGAGCGAAGCTGTACTTATATTTTTAAGACTCTAGGAGCTTAGGATCTATGTACACCGAAATGATACGTGACATGGCGCTTCATTTTTAGGATTGCTATTCAAAATTGAACTTTATTCATTATACTAAGAGAGATACACGTTTCATCGTAAGAGTTCGAATGTCAAGTTGCACCGCGCTGCACGTGCATGTGGAGTGTATGACTGATGTCATATGAAACGTGTGTATTTTTGTGTAGTGAGTAAAAACAATACTAGAATAATAAAATATATATAATAAAATGTATGGGATAGAAAAATTTTGTCGCTAAATTACGTAGCTCCTATTTGGCCGTTACCTCGAAACAGCGGGCCTTACATCTAAAAGCTTTGTACGAATTTTTTTAATGAAATGGACCAGGAAACGAGCAGACAGACCGCCTGATGGTAAGCGATTACCGCCGCCCGCAACACGCGGACACTCGCAACACCAGCACTTGCGTTCCTGCTCCTTTAAATCCTCAATCCCCCTCGCATCCGGTATCCGGTAACCTCGTCACTCGGCGAAACACAACGCAAGCGCTATTTCACGGTGTTCTGTGAGGTCCGTATTTATTATCAATTATGATTACTATCATCGATGCACTTTTAACAGCCTCCATGGACTAGTGGCTAGAGCTTGGCTCTCGACTCGGAGGTCGTGGGTTCGATTACCGCATTGGAACAACAAAAAAAAAGTTGTTTCCAAGTTTGGTTAGGACAATGCAGGCTGATCACCCTATTGTCTGACAAGAAGGATGATCCATGCGTCGGATGGGCATGGGCAAGGCAGGGCAACAGTCGGACCTGCGCCTGATCCGTCCCACTGGGTTACGAGAGTAAAGGAGGAGAGAGTGCTCTTGTGTACTGCGCACACACTTGAGCACTATAAAATAAAACCTGCGTAGCTGGCCTGGTTTCAATGAAATCGGCCCCCGTCACCGTGATCAGTGTGGGAAGCTATTATTATTACTGTCACCAAAAGGTTTTTCACCAAAGGTTTTATTTTCAATCAGTTTACTGAAAGCAGAAAAAATTACTAACTTAAGAATAATCATTTAACTAACCCAGATTAAAAATCAATGTATATCATTTAATCATACATTTATGTATAAAAGTGCTATGAAAACACTAAGCTCAGACTTAATTTGTTTGTAGACCTGGTTGAGAAGGCTCGGACTCCGCCGGGTACGTGTCACCCCGCCCCCGAAATATCACAACCCAACAATACCCGCAAGATAAACGCCTATCGAACTGTTGCCTTGTGTCGAATATCACATTTTAACAAAATCATTTTTAAATCTAAGAGAAAAAGTTATGTAGGTTGCTGCTATTAATAATGATAAGCGAATAAAAAATGTTGCCATGTCTTTCTCGCAGAACGAAATGTGACGTCACAATCTGCCATACATTGTTTAATGACAAAGTACTTGGGTTGCCCAAAAATATTTGTCTTACCGGGATTCGAACCCACCACATTTCCAATTTTCGAACAATGCAAAAATTAAAATTATACTAAGGGCATGCCATCCCGCTACTGTGATTGACATTTTTATGAAGTCGAAATCATTGTTGCACAACGAAAGAAAAGACATTTATAACTTAAAAATGCGCAGTTCCCCAGTAATAAGACCGAAATAGATAGATCGATTTTTCTTCCCCAAAACTCCATGCAAACTAAATTTCATGGAAACATTTACAGCCGTTTTCGACATTCTGATTATATAGACACACCGGCATATTTAGCGGAACACAAAAAAAAGATCCATAATTAAAAAAAAATATGGTTTTATTTTAAAATCTACTTACTACACTTCTTTTGTTATTTAAAGTTTCATTTGTTTTACTTAAAATGAGATCACATTAAGAACAGATTTTACGAGTAAAGGCTCTATTTGTGAAAAATTGTACATTTTTTGAACTTTTAATGTAACCGGGAAAAGTGAAAATAAATATTAAAATAACAATTAATTAAATTAGAAAAATGGTGATTAATATCGCGTATTTCCTCCACGTGCTCTTATTAAAGTTTCTACCCGTCTAGGCATACTGAGAATGATGTTATCGATGGTCTCCTGGGATAGTCTCCGCCATTCCTCAACTACGGCGATTCGCAGTTCACCCACGTTGGCAGGAGCTGGAATTCTGGACTTAACTTTTCTTTTCAGCAAGTCCCAAACGTGCTCTATTGGGTTCATATCCGGTGATCTCGCCGGCCACTCCATAACAGTGATATTCATATCATTAAGATAAGCTTGAGTTACCCGAGCGGTATGCGGCCGAGCATTATCCTGCATAAAAACAAAATCGTCACCGATATATGGGGCAAACGGTACGACATTTTCTTCTAAAACTTCTCTGATGTAGCGGTCTATAGTCAGAGTCCCTCTGTCAATCACTTCCAAGTCTGTGCGAGCTCCCAAACAAATGCCCGCCCAAACCATTATTGATCCACCACCGTATGCAACTGTAGTTTCAAAATTTGTCTGAATGTATCGTTCTCCTTTGCGTCTGTATATTCTTTGCCTGCCGTCAATTTGATTTAAGAGAATTCTGCACTCATCACTAAACAATACCTTACTCCATTGGTCCGCGTTCCAAAGTCGATGTTCCTGAGCAAAAGTTAACCTGTTTCTACGATGATTTACCTCGAGCCTTGGAGCCTTGGCGGGCACAAATGAACCCAAACCAGCTTCTTCGAACCTTCTTCGTACTGTACGCTCACTTACGGTTACACCCCGCACTGCTTCTAACTCATGTCGGACTTGGACGGCCGTCAAACGGGGGTTCCTACGTACACGAAGCCGAATGAAACGATCATCCCTACTCGAAGTGCGTCTTTTTCTGCCTTGTCCTGCTCTTCTCACATAAGTACCGGTCTCCCTGAACCGTTGGATACTGCGATGGATCGTTGAAACTGGTCGACAAAGATCTCTGGATATCACTCTGTAGGTTTGACCATTTCTTCGCATTTCGAGTGCCCTGGCAATCTCCGTTGGGGCTAAGTCAGGCATAATTCAGTCCTCAACTCCAAAAAGATACGCGATTAAAAAAAACTAACAAAAAACAGTATTTAAATGAAATTTTAAATCAAACTCAGAAGGAAGAAATACTCCAAGTTCGCTCCAGATAAGGTGTATTTGAATAAAATTAAAACAATTGCATAAAATGTGATGTTCAGTTGTTTTCTTAATTTGAAAATATTTCTGTTTAAATTAAATGACGTATAAACCAGCCAGCAACCTTATATGATACTGATATCTAACCTTTATTTTATGTTCCGCTAAATATGCCGGTGTGTGTATGTTCATGATTGTCTCGTTTATAGTACAAGATGTATGGTGGTAGCAACTCGTGACGTCACAGGGCGATATATCGCTCTCCTTCTTACAGCGAATGTAAATTGTTTGTATCTTCGTTATTTTCAAGATTTGCAAAAAATGATTCTAGATTGTTCATTAACGTGTTGTCTGACATCGAATAGGCGAAAAACTTTTTTTTTGCCTACGTTCTATGTTTGACACGAAAATGAAAAAATGCTTTAAAATGTTTAAAATGTTCCAACTTCCAGCACTGAAATCCATATAAAGCACTTACTCCGTCTGTATGTTTGTTTGTGTACGTATATACATATACTAAAAACTGTCTACGCTCAGGTATCGCGGAGGTACCTGAGGCGGAGATCGCCGGCGACCTCGGCGGTGCCATGCCGGCTGTCGGTAAGTGAAATGATCTTATTTTGTGTATATTGGGCCTCTGGTAATCTCACTCACTCGGCGAAACATAACGCAAGCGTTATTTCACGCTGGTTTTCTGTGGGGTCATGGTATTTATCCGATCGAGCCGATCTATTCGTGCCGGTGCATGGCTCTCCCCGTATTATACGCGCGTCTGCAAATAGTCCATAAAGGTAAGGTAGCCTTCCGATCTATGCGACCGCGACCAGCAAACCAGCGTATCGGGTACTTAGGCCACGCCCACCGGTCGCGCGACGCGGGTCACGAGGGATTGTTTAGTGCTCGATACGAATTCATACTGAGCAGCGGCTCCGCGACCCTACTTCGGTCTCGCGTCGCACGTCGCGTGCACCTTTAGATTACTCAACCCTCTTTTAGTCACATCGTCCGAAGTGGAGTGTACAATATGATATACGATCACGTGCTGGATCACTCAACTTCACCGGTCACCTTCTAATATTATGTAGTCTTGATTATCTTCTTCATGCCCCTGGCCAGGGTTTTATGGAAAAGGAAAATTGGTGTACACTCTCCGATGGCTTGGTATAAAGCGAGTCGATTTCGCGGGGAGTGAGCGACGGCCGCACCGATGGGCCGGGCCCGGCTAGTGTTGTGCGTCAACGACCCCGTTACTTTCCGGCAGAGGGCGGCGACTTCTACATCGCGGCGTACCCGTACGCGTCGGGCGAGCCGGGCGACCTGAGCTTCGAGGCGGGCGAGAGGATCGAGGTCATGCGCCGGGACGGCGACTGGTGGACCGGCAGGATCGGCGGCAGGTCGGTAACAATATAAATCATAAAATATATATATATATATATTTGAACCCAGCAAGGGTTCTCTTGCCATCACTTGTTAGGCTTCGTTTCCACGTTTTATGTGGAGTTCCAGAATTTTTTTATGGTCGCGACAGAAAAAACATCACTGTAAATAGATCTCAGTACAATAGAGCTGAAAATTGAATTATCAAGTGTCAGATTTAACAACTCTACACGATTTTCAACTCTATTGTATAAGACTGGGAGTATATTCTCCGGAATCTGGTACGCCAGTGAAAATTCGGAGTATAGAAAATAGAACTATGCGCTAAAAAAAATTGAGTCGAAAATTGAACACATGAGTATCGAGACACATGTCAATGTCATATATGACAGCTCGACGGCTGACGGCTGTTTTTTCTATCGCGACCACTAAAAAACGCGCGTAGGAACGTAGCCTAAAGGACAAAAATACTTTACGACCTACTCTCAGACCGAATATACAAAAAAAAACATAAAAATCGGTCCAGCCGCTTCGGAGGAGTTTGGTTACAAACACTGTGTCACGAGATTTTATATATTATGAGATTACGCGATATTTCCAAACGGTAGAGTGAAATGATAAATATGTATTCTGTTGTATCGCAGGACCGGCATATTCCCGTCCAACTACGTGACGAAGGACGCCACGGGCGGCACGGACGGTATGTCCGCCATCCCGGAGGCCCGCGAGCCGCAGCCGGAGCCCGAGCCGCAACCGGAGCCCGAGCCGCAGCCGGAGGCAGCGCCGGCGCAGCCCGAGCCAGACGTCAAACCCGTCGAGCTCGTACAGGCGAGTTACGGTCAATTCATAACAGAGAGGAATCGAAGCGACGCCAAGCGAAATTCTGAAAATGTTATATAGCAATTTCACTCTTATGTCTACTCCTTCTGAGTAGGATTGCCAGGTGTTCCGATTTGCGTGAGATGTCCCGATTATATAAGAGGTCTGAGGACGCGTTCCGATCAGGTGCAAATCGGGACGCGTCCTCAGACCTCTTAAAATGTCCCGATAAATCGTAATAGTCAAAATATCGTGCAGTAACTTGAAAACTGTTCTGTTTTGCGCTTTTGATTGTATTGTTTTTTTTTTTTGTCTACAGTCTTTCAGGTACGGATTTACTTAAAAAAGACCAGTAAAATTGGAATATAATATAATTAAGGCAAAAGCGAGCAATTACATATTATGTAAAAAGCTAAATAACGACTTAAAATAACATATTTTGCTTACGTTCCGTTTTGAGTTAAACATTTTTGGCAGTCCCGATTTATTTTTGTCTCCTGCTCCGACTTAAATCAAGTCGCACCTCGCAACACTACTTCTGAGGTATGTCCATCTCAAGTGTGTCTATCTTTCCAGGAGCAGAAATCATCAACACCCGTATCGTCGGAGGTCGCCGCTATCACCGAGAGCGCGGCCAGCGCGGCGGCGGGCGGGCGACCCGCGTCCGCCGCGCGCCGCGACTCCGGCCGCGACTCCGCCGCCGGCCGCCGCAAGCACGAGGTCGCGCAGGCGCTCGCCAACTACACCGCCACCAGGTACCGCGGTCGATCAGAAAACAGGCGTAACCTTTTGAGTAGAAATGCAAGAGTAGGAAACCTCCATTTACCCCCCTACTAAGCTGTCTTTAGGTAGCCTTCCGATGCACACGACGCGTGACGCGAGACCGCGACCCGACACCGAAATAAGGTCGCGGAGCCGCTGCTTAGTATGAATTTATATGGAAGCACTAAATTCGCCTTCTTCACTGATTGAATGTACAAATACCATTGCAAGGAAAATATCTCCTAGCGTACAATGTACTTTCCGAAAAGCCAATGAAAAACTAAAATATGTTTTCTATTTCTCAGCCCGGAGCAGCTATCCCTAGTGAAGGGTCAGCTACTCGTGGTCCGCAAGAAGGCGGACAGCGGCTGGTGGGAGGGCGAGCTGCAGGCCAAGGGCCGCAACCGCCAGTCCGGCTGGTTCCCCGCCAGCTACGTCAAGGTACAACCCACTCCCCTATTTTACTCTGAAGTTTCTCAAGAAATCGCGCTATAATATTATATTCCTTTTCAAAAAAACGTTAGAAGTGTTTTAACTGTTTTGGGCATAATATATACATAACATACTCGTAATGTTGTTTTTTTATTGATTCATATTCGTTTTGATTATAATTCACACTTTTTTCGTTATTTTATAGCTAGCGGAAACGCGAGTTTTTCAGAAACTTCAGAGAAAAATAGCTTGTCGTATGCACGCACTCACATATTGTGTGCGCATAAACGCACCGTGAACGCCAATGCATATGCTCTATATGTTGAGGTAATATAGTGATGTTACGGCGCTTCGATGTACAGAACATTCTAATATGTAACGGTGTTTACAATTACAATTCGTAGGTTGTTCTCGAAGCTTCCAGTATGAAAAGTACTAGTACGTTCTCGAACCTTCACTGTCCTATTCTCTATCCGACTCGAAAGTTCTAGATTGTTGTATGTGGAAAGATCTAGAAAGTTCTACCCCGCGAACTTTCTAGTACCCGTGTCGTCGGCATATAAAGGGGCCGTCGCCGACCGCCATCAGGTCAGTTGACTACGAGTGTTCTTCGAGTTAATTACGAGCGAGAACTAAAGTGAATAGTGCGATTACTCTCTGCGACTCCGGCTACGAATCACGATTACGACTGCTTATGATTTGGACATTTCGGTGTATTGGAAGACCAGACCTGTGTTGGTGTGGAAATTCGTAGCGAATAACTAGTAACTCCCTCAGAGGAAACTGGCATTTTACTCCGAATATCGGACCATAATCCCGTAACAGTATTGAGGATGGACCTATCAACGTTGGCGTCAAACATTCGCACTTTATAACACTACTTATTACATTTCTGCCTTAATACTGCTGCCGTGTAAGTGACGATTGTCTTAATGACAACTAAAGATCTTTAAACGGATATATTCCAGAGATTCCATGCGATATTTTACAGGCACATTGTTTACGTCCACGCAAATAATAACTCTGCACAGTGAATAATGTGTCGCAACATTATCAGGTGCTACATTCCTCGGGCAGGACATCTGGCCGGACCACGCCCGTCATGTCCAAGATGGACACCGTGCCCACCGAGACTGTCATCGATAAGGTGATCTTTGATGATTAAATCATCATATTATATATTAATACGTGAGGCGAAAATTTCAGTACAGTTTTATGAGAATTGTGCTAACGGAGGAGTATGATATTTGGCACAGATAATGTATGAATTTCTTGAAATAAAGAGTAATATAATTCTATAATAAAGTGTTTGTCCGCATTTAAATCTGTTGCATACATCCATAGGCGACGAGCGGAACTTCTCAATATTGCTGCCACTTTTATTCACTTATCACTAGAATCCGACCTGTTTTAAAGCGTCGACATCGCCATCCCGTCTCAGCCCTCTTACAACATAGTGTTATGTGTCAGGTGATCGCGCTGTACCCGTACACGGCGCAGAACGCGGACGAGCTGAGCTTCGAGAAGGACGACATCATCGCCGTCACCGACCGCAGCCAGGACCCCGCCTGGTGGCAGGGTACGTACCCGCACATACACACACACACACACACACACACACACACACACACACACATGTGCAAGAACAACAATGTCAAAAATTTTAAGTATTAATTTTATTTTCAAGCAGTAAATGAGCTGATGATGATAGCTAAGAACCCTCGCGATCACGTCATCTTTCGAACAAAATAAAATCACAATCGATTCATCCGCTTGGGAGCTACGATGGCACAGACAGATAGACAGATATATATATTTTTTTAATTAAATAATATCTACTTTATTAGTTTACATATAAAGATAACTTCATCAGTATAGACTTAGACGGAGTAAACATAAACTGCTCGAAGACAGTATATTATTTTTGTGCCTAAACGTCAGTAAATCATTCGCCCGAAGATTCCGTGTAAAATTTTTACCGATGTACCCCACCATATTTGAAATAGGATTATCGATTTCTTGTCATTACGTTTCAGGTGAGCTGAGAGGCGTGACCGGACTGTTCCCGAGCAACTACGTCACTAAACTGGTCAACTGATTTCAGCGTTAATCTCACCACAGTGTGCTGTACTGTTGATAACAATATGTTATGTAGAACCAGCGGTCATTACAATTGTTGTAATACTTTCTGGTAGAGATATACAGTTAGTGCCGCTTTTCAAACTATACCAAGATATTTAGCTTCTAGAAATATGGCACTTTCTAGCGATGTTTACTACAACACTATATATTTTTACATTTAGGTGCATCTTCTTAAAACATCACCACGCCTGTAAAAATATTGTTTACACGCTTTTCTATTATCACTTTGTAAAACTTTAATGGTTCGAGCAAAAGTCCTGGTAGAAAATGTATCATGACGCAACTGCTAAGCATAAACACACTTGGCATATTGAATTTTTTATACGATTGTCACAAGAATGATACAAAAAATGTTGTAAGATGAACATCAGTTGACTGTTTCTCCACTCACCGGCCCAGCCCCGGCCCTGGCAAATAATAATAATATCTATGAACGCTTTTACACCACGTCGACCTGGTCCCGTGGTAAGTTCTCGAAGAGCTTGTGTTACGGGTACCAGACAACGGAAATATATTTAATACTTTCTATACTATACATATATTTAAGATTTTCATTTTTGGATCAATGACCCAGGACCACAGAAAACTTTTGTTCCCTGGCGGGATTCGAGCCCGCGACCTCCGGCTTGAGCGCCAACGCGCTAACCACAGAGCCACAGAGGTCGTCAAACGTCCGGCTCGGTTATGTACTGGGTGATTTTTTTACTATTTTGAAAAAAGATGTGGCATGTAATATTGATATATTCACACGACTAAGTACAAAAGTATTTAAAGCTCAAGCCGGAGCCGTTGAAGCTCAAGTATTTGTAAATAGGAAAATCTTTGAAAAAGCATTTATTGAAATATCTGCAGAAATTGGGTGGCAAATGAAATAATTTTAATTTCCATAATATAGGTTTTATTCTTCAAGATAATGTTTAAATATGTCCGGCAGCCGAGCAGGCCGCGCCGGTAAATGGAAAAAACAACTATTATATAAAAAAAGTTACTTGATTTCTGGCCATTAGATGTTAATATGTTGAATTTCCTCCGCAGTTCTCTACTAATAGTACAGAACTGTTTGCTACTTCAATGTATTTTAGTTGTTGCTAGCTTAAAGTAGATATTAATATATTATATTATGTTAATACTCAATGATGTTTCATTAAAAAAAAACCCTTCAGATGTGATAAGGAAAGATGTGAAAAAAAATCTCATTTTGCTTTCTATTTCTCTTATTCGAATGTGTTATGATTTATTATTCAAAGCGAAGAGAATGTAACTATACTACGTAATAATTCAAACGGTAAAAAAATATTTTTATTTTTTTACCCATTACAATATATTTGTTTTACTAACATTAAACACACCGGAGAAATCAAATAAAATAAATCAAAATAAAAGAAACATAGAACTTTAGGTGTTATAGGTGTGTCATAAATTCTATATGCATTGCTGCTATTTTATTTAGGCTGTAGTTATATGCGTCCGCGCGGCCGGACGTCTTAGCCGCTCCACCGCGTAACTACAAGCGACTGTACGCACCGATTTGTTTGAATAGCGGAGCATCGTTGCATACAGTTTCGTGGTGGAGCAGCCAAGCCGCTCGGTTGCGCGGACGCATATAACTACAGCCTAAATAAAATAGCAGCAATGCATATAGAATTTATGACACACCTATAACACCTAAAGTTCTATGTTTCTTTTATTTTGATTTATTTTATTTGAAACCTCCGGTGTGTTTAATGTTAGTAAAACAAATATATTGTAATGGGTAAAAAAATAAAACATATTTTTTTACCGTTTGAATTATTACGTAGATCATAAATCATAATACATTCGAATAAGAGAGTCTTAAACTTTAGATAGCATATTATAAATTAAGAATTTAAATAGACTTTGTTATATTAATTTATTTATTATGTTACATACTTATTCAGAATAAATATATTATATGTCTATTTTTAGGATTCTGTACACCAAATGGAATAACGGAACCCTCGTAACTTATATTACAAATATTTTCTGTTCAAAAGCTAGTTATTATTATTTTTAAACTAACGAATGTTTGGAATTATTGTCCATTCACTCTGTATTGGTTTTTGCACAATTTTTTGGTTTAGAAACTAGTTCATAAAACAATTAATCTTCATTTTTCTTTTAGCATTATGTCCTCTCAGATCTTTTCATACAAACAGTATTTCACAGGTACCCGCTTTTACGTTCTCCTATGCCGCGTCAGTATGGCTGGCGAGTATCTCACAGGTACCCGCTTGTACTGGTGTGCGTTCTCCTATGCCGCGTCAGTATGGCTTGCGAGTATCTTACAGGTGCCCGCTTGTACTGGTGTGCGTTCTCCTATGCCGCGTCAGTATGGCTGGCGAGTATCTCACAGGTGCCCGCTAGTACTGCTGTGCGTTCTCCTATGCTCAGTATGGCTTGCGAGTATCTCACAGGTGCCCGCTTATACTGGTGTGCGTTCTCCTATGCCGCATCAGTATGGCTGGCGAGTATCTCCCAGGTGCTCGCTTTTACTGGTGTGCATTCTCCTATGCCGCGTCAGTATGGCTTGCGAGTATCTCACAGGTACCCGCTTGTACTGGTGTGCGTTCTCCTATGCCGTGTCAGTATGACTTGCGAGTATCTCACAGGTGCCCGCTTGTACTGGTGTGCGTTCTCCTATGCCGCGTCAGTATGGCTTGCGAGTATCTCACAGGTACCCGCTTGTACTGGTGTGCGTTCTCCTATGCCGCGTCAGTATGGCTAGCGAGTATCTCACAGATACCCGCTTGTACTGGTGTGCGTTCTCCTATGCCGCGTCAGTATGGCTAGCGAGTATCTCACAGGTACCCGCTTGTACTGGTGTGCGTTCTCCTATGCCGTGTCAGTATGGCTTGCGAGTATCTCACAGGTGCCCGCTTGTACTGGTGTGCGTTCTCCTATGCCGCGTCAGTATGGCTTGCGAGTATCTCACAGGTGCCCGCTTGTACTGGTGTGCGTTCTCCTGTCGCGTCAGTATGCCTGGCGAGTATCTCACAGGTGCCCGCTTGTACTGGTGTGCGTTCTCCTATGCCGCGTCAGTATGGCTGGCGAGTATCTCACAGGTACCCGCTTTTACTGGTGTGTGTTCTCCTATGCCGCGTCAGGCTGCTGTTCTGGGTGAACTTCCGCTGGCATATGTCGCACGTGTAAGGCTTCTCGCCCGTGTGTGTTCGTATGTGCGCGTTGAGGCTGCTCCTCTGGTAGAATTTACTGGGACAGTAGTCGCAGGCGAATGGTCTATCGCCCACATGTGTTCTCATGTGGTTCCGCAGATCACAGTTTTGGGCGAAGCGGCGCTGGCAGATGTTACAAGTAAACCTAAAAAAAACTGGTATTATATATTTTATTTTGTATTGAAAATATTATGTTTTAAATATTGTTCGTCAATTCATTGTAAAGGTGTGTATAATTTGGTTCACACATCAGAAGGTTAAGTGGCAATTTTTTTAAAGTTATCTTTAGTTAAATTATTATGTTATCTTCTTCGTATTAATGAATGAGAAGGCATGATATTTAAACAAACGATTACGATTAACGAACGACACGCTTTGGTGAAATAGGGACTAATTCTCGAAATTAAAAATGTACAATTCGAGTATGGTTTGTGTCTCCTATAAAAATGTCGGATTCGCACACGAGAATATGCCTTCAGATCCAAATTTAGTGTTTCAATATTATTTAAGCATGTACTGTTGTAACCTAATAAATAAATAAAATAAACCTCTCATCCCCTGTATGTCGCCTAACATGTGCCCGGAGACAGTGCTTGGTCTTGAACGCTGCGGGGCACATCTGACAAGAGAACGGCTTGAGGTTGGTGTGGACGGTCGCGTGGCGCTCCAGCTGCTTCTTCACGATGAACCGGAGCCCGCACACGTCGCAGCAGTAGGGCTTCTCGCCGGTGTGCGTCCGGTAGTGGACCTTCAGCGACTGCTGGGTTTTGTACTTGCACTGACATATGTCACATCTGTGAACAAACAAAACGTAAGCAACTCCCGGCAAGCAGTAAGCGAGCTGATGTTGATGAGTTATAGCCATAAAAAAAACTATCGATAAAGTCCTTAATAAATTCTCGATAAACCTCTCAAAGGAACAAACCAGTCAAGTGCATGTAGGGGGGTTCCGTACCATTGTACTAATATTTTACATGTTATTTTATTATTATTATTTTCCTTTATTTATATAATTTTCTTATTGTTTCGTAATTTTTGTACGAAGTTTTCCAAGTGAGCGCAGTTTACAAGTTAGGCATCTAACGGCCGAATACTGGACCGACAGTTAAATTAAGTGACGCTCAAGTCACATGCTGTCCTTGTCGTTTCGGCTGGCAGAGACGGCGACAGCCTGTGTATAGGAGGGCTCTTAATTTTGATTAGCGTTCCAGTATTCGGGTATATATAAGTATAATTTACAAAGTTATATAAGCCGTTATAGTTTCCCATTTAAGTTCATCACGTGGACTACCATCATGTTTTTTTTCGTTTAGATTTTAGATTCGCCCGATTTTAACAAAAAACGCGCTTTCAAGTTTAATTTTTCTCAAATGGATACCTAAAACAAAAAATCGTTTCAGCAACCTCTCAATGTTATTAAAAGATAAATCTAAAAATACCCCACACTATGGCGTAAAAACGAGAGAAAAAAATCATCCCCACTTTACGTTTAGGGGAGGGAGGGACCGCAAAAAAAATATTTTTCGTGATTTTATTTTAGCACTGTCGACGTGATAAATACACAATGTATCCTTGTAAAGTTCCGTCTTTCTAGCTCCAACCGTTTGGACGGTAGGCCGAAGACGGACGGACGGACGGACGAAACCATAAGCGTTGCGAGACGTAAACTACGGAACCCTAAAAACTTTTAGATATTGAAAAAAAAGCTCAAAATGATCAAATATCACCTGAACACGTCCACAGCGGTATGACGTTTGACGTGCTTCTGGAACACATCCTTCAGTAGAAATTGGCGGTCACAGAATTGGCACTCGAAGGGTCTGAAGTCCGCGTGTCTAGGGATGTGGCGCCTCAGCTGACTGCTATTAGAGAACTTGCGCTGGCAGATGTCGCAAGAGAACGGTTTCTCGCCTGTATGTGTGTTGAGATGCACCTTCAGATTGGTCCGAGTCAGGAACTTGCGCGAGCAATACTCGCAGGAGAACGGTTTCTCGCCCGTATGTGTTCTCTTGTGCTGCGTCAGGCCAGTCTTGAGTTTAAATCTGCGCGGACAGATGTCGCAACCGTACGGTCTGTTCTGCATCGATTCTATTCTGGGGCGTGGATTCAAAACATGCTTCTGTCTCGCTCTCCCCGTGTGCCTGGGCCGGGGGCGCGAGCGGGACGTAATATCTCGTGCGTCAGCGCTCTGCCCGCTATCAGAACTAGGACTCCCCTCATATTCGATAGTGATCTCCGGCTGCCTTTCAACCTCAACCTTTATGAGCGAGTTGGGGAGGCTGCTCCTAGCGACCATAGATTCCACTTTGACTTCCATATCTGACTTCGTTTCGGTTGCCCTTTCATTTTCAAAACAGTTTTCATCTTTGTTGTGTTGCTTTTGTAGATCTATAAAAGGTAAAAACACTTTGTTATGACAGTTAAAAATAGTTTTGTCTATGTAAACTTAAAACATAATTATTAATAATTAGCGATAGTGCTTCTGTCTGATTATTTTATTATTATAGTGGTTAGAGCTTGGCTCTCGACTCGGAGGTCGTGGGTTCGATTCCCGCATTGGAACAAAAAAAATGTTGTTTCCAAGTTTGGTTAGGACAATTCAGGCTGATCACCTGATTGTCTGACAAGAAAGATGATCCATGCGTCGGATAGGCATGTAAAAAGTCGGACCTGCGCCTAATCTCTCGCCAGTCGTGTCGGTTATCCGTCCCACTGGGTTACGAGACTAAAAGGAGGAGAGAGTGCTCTTGTGTACTGCGCACACACTTGAGCACTATAACATAACTCCTGCGTAGCTGGCCTGGTTTCAATGAAACAGGCCACCGTCACCGAAATGTACTGCGCTCACACTTGGGCACTATAACATAACTCCTGCGTAGCTGGCCTGGTTTCAATGAAACAGGCCACCGTCACCGAAATCGGTGTGGGAGCTATTACTATTTTATTATTGTTCATTACTCTATAGAATAGTACCATAGATCGGATTTTGGCACAGTTCAAGACCTTGGACACAGTGGCGCGCGCGGTCACCGCTGTGTTTGAGGCAGCAGACTAAATCACGGGAATGGACATAAGCTACTTATTTTAACCGAGTTCAAAAAGGAGGAGGTTCTCAATTCGACTGTATCTTTTTATGTTTGTTACCTCAGAACTTTCGACTGGGTGAACCGATTTTGATGATCCTTGTTTTCATTTGAAAGCTTGTTTTCATTGCTTCCCGTGTGGTCCGTTTCAATTTGGTCCAGTTCTGACAAGGGCATGGATGAGAAAACCATATAAATCTTAAATTTTTACTTCGGAGGTCGGTTTTAGTTTTTTTTGTTTATAAAATAATTTTTAATAGTGTTCCCGCGTGACATGCGACTTTCTGCACAGAGTTGCGTGCAACATGTACTCCTTATAATTTGGCACAAGCACAGGGACGAGACTCCACCCTCCAGCACCGGCGAGCCATATTCAAGTAGGCCTAAGTTAAGGTAGGCCGAATTAATTTCAAATGTCGCGTCAGACAAATATTTTTTATTCTGAAATTATATCGTCAATTATGTGAAGGCACGAAACAAATTCGACGACTATGTAAAACCGCGTACCCCAAACGCCGCGCGGCCCCCGCTCACGTCTAGCCACGCACATATAGCGGGGAGTTGTCATTTGTGTGAGTCTATTGAATGACGATTCTTTACGTTACTAATATACAATATTCTATTGTTTGGCACAAGCTTACAAGGAAGTGATTGACATACTTTCATGTTGGACGATATTTTTCTCATCTTTATTCTCGATAATTTCCTGCTTGACATATTGTATGTCGTTATCGTCTGAATCGTCAAGTTCAGACTCAAAGCTGGAGTCGGAGAGATCATCATCACTTTCTTCACAATGATCATCTCGATTATGTTCCCCTTTTTTCTCCATGACTGAAATAAATAAAGTGAAGTGTAAGTCACAATACCATTATTTAAAATAAAATAAAAATTTCACATTACCATATTGAACTGAAAACACTTTAACACTTTATTACACCATTGTATTAAATTAATAATAAATATAAAGCATTTCAAATTGAAATAATGTGGCAATTTATTTATTTTCTATCCAACTACAGCGAAGCCAAAAGGAAGGGTTAGGTTAGGTTTATATTTGTTCCACCATTGCACCTAAACTATTGGTACTAATTTTCATTAATTTAATAAATAAAGCATCAATAGATTCGTAATGAGAGCCTGGGTAGTAATGATAGCCCGGGTAACATTAGCCATATAATTAATAAGCCACATAGTAAGGTTATAATATTTTTTATAAAAATTGTAGCTATTTCAAATGTTATTATAATAAACAACATTTTACCATCTCTGTCATAAATGTAGAACCTCTCCTCCTGTTTTACATCCACCTTATTTTGGTCCTCGTCAGTGCCCGACATTGACATAGTTACGATCTCAGTCTGCGACAACTCCAGTAGGGACTTATGAGGTTTAGATTTACCATCCACCTGCAAAATATCACTACATATTAAAAATTAAAATCCCCCGCCGCGTATGTGTGTTCGCGGTAATTTGATGTGGTTTTCATCTATCGACAAGAGTAGAGAGGTTTCTGAGGAAAGTGACACAGAACTTTAACAAATGATACAGCTATTTGTTAAAGTTCTGTGGAAAGTGGTTATGACGATAATAATTGTTGATGGTGTCGAAAAGAAACAAGCCAACGGATTAGGCCGCGTTTTCGTTGGAGATATATCAAAACAATGTTTTGTGGGCTTGTTTCTCTTTTATAGGTCTACAAAAGGTACGCTATGGCATATGTCTATCTTTTAAGTCTTACTATACCCATTCTTTGTTTAAAAATTACCACTTAGGTGGTATTTTCAGAAGCTATGTTAGAGGACACAGTATTAATCGTAATCAAAATTTAAGCATTTCATACACATTATAATAGCTCTTAACACCATACAGTTTAAATCATATCTTCGGAGTTATCGTAAATTAAAAAGTATGCGCAAGAAAATAAATTCAATCTGTAGTAAATTATAAAGAGGTAAAGTTTTTATGTTTGTGGGGTTGTAGGGAGTAGTCTCAGGATCTAGAGAACTGATTTAGAAAATTGTTTTGCCACATATATAGGCTATACAGGGTGAATTTTTCAAGTGGGCATGGAAGGCGAAATCCGAAAATATAAGCAATAGCGAAAAATTCTGAATGAGACTGATTTTTATAAAAACTAAAACAGACTTATTAGATTTTTTTAAATCAATTTTGCAAGCCAGGAATCAATGTACTTAAAAAAGAGCCTTCAAAATAAAAATAGATATTCATCAAGTGGCCAAAGCTGTAGGAAAGGCTTGTATTTGTATAAATAAATACAGTCAGTTGCACCTTTTCTATAACTTCATTCAGATACAATTTATTCTAAGAGCAAACAAAGAGAACAATATAATGCATAATGCTACTAATTCAAATTTCACTTATTTACCATGCAACTAGGTTTTATTTAAGTTCCAAAGTAAACCTCAGAAAACACTTTTACTTTAGTGTAAAATACCTCAAGAGGGTCAACAAGGGCTGTCTGCAATTTACGCTCACTCTGTTCCGCCAAAAGGCACAGCTGGTGGCACTGCCGCAGTCTTGTGTGGCAGATGTAACACATCCAGCATTCACTTTCAATCTGCAGATGAAGCAAGCATGTATGATCATGATCGAAGAAATTTAGATGCTAGATTGTCGTCACAAGATATCAAAATTTGTATCGATTTGGATCATTGTATGACAGCTATTTCGCTGTTTTCTTATAATTATTATAATGATCTACTGTTGTTATTAGTCCTTTAGAATAGGAAGTGTGTGAACAGTGGCGATAGTCCCAAATTGAGATCTCCAACCAAGCTGATGGTTTGCACGGTCTGGCCTAAGCCCACTGTAGTAGAAATTTCAGATGTTATAGGTATATATAGCGCCGAGCTGTGAAAACTTCGATAGCGCGATTCAGGATACTGGCGCTAATTGGTCCGCCACAGAAGTATGTCAACTTGCTGAACTTGATTTCCTTTACCCAAATGGAATGGGCTTTAAAATTACATCACTAACTAAGTCATGCTGCTCAATAAACTAAGACCTGAGCTACTGAAGGTTTTTAATTCGATGCTATAGCTGTTACAGAATAAGTTAATGTTTAATACATAAATGATTACCTTCGAGTTTGAAAGTTTCTCATAAAGAGGGTGCAAACAAGTGTTTTTAATATTTACAACTCGCCGGCCTTCTACCATACACAAATCACAACTTTCCTTAGAATTGTCCTTATTCATTTTAAATAGTTCGGTCTTCCTAACTTTATTAATACTTTTATGGTAGATTTAACGCAGCCACAAAATGCTTATAAACATTTTATTTAATAGTTTCTGGTGCTTAATTGAAATTTATTAATGTATTGAAAAATATTTCAATTTGCAATTTAACAATCAACAATGAAGGACGATGAACTTAAATCTTCGCCTTATTTTTATTACAGTTTTATTTTTTATTTTATAAATATAGCAGTACGGCTTAAAATATTGCCAGTGTCAAGTTAAAAAGGCTAGAAATAGAATTTTCGTAAGTCATGTTTATTAAAAGTTTTCAATACTGTTTTTCTAAATCGTCAAGTCTAAAGTATAATCAAAGTCAAAATATATCGTCAGTGCAGTAGATGAGTCAGTCAGTCGTTTCAGTAAAGTGGTAGACGGGTTACTGAAACATTCTAGATAGTTTTGGAGAAACACAGTAGAAAAGTAATGTTTTGTTTTTGTATATCTTCCATAAATTTGTGTTATTTCGGTTCTTAATGTGTAATATAATATAAATAATAGAATATTAACCATTAAATATTAGTTAACGTGAACAAGTGGTATAACTTCAAAAAGCGTGCTATTTTGTATTTTTCCAAAACTCGCTAGGAAGTTTCAGATCGTCGCGTCTACTCATTGACTGCACTGCACTTCTGCACACAATTAATTTAGACTTTGACTAGACTTTTGACTTGATATTCAAGAAAAAAGGAAAAATGAGGAAAACCCTAAAAAACCTTTTTAACTTCACACTGGCAATGGTTTATACTGTACGGCCCTTAAAAAAAATACTCGCCTTTGTCATGTCAAATGTCACATTTTCTCTACTATCTATGGCTGTCACTCAAAAAAATCAAAATTCCATGCCCATGGTGGATCGTGATTGTATTTATCTAAACAATTGTGTATTCCGCGTTAATTATTTATTAAAAACAATTATAAAATCGCCATGTCTACAGTGTCCGAATGTTTTACGATCGGCAGTATAGTTGCCACCAAAACTTGTTATAATGAGGACATAGAAGGGGAAGTGCTAGCTTTCGATCCGCAATCAAAGATGTTAATTCTCAAATGTCCGTCTTCTAGCGGTATGCCGAAGCGACACGATGTCAATATCGTTAATTTATCACTAGTAAGCGATGTTCAAATCAAGAAAGAAGTTACTACGGTCCCCGAGCCACCACAATCGCTAAACTTGCACAGACTGAACACGCGCGTCAGAAATTCTGTAGAAAATAAGAGAAGATTAGTAAGTTCTCACTGTTTCTGAAATAACCTCTCGTGTATTATTTAGTTTTAGCATGAATTCTAACTTAATAACACCAACAAAATATTTTTTCTTTTGACCAAGGTTGTTTGAAAAGAACTATACAAGTTGAAACTGTACACTTGGCAATGATATTTATGTAAAATGCCTCCTCTAAACAGAGGCAAATTAATCACAATCTGTTAAACATCTACTCGAGAGAATTTTTGGCTATACATGAAGTTTCCGCTGCAGGTATCAGCACTATCAGCATGTTTAGACCCCGAAGGCCAGCGGTTGTTCCTGGCGATCGCCCGTGTCATTGAGGATGTGTCCTGGGCCGGACAGAACATTCGGGTCTACAATGAAGTGACCATCACACCTCCTTACAAAGTAAGCATTATTATAATTTTCTTTTCTTGTATGCAAGCAAATGTGTGATGTAGGAAAACCATTTATTTTTATAAATGCTATCATGATAGCATATCTCACATAGATGACAAACTATATGAGATTCTTTCTGTGTTAAATTTTATTTAGCAATGTCATAGAAATCTTTGCTATTAAGTAGAAGTAACATCAATCTATTAATAATGCAATAAAAATAAAGACATCTGTAAATGTGAATAATGCACCTAAATACCATTAAAAATTAAAATAATAATTATTTATTTTCAGGTGGAAAATGTATTAGGTGAACAAGACTCAAAACCGTATCAATATATAAGAAAATTTGTAGAAAAACATTGGAACCACAGAGATCATGCAGTCGCTTCAAATTCAAATCAAAGTCAATAATATAACATGAAACAATACCTTCAATTGGGTAGGTATGAGTTGTCTGTTCACATGATATACATGTATTGATGTGAAAAAAATCTGAAGAAAAGCCAAAAAATTATTTGATATCATACAGAGCATGATTATGATGATACATCTGTGTCACAATTAAATAAAAATCTGAGGTACAAACGAGTTCATACTTTGTATACATTTTTAAAAGTCACAAATCCTTTTTCTTTGAAAGTTTAAAAATCATGGAGGCTTCCAAATAAAATAATTTATAAATCTGATAGTGTTAGATCCAAACAGCTTAACATCTGGCAGTTGTTCTAAAATGCATATTACAAAAAAAAATTAGAAACCAAAATATTGTATTTCAAGGTAAATAAAACTGTCTGTAATTTTTATATTTTATCAAAACTGATAACTACCTAATTTTAAGGTCTTGATTAGTTTTAAGAAAAACCATTCTTATGGTTAGTTTATTGTGAGAGAAATTTATATGGCTTTTAAACTGTAAAACCATTTCATCCAGTTAATAAAAAGTCCAAAAACTGAACTAATTGTCTTTGTCAATTTTTTAAATAATATGATCAATAAATTTTAAGATACTGAGAGTGCTATTTTAATAAAAATAAGTTTTTTAAATGTAATTGTCACTGATTATACCAACAGTTGGTATATAATACTTACTATTATAACTAATTTGCAAATGTTTAAAAACATTTCACATTTTGTATGTCTCTGTAACTTGAATGGTATAATTGTATAATTTTTGAATCTACAACTATAATACAAAATCAGAAGTAAAGAATACATCGACAGTGGAACGATTTTAGCATGCCTATACAACAGTCAAGCCCACTAGTGCCACACTTCACGCGCACCACAGGTCCACGAAAATGATTGCGAATTGCCACCAGGCGAAAAATGTGCGAATCGGCTCCACACTTCGCGTTCGTGGACTTTTCGCAGTGTCGAGCGCGAAGTGTGCAGCAGGCTTTATTACATTTTTTGGGTTGGGTTTTATGTGGGGTATTTCTTTGACCGTTATCGTCAATTCACAGCGACACGACACGGCATGAAACGTATATATCTTCTTGTAGAGTGAGAAAAATTAAATTTCCATTCGCGTGTGGACGAGCCATTTAAATTTCTCTCATGCGTTTTGTCAACATGTTGGCCAAAAATGTGAACAGAAATGAAGTGTTTCCGACAACCAAATCAACCGTGTACAGAATGTTTTTATTTTATTTTTAAAAACAAGTCAACAATAAAATATTTAAAAAATTGTTAAAACATTTGTCTTAAATATATTATATTAAACAAATGGATTGTTTCATTGCACAAAACGACCCAATCCAAAGGGCCAGTTTTAATAATTGTAAACAAAAATTGCCTATTTAGTACATACTTGCCTCAACCCAGTGACGGTTTTAGCATTTCCAGCGCCATGGGCGATTTCACGCAAAAACTACTGAACGGATTTTGATGAAATTTGGCATGGTAGTAGGTTGAGCTTTGGATACTTTTTATTACATATGCTACATTTTATCCCGAAAAAGTAGTGTTCCCAGGGATACTGTATTTACACTGGCGGAGCCGCTGGCAACAGCTAGTCCTTTATATTTTCTATTTGCCGTGTAGAAATGGGCTGAAGCATGTCGGACTGGAGCCCGAGCCGTGTTATTATAAATTCATAGCATAGATGATGTTCATGTGTGGATTGAGCATGTAATAAGAATGTATGTAACCCAAGCTTGAGTTATAGCTAAGAACACTCGATGAACCGGTTTGAGGTTTTTTGTCGGTAGTTTATCAATTCAATAACCTTTCATACAAAAATAAAACTAGATCAAAATCAGTTGCCTGCTAGAGAGCTATGATGCCACATGCTATGCATACAGCTATGATGACAGACAATATACAGACACGTCAAACCTATAAGGCTAACTCACACTGGCGCTGAATCGAAGCGACGCGTCATGTTTTTCCCCTATATATAATATTCATCTCTATATTATCCTCATTGAGGTACAAATTTGTATTATTGAAAAACGAGTTGATTGTGACGGTATAAAATTGTTGCAGGATGAAAATAAAACAAGTTTAGAAAATTAAAAAGAATTCTTACTCTATAATAAATATTTACAATACTGTGTTAAATGCGCCTCAGTACAACAAACATATTTGCTAATACAGCTTCAAATCTCTGAAGAATCATGTAGCTATCAAAATAATTTATATACCCTGATATTTTCAATAATTATTAAGTTGGAATAATAAATATTCCTACTGGATAACCTCCGATTTTTGACCGTTGGCTAATAAAGTTTACAAAGGGCATGACTTATGGGTCAATACAATAGTCCTCAGAAATATTGAGGCATTACTACTTGGTAATTGTAAAAAAATATGATATTTTATGTGTAGTTTAGTAATTAGATACATCTAAGATGTACTAGTTTAACTTTTTTTTGCTAAATTAGAAAACTAAACCTACCTACATCATTAGTTTACTTACATCATATAGAAAAACATTTATTACGGTAAGGATGAACTTAACGCACAAATATCGGAGATATTTACAAATATGTTCCTGCGGCCGTATACTTCATACACTTTAACCTAGGCGTGACGTCACAGCTAGGTACGACTTTAGTATGGAGCGTTTTCGAGCGAGACTTGCGAAATTTTGTATACAAATCGCTGTACCTTTGAAAATATTCACTTTTGATATACTGTTTCTTCTGAGAAGTTACTCATATTTAGGAGTACTATTCATTTTTGCAATAAAAAAATGTAGTCATCTAGCCTATTCATACCGAAACGATACGTGACATGACGTTTTTAAGATAGCTATTCAAAATTGAACTTTACTTATTACACAAGATACACGCTTCATTGTAAGAGTTCGAATGTCGAGTTGCAGCACAGCGCATGTGCAGTGTATGACTGATATCATATGAAAATCAAATATAATATAATAACGAAATAGCAAAATACTATTATATAATACCTATTTCTGTTTTTGTTTATTGCGTAATATCTGTTTTGTTTTTTTCTTGTATTATGTTAGTTTGTTTCATGTTATTGTGTCTTATAGCGTAAATCTATGTATGTAATGTAATGTCTTATTTTGTCGAATAAATGTTTTATTATTATTATTATTATTATTAAACGTGTGTATGTTAGTGATAGTGAATAATGTTCAATTTTGAATAGCACCTATCTTAAATATCATAAATATTATTAAAAGCACAAATATAAATACATAAAAAACTGAGGTAGGTAGTATTATAGTCAAGAGCTCAAAAGCATAGAATACAAGCACCAAAGAGATAAAAATCTAGTCAGTATGTACTGAACTTAAATAGGTAATTTAACACATAAAGAGGTAATCTTTTTATTTATCACTTCCTTCATAGTAGTCAACTATAATTTGTTTAGTTGTACTCATAGATAAATGGTTGGTCTCGGCGCTCGCTCGGCGCACAACAGCTCCGTGAATGCGGCAACTCGCTATTGTAGTGTGGGTTCATAATATCATTGTGTGTAAGACAATTTCTAGTGTGTATGGATTCGGTACGTACATCTGACACGAAGATTTCAATGTGACGGGCTCGGGCATGCCGACTTCGGCATGCTATTTGTTGCCGCAATTTTCAAGTATGCCAACGGTATTTAGTCGAGCGCCGAGACCAATCAAATGATTTATCTATGGTTCTACTTTTCCAAGTCTTCAACATCTCCACCCCACACAGTGGGACGAAGCATCATTTTCAGTCTCTTGTACGGAGTCCCCACACCGACGTCCGCCGTGGGCCCACTGTTGGTCTCGCGATTGCGCTGTGGGCAACAAATTATAATTAGTAGATACTAACCCCCCCACTAATAAAAATATTTACACAACGGATAACTTATACAACGCTGCTTTCTTTGTCTGATACGTTGGAAAAGTCACTCGACAGACAAGGACAGCAATGTTGAAAGTTTAATCCGTTGTGTAAACATTTTTACTAGTTAGGTTTTATTAATTTGCTAAATAAGCTGTCCGTTGTACATAACAAAGTTCTTGCCAATTCCCGAGGAATTCGTTTGTATATGAAAATGACAGACGGTGCATGACACACGACGACTGCCGAAAGACATAACGAACGTAGCACGTACTGTATGTTTCTTGTCAGAACTATTAACGAGGAGCAGGTACGGCGAACCTTTATGTAAATAAATGTTTAAAGGGATATAGACGTGCCATCAAAATTTTTATTTCATTTTTCTTTGTGATTTAGAAGCGTATTTAAGGATTTGGCGCCCCGGACCAATTAAATATTTTGCCGCCCATTAAGTAGTCACGGATTATCATCTATCAAAAATTTTGTTTATTTTACGGGTTAAAATCTAATAACTCTTTAAATCCTATCTGAAAGACTGTATGCTTCGGGAAATATATAAAAATGAATAGTCTTAAACCGAACGTCGATAAACTTTTTTCTGTTTCACCTATTTAAACTTTAAACCATATAAGTCTGTATACTTCGGAAAAATAGAATTATATCAATAGCCTAGAACATCAGTACTAACTAATATAGTTTGTTCTTTAAGAATTAAGCCAAACACGAGTGAGCGGAGCGAGCAAAAATTTTTTCTCGTGAATTTCGGAAAAATCCCATAAAATCGACTGGCTAAAACAGAACATCGGTCAAAATAATATAATATGTTATATTATTTTTACCGATGTTCTTTTTTCCTATCTAACAGGCTAAATCTGCACAGTTAAACCCAAAAAGGGTTTAAAGTTTCAACTGTAAAAAATAGGATCATTTTGTAAATTGAAGTAAAGGAAGCTTAGTGTAATTTCTGATGTTGCAAAATATATGACAAATGACATAATATTATGTTAGGTTTGTCATATAATTTTACAATTATAAAGATGTTTAAAAACTTCACTTTTTTCGCAGTACATAATACATTTTGTAAATTTTGTGATCAGTGACGTGCTCAAAATATTGTATCGCGTGCCATAGATGGCACGGTTGCACTGGGTTCGCCATCCTGATGTAGGGTCTTACACACTAGCGTATGCAAAGCGCCTGCGTTTGCGTCCGATTGTCTGTCCTCCTTCACCTCAACGTGTAAAATGTAGCATAAACGTGGCGTCAGCGCCTTTAACATAATTTGAGGTAAACAAAATCATACCACTACTGTAAAATGTGAAAGTTTATGCGGTTGGATGGATGTTTGTTACTCTTTCACGCAAAAGCTACTGGAATACTAAACGGATTTGGATGAAATTTGGTAAGGTGGTAGTTTAAGCTCTGGATTAACACATAGAATACTTTTTATCCCAAAAGCTAGTGTTAAATATTTAGGTGTTTACCTGAACATGAACTGGTTGATCTGTATGGCGGGCAGCGCGGCCCGCAGCGCTTGGAGCGAGCTCGCCTGCAGCATGCCCCACACCTCCAGATACTGTAGAGACGGCATCGCGCTCAGCTTCCTATACAACACAGGTAGTGTACAAACACACAGTTAATGAGGATTTTTAATGTTAATGAGTCAGACCAAATAAATTGAAACCGGCCGAGTTCGAGCTGCTGGACTCGCGCACGAAGGGTTCCGTGTATAACGGCAAAAAAAAACGTTTGTTGTATGGGAGCCCCCTTAAATATTTTTTTATTCCGTTTTTTAGTATTCGCTGTTATAGCGGCAACAGTAATACACCATCTGTGAAAATTTCAACTGTCTATCTATCACGGTTCATGAGATACAGCCTGGTGACAGACGGACGGACAGTGGAGTCTTAGTAATGTCTAATAGGGGTCCCTTTTTACCCTTTGGGTACGGAACCATAAAAGTAAAGACATTATTCTACTAACAACAAACTAAGGCTGGTTTTTGATGTATGAAGTGCGCGTGTAGCTACGCACTGCATACATAAAAACCACACACCGCGACAGCTCTCCATACAAGGTAAGGCGTAGTTTCATGCCGGCCATGGCGAGGCGTAGTTTGCCCGGCCTCAGTTTGAAATAGAACTCCAGTCTTTACTTTTTTTATTTGGTCTGAGGTTATATGAGGAACTTTTTAGAAAGTTTAGACTTAGGCTATGTGCACTGCAGAGACTAATTTTAGATACGAAAGAGATATACACTAGACTCTGTTAGGATTCAATTTAATCCAAACATCTCTCTCCCTCTGGAACGTGTCCAACGAAGGGCCGGTCGAATTGTTGACTGCCATAGTGTTTCAAACAGGCTTGACTCCATGGAGCTACGTAGAGATGTGGCATCGCTCTGCATCCTCTATCGGTAATGTAACGGGGAGTGCTCCGGGGAATTGTTCGGACTTATACCTGCTGCAACTTTTCACTTTGACAAAATATTTATCATCCTCATCACCTTGTTGAGTGGCAGTCCTCCACCGTGCTCTTTACCCGAAGTAATACTCTGGAATGAACCGTCGCCAGCGGTACTTCCGGACCCGTTCGTTTGCCCCCTAATTTTATATAAAAAAAAACCCTAATAAAAGTGAACAGAACACATAATGCTACCGATTCAAATATAACTTATTTACCGTGCGATATAAAAATATAATAACATATATATTTAGTCAATATAAATCTTTTAGTTTAGTATAAATGTATAATATATTGAACGGAGTAGGATAGTATAAAGATATTCATAAACATTTTAGGGTTACAAAACGGGACCGTATTACACAATAAGACTGATGTGAGTCCGTCTGTCACCAGGCTGTATCTCATGAACCGTCATAATTAGATAGTTGAAATTTTCACAGATGTAGGTGTACAACAAATGTGATTTTTTTTTGCCCATTTTTATAGATAATGGTACGGAGCCCTACGCGCGAGTCCGACTCGCACTTGGCCGGTTTATTTTGATATAAATTCATTGGCTGAGATTAAACATTGGAGTAGGTTCAGAGTTAACTTGATAACTACTCACGTGAGCGCATGCGGCGGCAGCAGATAACATCTCGACAGCGCGAGGTGCTCCAGCTGGGACAGGGGGCGGAGCGCCGCTAGCGCCGCCGCGCCGAGCCGCGCGCAGTCCGACACGTCCAGCTCGACCAGGCGCCCGCAGCGTAACGCCAGGGCTGACACACCTGTGGCCGAAATACGAAGGGAGATATGTTAAAAGTAGGAGAAGAAGAGGCAGAAACTTATTCAATAACTTCAATACTCACTCACTTTTAGATTATAAGTTTAGTTTTAGTCTAATGATTGTATGCTTTAATGTGAGCGATAAAGTGTTTATCTATCTATCTTTCTACTCACACTCGTCAGTCAGGATCCTCGTGCCGCTGATGTTCAGCCGCTGTATCTTGGGCGGCAGAAGACTCACCAGCGCCGCCAGCGCCTCCTCGCCCAGGTTCGCCCACGATATATTTAGCGATTGGAGACTGAAATAGTTTAAGTTTTTTGTTTGTTTTAAATGGATTATTGAGTTATTTGCCAGCAGCATATTGATAACCAACAAAAAAAAGTAACCAAGGCCAACTAATACCGTATTCGGCATCTAAAACTAACTGGGGCAGGGCAGCCGAATAGCTACGGAAATAGTCGAACGAAACCGACATTAACGAAACAACATTTCAATCTTCTTCTTTTATATATTTGACAATGTTATAGCACTGACTTAGACATTAACATTGACATTCGGCTGCCCTGCCCCGGGGCAGTTTTAGTTACCGAAAACGCCATTTATTTAATGGCGTTTTCGGTATATTTCATTCGCGATAAGAAAAAAATGTCTTGTCACTATTTTTCATTTAATAATCTTAATTTATATAATTAAGCTTTCCGAACTAATCGCAAATGGAATTTATTAGTCATCAACCTATCACTTATCAGCAAGAAACCACTGCGGTTATATTTCGAGTTAAGTATCTTAGGGGTTAACTTTATATATAGGGTGGTAACAAGATGAGATTTCATGGCTAAAACGTGTAAGCATACCCGGTGCATCCCTGCAGTATTTCAGTCAGTCCGTCTGCAGTGATGCCCTGTGTCATGGTCAGATTCAGTGTTTCCATGTTGCTGCACCTCCCTGAAATACATTATAATATTAATCTATGGACGCTTTCACACCTGGTCTCAATCTGGTCAATCTGGTCCCGTGGTAAGTTCTCGAAGAACTTGTGTTACGCGGACAACGGAAATATATTTAATACTTTTTTACTATACAATACTAATGTAAGATTTTAATTACATACTTAATACACATCCATGATCCAGGAACACAGAAAACTTTTTTTTCCTAGACGGGAATCAATCCCGCGACCTCCGGCTTGAGAGCCAATGCGCTTACCACTGCACCACAGAGGTCGTCAAGTTACATTAAACTATTTATCGGGAATAAAATTATTTATATCATTATTTGCGTTTGTAAAGTTTGTGAGGACATAACATAATTTTTACAGTGGGATGGCCATGGTTTGTCAGGGATTTCGGTGCAACGGAGATACCACTGCCTCACAGAAAATCGGTGTGAAACCTGCGTCGTTTTTCGCCAAATGAGTGTCCCCATCTTCTTAATCTCCATTAAGAAGACGGGCAACGCACTTATTACTCGTCTGGTGTTGCGTTTCCCCAGTACTTACCAATAATTGTCTGACAGTGCTCGCTCAGGCCGAGATTCTCGAGGGACAGCTTGCGGAGCGCGGGGCACGCCTGCAGCAGGCGCTCCAGTGTGCCTCCGTCCACGCCGCACATGCTGAGGTCCAGGTATTGCACGCGGGACGGGCTCACTGCGGGCGGAAGCCATGGACCGATCTGGGAAGATAATGTTAATGTTAATTTTATGTTTTTGTTGTTATATTATATAGAATTCGTTACGCTAATTGAGAACACCTCCCCCATTTTGAGATCATATTTCTAAGCAGAATTATTTTAGTGACGTGATAACTCATTCACCACAGCAACTCCTGTAAGCCAGATCCACAGCGGCAACCAACCACAAAACCCTTAGATATGATCTCAAGGGTGTCCAAGGACCATGCTAAATCTTGGGACCCGCAGTGAAAGGTTGGAGGAGTTGTTGTAATAATAATAATAATCATTTATTTCAGATATAAAACTACATCCATAAGTGTTAGTATTGTGTAAGTTGTAGCTTGTTATGGAAACATATTTAATGTGCCATTTTCTTCTAAAGGAATTAAAAAATCCCGCGTTACCGGTAACACTACAGGCGGGGGGTACAGATATTTTGATTTACAAATTGTTTATAAAACATAAAAAGTAGGTGTTTTGTGGCATTATAATTATTATTATATTGTTTTTCGACAATCTTAGTTTTCACTTCAATTTAATATTCTTTCTGGTGATAAGTCTAACGTCACAATTTTACGTTTTGTAAATCTAAATATTTGTTTTCAGAGGATAATTGCTAATATTGATGTATAAAATGCGTCTATTGAGTCATACCATATTTTTAGTTATTTACAGTATGTTACTTTATTAGAGACTTAGCTTTTGCCCGCGGCTCCGCCCGCGTAAATATAATAATACAGTATCCCTGTACTTTTTCGTGACAAAAATGCCTTTGTGTCGATTCAGAGCATACTAAATTTCATCAAAATCCATTCAGTAGTGAAAGAGTAACAAACATTCATCCATCCTCACCAACTTTACATTTATAATAGTAGTAGGATGTCCTACCTCAGAGCTAGCTAGGCGCACTATGACGGGTTTCCGAGCCAGTATTCTGCCGATGGAGTCCTTGGATATGGTCTTGTTGCCTAAATCCAACCGCTGCCACAGCGTTTCATCGCAGGCCAGTCTGTACCATCTGAAATGTGTAATAAACATTGTTAAAAAAAACTTAGGCCTTTTCATCCGTTATTGGATGATTTATACAGTATTCTCCGAGCGAAGTAACCACTCTTGAAATACTGTAGTGCCTGGGACAGTTGATTTGAAATGTCGTATGGTTGTCCAAGCACATATGGCATTCTCACAGCATAGTCAGTCAGTCCAGAGGAATAACTGGTCAATACGTCTGGAGTCAACCATGTGCGGGTTTCCTCACGATGTTTTCCTTCACCGTTAATTTTCCTTCACCATATTTTAAAAGAACAATTTTCCATATTTTTGATAAAAGATGGCCCCGCGCGAGTTTCTTAAGCCGCTTCTTCTCGCCGGGCTAGCTCCCGAACCGGCGGTAGGCATCACGTATACCGACGTTCAGAAAGTGTATAAAAAAATATTGACTTTAACTTTGGAGCGTCCGTATAATGTACTTGAGATCTGAAAAAATCTCATTGGTACATGCCACAAACCTGGGAATCGAACCTGCACTCTCTCGAGTGCGAATCAAACGGTCTACCCACCATGCCACGGAGCTCACCATGTTAAAAAAAAGACTCATTATTATTACATATTAAAAGTTCATAATAGTTTTAGGAAGAACAAAAAAAGTCACGACACCGTTTTGGATAGCTACATTTATTTATTTTTATACTTTTTATGGTGTTAATAAGGTATAAAAACTAAGTCGCAATAGAAGATTGAAAAACAAAAATCAATATTGGAAAATTAAAAACATCAAAGTTTAAACAGCTATCTGCTCATGAATTACATTTCCTGACAGTAGATATCCAACTTACCTCTTACACACGAGCATACAATGGGACAGCGTCAGTTTGGGCAGCCAGCGGAACACGCCCAGTATCACCTCATCAGGAAGTCTGTCGAACGAATCGTCGTCACCACTTTTTCTGCTCACCATGTCCTGGGGGGAGCCACCTACAAAAAAAAGTTAGGAAATAATTAATTTGTGTATTTGCTATATCTATTGTACAAAGATAGATGTTAACATCGATAAATTATGTCACACGCCTCCGTGGTCCAGTGCTTTAGTGCCTGGCTTTCGACTAATTAAAAATTCCTTAAATTCTTGAGACGTAATTAATGGACGGCCCTTAATTACATTTGCTAGGAACATGATATTGTGGTCTGGCTCAACTAGATTGATACTTCAAAAATAGAAAACCGACATGGAACAGGGTGGCAATCAGATATGGACAATCAAAGTGACGATTCCTGTCTCTCACACAGTAAATGCGTCTTCTTTACCTTGGCTCACCTTACAGTTGGCTTGTAGATAATGTTACAAGGCATTACGCCCGCCTTTGTACATAAAAACTAACACTTACAAACGTCTGAAATAAAGACTCGCAACTGTATAACTAGCTTTTGCATTATTGAATACAATGCTGTATTGGAATAAAATTTAAATATCATCTGCCACGAATATTGGTAAAATTAAAGAAAAGTTATTATATTATCTATGGACGCTTCACGCCACTTCAATATAGCCCCGTGCTTAGTATCCAAACAACAGGTAACACACAACGGAAATATATTTAATTATTTTATAATACTATACCTATATTTAAGATTTTTATTTCATACACATATTTAATACAAGTCCATGACCCAGGAATACAGAAACCTTTTTGTCTCTTCGGCGGGATTCGAACCCGCGACCTCCTGCTTGAGCGCCAACGCGCTAACCAACTGGAGCCACAGAGGTCGTCAAACATCCACCCATCCACATTTTATATTGTCTACCAAAAATCTTGGTCTAAATTTTTTCCTTTCGTTCGACAATCTACTTGTGGATAATAATATTTATATTATGTCCACTCACCCGAGTAAGCACCCTGTTTCTTCCCAGTAGTAGTAGTGGCGGATTCGAACCCGTGTCCGCCGGGATGGTAGTCAGCGCTGACGGACTGAGCGAGAGGGGTCTCCTCCGCGAGGTACTCCCGGACTAAGGATGTGTCCAATTGCTCGGTGGATTGAAGCGGTTTACCTGGACATGTAAGTTAGATTTCATCAATTTTTTCTTCTACTTGACTCTGGCTAAGGCTATGTTGTATTGTGGCTATGTCATGTACCGACTGTATTGCCAGTGCGCGCATGCACTTACTTATTCATACTTAGTGTATGGTAAAAACATTATAACCTAGTTTGTAGATTTTAAATAGGTACGTGTTATAATAGGCTCCTTGACTCATATTTAATTTCATACATTGAAGGTGTATTTCCTTTAGTACTTGTCTTAGATAAAGTTATTCTAGCGATACTATAAATTAAAAACTTAAGATTGATAAGTTTTCTGTAAATAAATAGTTCATGACATATTAAAAAGTTATTTATGTCAAAACGTTAAACGGAACGTAACACCACCATTTTACTACTACGGACTATAGCACAGATTACAAATAGTACTAGTATGACGTCACAGCACAGATAACCTACCAACCAACATGGCGAATAGTGTTTCCGGCGGTTTTAAAGTCTATTTTTAAATACACTTTTTAAAAGCGCCGAAAACACTTAAGTGTCGTGCGTTGAGCGCTATAGAACGGTCGCGCTCCGCATTACACACGAAGCAAATTTAATTGTTTGCGAGTCGCGCGGCTGCGCCGCTGCACGTGCACCATGGCGTTGGTGACCAACGAGTTGCTGGCGTTCATCCAGCACGCCATCGACAGATGGATGAGGTCAGCATGATGCAGATATGCAAATCTTCCTTAACCAGTGAGGAGATTTGCACGGGCAAGCAGCTGCTCTACGAGACGCTCGGCCAGAGCGCGAATATGCCATCACGGAGACGAGATGGCGGCGAACAAAGCGTGCAGGTCATCATCTCCCTGCTGAAGCAGACGGATCCAGACGACGTGCCGGCCTTTGTGGCGAAAGATCTTCACAAGCTTCCGGTGGTAACGATGGACCACGTCGACTTCTCCAGCCTGCTGAAGAACTTCAACAGTATGAAGGCAGAGCTGGACGAGATGAGAGGTAGATTGGATGCATCGGAATCTACCATCCGTGACTTACGTAGTGAATTACTACAGTTAAAATGTAATAAATCAGTAAGTAGGTCACCCGATCATTACACTGACACATCGTTTTGCGTGTCAGCAGAATCCGACGAGTCGACGACCGCCACCGCCCCCTCTGGATTGTGCAGACGCCGAATCAACAAGCGACAAAGCAGAAAATTTTTGCGACTGTCGCTGGTCGCCCCGCACCGCCAGAAAGAAAGGTACATGGCTGTGGAGAGCCTCCTCGACCTGATAAGGACGAGAGCAGGAGGTGCGATGAGGAGGGCTTCATACTGGTGGACAGAAGAAAGAGGAAGCCCGCCGCCCCCAAACATCGCGGCACCGCACCTTACGTAGCGGAACTGCGCCTGCGGTGAGAAGTACCCGCGACGCCGTTGTACGTATCCCGCCTGCACTGGTCCATGGAGGTCGAGGACGTCGTGGACTACATCCCCAAGAAGACGTCCAACGCCTTGAGGGTCGAACGTCTGGAGTCTCGCCACAAGGTCAAACTACAGTTCCTTTGCGGTGAGAGTGCCGACGCATTTTTTTTCGACCTTCGAGGTGGAGTTCTGGCCGACGGGTGTGGTATACCGGAGGTTCCGGGGGAGACTCCGAAACGAAGCGCGCATCACGTCGCCGACAACACGTGATAAAGTCTAGTTTAAGTATCATGTATCATAATCATAATACGTACGTGAGTCTGTAAGGTATTTTATAATATGGGTCTATACTCTATGCCACCCAAAATAATAATTTTTTTTTGTTTTAGGTTTCAAAATAATGTTTTTTTTTTGTGTAATGAAACAATTATAAAGTGTTTAGGAGATAAATAAAAACAAGATATAGTAGCCTATTGTATGTTATTGCCATAGAATGTGATAAGGTCGAAATATTTTGCCGCGTTTGTCGGCAACTGATCATGGGTTTATTCTACAGCTCTACCTATACTGTTTTAAAATATGTGCACTTAAATACCAGCACCGGACATTTATGTGCTCATTGCCAAGTTACTATAAGTAATATCAACAGTCTCCGTGGTCCAGTGGTTTAGAGCTTGGATCTCGACTCGGGTCGTGGGTTCGATTAAACAAATGTTATTTCCAAGTTTAGTTAGGCCAATGCAGGCTGATCACCTGATTGTCTGACAAGTGAGATGATCCATGCGTCGGATGGGCATGTAAAAAGTCGGACCTGCACCTGATCTCTCGCCAGTCGTGTCGGTCTGTCCGTCCCACTGGGTTTCGAGAGTAAAGGAAGAGAGAGTGGTCTTGTGTACTGCGCACACACTTGGGCACTATAAAACAACTTTTCAATAAAACCGGCCACTGTCACCGAAATCGGTGTAGGAGCTTTTATAAGTAATATAATAAATTATAAAAACAAATTATCCACATACAATCACAAAAATTTCATGAGCAACTAATTATATGGCCTATCTTGAATTGGACTTGGTTTCTATGATATCTTATAACTTTCTTCGAAGGAAAGACTTGGCTTTTTTTCATTTTATGTTTCTTGTGGGTACACACCTTAATCATACTTAAGTCTACAGTAAAAAACATATATTTAAAATCAACAAACTAGATTAAAATATTATTAAATAAACAATTTGAGTTAAAAAAAATAAACTAATTCTATTACCCTTCTCTGAGCTGTATTTGTCCGAACTCCTTGGACTCTTGCCTCGAGAGGGTCCCGGAGACGGGTGCACCCTGGACTTGGGCGACTTGGGGCTGTATTTGCTGCGGGGGGAGCTGACACTGTTGACATTGGGGTTCACATTCTCGATGTCACGTTTGCGCTTCAAATTCGCCTTGTGCTAAAATACGAGACATGGTGAGATTGTTTAAAAATATAAGGCTCACCTCATTGTGGTTGCATAGTCTTTGTAAACAACAAAATAAAATCATAGTCATCCTTTGGGCTTCGTTGTCCCTGCCTGTGTATATCGGGCTCAGTGAACTCTGACTACTATTTGGCATGAGCATGTATATATATATATATAAATATTTCAAATAATAAAAATATTCACACAACTAATTAGCTATTCAATATTGCTGTCTTTGTCTGTCAAGTGGCTCTTCCAATGTATCAGACAAAGCAACATTGAATAGCTGACCAGTTGTGTAAATATTTTTATTAGTAGGGCGAGTATGTTTAAAACTCACTAAGCTGATAACATCATTCGTCTCATTGTCGTCCGGCTCCAGCAGACTGACACCCATCTCGTGTAGCACCTGCAACAATTCCAAACCTCAGTTTAGGGAACGCCATACATAAAAGGCCGGCGACGCACTTGTGACTCTTCTGGTGTTGCGTGTGTCCATGGGCAACGGTAATCGCTTTCCATTAAGGACAGGAAAAAATAACCTCGCCCGTCCTTGTCACAGATTGTCACTTGTCACATTTTTAGAATCCTCTCCCTTTGATATGTCGTCGCAATTTTGTAAATTTTACTGGTATTAAAAAAAGTAGAAAAGAATGTAAATTACTGTTTTCTATTTTTACAACACAACTTGTGACGTCACAAAGCTTACAGCCCATACCACTTGTCAAATTCGGGTGTAACCGCCTCTGTGACATGATTAATAGATGACCCCTTATAGATAAAACTTAAATCTTACTATGACCATTTAAACTGTTAGCTGATACATAAGGCAAAAAGCCATTATTATAAAACTGACATGGGTTCATAAATGTTAAAAACATGTTAATGATTTTCATAATCCTTGCATTTTTTGTTATAAAATATTATTTAAGTATTAAAAACCATGAGACATACTTGGTCAATTAAAACTTGACCACAGAGACAAGTTATTCGAATGTTCTTTTTAAAGTAGCAACAATAATGCTGAATTAAATTACAATTCAGCAGATTTTCATAATGATAAACATAAGTCTGCTACAAAAATTTGTGATTACATCAACCATTACTGACAAACACATTGCAGATTTAAATCACAGTACAATGCAAAATTTGAAGCTCGGCAATATAATTGAGCATGAATATTTCATAAGACATGACCTACATAAAATATATCAACTTACATATTTTTAAAGTATTATTAAAGCATATTGCCTAAAAAATGTTGTTTCGTCTATTTGTATCCATTTTCGTATAAGTATGTTAAAAATAACAAAAAATTTAAATTTACAATATGAAAGAGAGTGATATATTGGCCTGTGACGTCACGAGTTACTCCTGCCATACATTTGTCATTACAAAATGTATGGCGGGAGCAGCTTGTGACATAAGAAATCATTTTGTAAGAAAGAGATGGGCAATATTATTTATTTGCTTATAATTTTGAATTGTGTCAATCTAAATACCTATTTCTTTTAGAGATATTATGTATCTTTATTCAACAATTTTAATGTTTAATTTATTAAAATGTGTCACACTAGGCAACATCCCTATTATATTATTTCATGAGACTTTAAACTTATAAACAAATTTATTACAAATAATAACAGATTTATTATACTTAGGGCCTGTTTCACAATCTTCTAATAAGTGTTGGATAGCTTATTTGTAAGTTTTGTCGCTCCTTACTATTAATAGAGCGGCAGAGACATGCAAATAAGCTATCTGACACTTAGATTACCAGTACTACAGACTATTACCAGTACTTAGATTGTGAAACAGGCCCCATAGTTTAAGACAGATAGTGTTCTGTTAGTGTTTAATGAAAACAACAGTTATTCAAAAGTGTGACAATATGGAAGTTAAATTTAGTTTTAATGATATTGTTTTTGCAGTTTTAATAATGTGATGAATTATGCACAGAAAACACATCCTTATATCAGGTTTAATGGGAAAACATTTGACTATGAGACACTGCTGGTATTGAAATTATATTGGTGTAGAATGTTCACCAGATGAGTTATTTTTTTATTGAATTTTTCACATTGGTTTACAATTAACAATGACGATAGATGGAAGATACAAAGATTGTGTTACATGTGACTCCTGTTGTTGTATGTATGTATGTTTCACTGCAAGAGTAATCTTCTAGCTACTTGTAATCCAAGTTTTAGTAGTTCACATCAAATAGCAAAATAATTTACAGAACCATCTGGCATTAAGATAGGGTTCAATGACACTAAGACAGTTAGGTATGTAAAAGCTCTTCTACATCACAGGAAACGATGACATTTTTAGGAAATGAGAAATAACGAATTAGCCGACAAATACTTGTAATTATATCTGTGTTATCCTATTTTCGTGTTGTTGTTCGTGTTACATGGTCAAAATTGCCAATCAACACGAGTTTAACATTAGTTCAATTTATTTATTATTGTGCTATTTATAATGCCTCATAAAGCGTATGAAACTCAAAAATAATGCTATTTTTAACAGACTATCGGGGATAAACAACGAAAAGCGTGTAAATAAGGCGGGAATCGTTTGTACTCACTTCTGTGTCTGTTTTACGGTCCATCAAGCTCCAACTTTTTCGCGCCGAGTTCTCCAAACGCATACGCTTCCTAAAAATGTGTTGTTGTGTTAAAATTTTCTCAAAAAACGCACAAAACGGTCATGACACATTCGATAAAATTGGCGCCTTTTGACTTTGCCGCTCGAATCAGCTGTCAAACACAGATGATCGGGAGGCATTTTTGGAAAATAAACTTACCGAGGACTTTCCTCTGCATCTCTAGAAGGTGATAATTGAATTACATCCAAGTTATTGTCTAGACTCATATTATATAATACTATATTTAACTTTGGATTAATAAATTAATTAATCTTCATTACTAAAACAGCACATCAAATTACTACGACGAACTGCAAAAGAAACGAAACGAAAGATGAATTCAGATTCTGAAATTGACAGTTGACAAGTGATATCTGACATATTTCTTTATTTTTTTTATATATATTTATATATGGCATCGGCTTATAATCATTTGCCAGTGTCAAATTAAAAAGGCGGGAAATAGAACTTTCGTTTCAATTTTCAACACCGTATTCCTAAATCGTCAAGTCTAAAGTCTAGTCAAAGTCCAAATAGGTAAATAGTGCAGTCCATGAGTTATGTCAGTCGATTCAGTAAAGTGGTAGAAGCTTTACTGAAAGTTCCTAGGGAGTTTTGGCGGATCACAAAATAGCACGTTTTTAGAAGTTGTACCACTTGCCCTCGCTTGTGCACCTTAACGAATATTTAATGGTTAATATTCTACCAATATTACACATTAAGAACCGAAATAACACAAATTTATGAAATAAATGCAAAATCCATAACGTCACCCATTAAATTCTCCGGAAAAACTCCGACACGTTTCTTTTTTATCTAAAAAAAAATTAGGACAGAGGCAGAGAAATACTAGAAATGAACTACAAATGAAACACTGCTTTTGAACTTTTACAATTAATTTATTTCAGGAAGTAAAAAGCATAAAAACTTTTACGATGATTGAACCTAATTTAGAACTGAGGGTCCAATAAGATTTGGTCCTGATATTCAATTTTGACCGTAAAAAAAAAAAAAAAATTACACAAAACTGTAGGTTCTACACGACATCAGCTGTTTTAATATAATCTCTAGCATAATATGGAAAGATTAAGGAATCTATAGTTGTCTAGATTATCCATAAATAGTCCGTTACATCTGGCATGTGGCATCTGCCCTATCCTCTTTAATAATTTACGGCCGTTTGTCCATAAATTCCTCCTTTAATTAAAATAGGTATAATATTATTATCTATACTGGCCGTCTTGCGTGTCCAAGACGTAAAATTCCACGTAAATTCAATGTTTTATGGCAACATTTATGTTGACATTTTTCGACCAATCACCGAAGGACATCGTCATCGGATTACGTCCTATTGGTCGAATGAAATCATCTGAGACTGAATGTGCGCCTTTCATGTCAATGTACGCGAATCAAAACAGAAAACAAAGGAAATAGTAACAAGTCGCTCGCCATTCGACACTTTTCCATAAAATATTGAACGCAAAAGTAGGTACATACTTAAACTATATATTCGTGATTTAATAAGTTGAGTCAAATCGTGAAGTGATTAACCAGAAGGATGGCTACACGGAAATTCAACACAATCGAAGACCTAAGCGGTGAGTGGTAACTTGTAATATTTGTAAATAAACAATGAAATCAATAATACATGGCGATGACGAAACTACTATTTTACTGTCTGAATCATAATGTCTAGTGTCGACATTGTTATGTGCGTAATATTCTGCACGTGTAAAATTATTTAAATATAAAACTATTAATTGCGCAGCACTGATTTTTTTAAAATACGTCTACATGTTATTGTCCTTGGAGAGTTGGTATTATCGACTCGCAATCAACCTTGAGGCGTATAAAATATTTACTGTAAATTGCAATTTAAATGTCGATGTAAAAATATTGCTTTGACGTCAAACGAGTAATATGCAAAACATTTTGATGTTGAAAATTGTAATTGTATCTTAACATCCTCATGATGTCCTAGTACTTCAACGTCCTAATGTATGGTTGAACTTCTAGGATTTACAATAATAGATTCAGTTAGTTGGTAGCGTTCCACAAGATCAAGGGTTACTAATGAAAAAGATTCCAAATAGTTTTCAAATATACTTTATTTCTCACTAAATAAGTATTTTTGGTGTTCAAATTAGTTATACTTTATATTCTTTGTATACCATAGCATATTGGTTTCAACAAGTTTAAAAAATCAATAGTATTCATTCCAATGTTATGTCTATTATGTACATGTAGGATGCCCAACCCACTTATTTTTGTATATTAATTATGTTATTGTAAAGCATGGTGTTTGAAGTTTACACAATGAAGTACCTATGTGTTATGAAAAGATCTGATAAAAAAATGAGAAAACAATTTATTACATGAATTTATGTTAAGTTACCTTTTATTATTTATACTGCAATAATTGATCATTAGAGAATTTCTGTAAAATAAGTTGCAAAATAGTTACTTTTACAAAATGGGTAATTTCAGAAACTCTGTAACTTCTCTCTGTATTTTTTATCTCCTTCAACAAATCAATTGTTTTATATTTAAATAAATAAACAAATAGCAAAATTTCAGCACCAAAATTCAGGAATAATATTTATAGTAATCCTGTTTTATTTTGTTACATATTATATTTATCAGTCTTAAAACTTTTTGTGTCCTGCATAACAAATGTGAATGATTCATTTTCATTGTTTAAAAGTTACTTTCTTATGCTAATCAGATGGCATTACCCTCTATATTTTATCTACTTATCGTACATCTATCTTAAGTCCTTACTAATATTATAAACGGGAAATGTGTATTGTGTGTTTGCTATAGTATGGGTGTTTGTTATTTTATCGTGCAATAATTACTGAACTGATTTTGATGAAATTCGGTGTGGTAGTAGTATAGACTCTGCATTTACACATACTGTTTATCGCAGAAAAATGTATGGTTCCCCGGGTTTTATTTATGCGCGTATGAAGTTGCCCGAACCTCTATTGATACATAATGTTTACTAGTGTTACAAATTTAAAAAAGTATTAAGCAACCTTTCTCTTGGTATTGCAAATGTGCATGTTGTTATCATTAATATACTCCATATCGTGTTATCTTATCACACGTGTGACAATGTTAAAGTTACAGTTAGGAATTATCATATGTGGTACCCGGAAACCAGATTACACATTCGCAGATTTACTTTCCTCTTGGTGATCAATAATATGCCCCTGGAGCGTCCTTGGTAGTACTTTTAGTGGCCAATAATAACAGATTGCTTCTCCAGGATGGTTTTTTTTTTCAAATATACTCTGTAGTCTGTATAGATCCAATTCAATAAAACATGTATGTTAACAAAATGATTATATACATTCAAATTGATGTGTCATTGTATGTACAGTCAAAAAGTCAAATTAAAATTGGTATTATAATATATTTTTGCTTACGTTTAGATTGAATTGGATGTGAACAGAGTAAAATAAAATAAATAAACTAATTAAATTCTTCAAACACCCTGTCAAACTATCGCAATCAGATCATGCTATCCATATCTGCTCCATGATTCTTATCTGGGTCTGATCTTATTCGCCCACAGCTTCCGTTGTCCAGTGGTTTAGAGCTTGGCTCTCGACTCGGAGGTCGTGGGTTCGATTCCCGCGTTAGAACAGCAAAAAATGTTGTATCCAGGTTTGGTTAGGACAATGCAGGCCAATCACCTGATTATCAGACGAGAAAGATGATCCATGCGTCGGATCGGCATGTAAATAGTCGGTCCAGCGCCTGATCTCTCGCTAGTCGTGTCGGTAATCCGTCACTACCTAGTGAATTCGAGAGTAAAAGTAAGAGAGTGCTCTTGTGTACTGCGCACACACTTGGGCACTATAAAATATCTCCTGCGTAGCTGGCCTGGTTTCAATGAATCCGTCCGCGTCATCGACATCGGTGTGGGGATCTTATTATAATTCGCCAACTATAATTTCTACTACCTACTTACGAAATTTATTTCGCTAATGTCATATCTACACGCTTATGTTGCCCTGTTACTAGCGCTTGTATGTTAACTTCCTATGTTGCTATATCAGATTGGCCTAATCTTATATAATTAAGTTCCAAATCTGTTTGGAGCTTAAATAAGATAAGGCCAATCTGCGACCACTAGCTTAGCGAATAGCGGCATATTTGATTTAAGAATCTCATAATCCAGATATTAAAGGACACTGGCTAATCCTGCCTGATTTTCCATCAAAAGCGGCCAAGTTTCGAACATAATATAATATGTAAAAGTACATACTTAAAAAGTTATTATATTAAAAAAATTATAACTAAGACTTGGGAATAAAAAGATAACAATCTCCGAATATCAGAGAATTGACGTACAAATTACGTACTTATCTGTGGTAATCGTTGTCATCATATCTGTGTAGTCTATGATTATCATGCTGTAAATTGTCAATTTGAGGCGTAAAAGCTCCACCTAGTAGCCCAGTAGATAGATTTATTTTATACTAAGAAAAATATTTATTGTTTTTTTTTCGTAACGTGAAAGCGACATCAATCATTTATCTCTTAGCTTATTGCGTTTCCAAACAAACTAGTTATTAATTTCATTACGCAATGATACCGCAAATAATAGATGTCGCTTTTCCGCAACCCGTTACTAGAGCATTATATTGAACAATAAGTTAGGTTATATTTAATTAATTATCTTTTATTCCCCGAGTTGGATGTATAATATTATTGCTTATTTTGTTCTTATGTTCATAAAGTACATCTTACAATAAATACTTTTTGGCGTCTTATTTTAATTAACAGGCAAATTCAAATGTATAGCGACTTGTCGATCTCCTTTAGCGGTATTTAAAGCACTAGACGCAAATTTTAAAACAAATCATAATCATTCATAATCTGAACAAACTGGAATTAATTTTATCTGTAAAGTAATGTCCAATTCAAAAGATATAACAATCTTGTTTTGACTCGCTACGTTGCATTGGTCCGTTTGTAGACAGGGGGCGTAGACAGATGTCAAGGGGGGGGGGGGGGGGGGGCAGAATGAAAAATAAACTTCAATCGCTATCATTTACGACAATTTAATTAATATTAAATCTTACAAAATCTCGCGAAAAAATACCCACAACCTGCAAGCAAATGTGTGTGAGTGCACGCATAAATAAGCATGCGTAAAATGTAAAATATGCATGCGTGCACTCACACATTTGCTAACAGGTTATGGGTATTTTTTCGCGGGATATTGCCAAATATAAAATTAATTAAATTTTAATTATAGACAATAGTTAAGTATATAAGTTTTCTTGTAGAAAAAAATATTAATTCGTGTAGGAGCCAAGGAGCTAAGTACCTATTATACTTTCATTATTATCGAGTATGATGCCAGTTGCCACAGGCAGGAATCACAGTACACAAACACATCTTACTTACAAAATATATTACATTATGCACTCTTCTTTCTGCGTCGGAGGTTAAAATAACATGCAGAAACGCTTTTGTTCATTTCCAGGCACACTTGTCTCCTTCTTCCTTCTTAATCAAGAATGACGCCAAGACTAAAATAGCATTAAACATTGGTTTACAAATAACAACAATACGCCTATTTCAAACTCATTATGACCGTATGAGGCCACTTTGTTCAATGGGTTGTCAATTGGTCGATACGTATTAGGGATGCCAGACATCTCGGTATTTCAGGTATTATTTTAAACGTCGCGGTCGCTCGAGCCGCGGGGACAAGCGCTGTCCCGTAAATCGAACGTACCAGGGTTGAAAATAAAAAGCATGCAATGCTCGCGACGTGATACACATACGAGCTCGGGCGCTCTGAAACTAACCTGTCAAAAAATTATGCCAAAACTATCCTGAGAAAAATATCAAAAAATAAAATTTGATGGTAATTATTTTTTTTTCTTTTTTTTGTCCCGGGTAAAAAACTGAAATCCCATATTTTTTGGCTTAATAAAAACAGTTGTCATACATAGGTATGCCGAAAAAAAATCTGACAACCCTAATACGTGTACAGGACGAATCGTTTGGAAGCACAGTGGGGGTTGTCTCCAAGCGATTATTCAATAAACTGCCGACCAGGCACTGACCGTTGACGTGAGTAGCTTAACAGAATCCTGGAGATGGTTGGATGATATTGAATCTAAACCATGGGACAGGAGGATAGCCAACACAGAAACGAATGTTCAGAAATCAATTTTACAAAGTCGTAATTTATCGCCCCTTTATAATAAGGCGTAACACCCATTTTTGTTAATGTTTCCTTATCGTGTGTCCGTATTTGTGGACGTGGATATTTATGTCTGTTACAAACTAACATACCCTCTTCTAAATTACCAGTTCTGCTAAGTAGTATGAACAAAAACAACATTAAAAACAAATCGCTGTTTATTTGCTCGATATTAATTTGATTTTAATATGTACTTAATTGTCGGTAAATATTTTTTTTTATTTTCCAAATGAAACTTAACAAGCCTTTTTTCGGAAAATCAACAGATAAAAAAATTACCACCATAGATAATGAAGTCGGAAACTAGGAACCTTCGTGCGCGAGTCCGACTCGCACTTGACCGGTTTTTGTTTACATTTATGTTACATCTAATCGGAACGGAGTTTAGATGATAGCCCTGGCGACTTGGTCTCGCCAAGTATAATGTTACATAGTAAATTATATTATGGATCAGTGTACGGCTGATTACATTAACCAATAATCTCTTGATTCCAACTTCCTAGGTCTTGCTATACGATACTCTTACAAAGTATCATGTGATACAATGTCGAAGGCTAGTTCTCCTTCATAGAGAAGCCCCAGCCTGTATAATAGGCATGGAGAATAGAGTAAGGAGTACCATCTCCATACATGAAGTGTCCGTAAAATAGCGTTAAATAGGGGGCGCTACAGACGCAAGGGTGTAAAGCGGCAAAATTTAAACGGATAATAAAATCTTTGAATCTTCTTCGGTTTTTTATATAAAAATATTAACTGACTTAATTGACTACTAAAAACTACTCATAGTCATCAAAAAAATAAATGACTAAACTCAACTAACTTCACTCCATCTCTTATTTCTAACTTCATATCACACACCCTTGCCACTCTAGCGCCATTATGGCCAGTTTTGGAACTATTATTTAATTACTTTTGTCGGACACTTTTTAGCTTTTTTGCCTCAGAGAGATGGTCCTCCTTACCTCTATTCTCCATGATAATGGTAGGGATTCGGATGAGGGTGTACAAAAGGTAAGTGGGAAGTTAAGCCGACAGGAATGGAGTTATAGGAACCCCACGCCACTGGTGTGATATAACTATATACTCGTACAATTTTAATAAGACTTATTCTTCTTATATCCAAGCTAGAGTTAATTATTTTTAATCAATAAATGTAAACTGACTTCTGTAGCAAAAGCAATAGCGTTCTTAAAAAATATTAAATAATTCTTAATCTAGAAATAATTATTTACTAAAAATTCTTATTCTTATCAATTCAGCTAAAATTTCACCATTTCTCATTTTTATTTTTGAAGTTAAAATACCAGCCAACTTGAACGTGAGTTCCATAAAATGTATTGTAATGAATTAGAATGAAGTGTGGTTAACATGAATTATTTTTTATTCACGGATGGTGAATTGGACAAATGGTGATTTTTTTTCCGAATTGAAAAGAATTACTATAGGTGTCCCTATAAATTTCGAGGATTTCCCTCGATTCCTCATGGATTTTATCACCAGGTCTACCATTTGGTGACAATGGGACCAACTTAGAAGTGAATACTAAATTTTTATAATAAATAATTTTGAAAATAGGTTCACATACGGCGGAGTAATCGCCTAACATACATACAAAAAAAACATATAGACGAATTGATAACCTCTTCCTTTCTGGAAGTCGGTTAAAAATACATAGAATGAGATGTAAAGGCGCGTCTCCTGCTGATGTTTTTCCGAAGAAAACATGAAACAAAAAAAAATGTTTTCATACACAAGCTGCCGTCTCCAGCTATAGAATATGTTTTTTAATTGAAACAAAACATTTTGTGTAGACAAGATCATGAGTTCCGATGAGAAAGACGTAAGCACTCGCAGTTTTAGCGATTGCAGATGCAGAATCTAGGAGAAAACACAGGGGGTCTAAAAAGGCTATTTTAGGTGTTTCATTTTTTTTTTCAACTCATATGTGAGCCATTTTATGCATTTCCATTGAAAACTGTCAAAATTTGTTTTCTAATAATATGATGAAATCAGATGAATCATGTAGCCAAACATAATAAATATTATGAAAAATCTAAAGTTGCCTTTTTAGACCCCCAGATTTCGAGTTAGGCCATATTTACTGACCCGTAATTTTCAGAAGTTACGAATAGAAGACCGATTTGGGATTGATAAATAATTTCTTCCGTATTTCTATGTGTAACGTTGATAAGGAATTAAACATTCCTTCCCCTCTCTTTCCGCGCGGGGAATGTTTTCCGTCCGTTTCGGAAGACAAAAACATTGTATATAGGAACACAAATGTGTACAGCCACGCCCCAATGTTTCGATATTTTGTGTAATGTTTCGAAAAAAACACTTAACTTAATTAACTTAACTTAGACAACTTTACTCAGACTACATTTCTTATGTTTGATAATACAGAGCTATTCTACGATTGATGAAAATTAGTGTACTTAAAAATGACAGTCTAGACCAGGCAATAACATCTAGTAAACATCGATCTGCTTACCTAACCCCCCTCCGTGTAACCCCTCCACAAAGCGTCCAAAGGAAGCTTTCGTCGCTGTCGCGGTCGGGTCGAATGTACCAGGCGCCCAGAAATCTTTAGGAGCTCATCTGAACGAGGTAGTTGAACGCCGAGACGTCTAGGTGTTTGACCTTCGACATTTGAAAGTGATTTCAATCTTTTTAACGTAGGTCATGAGCTTTTTCAAGTTTTATTGGATTTTTTTTCTAATTATTACTACTAATTTTCTAGTTAAAAACCTTTTGTAACGTAATTAATGATGCTTAAGCGACGAAGATGATCGTTATCTATTTAACGCGACGGATAAAAAAATATAGTAACAGTACTTGACGGATTGTTGCCCTTGTTCAAACGAACCGGGTTAATAATAATGTATTTATAGGCAGTCTAAATAATAGGCACGAGATAAAATGTTATACACAGTATTGATAAAAGTTTGTTGGACTTGTAGAGGGAGACAACGCTCCCTTTGTATAATGAAGGTGCGAGGGAAAACATCATCATTCGTTTGTAAGCTGTCGCTTAAGGCCATAGGTGTTAAGGGTATATGTGCGAAATTAGAATTTTATCAGTACCGATAGGCATAATTATAACATCATAATTTAAATAATAGAATAATTACAATTTACTCGTTGAATATATTTTGCTGGTTTGTGCATTCTGTTTTAATAGCGACATTTCTTCGGCGACACGAGCTTCTAACAATGCAAATGATTCAGCCGAAGTACCTATACAACAACATACTTATCTTCTGCTTAATATGTAAATAGTAAATACATTTAGGCAACAAAATGAGTAAAAATTTCGCAAAAAAATTTTTACATTCTCGTTAAATATTTTACCTAACATTGCACCGGTACTTGCATCTGTCATTTGTTTGTAAACTGCGCGATGTAAACTGTAAACACGACTGTATCGCGTGCGCTGAAGGTCGCAGCGCCAGAGCGTTGACTCTACGAGCTGGGTACATGCTCAAAATAATATTGGCATTAATTGACACAATGGAGAAATATATTATGTACTAGGTATGTAAAATCACTCGCTCACTCACAGTGTAAAAACGGCTAATAAAGTTGACCTGTAGATTAACTGGCTAAAAGAACATTAAAATCACGAGAATGTAATCTGGGTGGTTGGCATCATGTTCATGTAGACGCGACGCGGACGTTCAGAAAATGGCCGATTTTTATTTCGTCTGCGAATGTCAACATGACCTTCACGGTCGAAGAGCATTACAAAAAATGGCACTTAATCCTACCCAGTGGACCACGAAGTACGAACTAAGCACTATCAGGTTACGCCAGGGGAGCATTTTAACTAGGAGACCATAGGGTATTTAACACGCATAGGCGTGTTTACTGTTTAGTCATTACCTAGGGTTGGACCAGGAATTCATGAGGCAGTTCCCCTAATTGTTGATAATATACATCAATGGGACTGCGTAATTAACAATCTAAACTTGAAAGTTTTCTCACTATCAACCAATATTACAATATTGCGTATGTTCAATGTTGTTGTATGTTGCTGTCAGTTGATGTGTTTTGTCTCAGTGATCGATCTTGTCTCGGAAGTTAGGGGAAGAGATCGTCTACGTCTGGGTTCCGTCGCCTCGCAGATAATCAAAATCGACAGGTGACTCACCAGTCACGACGTCTGATGGTAGTTGGAACAGACGAAATTCTACCTAAGAGCTTTAAAATAAATACCAAATCGCAATACACGCAGAGTCCCAAAAATCATCAATGAGGGTCTAGGGCCGAATTCTCAAAGTTAGAAGCCCCTAAATCACATTTCAGGGGTGTCACTGCCTCTGCTTGGCAGAATGGTTTATGTTGCAGTATTCGGCAGTTACTAAGGCCCGTATTAATAAAGCGCTCTTATCTCTAAGACAATTCTCAAGAAAGTACTTAAGATGTTGTTTTAATTAATAGACCGTACTTAAGTACAGCTGTAGCTACGGCGTCAACTCAAGTAAGCTGTCATTGCTGTAAAACTGTTACTTGAGACGCGGTTTCGTGGGTACAGTCAAACCTTGACTTGAGAACGGCTTGCTTGGGAATTGGGATACAGTACATTATTATTTGTGGTGTTTTTGGGTGTGTTACAATTATGTAAATTAAAATCTAAATATTTATGATTAAAAAACTCAGAATTTACACTACATACCTACTCAACACAAAATAAAGTTATTAAAAAAGATGCTATATGCTATATGCCAAAAAAAGAAGAATAAGTATCAATCATGTATATTGATACTTATTCTTCCTTTTTTGGTAATCGCGGTTGCAAAGATTTTGCACCATTCTGCCAGTGTCGAGTATTTGTAGAAATATTTTCGATTTTATTTATAATAAAAAATTAAATAAAATATATTTATTTATTTATATTAAACGAATTACCTATTTGATTAATATTAATTGACTTGATTTGACACTTGACAGCAGAACTTTATTTCGCTGTTTGTGCAGCCACAATCAAACAATCCTCATTATATGATTCCTCGTATCTCGAATCCTACAATTCCTCGCCCTATCAAGCTTAAATCTGTTCTGTGTTTTGTAAATACTCCTTTTACTGAAACTTTATGGTACATACTGTGGTACTGGCCCTAAATATTTGTGACTGTTCTAGGTTTTAGATTATTCAACAGACTTCCTCCTGTACACCGTGCCCTTGTATTGTTATAAAACCCACTCATAAGGCAGAGTTTTCGTCAACACAACACATTGGCGAATCACTAAGGAGCCACTTTAAAGAATAAGAAGAAGAAGAAATTTTTTCGAATGGCAATGATCCGCATTCCGTTTTACGTAGTTTTCAAAAAATATGGATATTATTATGCTAGCCAATAATAAATATTAATATCTACGTAAAAATTAATGAAAAAAAGTTTTTTCAATATAAAAATACAGACTAAGCTTTTTTTGGTATTTATTACATTTTAAATATTACATTTTTAAAAAGAAATATTGAAGGAATGTATAATCAATAAATCCGTTCTTTGTAGAAGTGTAAACGAAACGTTATTTTATTCGTTCAATGTCGTGTAGATGACGCTTAAAAGTTGAGTAAGAGATCTCAATAACGTTATCAACTGAGACAGTCTTGAGATCATACTATTAATTAAAGACATTCTTGAGAAGCTAATCGTTACTTGAGACAGTCTCAGCCAAGAAAGGTCTTGAGAACGAGTTTCAGAACGGTTTATTATACGGGCCTAAGTTTGAAGTTACTAAAGTTGTCTGAATAATTACAGAATTGGATTCTAGCTTAGTTAATCTTGTTATTCGCCTATTGCCATTCTTGACCTATGACCAGGATAACAGAGGTCGGATAGGAGTTCTAAAACCTATTAGAAATGAGAAAATTTGTGAGGATAGAGACATTGCAATAAATTATTGATTGATTGATGGAAGGATGGAATCTGATGGTTGACTCTTTCATTTCAACTCTATTGTATTAGTGTAGAGTTCTATTTTCAGTGCTCTGAATTTTCCCGAGCCTGCTGGACTCCGTATCATATAGTCCCAGCGTAACAGAGTAAAAAATGTACTAATTGTAATGTTTGTGTAATTGAATGTTAGTTGTTTGGTGTCTGCTTTACGCACGCACTACATAAGGTTTATCTTATTGTAATGAAATCTCTCCCCTGAGTAGTTTTGGTTCTTTGTAGTTTATTATCGGATAAGTTTGACTCATCTTCCAACTGTTTAGCCACATTCTTATGAAGATTAGTTTTGGCCACACAAAAATGACAATTGACTAACGTAAACAAAAATACTATAAATGTTAATATTATATTTCATCAAGTGGTATATCTCTACAGATTCTAGCTGTTTCTGTATGATGTTTTTATTTTATAATTTGGCCATTTTTAACGTATCCATAAAAAAATGGGGAGACGAGCCAATGTGTTAAACATTATTAAAACTAGCCATCCATTTCTAATTTGCAAATGGGTCCCGCCTGCTACCAAACATAATGTCAATTATTTCACTTAGGCTTTCAGCTCAATCTTGTTTCTGTCGTGAAGTGATGGTTTTTTGCAGTCGGGTTTTTTTATTGCGTAACCAAAACGCTGCAAGTCAAAATAAATGATTATTGCAAAAATGTGCGTCTTGTTTTCGCCACGTGCTGGTACTTTTTATAGCCACGTGGATACTCTGGATAATGGATACATTATGCCAAAAGCCGGTGTGGTGACCAAAAAGTGACCTACATTTGCGGCATACGCTCTAGTTTGGACTTATGGCATCTATAAGTGTCTAACAATTGTTTACAAATAGATTCATTTCGTCGATAGAAATGAACTGACGAACAATCTGATTTTTATATCTATGCTCATAAAAACTGTTTTAGAACGACCCAGACGCGTCACGCGTTCAAGTGTATTTGAAAGGCTGCCAAACAACTCTTCATATATCGTGCGCTCCTAGTACATTCAGTGAAATTATTACGTCAGTTTTTTGACGTCAATATTTCGGACAATGACTGAGCGAAATCCTTAACCAACCTTCATCCAGACTTTTCGTTTGACCCGAATAACGAATCGAGTAATACATTCTTGGAAAACTTGCACTATCATTGCATATTAATTATGTAAACATGAGCAATGGCATGCGTTTAGCTTCGCTAAAAAGTTTGGCGATAAAGCTACAGTTAAACAAGAGGCGAGTGTCCGACTAATAACTGTGGGATCTAATTGATATTGTTGGAGTATACAAGTAACCTCTTTGTCGGGTGAAGGGCGTACGTGATTCACTGCACGCATTCTTTGTCCGAAGTGGGGATGACTGAGACCTGTTGATATACAATGTGGCAAACTTGTCGAAAACAAATTGTAAGCAGAGTTCAATGATTTTATAGCTGCACTTCACGAATATTCTTTTTTACGTATGCGTTCCTGGTATCTCGGATTCGTCTTCGACACAGTCGTGCTTCCGCGAAGCCGATACCGGTTTGTTTTTTTTTACTTACAAAGCTTAGGTGATATTAGAAAACTTCTAATAGGCATTAGACAAGCTAGTGATTAGCAATCTTAATTGTAACTGGTAGTGCTTACTGCAAAATTGGAAGTGACCTGGCGTATCTCCTAGAATCCCAGCAAAAAGCTTGCTGTGGGGCTTATTCCATTAGCCTATGATAAAACGATGCTAATCGTATTTACTATTTACGCGCCACAAACTGTCCCCATTCTGGATTAATTATTAGGTCAAGGTCCCTCCTTTGTTAACCGTCTTAGCAAACAATTGCTACATTATCGTAATTATACAAACACTATTCTAGATTTTTCTAACGAGCACGTTATAAAACTGGTTTGCAATGGACCAATTCGGTCAGAATCCACAAAGTAACGATTTGATAAAGTTAAAAATAACATCCAATAACTCTATCGAGAAAACACTGGTGATGAGACTGATGACCCCTCGACCTCTCGTGATAATCAACCCCATGTGATATCGGACACGTAGTCAGTGAGTCAGTCCAATGGTAAACTGCGTCACACGTGGACTAGCGTCACGTAAAGCAATAAACGTTTTGTCCAGAACCAGACTCTTCAGTTTGTAAACCCATAAGATAGTTTAACTATTCTAGATCCTTTTGAATCTTAAGAAACAGATTACAGACTCCTTTGATTTTCTGGGATCTTATTATATGGTTGAATTTTACAAGATCCTATTGGATTTAAAGAAGAATGATAGAATCTTACTGCTATTACAAATGTGAAAGTTAATAAGGATGGATAGATGGATGTATGGATCTGATGGATGACTCTCATGCAAAAACTACTAAACGGATTTTGATGAAATTTGGTATGGTAGTAGTTTAGGCTCTAGATTAAAACATAGGCTACTATTTATCCCGCAAAAGTACAGTGTTTCCGTAGGATACTGTATTTACGCGGTCGGAGCCGCGGGCAAAAGCTAGTTACATAAATAGAACATTTTCCTGAACTTCCATTTACGAAATACAGAATACAGATCACATAACACGGCTACAGAAATAATTTCTGACTCGACAATGGTTACGTTTAAGGATAAATTTGCCAATATTAGTATCTATAACTTACCTACCGATTACTAATTGACCCAGTTGTGCCAAGTACGCCATTTACAAGTCCTGGCTGCACTACCTGAGCTCTTATACCCACACAAATGCAACGTCTACTGCCTTGCACAGGTGTCTATAAAATATGATATTTCATGGACACTTGTGCTTTTTTTGTTGCCTATTTGTCACGATTGCTATGTTATTTACAGTCTGTCATGATTGTTTTTGTTATTTTCAGGGTTTGAAGAGAATTTGAAGCACTTACATCTCTGTACTCTCCTTTGTCTTATAAAATCTGAGTATTTATGGTTTCTTGACCGTTTATTTTGGAAGTTCTTTTATAGTTTTGGCAATAATTTAACTCGTATGTTTGAAAGACATGATTACCTAGTATGTCATGTAAAAAGTTATGTAACTAACTCAAGTTGAGAACTTGTATCTTTAAATCAATCAAGATCCATAGCGCATGTTTAAGTTTAAGAGAAATCTGTGTTACATTCACACATTACGTGCGCAACTAAGCCGTAGGAAGCATAAATAATTAAAATTATGGAGAGAGAGTAGAAAACAAGATAGCTTTATTATTAACTATCTTTGGTATTTGAATTATTTTAATTGCCATCATATTGTCATTATATTTTCATCATTGTAAGCTATAAACATCGAAGTCACTCAAAGAATCCCATTCTTCTTCGGTAGAATTGTTAGGCACGACCTCTTTTGTGAAAATAGTAACAATATACATATATTCTGCATCCAAAACATAGCTATATAAGAAATATTTCCTTTCTTGTGAAAAACAAACAAAGTAAACTACGCGTAACGCGATAGATTGTCAGTAATCGGCGCCTACGCAGTGCAATGTTTACATTCGAAATTCAAAAATAGATTCAGTCTCGTTTAAACGCTCGACGCGTGCGGACGTGTCCCTGTGATTCTTTGTTTTTTTATAACGCAGTTTGACGTGCCTATATCGGTGTTTTGACTTTTGGAAAATATTTTGCCTTTAATAAAAAAAGAAAAAGACTTTTGGCAAGATGCTCGAGCCGTTGAGTCCAGCCGCGGTGGATGAACTCGGTAATTGCATTTATTTCGCGCGTATCTCGCAAAGTGTAAGAGTGTTTACATCTTATATTGGTGTTACTATTCCAGTCACTTTCATCACTAGATATTTCTTCACTATCCGCGTCAGCTTTTGCAAAATCCCTGTCCTTATCTAAACTCGAAGTTTCTTCTAAATTATGTTTATCACAATTTTTTTAGTTTTTGGTCATCGATCGTTTGTGTAGACAGGTGACCGGTCCCTTTTAGATTTTGCAAAACAATCTTAGACCTTATAAGTGTGATGGCATCTAGCATGTTGCACATTTACGCGTTGTTATTATATAATTATTGTTCGCATTAGATATGCGGCTCCTGACCGGATATTTATGATATTAATATTTTTTTTTTTCATTATAGGGGCTTTTATTAATAAGCAGAGGAGTGTAGTTGGATCGCGCGATTACAATTTATAATCTCAGCGTTAATTTAAATTGTTTGATTTGCTTTGGTCATACAGGCAAAAAATATTATTGTATTTTTTTTTTGGTATTTATCAAGTTCTGCAGCTGCCTTAGCTAAAATTACTTCTAAATTCAAATAAAGTTGTATCTCAACTTCTGTGACACTGTCTTATTTTAAAAACTCTTCGGGCAAACTTGGTAAACTATTAGTTATGAACAATTACTCTAGTTACATCTAAAGTAATTTTTAATGTATCTAATGACTAACGTTATATATTTTTGTTAATGTTTATATATATTTTTTTTATTGTTAATATTATAATAATTTCATAATATCTTATTATAATCGACTATGCAGTTTCTGTAAAATAGCTTTCTGTCTCTCGAATGCCTTATTATTATGTAGTCCTAACAGAACATCTCTAGTTGTAGTTCTAACACAATATCTCCGCTACTTTTGAGACTCATTTTTTATTACAAGAGCTATTAAAAGGTACCCCATTTCGCCCCAATATGCCTATTGCATTCCCACAGAACAGGTTTCGCCTACTCGAGCTGGTAAACAGGTTCGTATCTATTTTCAGAGGAATTGTGTTTGTTGTGTTTTTTCCCTTTTTTATGATTGTTATGAATTATGATAATATGAAGCTGTCGCAAATCATTTTTATGATGGTTTGTCTAAGTCGTTTAAGTATACAGGCATATAATTAAGTGCGCACGCACATACGTATGATTATTTTGTCTAATTTGGTAAATAGTTTACGAGCTATACGTACAACATCGTTTATGGCTCTTGCAACTGACATTTTTACAATTAGCAAATTATCCTTAGATTAAAAAAAAACAATTTCTATTAGTTTTACCTTCTAAGGATAAAATATCGTTATCCTGACTCGGAATGGTCATTTTTATATTATGTACACGTTTTACATATTATGTATTCGTTAACGTCACGTTTTTCTGTCAAATGTTCCTGCCCGGTCCTCTGGTTTTACTGGTAAGTCATAAATGGATTTGAGGCTTATTGCATTGTGGTTTGTTACTTTCGTATGGACATTACCAACGTGTTAAGGGTCAATATAAATTCTATCAATAATTTTACTCTATCAAGTTAAGTAGGTTAGTAACTTACATTACTCCCGTGGTGCCCTTCCTCCCCTTCTAGTCATGACATTTCTGGTCATTACAATTTGGCTGTCTCCCGCTTTGCTTGGGGAGGGAAACTGAAATACTCCCTACTCCTGCCTTTCTTCTGATTAATTTCGTTGCGTGTCCCAAAACAGATTTAGCATGTCCCTCGAACACCCCTGAGATCATATTATCAATGGGTATTTGTTGGTGGTTTTTGTTTGTGGTTACCGCTGTCGATCCTGGCTATACAGGAGTTGCAGTAGTGGGAATGTGTGGTGGGTCAATTGCTCGTTAAATACTCAAACAATTTGCCGAAACCTGTATAATTTTATAGCTTAATTATATATAAATAGTCTTTCGTTTCCGACCTTATCAACCTTATAGGGGTTCCTAAATGCGTTATGCGATCCGTCGTGTTATGGGTCAAATTTTACACTCAATCAACAAACATAAAACAGTGTAATTAATATATTTATGTGACTTTTGTGTGCTTTACATAGGCTGCACTAAAAGTATCGGGAATGGAATATTTCCACTGTTCCTGTCATATTAAAATCTTTTTAATTTAAAACTCCTTGATTTTAAAAATCGAATACCGTTTATTTATATAAAAAAAGATTCTCGGTCTTGTCACAAGGTCTTGTCAAACTTTTTTAGTCGTTGAGAAAATGGAATTGACTCGAGAAAATTCTAGAGCGATGATTTATTATGACTTTCGAAGTGGTTTAACACAAAAACAGTGTGTTGACCGGATGATTTCTGCATTTGGTGATGAAGCCCCATCCAAAACCACAATTTATCGCTGGTTTGCTGAATTTCAACGTGGACGTGTCAAGCTCAGTTATGATCCCCGTCAAGGTCGTCCAAAAACTGCATTCACCCAAGAAAACGTTGATGCTGTGCGTAAGCAGATTGAGGAAGATCGACATATGACATACCGCGAAATTAGACATTGGCATGAGTCAAATACAAATAATCTTGCATGAACAATTAGGTGTAAAAAAGTTGTTTTTCCGATGGATACCGCATTTGCTCTGTGAAGAGCAAAAAGCGGCTCGCGTTACTTGGTGCGTCAGAACTCTCGAAAGATTCCACGCAGGATCCTCAAATGCTGTATACAACATCGTATCAGATGACCAATCCTGGATATACGCATACGAACCCGAAACAAAAAACCAGTCACGAGTTTGGGTGTTCGAAAATTAGTTAAAGCCAACAAAAATTGTTCGTTCACGGAGTGTTGCAAAAAAAATGGTGGCCACGTTTGTCTCCAAAACCGGCCATGTTGCGACTATTCCTCTTGAGGGACAAAGAACGGTTAATGGAGAATGGTATGCTAACATTTGTTTGCCACAGGTCGTTTCTGAACAAAAGAGTTTTTAGAGCAAGAAATCATAGAATTATTAGACCATCCGCCGTACAGCCCCGACCTAAGCCCTAATGATTTCTATACTTTCCCTAAAATAAAGAATAAATTGCGTGGTCAGAGATTTTCATCACCTGAAGAAGCTGTGGACGCCTACAAAACGGCCATTTTGAAGACCCCAACTTCCGAATGGAATGGTTGCTTCAATGATTGGTTCCATCGTATGGAAAAATGTGTCAAATTTCGCGGAGAATACTTCGAAAAGCAATAAATACATTTTTAAATAGTAATGTTCCTTGATTCCCGAAATTTTCAGTGTCGCCCTCGTACAATACACCTGCCAATCGTTACGTTTTGCTACGCAAGTCTGTTTCTCAGAATGAAAAGTTTATATCCAATAACATCTTGCGCTTGCGCAACATATTTTCCGGCAATGTGAGTATGCGACAATCGGTCTGCAAATTTTTTCTCTATGTTTTCATGCATGGTCGCATTAGTTATTAGGTGCACATAGATTTTTAATATAATGCCCATATTTTCCTTCTATCTATTCTATATATTTCCATATAATATACATTATACAGTACTTATGTGTCGTCTCGACGGTTAAGTTTATCCCGACGTTTCGACAATTTTTATTAAAAACGGTGGTCACGGGAGGGCTCAGTCTAGCATAATTGCAATGTTTTGCCACAAAATAGCACATTCCTGTTGATACGACTCTTTTTTTCTTTTATTGAAAAAGTGCTGATGTTAATTTGCACTTGCACTAAGCAGTAAGCTAATGATTAAGTTGCATTGACCTTGAGTGCATTAATTAAAATTGTGATAATGTTTACAGCCAAATGACGCCTAGCTATTGAAATTGTCAACAAGATAGCGGCTTGTTGTACTTCTGTATTATCACTCGGTAATATTTGCACAGCAAATAATGTTATGTACAGTAAAACCACGTCGCTAATGGCATTCGGGAATCGTCGATTTTCATACATCGTCTGTCACTTCCATATAAAAAAGGAAGATTGCCGAACGACATTTAAAAGGTGGTCGTACTAATTTACCTAACCCAAATATTATAGAAACGAGCCCTATTGCGATTTGCGCGCTAAGACATTGAGGAAACGCGAAAATATTATCAACTAGCCTTTGCCGGCGGCGTTAGTACAGTATCCTACGGGAACATCGTACTTTTTCGGTATAAAAAGTAGCCTATGTGTTTATCCCGACGGTAAATTCTGCTAAATAAAACCTGCATACAATTACAATCATGTGCCGATACGCTAAAACTGCCAAACCGGTATTCTCGTAAACGTTAAACCAACGCGAAGCGCGTTCTGATTGGTCCAAACTTCACAACATCCGTTTATGATAACAAGATCAGTAGGGTACATTTTGACATTCAGACCTAACCACCCGGACACACAAGTCGCTTCACTTATAATACAATCAAAGTAAAATGAAAGTCTACTTTTAATACGAGAATTGAGGTTCAGAGCTCAACCTACTTCCATAGCGAATTTAATTAAAAATCCGTTCAGTAGTTTTTGCGTGAAAGAGTCGCAAACATCCGCCCATCCTCACAAACTTTAACATTTATATAGGATTATGTTTACTAACTACTAACCAGTTTACTATAACTATAACTTATAACTGGTTTAATCCTTTATTATTCCGTGTCCAATTAAACATGACCTACCAGGATAGTATAAAACCCAGTGGTTATCAGTAGCATATATTTTCAACTGTCTAGCTATCACGGTTCATGAGATACAGCCTGGTGAGTGGCGACTGGTGACAGACAAACGGACAGACAGACAGCGGAGTGTTATTAATAGGGTATCCCGTTATCCGGTTTTGTTTGTTTTCCGTTCCGCGTACCCTTTGGGCACGGATTACGGAACCGGAAATATAATACTATGGATTTTTAGACTAAAAAACTTTTGGTCTTAATCTTAATAACTACAATTTTTATATAAAAAAAAAAAAAAAACTATAACCTGTTTTACCTGACTACGTAAACTATATTATGCCTATGTTACCCGGGATATTATAACAAATCATTTGAGAGTTGACACATCATTAGCTAAAATCGGATCAGTAGTTTAGGCGCTACGGTGGAACAAACATACATATTTACATAGACTGCCAAAATCCTTCCTTTAGCTTCCCCGTAGTCGGGTAAAAACTAGTGTTAGTAAACAAATAATATACTGTAGCCTAAAATGTTAATTTACACCCTGGACGTACAGAGTACTTTGATATTTTGGCAGCCCTATGGATTACGACAAACGCGCAATTCATATCTCCTCCAACTGTATGATTATTATATTTATACAAAATATTCTCACGAATTGGGATTTGGGAACGTCTTGTTTGTTTGAAGTCGGTTAAGATAAAGGGATTATGAGCCTTGTAACGTTAAAAGTTTGTTGCCATAGTATTATTTTTGTTTGTTGAATTTAAATCTAGTGTAGTCATATCTGTAATCTGATGGCAATTTTACCATGTTTTATTTAAATTTCAGAATCGTGGGTGGAGCTGAATTCTGGCGGCATTCTGGGCGCGGAGGGCGAGTACCTGCGGCTCCTGCGGGAGGCGCAGCGTGAGAGCCGCGAGTCCTCCGCCAAGGGCAGGTGTGTATCTACGTACTTATGTAATCCTGGTACAATATATTCCTGCGGGAGGCAAGCCGCGACTCCTTTTGGAAGGTCCGTAAGTACGGGCCATGTCTGTACCTAGCACCTACTACCTATTTATGATGCCCTAGTACAGGATGTTACAGCGGGAGGCGAGCTAGTGCCGCGAAGACTCCGCTAAAAGCGGTGCGTAGCTATATCTTATGATGTCCTGGTAAAGAATTTTCCTGAGGGAGGCGTAGCGTAGGGCGTGAGAGTCCACCAGTAAAGGCGGCGCATACCTACTAACTTCTTGCCTCCCCATGAAACTCTGGTATTATATATTCCAGCGGGAGGCGAGTGAGAGCCGAAAATGAGTGCGAGATTCCGATGCGGGGCTCGAGTGAGAGGATCGATAAGTTTAAGATCGGTGGTGACTGGTGGTTGGTGCCTAGCCGCCTAACACCTATCAATCAATCAATCAATCCTTTTTTGCAAGAATGTGGTCTTAAGGTCTTAAAAATATTATATTAGCTAGGATCCAACATTCTGCCATCACAATGGCGCGCAAAATATCCTCATGCAAGGTGTTGGGTGTGTGAAGTTAACATTAAAATTGCAACAGATTGGAGTTAAATTAAATACAGAAATACAGTTAATAATATAGGAGCATCAATATTTATTAATTATAACAAATTAAATAATAATTAAATAAATAAAAAAAATATACTATTAGTCATAGAAATTAAATAAAGATATATCACGGCCCTTATGCATTATTAAAAAAAAGGGCATAAAAAAAAATTTTGGACGATTGTCACAAGTATCAAAAATCAATATAAAAAGTAAGATATAGGACAACATGGCATCATAACAATAAAACCATAATAGTATTCATAATTCATAATCATCATAAAATCAAATAAATTCATTAATAAAATATTATAGATGTCGATGTCGTACCTACTAGCCCCTATGATTTTGAAGTTTTGGTGTATATGTTACAGTCAAAGGTCGACAGTCTCCTTCCGGATTGACTACTTTGTCCTATTCCGATTTCGGCCTTTGACTAAAGTATTTTTAGTCAAACCTAGAAGCTCCAACCAACCCTTTCAGCCAAACGTCAAAAGACAAATATATCTTTTTCGGGCTTTGTCTAGTCGATCTTAGAAGCGACTGGCGGACTCGAGTCAAAGGCCGAAAAACATTGACTAGTCAAACCTGGGAGCGCCGAAGCTTCGAGGTTTGACTATATTCTATAATATTGCATATTTACACTATACACAAAATTACTATTTTTTAAACAAAAAATTAAAACCGACTACCAAAGTAAAAATGCACAAAAAAGTATGAAATAAAACTTATTTTCTAAATAATTCCCCTTTTAAATTCGGCTAAAATTTTAATTATTTCTCAACTCAATTTTCCTAATTTTGTAGTCGGTACCAGGGGCCTTACTCCCGAAACCTGATACGATTTCGATTTACGAGGCTGATCCGATGTCGATTTTGATTCAGTTTCGATCCTGATCTGTACTCCCGAACAAAATCGAATCGAAATCAAGATCGCGTTGAGACGAGTCTTATCAGCGTCGTTAGCTGAATCCGGTTGCTGACGTCACGTCCACAGAGTAAATAAGTTACAGCCGACTGCCGTAGTGTATGGCGAAGATTAATAAAATAAAAATATGGAGACATTATATATTTTTCACTTTAAATAACATTTTGTGTATGTTTATTCAAATGAATCAGCCTCAATCTCATGCAATGGTAGGTTTTAAAAAGATAGTTTTCTAAATAAAACTGTGACAGTAAATAATAGTTTCGGAATTCCTGTTTATTATAATCTTTGACGTTCTGTCATATTCTGATTTATTTTGTCAGCAAAACTCAAGTGTTGTGCACAAAACACATTCAATAACTACAATAACTGGCCATAAATAGACAATTGGTAGTATTGTAAAAAGGTAGTTCATTGTTAATTTTGGTGAAAATATAAGTGGTAAGTATATTTAATGTATGTAAATGATACAATAACAAATTCGTGTTTAGTGTTTACATTTAGAAAACCCGAGCATAGTAACAATATCAACATACTACTTTTTATAACTATTCATTGACTTTGTTTATTCAAAGACAGATTGAGACAAACGAAGTCTTCATAATATGATACGTTAATATAGATCATATTATGTAGACTTCATTTGTCTCAGTCCCTGTCTTAAGTGAAAATATAATACATGAATTAGCGGCAAAGTGTGTAAACAAATGCGTAAAGGTTTTAAATAACTTTACACATAACGGTGATATAATTTCAGTGAGTCGATATCTTCATATGGGTAGTTAAATCTGTGACTCATACGTCAAATAAATAATTTACAGTAAAAATCACATAATTTAGTTCAAATACACTAAAACAAGCAAACTCGATACTGTAAATGAGACCTCTTTAGCTATCGTGTAATTTGACGTTTGTTTTCGATCCTGCCATTTGATTCTCAGTCGATTGATTTCGTCGGGAGTACCAAAGTCCAAAAGTTACGATCTAACGAACTTCTCGATCCAGGTTAGTTACAAATTGAGCCACCGCGCGATCGTGCGCTAGTGTAGGAGTCGGGAGTATCTAAAGCTACTGAGATCGAACTGATTCGATTCTCGATTGTGTCGAGAGTAAGGGGGCAGCCCAAAACAAAATATTTTATAGAACTCACGTTCAAATTTGCTCGGTATACCTAACGCAAAAAAAGGGTATGGTAGTTGGTACAAAAGCTTACTTTTTGGTAGCATATGCTTGACTACTTCAGAAAAAGTCGCAATCAGCATAATAATATGTGTCCATATAAATTTCGAGGAGTTCCCCCGATACCTCACGGATCCCATTGGTTAATTAAACGTGATGCCGTCGTGAAACGTGTTATATGCACACGTCGCCACCGATGTGTAGTCACTAGTGTAACTGCAGCGGTTTCATCAATAGATTACACTATTGAAAGGAGTATATGCGTTTTAGTTTGTGTAATCCCCGTTACTAGGTTCCCAAAATTAATAAAACGTAGACTAGTTTTTTTTTTCAGTTATATGAAGTTACAGATCCTTGACTCATATATATTAGATATACAGCAGAGTAATGATTAATGAATACGGATACTATGCGAGATGAGTCCATAAATAGGAGTAATGGCACTACAATATCCAGCCACATGATTAACAAGGACAATTCGGTCTAAAAAAATGAAATTCATATCAAGTCGTATCAATTTATTCAGACACACATAAAAATAGATACAAACCGAATACACTTACATAATTATATAATACTGGCTGGTGCCCCCGCGGCTCCGCCCGCGTAAATACAGTATCCCACGGGAACACTGTACTTTTTCGGGATAAAAAGTGGCCTGTATTTTTTTAATTCAGAGCCTTTAACTACTACGATGCCAAATTTCATCGAAATCCGTTCAGTAGTTTTTGCGTGAAAGAGTAACAAACATCCATACATCCTAACAAACTTTCACATTTATAATATTATTATGTATTATATATGCCAAATACGATCCCGTGCAAAGTTGACCTTGTGTTACGGATATCAGACAACTGATATAATATTATGTATATATTTTTATACTATACAATACTATAGATAAATCTTATTTTCTATATTATTCACATTCACTCTTACACAAACACTGTATTGTTTTAAACACTTACGGATTGTGTCGCGGTGCACTTTTCTTTTTCCCGACGTTTCGGCTACTTTCCAGCAGCCGTGGTCACGGGCGGACTGAGGTGTCAATTGTCCTATTTGTTGAAGTTGTTGAAACTACCCGAAGATTCTTCAATTATTATTTGTGTTCCGATCCACGCAAAACATACTAACAGTATCTTGAAGCCGCGGTGATTTAAATTACATTTTATTTTGTTAATTATTGGATCCCAACTAGATGGCAGCACCCAGCCATCTTCTCGGTTAAAATTAGGGTACTTTTTAATTTCTATAGCCTCGCGTATCATTCTTGGGCGATAACGGTGTTCCTTTGCCCGTACTTGTGGCTTATCAAATCTTATGTAATGGCGAGGTTGATCCAGTGTGTGTTCGCAAATTGCAGATTTATTGTTGCGACGGTGTTTAACATCTGCGATGTGTTCCTTTACGCGGGTGTTGATGGATCTTTTAGTTTGCCCTATATAGGAGAGACCGCAGTCACAGTCGAGCTTGTTTTATCACTTATTGTCTTTTTTCGGAGACGTGATGCGCGCTTCGTTGGGGAGCCAACCAGAACTCCTCCACCTCGAAGGTCGGTAGAAGATGCGTCAGTACTCTCACTACAAAGGAAGTTGACCTTGTGGCGAGACTCCAGACACTCGACCCTTAAGGTGAAAGACGTCTTCTTTCGGAGAATAAAAATATATTTCTAAAATGCGATAAATGACGTCAAGTGATTTAATCTTCGGTGGCGTGAAATCGTGTTGTCCGAAACGTGTTTAGTCGACTAGCTTTTGCCCGCGCAGAACCACAATCCACAATATAAATATGAGTAAACATTATAAGTTTTTCGCGTTAAAAGCCTATATTGTGTTAATCCAGAGCCTAAGTAACCCATAGTTATAGTTATATAGTTGCCATATCAAATTTCATAAAAATCCGTTCGGTAGTTTTTGCGTGGAAGAGTCGCATACTCTCCATCCATCCTCACAAACGAATATTTATTATTAATAGGATTTGAAACAGGTTTGGCATTGGCATTTGAAATTTTTTTTTGTAAAACCAGTTGCCATTATTTAAAATATTGTCTTAGAATTCTTAAAGAACTTTTTTAGAAATTATGTACGTATCACTAAGATCTAATAAATCAACCAAATATAAATCGAGTGAACGTTGGGTAACTGTCGTATACACTCAGTCGTGTTACCAGGATAGCAGCAATGTGCGTGCGTACACTTGAATACGTTAGGTCTAACCCGCGCTGAAGTCTAGACTGGATCTAGCTTTCTAGAAAATCTAGCTCGAGCGATCCGCGGCAGCCATATACGTGCAGGAGGTTTAATTTTAGTTTTTATAAGACTAGCTAGATATTTGCATTTTGTATGCTAACTAGTCAGACATGTTGAATGGATACAATTTAGTATTCATATTATTCTGAATTAAATAACTATTAAATTTGCTATGCCCGGCCGGCGTTTTTTAAAAAACCTTAAATAATAAATATTTATGTTAATTGTAACTTGTTATAATAATATGCACGTGTCCAGTAATCCGCATTTTATATGTTTCAAATAACAAGCCAACGCCCGGTATCTGAGCTTTTTTGTCGGTAGTTCATCTTTTCAATAGAGATTTTGATTAGACAGACAAATGTGACTATTGAAACCTCAGAAACTGCGGCTTCAATAGCAGAGACTGTCAAAACACATCACCCCTCCGTTTGGTTTCGTCACAATCGGGAAAAAATTTGATTTATAGTAAATAATTTAAAAAATTCCAATTTCAAATCTGGCCAGCGATCCCTGTAGGTAGAACCTAGATAGTGAGTACGCGAGAATCACGATCATTTATAATAATTACTAGCTTTTGCCCGCAGCTTCGCCTGCGTGGGAGAGTGCTCGTGGCAAAAAAACTCCTTTAGCAAATATACCTGCAATATAGTAGTAGCACAGAATAAAAATATATACCTACTTTGTAATAAATTTTCACACGAACTTTTTAATTTTAAGAAATCTCCTAGGTAAGGATAATTTAATTGTATCCTGGGCTAAATAGCTTCTGAAAATATCACAATATTTCCGATCTTTTTCCGATTCTTTTTAACTTAGAATGGGTATAGTAACCTATCCTTAAAAGATAGACATATCTATGCCATCGCGGACTTTTTTGTAGACATATAAAAGAGAAACAATCCCACCATACATTGTTTTGTTATTTATCTCCCCAACGGGTTAGGTTAGGCAGCGTTTTCGATAAAAGTTCCCAGGCGGCTTGATTTTTTCCGACACCTTCAACAATTATCGTCATAAATCAAACAATTTGCACAAAACCTCAACAAATTATTATCGACCTAAACCTTCCTAAAGAACCACTCTGTCGGTAAATGTAAATGGCATGAAAATCCTTTCAGTAGTTTCTGGGATTATCGCGAACATACAGACAGACAGACTCGGCAGGGCAGCATTAAGTATCCTATGTCCGTCTCCCGGTTCTAAACTACCCTCCCCCATCAATTTTCAACCAAATCGGTTCGTTCAGCCGTTCTCGAGTTATAAATAGTGTAACTAACACGACTTTCCTTTATACATAATATATTATAGATGTACCAAACATTAAACTAAATAAAGTTTATGGATCATGGTATCATGGATCGTGGTCAGGTATTGTTAACCCCCGATGAAAACACAGGGGTGTTGTAAGTTTCACGTGTCTGTCTGTCTGTCTGTGTGTATATCTATCCGTGGCATCGTAGCTCCCAAATGGATGAACCGATTTTGATCTAGTTTTTTTTGGTTGAAAAAGCTGACATGATCCGTGATGGAGAGTGGTCTCAGCCAAAGTTCGTCATGAAAGTGAAATGGGTTTATTATCATTTCGGGGGTTACCTAAGATTTTAATTTTATTTATGCCGCATACATAAAACAGAAGCGAAGTACTAAACAGCTAAATAGCGTTTTAAGCTTTTTACGCCAATTTACCCGTATGTTGTTGTTAGAGTTGTAAAGTATCGTAAAAAAACGTACCCGTAAGTATCCGTTACTATAGCAATTATAACTCGTTGCTATAGTATCGTTACTCGTTACTTCTGATACCTCATAAGTCATAACATGATATTATGTTATGCTAGAGCCGTTAACGAATCAAGTCGTATTGCGTACGCGTACAGTATGATGTCGCGGGTCGCGGCTATCGCAACATTCGTAATTTGTAGAAAACACATATACATTACATACCAAGCTGCGTAAGGTGTATTTTTTCACTATTCCGTATTTTGAACCAGACTTGTGCGAGTTGTTCTAAATTTAGTTTGATTTAATGTAGGTAAAATGTAGAACTACAAGTGAACTGTTGATCAGTGTAGGGTGACTATACTACGTAAGTGGCTATAATAAGTGCTACGAAAAATGCGAGTACCGAAATGTAAATTGGTGTGTAACGATTCGTTATATTGGTATGTGCTACAGCTCTAGTCGTAAACTTATGATGTCCTGGTACTCGCCCACGCCGGTGGATCGATCGCTTCCAGTCCACTGTGGCACACAACTAACGATTTTTTACTGACAAATTTAATTTATTTTTGTGCAAGGATTTTGTCGGTTATAAAATTATTTTGCAGTGATGTCAACAGAGGGGTGTTATTTAATTATCAGTTGTTACGGCATATTGTACGGTGTACGATACGTACATAAGAGATAAATGAAATTCTGAATACTTTAGACTCATTTTATATAAATTCAGGGTTTGCAACGTTAAAATAATACATAGACAAAAAAGGCCAATTAAAATATGAGTGTCCACGAGTGGGGTTGTAGGGGTTGTAGGCGTAGTAGTATTGCGTCGGGTATCGCCGCGAACCTGCCCGTGCGTGTGAGTGGGACAAAACAGCGCGCGAACATACGGTTACAAAATTACTTAGCAGTGTTAGATTTTTGTTTGCGTGAAACCGTACACTTAGGCCCGTATTAATAGACCGTTCTCAAACTCGTTCTCAAGACCTTTCTTGGCTGAGACGGTCTCAAGTAACGATTAGCTTCTCAAGATGGTCTTTAATTCATAGAATGATCTCAAGACCGTCTCAGTTGATAACGTTATAGAGATCACTTACTCAGCTTTTAAGAGTCATCTACACGACAAAGAACGAATAAAATAACGTTTCGTTTACACTTCTACAAAGAACGGATTTATTGATTATACATTCCTTCAATATTTCTTTTTAAAAATGTAATATTTAAAATGTAATAAATACCAAAAAAAGCTTAGTCTGTATTTTTATATTGAAAAAACTTTTTTTCATTAATTTTTACGTAGATATTAATATTTATTATTGTCTAGCATAATAATATCCATATTTTTTGAAAACTACGTAAAACGGAATGCGGATCATTGCCATTCGAAAAAATTTCTTCTTCTTCTTATTCTTTAAAGTGGCTCCTTAGTGATTCGCCAATGTGTTGTGTTGACGAAAACTCTGCCTTATGAGTGGGTTTTATAACAATACAAGGGCACGGTGTACAGGAGGAAGTCTGTTGAATAATCTAAAACCTAGAACAGTCACAAATATTTAGGGCCAGTACCACAGTATGTACATAAAGTTTCAGTAAAAGGAGTATTTTCAAAACACAGAACAGATTTAAGGTTGATAGGGCGAGGAATTGTAGGAGGGAGGCATCATATAATGAGGATTGTTTTTTTGGCAGCGAAAAAAAGTTCTGTCAAGTGTCAAATGAAGTCAATATAAATCAAATAGGTAATTCGTATAATATAAACATATAAATAAAATCTAAAATATTTCTACGAATACTCGACACTGGCAGAATGGTGCAAAACCTTTGCAACCGCGATTACCAAAAAAAAAGAAGAATAAGTATCAATAAGCGTCTTTTTTATAACTTTATTTTGTGTTGAGTATGTAGTGTAAATTCAGAGTTTGTTTAATCATAAGTATTTAGATTTTAATTTACATAATAGTAACACACCCAAAAACACCACAAATAATAATGTACTGTATCCCAATTCCCAAACAAGCCGTTCTCAAGTAAGAGTTTGACAGCAATGACAGCGTACTTGAGTAACGAGTCTCGTTTATTAATACGTTCGCACTCACTTGATACGCCGTACCTACAGCTGTACTTAAGTACGGTCTATTAATTAAAAGAACTTCTTAAGTACTTTTCTTCGAGATAAGAACGCTTTATTAATACGGGCCTAAATGCCGGAATATCTTAGACTTTATTCAGTGTGCCCATTCAAATCTGTTAATGTTCATAAATTGCGTGAGAAGTTTTTGAGGATATTTAAGCCCCTTGGTGAGATATCGTGAGATTCGCCTCGACGCCCTCCCCTTCTCCCTAATCTCACGTGAGAGTTTTGAAGTTTGTTTTTAGTGTGTTTTATTAAAAAACACAATTTGTTTTAATACTTTAATAGGTCTAGTATTTGACAGTTTTCTAACAAGCCTGTGAGACGATCTGACAGCTTTTTGACACGACAAGGACCGTCGGGCTACGAGCGCCGCCTGGTGACAAAAAAGAATCGAAAATTCTTATTGACCTTACGCCACCAGATGACGCTTTGTGTGCGTTGGGTCTGCCGGGGTAACGGCAGAAAAAATATCAAACACTGACATTGGATTTTCCAATTTTTTTAATTTAAGCAAATTTTCTCGCATTTTGAGACTATTTTTGCTAGAAAAAAAAATAACTTAATGTTTGCAGAGACCCTCCCTCTCCCCCAAGTGAGATTTGGTTAGAATTTCTGCTGTAACCTTTCCCCTACCTAAATACCACTCGGTAATTTATGTAGTTTCGGCGCGAAAGCGTAACAAAAACACATTTGCATTTTTACAAGGATTTTAGATTTTGATCAAATTACTAATTAGTCTTGCATTTTCACTCTTTGAACCTAATTTAGAAAATGATGAATATTTATATTTCAAAGTTAGAACTAAATAAAGAAGTATTACCAATATTTTAAGTATTACAAAAATGAGTCGGAACAGTGAAGTTACGTTATGCTCGTATGTCTTCCAGCCCGAAGTCTCCGCCGAACAGCCCGAACTTGGAGCCATCGACCGACGATGAGCTGAAGGGCGTCTACATTAACTGCTGGAGGGTATGTACCTACTGTTTATCCCGTAGCCCTTGTTCCAACGAGAGTTATTTTATATTTTTTTAAACCGTGATATCTAGACAGTTGAAATGTTCACAGATGATGTATTTATATTGCCGCTATAACAACAAATACTAAAAACAGAATAAAATAAATATTTATGGGGGGCTCCCATACAACAAACGTTTTTTTGTACGGAACCCTTCGTGCGCGAGTCCGACTGCACTTGGCCGGTGTTTTTTTATTCAAAGCTCAATAATCTGTTGTCATTTCAGGACGACTCCAACGACTGGGTGTGGGAATGGAGCAGCCGGCCTGACCAGTTACCGCCAAAGTGAGTGATCATCATAAGTGCATTTTGAATCGAAATATCACGTCTATCTATAGCACAATATAGCTAATGCACAGTAGGCCATCTTCATTCTGGACCGCCCGAATCGGCGCACGCACACACACACGCCATTTACACGGCCGCTAACGGAAGCTCAAATAGCAGAAGTATGTTGGTTGTAGTGTCTCGCCGCGCGCCGCCGCCGCGCCGCCCAGACTTGTCGCTGCATTGAACAACTAAAGTTTTAGTTAGTTGTGTCGCGTCGCTGGCGCACTGTCAACGCCTTTGTAGACGTACCGGCCCTAGCGCTCCGCTCGCGCCACGCTGAATCGTAGGCAAATATTTCAAGGACTCGGCCGAGTTCCGCTACTGTACATTATTTATATTGTGCCTATAGTTTTGATGAGATGTGTGAAAGTATAATAATAATACAAAGATGGATACGGATGAGCAGTTAACGCCATATTTAACGGCCTCTGTGGCTCAGTGGTTAGCGAGTCTGCCCTCAGGCCGAAGGTCGCGGTATCGAATCCCGCCGAGGGAACAAAAAGTTGTCAACGTTCCTGGGTCATGGATGTGTATTAATTATGTTTATAATGTTTATAATATAATAAAAATCTTGCATTTATGTACAGTATAAAAGTATTTTATATACTTCCCGTTGTCTGGTATCTGTAACACAAGTTCATTCATACTTACCACTAGGCCAGATTGACGTGGTGTGAAGCGTCCATAGATATTATTATTTGTTCTGGTGACAACTAGCGCCGCCGTGGAAATTTTTAACTTAATTTGACTCACTTGGCTGACACTTGGCCTGTCATCTTCAAAGAGCTGACTTTCGATACGCCAAGTTGTTGAACGTTCAGCGATCGTTCAGCGAACGAACAGCGATTTGGACCAAGCGTACAATTAGGTTGCTTGTTTAACCGGACGACTGCCTCATTCTACGTAGATCGGATCGGATCGGATCGAATTATAATCTTTGAGGCCTATTTGCATATATAAACTTTTGAAAACTATAAATTAATATAACTTATTGGAGCTTGCAGTGCCTTTCTGTTTCATAGCTTATCATGCATCAGCATGTTATCAGCTTGCAGTCAAGAAACTGAATTTGATACCAAAAAAAGATTTGTGACCTACGACGCCTCGTATTATACAAGTATATATTTATATGCGTATAATTTCTAAAGATCTCAATCACAATGTTTCAGGGACTGGCGCTTCAAGCACCCAGTGAGCTCGAAGGGCCCGCCCTCCGCCACCTCGTCCATCGAGGTGCTGGAGCAGCAGCTGGCCGCGCCCGCCATGCAGCAGGTACGTGACAGCCACTGCCACTGCGCGCGGGACAGGAGTGTATGCGCGTACATGGATAGTACGTCACTATCGGCGTACCACGCGCGCCAGTAGCGCAGCACTGTAATATCTTCTGTTCACAAACTTCCCCTTTGTAGTTTACACCTACATGTGAACTACCCATCACATGTTGAATATATAAAACGTTTTGAAATCAGCTGTGTTAGGTCAGTGACCTTCTCAGTGCCGTAGAGAGTATGTATTGTTATCCCTTTTTTAACACAGCTACATCTGGATGTTTACAGAGCCACTGCCTGTCGGTGCGGCGCGCGTGCTTGTTCAGCCGCGGGGCGGTGGCCGCCGTGCTCGTCACCAACCTCGTGTCCCTGCTGCTCGGCGCCGGCATCGGGTGAGTGACAGAGACGGGGAGAGAGAGAGAGATACATACTAATAAGACACAGAAGGCATTCACACACGCGTCTTATCGCGCGTGAGCGAGTGAGACAGCGCGGACCGAAATAAGATTATGATCACAAACAGTTACGAGAACAGAAAGTCGATTAATGCTTATGAAATCCAATAATGCAGTTACAATTCAGTCCCGATATGTTAATTTTATTAATATATTTTATTAGTGCGGAGTTCTATTTTCAGTGCTCTGAATTTTCCCCGGCCCGGATTTCGGATCATATAGTTCTAGCGATAGAATTCTGAATACGTACTACACGTAGAGTAACAAATAAATGATTTGTTTTCAGCGTGTGGCTGAGCCGGAGGGGGATGTTGCCGCCGCGGCTCATCGTGCTCAACTGAGCGAAGACTGCTAGGTTACGCGGCTAGACGCTAGGCGGCCGGTGGCTCTCCGACTACACTAGTCACTGGGATGGTAAACCAGGAGCCCACGTCTACTGGGACACCGGTGACTTCACCAGTGCAAGATTTATGATTGGCTACTGACGTATCGTTTGGTACTGTTACAAATTTAATAGCGACCGTACAAAAGTATCTGGTGGCTAGCTACCGTGGTGTTCTAGTAAGCAAGGCTCCTGGCAAGTCTTTCTATCGACAGATCAGTAGCCCAAGCACGAACAATTGACAACAATGTGTTCGTAACGTCAATCGTATGGGCGCTGTCATAAATTTCATACAAATTCTCATTTGATAACGTTACGAATACGTAACGTCAATGATGGTTTTTAATATTTTTTCTGCCGTTAGGGGGCAGGCCCAACTCACACAAAGTTTCATCTGGTGGCGTAAGTGGTATCAAAAACGGTCAATAAGAATTTTCGATACTTTTTCTGTCACCAGGCGGCGCTTGGTAGACCGACGGTCATAGAGTCGTGTCAAAAAGCTGTCAGATATCACCAATTTAAAAACCCTCATTGTTCGTGCTTGGTCTATAGAGTGCTAAGTGTGAGTTTTTTCTTTTCGCATTCGATAGTGAGGGCGTTTGGCGTTTACGGGGAATTTGTATGTGATTTGACCTAGTTGTCGCGTTTACAAACTAGGTGGCGCTGTACAAATCACATACAAATTCCCAGTAAACGCCAAACGCGCTCACGATCGAATGCGAAAAGAAAAACTCACACTTGGCACTCTCGACTGAATTAGTACGAAGTATCGGTGTTACATCTTCATTCTAATGTAGCGAGACGTGGCGGTCGATAGAAACACTGTCGTGTGCGGCGACACTAGCATAGACTAGTTACTGATACATATCTATGAGTATTTTCCAAAATTATACACAAGCTATTTTCTTACATATTTATAACTCTTCCTTTGATATTCTTCACATTTCTATTTTAATGTACTATCAGGGAGTCCGATTCATACGCAGGGTTGACCGTTGTCACAATTTGTTTTTATTATAATAGTACCATGATATAAAACTGACATGCCATTCAAAATTGCATTGTCACTGCATGCCGTAATTACAATGCAAATAAATTATGAGAACACTCTTCCCGCTTATGAGTTAGATTCCCTGTTAGTATATATGTGCCATCTAAAATTGCTCACAAACTATTTTTCTATATCTTTTTATCCATAACTTGTACCGTTCGAGAGCCACTGTCCGCATTCTATTGGTAATATGTATACTTAATGATGTGATTTGATTTATTTGGGCGGTGTACATTAACAACTACCAACTACTATACAGTACAACTGTGCCCTTAATGTCCTTCGGCAATCACCGCCTTTGGAAATTATAGGCGATATGTATGAAAAATGCTGATCCCCGAAAGACATTAGGTACGTGTTTGTACTGTAGTACTAAACGCTGCCAATATTCTCAAATATTAAAGAAGCTCTCAAGTTTCATGCTGTCTTTGTGTCATTTAGAACCAGTGATAACTTGTGACTTGAGTAGCCCTTAAACTTCTGTAACCTTTTGAGAATTAGGTCGTTTAATGCTTGTATTATAGAAAAAGTACTATAACATGATTAGTAGTCATTGTGGGAGAGCCACGCTTCGGCATGAATACGCCGGCTCGGGTAAATACCACGGCCCCACAGAAAGCCAGCGTGAAATAACGCCTGCGTTGTGTTTCGCTGAGTGAGTGAGGTTACCGGAGGCTCAAGGGGGGTTGGGGATTTTAAGGACTGGGAACGCAAGTCGCAACACCAGAGGAGTTACAAGAGTAACTCCTCTGGTGTTGAGAGTGTCCATGGGCGGCGGTAATCGCTTACCATCAGGCGATCAGTCTGCTCGTTTCATGGTGAATTTAATTTAAAAAAAGTAATTATTTTCTAGTATATAATGGTAAATAATAAGTAACATATAATGTTACATACTAATTTAAGAGTTATAGTATATTGCTAAGTATAAACTACTGATATGTTATAGTATTTTGAAAAATACAATAAACAAAAAATATACTAATATGGACACAAAAAGGGACCTTAAACAGAAAAAAAATATTTTAGTACATTCTAATATGAAAAATACCTTAATGTATTTGTCTGGGTTTGAAGTAGATAACTAGATACTTATATTTATTGCATTTATGTATCCAGACTTTAGGTATTTTTGGCTACATGCTATATATTGTTCGCGGTGATTTTCACTGCAAGGACTTCATAAAAATTTATTTGTTACATCGATATTAGAATGTTACTGCGGTCACACTAACAGAAAACGGCGTTGATTGTCGCCATATCTACACGTCCTGTATGGCCACGACTACGGCAGTTTTAACGGCGTTTCAATTGTCGTTTCACGTTAACGTGGGCCCAGTGTAACTATATAAATATGTATGTGTTAAACTCATTTAAATGAAAACAGCGACTGAGACAAGTAAACACATATTATGAGACGTCAAACTGACGACAAACTATTACATATAGTCAGTTTGACGTTTATTACATATAGTCAGTTTGATGTTTGAAATTTGACTCGGTCCCACTCTTTATTTGAGCGAGTTGTGTTAGTTTGTGTTCAGTGGTTATTGTGCACCGCGCTAGGGTAAGAGAGGGCGGACCAAGAGCGTGAGGCGCCGACATTTATTATATTATAAGCTTTGATACGCGACTACTCTGTTGTTTTATTTACATATGCACCAATGATTCCATGCAAACTTAACGCTAATCTATAATAGGTGTGGTGCTGGTGGAAGTTGTTTATTTAGTCCAGTTCAAGGTAAGATAGAAAACCTTCTGCCAGGTCAGCTAGTTGCAAATGTTTTAAAAGTATATTCTATTGCGGGTGCGTAATAGTAGCGTGGTGGGAGCGACCAACAGTTTCATTATTTGTTACTAGTTACGAAAGCATAGTTTCGGATAGTGTAAAGAGGCCCTTAGCTTCTAATAAACACACCGGCATATTTAGCGGAAAACAAAAAAAAGGTCCATAATAAAAAAAAATGGTTTTATTTTAAAATCTACCTACTACACTTCTTTTGTTATTTAAAGTTTCATTTGTTTTACTTAAAATGAGATCACATTAAGCACAGATTTTGCGAGTAAAGGCTCTATTTGTGAAAAATTGTACATTTTTTGAACTTTTCATGTAACCGGGAAAAGTGAAAATTAATATTAAAATAACAATTAATTAAATTGGAATAATGGTGATTAATATAGCGTATTTCCTCCACGTGCTCTTATTAATGTTTCTACCCGTCTAGGCATACTGAGAATGATGTTATCGATGGTCTCCTGGGATAGTCTCCGCCATTCCTCAACTACGGCGATTCGTAGTTCACCCACGTTGGCAGGAGCTGGAATTCTGGACTTAACTTTTCTTTTCAGCAAGTCCCAAACGTGCTCTATTGGGTTCATATCCGGTGATCTCGCCGGCCACTCCATAACAGTGATATTCATATCATTAAGATAAGCTTGAGTTACCCGAGCGGTATGCGGCCGAGCATTATCCTGCATAAAAACAAAATCGTCACCGATATATGGGGCAAACGGTACGACATTTTCTTCTAAAACTTCTCTAATGTAGCGGTCTATAGTCAGACTCCCTCTGTCAATCACTACCAAGTCTGTGCGAGCTCCCAAACAAATGCCCGCCCAAACCATTATTGATCCACCACCGTATGCAACTGTAGTTTCAAAATTTGTCTGAATGTATCGTTCTCCATTGCGTCTGTATATTCTTTGCCTGCCGTCAATTTGATTTAAGAGAATTCTGCACTCATCACTAAACAATACCTTACTCCATTGGTCCGCGTTCCAAAGTAGATGTTCCTGAGCAAAAGTTAACCTGTTTCTACGATGATTTACCTCGAGCCTTGGAGCCTTGGCGGGCACAAATGAACCCAAACCAGCTTCTTCGAACCTTCTTCGTACCGTACGCTCACTTACGGTTACACCCCGCACTGCTTCTAACTCATGTCGGACTTGGACGGCCGTCAAACGGGGGTTCCTACGTACACGAAGCCGAATGAAACGATCATCCCTACTCGAAGTGCGACTTTTTCTGCCTTGTCCTGCTCTTCTCACATAAGTACCGGTCTCCCTGAACCGTTGGATACTGCGATGGATCGTTGAAACTGGTCGACGAAGATCTCTGGATATCACTCTGTAGGTTTGACCATTTCTTCGCATTTCGAGTGCCCTGGCAATCTCCGTTGGGGCTAAGTCAGGCATAATTCAGTCCTCAACTCCAAAAAGATACGCGATTAAAAAAAACTAACAAAAAACGAGTATTTCAATGAAATTTTAAATCAAACTCAGAAGGAAGAAATACTCGAAGTTCGCTCCAGATACACCTTGTATTTGAATAAAATTAAAACAATTGCATAAAATGTGATGTTCAGTTGTTTTCTTAATTTGAAAATATTTCTGTTTAAATTAAATGACGTATAAACCAGCCAGCAACCTTATATTATGATACTGATATCAAACCTTTATTTCATGTTCCGCTAAATATGCCGGTGTGTGTAGTTTTATTAGTGGATAAACAATTATAAATAAATTCCTTTTTAACAACTTGTCAGGAAATTGGGTTGTGGAAAACGGACTTTATTATCTTCAACCCTTAAGTGGTCGATAAATCTATAGGTGTAGGTAGCTGTAGAAGTAGGTAGTATGGTTACTACCTACCGCTGTAGGTGTTGGTATTTGGTGTAAGTGGGTTTAAGTAGATGTGGGTATTATGTTGATGTCGATTGTAGGTAGAAGTATGTGTAGAGTGTAGACGTAGGTAGTGTAGACCTGTGTAGGTTGTAGATTGTAGGTAGAAGTATGTGTAGAGTGTAGACATGTGTAGGTTGTAGATGTAGATTGTAGGTAGAAGTATGTGTAGCGTAGACGTAGGTAGTGTAGACATGTGTAGGTTGTAGATTGTAGGTAGAAGTATGTGTAGTGTAGACGTGTGTAGATAGATAGATAAACATTTTATTGCTCACATTATAAAGTACGTACAATCAAATTACTAAAATTATCACCTAAATGTAGGCAAGGGCGGCCTTATCACTATAAGCGATCTCTTCGCTATAAGCGAGGTAAATCAAATAAGGTTAGTTGGGGTAAGGGGGCCCAAGGGGAAAGGGAAACAGTAGTTTGTAAATCAAAAACTATAGACTGCAGCCCTATTATTACTTGGTCGATAAAGCAGTAATTTTGTTTTAGTTTCAAAGCAAAAACATAGAAGGCGCTATATCTACTTAGTACGAAAAAGAGACAGAAACAAAAAATTCAGTTTACTACTACAATATCACGAGCTCGCCGCGGATTTTTTTGGGTGCTCGTTTAATGTGTTAAAAGTGCTGCAATAAGGCTGTCATTGTCAGTGAGTATTGTTTTATACCTTTAATTTGATTATTTGCATACAAACGTGTATAAACTACGCTATAAATATCCAAATTTAGTATGATTCGAAACCTAACCTACAAATTCCAAAATTGGGAAAGGGGAACTACCATGTCCGGGGCAAGGGGAACTACCATGGCCGGGGCAAGGGGAACTACCATGGCCGGGGCAAGGGGAACTACCATGGCCGGGGCAAGGGGAACATATGTTTCCCTTTCCCGATGTCAGAGGTCTTGATCATTTTAAGAGTCGCTAATTTTAAGAATACGCACTAGAATTCAGGGTGACTGTACAAGTGGCGATCACATACTATAGCCTGGGAAAATTAAGGAATTCAGACCGAATAATTCGTGAAAAACTAATTTTCATAGACTACTAAGTACCTATTATATTCATTGTTACAGAAAAATGCAAAATGCCTAGAAATTATATTAGAACAACAGACAATGCGTCATACCCCGTAGAAAAATTATTAGAGGCCGTAAGGGCTGTTAAAAGTGGCACATTGTCTGGATATGAGGCCTCTAAACATTACGGAATACCTCGATCAACCATCATAAATCGGGTAAGTGTATAATATCTAGATGTTTTAACTTGTTTTGAGGTTTTTCTACATTTTAGGATTTATAAGACTTGTTTTTATCTGTTTTTTAATGTTCATTTTGTTTTTTCTTCGTAGGTATATGATCGTAAAGGCCTCAAATCAAATACTCTGGGAAGAGCGACAACCTTATCACGTGAATTAGAAGAAGATTTTGTAAAAAATTTGCATGTGATGGAAATGTATGGTTTTGGTCTGACAAGGAAAGAAATATTAGAGAGAGAGAGAGAGAGATAGAGATGAGTGGGTCAATACGTATCGGCTAATGCTATAAAAATCCGTTTAAAATTGGAGTGCCCGGTGCAGATTGGTTTATTTCATTTAAGAAGAGACATAATTTATCAATCAAAAAGCCACAACCGGTGGAGTATGCGCGCAAACAAGCATGTAGTCCACATATAATTTACCCGTACTTTGATTTACTGGAAAAAATAGTGAACGAATTAGAATTAAGCGACAAACCATCACATATATGGAACGTGGACGAAACCAGTTTCTCCAAAGACCCTTCCAAGTCCAAGGTAGTAGGGTGTAAAGGATTTACTTCTACGCGAACTATAGCTTCCCCTGGAAAGGACAACACCACTGTTTTGTTGGGGTGTAACGCACTAGGAGAGAAAACTCCACCCATGATTGTATACAAGGGCAAAAATGTGTGGGATGAGTGGACTACAGACGAAGGCTATCCCGGAACAGCATACGCTGCAACAAGTAATGGGTGGATGGAAACAGCGGTTTTTGAGGCTTTTTTTGAAAAGATTTTTTTAACTACTGTGGGACAAAAACGCCCGATCCTTTTAGTGTACGATGGACACTCAACGCATGTGGGTATTAACCTTATCAAAAAAGCCAGAGAAGCAAACATTACAATTTTAAAAATACCTCCTCACACCAGCCATCTCTTACAGCCATTAGATTTGTCTGTAAATAAATCATTTAAAGACCGATGGGACAGTGCGCTAGTAAAATGGCAGAGGATGAATATAGGTAAACCTTTACCAAAAAAAGATTTCGCCAAAATGCTTGGGCAAATTTGGGATAAGTTGGATCCCGCTATATGTGCAGCTGGTTTTCGTAAAGCGGGAATTTACCCCTTAAACAAAAATGCTATCTCAGAAGATAAGTTTAATCAAATTCTTCTGCGAGAATGGAAGCTAAAATCAACTTCTAATGAAATGGATTTCGTTAAAGACCCAACTAAGCAGCCGTTCTCTGACATGCAGCTGTGTGACCAGTACCAGATTTCTGTATACACAAATTTGCAAGAGCCTCGCGCTGGCACATCCAAACAAACTGACCCAATGATAAATGAAAAGTCATCTGAACCCAAATCGTTGCTCACGCTTTCTTTAAAAAGTATAAATAGTATGGACTCGACGCTAAATACTCGTACATTTCATATGTCACAACATTTACAATATGATTGTGTTAGCTTATCTAACCAACTCAATGCAGAATCTGTAGGTTCTAATACGATTAACATTTCGAATCAAACGTCCAACAAAAGTAGAAATAGTATGGACTCGACGCTAAATAGTAATACTCGTACATTTCATATGTCACAACATTTACAAAATGATTGTGTTAGCTTATCTAACCAACTCAATGCAGAATCTGTAGGTTCTAATACGATTAACATTTCGAATCAAACGTCCAACAAAAGTAGAAATAGTATGGACTCGACGCTAAATAGTAATACTCGTACATTTCATATTCCACAATATTCACAAAATGATTGTGTTAGCTTATCTAACCAACTCAATGCAGAATCCGTAGATTCTAATACGATTAACATTTCGAATCAAACGTCAAAAATTCAAATACTTGAAAACCGGACTGTCACATTTGAGGACTTACTATTGATGAGAATTAAAGCAGGGACAAGCTCTAAAACAAAGAGAAAACGAATGGCAACTGGTGCTGAAGTTATTACGCGTGACGATGTTTATAAAAGAACTCTAGAGGCGCAGATATCTGAAGTGAAAAAAAAAGAAAAAAAGAGTAAGACAAATGCTAAAGCAGTTTTAACAAAGCACCAAGACAAATTAAAGGTAACAACAGAAAAATTTGAAGATCCAGGACATAAAGTTAAACAAAATTCAAAAATAAAGAAGAAGGAAAATAAGACACTAGCAAAATATAGAAAAAAAACAAAATATTCAACGACTTCAAGTGAAAGTGAAATGGAAATAAAATATGACGAAGATAGCTATGATAACGATTTTTGGGAGAATGTACTGAGAGAGAGTAATGACGAAGATGGTGAAGCAATACTAAATTATGCTGACAAGGAAAATTTTGATACTAATGCGCCATTTTGTGAGAGTGATTGGGTCTTGGTAAAATTTTGCACCAAAAAGTCTGTGAAACATTATGTAGGCGTAGTGTTAAGTATAGATAACGCCGGTTCTCCTGTTGTAAAATACACAAGAAAGAAATCAAAAGCAGAAGGTGAAACGATTTTTACTTTCCCTGTGCTGGAAGATATCTCTGAAGTGAAACACACAGAAGACATCGTCGCAAAATTACCTAAACCTGTAATAGGCCGAAGAGGCCAATTTATTTTTAAAATGTGTTTCAATGCGTATAATATTCAGTAGAGTCTTTCTAAATATCTCTGCATAGTGTTGATACTTGATAGTCTAAGTTGAAAATGTTATAATTAGTAACTTGTAATGCCAAAGTGAAGTTCCTAGTTGGTAGATGTCGATTTTATAAGTGATTTCGCTTTAAGTAGGTAATTTAAATAGCACGTTGTTTAATAGGACGGAATCTTACTGCAATAAAAATTACTATTGAGACTGATTAATATGAGTAAATATAAAAACATTGGACATTGTCACAAAATTGCCTAAACCTGTATTAGGCCGAAGAGGCCAATTTATTTTTAAAATTGTTTTTTTAATTCCTATAATATTTAGTAGAGTCCTTCTAAATATCTCTGCATAGTGTTAATAGTCAAAGTTGAAAATGTTTTAATTAGTAACTTGTAATGCCAAAGTAAAGTTCCTAGTAGATAGATTTCAAGTGATTTTACTTTAAGTAGGTGATTTAAATAACACGTTGTTTAATATAACGGAATCTTACTGCAACAAAAATTACTATTGAGACTGATTAATATGAGCCTATTGTATGTTTAGTATGAATAAATATTTAAAAATTTGCATTTCGTTTTTAGTTGACTACCCCTGTTTCGAACTCGTATGTTTCCCTTACCCCAAATTCCGATTTTAATCAAAATTTCCTATTTTAGTTCGTATTTCAATAAGTATCGAGTTCAAATTTGATAAACGAAATATTAAAAAATGAAATCGTGCAGGTATATAATCTATACTACTATTTATACATAATTATATTCAGACTGTTCCCCTTACCCCAAAAACAGGGAAAGGGGAACAAAAAAAGTAGCCTAACGATTTAGCATTTTCTGGTTAAAACCATTATAATTAGCTTAAAAAGTCATTCAATCATGGAAAGCTGACATACATAGGTATGTTTTGTGTTTATCAAAACTATTAAAAGACATTAAGTATTAGTAGCTAGAACTCAAAATAACAAAAATAAAGTATGTTTCCCTTACCCCAACTAACCTTAGATAAATAGCGGGGTAATAAAAAGTCAATAATAAAATAATAAAAATAAATAATTGTTTAAGTATGTACGTTTTCAGAATCTCTAATTGGTTTGAAAATAAAAATAAGTAATACAACAAAATAATAATATAAAGTTACATGCATAGATATATTAAATTATAAGAGGCTCTCGTGTACAAATCAAGTAAAATAAAGTTACGCGAGCGACTTTGTTTCGAAGATGACTATATGGAGCTTGGATTTAAAAATGGCAAGTGACTTCGACTCTCGGATGTCACGCGGTAGATTATTCCACAAGTTCGTAGCCTTCACAGCAAAAGAATCCGCAAAGTAACCGGACTTCTTAATTGCCACAAGAAGTTTATTGCTGTACTCGGAGCATATAACTCACGGCTTTGGTCAGCACTTCAAAATTGAAAATAATCCTTTAAATATGGGGAGAACAAGAGTCAAATAAGACATTGTATAGGAAGGCTAGTACATGCTCTTCCCGACGAAGCCTGGTGGGCAGCCAACCAAGTCGCTGTCGATACTCAGAAACGTAGTCGAACTTGCGCAGACCGATGACGAACGAACTTACACGAACCGGATGCAGATGTTTTGTAATCTTTCTAATGTGTGTAGGTTGTAGTTGTAGATTGTAGGTAGAAGTGTGTGTAGAGTGTAGACGTGTGTAGGTTATAGATGTAGATTGTAGGTAGAAGTATGTGTAGTGTAGACATGTGTAGGTTGTAGATGTAGATTTTAGGTAAAAGTATGTGTAGAGTGTAGACGTGTGTAGGTTGTAGATGTAGATTGTAGGTAGAAGTATGTGTAGTGTAGACATGTGTTAGGTTGTAGATGTAGATTTTAGGTAAAAGTATGTGTAGAGTGTAGACGTGTGTAGGTTGTAGATGTAGAGTGTAGACGTGTGTAGGTTGTAGATGTAGATTGTAGGTAGAAGTATGTGTAGAGTGTAGACGTAGGTAGTGTAGACATGTGTAGGTTGTAGATGTAGATTGTAGGTAGAAGTATGTCTAGAGTAGACGTAGGTAGTGTAGACATGTGTAGGTTGTAGATGTAGATTGTAGGTAGAAGTATGTGTAGAGTTTAGACGTAGGTAGTGTAGACATGTGTAGGTTGTAAATTGTAGGTAGAAGTATGTGTAGAGTTTAGATGTAGATGGTAGGTAGAAGTATGTGTAGAGGGTAGACGTAGGTAGTTTAGACAAGTGTAGGTTGTAGATGTAGATTGTAGGTAGAAGTATGTGTAGTGTAGATGTGTGTAGGTTGTAGATGTAGATTGTAGGTAGAAGTATGTGTAGAGTGTAGATGTGTGTAGGTTGTAGATGTATATTGTAGGAGTAGGTAGTATTTGTTGGTGTATATGTGTAGTTATTTCTTTGTTCCAGTTTATAATTAATAGACAGAAGAACGTCTGTTTGGTTAGCTAGTTATAAATAGATAGTAACGTAAGAAAATGATTGACCAGTATTTTATTTATTTAAAAAAATTATTATTTCAGTTCGTATTCAGCGATAAATGTCCTTATTTGTTTACCTTTCAGAGTGATTTTGAATCCTACGTCTGCGATAACATTGTCTTCGTCTTTAGCCAAAACTTTCGGATTGAAGTTGTTGAAATCATCATTGAAGTTATCAACAAAGTTTTCGCTCTCCCATTGCCACTTTTCATATTCATCCAACCATCGGTTAGCGGCCAATGTCGTCTCCCGGATCGACTTCACCCTCAAATTCGTGAAGATATCGTTCAAATCTATCTGTATATTCGATTTCGGTCCTCCATCTTTGTAGTTCTCTAATCTGATTAGGATTCGCGTCTCATCCCAGGGCTCTAGCGTTAGCAAGTGTAAGCCAAGAGGCAGTTCCTTTGCAGGTTTAAAGCAGTTGCTGAAAGTAAGCCAGTTAGATAGGCTTACATGACTCGCGTCAGCAACATAGACTATCGGACTCAAATGCATTTGTAGAATCTGTTTTCGTTCGTTAAGAATGGAATCCTCTTCTGGATTATGGATCAGGATTCTGTGTTTTCCTCTCATTACCAGCCCCTTGCCGTTGGCTGTTTCGTTCAAAGCCTCGTCTACTCCAAAGGCATCATCGTGGAGTAATCTCCTATGCAGCATCAGCTCTATACTGCCTTCCTCTAAGGAAGTTCCGCCTTGGGACCTATCAGTCAGGACCGATACCCTTAAATTATCGTTCTCGATATAAATCTCATTTGTGACCGGATAATAGTTGCCAGCGATGGGCTCATCCAAAGTCAGATTCCATTGTGGCCTTTCATTCAGTTTTCTCTTGAGCATCTGTCTTCCATTGGAGTCGGTATAGAATATGCCATTATTTATGACATTAGTGTTGTATCTTACTATGTATTCTTTGCCCAAATCATCTGATATGTCTATGGGACCGATGACGAAGTCATGCTCAATGTAGGGTAGTCCGACATAAACTCTGACGGAACTGGCTGCATTCTCTTCGGTTTCCATCCTGATTTCTTGGACCACGGGACCCTTAAACGTCTTCGAGGGTCTGGAACTTAGGGCTTTAGGGCTGGTCTCTCGTGGTCTGAAGATGTAGGCACCAGATGAGCGGTATTCCGGCTTGGTATTGTTGCCCACAGCGCCGGTCCAGTAGTAAAAGCTGATCTGCATGTTGGTCGTGACGCCATCTTGGATGACGTGGGTGATCTCTCCGGTGCTGTTGTCGATGCGGATCTTTAGAAACTGTAAGAACAACACTTTTTTTTAGAAAAAGCATGTTACTGATTAGAATATTGTTCAGCTTATATAAAACTCATAAGTGAAGTGTATGGTATAAAATACGTCAACAAATTTTATTATATTTTATAAAAAAGTTGCCACTTTACTGCAGCATCTACGCAACACTCGGAACAGCATCAGGAAAATGATTGCATGTAGACCAGACTGCCCTATACAAAGGCATTGGATAGAGCTAGCACTAGGTATAAGACAATTTGGATACATTATTTATATATTATGATGAATTATGTTTCCGAATCATATCATTATCATAAAATGTCATTACTAACAAAACTAGCATAGAATAAGTATAATATTTTATGGGTCTGAAATATACGTGTTTTATTTTATTCATAATTAGGTTTTAGCAAAAGCAGAAAGCTCAATCAAGTATTAATTTAAGGGTCCTTTTAAAGAGCAATAATTACGAAGAAAATTTAGATTGATATTTTCGGAAATACCATAAATCATTTACTTCTGGTTAATTATTCTCATAAACTACTCACCTCATTATCCAAATAGTAGTCCTGGTATCTCTCCACGAGAATGGGATCATCAGACAGCATCCTCATCTCCTCCTCATTCAAGCTCGGATAGCTGGGCTTCTCCAGGTTTCTGCCCGCGCCCCTGACTCTGGTCTTTTCTTCCACCAGCCTTTCCAACCCATCCACTCTCACTCCGTCACCCTTCAGCATATTCAAGTCTTCCACACCCATGTTCACAGAACTAATATCCCTAGAACCTTCTACCCGAGCCGGTAGGGGTATTTTGTCTGCGTTGGCTTTTTGAATATTAATATTGTCAATATAAGACTTATCAATATCAATATTACTGATATCAGTGGACTTAATATTCTTCCAATAGTTATTAATGTCGTAATAGTCTTTGTCTTTCTTCGCATGTCGTTTCGTCTTCTTAGTCTTCTGGACGTAGAATGTCTTGACTCCGAGGGGGTGGAGATGAGCCATGAAGACAAGCTCGTGCGTGGCTTCCGAGGTCCTTGTGGGTATGGAGGTTACTGATTTAGGAAGTTCTAGAAGTTGGGAGTCTATCTCGTCACCTGAAAGGAATATTGGCTAGTAACCTATCGATTTTTATGTTTTATTTTTATTTTAGGCTGGGTTATATATAATCCTGAATCCGGAAGGCCGCGGAAAATTCAGAGCATTGAAAATAGAACTCTGCCCTAATACAATAGAGTCGAAACACGAAGTGCCCAATGTCGTGCTGTCATACATAACATTGACATTTGACTAGACAATTGTGTGTTCGATTTTCAGCTCTATTGTATCAGTCCACAGTTCTATTTTCAATGCTCTGAATTTTCCCTGGCCTTACGGATTCCGGATAGTATAGTCCTAGCCTCAGACTTACTAACCCTTCCTTACCTTTTATTAATAAGGGGGTACACTACAATATGATATGTAAAATATAAAAGTATTAAATACTTCCCGTTTACTGGTCCCCGTGGGATTATGTTCTTCGAGCACTTAGCCAGATTGAGGTGTTGATTATTATTTATTATTAATACAGAGCTCCAAGCTTGTAAATTAGCTTGTAGCGTTGAATCCGCATGTTCTACAAGACTATTTTCTTGCAGCAACCAAGGGCTACGTGCTGCCAGCCATTATATCAGTAATAATATAAGGGTAGTAAGGCGGGCCTGGGATATCGGGTCATAAGATCTCTGAATGAGGGTTTGAATGAAGGGCGCTTACCATTAGGTGCGATCACTTTGTACGTGCCCTCCCTCACCGGCACTCGGATCGGCTCCTTGGTGTTCCACGCCACAGGGTTGTATATTGTCACCTAAAGTTATAAAATAAAATATTTGTATTGAAATTATATTAACTATATTTTGCGTACTGCAACTAGTGAACTGGAACACTTCCTACTCCTCTATCTTCTGATTAGTTTTGTTGCGGATCCCAGACAGATTTAGCATCTCCATCGGGCACCCCTGAGATCATATCAAAGGGTTATTTGTGGTTGGTTGCCTCTGTATATCCTGGATGCACAGGAGTTGCAATGGTGGAAATGTGTGGTGGGCTAATTGCCCGTTTAAAAAAAATCTAGTGAATGTGAACACGGCCTATGTGTCTTTGGTCAATTATTTTATTGGTCAATATAATACTTCGTTTACTGTTTATATAGTTTTACTCATACAATATAAAAAAGTTTAAATACTATATAACCCGACTACACAAATTATATAGCCTATGTTACTCGGGACATTATGACAAATCCATGGACAAACGGACACCCCTTTCATCAATATTGGATCAGTAGTCTAGGCCCTAGGCGCTACGATGCAATGGAACAAACTTACATACATACATAAGTAGACTGCCGATATTATTATCTAATAATAAGTCTTTTTGTCGTCGCATTATGGAAATATGTATTAATAAAAATTTGTAATTTATGAAGATATAGTTACATGTAAATTGTTACATATAAGTACTTGTTGTTTAAGTGACAGGCAGTCAAATTACATAATATAAGCCTCTGGTATCTGCTTTCACTGGGCGAGGCAAACCTAAGGCTGGGACTGTATGATCCGGAATCCAGAAGGCCGTAGAAAATTCTGAGCATTGAAAATAGGACGCTGCGTGAAAACAATAGAGCTGAAAATCGAACACACACATGTCGAGTCAAATGTCAATGTCATATATATGACAGCTCAACACTTGATACTTCCACTTTCAATTCTATTGTACTAATGCGGAGTTCTATTTTCAATGCTTCAGTATTGTCCCCGGTCTAACGGATTCCGGATAATATAGTCCCACTCCCAGGCTAAGCATTATTTACGCCGGTTCTCTGTGAGAGAAAGCCCATTTTTACCGAAGCATAATATCTATCTCAAGGTCACCAGTTGTACGCATTCTTATTTATTCGTAGCAATAAGCATGGCATGGCATGGCATGGCATGGCATGCCACGCATGGTGACGTGACACGTTTGGCGTGCCGACTCGTCACTCACCACGAAGGTATCAGCCTGCTCGGTGGTGTGGCAGCTGGACTCGTTGAGACGGCAGCGCGCGAAGGAGTACGTTTCATCCTGGTGGGTACTCGGCTGTAGGATTTTACTGGCAAAAAGGTCATCATTTTACTTTTGATTGTGTGCATGTAATTTCGTCCGACAATTAGCCTTTAGGTAGTCTTCCGATGCACGCAACGCGCGACGCGAGACCGCGACCCGCGACCGGAATAGGGTCGCGGAGCCACTGCTGTATGAATTTGTACGGAGCACTGAACAGTCCCCGCGATCCGCGACGCGCGGCCGGTGAGCGTGGCCAGAGAACCTGATTGGCTGGTTTGTTGCTAGCGGTCTCGTATATCGGAAGGCTACCTAAGGGGAAGTTGCTCAATCTACTGATAAGAGTCAGATAGCTCCCTTATTTATTTGCATGTTTTGTCTCTATCGTTCTGTTATACCTTCACAATGTAAGTAGTTGGGCTGACTAGACCTTAAGTCAAGTCAGCATATCTTAACATTATATTAGGTCGCCCGTCGGCCGGACAGTGAGTCTTCCTTCGGTCTTATTGCGGAGCACTTTCTTGTTGTACTATTTCTTTTATTTCTAAATCCTATTTCTAAATAATTATTGTAAGGTGTGTTAATAAAGAACCCTTTTTTTTAAAACGCGATCCGCGAGGCCCCGCATAACATTGGTGGCAGCGGTGGGATTTTAAAAGTGAAAATCCTCGGTACCGTCTCCGAAAAACTAGTGAAAAACTAGTGAAAATCTATGAAAAGTGTTGTTTAAAAGTAGTAAACTGTAAAATCTGTGAATAAAAGCTAAAAAACTGTGAAAATTCACAATAAGTGTTGTGTAAAAGTGGAAAAGTGAGTTCCTGAAAGCATAAATCCTGTGGCGAGAATAACGCCATATCCTGTCGCAGTCCTCACAGTATCCTGTATCGCAGTCATCAGCCAGCTAAGTGGATAAACTCATTACCGAAACATAATAAATCTAAATATTCAGAAAATAATATAGGTACAAGGCATTCCGAATAACCCATTCGAAATCGGATGTTAGACGTGCTATATCGAGAGAGATTATATACACTACATCGGTGTTTCGCTGAGTCGCTGAGTCTACGTCCGTCATGCTTCTTATCTTCACCTCCGTGATCGCCAGTTCACTGTAAGTCTTTAGTCACTGTTTCTCAAACATTAAAAGTTCTCTGTTTTCCAAACTATTTTATATCAGGTAAAATTATTATTTGTAACCGTTAGATTTATTTAGGCATATTATTATAGTGATATTACTGTACTGTAATCCTCCTCGTCTAACGTTAATGTCGGCACCAGGAACCAGTAAACCAGCTGAGCCTATTAATCTTCCAATAATGCCAGCTGTAGAATTAAATATTTTAATTAAATTTATCGGAAAGTTTGATGGGAGTAGAGATAAATTAAATCCTTTTTTAAGTAATTGCAACAATGCACTAGGGTTAGCTAACGACGAACAAAAGAAAATAATTTTTAAATATATATTAAGTCGGCTAGAAGGTCGCGCAGAGTCCGCCGCTAATATTAAAGAATTCGACGACTGGAACCAATTAGAAGAGTTTTTAAAAACACAGTTTGGAGAAAGAAAGCATTATACACATCTCCTAACCGAACTCCAAAACAGTAAACAGGGTGTTAGTGAGTCAGTTAATCAGTTCTCTCTCAGAGTTGAAAACTGTCTTAGTAAATTACTCACCGAAATTAATGTCTCAATTCCTACTAAGAAAAAAGGCGAACTGACTGGCCGGGTCGCTGCAATGGAAGATTTGGCGCTTCACACTTTTTTAACAGGATTAAATCCAAATATATCCACAGTTGTTAGATGCCGCGAACCCAATGACTTAAATGAAGCTATAAATATAGCCATATCCGAAGAAAAGATTTACCATGCTACTAAGAGATCAAATACAAACTTAAATAATAACCATCATAATAATTACGCATCTAATAATAGTAATAACTTTCAAACCCGGAACTCGTTTAATAATAATAACAAGAAGGATCAATACCCGCCGCGTCATAATTCAAGTAATTTTACTACACCTGTATGTAGATATTGTAAATACCCAGGACATACGATTGAAAATTGTCGTAAACGTCAGTATAATAACAATCGGATGAGGAATAATAATTATAATAATAATTCGAGGCCGTCTAGACCAAATCCAATTCACTATACTCAAGATTTTACTAATTCTCACAGGACTGACGATAATAATATCATCCAAGACAACTCTTATGACGAAGTTGATAATTTAAAAAACTAAATCACGTCTCATTTGGGCGTCGTGTGAGACACAAAAGTGTTAAAATCGACACCGACCAACGTAATAAATTTTTGATTTCTGCTAAATCATTAAATGCTATATCCTCTGAATCTTTTAATACTAAATCCTCTGAATCTTTTAATACTAAATCCATTGAATCTTTTAAAAATACCAAATCCTCTGAATCTTTTAAAAATACTGTATCCGCTGAATCTTTTAATACTAAATCCTCTGAATCTTTTAATACTAAATCCATTGAATCTTTTAAAAATACCAAATCCTCTGAATCTTTTAAAAATACTGTATCCGCTGAATCTTTTAATACTAAATCCTCTGAATCCTTTAATACTAAGTCCACTGAATCTAATAACACTGAGTCTTTAAATAGTAATAATTCTAAGTCCGCTGTGCCCACTAAACATAGTATACCCTCTGAATCTATAAATAATGCTATATCCACTGCGTCTATTAAAATTACTAACCCTGCTAAAAAACCCACTGAGTCTTTTGGAAATTCTAGATCTACTAAGTCCTTTATTACCAAATCCGATGGACCTTCAAAAAATTCCGAAACTACTAAACCCGAAATAAGTGAAGCCGATCTCTTAGAAATATATGAGATTAATACTAACCATACAAATAAAACATTGCCGCATGTATTACTTTATACTCAAGTCTCTGACATTCCCCTAGCTCTCCTAGTCGACTCTGGTTCTGCTATTAGCCTATTAAAGAAAAATGCTGTAATGAAACCACAAAAACTCATACCAGAACAAATTAAAATAAAGGGCATAGATCCTGGAAAGGAAGTAACACATACACTTGGTCATTTCAATCTAAATTTATACATATCTCATAATTCGAATCAATTTATCTCTAGTAAATTCCATGTAGTAGAACATATTGACTTACCTTATGACGGCATTATTGGCAGTGACCTCATGAATTTGTTTAGTTGTAATATTGACTACAATCGCGGTATCCTAAAAATAAAAAAATATGAAATTAAATTAAATTTTTACGAACCAACTTACCTTATCCCAGCTCGTACAGAGACAATCATCGAATGTTCTGTTGTCAACCCTGAACTGAAAGAGGGTTTAATAGTAGACCAAAAATTATCTAAGGATTTATTAATTGCTAATTGCCTCGTAAAAGTGAAATCCAATAAAAGAATAAATTTATCCGTTGCAAACATCTCTGAATCTCCAATACATATCAAATCAAATTTAAACTTAGTACTTTTACCTTATAAACCTAATGACCTTAATAATGAGAATTCTCCGATATCTGTTAATTCTGTTCACACTGTATCATACACAAATAGTTTTCGACGCACCCAAGAGGTTCTAAATCAATTACGAATATCTCACCTGAATAAAGAGGAAATAAACGCTCTTTACAAACTATGTTCTGACTATTCTGACATCTTTCATCTTCCCGGAGAACAACTAACTTATACGAATGCAATCCAACATGAAATTAAAACTGTATCCAACATCCCAATCCACACTAAAACTTACCGTTTTCCGGAAGTTCATAAAGAGGAGGTAAATAGACAAATTAACGAAATGTTACAACAAGGAATTATAGAACCTTCATCATCTCCATGGTCGGCACCCATATGGGTAGTCCCAAAAAAATTAGACGCATCCGGTAACCGCAAATGGCGAGTTGTTATTGATTATAGGAAATTGAATGATGTCACGATTGGAGACTCCTACCCCATCCCAAATATCACCGAAATCCTAGACCAATTAGGCAAAAGTAGATATTTTAGCACCCTCGACCTTGCTTCCGGCTTCCATCAAATTAAAGTTTCCCCTGAAGACTCAGTCAAAACCGCATTTTCCGTCCCTCAAGGGCACTACCAATTTAAACGCATGCCATTCGGGCTAAAGAACGCGCCCTCAACATTTCAACGTCTTATGAACACCGCACTTTCTGGGCTTCAGGGCTTGCGCTGTTTTGTATATCTTGACGACGTAGTAATATATTCCTCTGACCTTACCTCCCAAATCCAAAATTTAACCGCAATATTTGATAGGCTCAGGAAATACAATTTAAAATTACAGCCAGATAAGTGCGAATTTCTTCGACGAGAAGTCGCCTATCTTGGCCACATTATAACCGAGAATGGTGTAAAACCTAACCCGGATAAAATTGAAGCAGTCACTCAATTCCCTACGCCACAATCTCCTAAAGACATAAAATCGTTTCTAGGTCTAGTCTCTTACTATCGCAGATTCATACCCGATTTCTCAATGACAGCAAAACCTCTAACCTCTCTGTTAAAAAAGGACGTAATATTTAAATGGGAAAATCAACAACAAGTAGCTTTCGATACACTAAAACACAAACTTACCACTGCTCCCGTTCTCTGTTACCCCGACTTCAACCTGCCTTTCATCCTTACTTGCGATGCTTCCGATCACGCCATTGGCGCTGTACTATCACAGGGTCAAGTGGGTAAGGATCGTCCCGTCGCATTTGCCTCACGCACACTTAATAAAAGTGAAAATCATTATACGGTAACAGAAAAGGAACTTTTAGCAATAATATTTGGCTGTAAAACGTTTCGTCCCTATATATATGGTCGGAAATTCACAATAGTCACTGATCACCAACCCTTAAAATGGCTTTTTAACCATTCTAATCATAATAGCAAACTCCAAAGATGGCGCTTACAACTAGAGGAGTACGAGTATGAAATAGTCTACCGCAAGGGTAGGTTAAATTCGGCAGCCGATGCTCTATCGCGCTATCCAGTCAACCCTATCTTTCCTGACGACTATGATGCACAATTATTCCCTGAACTAATACCTCTGAACCCTGTTGAAGATCCTTTTGACTCTGTCCCTTCTCCAAATAATATATTAGAAGAAATAGGTACAACCCCTCCGAATCCCGAACAAACACATAACGAAACTACTCATCAAGATAATAATAATGTCGACAATAACGTCATCCCTGAAAATCCTAATACGTTACCTCAAATTACAACATCACCAATACCTAATTTGTCATTTGAAGACATTCTATCTCCGTACCCTCCGTATGCTGGCGTTGATCCCGAAAATATTATTCCATTACCCAACGATAATCTCTCGGACATCGGTTCTTTAGGTCCTAACCCACGAAGTTCTGATATAGACTTAGATTTTGATAATATATCCTTACCTTCACCTACCAGGATCTCTATACCTACGGCTTCGAAAGAACCGCAACCACCACCTGTAAATATAAATAGTAACGAAAAATATTCTCAATTCCTGAAAATAATCGCGGATAAAAATATAAGTTTTAACACTAATATTATTGAACATAATGAAGCATTACTTAAAACCTTCTGTTCACACATTCTCGTTCCAACTTCCATCGATCTCGATGAAGCTAATCCTTATATAAATGATATCTTATCGTACTTTCCTAATAAAGATGAAATACTACAGAGTGAAAAAGAATTACACTCGTATAAGAAAATAGAACATAATACCAAGAATTACTACTTACTCTTTACTAAGGTACATCACTTTGAAGAAAGTTCTTACCGCGATATTTTTCAGTCTCTGGAAAAAATAAAAAATTTATTAGTTAATTCGTCTATCATAACAGAAATTGCTATATCCGATTTCAGAAATCCTTTTGATAAACATGCATTTAGTAAAATATATAACATGATTACTTACCTATTTCACGACTCCAGTATTGCTATTCACATATATCATAATAATATAATGTATCCCTCGCTTAGCGAAATTAAAACTATATTACGAGAAAATCATGACTTACCCGTTTCTGGACACCTCGGTTCCGTCAGAATGATGAATAGAATTAAGGAAAAATATTACTGGAAAGGAATGCGTTCAGACATTGAAACATACGTTAAGAATTGTACACAGTGCCAGAAGAATAAAGCATTTAGGCAAATTAATCGAGCACCTATGCAGATAAGTACAACGTCCACTGCTCCCTTTCAACGAATAGCTATTGACGTCGTAGGTCCCTTGCCAGAGGCAGGTACTGCTAAACTTAAATACATCATGACTTTCCAAGACGATCTCACGAAATTCTCAACAGCTTATCCTATTCGATCAACAACTGCGGAAGAAACAAGCGACTGTTTGATCCATTTTATTTCCCTATTCGGCATCCCTAAAACTATTTTATCAGATCAAGGTACTAATTTCACAGCGGACTTATTTAAGAAAACTTGTAGTTTTTTAAAAATCAAACAAATTTGGTCAACTCCGTATCACCCACAGACTCAGGGAGCGCTAGAACGCAGCCATTCGACCTTAAAAGAATATCTAAAATCATTTACTAATCAAAGTCAAGATAATTGGCCTCGCTACGTCTACACAGCCATGCTCACTTACAACACTAATGTACACTGCACAACGAAATACTCACCTTATGAACTTCTATTCGGACATAAACCTTTTCTCCCAGATTCGATTTATAATCCTCCCCAAGACGCTACCTATCCCGAATATCTTAAAATGCTCCAACATAGATTAAAACTATCTCGTGATAAAGCAATCCAAAACATAGTCCAATCAAAACAAACCTCGAAAACTTATTATGATAACCGTTCTCGACCAATTACGTATAAAGTAGGTGACTATGTGTACCTTAAAAATCACCTAAGACTCAGAAAAGCTTTGTCACCCCAGTGGAAAGGTCCCTACAAAATAGTTAAAATTCATGGCTATAATACACTATCTTTACTAATAAATCGTAGGCATGTGAAACATCACTTCGACGAAGTTAAACCTGCAAATATCCCAATAACATAAATAATTCACTAATGAAGTAGTATCAACTTAATTCTTTATAAATCCACATATTAAATAATTTAAATTAAATATATACAAAAGTTATCGACTAGTTCTTATGATGGCATTACTAATATTAATTACATCTAATTATTAAACATAAATATACTATAATTAATTCCTTATAAAAATAAATATTATATACGACATTTATTTTTCAGCGTTATTGCACTAGCGCAACAGGATTATGTCCAAGCAATTACGTCGAGTCCCGGAATATATTTTGATTATTTAGGACAACTCAAAATAAGAAGAGCTTACCTCGATACCATGATACCAGTCGACACATCTTATATCGGGCCACACATTGAAAACGCCAACTCTATTTTAGGAACTGTTAGATATTTATGTAAACAATATGAAGCGTTAAATGATATCGAATGTCATAGCATGTTAGAACCCATAACAGCACGGTATTACGACATAGTCAAGGAATATGATTCAATATCACATCTTATGTCTAAAGGTAGCAAACGGTCAGCTTGGTTTGGTGGCATTGGAACTGCTTTCAAACATATTTTTGGAACTTTAAACGAGGACGATGGAATTAAATACGATCAGGCGATTGAAATTGTAAAAAATAACCAAGGAAAACTGGCTTCCTTAATAAAACAAAATATATTAGTTACTAAGTCTACATTAAATTCATATAATAAAACTTTTCATGAAATGAAAATTAATGAAGCTCGTTTAAATGATGCTATCGACAACCTCTCGGTAAACATCCGTAATTTAAGTAATGTGTCAAATCATTTAGTTATTGTAACTAATATTAACTCTATCCTTAACAGTTTAGAATCAACGCTTTTAACTTTGTCTTTTCGTTTAGAGGACTTATCAAACGCTATCGCATTCAGTAGTCAAAACATCCTGCATCCATCGGTTATAACGCCGAGTCAATTATACCGAGAACTTGCCGAAAATCACATTCACCTAAACAATGATGTCGAGTTTCCTGTGGATTTAGAATTAGATTATATGTATCACTTAATGAAAATTTCAAAAGTATTTTGCTATTACATAAATAGGAAAATTATATTTGTACTCAGAATTCCTCTAGTCGCTCCAGGCGTATTTAATTTGTATCATAGCATAGCTTTTCCAATACCCTATGACCCGGAAAATCCGGACACTTATACTACCATTATACCTAGCACTAAGTATATCGCAGTGACTAAAGACAAACAACATTTTTGTAACTTGAGTGACTTGGACGAGTGTATCACCATCGATCCCCAAACCTTAATATGTGACGTGATGAATATATACTCTATAAGTGAATATCCAACCTGTGCAAGTGAACTATTACTAAAGGTTATGAGAAAACCTCTCACACAGTGAGAAACTAAGTTCATTCATGGACATTTAAAAATTTGGAAAGCATTAGCTAATAATCAATGGATTTATATACATTCTGCTCCGACACAATTATCCATAGATTGCCAAGATCAGCCTGAAAAGGTTATCACCCTACTGGGTACTGGGATTGTGTCGCTTCCCGGCAATTGTGTCGCATTTACTTCTAGTACTAGATTAATTCCTAATAGTAATGATTTTGTGAATTTAACTATAACCCCTATGTCGTCTGATTACAATTTAATCAATGACTCTTGTTGTAACGTAAACAAAATTTTACAATTACTATCATCGAATAATGTGCCCCCTATATCTTTAATAAACACTGATTTAGACGATTTAAACTTAAATGATCAAATTTCAAATTCTTTAATTAACAAAGCTGACAAAATAATCGATCAGCCACATATCATTAAATACGGGACACACTATTCTAGTATAACTCTATTTTTAATTGTTTTAGTTAGTAGCTTTATATCTTACAAGATCTGTAGATACACTTTTATTAATAAATTTATTAACTCTTGCAAGAAGACGGAAGGTCCAAAATCACCAGTCGAAATAGAACTGGATGAAGATATAATTACTACCCCGCCTAGAATTAGAATTCATTAAATTTGGTAAAGTTCGATTTTTAACCCCGAACTTTACACTCAACCGGGGGGTTGTTATACCTTCACAATGTAAGTAGTTGGGCTGACTAGACCTTAAGTCAAGTCAGCATATCTTAACATTATATTAGGTCGCCCGTCGGCCGGACAGTGAGTCTTCCTTCGGTCTTATTGCGGAGCACTTTCTTGTTGTACTATTTCTTTTATTTCTAAATCCTATTTCTAAATAATTATTGTAAGGTGTGTTAATAAAGAACCCTTTTTTTTAAAACGCGATCCGCGAGGCCCCGCATAACAGTTCGATATAGAGTAAGCAGCGACAAAATTTCGGACACTTATTAAAAGTTTGTGAAACAGGCCCCAGATCTGAATTATTATCCATAGTTTATTATAGGAACTATGATGTGCAAATTGCAAGAAAAGGAGTTGAGTATTCTGAAAAGGTCATGGTTTATGAGTTAGGATAGGCTACTGGGCCATGCCATGTCTTCTTACAAAAACTTCACAAAAGTACCTAATTGTTACTTTTAGGGTTCTGTACCCGAAGGGTAAAAACGGAACCCTATTACTGAGACTACGCTGTCTGTCTGTCTCTCACCAGGCTGTATCGCCTTAACTTTGATGCTAGACGATTGAAATTTTTACAGATGCTGTATTTGTTGTTGTTCGCTATAACAACAAATACTAAAAACAGAATAAAATAAATATTTAAGGCGGCTCCCATTCAACAAACGTGACTTTTTTTCCGTTTTGTATCGTTTGTGAGTCCCACTCGCACTTGGCCGGTTTTTTAATCTCATATTATCGGTTTGAACTCTTCTGCACCAGCCACCGTGCATTTTAAAAACTCTAAAACTCTTCCAGCCAGTCATTAAAAAAAATACAAAATAGCGAATATCTCAGAAACGGTCCAATATCGGCTATACATAATGGGGAGTTCAAATGATATGCTTATACCCCCTGAACTTCATTTCACAGATTGACTAAGTGGTACCAAACACCCTATATATGCCACATGTCACAACTCACTTGAAGGCCTGCGCGGCGAGCACGCACGCGTCGTCAACAGCTGCGGTGACCAGGCGCTCGTAGTCGCTCGTCACGTGCTGCTTCTCCGTGCCCGTGATCGCGTCGTGGTGCTGCATCACGCCTGGAACCATCAGATTTATAAGTATAGGCAAATAGTTCGTGGAACAGCTGAATGTTTCGGCGTAATCCTGTGTTTTATATTCTGTGGTCGTAATGGATCCAAGCGTGCTTTTCCATGGTAAATTCATCATAGCTTGCGCATATGAGCACCCCTCTCGCATAGCAGATGTTGTCTTTATTACGTAAAGCAAGAGTAATGGAACTTAGCATAAGCTAAACGTGAAGGAGTTCCACAGTAGATATGGTTCTTTATACAGAAGTAACAAATAACAGATTGACAAGGGAAAGCTGTCATTTTCAGTATGTATAAGAACTTGTCCACAAAGGCGAATTACGCGCGTAAACCTACGTGCGTAGAGCTTCAAGAGAAAATGTCTGGCGGCCTACATGAGATGGACGATAAGCACGTTAGGAAAAAATACGCGCGTAGCTTCTGGACGCAATGTATGGGGGCCTAGTACCTCGACACCCGCGTCGGCCTTACTTTCGTATGATTACGTGCTTTCTGGACATAGACTTATTCTTGTGTAGACAAAACGCATTTCTATGGTGGTCATTCAATAAGGGTTTTAAAATTCGTGATAACTTTTTGACACGACAAGGACCATCGGGCTACCAAGCGCCGCCTGGTGACAGAAAAAGAATCTTAAATTCTTATTGACCGTTTTTGATACTACTTATGTGCGTTGGGTCTGCCCATCAAACACCCTCATTCGCAGGTGGGTTCCGGTGTTGGAGCAGGCTATCGCTCTCGAGCACACTTAATTTGATGCGTGTGTGAGTGCGACAGCATGCGCTGACACTGGGACCATACTGTGAATTTAACATAAATAATTACGTGACCTGGGCTTCTAGTATGAACGATGTATAAAACCACTGAGCACTCACCGACGGCGCTCTTGAGCTCGTCGATGATGAACTTGTTGTGTGCCGGCAGCCCAGTCAGAATTTGGAGGTGTTTTATCATCTGAAAAAAGTGTTTACATTTTAGTACGATAACCAATAGAACAACACCATCTTCACGTCGGGAGACTGAAAATGGAATCGGACCTCTTGGTGATAAAACATTTGGACATTACCATCATGTCAATTGTCCATATGTTTTTTCTAATAAAGGGATCCACGACGTGATTTGTTTCGTTTTAACGTACCAGGGTCCCATGTCTGGGGTGGAGTTACCTGCAGGTAGTAGTTGGTCTATCCCTCCAGAAACCCGGGTTCCATCAGTCACATGCAGGTAATCGTAGGCCTGGCGCTCCTGGAACCGGGGCTCCGTCAGCTACCTGCAGGTAATCGATGGCCTGGCACTCCAGGAACCGGGGCTCCATCAGTTACCTGCAGGTAATCGTTGGCCTGGCGCTCCAGGAACCCGGGCTCCATCAGTTACCTGCAGATAATCGTTGGCCTGGCGCTCCAGAAACTTGGTGGTGGGGCGCGAGGTGAAGTAGCCGGTCCAGTAGGCGGTGGGGTCGCTCGCGTAGGGGAAAAAATCATCCTGCTTCGTCGGTAGTTTGGGCCTGAAACACAAAATTAAAATTTTTAAGTTCTCCCTGACATTGTCGACAGCAAAATATGTTTATCCATTTGGGAGCTTCGATGCCACAGCAGACACAGTCGTGTCTGTATGTGTGTAACAGACACACAGACAGACACATCAAACTTATAACACATCTCTGTTTGCGTCGAGTTTAAAAAAAGAACCGCAAAAATCCTGCAGTTAGTGCGATTTTTTTTATTGCAGCAACACTACGAAAATCTGGGCTGCGATTGGTATCTCGAAGATTTGACATAGATATTTCAATTAAGTTTCATAAATTTCTCATATTATGGAGAATTTTCCTGATTAGGTTAAGGTAGGTTATATGTCAAATTGACATAAATGGAAAAACAAAACAAAACACAACTTTGCATGTATGCCAGATCGACCAGTCAGTCAATCTGGCAGTAAACAACACAGCCATAGGCAGTAACGCCATCTTGTGTTAAGCTCTCGAAATCGCTTGGCAATGTATTTAAACGGTTTTTAAATTAATAAAATTGTATTGTATTTTTTAACAATAATCAATTTTATTCAGTACTGTTTACTTACGCAGCATCTTTGACGGCTTTTAAATAACAGTCGGGGGTGGAGTAAAACAGCTTCACAGGCAAGTCCTCCTTGCTTGCCTTGAGGTTGGCGTATCTAGAAGGTTTATTATGATCATTAAATGATAAATTGGATGTAGAAATAAAAATTAGGATGAACTGTTAAAGTTCTTTCTTAAACACAATCAATCAATAACTGGTATTGTAAAATGTATAATGCTAAAATACTGTGATGTTTTTTTAATGGTAAATTGGTGTCTCGGGTTCGAGTCCCAGTCAGACTAATATTTTAGTGGTTGATTTTTTTGATCGCCATCTGTTATGTTTTGAACTCACAGATACTTATAATTATTCTGCATAAAAAAAGTATGAAGTTAATTAGAAACGATTGGAAAATTAATGAAGTCGGTGAACGTTAATTTTCCCGACAATGCTTGTTAGGGCACAATAATCAACATGATCGTTAGTGGCTGTTTTCGCTGTATAGTGTACTCACGAGATCAATTTATCTAGGTTATGGTACCACATGCCGGCGTCTTGGTAAGTGAAGTCTCCGCCCATGGTCGCAATCACGTTGTTCGTGCGGTAGTACTGCGACTGCCAGCTCACGTATTTGAGAAAAGCTTCGAGCTGCGAACGTTTGGAATTCGATATTCGAACATGCGACGGAGCAACGCCATCTATTGTCAATCCCAAGAACTAAGCCATACGCACGTTGAAAAGCTTCATGCATTATCTTCGTGCAAAACCGAAATATAAAAAAAAAAAAATACAAATAACCCGTCTTTTAAATTCTTAATACGCGTACGTTAGTTCACTTGTGCGACCGACACGATCACGCCTGGCAACACTAGGTTAGACTTTAGTAGCATAAACTCTGTTCCTATAAATATCTACTAGATCATTTGCAAAAGCCTGCTAGACGCATAACGTTTAGTCGCCTACATTATCGATTCGATAAGTTTTAGTTTTAAAGGACTTTAAAAGCTCTTTTCCTAGCTGTAATGTTCCTATGTGTGTTTATAACTTTAATCTACTCTTTTTTGAGCGTCCCGTACAACGAGGTGCAATAGCAAAGCCGTGCAAAATATATCTGTCTCACTCACTCAATCAACTTGTCCAGGTTACGGAACCACATGTACGCATCCTGGTAGTTGAAGTCATCGCCCATCGTCACCAGGATGTTGCCGGTGGTATACGCGGATGACATGTCGCGCGCTCTCTCCAGAAACGCGGCCACCTGATGCAACCTTTTGATGAGCGACTAGCAAATTCCATGTTCGACGTAAAATCATTGAACACATATATTTTCATAAAACTGGCCAAATGCGAGACGTACTCGAGCACGAGGGTTCCGTACAAAACGCCTTTTTTTATAGCAGCATCAGAAATACATCATAGGTATTCTGTGAAAATTTCAATAGTCTAGCTATGACCGCTCATGAGATACAGCCTGGTGACAGACGGACAGCCAACAGAGAAAATAGTAATACGGTCCCGTTTTTACCCTTTGGGTACGAAAAAAAAACGTCCCTACACTTTCCTAAGCTGTGAGATTTTAAGTTCTAATGGTTTCTGAGTGAGCAATTTAGTAAAAAAGTTGATCAAGTTTTTTTTTCAAGTACGATTAGGTATGAGTAGCTATTTTTGATTTCCCTTTTACATATTATGACGACAGGACCCCCGCACGCACATTTTTAGTTGCGTATGATACTGAGTACCTACTGACATATGACATCCGTATTCCAAATCATATCAACATACAATTTGGAAACATAAACGACATGCATTCGTCGTAACACACAACCACTCCCTGCATGCCATGATGCCACCATATGCCACATGCCATGATGCCACCATATGCCACTCCCATAATATGCCACCACTATCATATTATGCCACTCACGCGATGAGCTTGTCGAGGTTCTTGTACCACATGGCCGCGTCCTGGTACTGAAAGTCCTCGCCCATCGTCACCAGTACGTTCCGGGTTCGGTACCCCGCGGACATGTTATGACATATAGCCAAGAACTCATCAACCTTTAACAATTTGCGATTGTCTATTATAATATTATATCGGTAGACGTTTGTATGCTTAACAAGAAATTGAGTTTTGAATTTGCGAAGACAAAAATTACATACCTACTGTATAACATAACTAATTAAAGTCAAGACTTTTCCTCTCTCCTCCTATTCACAGGCTATCGCTGTCTCTACTAGCCGAAATGACAAGGACAGCATGTGACTTGAAGCGTCACTTAATTTAATTATCGTTCTAGTATTCGGCCGATAAACAAGTAAGTATTTTTAATGTGAATGTTTCACAAAACGGATATTTAGGTATATTCTGAATAGACATCGCGTTGTTCAAAAGAAAATAGTCTTTAGGTATTGTGCGATAGATGGTGTTACCCCGCGTAGAAACAAAATTATTATAATTCAGAAGAAAATCATAAAACTTATCGTCCATCAGAAAGCGCCGGCTTAACCAGAAAGACACGGGACACCACAGCCTTCGAAAAGACTCTCGTGAAATGATCGGAAGTCCGCGTCGTGTTTCTTCGAGTAGTGTAAGAGGCCCAAGAGACCGGCATTAAAAAACCGGCCAAGTGCGAGTCGGACACGAAGGGCTCCGTACCATTATCTGTACAACTATTAGTACTAATATGGAGCACTAGTATTAATATCGGCAAAAAACAGCGAATCTTACAGCTTCATTTTAGATAAAATTGTATGTCCTAATAATAATAATAATTAATTAATTACTAACCTACTGACATAGCTTCTAAGGAAAAATTGTTACTAATCTACTAATAAATCATATGGGCTGTAACTAACAGACACTGTCTGAAATAAAGATTTAATTATTATTATAATTATTAATTATTCAGTGAATATTTCAACATGTTATCGAGTAAAAAATGGCAAAAGCGACGTTTCTTGTATGGGACTCGCCTCATTTCAACTGTCTAGCTATCACGATTCCCGAAATACAGCCTGGTGACAGACAGACAGACGGACTAGACGGACAGTGAAGTCTCATGAATAAATGCCGTTTTATACCCTTTGGGTACGGAACTCTAAGAACCGGCAAAGCACTTGTTCCCCGGTGTCAATGGACGGTGTTAAACGCTTTCCATCAGACGGTGTTTGGTGTTAAGCTGGGACTACATGATCCGGAATCCGGAAAGCCGCGGAAAATTCAGACCATCGAAAATAGAACTCTGCGCTAATACAATAGTCCTGAAAATCAAATGTCAATATCAGTTATAACAGATCTACACGCGACACTTCGAATTCAACTCTATTGTATTACCGCAGAGTTCTATTTTCAGTGTTCTGAATTTTTCCGGCCTTATTCCATAGACAAGTGAAGTGCCAACTCACCCGGCTGTCCACGTTGTACATGGGCGAGGCGGGGTCGTCGACGATGGGCTCGTCGCTGCACAGCACGTCGAAGCAGAAGCCGGGTGGCGGCGAGTACGTGTTGTAAAGCACGCCGGTGAAGAGGTCCGATGGTTTGCCTAGAGATGTGGCACCAAAGATATTTTACTCTATGGTTTATACTATATACAATGAAAGAAAGGTAAGAAGTAACGCTGGGAAGTATATTGTCCGAAATCCGCAAGGTCATGGAAAATTCAGAGCACTGAAAATGGAACTCTGCGCTAATTTAGTCGAGCTGAAAATCGGACACACAAATGTCAAGTCAAATGTACTGTACCCCTGTTTTTACTGAAAACGGAATAAAAAGTTACCTAGTATAATATTTTTATCAACCTGCTCATGAATTAGATTCCCGGATAGTACATTGTTGATTGAATGCAGATTTCACCAATCAGACGCTAGATAAGTTGATCCTAGAATAAGGTACTATTGGGTTTAATTTAAAATTGATCTCAATATTTAAGAGTTTTCAATTATATCGACTTTTAAACCATGCAGATTGAACTCATTTTTGATTGCATAAATTTAATTTGTAAGTAATTTTTAAAGTTTTAATTTAAGTCTGAATGTTAATGTTTTAGTTATATTATGTTGTGTCTTTGTGTATATTGCCTTATCTACTCTACTTGCATCCACAATTATAGGTTTGCTGGAAGAGATCTCTTAAAGAGATAAGTACGCCAATGTATTGTTATAACTTTCAAATGTGTCTTTGTTAATGTCTACATGAAGAATAAAATAAATAAATAAATTCTATACGTGCGACTTGCAGGTGTGCAAAATGTAAACAACAGGTCGTTATCATTGCACGTGCTCCTGAATAACAACACCTGCATTGCAGGTGTGTTTATCGGTACACGTGCACTGCATAAACAACTACGGGTATGTGAGCAGGGCACGACAAGTTCCCCACTCCCGACTCATGGCCATTGCATGGCCGTTTAGCAGTCTTATAGTCTTCGTGACAAGTACTAAGTAGTATTGTAGGTAAGCGTCAGATCTCTTACCCAGATCGTCGTCTCCACGCCATAGCATCTCCATCCTCTTCTGACTGAGCCTGGAGCCCTTGTCCTGGTAGTCGATGCGGCCCAGAAACAGCCCGTCGTATCCCATCGCGGCGAGCAGCGAGGCGAACTCGCGGGAGTGCCCGAACGGGTCGATCTGCCAGCCCACCCGAGGCATGCCGCACGCACCGAATGTTTCGTTCAGTTTCCTGAAAAAAAATTGTATTGTAAGTCTCGGTTCACTTTCCTGGGCAAAACGTACTCGTCCCCGTTAAGCTCTTATTAATAACGCATTCCGAAAAATAAAATCCCACCAAAAACATAATCATGTCAAAATATTGCCAAGACGATACCATCAATTTATCAGATCTCATGTAAAGTCAAGCTTCTGACTCGACACGCCCCAACTTTACAAGACTAACTTCACAAACTCTACACCTTCGTCAAGATATGTGGCTTGGCCATTTCTCTACACTTAGGTACTTGGTGGGATTTCATTAAGTCGCCAGTCAATGTCAAATATGTGTGGCTCAGCTACTTAGCGTCAGACGTCAGAGTTTGCGTTGTTGGAAAATAATTGGTCGCGAGTTCTAATCCCGGTGAGATTTAATTTTTATTAATTTTAAATATTTTTTTTTCGTACGAGCAAATATCGGTCGTCCAAATATTTTTAATCGAATCTTTCGGTAAGAAATTATTACAGAGTCTATTATCTTGTATGTATTATATTTACAACACACTAATAGCGTGATACAGGGTCAAAGCGCTGACATCTGTCGGAACTCGGAGCATTTATTTAAGTACTGCTTGAATACACATGAGCGCTTACTCAGTACTAATACTTCCACTCGGGACAAACTAACTTCAAGAATCAAGATCTGCGGAGCTATTCACTGTTCCCATTCGACTCGGATTCGAAAACATACCGCGCGGTTATTGGTCAATGCTTTGGCCGAGCTTACGAGTTGAAAATCGAAATATCGAATGTCAAGCTGTCATAAATGACATTGAAATTTGACTCGACACTCGTGTGTTCGATTTACAGCCCTATTGTATTAGCGCATAGTTCTTTTTTCAATGCTCTGAATTTTCCCCGGCCTACCGGAATCCGGACAATATAGTCCGAGCTTTAGCGCGACAAGCGTTAATATACTGCCGCGATGGGAAATTATCCAATCTGAGCCGAGCCAAATTACGCATTGTTTCATTTATTTCATTTCTATCTATTTTAAACCGCTTCAGAGAAAGAAGATGAACTATCTCGAATCTTCCTCACCGCAGCCCCCACGTGAACTGGTCTATGGTGCTCTGGTAGTGCGAGGCCGCCTCGTCGTTCATGCTCCACGCGCCGCCCACGAACTGCAGCCGCCCCTGCCGCACCAGCGTGTGCACCTTGTGCCTGACATCGTCCGACTGCCGCGTCCACCACTTCCAGAAGAACGCGGTTTCCACGTACATGAATCTGGCGGGGAGCAGAAATAGATGGTTTAAAAAGTTAGTCAGTAAGAATTGCTTTGTGTAACACATTAGGTATTCAGCGGGGCTTTTCACAATTCCCATTCTCAGACGACCGCAAGACTCGGATCCAAGTCGCTACGTATTGAGAATAGCCGGGCTGAACAAGGGTTTAAGTGTTAGAAAGTCTACAAACCAATGAAGATGAGATAATAACATATAAAACCGGCCAATTGCGAGTCGGGACTCGCACACATAGGGTTCCGTACCATTATGCGCGAGTCCGATTCGCACTTGTTTCACTCACATTCTGTTGATTGTCACAAATTCTTGTAGCCAGATAAATTCCAAGTGTTCCAGTGCCATTTTTTTAAAAAGGATCTAGGAAATAAGGGTAGAAAAAGAAAAGGGAAATAAAGTGTCCTCAATCTCCCCTATGAAACAGAAGTACAGCGATAATCACGATCCACACTGAGGTTCAACTTCCAGCATAACGATGTCGTTTCCTACTACTATGTCACCACTCCCCAGCATTACGTACCTTCTCTTGGGGTCCTCCCATAGCTCCTTGACCACCGAGTCTATGATGTACTGGACACCAGCCTTCTGGATATTATTCCTGCCTGAAATAGAAATACTGGATATCATCTGATCCTTATCCTTGACTTTCACACTTCAAATCTACTTTCTACTTCTATTATAAACTAGATGTTGCTTGAGACTTAGTGCGCGCAAAAAACCCGCGGGTGCTGTGTTTTGCTATGATTAAAGTAGCCTATGTGTTAATCCAGAGTCTAAACTACCAGCATATCGAATTTCATCAAAATCTGTTTGGTAGTTATTACGTGAAAGAGTTACAAACATCACTGACAAACTTTTACATTTATAATAATAGTAGGATTAGAAAGGATGTGGAAGTTTATTCGCTACACCTGTCTGCGACATGGTTTGGTCGAACCACTTCACTCTGAACAAACTGGCTGGCAACGCCCTTTTCACTCCTCTGGCGTAAGGCGTGGTGAATGACCATGGGCCTGGCAGTAATCATATACCACCAGGCAATACGTTCCCTCTTGTACCGACTGTACCACATATTACTAAATAGTTTCTACGTAAGCTGTACCAAATATGAATACTCACTGCCATAGTAATACTGATCCACGGTCTTCAGCCAGCCCACGTCATCGTGGGTGTGGGGTATGATGTGCACATTCAGCACACCCGCCTCCACCTGCGTGCAGCTCTGTCGAAATAATAGCAATATAATATAATTCTATACCTACTACCACGGAACAGAATACAAGACGTGATATGTGCTCCCATTATTCAGCGTTTTTTCATTATCCAATCTGATATCGATATCGGACGCCGGTTACCGGGTGGCCGGTGCTATGTACCCCGGGCCCCGGCCGCGAAGTTTATAGCCATGTTCGGTGGTTTTCACACGTACCGGCATAATTTGCTATAATAGATGGAGAGCTACTAGGAAAGAAAGAGCTGGGGGTATAAAAAGGCCACTTTAGGTGTTTCATATTATGTTTCATACATTTTTTTCCATACAAAAATCGTGAAATTGTAAAATGGCTACATGATTCATCGCTTTCCTCCCTACCCGAAGTAGTGCTGACCAAAGCCGTGTGTTACGCTCTGAATACTTATTATATTAAGTAGTATTTATAATTGATGACATGTAAGTTTATATCTTTCTTATAATAAGTATATTACGATTTTTTTTGTCGAATTGCAGGAGTTTGCTCATTATTATTTACGATATAACAATTATACTTCTTGCAATTATACTTGTTTATATTATTCCTATCTTTTTTATTATTACCCAGCTATTTGTTTACTTAATTTACCTCTCCTATCCTGCAGGGTTGCCTGGAAGAGATCGCTTGTAGCGATAAGGACGCCCTTGCCCACATTTAGGTTATAAGTTTAGTTTCTACTAAAATGATTGTACCTACTTTAATGTGAGCAATAAAGTGTATATCTGTCTATCTGATTTTATCATATTAGAAAACATCAATTTTGACAGTTTTCAATAGACATGCGTAAAATGGCGCACATAATGTGGGTTAAAAAAAATATGAATCATAATATGAAACACCTGAAGTAGCCTTTTTAGACCCCCAGGTGTTTGAGCAAGCTGAAACCTAGCCGTTAGTATATTAAAAATTTACTTTTACACCGAAATGGCAAAGTTAAAGCCGTGACTAAATGGCATGGCTTTTTTTCCCAACTCCTTAAACATTAAACTGCTGCATAGGCCCATATTATAAATACCTTATAGACTAACATGCACTATACTTATCAAAATTTCAATTTGCCTCAAACATATTATATTTTAGGATAAAAAAATAATTTTTCAAAAATTTGTATATTGACTTAAGCCCCGCTTCCGACCAGCCAGTCCTGCAGTCTCAGGTGCAATAAGATAAGTATAAGACAAGGTTTCAGCTTGCCTCAAACACCTGCTCGAAATTTCCTAGTAGCTCTTGGGCTGCGAGTTGGCCGCCGCGCCGGGTAGACGGCACCGGCTACCGGTGCAAGGGTAAAGGGCATGATCGTCCATTTTACGTGACGTCACAATCCCCTCTCGTGCTATCACAATCAAGTGACAGCACGTTGACAGTGACGGTCAATAGATTATTGTTATTTGTTGCTACATGCCACATTGTCGACCTCTAGAGATGTGTAAATAAAAGTCGATTAAATAAATAAATTATGTTAGTTACTGACTTCAAGATGACCTTAATAAAGCGACTGCCCCATGTTTGCAGGATCATTTTGCGAACTATGTATGTAATAGTAACGTCTTCGATGGATAAAAATAATGTCAGGAGACGAAGAGGGAGGGCGGATGACGTACTCCGCTATCGCCCTCGTGCATTTTGATGACGTGCGACGATGCAGCGGCAGCGCGTTAACGCATTGTATATGGGTTAGGTGATCCGCTGCGACGACGCGACACAGCGCGACGCAGCGCACTAATGGGGCATCAACCTAATGCTATCGTTGTTGTTTGTTATCGTGTGACCTTTCCCCTCTGCTGCTCGAAGATTTGTTATCATCATCAGCCCACCATAACTCGGCACCACCAATAGCTTAAAAACTTAGAGGTTCGGTGGAAACAGATTATAGAAAGACATAAGCGATTCGTGTTGCGCGTTCGAATCCCGCCGAAGGAACAAAAAGGTTTTCCGTGTTCCTGGGTCATGGATGTGTATTAAATATATGTACTTATAATATAATAAAAATCTTAAATAATAGGTGTATAATATAAAAGTATTAAAATATATTTCCGTTGTCTGGTACCCGTAACACAAGTGCTTCGAGAACTTACCACGGGACCAGATTGACGTGGTGAGAAGCGTCCATAGATATTCTATATGGACGTCCCCACCGACTAACGTATAGCGCTCGCACAGCCGTAATTGCTAAGAGTAGAAAAGTTAAATTTGGACAGTAGTTTTAATTTACAATGAAGAGGACTAAGAAGAGATTTTTGTATAGTGAAATATCAACAACTGGTCTTTTGTGACATAGACATGCGTTATTTAAAAGGATTTTTCTAAATGTATCCCACAAGGGGGTGCAATGGGGATCCCCGCGGACAAAGCGCGCGAAAAACCAAGTTGTTTATAACAATTATTTTGAGCTACTATTTTGTTTTGTCCTACTATTTTTCCTACTTCATATATCTTACCTGGTATCCGCATTTCTCGTTCGGATCAAGCGGTACGGCGGCAGCCACCGCACCGAGTAGGAGCAGATACAGCATGCTCCTGAAACAATAGTACGTTAGAAGTTTGGGACTAAATGATTCGGAATCCGGCGGGTCCGGGAAAATTCTGAGCACTGTAAAATAGAACTCTGCGCCAATACAATATAGTTGAAAATCGAATTGTCGAGTGTCTAGCTGTCATATATGACATTTGACTAGATTTTCAGCTCTTAATGTTTTAGCGCAGAGTTCTATTTTTTCTATTTTTTCCCAGGCCTTACGGATTCCGGGCAATATGGTATGGAAGGCCGGGGAAAATTCATAGCAGCAAAATCAGAACTCTGCGCTAGTAAAATAGAACTGAAAATCAAACACAAAAGTGTCTCGACACTCGACACTTCGATTTTCAGCTCTATTGTATGAGCGCAGATTTCTATTTTCAGTGCTCTAAATTTTCCAGGGACGGCCGGATTCGGGATCATATTATAATCCCAGCCCAATACAGGTACTTAAAAAAGATTTTCATAAAAATAGAGCCAATACGGGTTAACATCTGTAATAATCTATTGCTTGAAATGTAAAAAGCCAAGCTCCTCTCAACGAATAATCCAATTTCATCTAAAAGTTTAAAAAAATATAAAATTCGACCAAATTAATGTGCGATTGCATTCTTCCTTGCACGGTAGGTAGAAAAATGGCATTTAAGTTGGTAGAATTATAGCGCGCCATCGATTCTTTACTAACGTTACAGATTACTGCGCTAAGTACTAAATAGTCATCCCCCATAGAAATCAGATTAAATTACCTCCTAACAATTTCTAAACTCTTTGTATACTTCTCTACTAATATTATAAAGAGGAAAGGTTTGTTTGTGTCTGTTTGTTTGCATTGAATAGGCTGCGAAACTTATACTGGTCCGATGGAGTTTTCTTATAGTGCGCACCAAGTCGCGGGAAATATCCAGTTATTTAGACAGTGGCCTGGCCGTTTGTAGATTTCCATTAATTCGGTTATAACGATTAGAATAAATTCTAACCGAGTTTAAATAAGGAACGTTCTAAAGTCCATTAAATAATAGCTTATTACTACTAATGTAGGCATAAATTAATTTTATTTATCACACGTTTTCCTGTTATGTTACCAGAATATTCCTTGGCGATTGTGTGTGCGAGCTTGTACTTACTTTGTGCGTTAAAAGCTTTCAGAATAAAAATGTACTTATACTTGTTACCTATCGGCTATCTTACATGTCGAATATTAATAAAAATTCGAACAGCTGTAAAAAATACCAATTTGGTCCCATAAAATATATCAAATAATAATTACCTAAGGATCTTACGCCTAGATAAGATATCTGATTTAAATACAGAAAGTTGCGGGCAGCATGGGCCAAGCATGTTGTAAGATTTATTTTTTACTTATTTTGGACCAGCTCGTACCGAAAACTATTATTATATAAAAGGGCCTATTGATTATAAAAAATACATGTACCCAGGGGGCGAAGTCATTTTTATTAAAAATTGGTATTTTTATACACTTTCTGAACGTCTGTCTACATGATGCCTACTACCGGTTCGGAAACTAGCCCGGCGAGAGGAACCGGCGTAAGAAACTCGCACGTGTCCACCTTTTAGCAAAAAGATGGGAAAATTGTTCTTTTCAAAAAAATATTTTTACAATGTTGTAACAATCTATATAACAGAAGTAAGTACATATAACATACTTAAGTACATAAAAGCAGCCTTGCAGGGGGCCATCTTATTCCCAAGGGGTCCAATCGTTAATGAAATCACTAACTTTATGTTATGCTTTAGCACACAAACGTTCTTTAACAACTTTTTTAATTTGTTTTCTTTTCAATTGCGCGAATTTTTTTAACCGGACATTGGGTTTAATATTCTTTATTGAAAAGGAATAAAATGGCCTTGGGAACATTCTTGATAGGTAAAATATAAGGTATATATTTTTGGAGCTCTGAAGCATGTTTCGAAAAATATAGGTACTTTCGATCCATGATAAATAACATCTACCTAGCTTAATTACAAATAAAAGATTGTTTTTTTTAATTCTTAAATAGGTTAGTAATATTCTTAGTAAGTATAGGTACAATATTCTATATAAGTAAGTAAATATTTAAATTATTAGATTGCCTAAGTAGTTATACTTTAGAGACCGATTACTCATAATAAATTACTTTATAAAAAGTTAATTTATCTCCGCTGTTTTAAAATACCTATTTAACGATACCCCTCACATCGGGGTAGACTGAAAAATAATTCATCCCCACTTCACTGTACGGAATGTTTTAATAATCTTAATGCATCATACATTTCGGTGGCCGCCGCGCCTAGCCTGGCCGCTAGCGGGCTTCGGAGTAGGGTCGTATTAACTATTAATTACAAATAGGAATAGTTTTCGGCACTCATCCGCCGATACGAGCTGTCTATTTGGGTTAAGTGTGTTTATATCGGCAAAGTATTTTGTAACGAAGATAAGAGTTTGTTAAACCGCACTTAATAGCTTTTTAATTTCACAAGCAATATGTTGTGACTTCTGGTATCTGATGAGTATTTTGCTGATAAACTTTAGGGATATACATATTACATACCCATACTACGTGACTTGTTTAAGGTTTTACTTGTCCTCAAAAGTCAAAATACTTTTTGTCTTTTTGTCATGTAGTCAAAATCTTCTAGGAAGTACAAATTTTAATGGTCTTTCTCGATTTCCTCGGGTTTCCATCATCAACATCCCTAAATAAAATATGTTATACCATTTCTGACAAAAAAGATTACTTATTAATCAAAATTGACTGGTAAACAAAAAAGTTGTAGGTCGATCATAGCAACAGTCGCGCGTCACTTGGTGATAGTCGTTGAAGAGTTCCAGCCTTCCAGGTTTATCTCCGAAGATCTACGTCAGATCTTGAAACCTTTTATGGCAATAACCTTCCCTGGCAAATGTGCTATTAAATGGTGAAAACCCCGTCCAAATAGCATCAGTAGTTTTGAGAAAATCGCGCACGCAATAAATACGCATACATAACAATAGTGAATGGTAGCAATATGGGGTAGCGAATTTTAAATTTCGAAACAGTACATAAAAATCTACACAAATTACCTTAAATAATAAAACAATAAACGAGTAGGTATATATAGTTCTTTAGCAGGTTCATCGCGTTCTCAAAATAATTTGTTTGGATTTTATTGCAATATGATAATCAATTTTCCATGTAATTGACAATTGATGACTAGATTTCGCCAGTATAATACGAATCAAATTCCCTGATAGTACTTATTCTATTGATCAACCACGAACCAGGCCTTAGCACACTCAGGAGAGCAACAATATACCGAGTTTTACTTTATAAATGCCGTTTAGACGCAAAAAAAGAAGGTCGTCGCGCTCCTGACATCCTAGTCAGTAGTCAGTACGCGGAAACCCTAAACTAGGTTAAAGGCGTTGTACTCGAGCACGAGAGACTGTTTAAGCTAACTAATCTTGAACCTGGGTTTTAGTAAGAAACTAAATGTTCAGGTATACCTATTTCTCAAAATTATAAGTAGATATAAAGTAAGTATGTACCTCGGAAAGTACATACTACATCCTAGTTTTGTTACTTTTTTTGTGGAACCAATAAGCCGTCAAGGAAGTCTGGCATATGTGATACATCGTTTGTTACTGAGCGTGGAGACGCATTATTTCGCCACGCATAAGTCATAACAGTGTTATCAAATATCAGCCTTCTTGTTTTTCACTAAAATAATAATAGAACAAATTGTTTATTAGCTTTAAAAGACTTACAGGCAGACGCCTGTAAGTCTTTATGAATGCCTAAAGGAAATATTGTTAATTGATTAAACGAGTTCAAAAAAATAGGTACTTACAATAAGTGCACTAATGTATACGTAAAAATATACAAAAGGTATGGTTTTACTGAAGTTTTTCATTGTTATTCCTAAATCATAATATATAATAGCTACTTATGTATAAGGAGCCCAAAGAACCCCACAAGTTAGATATTATTATGTATACAATTAAAACCCGCGGAACTCCAGGCTTTGCAAGTAATAAATGTAGGTAGATATCAACTTCACTAATACCAAGCTATTATAAGGTAGATAGGACTTACCTAGCTTAAATCAGTGTAAATACTTGTGTGACAATGGATATCGATATTATATTTTCACGGAACCAACTTCGTATCGCACAGCCCAAGGGAATGAAATGAAATAATTATTATACTCACAAGTGACACGGTCGAGATTAGTGACAACTTGATAATGTGACAAACATTTACTAAGTAATATTCAATACCAAACTGAACTTTATCTCAATTGAATAGGGCTGTTTGCTGATCAGGTTGTGGTCAAGTACAAGAGAGACGTGAGGAAATGAGACAAGAAATACAATTTTAATCTGAAAGGATCAGGACAGGTACCTGTACCTGTTAAATAAAGGTCTCTGGACAAATCTATTTCTCAGAAAGGCTAATAAATAATATTGGACAAGGCACGGACATAATACTTTTTTGCCGATAAAATATTTTTTTAATTTGACAATTTTTATTTTTGACAGTTGACGTTATCGTTATTCGTTTGACTCAATGGCTGTGTTCGGCGGAAAATAGCGCTCAGAAGCGCTTGTAAGCAAAATGGCGATCGCTAAGCGGTAAGCGTTGTCAATAGTAAATACTATTTTCCTGTACGACGCTAAGTAAGCGTTAACCGGGAACCTAACCTAAATTAAATGTATATGTTTAAATAGTATTCAATTTAATTTATATATTTATTACATACTAATATATTTCACTATTTTTTGTTGACATTATTGTTAATTCTAATAATACTTTAATTATTAAATTAATTGCACAAAACACTAATAACTGATTTGAACTGAGCAAAATGGCGGATTGTGTCAGTGCTATTGAAGTTAGTTCTCACTTCTCAGTAGTAATACTTATCATCTATGGAAGTTAGTAAACGTGTCCTCTCCTGGCCAACAACCGTAAAAAAATTCAGCGTTTCATAAAATAATGACGCAAACTTGCGACCGAATCTTTTTCATAAGAGTGCACGATTAATCTAAGTGAACCCACACCGCGCGACCCGGGTCGTTTGGTTCATTCGTTTGCGAACGTCACAAGCTTACTCTGAGGTATTGCTCTCAGCAATAACAATGGTTTTGTAGTTTTGCCGGGGAATCCTCATTGGTGACGTTGTGTTTTTTGTATTTCCTTCATAAATTTGTGATAATTCGGTTCTTAATGTGTAACATTGGTGGAATATTAACCATTAAATATTCGTTAATGTGCACAAGTGTGGGCAAGTGGTACAACTTTTAACTGCACTGACTATTTATCTGGACTTTGACTAGACATTAGACTTGACAATTTAGGAATATGGTGTTGAAAATTGAAACGAAAACTCTATTTCCCGCCTTTTTAACTTGACACTGGCAAATGGTATAAGCCGTATAATATATATATATATATATATATATATATATATATATATATATATATATATATATATATATATATAATATATTTAAATAATAAAAATAAAACAATGCTCTGTGGGTTTGACACTTTCAACTTCAATGTTGAAAATTGAAACGAACTTTCAATTTTCAACACTGTATTCCTTTAATTCCTATTTCCTATTTCCCGCCTTTTTTACTTGACACTGGCAAATGGTTTTAAGATAAGCCGACGCCAATTTATTTAAAAAAAGTCATGTTTTTGTTTACAATTTTTTTTTTGCATTCTATTTTATAAAATCTACTTACAGTGTTTGAAAAATAAATTATACGACACAAATTTATCAATATTTTTAAACCACATTAGCATTAACGTTGTCAAGACCTTTTGCGCCGCAAGATTTAGCTCAGAAACATGTTATAATTTGTTACGATGTTGTGCTGTAAATTTTAGCTGAAAATGATAAATGCTTCAAATATTTGGCAGTTTTCTGCCTCTTCTCAGAATCAGCTAGAACGCTGTTTAGCAGCTGCACAGTTTGATAATCAAAATAAATGGATACAAAAGTTTAAAGTATCACCAACTGAAGTTACTCACGATACTGATAAACAAGTAGAAGAAATAGATACAGATTCCATAGAGCACACACATATGGAAGTCGATGAAGTGCCATTAGAAACAGAAAATGAGCAACATAATATGGACTTTTTCCATGAAGTGGTTGATGCTGATCCAACATCACACTTTGATAAAATTGTTGAAATGTGTTTGCAAGATAAAAGCGTGTACAGTATCCTTTTGAATAATCTATCACCTTTATCTTTACAGAAACTTTGCAATCATATATTCTCAAGGAAAGATGTAAAGATTGAATTCTTGGAGAGTTTTTATAAATATTTTCTATCTGTGTATTTAAAAAAAGAACACACTTGGCTCTCTTTAGATATATTAGTTAAAGCCAAAGAATGCCACGGCGATCAATTTAGGGGTCTTTTACTGATATTGTTAAATGAAAAAGATTTTCCGAGCAATATTTTACAAGAATTTGTGTCAACATTAGATCTTAATGACCTGAGTTTCTTCTTAACGAGTATAGTTGATTACGATTTATCAAATGAAATGTTCTTACACAACCTGTACACAATATTCTTAGCTTACAAGGAGTGTCACAAAGATGAGAATGTACAAAATTATATTTTGAAAAAGTTAACTCTAATAAGTGACGCATGTTCCACCGATAAGAACTATGGTCGATTTCTATTAACTTTTATACAAAACAGCAAGTCCAAACAAAATAATTTAGTTGTTTTGGAAAAACTTGTAAATACACACAGATCAGCCTTTAAAAGACCATGTCTCAATGCTTTGTGTAATTTAAGATAAAATATTTTAATATGAAATTATATTAAAAACTGTCTTTTATTCAATCTGTTTCAATAACCTATCTACCAATAACTATATGTTAAAAACGTCACATTTGTATAGCAAAAAAAAGGGCAAATGATTGAATGACGACGTTTTTAACAAATATTTATTGGTAGAGGTCACTGAAACCGGCCGTAAGAATTATGCATTCTTTGAAATACACAATAAGTATGTATTGTTGTTCTGAATGATAAATATGTAATTTTGCCATTAAATGGATGGATGGATATATGTCCTTGGTAAGTATTTATAAATAAAGGTAATACAAAAACATGTACCCTAAAAAAATAAAAAGACTAAAATCCAAACTGCACACATTTATTTCGTTGAATAAGTGATTTTGAAAGGTGTATTATGTCAACCACATACGTTCCTGAAGTTTGATCTGACATCCAACAGGACTGATCTGACTGATCCATGCAATTCACAAAACTTTTTGAACCACTCAATTCAATCAATATACTTGAACATATGTGAGCTGCTAAAAAATGTAATAATAACAACCAGCCAGAACTATTTACAGAGACAATAAAATGTAAAAGAAATAACAGTTTTTGATCACATATTTTTAGTATCACAGAGAAATCTTTTTAAGCAAGACAATAGTATTAGTTCACAGATTATTACAATTTAAAAACTAAGCACCTACCCCTTGGGGAAAACCAGATCTGGCAAGACTTGAGAGATCAGAATTAAACCTAGAAATGATCACATTTTTCAGATAGTTTAATGGAGAAATAGTTGAACACACGGGAATCACAGAATTTGGTACATTATGACTTCTAACAGTTTTAAGAAATTGCATACCAAAATATTATGTAAAAGACAGGAATATTTTTGAGGTATTCTATGGTTATTTGATCTATTTTAGAATTTCAATTTTGTTAAACTCTAAAATGTTTTCTAAAAATATGTATTTCATACATTGTGTGCTTATACTAAGGTTAAATAATTACTACTTATTAAGATATTATAAAAAATTAAGGAATGTAAGGGCCTGTTTTACTATTGACTAATAAGTGTTTAATAACTTATTTGGAAGATTTGTTGTTGCTAACTTTATGCTGAGCAACAGAGACAAAACATTCAAATAAGTTATCTGATGCTCATCAGTAGATTGTGAAACAGGCCCTAAGAATACAAACCCTATCCTAATAGCAATTAGGGTTGCCAGAAAAATGAAAAACAGGGTACTGAAAAGAGTAAGCTATTTTTACTTAACACTTTGAGATCTGTATTCTACAACAATCATAATATGTTTGTTCTTATTTATTAAACCTGCATACAGACTTTAAACAATATGCTTGTCATCATCGCTAAATTGGAAGGAAGAAACAAGGCGGAGCATCTTATAAGAAAGGATGGTATCTGACAACCCTCAACAATACCTAGTCTTATACAAAATTGCTTTCCTTATTTTTATGAACACTATAACTTACAATACTACTGATTATACCCTAACATAGGCGGGACCGGGGATGGCAGACTTAAGTTTTCTATTTATACACTGAAATAAGTCAATTAATCATTTTGTATAAGAAATTCAAAATCGTTTTACATTACAATTTGTTTAATACATTGAACATTGTCATGATAAAATTGACTTATTTTAATACATAAACAATGGGATTCCAAAATCAGTCTTTTTATTGCATTTATTTTGAGATCTCTTTTTTAATCTTAACATGCTTTTCTTATAGTTCTTACCTACCAATTATGTATTTATGTTAGTTTATTAATATGGTACTTACATTTTTTTGTTATTTTTCACTTTTTCATTATTATAATTGTATACTTATTGTAAAAAAAAGATATTATTGCTTAAATTGCTAATGGATAAATGTAAAATTAAGTCTTAAATATCACCCTGGTGTAAAGAGAATTGTAAACAGTCGAGTACTAATAAGCATCCTAATCTAATTTCTGAATAGTTTTTGAACACATTCGAGTGGCGTAAAAATATGAGCACCTAATAAAGTAGATCACTTCTCTTGTATGTAGTTTGGAAAAAATAAATTATTATAATTCCATATTAGCTGTCGGTCAATTACAACATTAGTAAAAAGGGAAAAGTGTGAAAGTTATATAATTATAAATAGAAAAAAAAAATCGTCAAGATTGTGAAGATAAAAGTACAATAAAAATTGAAATAATAGTTTGTAAAGCATAAAAATTTGTTGATAACAAATCATGCGGTTAAATAAAATGTTATATATAAATATTGTGTCATGCACCACTTTGTATAGCACAACACAAGCCTAACCGATTATATCTGATAGCCGCTCTCTACGATCAACGTGCGCAGCATCAGAGCAATGGGCCATCAACACAGATTCTCCGATAATCAGATTTTCAAAACATAATGAACATGCATAAAGGGCATCACCAAAACAAACAATTTTATTGTCATCCCGATACATTGTCATGGGATTCAACACTGTGCTGGGCTGGATCTCAACACCGGCCGCTACACATTTCTTTATATATGCCGTTTTGTAAATAAAATGTATTTTTTCACAGTGACTCTGACTCAAAATATGACAAAGTAGACCATTCTCATTAGTCTCTACACATGTACAGGGAATACAGTGGAATGATATATTTCTTTCCTGATCCATGTCAGACAATTCGCACTTAAGTTGTATACTGTGGACTTGTACATAGAATGTGATACGCTCGATCGCAGCTTTTTGTAGCAATGTATTATAAAGGCTTGTGTCTTGAAAACTGTTGTAGCTTACAATTTGATCGAGTGATTCGGAATAGGCAGTAAGAGTCGTGGAATCGAGACTGAAATTACCAATTGATGACGTTATGGATTGGTCCTGGGATTTGGACGTTACTCCAGAGTCAGACTGAGACGAAGAATATTGATGGCACTTGCAGTGGCAGTTAGGGCAGTCAGATTCATCAAAATCAAGATGGGTTTCATTGATGCTGGAATCATTATCATTATGAAACAGACCAATCAATGCATCTCTCAAATCGGGAAAATCATAATGCTTTATTTTCTTCTTTTGACTAATCTGTTTATGGCTATAATTGTGTGTGGAATTGGTGAATGATTTTTTCTTTTTTTTATTAAGATTATCATGCACAAAATCAGCAATTCTGTTCTTAATTGACAGTAATTGTTTCTTTAACTTACATTTAGTTACGTCATCTTCATTTGAATTGAGCACATTCCAGGAGCTAGCCTGGCTCATAGACTTGGAGCTTAATCGGCTTGGAATTTTGTTTCGTGACATTGGTTCTACTTCAGGTACTTTGTCAAATGCCTTACCCACATTAATGTAAAATTGAAAATCATTCAACAACTTTTTTGTGTAACTCTCGAGCTCCTCAAATTTCAGCATGTAACTTTGGAACAATTTGAGATAATCCTCCTCACTCCTTTCTATTTCTATGTCTCCAAAAGACTCTGGAGTTATTGACGGTACCAACTGATTTAACTCTAGATTGGATTTACTATCTGTAACCTCGACCTTTCTACACATTTTGACTGGCCATTTAGACGGCATGGACATTTCAGAGTCAGATTGCTCTGAAAATGATCCCAACTCATCATCAAACAAGGAGATGTGCTCCTCAGATGTGGATTCATAGAGATCAAAGGATTTATCAAAGTCGAAACCTTTAAATTTCTCAGTAAATATTTCAGAGGACTTACATTCTAGCAGGATGTGCTTGGGGGTGTTCTCTTGATTGTTCAAGCGGTCCACTGAGTGGCTCGCCTTCTTGATATCCACTTTCAACTTTTTGCACTTCCTTCGCTTCTCCCGCGGTTTGGATTCCACATTAATACTCAAGATATCGGTATCGGAGAGTGAGCCTTTCTTCGCGGCGTAATTTTTCAAAGACTCGGGTAATTTCAGGCTGCTGCTGTGGCGGGAAGTAGAGTCGGGCTCGGCGTGATCGTAGTTGATCATGATTGGTTCCTCCTTGGAGGCTCTCGACGGAGGGTCCACGCCAGGAGAATCATTAGTCGAGGGATTTTCCGTCTTTTTAAAATACGTTATGTTGGAGAACATTCGACGTATCGCGAACGCCATTTTCTATCTGTTTTCTTCATTCACAAGTAGCTCGATTTTCTCACTGCAAGAACAAAGAGAGATGTAAACAAAGGAGTAACAGTAAATAATAAAACATCGGAGCTAAATTTAAACAATACCCAAAAAAGTCCTTCCGCAAACTAAATCCAATTACGCACAATTGATAAGATTTGCTAATATAAAAATTTATTTACCTTCATTCAATAAAATAAAAATTAGTACCCCATTCCGCAATCACAAAACTATTGACATTTTTGATTTTACCATAGATAATCAAGAACAGCTGTGAAGTGTCACTTTTTTTTAATTTATATATGGTATCGGCTTATAACCATTGGCCAATGTCAAGTTAAAAAGGCGGGGAATACAACTTTCGTTTCAATTTTCAACACCGTATTCCTATATCGTCAAGTAAAGTCTAGTCAAAGTCCAAATATATAGTCAGTACAGTCCATGAGTCATGTCAGTCGAGTGGTTCAGTAAAGTAGTGGTAGTGGTAGCTTTACTGAAAGTTCCTAGGGAGATTTGGCGGGAACCACAAAATTGCACGTTTTTAGAAGTTGTACCACTTGACCACACTTGTGCACGTTAACGAATATTTAATGGTTATTATTACACATTAAGAACCGGAATAATACAATTTTAAAAAAAAACCACAAGTCACACATTGAACTCCCGGCAAAACTCCCACTTTTATTTTTAAGAAAATGGACCTTAAATTTACAGATCATAGCGAATCCGTAGCACAGATTAATAATAGTTACTACGTAATCCGTAATTACTTGTCAGCAAGTGTGTGGAACATACGTGTTTATGTATGGAAAACTGGTCTTTGATGTGAATTTGTCATCCATAGGGATTTAAATCCAGATCGAAGGATCCACGGAGGGATTTTTAGAGGATATCAAACTGACATTTACGATAAATCATAACACCAAAATGTCAGTCCATTTTTCATGCTATTGCAGCACGGCGTGTCAATTCTGGAAGAATATAAATTGGCAACTCCTATTACAGGGGAAGCCTCCCCATCTGTCAAAAGAAGAATAATCAGAAGTATTAGAATATAAAATGTCATATACATATGTTTAGTGTTTGTGTCAAAGTTTAAAGCTAAAGAATAGAATGTTGAAAATTATAGAAATTTAATTGTTTGAAAAGTTTGATATTTAAAACACTTGCATTTATGGAAGAATCTTTAGGTAATTCATGTATAAATCTGTAACTAATTATATAACTGCAAATATTCGTATACGAAGTTTTCTATAATATATCTTCAAATTGTTTGAGGATAAATCTTTCTGTAAGTATTGGCCATCTGCGTCTGAAAACTTATGCTTTCGCTGTTTAAATAAATTAGAATAGACTAATAAGCACTACCAACTAGTTTATTACCAAATACTTAGCTGATTAATATTGGCTGATTTATTTTACTTGAAATGTCCTTATTGTCTACGGTAAAATTGCTGATTTTTTTTTTAATTTTTTCAACTTGAATCTTAACATTCAGACAAAATTTAATTTTGTCTGAATGTTAATTTTTAATAATGGTCTTTTGTTGTTTTTATTACTTTTATTTTTTATTACCTACTTATAAAATAATATGTAGTTTTATGGGTCTTTTGCCTGAAATAAATATGATTTGATTTGATTTTAAGCATTTACTCTAAGATTTATAAAGCTATAATAATTTTTTACTCAAAGATTTATTTTCTAGAAGTCTCGGTAACATTTTCAGGCACAATGAAACAACCGATTGACGTAGAGTCCCTGCGCTCCGAGCACGAGTCGGAGGAGCAGTGGGAGGTGCGGAAGATGTTTATGCTGGAGCACAAGGACAACTTCGAGGAGGATGAGCTCATCACACTGGCGCAGCTGTTCACAAACATTGAGTTCCTCGGCTGCAGGTGAGACAAATGGACCAGGAAACGAGCAGACGGATCGCCTGATGTTAAGCGATTACCTCTGCTCATTGACACTTGTTGACACACAACACCAGAGGAGTTACAAGTGCATTCCCAGTCCTTAACTATTTAAGTGTTAATTTATAAGTGCTTATTTGTATGTTTAGTCTCTGTGGCTCTATATAAAGTAAGCGTTGACAAAACTATGAAATAAGCTATTCAGCATATAAGACCATTGTGAAACAGGCACTTTATAAAATGTAGTTTACCTGAAAAAAAAATTTAAAAAATCTAAATACTTACCAAGTAAAGTGTACGTACAACTGAAAGATTGAGCTAAGATGTTGTCAATATTTACAGATATCCTCAAGAAACCATGAAGAGGATTGCAAAGTTGGCGGAGAGTGTTGGAGCAAAGTACAGAGACAGCAGAAAAAATAAACTGAAGCGCACCTTTGTTCAAGCCAGTGATGCGGCAGAACAGAAAGCTAAAAGAACTTTTACTAAGTAGACCAATCAAACCAATTCAAAAGAACAAAATCAAGTATAAGTTCTGCAAAAATTATACAATAACCCCGATACAATAATAGGTAGCTATTGCAATCTGTTTTTTTTTTCGTACGGTGTACTAGAAGTGTATGTGCAAAGCTCAGTCTCCCAAGTACTGAGTAAGTTAAAGTAAGTAGCCTCAAAAGTCTGATAAGAATAAAATGAATGATTTAAAATTATACTTTTTGAGTATGATATATTAAACTTCAAAATGTGTTGGTGCATGATTATAGTGGTATAAAATATCAATTTCGCCAGGTAAATAAAAATCGTTTCTGTTTTATACATTTACATCACCAGATAAAATTTTAATTTAGTTCAATGAATTTTGAATGTTCAGCGCTTAATTAAACTATTTTAACTTAATTATAATATTAGTTAATTCAACTATACATGTAAATTATTTTATAAGTTAACCCATTAACCACCAAATTAAAAGCAGCAAAGTAAAATGAAAAAAATGTACTTACATTTTTTGTTATATAATATAAACCATTAAACACAATAATAAAAAAAATCTTATCAAAAATTATTCCTCCCCCTTACAACAATGGTAAGGTGGTGTGTACCATTGGTGTGTGTATAATGGCGCCTTATGGGTGCAAGCAATTTATTGTAATTTTTGTAAAAAATATGATTTGATTTCTTATTTTGCTGTCAATATAGATAGTTTTAAATAATTAAAACACTTATTATTTGATTCCAAAGCTTCAAAAATGAAATTTAGCTCATTCTAAGTAAAATTTGTGCCGAAATTAGACTACCCAATCCATTAACTTCGAACGAAAATCGAAAAACGTGCTTAAATTTTTTACCACTTCCTTTGACGTATGCCTAAAATCATGACACATGAGATCTAGGCTTTTGACCGACCTAACTATTATGTATATTACAAAAACCCAACCTTTTCCAAAAATGTATTGATTTGTTCAGGCCACAATCAAAATACGTTAGTTTTACTGCCAACACCTATCTAGTTTTATTTAATAATATTTTTTACAGCTTATGAAAGCTTTTTTTACAAAACTATTTTAAAAATGATAAAAACAGAAAATTTTTGTTATGCGTATTCGGCCGTTGTTCTCAATTGGGTACGGCAGGATATCTCAACAATATATTTGCAGATATAAGTTTGAAAGCTATCAATTTATCATTATTTTACAGTTTTGTGTGTATTTTTTTAAACTATACATGTATTTTATAAATTGAAATTGTAAAATACACATTTATTGAACATTAGGTACTGAAACACAGTAACATTACATGAACAAGCTCCAAAGCCACCAACTTTGTTTATGGCTAGCGACAATAATTATAAATATATTAATTTGTGTTTAATTGTTATCACCTATGTAAAACATTATCCTTTTATCCAGTAAACTGTAAATAATCTCTCTCAACTATGGTCAGTTTCAATCTACACTTTAATTTGTATGTGTACCCAATTGCGTACGACGGCGGTAAATGGGTTAGATAATACATGCATTTTTTCTTGCCAAGCATTATTAAATATAAATAAAAGTCCAATTAACTTTAATATTGGCTATTGTTATTTCTAAGTCTAATCATTGCTAAATTTTTCCAATGAACAGTCACGAATCTTTATCTTATAAATATTTTATTCTTATTTATATTTCATTAATATAATCATACCAAACAACAAATGTTCGTATCTGTTGTGGTGTCAGCCTTGCGAGTTTATCTAAATCAACTTTTTCAATGGGTTTCATGTCTACAGATTTACTGTTTTCGACTGTACCATGGCCATAAAAATCATTAAAGTTCCTAAGAAAGTTAGTTTTTAACTGCCACCGCAATGGCGTCCAATCTTCGATCCAAATGTGCGCAGCCAACGTGGTTTCTCTTAACTTTTTTATTTTTATGTTGGCGAATATGTCTTTGAGGTTAACGTGCTTGGTGCCATTTTTGACAACATCAATTTTCTCCAAATAATTTTCTAAACGCAGAAGCATAGTCTCACCCTCCCATTCTTGTACCGTTAATATATGAACACCGAACGGTAATTTGGTTTTCAACGCGCTAAATTCATTATGCATAAACATCCATTTTTCTTTTGTGGTTTTATATTCTTGAGCGAGAAAAGTTAATGGGTGCAACTCAATCTCTTTGGCAAATTTCTTCTCGAATACTCTGTTCGGTTTGTGGTTTGCTCCGGTTAGGTATAGGTAGTGTGTTCCCCTGACTACGCCTGTGCCGTTGAGAAAGGCTTGGAACCCAGCATCGTCGGTGAGAATACGTCGCTGGAGCATAATATCGACTGAGCCATCGTGGAGAGAGGTCCCACCCTGTGGCCTGTCGTTGAATATAGAGAAGCGCATATTCTTGTTCAAATCTTCGATATATATTCGAGAACTTACTGGATAGATGTTACCTGAAATATCGTGTAAAAAATTTGTTTATCTTAAACAGTGATTTGTTTTAATGAGATAGATATAGTTAAAGTCGTTATCCAGTAATTTCAATAGTTTATAACAGTAATTATCCTAAGCTAAATTGTAAATAAATTTTAAATTGTAAAATACTATCGACACCGCAAGCTTCGCACGGGTTCAATGTATTATACATGTAAACCTTCCTCATGAACCACTCTATCTTTTGCTGAAACTGCATTAAAATCCGTCGGCGGGACTGACTTCATTTGATACTACGTAAAGATTATAATACTGGAGCAATATTAATGATAATCGATAATTTAAGCGTTGATTGTAGTCTAGTATTGCTTAAAATAACGATGATTGTCACCGATAATATTTTGACATTGTTGTCATAATATTATTGGCGATGAGTCGTCCAAAGTAGTGATAACCAACCATTTAATCACTAGTGTGGCAACACTGTAATAGCCCACACCGATTGTTGTGACGGTTGCCGGTTTCATTGAAACCAGGCCAGTTACTCAGGAGTTATTTGTATAGTGCCCAAGTGTGTGTGCAATACATAGGAACACTCCCTCTTCCTTTATTCTTCCTATTACCAAGTGGGATGGATAACGAGTGGCGCAAGATCAGGCGTAGGTCCGATTTTTTACACGGCCATCCGACACATGGATCATGTTTCTTGTCAGACAATCAGGTGATCAGCCAGCATCGTCCAAGCTTTAAACCACTGGACAACGGAGGCGTCAAGCTACTGACACTATAAGTTACCTGCAATTGGGTCTAAGTTGAACGGTTCATACATCCCTCTCATGTTTCGTCTCCTCTTTATAGTCTGTCTTCCGTTCGCGTCCGTGTAGAACACACCACCGCTGTCCAGGTCCGTTGTATACCTGAAGAAAGGCGAATGATCACCCAAGAAATTTGGTAGGGAGGTAGTTAGCAAGTACACATCAGCTGAGGGGATTTTTCAAAACTCACCCTCTGCGATGAAATAAGGAGACCAAAGTTTGTATGGATAAATCAAATAAAAAAAAAACATATATAGTATTAAATAACTCACGGAATTGTCCCTACGTGATGCCTAAAACTATATATAAAGGCAGAGAGGTAAAGGGCGGTCGCGGAGCACGTAGAATTTCCTACATTGACTCATCACTACTTGTTTCTTTCATCGCGCTTTTGTCTTTTTCGCGTACCTGTGTAAACGCGATAGCAATATATTCGTGCGCGAGTGGAAGAGACAATTAGCGATGAGTCAATGTACGAAATTCTACGTGCTCCGCGACCGCACTTAGTTTATGATAAGTATGAAAGGAATTTCAAAATTTACCCTCTAAGGGTTACTTCACACTGAAATGAAACGATACGCGACATGGCGCTGCATTTTTAAGATTGCTATTCAAAATTGAACTTTATTCATTACACAAGAAGAATACACGCTTGATTTTACGAATTACGAATTAAGAATTATAAATACGAATTGATTGTAAGAGTTCCGATGTCAGGTCACCGCGCTGCACAGCGCATGTGCAGTGTTTATGAAACGTGTGTCTTTTTGTGTAGTAAATAAAGTTTAATTCTCAATAGCTATCTTAAAAATGCAGCGCCGCGTGGCGTAGCGACGCGCGTTTCTTGTGAGCTGACGCTAATGTCCAGTTTTGAAGTTTTTTGTCGGTAGTTTTGTCTAATAGCGTTTTTGATTGGATGACGCAAACGCTTAAAATTAAATACATAAACTAGCGACAAAAAAACTCAGAAACAGGGCATAAGTTGATTAAATAAGAGACAAAACCTAACGGAAGCATAGCAGCGGCAGAAACTAGTACCTACCAGTGGCGAAGGTTGGATCTCCTTCATAGGGAAGCCCTAGCCCGTATAGTAGGTAGGGATTTGTATGAGGGTCTTCAAAAGGTGAAGTGGTAACTGAAGCCGTCAGGAATGGAGTTATAGGAACCCCATACCACTGGTACCTACCTTATGAACACTTCTTTACCCAGGTCATCCTCGACAGGTACAGCGCCCAGTACCCAGTTTACCTCCACTACTGGTCTCCCATCATACAGTCTCACTACAAACGACGCGTATTTAGAGTATTTTGTATGGATCTCTTGGACCACATGAGATTTGTAGACCTTAGCATCTATCACATCTATGATAGGTACTGGTATGAGATCCATAGTCCTGAAGATGTACGTTCCAGGGTTCTTCCTGTCAGGCACCACGGGTTCAGGGTTGTTGGGATCAGCGTATCCCTTCACTTTGTACGGATCGTCTGACACGTAGTAGTAGTATTGTATGTCGAGGGATGTGTTCAAGCCATTGGACAGCTGTATGCTCGAGATCTTCTTGTCTTTATCTAGATTTATTTGGATATACTGAAAGCAGACGAGAACATGTTTCCTACGTTTTTTCCCGTAGACCCACTGGTGGGTGAAGCTGGTGGGTGGACGGGTCGTTGTTCATTTTGATCTACAGCTTGGCAAAAAAGAGTATGACGCGGTGACAGTGGGAACTAAAAATTCGATGGATCATCTTTTGTCCTTATTAGATTGGAATGAAATTTAGTATATTTATTTGTTATATTTTTTATAATCATCGTCAGTTCAAATTTGTTTGCCTATGTATTTTTTATATTTTTATTTATTTGAATTATATAAGAATTTCATTTCATCTTGTTCTAGTAACTAGTACCTACGTTATCATTACCTGGTTCTTAATGAAATCATCATTAGACTCTTCAGCACAAGTAGCTTTGTTTACTTCAGTTGGTTCCTCTCGATGTACCTCTGGTGTCTTAGCTGTATCTTCTGCATGTTTTTTATTTGTATTTTCTTCTGTATCATCTATTCCTTGGGCTCTCGTTTCTATCGCGTCAGTAGGTACTTTTTCAAGTTGCTCCTCATCAGATGTAGTTACTTGTGCTAAAAGTCAAATGTGTCAAATGTTTTGACGACTTCTGTGGCTCAAGCCGGGGGTCGCGGGTTCGAATCCCGCCGAAGGAACAAAAAGTTTTTCTGTGTTCCTGGGTCATGGATGTATATTAAATATGAGTATAATATAATAAAAATCTTAAGTATATGTATAGTATAAAAGTATTAAATATACTTCCCGTTTTCTATTATCTGTAACACAAGTTCTTCGGATACTTACCACGAAGCCAGACTGACGTGGTGTGAAGCGTCCATAGATATTATTATTATTATTATTAAATGTTCATTTTACTTAGCAATTCGTACGCTCAGCTGACACATTAATTGTACGTACATTTTTTTAAATAAAATAAAATTGCTGCGCGTATAGGTACATTAGTTAAAAAAGATATTTATAAAAATACTAGCTTTTGCCCGCGGCTTCGCTCGCATAAGTACAGTATCCCACGGGAGCTTATTTTGCGGGATAAAATGTAGTCTATGTTTTGTTCCAGAATATAAAGTACTAACTACTATATAAAATTTCATCAAAATCCGTTCAGTAGTTTTTGCGTGAAAGAGTCACAAACCATCCATCCATCCATTCTCGCAAAATTTTAAGATATATTCGTGTACAATAAACATGGAAATATACTTACTTGATTCATATTCATCACCGTGATCAACAGTGTCGTTCGTCTGTCTAAATTGTCTGACTTTGATGAATCTTTTGGTTCTCCCCACACTTGTATGTAACTGTATGTAATACGATATGTATCCTATAGCAGGAACTTCGGCCATGAACACCAGCTCGCGGGTGTTGCTGGTGAGATTCTGGACTGGTGATGGTATTGGTAGGAGCGCTGCGTTGATCTCGTCATCTGGAATTCAGGAATCTATTGTTTTCACCGGTGTCTCTTAGCCCTTCAAGCAAAGCCTTTAAAGCAAGAGAGTCTATATACATAAATAAATAAAATTGAAGTGTCTTGAGCGAGCTAGCGAACGGTCGTGCTCAGCTTTACGACACATGTAGCAAATATTAATTAACAATTAATATTTCGCGGGTAGCACGTCATCATGGCGCTCGTAGCCAACGAGCTGCTGGCGTTCATACAACACGTCATTAACGCCATGGACGAGGACAGCTTCGTGCAGCTCTGCATCCGATAGACACGGTAAACATGCGTCGCGGAGCGCAGTTTGATTCCGCGTTTTGCATGTCAGCGAAATCGTACGGGTCAGCAACCGCCGCCGTCAGCTTGCCGCTTGTGGTCGTGTTGAGATTGAGTCCACTGGCTCAGCTGAAAAAATATGCAAGCGCCGCTGCTTGCCCCGCGCCGCCCCCGCGGGTGAAAGAAGGCCGCAAGACTGAACCTCTTCGACTCGGCAAGGACGAGAGCAGGAGATGCGATGAGGAGGGCTTTATACTGGTGGAAAAAAGACAGAAGAGGAAGCCGCCGTCTGAAACCACCGCGGCATCGCACCCAGCGGACCTGAGGAGTCGAGCGTCGTGGTGTGAGGTACCCGCAACGACGCTGTAAGTGTCCCGTCTGCACTGGTCCACGAAAGTTGAGGACGTCGTGGACTGCATCCGGAAGACGACGTTATTCACCTTAAGGGTCGAGCGCTTGGAGTCTCGCCACAAGGTTAACTTTAGTTCCTTTGTGGTGAGAGTACCAACGCATCTTCTACCGAACATCGAGGTGGAGGAATTTTGACCGACGGACGTGGTCTACCGACTGTTTGTCTGTACGTCCGTCGTACGTACTCGTATATCTTTCTTTATCTTTTCTTTTATATTTTCTACTCTGTGCCAGCTAGTGAGGTGGTAAAATGCGACACCCTTGACACCTCCAAAAATGTGCCGCGCTTGGCAACCCAACCCTCTCAACTGTCTTGCGTTTATCGCGGTGATTTGTACGGTTCCCCTACGGACAGTCCACATGCTACTTTCTATTTTTCACGTCTTTCTTTCTTGCCTATAGGGTTCCGTTCCCAAAGGGTAAAAACAAGACCTATTGAGACTTCGCTGTCCGTCCGTCCATCTGTCTGTCATCAGGCTATATCTCATGAACCGTGATAGCTGGAGTTGAAATTTTCACCCAAGGTATATTTCTGTTGCCGCTATAACAATAAATACTAAAAACAGAATAAAATAAATATTTAAGTGGTGCTTCCATACAACAAACGTGAATTATTAGCCGTTTTGTAGGGAACCTTCGTCCGCGAGTCCGCCTCGTACTTGGCGGGTTTTTGGATGCAAAAGTGAAAAGACTAATGTTACGTAATCAGAGGTCTGAAATCTTAATGAAGAAACATTCTCACCGTCCGGTCCAAGCACGCTGTATTCTCGCTGATCAGCTGGGATGCGCACAGGCACAGAGACATTCCAGGCTAGCGGATTGTATAATATTATCTGGAAATGGGTTTGATCAGTTTAAGACTATCGCACTTTGTAAGGTTCTTTATGATATGGGGATAGGAGCTCCGCTCAGCTGTGTACCGAAGAGCTTAGCTTTAGTTCACACCGAGACGCAACGCGACGTGCACTTTTTAAGATAGCGTTTAAAAAATTCGTAAAAAACGTTTCATTACAAGAGTTTCAATTGCGAGCTGCACCGCTATTGCAATGAAACGTATATCTTTTTTTGTGTAGTAAATAAAGGATATAGTATATTTACTGCCTTACGAGTTAGTATAAAGTACTAAAGGTATTTTAATGTTACTATCCGAAATTTAGGTATCTAAAGAGACATGGCTCAGCTGGCTACTAACATAAAAACTTTCATCGTGCACGTGGGCACAGGAGGACTCGTTGAACGGGCATCTGTAGTACTTCACCTTTGCGGGGTGCCCGTGCTTTCTGAAACGGGTATTACCGGTAAATAGAAAACTTATATTATAAATTGAGCCTAAAAACTAATTGACTTGAGGGAACGTACCGACACAACGTGACCACTTTCGTCAACTGAAGGTGCGTATAATATTAAGGAAGTATTAGTGGCGAAGGCTGGTTCTATTTATAGGCCCTAGATCATCATTTCTCAAGGGGGGGGGGGGGGAGGGGGGGGGGAGGGGGGGGGGCGCGTTTGTTTTTAAAGGGGGTCGCAGTCTGATGAAAAGTAATAAATACAAACTACATAAAGGTACAAAAGTACGTCGAAAAAAGCACTCGAACGTTGCAACCAGTGAGGGCTTATATAACGTATGGCTGATAAAAATGTAAGGTAAGTAATTTTTTGGCTTTTTCGTGGGTCCCGACATAAAAATGGTTGAGAAACGATAGATTGTATGTGATGTTGTAGCCCTAAATTGTATGATCGGTATTAGGTAGGGATTTGGATGAGGGACTTCAAAATGTGTAATTGTATGTGGCAAGTGAAGCCAATAGGAATGGAGTTATAGGAACCACACAAAGGAAATTGGGAAGTATACAATACTTTTAAAAAAATAATTGTTAGACTAGATCTTCCCCGCGGCTCCACCCGCGTAAATTTAAAAAAAAATAATTGTTAGACTAGATCTTGCCCGCGGCTCCACCCGCGTAAATAAAGTATCCCAGGGAAACACTGTACTTTTTCGAGATTAAAAGTAGTACATGTCTTAATCCAGAGTTTAAACTACCAACTTTCATCAAAATCCGTTCAGTAGTTTTTGCGTGAAAGAGTAACAAACATCCATCCATCCGTCCATCCTCACAAACTTTCACATTTATAATAGTAGTTGGATGAAACGGTTTTTCTTGGTGCGTAGCCCGCATCGACTAGAGGCCCCCGCGAGACCCTAGGGCCTAGGCAGTTGCCTTAAATCCGCCTCATGGATAATCCGGCCCTGCATGGACACCATTTACAAGTGCAACTGATTTGACCTACAACCATTATAACCTTGTAAGGATCGTGTGTAACTTATACCTAAGCGTCTGCTCCAGTAGACCAATAGACTGGTCTACCGCGTGGTGCAGCTTCTCCGTGTAGTGGTTCATCACGGACTCCTTTAGGCCGCCCGTGATGATGCCGTGGTCCTGCATCAGGCCTGGTGAGTGAACAGTCAATCATCATGATTGGATTTGAAGACAAAACTTGTATCCAATTAAGTTTCACGAGCTTTCGTTGCTACAATAAGTTTACAGGCGAAGTTTTTATTTTTAAGGCAGTGGCGAAGGCCGGTTCTCCTTCTTAGGGAAGCCCTAGCCGGTAGTCGGTAGGGATTTGGATGAGGGTCTTCAAAAGGTTAGTGGTAAGTGAAGCCGATAGGAACCTCATGCTACTAGTTTAAGGCCAAGCTAGATAAGCTTCAAGCAGTGTGCGCACTGCCAACAAAATTGTCTCCTTCCTCCACCATTTGCATTCCGATTATCGACTTTAGCGCATGCGAAATAGAGCCAACTTTTCCGCGAAACATGACCGTATCGAAAAACAATCATGTTTTGCGGAAAAGTTATATCTATTTTGCGTGCGCTAAAGTTCATAACCGGAATGCAAATGGTTTCAGATTTTTCGAGGCAGCCGTTTAGTTATAGTTTATCCATGGAAAGTTTCTTCTTTCTAGGCCGAAGATAGACGGATATGAAGAAACTATTATTGTTCCGAGACGTGAACTACGGAACCCTTAAAACTGAGACTAGCTGTATTATCTCAGGCGCTCACCCACAAGCCACATGAAGTTCTCCAGCAGATGTGTGTTGTCGCCCAAGTCAGCTAGTACTTGAAGCTGCTTGGCCATCTGAGTAACAAATTTTTCTATGGGCATGTTTCACAATCAATAAGTGCCAAATAGATTATTCAGAAGCTTTGTCGCTGCTTACTTTATATCGAGCGACAGAGACAAGACATGCATATAAGCTAACTGACACTTGAGTAGGTATCAGTAGATTGAGAAACATACCCTAAACTATAATAAAGTAAAACAGATTTTTGTGAGTGATTTTGTCTATCATCTTATGCCTGGATAGGTGAGGTAAGTAGATATACTTAATATTACCTCTTTGGATTGAATGAAATAATATTTTTTTTATCGCGGGCTTTGAGCGTGGCGATCGAATCAAGAAATTCCGTAACGAAAATAAACCTAACACTCCGACCGGCACAGCGGTGCGGCGTTGAAAGCCGTGCATCGTCTAACGTCGTTTCAGTTCGGCAGACTTCGGCACGGTGTTTGTGTGCGTGCGACTAGACGTATGCGTGTGGACTTACTATGCAATAGCTTTACAGCGCAGCCTTAAGTCTTATTGCTAACTTCATATCACACCCTCTTCTGACTCTAGCGCCACTACGGCCAGTTTTGGAACTATTATTTAACTACTTTTGTCAGACACTTTTTAGCTTTTCCGTCTTAGAGAGATGGTGCTCCTTTACTCCAGTCTCCATGTTCTATCCCATACTCTGTTCAGATCTACTTTAATCTTCTTGTAAACTATAAGACATCAGTATACTATAATGCTACCAACTTAATTTTCCCTCATTTACTCTGAAAAAAAAATAGAAATGCACGGAAATATTATACACAAAATATTTAATACACACCATAACCCAGGAACATAGAAAACTTTTTTCGAGATTTTTTTTGCGAGATTCGAGCCCGCGATTTTCGGATTTTCCAAATACCTGCAGGTAGACATTCGCCTCCCGGATAAGCAGCTTGAAGGCTGGCAGGGCGGTGTAGAAGCCCACGGCGTACGAGTTCTCGTTGTAGGCCAGGGGGAAGAAGTCGTCTTGCTTGACCTCAAGGGTCGGCCTGTAAAGGTGTACTGATATGGAGCAAGAATCCAACACACATTGTCAGAAATTACAGTGTTTAAGATGAACATTCAAGTATTTGTTTTCAGAAAACACATCAAACTTTTTACCCGACTGCGGCGATGCCAAAGGAAAGGGTAGATGATGTATGTTTGTTCCACCGTAGCGCCTAAACTACTCGTCCGATCTGAATAAATGACGTGTCATTTATTTAGATTTAGGCTACATAATTTACGTAATCGGGTTATAGATTTTTATAAAAATTGTAGTTATTAAGAACAGGAAATAAGCAGACCGTTCGCCGGATATTAAGCGATAACCGCTGCTCATTGACACCTGCATCTCTAGAGGACTTTCAAGTGCATTGCCGGTCTTTAACCATCCCATGGGCCTAATTGTTTAAATGAATGTACTTAGAATAATCTCAAATCTAATTAAAAATATAAGATATTGTTTGATCTCATAATTTGAATTGAGACAATTACCAGAGTAAGCAGGAAATAATAATATTACTTAATTCATTTATTTGCAAGATTGTTGAATCCTGTAATCAACCATCTGTCGTTTTAAGGGTCAATACATTCAACTAATTACAGTACCCGGTGATAAATATTGCACATCGACCTTTGGAAAGAGACAATCGGCTAATTTCGGCTTCGTAGAGCGTTATCTATGTCGCACACTACTATGTGACGTTTTGTCAGTCGTTGTTCAAATGCGATAGAGTGCGATCGCGTCCAGTTCCAATTATATATTTAGAGTTGTTAACACCCCCAAATTGAAATAATTTAAAGTTGTACTATGGCAACTTTAGGGAAAAGAGGGAAACCTTTACAAGGTCAGTCACGCGAAATTATCTACAATGTTTATAAATATTTTGTAACCGAAGCTGACAGATTTAAAAAAAAATGAAGATGAAAATGTAAGTTGTTATTTTAAGAAGGTTCAAGAGCGAGTTGCAAATGCCACTGGAATTTTGACTGACACAAGAAGAACTTTGAACAATATATTAAACGAAGTCAGTACTGAAACACATTCTACTGAAATTAAGTTCAGCACTCCTAAAAAAGGGAGACCTAAAAAGCAATTTCGTTTGGATATGGACGATTTTGATTATGATGTTGTTCGAAGAATGGTGTATGATTTTCACTTACAATTTAATGAACTGCCAACAATAAAATCATTAAAAGCTAAATTATCTGAAGCTATTAATTACAATGGGTCTGAAAAGACGTTGAGAAAAATACTTCACGAGATGGGATTTCGGTTCACTAAAATAGAAGATGATCGAAAAGTTCTAATGGAAAAGCACGATGTAAGTCACAAACGAATGGAATACCTCGATAAAATACGCAAATTTCGCGAATCAGGAAAAAATATCGTCTACATGGATGAGTCTTACATACATACATCCCACACTAAAGGGAAATATTGGAGTAATGATAAAAAAAAGGAGTAAAAAAGCCAATTTCGAAAGGTCAACGTTTGATAATAGTTCATGCGGTAAATGAAAAAGGCTTTGTACCCGGTGCCTTTTTAACGTATAAATCCACGGACACTACAGGTGACTATCACAATGAAATGAATAACGATAACCACGAAAAATGGCTGGTTAATCAATTAATCCCAAATATACCCAGTGACTCTGTTCTAGTTATCGACAACGCATCCTATAACAACAAATATGTTGAAAGACCCCCCAACTCAAACACCATTAAACAGGAAACGATCAACTGGTTAAACAGACACGAAATTCCAGTTGATCCAAAATTAACAAAAACCCAGATTTACACTATTATATGTCAGCACAAGGAGAGGTATACAGAGTTTTCCGTGGTCAAAGTACTTGCCGAACATGGGCACACTGTGTTGCGATTGCCACCATATCATCCTGATTTTAATCCAATTGAAAATATATGGTCTCAACTGAAAGGCTATGTAACCTCTAGAAATGTGGGTATGAATTTTTCTACAGTAAAAACATTATTGACTGAAAAAGTAAACATGATCGGGGCTGAAGAGTGGAAAAAGGTTTGCGATCATGCAATCAAATGTGAGAATGAATATAGAAGCATTCAACACGGTTTAGACAATTACACTGATAGACTATATATAGAGTGATAAATACGGCTGACAGTGACATTGGTATTGACCTCTTTGAGAGCACAGATAGTGAAATGGAAGTAATTGAGAATTAGAAAAATTATTATTATTTTTATTACAATGTCTCATTCTAACAATAGGTAGGTATAATGGTGTTTATTATGTACACTACAGCTGTAATTTTCCAAAATATACGTAAACATAATGTGAACATGTTTATTTTTATTTTATTTTACCCCACCCTAAAGCCATCACTTTTAGAAAAAATTGGTGTATTTTATACAAATAATAAAATTATCAAAAGTAGCAAATCATAATTGATTTTAACAGCTCCTAAAAGATACCGGACTGTTTGTGTTTCGTACGACAGAGATAACGATCTACGAAGCCGAAATTAGCCGATTGTCTCTTTCCTAAGGTCGATGTGTAATATTTATCGCCGGGTACTGTACGTGTTTCTCGGGTTTTTGTGTTTATGGTCTTTATAATGATATGTATTATGATTTTTTTTATCGGGAAGTACGGGCTAAGAGTAAGAATGTGTAATGTGTAGATAATATTTTACAACTTTTTCTCACACACGGACGGGGGCCCTCTATAATGATATACGGCTGATACAGTGGTAGCTACCTCCCTGTATACACGTTATATGTAACGGTACACCTAACAGGTTTGCCTGTACAGGTAAATCGGAGCGTGTATGTTGCACAACTGTGCAGGTTTCCACACTACTCAGCTTAAGCTTGCCTGACTTTCGTGTAATGCTAGCTTATCACCGACAATGCATCTAGTAATCTTACCGCTCGCTGTGCACGGCCTTGAGGTAGCACGGCGGCGAGGAATAGGTCACGTGGACAGGAATACCCTCCCTGCTCGCTTTCCTCTTAACCTCGCTACAGAAGAAAAAAAAGTTCTTCACTCTTTGTAAATTCAGTTGTTGTTTTAAGTTTGACTATTTTCAAATGTTATACAAAATGGAAATCTCGAAATGCAGCAGAAACCTTCAAAATGGCAGTGTCTCTCCCTACACTACACGATGCATTACAGTCCCCACTTAGTGTAGTGAAATGCGTAGCGTCTTTAATTCGTTAGCGATCTAGTACGAGGGCGGGTCAATAAGTCCGTGACTTTTGGAATAAAACACAGATTTTTTGATAAATAAATCATTTTATTTTTCAACGTAGTCCCCCTTGAGCTCTATACACTTTGTCCAACGCTTCTCCAATTTTTTTATCCCTTCCAAAAAATATGATTTGTCGAGGTCCTCAAAATAGGCCTTTGTTTGCGAGATGACTTCATCATTGGAGTCAAATCTTTTTCCACCGAGCCATTTTTTCAGTTTTGGGAACAAGAAGTAGTCACTCGGAGCCAAATCTGGAGAATAGGGTGGATGTGGGAGCATTTCATAGCCCAATTCATGGATTTTTGCCATGGCAACTGCACATGTGTGCACCCTTGCATTGTCTTGGTGAAAAATAACTTTTTTCTTGGCCAAATGAGGTCGGTTTTGTTTTCAAATCCTCATTGAAGCGGTCCAATAAGTTGGCATAATATTCCCCATTAATTGTTCTTCCCTTTTGAAGATAGCCAATGTGGATTATCCCACGTGCATCCCAAAAAACAGTCGCCATAACTTTATTGGCTGACAAACCCACCTTGGCCTTCTTTGGCGCCGATTCACCCTTAGAAACACACTGTTTTGACTGTTGTTTGGTCTCTGGTGTGTTGTGATGGATCCATGTTTCGTCCACGGTTAAAAAACTCCTCCATATTGTGATTAAACAACGCCAAACCTTCCTGTGAGGTTGTTACACGATTGCGTTTGTGGTCGACTGTGAGCAAACGCGGCACCCATCTTGCGGAAAGCTTTCTCATGCCCAAGTGATCATTCAAAATTGAAACCACTGAGCCATGCGAGATGCCTATGGCTTCCACAATCTCTTGCACTTTTAATCTTCGGTCGGCCAACACCATATCGTGATTTTTTTTTATTGTTTCGGGTGTAGAGACCTCAACTGGGCGTCCAGGACGTTCGGCATCTTCAGTGCTTGTACGGCCACAACGAAATTCAGTAACCACTTTTTTACCATTGAAATCGATGGTGCAGAGTCCCCATAGTATTTATCAAGCTTAGCCTTGGTCTCGGTAATGGTTTTTTTTCGCAAAAAATAATGCTTAATAAGCACACGAAATTCACTTTTTTCCATTGTTTCCTTAAGTTACTGGATAGTCTGATAAAGATAGCTGTAAAACACAAACTAACTGACGCAGCAAGTTCAAATTTTGATAGGAGTCAACTGACAGATGCCTGTTGACAGGAGTAGTGTTGCTTTTTCAGTAAGGAGGTTAGAAATTCAAAAAGTCACGGACTTATTGACCCGCCTTAGTAGTAGCGGCGTGTACAAACAACTCGATTCACGCCGGCTTCGCGTTTAGTTAACAAACAATAACTATGACAGGACAGTTTGTAACTTCGTAACCCACAACATTGCCTTATATAGATCATGAATACCTATTTATACTCGGACGCGACAATTTTTTTGTCCGATCTACAAAATGTCTAAAGATAGGACGTATTAAAATAAGTTCTGCAAGATCTTGCATATACAAGCTATGGCTTCCTTTTGATACAGAACCAGCTTCGCTATAGCTATCTAGTTGAGAGGTTTTGAGCTGTAGAGTAATCTCTACCTTTACTAACCCGATGAGTCTGTCGAAGTTCTTAAGCCACGTGGCGGCCTCAAGTACCCGAAGCGCTGGCCCATCATCACCAGGATGTGGGGGTGGGGTAGAGCTGATGATGATATGCTCACCCGATGAGTCTGTCTATGTTCTTGAACCACGTGGCGGCCCTGAAGTGCCCGAAGCGCTGGCCCATCATCACCAAGATGTGGGGGTGGGTTAGAGCTGATGATGATGTGCTCACCCGATGAGTTTGTCGATGTTCTTGAACCACGTGGCGGCCCTGAAGTAGCCGAAGCGCTGGCCCATCATCACCAGGATGTGCGGGTGGGGTAGAGCTGATGATGATGTGCTCACCCGATGAGTCTGTCGATGTTCTTGAACCACGTGGCGGCCCTGAAGTACCCGAAGCGCTGGCCCATCATCACCAGGATGTGCGGGTGGGGTAGAGCTGATGATGATGTGCTCACCCGATGAGTCTGTCGATGTTCTTGAACCACGTGGCGGCCCTGAAGTAGCCGAAGCGCTGGCCCATCATCACCAGGATGTGGGAGGTGGGGTAGTGAGGTGCTTGCCGGTAGCGGACTGACTCCAGGAATGCGTCTACCTGGGTAGATAGGTAGTATACGGCATAAGGCAGGCAAGCAAAAAGTTACAAGAGGAACTCGATCTGTAGATTCATAGCTCATCTCCGGTACATAACGCTTTCAAAACTCAATGACGGTATTCGGGCTTACGATTTAATGCTTAATAAAAACGTTTAGTGTGCTTAATAAATTTCAGATGTTGTATGTATCGCGCTGATCTGTGAAAACTTCGATAGCGCGATTCAGAATCATGGCGCTAATTAGTCGCTCTTACCCTTTCCTCAATGTTGTTGAAGACTGAGTCGGAGTGGACTAGCAGCGGGTCGGAGCACAGGCTGCCGAAGCAGAACCCCGGCGGCGACCAGTACCCGTCGAACAGCTTGTGCGCGAGTATGTCCGTCGCCGTGCCTGTGTAGTTACATAAGGTGTGGCTGCGTCGTGGACACGTCATTTGTGATGAGTGAATACGTTACGTTGCCCGTAACATCGTTCATTAACTTTCAACATTAAAAGTAATAATTTGAATAAAAAATTCAAATAGCAGTATTTCACATTCACCGCGCGCTATACGGCTGTCCCTGTCTTCTTTAAAGATTTAACTTTGGGAGATGAAAGATGCAATACCCACACTGTATTACGATTTTATTTTCATCCGTATGTCTTGTCCCCATTATCAAAGCAATTTTAAATTCACTTCAAAATAATAAGAAACAGCTAACCCGAGTCGACGAGGTATTTGACCATAACGTTCCAATGGCAATACTTGTATGAGACGGGCAAAAAACAATCATTAACAAAATTATTAAAAGGGCAAGGAAAGGAAGGTGAATCAGCGGACAGCGAGTAGCGACCTTGATTTTAGTTTACCAAAACCGTGATGGACTTCGACTTCGACAATTATAATATATTTACTGTAGGAAATTTATACATTTCCCAAGCATTATTATTCTCATCTGTGGCTAAAAAGGGTGTGTACATTACGCCTGTAGTTAGATATTATTTCAAAATAAAAAACAGCTCACCTAAGTCATCACTTCCGCGCCAAACGAACTCCATGGCCTTTCTGTTCATGCGTATGATCTCGTCGTCGAAGCTCAGCGGATTGAAGAATAGACCATCGTAGCCCATCTGCGCCACCAGAGACGCTACTTCTCGAGAGTGGCCGAAAGTGTCTGCCTGCCATGCCACGAGTGGTCGACCGCAGTGGAGAAAGGTGGAATTGATCTTCCTGTGAGAAACAGTTGTAGAGTGTAGTAAAGTGATGGTTGGTGAAAGCGTCATAAATATGAAATATATATCGATGTTCGCGCCAAAACCGTGACGCAAAGGAAAATCTTATAAGAGAATTCGAATCAGCCAATCACGCGCATGCATTGGCCAATCAACTGAAGCAGAGTGAAAGGACTTGCATTTTGAACATCGCCCGCACCGGACGTTTCAGCCTAGTGAAGCGTGAGCTATGCTAATTTACTGCCTTTATTATAAATCCTAATTCGCTGGCGAACCGCGATAAATCTATCAATAATCCGCTCAATAGCCGTGTAGTGTATTGAAAAGAAAATCTCCGCACAAGAGAAAGAAAACTCCCCCCGGAGAAAGCTGGTTAGCACAACTCGCCAAAGGTGACCAGCTATCTATAAATCCCCACATTACCCACCGATTCTCCCAAATTTTGTACACCCCCAAAGGTGTACTTCTTCCCATAGTCGCATATGTAGGGCTTTGCCCCTACAATAGCCAATCGTTTTCTTTACAAATTGTTGGCAATCCCGGGAACTTTCTGATACTATGCTCGTGTGTTTCGTGACATCGACAAAAATAATCTCTAATATGCTACGAACGCAAAAATATACTCATACAAATGATTGTTTTCGTTCCTCAACCTTACAGAAGACTTATCACTCTAGTCTTTTCCTACCTTAGGGAGTACGTGTATGACGGCCTGGTAGCTGGCGTTGGCCTCGTCCACCATGCCCCAGCCGCCGCCCACCAGCACCAGCCGCCCCTGGCGCAGCAGCTGGTACACTATGCGGGACATACCTCAGGGAGTACGTGTAGCTGTCTATGACGGCCTGGTAGCTAGCGGTGGCCTCGTCCACCATGCCCCAGCCGCCGCCCACCAGCACCAGCCGCCCCTAGCGCAGCAGCTGGTACACTATGCGGGACATACCTCAGGGAGTACGTGTAGCTGTCTATGTCGGCCTGGTAGCTAGCGGTGGCCTCGTCCACCATGCCCCAGCCGCCGCCCACTAGCACCAGCCGCCCCTGGCCCAGCAGCTGGTACACTATGCGGGACATACCTCAGGGAGTACGTGTAGCTGTCTATGACAGCCTGGTAGCTAGCGGTGGCCTCGTCCACCATGCCCCAGCCGCCGCCCACCAGCACCAGCCGCCCCTGGCGCAGCAGCTGGTATACCATGCGGTGGACTGTTGGGTATAAGGTAGATTTTTTTTTAAATTAATTTGTTAACATTGAAAAAGATTTGGATAATTATTCATACTCGAAGGGATCGTAAAAACAAACGGTCGCTGTAAAATGTGGTCCCAAAACACAAAATTTATAAATAAAATACATTAGAGGGTAGATTTTAGTTGATTTGTAGATTGTAGTGTTTTCCTTTAAATAAAAATATAGGAAAACACTAAAATCGATTTGCCCGGTTCCTATAATAAACGGATCGTCATGGTATAAAAGTTACTATCCGTTTTTCTACTACCGACTACGAGTCGTAAATACTGTTCCACAATTAACTTTCTATACCTGCTACCGACGAGCGTCCGTCGGTCGTTCAAATACCGAGCTCTCCTCACTCTCAGTTGTGCGTTTCGTTATAGGCAAAATTGAAACCGAAAATGGCACAAAATTCAAGACATAATAAATTAGATTCACATATGATTGATAGTAATTAATTTTTTTATCGTAATAATATTATTATTATCGTACAATCGCAGGTATCTGCGTGTTATTTTATATTTTTCTTACCAAATACAGTAGAATGCATACACATAACAAGAACGGGAACGGAACGTAAGCGCCTTTTTGTTTTGTTTGACTGATGACATCCATCATCTTTGCAAAATAAAAGTACGTATATAGTCTCTGTTATTACGACTTTTACAGAAGAAAGTATAATAAAGTTTCTAGTAGTGTTTTACGTACAACTTTTGAAATGGATATTACGCCGGTGAGTACAGATAACATCTATAATTTGATATTTTTCTAAAAAACTGTACCTATATGTTTGTCGCTTAAAATATTGCAACGTTTTTGAAGATTTACTTTATTTAGGTATATTTCTGTTACAGAAAACAAAGAAGCCTATGAGCAAGGATGATGTTGCCCTGCTTGTGGATCTCATACAAAGCAACCCAATACTTACAACAAAAGAGGCCAATGCGGCCACAAACAAACTAAAAGAGGAATGTTGGGCTACTTTGACCAACACATTTAATTCAAAATGTGGTCAAATACCACGGCAGCGAGAGCAACTCAAATTGAAATAGGACAATTTGAAAAAGGCTGCTCGTAAAAGAGCTGCGAATATCAGAGTGAAAAATTTGAAACTAATTTTTTATTAAATTAAATTAAATATCGTTTTATTCAGGCTGCATAGGCCCATATTATACCTTATAGACTAACATACATAATATAATGTAATAAACACTAACATTAAACACGTATTGTCTGCGACGTGGGACACAAAGTGTTCGGGAGTCGTCCTCTAAATCTTCTGTAGACGACTCCAATCGGCAAGAACTCCTTCTTCTCAAAGGTCGGTAAATGATGGGTTGGAACTCTCACCACAAAAGAACTAAAGTTCACTTTATGACGAGATTCCAAACGCTCGACCCTCAAGGCGAAGTTGGTTCTTCTCCTGGTGTAGCAACATTGTTATTAAAGCATAGAACCTTAATGTCAACAATACCTGATGTAGTGGAGATATCCCATGATTTCTGAAATAACATCAATAATTTATTTCACTATAATGGAGTTTTTACTCTTATTTTAGGTACGAGGGCGGGTCAATAAGTCCGTGACTTTTGGAATAAAACACAGATTTTTTGACAAATAAATCATTTTATTTTTCAACGTAGTCCCCCTTGAGCTCTATACACTTTGTCCAACGCTTCTCCAATTTTTTTATCCCTTCCAAAAAATATGATTTGTCGAGGTCCTCAAAATAGGCCTTTGTTTGCGAGATGACTTCATCATTGGAGTCGAATCTTTTTCCACCGAGCCATTTTTTCAGGTTTGGGAACAAGAAGTAGTCACTCGGAGCCAAATCTGGGGAATAGGGTGGATGTGGGAGCAATTCATAGCCCAATTCATGGATTTTTGCCATGGCAACTGCACATGTGTGCACCCTTGCATTGTCTTGGTGAAAAAGAACTTTTTTCTTGGCCAAATGAGGTCGGTTTTTTTTCAAATCCTCATTGAAGCGGTCCAATAAGTTGGCATAATATTCCCCATTAATTGTTCTTCCCTTTTGAAGATAGTCAATGTGGATTATCCCACGTGCATCCCAAAAAACAGTCGCCATAACTTTATTGGCTGACAAACCCACCTTTGCCTTCTTTGGCGCCGATTCACCCTTAGAAACTCACTGTTTTGACTGTTGTTTGGTCTCTGGTGTGTTGTGATGGATCCATGTTTCGTCCACGGTTACAAAACGGCGCAAAAACTCCTCCATATTGTGATTAAACAACGCCAAACCTTCCTGTGAAGTTGTTACACGATTGCGTTTGTGGTCGACTTGCGGAAAGCTTTCTCATGCCCAAGTGATCATTCAAAATTGAAACCACTGAGCCATGCGAGATGCCTATGGCTTCCACAATCTCTTGCACTTTCAATCTTCGGTCGGCCAACACCATATCGTGAATTTTTTCGATTGTTTCGGGTGTAGAGACCTCAACTGGGCGTCCAGGACGTTCGGCATCTTCAGTGCTTGTACGGCCACAACGAAATTCAGTAAACCACTTTTTTACCATTGAAATCGATGGTGCAGAGTCCCCATAGTATTTATCAAGCTTAGCCTTGGTCTCGGTAATGGTTTTTTTTCGCAAAAAATAATGCTTAATAAGCACACGAAATTCACTTTTTTCCATTGTTTCCTTAAGTTACTGGATAGTCTGATAAAAATAGCTGTAACACACAAACTAACTGACGCAGCAAGTTCAAATTTTGATAGGAGTCAACTGACAGACACAGACAGTTGACAGGAGTAGTGTTGCTTTTTCAGTAAGGAGGTTAGAAATTCAAAAAGTCACGGACTTATTGACCCGCCTTAGTAGGTATGAGGTTATGTTTTCATAGTATATATTTTGACGGTGTACAAATGCCTCCAACATACTAACCTGGCTCCTGTTACTCTTAAGTGTGGATAAACTTCAAGTAGTAACTGTTCAACAGATTCTTTATCAAGTCGAAATCTCCTTTGAAATTCGTACGAATCCAGCGTCGCTAAATAATTCACTCTTTCTTTATATACTCGATCACGCCTATTATCTCTTCTGAATCAGTCTCACTGGAGTCCGTGGTGATAATATCGAACATTTCCCTATCACTGTCTGAACTCAACATTTCTTCAAATTTCTTGCAGCTTGCAGCGAAAACAGTGAAATAGATACTAACCGACCGAAATTGACAGGTAACCGTATGGCATTACGAATAGTAATCTTGACAAACTACTGACGTTTAAAATATTTATAGGAACGGCCTAAACTGTCTTCTTCGTACATTACGCTTACTGTCCGTTACTAGTAACCCTCCCTTCCGTTAGTAGCAAGCCGACGGTAAGTTGCTTAACGAGACGTTTTTTATAGGAACGGTTTAAGTTTACGCCTCTTATAATATTCCACCATTCGTAACTAGAACGGATCGTTTTTCAAATATAGGAACCGGGCATAAGCGTCGCATACACGGGGCACCATTAAACTCGCGGCATGTTGGCCAACATGTTCAAAGTTACCGCGGAAGTTTTGACTAACAATGTTGTCTGTCTACACTCTACGCCTCTACTTCTAAGTACCTAATCATATTTCGCGTCAGCTGATGACGTCGCGCGTTGTATTGCAACGTTGCCAATCATGTTGAGCGTAATGTGTTCATAAATTTATTTTGTACTTATTACTAGGACATAACATAATAATGAATTAATTAAAATAACTAGCAACTAACTAGCAAGTTCTTCGGATATTTAGCACGGGGCCAGATTGACGTGGTGTGAAGCGTCCATAAATGTTATTAATAAAAAGTAAATTATTATCTAAACTATATATTTAAGTTACTGTCTAAATGGAAAATAAAAAAGGGCTATAGGTAAAAATCTGAAACTAGGTCGGAGGCTGCGGGTAGAGTACCTAAGAGGCTGGCAGCATTGCCTCGCTGTGGCTATGTGTATGGCCAAACTGATACGTTGGCCGAGGTAAGCGCCAGCCGTTCGTTTTGTCGACCAGTCTTTTGGCAAAATCCCTAAAAAAATGCTTGGCACTCGGGCTCCAAGGACCCATAGTTTCGACTTCAAAAGGCAGAAAAATGTAACCATCGCCGATGGATTATTAAAGGTAATGGATGTGTTAATAATAATGCTATGTATTATGCTATGGACGCTTCCACACAACGTCAAACTGGTCATGTACTATAAGTATCGGAAGAACGTGTATACTGGTATCAGACATCGGAAATATATTTAATACTGTTATACTATACACATTTTCATTTTTTCATTTACATTTCATTTATTATACTAAACTTAAGCCATTTCATCCGTTATTGGATGATTTATACACTATTCTCCGAGCGAAGTAACCACTCTTGAAATACTGTGGTGTCTCGGACAGTTGCTTTTTAAATATCGTATGGTTGCCCAAGCATATACGGCATTCTCACAACATAGTCAGCCTAGTCCAGAGGATGACTGGTCAACACGTCAGCCCAAACAATATCCTGATAAATCAATATTTTATAGAGTTGGCTGGTACCGACTTTAAAATTATGAAGATTGTGTAGAGAAATAGTTAAAATTTTAGCCAAATTTAAAAGGAGAATTATTTAGAAAATATATTTATTTAAATATTTTTTGTATTTTTACTTTGGAAGTCGGTTTAAATTTTTATTTAATTTTTTTTTCCCTTTTTAGTGATATTTGTTACATTATTATTAATACATTTTAAGAACGTTTAAAATCAACGATCGAATGTATAATTGAATACGCGCCAAGCTTCCATTACGTATTGTTAATAAGATGATGATGATGATTACTAAAAATTTCATAGTGGCATAATATGCTTGCAGTTCTTTAAAAGTTTAAACAATGCCGAAATTTCCAAACGTGTATCTTTAATGACTGAGGAGTTCTGTTCAGTGCTTTTGAATCCAGGGTATACCTTGGTGCAAAATCAAATTTTTTGGTGCATATGCTTGTGATGATGTATGGTGTGATGATGGTGGTGATGATGATGATTACTCTAATTGCCATATTGGTATATGCTGGCAGTTCTTTAACAACACCGAAATCCCAAACATGTATCTACGAGGGCGGGTCAATAAGTCCGTGACTTTTGGAATAAAACACAGATTTTTTGATAAATAAATAATTTTATTTTTCAACGTAGTCCCCCTTGAGCTCTATACACTTTGTCCAACACTTCTCCAATTTTTTTATCCCTTCCAAAAAATATGATTTGTCGAGGTCCTCAAAATAGGCCTTTGTTTGCGAGATGACTTCATCATTGGAGTCAAATCTTTTTCCACCGAGCCATTTTTTCAGGTTTGGGAACAAGAAGTAGTCATTCGGAGCCAAATCTGGAGAATAGGGTGGATGTGGGAGCAATTCATAGCCCAATTCATGGATTTTTGCCATGGCAACTGCACATGTGTGCACCCTTGCATTGTCTTGGTGAAAAAGAACTTTTTTCTTGGCCAAATGAGGTCGGTTTTTTTTCAAATCCTCATTGAAGCGGTCCAATAAGTTGGCATAATATTCCCCATTAATTGTTCTTCTCTTTTGAAGATAGTCAATGTGGATTATCCCACGTGCATCCCAAAAAACAGTCGCCATAACTTTATTGGCTGACAAACCCACCTTTGCCTTCTTTGGCGCCGATTCACCCTTAGAAACTCACTGTTTTGACTGTTGTTTGGTCTCTGGTGTGTTGTGATGGATCCATGTTTCGTCCACGGTTACAAAACGGCGCAAAAACTCCTCCATATTATGATTAAACAACGCCAAACCTTCCTGTGAAGTTGTTACACGATTGCGTTTGTGGTCGACTTGCGGAAAGCTTTCTCATGCCCAAGTGATCGTTCAAAATTGAAACCACTGAGCCATGCGAGATGCCTATGGCTTCCACAATCTCTTGCACTTTCAATCTTCGGTCGGCCAACACCATATCGTGAATTTTTTCGATTGTTTCGGGTGTAGAGACCTCAACTGGGCGTCCAGGACGTTCGGCATCTTCAGTGCTTGTACGGCCACAACGAAATTCAGTAAACCACTTTTATACCATTGAAATCGATGGTGCAGAGTCCCCATAGTATTTATCAAGCTTAGCCTTGGTCTCGGTAATGGTTTTTTTTCGCAAAAAATAATACTTAATAAGCACACGAAATTCACTTTTTTCCATTGTTTCCTTAAGTTACTGGATAGTCTGATAAAGATAGCTGTAAAACACAAACTAACTGACGCAGCAAGTTCAAATTTTGATAGGAGTCAACTGACAGATGCCTGTTGACAGGAGTAGTGTTGCTTTTTCAGTAAGGAGGTTAGAAATTCAAAAGTCACGGACTTATTGACCCGCCTTAGTAGGTATGAGGTTATGTTTTCATAGTATATATTTTGACGGTGTACAAATGCCTCCAACATACTAACCTGGCTCCTGTTACTCTTAAGTGTGGATAAACTTCAAGTAGTAACTGTTCAACAGATTCTTTATCAAGTCGAAATCTCCTTTGAAATTCGTACGAATCCAGCGTCGCTAAATAATTCACTCTTTCTTTATATACTCGATCACTCCTATTATCTCCTTTTGAATCAGTCTCACTGGAGTCCGTGGTGATAATATCGAACATTTCCCTATCACTGTCTGAACTCAACATTTCTTCAAATTTCTTGCAGCTTGCAGCGAAAACAGTGAAATAGATACTAACCGACCGAAATTGACAGGTAACCGTATGGCATTACGAATAGTAATCTTGACAAACTACTGACGTTTAAAATATTTATAGGAACGGCCTAAACTGTCTTCTTCGTACATTACGCTTACTGTCCGTTACTAGTAACCCTCCCTTCCGTTAGTAGCAAGCCGACGGTAAGTTGCTTAACGAGACGTTTTTTATAGGAACGGTTTAAGTTTACGCCTCTTATAATATTCCACCATTCGTAACTAGAACGGATCGTTTTTCAAATATAGGAACCGGGCATAAGCGTCGCATACACGGGGCACCATTAAACTCGCGGCATGTTGGCCAACATGTTCAAAGTTACCGCGGAAGTTTTGACTAACAATGTTGTCTGTCTACACTCTACGCCTCTACTTCTAAGTACCTAATCATATTTCGCGTCAGCTGATGACGTCGCGCGTTGTATTGCAACGTTGCCAATCATGTTGAGCGTAATGTGTTCATAAATTTATTTTGTACTTATTACTAGGACATAACATAATAATTAATTAATTAAAATAACTAGCAACTAACTAGCAAGTTCTTCGGATACTTAGCACGGGGCCAGATTGACGTGGTGTGAAGCGTCCATAAATGTTATTAATAAAAAAGTAAATTATTATCTAAACTATATATTTAAGTTACTGTCTAAATGAAAAATAAAAAAGGGCTATAGGTAAAAAACTGAAACTAGGTCGGAGGCTGCGAGTAGAGTACCTAAGAGGCTGGCAGCATTGCCTCGCTGTGGCTATGTGTATGGCCAAACTGATACGTTGGCCGAGGTAAGCGCCAGCCGTTCGTTTTGTCGACCAGTCTTTTGGCAAAATCCCTAAAAAAATGCTTGGCACTCGGGCTCCAAGGACCCATAGTTTCGACTTCAAAAGGCAGAAAAATGTAACCATCGCCGATGGATTATTAAAGGTAATGGATGTGTTAATAATAATGCTATGTATTATGCTATGGACGCTTCCACACAACGTCAAACTGGTCCTGTACTATAAGTATCGGAAGAACGTGTATACTGGTATCAGACATCGGAAATATATTTAATACTGTTATACTATACACATTTTCATTTTTTCATTTACATTTCATTTATTATACTAAACTTAAGCCTTTTCATCCGTTATTGGATGATTTATACACTATTCTCCGAGCAAAGTAACCACTCTTGAAATACTGTGGTGTCTCGGACAGTTGGTTTTTAAATATTGTATGGTTGCCCAAGCACATACGGCATTCTCACAACATAGTCAGCCTAGTCCAGAGGATGACTGGTCAACACGTCAGCCCAAACAATATCCTGATAAATCAATATTTTATAGAGTTGGCTGGTACCGACTTTAAAATTATGAAGATTGTGTAGAGAAATAGTTAAAATTTTAGCCAAATTTAAAAGGGGAATTATTTAGAAAATATATTTATTTAAATATTTTTTGTATTTTTACTTTGGAAGTCGGTTTAAATTTTTATTTAATTTTTTTTTCCCTTTTTAGTGATATTTGTTACATTATTATTAATACATTTTAAGAACGTTTAAAATCAACGATCGAATGTATAATTGAATACGCGCCAAGCTTCCATTACGTATTGTTAATAAGATGATGATGATGATTACTAAAAATTTCATAGTGGCATAATATGCTTGCAGTTCTTTAAAAGTTTAAACAATGCCGAAATTTCCAAACGTGTATCTTTAATGACTGAGGAGTTCTGTTCAGTGCTTTTGAATCCAGGGTATACCTTGGTGCAAAATCAAATTTTTTGGTGCATATGCTTGTGATGATGTATGGTGTGATGATGGTGGTGATGATGATGATTACTCTAATTGCCATATTGGTATATGCTGGCAGTTCTTTAACAACACCGAAATCCCAAACATGTATCTACGAGGGCGGGTCAATAAGTCCGTGACTTTTGGAATAAAACACAGATTTTTTGATAAATAAATAATTTTATTTTTCAACGTAGTCCCCCTTGAGCTCTATACACTTTGTCCAACACTTCTCCAATTTTTTTATCCCTTCCAAAAAATATGATTTGTCGAGGTCCTCAAAATAGGCCTTTGTTTGCGAGATGACTTCATCATTGGAGTCAAATCTTTTTCCACCGAGCCATTTTTTCAGGTTTGGGAACAAGAAGTAGTCATTCGGAGCCAAATCTGGAGAATAGGGTGGATGTGGGAGCAATTCATAGCCCAATTCATGGATTTTTGCCATGGCAACTGCACATGTGTGCACCCTTGCATTGTCTTGGTGAAAAAGAACTTTTTTCTTGGCCAAATGAGGTCGGTTTTTTTTCAAATCCTCATTGAAGCGGTCCAATAAGTTGGCATAATATTCCCCATTAATTGTTCTTCTCTTTTGAAGATAGTCAATGTGGATTATCCCACGTGCATCCCAAAAAACAGTCGCCATAACTTTATTGGCTGACAAACCCACCTTTGCCTTCTTTGGCGCCGATTCACCCTTAGAAACTCACTGTTTTGACTGTTGTTTGGTCTCTGGTGTGTTGTGATGGATCCATGTTTCGTCCACGGTTACAAAACGGCGCAAAAACTCCTCCATATTATGATTAAACAACGCCAAACCTTCCTGTGAAGTTGTTACACGATTGCGTTTGTGGTCGACTTGCGGAAAGCTTTCTCATGCCCAAGTGATCATTCAAAATTGAAACCACTGAGCCATGCGAGATGCCTATGGCTTCCACAATCTCTTGCACTTTCAATCTTCGGTCGGCCAACACCATATCGTGAATTTTTTCGATTGTTTCGGGTGTAGAGACCTCAACTGGGCGTCCAGGACGTTCGGCATCTTCAGTGCTTGTACGGCCACAACGAAATTCAGTAAACCACTTTTATACCATTGAAATCGATGGTGCAGAGTCCCCATAGTATTTATCAAGCTTAGCCTTGGTCTCGGTAATGGTTTTTTTTCGCAAAAAATAATACTTAATAAGCACACGAAATTCACTTTTTTCCATTGTTTCCTTAAGTTACTGGATAGTCTGATAAAGATAGCTGTAAAACACAAACTAACTGACGCAGCAAGTTCAAATTTTGATAGGAGTCAACTGACAGATGCCTGTTGACAGGAGTAGTGTTGCTTTTTCAGTAAGGAGGTTAGAAATTCAAAAGTCACGGACTTATTGACCCGCCTTAGTAGGTATGAGGTTATGTTTTCATAGTATATATTTTGACGGTGTACAAATGCCTCCAACATACTAACCTGGCTCCTGTTACTCTTAAGTGTGGATAAACTTCAAGTAGTAACTGTTCAACAGATTCTTTATCAAGTCGAAATCTCCTTTGAAATTCGTACGAATCCAGCGTCGCTAAATAATTCACTCTTTCTTTATATACTCGATCACTCCTATTATCTCCTTTTGAATCAGTCTCACTGGAGTCCGTGGTGATAATATCGAACATTTCCCTATCACTGTCTGAACTCAACATTTCTTCAAATTTCTTGCAGCTTGCAGCGAAAACAGTGAAATAGATACTAACCGACCGAAATTGACAGGTAACCGTATGGCATTACGAATAGTAATCTTGACAAACTACTGACGTTTAAAATATTTATAGGAACGGCCTAAACTGTCTTCTTCGTACATTACGCTTACTGTCCGTTACTAGTAACCCTCCCTTCCGTTAGTAGCAAGCCGACGGTAAGTTGCTTAACGAGACGTTTTTTATAGGAACGGTTTAAGTTTACGCCTCTTATAATATTCCACCATTCGTAACTAGAACGGATCGTTTTTCAAATATAGGAACCGGGCATAAGCGTCGCATACACGGGGCACCATTAAACTCGCGGCATGTTGGCCAACATGTTCAAAGTTACCGCGGAAGTTTTGACTAACAATGTTGTCTGTCTACACTCTACGCCTCTACTTCTAAGTACCTAATCATATTTCGCGTCAGCTGATGACGTCGCGCGTTGTATTGCAACGTTGCCAATCATGTTGAGCGTAATGTGTTCATAAATTTATTTTGTACTTATTACTAGGACATAACATAATAATTAATTAATTAAAATAACTAGCAACTAACTAGCAAGTTCTTCGGATACTTAGCACGGGGCCAGATTGACGTGGTGTGAAGCGTCCATAAATGTTATTAATAAAAAAGTAAATTATTATCTAAACTATATATTTAAGTTACTGTCTAAATGAAAAATAAAAAAGGGCTATAGGTAAAAAACTGAAACTAGGTCGGAGGCTGCGAGTAGAGTACCTAAGAGGCTGGCAGCATTGCCTCGCTGTGGCTATGTGTATGGCCAAACTGATACGTTGGCCGAGGTAAGCGCCAGCCGTTCGTTTTGTCGACCAGTCTTTTGGCAAAATCCCTAAAAAAATGCTTGGCACTCGGGCTCCAAGGACCCATAGTTTCGACTTCAAAAGGCAGAAAAATGTAACCATCGCCGATGGATTATTAAAGGTAATGGATGTGTTAATAATAATGCTATGTATTATGCTATGGACGCTTCCACACAACGTCAAACTGGTCCTGTACTATAAGTATCGGAAGAACGTGTATACTGGTATCAGACATCGGAAATATATTTAATACTGTTATACTATACACATTTTCATTTTTTCATTTACATTTCATTTATTATACTAAACTTAAGCCTTTTCATCCGTTATTGGATGATTTATACACTATTCTCCGAGCAAAGTAACCACTCTTGAAATACTGTGGTGTCTCGGACAGTTGGTTTTTAAATATTGTATGGTTGCCCAAGCACATACGGCATTCTCACAACATAGTCAGCCTAGTCCAGAGGATGACTGGTCAACACGTCAGCCCAAACAATATCCTGATAAATCAATATTTTATAGAGTTGGCTGGTACCGACTTTAAAATTATGAAGATTGTGTAGAGAAATAGTTAAAATTTTAGCCAAATTTAAAAGGGGAATTATTTAGAAAATATATTTATTTAAATATTTTTTGTATTTTTACTTTGGAAGTCGGTTTAAATTTTTATTTAATTTTTTTTTCCCTTTTTAGTGATATTTGTTACATTATTATTAATACATTTTAAGAACGTTTAAAATCAACGATCGAATGTATAATTGAATACGCGCCAAGCTTCCATTACGTATTGTTAATAAGATGATGATGATGATTACTAAAAATTTCATAGTGGCATAATATGCTTGCAGTTCTTTAAAAGTTTAAACAATGCCGAAATTTCCAAACGTGTATCTTTAATGACTGAGGAGTTCTGTTCAGTGCTTTTGAATCCAGGGTATACCTTGGTGCAAAATCAAATTTTTTGGTGCATATGCTTGTGATGATGTATGGTGTGATGATGGTGGTGATGATGATGATTACTCTAATTGCCATATTGGTATATGCTGGCAGTTCTTTAACAACACCGAAATCCCAAACATGTATCTACGAGGGCGGGTCAATAAGTCCGTGACTTTTGGAATAAAACACAGATTTTTTGATAAATAAATAATTTTATTTTTCAACGTAGTCCCCCTTGAGCTCTATACACTTTGTCCAACACTTCTCCAATTTTTTTATCCCTTCCAAAAAATATGATTTGTCGAGGTCCTCAAAATAGGCCTTTGTTTGCGAGATGACTTCATCATTGGAGTCAAATCTTTTTCCACCGAGCCATTTTTTCAGGTTTGGGAACAAGAAGTAGTCATTCGGAGCCAAATCTGGAGAATAGGGTGGATGTGGGAGCAATTCATAGCCCAATTCATGGATTTTTGCCATGGCAACTGCACATGTGTGCACCCTTGCATTGTCTTGGTGAAAAAGAACTTTTTTCTTGGCCAAATGAGGTCGGTTTTTTTTCAAATCCTCATTGAAGCGGTCCAATAAGTTGGCATAATATTCCCCATTAATTGTTCTTCTCTTTTGAAGATAGTCAATGTGGATTATCCCACGTGCATCCCAAAAAACAGTCGCCATAACTTTATTGGCTGACAAACCCACCTTTGCCTTCTTTGGCGCCGATTCACCCTTAGAAACTCACTGTTTTGACTGTTGTTTGGTCTCTGGTGTGTTGTGATGGATCCATGTTTCGTCCACGGTTACAAAACGGCGCAAAAACTCCTCCATATTATGATTAAACAACGCCAAACCTTCCTGTGAAGTTGTTACACGATTGCGTTTGTGGTCGACTTGCGGAAAGCTTTCTCATGCCCAAGTGATCATTCAAAATTGAAACCACTGAGCCATGCGAGATGCCTATGGCTTCCACAATCTCTTGCACTTTCAATCTTCGGTCGGCCAACACCATATCGTGAATTTTTTCGATTGTTTCGGGTGTAGAGACCTCAACTGGGCGTCCAGGACGTTCGGCATCTTCAGTGCTTGTACGGCCACAACGAAATTCAGTAAACCACTTTTATACCATTGAAATCGATGGTGCAGAGTCCCCATAGTATTTATCAAGCTTAGCCTTGGTCTCGGTAATGGTTTTTTTTCGCAAAAAATAATACTTAATAAGCACACGAAATTCACTTTTTTCCATTGTTTCCTTAAGTTACTGGATAGTCTGATAAAGATAGCTGTAAAACACAAACTAACTGACGCAGCAAGTTCAAATTTTGATAGGAGTCAACTGACAGATGCCTGTTGACAGGAGTAGTGTTGCTTTTTCAGTAAGGAGGTTAGAAATTCAAAAGTCACGGACTTATTGACCCGCCTTAGTAGGTATGAGGTTATGTTTTCATAGTATATATTTTGACGGTGTACAAATGCCTCCAACATACTAACCTGGCTCCTGTTACTCTTAAGTGTGGATAAACTTCAAGTAGTAACTGTTCAACAGATTCTTTATCAAGTCGAAATCTCCTTTGAAATTCGTACGAATCCAGCGTCGCTAAATAATTCACTCTTTCTTTATATACTCGATCACTCCTATTATCTCCTTTTGAATCAGTCTCACTGGAGTCCGTGGTGATAATATCGAACATTTCCCTATCACTGTCTGAACTCAACATTTCTTCAAATTTCTTGCAGCTTGCAGCGAAAACAGTGAAATAGATACTAACCGACCGAAATTGACAGGTAACCGTATGGCATTACGAATAGTAATCTTGACAAACTACTGACGTTTAAAATATTTATAGGAACGGCCTAAACTGTCTTCTTCGTACATTACGCTTACTGTCCGTTACTAGTAACCCTCCCTTCCGTTAGTAGCAAGCCGACGGTAAGTTGCTTAACGAGACGTTTTTTATAGGAACGGTTTAAGTTTACGCCTCTTATAATATTCCACCATTCGTAACTAGAACGGATCGTTTTTCAAATATAGGAACCGGGCATAAGCGTCGCATACACGGGGCACCATTAAACTCGCGGCATGTTGGCCAACATGTTCAAAGTTACCGCGGAAGTTTTGACTAACAATGTTGTCTGTCTACACTCTACGCCTCTACTTCTAAGTACCTAATCATATTTCGCGTCAGCTGATGACGTCGCGCGTTGTATTGCAACGTTGCCAATCATGTTGAGCGTAATGTGTTCATAAATTTATTTTGTACTTATTACTAGGACATAACATAATAATTAATTAATTAAAATAACTAGCAACTAACTAGCAAGTTCTTCGGATACTTAGCACGGGGCCAGATTGACGTGGTGTGAAGCGTCCATAAATGTTATTAATAAAAAAGTAAATTATTATCTAAACTATATATTTAAGTTACTGTCTAAATGAAAAATAAAAAAGGGCTATAGGTAAAAAACTGAAACTAGGTCGGAGGCTGCGAGTAGAGTACCTAAGAGGCTGGCAGCATTGCCTCGCTGTGGCTATGTGTATGGCCAAACTGATACGTTGGCCGAGGTAAGCGCCAGCCGTTCGTTTTGTCGACCAGTCTTTTGGCAAAATCCCTAAAAAAATGCTTGGCACTCGGGCTCCAAGGACCCATAGTTTCGACTTCAAAAGGCAGAAAAATGTAACCATCGCCGATGGATTATTAAAGGTAATGGATGTGTTAATAATAATGCTATGTATTATGCTATGGACGCTTCCACACAACGTCAAACTGGTCCTGTACTATAAGTATCGGAAGAACGTGTATACTGGTATCAGACATCGGAAATATATTTAATACTGTTATACTATACACATTTTCATTTTTTCATTTACATTTCATTTATTATACTAAACTTAAGCCTTTTCATCCGTTATTGGATGATTTATACACTATTCTCCGAGCAAAGTAACCACTCTTGAAATACTGTGGTGTCTCGGACAGTTGGTTTTTAAATATTGTATGGTTGCCCAAGCACATACGGCATTCTCACAACATAGTCAGCCTAGTCCAGAGGATGACTGGTCAACACGTCAGCCCAAACAATATCCTGATAAATCAATATTTTATAGAGTTGGCTGGTACCGACTTTAAAATTATGAAGATTGTGTAGAGAAATAGTTAAAATTTTAGCCAAATTTAAAAGGGGAATTATTTAGAAAATATATTTATTTAAATATTTTTTGTATTTTTACTTTGGAAGTCGGTTTAAATTTTTATTTAATTTTTTTTTCCCTTTTTAGTGATATTTGTTACATTATTATTAATACATTTTAAGAACGTTTAAAATCAACGATCGAATGTATAATTGAATACGCGCCAAGCTTCCATTACGTATTGTTAATAAGATGATGATGATGATTACTAAAAATTTCATAGTGGCATAATATGCTTGCAGTTCTTTAAAAGTTTAAACAATGCCGAAATTTCCAAACGTGTATCTTTAATGACTGAGGAGTTCTGTTCAGTGCTTTTGAATCCAGGGTATACCTTGGTGCAAAATCAAATTTTTTGGTGCATATGCTTGTGATGATGTATGGTGTGATGATGGTGGTGATGATGATGATTACTCTAATTGCCATATTGGTATATGCTGGCAGTTCTTTAACAACACCGAAATCCCAAACATGTATCTACGAGGGCGGGTCAATAAGTCCGTGACTTTTGGAATAAAACACAGATTTTTTGATAAATAAATAATTTTATTTTTCAACGTAGTCCCCCTTGAGCTCTATACACTTTGTCCAACACTTCTCCAATTTTTTTATCCCTTCCAAAAAATATGATTTGTCGAGGTCCTCAAAATAGGCCTTTGTTTGCGAGATGACTTCATCATTGGAGTCAAATCTTTTTCCACCGAGCCATTTTTTCAGGTTTGGGAACAAGAAGTAGTCATTCGGAGCCAAATCTGGAGAATAGGGTGGATGTGGGAGCAATTCATAGCCCAATTCATGGATTTTTGCCATGGCAACTGCACATGTGTGCACCCTTGCATTGTCTTGGTGAAAAAGAACTTTTTTCTTGGCCAAATGAGGTCGGTTTTTTTTCAAATCCTCATTGAAGCGGTCCAATAAGTTGGCATAATATTCCCCATTAATTGTTCTTCTCTTTTGAAGATAGTCAATGTGGATTATCCCACGTGCATCCCAAAAAACAGTCGCCATAACTTTATTGGCTGACAAACCCACCTTTGCCTTCTTTGGCGCCGATTCACCCTTAGAAACTCACTGTTTTGACTGTTGTTTGGTCTCTGGTGTGTTGTGATGGATCCATGTTTCGTCCACGGTTACAAAACGGCGCAAAAACTCCTCCATATTATGATTAAACAACGCCAAACCTTCCTGTGAAGTTGTTACACGATTGCGTTTGTGGTCGACTTGCGGAAAGCTTTCTCATGCCCAAGTGATCATTCAAAATTGAAACCACTGAGCCATGCGAGATGCCTATGGCTTCCACAATCTCTTGCACTTTCAATCTTCGGTCGGCCAACACCATATCGTGAATTTTTTCGATTGTTTCGGGTGTAGAGACCTCAACTGGGCGTCCAGGACGTTCGGCATCTTCAGTGCTTGTACGGCCACAACGAAATTCAGTAAACCACTTTTATACCATTGAAATCGATGGTGCAGAGTCCCCATAGTATTTATCAAGCTTAGCCTTGGTCTCGGTAATGGTTTTTTTTCGCAAAAAATAATACTTAATAAGCACACGAAATTCACTTTTTTCCATTGTTTCCTTAAGTTACTGGATAGTCTGATAAAGATAGCTGTAAAACACAAACTAACTGACGCAGCAAGTTCAAATTTTGATAGGAGTCAACTGACAGATGCCTGTTGACAGGAGTAGTGTTGCTTTTTCAGTAAGGAGGTTAGAAATTCAAAAGTCACGGACTTATTGACCCGCCTTAGTAGGTATGAGGTTATGTTTTCATAGTATATATTTTGACGGTGTACAAATGCCTCCAACATACTAACCTGGCTCCTGTTACTCTTAAGTGTGGATAAACTTCAAGTAGTAAGTGTTCAACAGATTCTTTATCAAGTCGAAATCTCCTTTGAAATTCGTACGAATCCAGCGTCGCTAAATAATTCACTCTTTCTTTATATACTCGATCACTCCTATTATCTCCTTTTGAATCAGTCTCACTGGAGTCCGTGGTGATAATATCGAACATTTCCCTATCACTGTCTGAACTCAACATTTCTTCAAATTTCTTGCAGCTTGCAGCGAAAACAGTGAAATAGATACTAACCGACCGAAATTGACAGGTAACCGTATGGCATTACGAATAGTAATCTTGACAAACTACTGACGTTTAAAATATTTATAGGAACGGCCTAAACTGTCTTCTTCGTACATTACGCTTACTGTCCGTTACTAGTAACCCTCCCTTCCGTTAGTAGCAAGCCGACGGTAAGTTGCTTAACGAGACGTTTTTTATAGGAACGGTTTAAGTTTACGCCTCTTATAATATTCCACCATTCGTAACTAGAACGGATCGTTTTTCAAATATAGGAACCGGGCATAAGCGTCGCATACACGGGGCACCATTAAACTCGCGGCATGTTGGCCAACATGTTCAAAGTTACCGCGGAAGTTTTGACTAACAATGTTGTCTGTCTACACTCTACGCCTCTACTTCTAAGTACCTAATCATATTTCGCGTCAGCTGATGACGTCGCGCGTTGTATTGCAACGTTGCCAATCATGTTGAGCGTAATGTGTTCATAAATTTATTTTGTACTTATTACTAGGACATAACATAATAATTAATTAATTAAAATAACTAGCAACTAACTAGCAAGTTCTTCGGATACTTAGCACGGGGCCAGATTGACGTGGTGTGAAGCGTCCATAAATGTTATTAATAAAAAAGTAAATTATTATCTAAACTATATATTTAAGTTACTGTCTAAATGAAAAATAAAAAAGGGCTATAGGTAAAAAACTGAAACTAGGTCGGAGGCTGCGAGTAGAGTACCTAAGAGGCTGGCAGCATTGCCTCGCTGTGGCTATGTGTATGGCCAAACTGATACGTTGGCCGAGGTAAGCGCCAGCCGTTCGTTTTGTCGACCAGTCTTTTGGCAAAATCCCTAAAAAAATGCTTGGCACTCGGGCTCCAAGGACCCATAGTTTCGACTTCAAAAGGCAGAAAAATGTAACCATCGCCGATGGATTATTAAAGGTAATGGATGTGTTAATAATAATGCTATGTATTATGCTATGGACGCTTCCACACAACGTCAAACTGGTCCTGTACTATAAGTATCGGAAGAACGTGTATACTGGTATCAGACATCGGAAATATATTTAATACTGTTATACTATACACATTTTCATTTTTTCATTTACATTTCATTTATTATACTAAACTTAAGCCTTTTCATCCGTTATTGGATGATTTATACACTATTCTCCGAGCAAAGTAACCACTCTTGAAATACTGTGGTGTCTCGGACAGTTGGTTTTTAAATATTGTATGGTTGCCCAAGCACATACGGCATTCTCACAACATAGTCAGCCTAGTCCAGAGGATGACTGGTCAACACGTCAGCCCAAACAATATCCTGATAAATCAATATTTTATAGAGTTGGCTGGTACCGACTTTAAAATTATGAAGATTGTGTAGAGAAATAGTTAAAATTTTAGCCAAATTTAAAAGGGGAATTATTTAGAAAATATATTTATTTAAATATTTTTTGTATTTTTACTTTGGAAGTAGGTTTAAATTTTTATTTAAAAATATTTTTTTTCCCTTTTTAGTGATATTTGTTACATTATTATTAATACATTTTAAGAAAGTTTAAAATCAACGATCGAATGTATAATTGAATACGCGCCAAGCTTCCATTACGTATTGTTAATAAGATGATGATGATGATTACTAAAAATTTCATAGTGGCATAATATGCTTGCAGTTCTTTAAAAGTTTAAACAATGCCGAAATTTCCAAACGTGTATCTTTAATGACTGAGGAGTTCTGTTCAGTGCTTTTGAATCCAGGGTATACCTTGGTGCAAAATCAAATTTTTTGGTGCATATGCTTGTGATGATGTATGGTGTGATGATGGTGGTGATGATGATGATTACTCTAATTGCCATAGTGGTATATGCTGGCAGTTCTTTAACAACACCGAAATCCCAAACATGTATCTACGAGGGCGGGTCAATAAGTCCGTGACTTTTGGAATAAAACACAGATTTTTTGATAAATAAATCATTTTATTTTTCAACGTAGTCCCCCTTGAGCTCTATACACTTTGTCCAACGCTTCTCCAATTTTTTTATCCCTTCCAAAAAATATGATTTGTCGAGGTCCTCAAAATAGGCCGTTGTTTGCGAGATGACTTCATCATTGGAGTCAAATCTTTTTCCACCGAGCCATTTTTTCAGGTTTGGGAACAAGAAGTAGTCACTCGGAGCCAAATCTGGAGAATAGGGTGGATGTGGGAGCAATTCATAGCCCAATTCATGGATTTTTGCCATGGCAACTGCACATGTGTGCACCCTTGCATTGTCTTGGTGAAAAAGAACTTTTTTCTTGGCCAAATGAGGTCGGTTTTTTTTCAAATCCTCATTGAAGCGGTCCAATAAGTTGGCATAATATTCCCCATTAATTGTTCTTCCCTTTTGAAGATAGTCAATGTGGATTATCCCACGTGCATCCCAAAAAACAGTCGCCATAACTTTATTGGCTGACAAACCCACCTTGGCCTTCTTTGGCGCCGTGATTCACCCTTAGAAACCCACTGTTTTGACTGTTGTTTGGTCTCTCGTGTGTTGTGATGGATCCATGTTTCGTCCACGGTTACAGAACGGCGCAAAAACTAATATGGAGGATATTATGATTAAACAACGCCAAACCTTCCTGTGAAGTTGTTACACGATTGCGTTTGTGGTCGACTGTGAGCAAACGCGGCACCCATCTTGCGGAAAGCTTTCTCATGCCCAAGTGATCATTCAAAATTGAAACCACTGAGCCATGCGAGATGCATATGGCTTCCACAATCTCTTGCACTTTCAATCTTCGGTCAGCCAACACCATATCGTGAATTTTTTCGATTGTTTCGGGTGTAGAGACCTCAACTGGGCGTCCAGGACGTTCGGCATCTTCAGTGCTTGTACGGCCACAACGAAATTCAGTAAACCACTTTTTTACCATTGAAATCGATGGTGCAGAGTCCCCATAGTATTTATCAAGCTTAGCCTTGGTCTCGGTAATGGTTTTTTTTCGCAAAAAATAATGCTTAATAAGCACACGAAATTCACTTTTTTCCATTGTTTCCTTAAGTTACTGGATAGTCTGATAAAGATAGCTGTAAAACACAAACTAACTGACGCAGCAAGTTCAAATTTTGATAGGAGTCAACTGACAGATGCCTGTTGACAGGAGTAGTGTTGCGTTTTCAGTAAGGAGGTTAGAAATTCAAAAAGTCACGGACTTATTGACCCGCCTTAGTATGTATAAGGAGTCACAAGTTCTGTTCAGTACTTTTGGATCCAGGGTATACCTTGGTGCAAAATCTTACTTTTTGGTAGATATGCTACCAAAAAGTAAGATTTACTTGCTTACTTCAGAAAAAGTCAAAATAACTAAATGTATCTATATAAATTTCGAGGAGTTTCCTAGATTCCTCATGGATCCCATCATCAGGTCACCGCTTTGGTAACAACGGGACCAACTTGGGATTATACTCTTTACATCAGAACAAAACAAAAGAATTTTGAAAAACGGGCAACAGACGGCGGAGTTATCGTTGAACATACAAAACAAAATACATACAGCCCGAACGTATAACCGCCTCCTTTTTTTGGAAGTCGGTTAAAAAAAGGAAGGCAGATAACAACTAGATATATCTAAAACAGGGCAGAGAAAACAAATACATACCTGTCGGGTGACGCTCGGACCACCATTGGAAGAAGTAAGGCATCTCCGAGTTGGACAGAGTAAACCTGTGGAAAGTCAAACCGTTGTGTTGCCATCGAAACTATTTTGCGACCTATTCTCAGACCGAAACCGAAAATACACAAAAAAATCATAAGAATCGGTGAAGCCGTTTCGGAGGAGTTTGGTTACAAGCACAGTGACACGGGAATTTCATATATTACTAGATATTTAGAAAACTCGCGGGAAACGTACATTTTGCCGCTATAAAACCGTATGTGTAACCCCGTGGTCAAATCCATATCTGTGTCAAATTTCATCAAAATCGGTCCAGTTGTTCCGGAGCCTATACAATGCAAACAAACAAACATTCCCTCTTAATAATATCAGTATAGATTTACATACGAAACGTTTCAGTTTATATTGTGTAAATAATAATATCTAGGTAATTACGTTCGGTCTTGGTTGGCCCACAGCTCTGCAACAGTGCCGTCTAGTATGCGTTTCATGTTGACCTTGCTCGGGGTCAATTCACCGTCTTCTGAATAACGCAGAACACTGAATAAGATTATCATAGGAAGAAGACTCATAGACGGAGCATTAAATTAGAAGCGGTAGGCAGGCAGCCATATGTCATACGAAACGTCAATGTTTGTAATGTTTATATCCCAGCAATAAATGCGATATATACCGATAAATACATAGAAACACACAGCACAAAGTAATAAAAAAGTAAGTAGGTATTATTGGTAGGTTGATACCTGAACTAGGAGGTTCCTGTCTCTGGCAAATCAATCAATGGCAAAAACCCATAAAGAGAAAGCAAATCCATGTCTTTTCGTTTTTTCCAAGATTTTTCCCGACGTTACTGATCCTTTGGTATCCTTATTTACGACGTTAGAATTACGACTTTATTGTACTGGTAATAATAAGTTAGCATGTGGGTTAGGAACGATATATGTTTCATCTCTTACCACTAGTCGGGTATATTCTATGCTATAGTTATTGATCTGAGAGATTACATACAATTCGCGACAGAAAATGCTTTATTGACCATATTAATATGAAAAACAATTATACTCAAAACGCCATTATCTCCCCACACAAATTTCAGTGACCGTGCAGCCGGTATCATTGAATCCAGACCAGCTACGCAGGTCTTAATTTATAGTGCCCAAGTTTGTACGAAATACACATGAGCAGTCTCTTCCTTTACTCTCGTAACAGAGAGGAACGGGTAACCGACACGCTGGCGAGAGATCAGGCACTGGACCGACTTTTAACATGCCCATGGATTATCTTTCTTGTCAGAAAACAGGTGATCAGCCTCCATTTTCCTAAACAGACTTGAAAACAACATTTTTTGTTGTTTCAACGCGGGGATCGAACCCACGATCGGAGTCGAATGCTATGCCCTAAACCACTGTACCACGGAGAAGCACCATTTTTTTAAACGGGCACTGGCCCACCATACATTCCCACCACTGCAACTCCTGTGAGCCAGGATCGACTCACACAGCGGCGCACCATTATCTATAATATACAACTTGTGGGAATGAGTGGAAGGGAGATCTCCGACCGAGCGAGGTGGTATGCCCGGTCAGGCCGAAGCCCACTTGTATGCATTTGGGATGTTGTATATTATATAGCGCCGAGCTGTGAAAACTACGATAGCGCGATTCAGGATTGCGGCGCTAATTGGTCCGCCACAAACTTTTAGTACGAATATCGAACACTTAAATACAGCGTCACCGGGCACGCCTGTACGTGTAGGTGTTAGTAAGCAGGGGTCTGACCGCCGGTGTAGTGCGCACGGAAGGTGCGGGTGTAGCCGAGCTCGGCGTGCGAGTGCGGCGCGACGTGCACGTTGATGTGTCCCGCCCGCGTCGCTGGACACGCCTGCAACATCATTTCTTGTATTGTGAAGAACCGTAAAAGCATTCTTTGAGTGAATGGCACACTATAAGGGCATATTATAAGGATGGGACTATATGATCCGGAATACCGGAGAAAATTCAGAGCACAGAAAATAGAACTCTGGACTAATACAATAGAGCTGAAAATCGAATACACGAGTGTCTAGTCAAATGTCAATATCATATTATGACAGCTCAATACTCGACGTTTCGATTTTCAACTCTATTGTATTAGCGCAAAGTTCTATTTTCTGTGTTGTGAATTTTATCGGGTCCGCCGGATTCTGGATCATATAGTGCCAGCCTTAGACGGCAGCCACAGACGAGAGGCCGATCGTTTCAGTTAGAACTGACGCCTGAACGGATTCGAGCCCATACACGGAAAAAATCGCATCCGACCCACCTGACGTCAGTTCGGCCTGAACGGATTCGAGCACACACACGACACGATTTTGCATCCGTTCAGGCCGAACTGAAGGCAGACCGGACCATATATGGGCCCCTTTAAAGTAAGTGTGATTAATGATAAGCCGGCCAAGTGCGTGTCAGGCCACACATGGAATAGGGTTCCGTAGTCTTTTTTCCAAGTAAGCGCATTTTACAAGTAAGGCTATCTATATCTATAACTTCTGTACTAGTACAAAAGTAATAACAAAGTAGTAATAAAGTTATCTGAGCTGTTGTAGTTTTCCCTCAAAGTTCATGATTTTTTTATTATCAAGCTCAATATAATTAGTCACTTACGTCATAACCGCAGCTTTCCCCGAGACTCGCCATGGGAGTCAGCAGCCCCACGGTGTCGGCGTCCAGGGCGCTGGCATGCCAGGTTAGCTGTAGTAGCAACTTGGCATGCCAGGGTAAATACAGGAGTAGTAACGACATGATTTTCTTCATCTATGTATGTATGTAATTAGGTATACTTGATCCGCCACTGATATAAATCGTTCAAATTGTTGAAATCATTTTTATTAAAATTATTGATGTCACATATTAGCACAAGTACCTACAGTAAAACCATTATGTCCTCATGTCCCTTGGTTCATATTTCTATGGAAATGACAAATGGTGTATGGAACGAGACATTGATATCGTGGTGGTACTGTACAAGACTAGCCTGCTTCACAACTTGGCCACAAATACTGTAATTTAAACTTAAAACACACATTTGTGTGAGAATATTCGATACCCTGTTTTAATAATATTTACAGCAGGCCAATCGCGCTATTGTGTATCGTTTATATTCAGTTTCAACTCTGCTTTGGCTATGATGTAGTTTCGCTTCGATTCCGGTGCGGCTGAACAAATTTCAGTATCGCACTATCCTTCCAATCGTAACTCAATTTTACTTTAATTTTACAAGTCATATTTATGTACCTCAAATACTCAACAATTGAACACACCAAAACAAGAAACGTTTCAGATACGTGCGAGGAAAGGTAGCGTCGTTGCAACTTTTTGTTTTGACAGCGTTTGCGCTCGGGCTGCGGCGCGGCTGCGGTCCAACTATCTGTCAAAACGTTAGCGCGATACCGAATCATATATTGGTAAAACAATTTCTATGCATAACATATTGTATACCTCGAGTATATTACGATTTTTTTAATATCAGTCTGAAAAATGCACTAACCAATCAAATAAAGTAATTAAATAAAATAAAAAAACGTTTATTTCACAAATTAGGCAAATTAGTGTATGTCAAATTAAAATTTGACATACACTACAAGTTATTATATACATGACAATAAAAACACATGTAAAGAATAGAAAAATAAGATAAATAAATAGCATAAAATGGTAAAGGAATAAAATTAAACAGTTAGTGCAGTGTAATGCCTAATCATCAAAATGGAGACCACATAGGCATACCACCACGGCGCAAACACCACAGTGCCTGGTATTATGTGGTTCCATCGGTACTGTCATTTGAGGGACAGAATAAAGAGAGATGTGGCATGAATAAAAATATCATTCGAGTCGTGTCATTATGTAAGACCGGACTGTCATGACAGCAGCTTCATATTAATTTATTGAAGCTGCTTTCAAGTCTCTTTGTGATCACATCTTGTAAATCAATAACAAAATCAGGGGCCATAGGGCGAGGCCACAACACTGCGTTGCCACGATGCAACGCAGTGTTGTGGCCACGCTCTTAGACAAAGTGCAATGTCAGAACGATGACCAAGTTCGTAATGTACAAAATGTATGGGAGTAATCATGTGGTTCAGCGACCAAATGTGTCAATCCCAAATTTCGATTTCGAACTTCGCGATTGTGATTGATGAAGTCACCTCGACGAAGCCAGGTAGTTTGAAATATAAGTTAAAACAATCAGGTAAATAAAAAGTTTATTACAAAAATATTTTTTTCCCCAATTAACATCCTTTTTCTAAATGGTCATAAATAATATTCCACTAAGCAGTAGATAAGCACCACGTTGACCTACTCAACCGGGGCTTTTGAAACTTAACAATATTACATCCGGTCTTTGAACAAACTCCTTATTCATTGGCTATAGAATGTATTTAAAAATACTAAACCACTTCCTAATAATTCCTGTTGTGTAAATATTTGTACTAGTTTCCACCTTAAGGTAGCCTTTCGATCGATGCGACCGCGACCGGCAAACCAGCCCATCAGGTCCTCCGGCCACGCTCACCGCGGTCGCGCGATGCCGGTCGCGGAGATTGTTTAGTGCTCTATACAAATTCATACAACAGTGGCACCGTGATTCTATTTTCATGTGTCGCGGTGTCGCAACGCGCGTCACGTTCATCGGAAGGCTACCTTTACTGGTGGATAGTATATATATATACACACAGTACAACTACGTTCTTAATGTCCTTCGGGAATCTTCGTTTTCCATAATACGTCTGTCATTTCCATAGAGAAACGATGATTACCGATGGACATTGGGCAAGCTGTTGCACTGCACATATTCGGAATTGAAGTATTTTTTAAACGCGTACTCACCGGGAATCATATTTTATTTCGAGTCAACACTTATTATATCTTAAGAAAATACAAAAACAGCTCTTTTAAGTTTGTACAATAAATTCTATGTGGAGGAGTATTGAGAGCCATTTAAAAAAATATTAAAAATAGAATATGCAACTAACCATAACATAACCCATGTCTGTCAAACCCCCAACCTACACCCTGCATTATAACATCTTCCTGATCATGTAATTGAGGATGCCGCCGTTCCGGAAGTACGTGAGGTCCACCTCCGTGTCGAAGCGGACCTTCACTTGGAATGATTTGCCGTTGTCCACCTAGAAAAATAATTAATATGTAACGGATTCAATACTGATATTCTTATCTCTCTATATTGTTGCATTGATTATTATAATCCTGCTACTATTATAAATGTGAAAGTTTGGGGGGATGGATGGATTTGTTACTCTTTCACGCAAAAACTACTAGACGAATTTCGATGAAATTTGGTATGGCAGTAGATTAGGCTCTGCGTTAAAACATAGGCTACTTTTACAGGCGGAGCTGCTGGAAAAGACTAGTTGTATATAATTATATAATATGTAACAATGACATTATAACATTAGTGCCCGACTACGTCGAAGCCAAAAGGGAGGGTAATTATTTTGGCAGTCCATGTCGTACGTAAGTATATATTATGTTTCTTCAACTCTAGCGCCTAAGCTACTGATCCGATTTTAATGAATGGGGTGTCAAAAGAATCGGAACGCCCGGCTAACATAGGCATATAATTTACGTAGTCGGGTATTACGGCCGCGCGTGTATTAATCAACGTTAATTATTATTTTATAGCATAATCACGTCAATATTTAAGGTGACATGTTGTATGTTATATATTTTTGGAACGAGAATCGAATACTGGTCTCGATCCTTGCTCATTTAACAAATCTCTGCATGTCTTAAGGAAAGTTTCCAAATAATCTAAAAACAACTATAAATTAACCGCTGTTTAAAATTAATGAAATTAAATATTGAAAATTATAGGCCTATTGCTCTGGTGTCAGTTTTCTTCAATATAATAGAAAAAACTATTTATGAACGTCTTTACTTGCTTTCAAATTGGTTTTAGAAAAACAATCACAATAAATGATGCAATATTTAATTTTCTAAAAAAATTTATGGAGAATGTTGACAAAGGTTATGTGTCCTGCGCTCTATATATGGATTTTAAAAAGCCTTTAATTATGTTGATCATGATATTCTGATTAGCAAAATGTATCAATATTGTATAAGAGGAAATACTTTAGAGCTGATCAAATCATATTTAAAGAATAGATCACAAGTAACTTGTGTACAAAGGACTAATCTTAAGACAAAATCAGAGGAAACACATTATTCTAAAGCCAAAAATAATTATCGCGGTGTTCCCCAAGGCAGTGTCCTTGGTCCACTTTTATTTATAATTTACATTAATGACTTTCCATTGCATATTAATGAACCAATGACAATATTTGCTGATGATTGTAACTTATTAGTCTTTGACGACAGAACAACTAATTTTGAAGAGAAAATTTCCAATAACCTAACTAATATAATTGTATGGATAAAAGAAAACCAACAAATTTTAAACTTTGACAAAACGAAAATAATGACTTTTGTTTACAAAAATAAAAAACGACCGATGCGAAAAGTTAAATATAACGACTACGAGATAAAAGAAATAAAGAAACCAAATTCCTAGGGCTTTTGGTTGATAATGATTTAAGTTGGAATGCACACATTGAAGTCGTATGCACTAAATTGCAAAAAATCTTTTATGCTTTGTATATGTTGTCTAAAGTGGTTGGTATTGACTACCTTGCTCGTAACATACAATGCATACGTGGGATCTATTTTAAGGCATGGAATTGTTTATTGGGGTAATGCTACTGAACATGAGCGCGTATTTAGGGCCCAAAAAAGATGCATACGTTCTGTGTGCGGCCTCTAACAAACTTCACAAACCTCTAAAAAAATTTAAAATACCTGTATCGAAAACGACTTAATTTAGTATATATGCATACATAATGATGCCGAAACTATATAACATATTACCCACTCATATTAAGCAAATTGAACATTTTTATAGTTTTAAGAATAACTTAATTAGATTTCTCGTTGTCAAAAATTTTATATATGTAAATGTAAATTAATTGATATAAAAATATAATTGACATAATATTATGAAAAATAAAATAAAAATAATACAAAATTAATTGTAAAATAATAGTAAATCTCTATAATATACCAATTAAAACTCAAATTATAAAATCAATGCAATATTGTAGCTTATCCTGAATGTTTTGTAAATGTTTAATATTATGAAGTCACTTGTTTTACAAACCATTAACATTGAACTTTAATATTATACGTGTTAAATTAATTATTACTATTGTATTGTTTCATTAAACATTCATGTTTTACTTAAATATTATACGTGTTAAATTAATTATAATTATTGTAGCTAGTAATATTTGCATGCCAACGTTGGCAAAACATGTACTTCTCCATTCAATTTTGTAACACCTTAAATCATCATGTTTTATGCAAATTAAAAGTATTGAGTAGTTAGGTTTATATAGTTATGATTTTTTATAAAGATTGTAGTTATTTATAATTAAATATACAAGATTGTGTCGTTTAAAGTATAAGATACGCACCTCCACAGTGATCAGCTGCTGCGGAACGAGCGCGGCGGGCACGCGCACGGTGAACCGCTCGGCGCCGGTGAGCGCGTGCGTGCGCGCCGACTCCCCCTCCAGGAACTGCAGCGGCATCACGCCCATGCCGACTAGGTTGGAACGATGGATGCGCTCGAACGATTCGGCGATCACTGCGCGGATGCCCTGGAGAAAAACGTGTATGTAGTATTATTTATTATTATATATGAGACCAAACAGTACATACATTAAAAATCTTATATATAAATGATCACAATATCGTAAAATGTTAAACCTTAGCAGGTGACACAGCATTTACAATAGCAAGCTCAGGCAAAATAACAACACAAAAATTATCTACACAATTATATTAAATTGATGTGTCTGTTTGTGATTTTAAATAAACAGCTTTTCACTTAATCCATATGAAAAAGTATACTCGCAATAAAAAAACACTTTTTAAAATTTTTGTCTGTCCGTCTGTCTATCTGTCTTTTTGTTCCGGCTAATCTCTGAAACGGCTGGACCGATGTTCACGGGACTTTCACTGGCAGATAGCTGATGTTATAAGGCATAACTTAGGATACGTTTTATTCTCATCATCATCATTAAAAAAGTGTTTGACGGCCAACGAAATGGGCATGGGTCAGCTAGTGTAAAGTAGTAAAACTATGGAGAAAAAAGTATGTAGTGTGACCGTGTAAAACCATTAGGGTCATTCATAATGTAATGATCGTTGGACGTTTGGCGGCTAAGAAGACGTCAACATGACTGTACGTGTAGGCAGGCATATTAAAGTAATTAAGGCCCGTATTAATAAAGCGTTCTTAACTCTAAGACAATTCTCAAGAAAGTACTTAAGATGTTGTTTTAATTAATAGACCGTACTAAAGTACAGCTGTAGGTACGGCGTATCAAATGAGTGCGAACGTATTAATAAACGAGACTCGTTACTCAAGTACGCTGTCATTGCTGTCAAACTGTTACTTGAGACGGGGTTTCGTGGGTACAGTCAAACCTTGACTTGAGAACGGCTTGCTTGGAAATTGGATACAGTACATTATTATTTGTGGTGTTTTTGGGTGTGTTACTATTATGTAAATTAAAATCTAAATATTTATGATCAAACAAACTCAGAATTTACACTACATACTCAACACAAAATAAAGTTATAAAAAAAGATGGTATATTGATACATGATTGATACTTATTCTTCTTTTTTTTTGGTAATCGCGGTTGGAAAGGTTTTGCACCATTCTGCCAGTGTCGAGTATTTGTAGAAATGTTTTCGATTTTATTTATAATTAAATAAAATATATTTATTTATATATTTATATTAAACGAATTACCTATTTAATTTATATTAATTGACTTGATTTGAAACTTGACAGCAGAACTTTTTTTCGCTGCCCAAAAAATAATCCTCATTATATTATGATCCCTCCCTCCTAAAATTCCTCGCCCTATCAACCTGTAATCTGTTCTGTGTTTTGTAAATACTCCTTATACTGAAACTTTATGTACATACTGTGGTACTGGCCCTACATTTGTCTGTTCTAGGTTTATTAGGTGTATTACATCGTCTCAAACTTTTTCGTCTGTGTGTTGCATGTCGCGTGACGGTCGGCCGCGGAGTAGGGATGAAGTGAAGTGCCAGTGCTCCACGCTATTTTGTTATTAAGTTTCACTTTTACCGTGGTCTTGATTGGTTTACAACCCAAAAATACTTCACATTAGTAAGGCCCTCATAAACATCTTATGCAAATAGGTTCGCTTTACCTATAGCGTGATCTAGCGGCAAATCAGCGCCATCTAGTATGCCATATGAGAACCAAAGTTCCTTAAGAAAATTAACTTAAAATCTAAAATAAACAGTCTGTATATTGATAAAGACCGCATTTAACTCGTTATGTAGTTCACGCGAAGACACAAGAAGCGCATTTTATTGATATTAAGTTTAACTTTTACCGTGGTTTCATAAAACCACACAATCCTTTTTAGATTATTCAACAGACTTCCTCCTGTACACCGTGCCCTTGTTTATTCATAAAACCCACTCATAAGGTGTAGAGTTTTCGTCAACACAACACATTGGCGAATAACTAAGGAGCCACTATAAAGAAGAAAAAGAACTTTTTTCGAATGGCAATGATCCGCATTCCGTTTTACGTAGTTGTTAAAAAAATATGGATATTTATTTACAAGATAATTATTTAAATTAGATTATTTAAAAGATATTTTATATTTTACATTTTGATTATATTTACAAGCGCCATATTGTTTTAGTTCATAAAAAAACTTATAAGAAATGATAGAAAAAATGGTTTGAGGCCGAATTTCAAGTTGAAACATTTGGTTTTAAAATATTCTATCACATTCGCATTTTTCATGCATACCAAAATACTCGTGTGTTCGCAGTTCGCGTACATCTCGCAAAGTAAGTACTGTTTGTTGATAGTGAAATAGCTGCAATAAAATTTATTTTCTTAAATAAATCTTCGGTTTTCAGCAATGTGGAACAGTGTATCAAATGACCAATTGGAGGTGTCACTGGATTTCCTTGTCGAACATCCTGCAATAGCCAGAGGAGTGGGCCTTGGGTCAAGGTCAAAAGAAGTTGTTGAAAAACAGTGGAATGATCTTGCCCATAAACCCAGAGTCAGTTCCAGTCAACCAGTTCAGTGCCTGAGCTTGGTCGCGAATGCGACGTCTCAATTGCGCTGTATAGAAATACATATGGCTGCATCTTTTCTTTCTTCTTCACGTAAAACTTCCAAAACGAGTACTGCGCGCGCTATTGTTTTAAAAACACACTATAAACTCATAAAAATACACTTTAAACACCACTAAGCACTCCGCGATAGACAAGCAATCGAGAAAAAATCACCTTTTTTGTTACTGCTCACTGACAGTTCAAATCGCTCGCTGATTGCTTTCGCTTTGCTGTCAAAAGTCTTACGTAATACGAAAAGATTGACAGCAGTGAAGAGATCGAACGATTGAATGCAATCTATAGTTCCTCGATTGTTCGGTAGAGGTAGTACTGTCGCTAGGTTGCTCCTGCAAGGTTTTTGCAGAAACGTTATACGAATTTGCGATTTTGGAGCAAAAATTGCGCAATTTTGGCGATTGCTTAGCTTTTGCAAGATACGCAATAAGCCCGCCGTTTACTCCGATGAAAGTTCGAAGTAAATCAGGGCCATTTTTCCGTGACACAAAAGCCGCATTTTTTTTACCTTTCACCAATGAGGAGCCGTTATTAAATATCACGCGCATCATGTGACGAATATAAGACGAATGTAGAATTTTGAAAAGCGCGTAAAGATCATGTTATTACGTTAATAATAATTGTTTAATTATTGTTACTGAAATTATAGTGACCAGTAGTAAATATATTACACGACAAAACGTTACACCTTGACCATCATACCCTAATATGGTGCTTATGCAATTATGGTATGATTAGAGATCGATGTTTGAAAATCACTTGCACACAATCTCGACTGGGGCTTCTCTCTGAAGTAAAACTATCCTTCGCCACTGAAGCGAAGTGCGGTTAATGAAAGCAAGCCAAAATCCTTACCAGTAGGAATGGTCCCTTGGCGGCCCAGTCGCGGCTGGAGCCGGAGCCGTAGTCCTTGCCCACGATCGCGATCAGCGACACCTTCTCTTTGGCGTATCTAATACAAACAATATTACTGTAGTACTCCGTATATGTGGTAATACGTAACATAATCATGTTATATACATAATAGGCAATTATCCCACGGTGAAAATATACATTAAACTGTTGATAGTCCTAAAATCGAGTTTAAATAAAAACTCAAGCAAATGACAACTACATACGATAATTAATAATATTATGTAGTCGTCATTTGACTCAGTTCTTGTCTATACCTGTCGGCGGCGTCGAACACGTCCATGACGTCGCCGCTGGGCTGGTGCGTGGTGCGCGGCCCCGGCGCGGGCGCGAGCTGGTTCACGATGCGGATGTTGGCGAACGTGCCGCGACACATGACCGCGTCGTTGTGCGCCACGCGCCGCACTAGCTGCGTGCACGTGGCGCGCGCGTGGCGTGTATCTACCTGTCGGCGGCGTCGAACGCGTCCATGACGTCGCCGCTGGGCTGGTGCGTGGTGCGCGGCCCCGGCGCGGGCGCGAGCTGGTTCACGATGCGGATGTTGGCGAACGTGCCGCGACACATGACCGCGTCGTTGTGCGCCACGCGCCGCACTAGCTGCGTGCACGTAGCGCGCGCGTGGCGTGTATCTACCTGTCGGCGGCGTCGAACACGTCCATGACGTCGCCGCTGGGCTGGTGCGTGGTGCGCGGCCCCGGCGCGGGCGCGAGCTGGTTCACGATGCGGATGTTGGCGAACGTGCCGCGACACATGACCGCGTCGTTGCCCCGGCGGGCGCCGTACGAGTTGAACTCCTTCGGTGTGAGTCTAGTGGACATAAATAAATGTAAATATTTAATAGAAGGTTTCTAGCACGTGAGTGCCGTTTGATACTGTGCTGCGTCGACGCAACGCACCGTATGGCGTATACTTGTGGTATTACGGTTTTTCACACGATTCCCGCCGCACAGCAATTAACGGCAAAGTAAATGACAATTCGGCTAGGTCGCAAGGCAATGTTGCCAAAAAAATGATAAGGTGATTTGTCAAGTGACTTGCCGCACGGTGAAAATCGACCCATGTTAATCCCGCATTAAACAACACATGAGACAGCGTAACAAACTGTGGATAGGCACTTATTTATTTAGGTTTTCGGGTGTGTGTTCACAGTACATAAGCTATCATGACAATGCAAATAAACAAGAGCATGTCAGGACAAGCAAAAGGGTGGTTTCGTAACTATCGACGCGCAATAGTTTGTTTTTTAAATTACTTAAAAAGTTATTGCCTGATTTCGTTCAAAATAATTTTCCTAAGGAGTATTTAGCACTATAATGACATTTACGGTGGCCACCCTTAGAATATAATTAAAAAAATATAGTCTATATGCAATCTATAAGTGTGCTAAATTTCATGAATTTATACTCATCATTACAGAAGTTTATAGGAGTGGACAGACAGACAGGCACACGGACGGACACAGCCGAATGATGTAATATACTTGTTCCTGCTGTGTTGTTAATATCCTGGGGAGTACTTACCCGCGGGCGGCGAGGTAGCGCGCGGCGGGCGAGTTGCGCGCGATGGAGCCGGCGGGGCTGATGTGGTCGGTGGTCACGGAGTCGCCCAGCAGCAGCAGGCAGCGCGCGCCCTCGATACTCGCGAAGGCCGGCAGCTCCTGCAGGTTAATGTTATGTTAGGAAATAAAACGGCCAGTCAGGGATACGGGACTGGCTCAAACACCCGCGTCTTGGCCATTCATGAATACAATTGAATTAATATTATATCCAGCAATATCCGGCGAAAAAATGTACAAACAGCCTGCAAGCAAATGTGTGAGTGCACGCATAAGCATACGCTTTATAAGCAAGTGTTTATGCGTTCACTCCCACATGTGCTTGCAGGTTGTGGGGATTTTTTCGCGGGATATTGCTGAATTTAATATGTATTAAATTGTATGCTATGGATTTCCGCAAAGTAACGCCTGGTTCTATTAACCATTCATGAATCACAAGGGCTTACTTTTGAGTCGATGATAATTTTACAGACTAGGAGCGTCAGGCTGAGCATACACGACAGCATACCTCACGCGGACAACGAACTCTCGCGACACATCAGCACCTGTGTTTACTATGCCAACTGCTTTGAGGACGCCATTGCCAAGATCATGGGGGCGAACGATGGAAGCGTCAGTCGAAGAAGAATTTGACCATAACGTTAGAATGGTCATACGAGACAGGGGGAAAAAACAACAATAAACGACATTATTTAAAAGGCGAGGGAATGAAGGTGACCAGTGACCTTGATTTTAGTTTACCGAAACGTGACATACTTCGTTATCAATTTATATATAATCATTATTAAGCTATTGCATAGCTTCTATCGCGGGCCTTGAGCGCGGGGACCGAATCCAGAAATGGTAAAGGAATAAAATTAAAGTTTTTAATACTAGGTTCTGCCCCAATCAGATGGTCGGTAGTGCAGTGTAATGCCTAATCCTCAAAATGGAGACCACTCAGGCATACCACCGCGGCGCAAACACCACAGTGCCTGGTATAACGTGGTTCCATATCGAACCAGCGTCCAATTACCTAGCGTTTTTGGGTGGCGACGGCGATACGAGTCGTGGGTACGGACAAACGAACATACCAGATGCCCTATTATGATCTTCCACTGCCAGGTGGGCATGGGCTTCATTTTGACTTTTGAACTTTTTAATAGACAATTTGAAAAGTTCAAACGTCAAAATGAAGCCCATGCCCACTTGGCAGTGGAAGTTCATAATAGGGCAGCTGGACCTAGATTAAGGTTTGCCCGCCTACTGTTCAATGGATATCCTACTATTATTATAAATGTGAAAGTATGTGAGGATGGATTGATGGATGTTCGTTAATATTTCACGCAAAAACTACTGAACGGATTTTGATGAAATTTGATATTGAACCAGTTTGAGCTCTGGAATAACACGTACACTACTTTTCGTCCTGTAAAAGTACAGTGTTCCCATGGGATATTGTATTTACGCGGGCGGAGCCGCGGGCAAAAGCTAGTTACTTTTAGATCCTTTAACTTACAATTGTACACCGAAATTCTAATGGTGTAACTTGTTATTACCCCCTTACTAATAAAAATATTTACACAATGGATAAGCTATACAATGTTTTGTCCTTGTCTGTCAAGCGATTTTGCCTACGTATCAGACAAGGACAAAACATTGTATTCAATTTTCATTGTCATTTGTTCGGTGAGACATATCTCAGTTGTAGTGTATATTTATATAACTTAGCATTTCTTATAAGTAGCCTGTAAGTTTCCCTATTGATAGGAAAACTTACAGGCTAAGAAATACAAAAAGTATTTTTTTTTAGACTTTCAGTCTTCGTTACTGATTTGCAACCTATCTAGGAAACCCACAACCTGATTAATTCGTCGTATTTCCGACGACGAACCATCATTGTATTTAGACAATTAGAAAAAACCATGTTAGCTCGCCTTTGTTGATGATAAATACTGTTTGAACTGAACCTCGGTCTGTTTCAACACTCACCTTGGTCATGCCGTCGAAGAATGGCGGCTTCTTGATGTAGGTGGAGTTGGGGTCCCAGGCGTACAGCTCGCCCTGCGGCACCGACAGCGCCCGCCACTCCGGCGAGCCCTGCTCGATGCGGGCGTACACCTGCAAACACACCACACGGCCACTTGTCATTTCCCTCCAAGTTTTGCGCGAAATGGGGAACATGCATAGTTCGTTTTTATTGGCTTTTCGAAAAGTACACCAAAGATTTCCACAACGAACGGTCCCGGGCCACCCGCAACCAACGGCGACCCGCGACCTTCATAAGGTCATCGGTCCACCTAGAGGGAGGCCGTCCAACGCTGCGCTTTCCAGTTCGTGGTCTCCACTCTAGAACCTTTACTCCCCAGCGGTTATCAGTTCTACGAGCGATGTGGCCTGCCCATTGCCACTTCAACTTGCTGATTCTGCGAGCTATGTCGGTTACTCCAGTTCGTCTGCGAATCTCCTCGTTGCGGATTCTGTCACGCAGAGAAACCCCGAGCATAGCTCTCTCCATCGCTCTTTGAGTGACTTTGAGCTTATTTAAGAGGCCAACAGTGAGGGACCACGTTTCACATCCATAAGACATCACTCGCAATAAGCGCCTATACTGTTGATAAAATACAAACATCACAAAGTTGAGATCGTTGGAGAACATTTAAACGCCCTATACACAAAATTATGTACGAGTGACTGTGAGTGTCTCAGCAGTTGAAAATGTATGAAGATAAATACAAAATTGATTTTATTAACTTGAATACAGCGTTTATGTATTTCATTGTTTTGAAAAACAAAAAATGTCACACTTACGGAAGGATTTGAACAGTAATTTTAATTTTTCAATCATAGCAAAAAATAAAAATCGATGTTTTTTTTAGTCCTGTAACTTTTTAACCGACTTCCAAAAAAAGGAGGCGGTTATTTAGCAACTGATTACTGTACTTTTTGCATTTTTCGGTCCATATTTATGTTTTCTTTTGGAAAATATAACAATTTTGCCGATTTAAAACAAATGCATGTTCCCTATAATTGTAACTAACACCTCAGGCCAAATAAAAAAGTGAAGACAGAGTTCCGCAAACCACAGACTGAGGCCGGTCTAAGCTACGCCTCGCCGTATAATTACACTGTCACGCACACACATGTAACGAAACTACGCCTTGCCCAAGACTAACAAAATATATCAAGATATATCAGTATAAGTAACTATCATCTTATGTCACCTTATGTCACTTGAATAGGCTCCGAAACTTCTGGAAGATTTTGATGAAATTAGGACAGATATAGGGTAGACCACGGGGAAGGACATAGGCTACTTTTCATCGCGCCAATATGTACGGTTTCCGCGGGGAACACCAGCACGTACGACATATTTTCGATCTTATACATCAACTAGGCACCCTCATTGGTCTTTTCGGCTACGATTGCATGCATGCATGTATGTCCTTACCTCTTTGAACATCCTGGGTATGACGTGCTTGTTCTCCACTTCCTGGATCTCGGCGCGCGTCGGCCAGATATCACGCAGAAATACCGGAGACCCGTCGCTGCGTTTGCCTGAAGAAAGCAAGAAAGCAAACTTAGTAAATAATTCGCCCTGTGAACACTGGCAAACACATCACTTTACTATATACTCTGTGCGCTGTGCGAATTGTTGTCTACCTATAATGCTACCGATTTAAATGTCACTGATTAACCGTGCAATAGAGAAATATAATTATAAGGTTTGATAAAATCAACTACGGATATTTTGGGTATTGTGATCTACTGCTTATGTTTAGACGTTTAGGGAGAAAAGTAATTGTTATTCTCAATAAAAAAAATCTTTATATGATGGAGTTTGCGTTGAGCGGAGATTCAAGCATTACGAGATGATATTTTAACATTGAGTATGACAGTAATTTCTTTACCTAAACGTCTTTACATGAGCAGTAGATCACATACCCAAAAATATCCGTAGTGGATTTCACCAAACGTTATATATTTCTATATTGCACGGTAAATAAGTGAAATTTCAATAGGTAGCATTATCGGAGGCTATTGATTTTTGTTTACGTTGAAATTAAATTGGATCTGAACAAACTATAGTCGTGTTCGTTTGCTTTTTAATAAAATTGATCGTATGGAATGTGAAAGAGAGATTGACAATTTTTTTTATAAAATTAGGGGGCAAACGAGCAAACGGATCACCTGATGGAAAGCGATTACCGTCGCCCATGGACACCTGCAACATCAGTGGAGTTGCAAGTGCGTTGCCTGCCTTTTAGGAGGGAATACGCTCCCTTCTTGAAGGTTTGCAGGTCGTAGTGGTCCGGAAGTACCGCTGGCGACGGTTCATTCCAGAGTATTACTTCGGGTAAAGAGCACGGTGGAGGACTGCCACTCAACAAGGTGATGAGGATGATAAATATTTTGTCAAAGTGAAAAGTTGCAGCAGGTATAAGTCCGAACAATTCCCCGGAGCACTCCCCGTGACATTACCGATAGAGGATGCAGAGCGATGCCACATCTCTACGTAGCTCCATGGAGTCAAGCCTGTTTGGAACACTATGGCAGTCGGCAATTCGAGCGGCCCTTCGTTGGATACGATCCAGAGGGAGAAGCTGGTACTTTGGCCCAGAGATGAGAACAGTATTCCATGTGAGGCCGAACCTTCGCCTTATCGAGTTGCCGGTGGACCGGCCTGAAATACTGTTTCGACCTGTTTAGAACGCCAAGCTTCTTGGTGGCTAACTTGGCCTTACCCTCCAGATGATATCGGAACTAGACCTCGCTCGATATGTTAACACCAAGTATTCCAATGTTGGAGGAGACGGTTATGAGGGTGCTTTCACAACGAGGACATACAACCACTTCAACTAACTTGTCAAACCAACACGGTCTACCGTTTAATTGCGCATGAGCGAATCGTGCGCATGCGCACAAAAAAGCAAACAAACACGACTCTTAAGTCCTAAAGTTGTTAAAAGGCCGCTTTTGGATGCACGCAATGCGCGGATTTCGGGACGATTGCGGACGTATTTAGGACGAATCAACGGATGCGTCGTTTGTACGCGCCATGTGTACGGAAATGGAAAACGCCGCCATTTTGGGGTGGTTTTGCTGCGTACTCGTGTACATCAAAGCTGTGTTCATGAGACAGCCGCACCCAAGTTTTTTTTAATTTATTTTCATCATCCATTAACGCCCCCTAGCTCGTAGTCTACCGAGCGTGGTAAGCCTGGTATCTGGCCGAGGCTGGACACTGTGCTGACCTAGGGGCGTGGCGGCGAAGTCAATGTCCACGGTGCCGGCGAGCGCGTACGCGATGACCAGCAGCGGCGAGGCGAGGTAGTTGGCGCGCGTGTGCGGGTGGATGCGGCCCTCGAAGTTGCGGTTGCCGGACAGCACGCCGCAGCACACCAGGTCGTTCTGGAAGGACGATTGGAATATAAATCAAAAACTACTGAACGGATTTTGATGAAATTTGGTATCGAACTAGTTTCGAGCTTTGAAATAACACGTATACTACTTTTCGTCCTGTAAAAGTACAGTGTTCCCATGGGATAATATATTTACGCGGGCGGAGCCACGGGCAAAAGCCAGTTATTTTTAGATCGTTTAACTTACAACTGTCTTGCCAAGCGACTTTACCAACGTATCAGACAAGGACAAAACATTGAATAGCGTATTCATTGTGGAAATATTTTCATTAGTATGGGGGCTAGAAGAAAATGTACCCAAGAACATATGTACCACCGCCTGTTGTTTCATCCGAATGGTATATTTTCACCCAACATTAGGCCACTATATAACGTTAGTAATGACAGATCGCATAAAGAGTCGCGTCGTTGATGCAGCGCGCCCGAAGTTGTGATAACAGCATTCCGAGAGTTTCGACGGACACTCCGGACGGCCTGCTGAGGCATCGGATTGGAGTGCACGTTAAATGACTCGATTAATTAGTATACCATTCTCTTAATAAGTATACTACCATAGATTTTCAAGTGCAAAATGTATTCACTAACATTATGAGATTTTATTATTATCTGATATAAATTCTTATTGATTAGTGAATAAAAATGTTCATAATTTACAGATAAACAACACGATTAACATTTCCTAACAAATCTCGCTACGTATGGACACCCTCGCAATGGCGTACGCCATGCCGGCTTTGAAGGCTACGCGGCCACCGCTAATAGTATCACCGCGCATATTGTACTAGCGCAAAGTCCTATTTTAAGTGCTCTAAATTTTTCCCGGCTTTACGGATTCCTATCAATACAGTCCCAGCCTTAAAGGAATGGAAAGAGTAGGATGAAAATACTAACAACAACTGAACATTTAATTACGTAGCTGCGATGTTTTACTATCAGCCATCTCTTTCACACAATGCTTCAGGTACCTTCTCGATGGTGTTGGCGATGTTGTCGTCGATGGGGCCGGAGTTGCCGATGCAGGTCATGCAGCCGTAGCCCACGATGTCGAACCCGAGCTTCTCCAGGTACGGCACGACACCAGATTCCTGTAAAATATAATATGGACTTAAGTGCTATGGTAATAAGAGTGTGATTACATTATGTATTTGAGGGAATGTGCGTTATGGTTGTAATTTTTTTAAGTGTATACCCCATACTGCCCCTATCGTCCAATAGGCATGTTGACTAAAAAATATTTTTGGTCTATTCAATGTTAGACAACATAAATTAAACAATCTTATAACCATTATTGTAAATCTTAAAAAATAACAATTACGAACCGGTGGTAATTGTAATCCTTTTTGTTTTTTTTTTCTTTGTTTAACGGTCAGAAAACAAAACCTTGTTTTTTATTCTGAGTAAAAACATTTGTTTTTTAACGAAGATAGAAACAATTTAAATTCACAATAAGGAGGAGAGCGATATATCGGCCCGTGACGTCACAAGTTAGTACCGCTATACATTAGTCATTAAACAATGCACGTCGGAGGCAGATTGTGACGTCACAAATCGTTTTTCGAGAAAGATATGGGCAACATTTTTAATTTTATTTTTAATCGCGTCAACCTAAACAGCTTTTTCTTTTAGATTTGTGTATCTCTATTCAACCATTATAAAATTTAATTTGTAAAAATGTGATATTCGACACTACGCAACATCCCTATTGGCATGACGCTACCGATTGGATTGGATAATTTTTAATCTCAAAAACCTAAATAACTATTTGTATTCGAATTATTATGTATCTCTATTCTCTATTCAAAAAAAATTAAAATCAAGTTGTTAAAAGGTGATATTCGACACAGGCAACATCCCCGAATAGGGATAAGGTTAATAAGGGTCTGTTCAACAATCGCCTAATAAGTGACGAACAGCTTATCCGGAACGGTTTTGTCTCTGTCGCTCAGTACAAAGTAAGCAGCGACAAAACTTCCGGATAAGCTGTTCGTCACTTATTAGGCGATTGTAGTACAGGCCCCTAGAATGTTTAGATTCTGGACCATTGAAAACTACAATTACAATAAAGGCCGGTGAAGTTCCAGATCAATACCGACTCCTCGAGACGTTAGCTACCCCGGTGCCCGCCACTCACCCTGAGGTAGTACGTGACGACGCCGGAGCCGGGCGACAGCGAGGTCTTGATGTACGGCAGCACGCTCAGGCCGCTCTCCACCGCCTTCTTCGCCAGCAGACCTGCAGAACGCCACATTTATTATTATAATCGACTTCACGAGACGAATAAAAAGTCTAAACAAACATCGAGGAGTTCGTGGCCTATGTGGATCAAATTGTCTAAACAAACATCGAGGAGTTCGTGGCATATGTGGATCAAATTGAAAATTTCATACTATGACTTAAATACCTCATAATGTTATCTATGTTTTTGTTTTTAATAATAATTATTTAAGTTGTATAATAACAATATGAACATTTGCGCGCCTCATCAAAGGCAAAATAAGCAAGAATATAATTTACCATTGAAACACCTTGAAATTGTACCTTATATGAGCAAATAAACATTATCTATCTAAAAAATCTGTCAATTTTACTTATAAATGGCGCCGTACCGATGGTTTACAATTCATGTGTCAGACGCGAGCTTATAATGCGATCTATATTGCTTTAATGTAATGCTTACAAGTTACGAATGACACGTACGTTACACTTTTCGTTGATTGAATTTAGAATTCACAGTAATAACACACAGGACTTCTTGCACTGATTCCACTTTAATAAGTATTTTACATTAATATATTACACGACCGGTTTCGACAAAGTCATCATCGGGTGTGAATTTAGAATTATTCAAAAATGATGACGATTATCATTTAGAGATTTTTGTATTAGTAAATTTTTAAAAGCTTTCGGTGTATTATTGAATAAAAAAATGAAACGCCAAGGTCAGGTGGGAAAATTTACGTATAAATACACTTTGACAGATTTTCATACAACTCTCGATCGATAACGTTACGTTTACGCCGTTGTCCAATTTTCCTGCTAGGCCCACTGACCGGAGGTTTACAGCGCAATGAGAATTCGCTGCACCCTTCACATGTGCAAGCCAAAACTCCCGCTCAGCCAGCTCGTCGCCACATCACCTCACGAGCGTGGTGTACTCACCGGCGCCCAGCATGACGCTGGGGTTGGAGGTGTTGGTGCACGAGGTGATGGCGGCGATGATGACGGAGCCGTGCGTGATGCTGTACGTGCGCCCGTCGGAGTAGCTGAAGCTGCCGGCCGCGCCCATCTGCTCCGGAGTCAGGCCGTAGCCTTTGAAGCCCACCTGGAGTAGAGAGGAATTAGATTAAGTTTACACACGCAGAAGAAACAACAGAGCACTTAGCCAAGATGCCTTCGCTAATTACAATGACAAAGCTCGAAAACAAAAATGTATGGAATTGTCTACACAAAGAGATCCATAGCAATATTATTGTTTGTGTTTGTCATGTTTACTTGTTGTTTCGTTATTTTTGTATGAAATTCTCCAAGTTAGGCCTAACCTCTATAACTCCTGAACTAACAAAGTAAACTAAGCCGGCCGCCGTATTATGTAAAAATAGCGATTAGCAAAAATCTTGCAGTCATCGCGCGATAGACGCGCAATCGATTGCTGTACGTCAAAGATCGTCAAAGAATCGTACTACCTATGCGATCGATTGCTAATCGCTCGCTGTTGTGTTTGAATGCACATTTTCTCCATTTTTGCTACGACACTAGCGCCAAAAACAACTTAGTAGCAATCATAGGAACTATTAATGGAATGTCAAGTCAAGCAAACTTCGTTCGTATGTTTACAAGCGCCATATTGTTTTAGTTCATGAAAAAACTTATAAGAAATGATAGAAAAAATGGTTTGAGGCCGAATTTCAAGTTGAAACATTTGGTTTTAAAATATTCTATCACATTCGCATTTTTCATGCATACCAAAATACTCGTGTGTTCGCAGTTCGCGTACATCTCGCAAAGTAAGTCTCGCTGTTTGTTGATAGTAGAGCTGCAATAAATTTTATTTTCTTAAATAAATCTTAGATTTTTCAGCAACGTCGAACAGAGTATCAAATGACCAATTGGAGGCGTCACTGGATTTCCTTGTCGAACATCCTGCAATAGCCAGAGGAGTGGGCCTTGGGTGAAGGTCAAAAGAAGCTGTTGAAAAACAGTGGAATAATCTTGCCCATAAACTCAGAGTCAGACAGTTCCAGAGCTTGGTCGCGAATGCGACGTCTCAATCGCGCTGTATTTCTGGCTGCATCTCTTCTTTCTTCTTCACGTAAAGCTTCCAAAACTAGTACTGCGCGCGACATTGTTTTAAAAATACACTATAAAATTATAAAAATACACTTTAAATACCACTAAGCACTCCGCGATAGACAAGCAATCGAGAAAAAAATCACCTTTTTTGTTATTGCTAACTGACAGTTCAAATCGCTCGCTGATTGTTTTCGCTTTGCTGTCAAAAGTCTTACGTAATACGAAAAGATTGACAGCAGTGAAGAGATCGAACGATTAAATGCAATCTATAGTTCCTCGATTGTTCGGTGCAGGTAGTACTATCGCTAGGTTACGCACCTGCAGCTCTTCTGATGTTGCGAGTGTCCATGGGCGACGGTAGTTGCTTATTATCAGGTGAACCGTTTGCTCGTTTGCCCCCTTATTTAATAATAAAAAAAAAAAAAGGTTGCTTCTGCAAGATTTTTGCAGATACGTAATACGAATTTGCGATTTCGGAGCAAAAATTGCGCAATTTTTGAGATTGCTTAGCTTTTGCAAGATACGCAATAAGCCCGCGGTATAGATTTAACGAGCCAGCCGTGTAACCTTTAGGCCGACGACGTCGCTCTATTTAACTATTTAAACAAGATTGCGCTTAAGTTGAATACGGATAATATGCAAACGGATACCAAAATCAAAATATCGTCCTAGTAACCTGTCAATGTTTCAAAATATCTGTCTTAAATGATACTCCACACTACGGGTTACGAGAAAAATAAATCCCCACTTCACGTGTAGGGTATGTAGCAAACTCAAAAATATATATTTCTCGTTGTTTTATTTAGTTCTTTCTCGGCGTGGTAAATACACATATTCATGCATAGTTTCATCTTTATAGCACTAACCGTTTGGACGGTAAGCCGAAGACGGACCGACAGACATGATGAAACTAAGGGCTGCGAGACGTGAACTACGTAACTCTAAAAAGCGGTTAAAAATGCCCAATGTTTTTGATACTCACTTACTTATCAATGCTCGTGCTTGTTGGCTATACCTATACAGTAACAATCACTATAATAAATTTATTATTATTATTTTGTTTAAATTAAAACCCCCTTACTAATAAAAATATTTACACAATGGATAACTTAAGCAACGTTGCTGTCTTTGTCTGTCAACTGTCAAGTGACTTTTCCAACGCATCATGGATATAATTTAAACAAAAATATACTTACGTAATTATTGTTATTTGTTTGCAACTAATTTTACTTTGTAAAAATTGGCATAAACGATTAAACACTTATTGTTTGTGTAATGAACTATTACTCAATCACCGTCCCACGATTATAAGACTGCCATTAAATAATACACTTACCTGTCTATTATGTTTAGAATCATTTAGTGCAAGCATTTTTTGTATTCATGACATTTTTGACACTGATATTGTAATTAAATACTGGGACTGCATTACCTGGAATTTCTCCGGCAGGAAAAAAAAACAACAGCGTGAAAATAGATCTCTGTACTAATTCAATAGAGTTGAAAATCGAACACACGGCAGCCATTTAAAAACTCGACGCTCGTGTGTTCCATATGTAGCTGTATTGTGTTAGTACAGAGTTCTATTTTTAGCGCTGTATTTTTTTCCGGACGGAGAAATTCCAGATAATGCAGTCCGATGCTAATGGTCAATTCACACCGAAAATGAACGATACGTGACATGGCGCTGTATTTGTAAGATAGCTGTTCAAAATTGAGCTGTATTCATTACACAAGAAATTCAAAACCTTGCATTGTAAGAGTTCGAATGTCAAGTTGCACCGCGCTGCGCAACGCTTGTGCAGTGTATGACTGAAGTCATATGAAACGTGTCTCTTTTTGTGTAGTGAATAAAGTTCAACTTTCAATAGCTATCTTTAAAAATGTAGCGTCGCGTATCGTCGCGGTGTGAACTGACACTAATGGCCGATTTCTTTATGAGAGAGATAAACTAGAGTTTTTGTTATTCGGCAGATATACTTATTCCAGGGTTAAATTTTCGATGGTTGTCTTCAACAGACCGACAGATTAGCTATCCTATGGTCATGTATGTGTGACTGTGAGCTACATACCTACTCTAGGGGTCCTCTAGACCCAAATTTAATGTATGTACTAAAAAATATTGACTACCTACTTCTCCGTTCTAATAAAAGTTTGTTACTTATTATTTGTTTACGCTAAATTATCTAGTTTTCTTGAATTTTTTTTTTCATTTTTTTTGAATTTTTTTCCAACCAATTTTCATGGGAGATCGAAAAAAAAAATAGTCGGTTTTTTTGGGCCACCCCAATATATATATTCACCTCTATTTGTTTAAAACAATCAAAATTTTCACAAGTGGAAAGGAAATATGTATTATTCATTTAATATTTGACATTTGAAGAATCGTTGTACAAGCATGTACAGCGCCATGTAAGCTCTACACTGTAGAGTTTTTACGCACACACACTGACATCAGTTAGTTAACTGCCAGGTATAAAGTCAGCCCAATATTTATCCTTAGGACAAAAATATTCGGGAGTTATTTCTTAAACTGGTGCAAAGAAAACGAAATCTCCAGTTACGAGTAACTCACGTCAACTACCGGATAACTCTAATCGTAGGATAGCTACGAGTGAAGAAATCGGCCATTAGAGGTAATCATGAAAGACAAGAAGTTTTAGGCAACAAAAATGTCAGTCTCGAAATTTGCGATTACTTTTCAACGTGTATTTCAAAATACAACGTGGATCATAATATATTTAATAAATAACAAAAATTTGTCGATTATAAAGATTTTCTTTCGACCATTACAATAAGTGTTCTGGAATTGGATGGCAACCGACGTTAAATCGAAAAAGCGCAAATTCAAAATATTTGCGACTCGACCTACATTAATAAAATCACGCGTAAGCCTCTGTCAAGCCGAAATCCACTTTATCACAGTTGTATAAGGCATTAGTTTGCTTATCCGCCGACAAGTTGGGTTTTGGCCAGTCAGCGTTCAGCTGACCTTGTAGGCTTCAGCGCGTGATTTTAAACCTAAATTCCATAATTTTCACTTGTAACGCGGTTTTACTTATAATAACTTATTAAAATACTCACTTGTAATATTATCATTATGTTAAATATAATGGAAACAGTTGAATATAACTAAAAATAATAAAGATCTAGAACATAAATGTTTTTTTTAATTTTATTTTCATTATTTTAGAGTTACCATCAAAAATGAGTATATTTTAATGGATATATTTATAAAGCAGATTACACAGACACGGAGCCTTCTATCAGAGAATAATATTTACTTGTGTATGTATTCTTTTCAATAACAATAATTACTCGTAGCTATAAAATTGAAATGGGCAACGAAGCCGGAGATCTGATGACGGTGCCATGTCGGGTCAATTTTGGTAAGCAGAACTGAACGGCGTGAACTGTGGGGTGAACCAAACGCTGTGTTAAATCGCCTAAAGAAACGCTCATAGGACACCGTGAAATGTCAAAACTACAAAAATACTGCCTTGTTTATCATCTCTATTACGACAGATATTAACCTCCTTGTAAATTTATAATTTAAACAGTCACAGATACAAACGCATACGTTTGTATATACATATAGGAAGCTGAGCTACTGACATATATAAATAATCACAAATACAACATATTACTTGTAGTACTGAGTGTGTGATGTGACTTTTGTATTGGTGAGGTAAGATTTTGTTTTCTAATTTTACTCGAGAAATAGCTAAATACAAAAATCGTAAATCTATACATCTATACAAATAAATAAAATTGAAGTGTCCGTTTGTAATTTAAAATTAACAGCTTTTCAATTAATGCATACGAAAGTTTGTACGGTAGTTACAATAAAAAAACAATTTTTGATTTTTTTTACTGTATGTCTCTTTGTTCCGGCTAATCTCTGAAACGGCTGGACCGATTTTCATGGGACTTTCACTGACAGATAGCTGATGTTACAAGGTCTAACATAAGCTACTTTGTCCGTCCGCTACTTTGTGGTTCCGTTGCCGTTAGTTTTATGCAAACGAAGTTGTGGGCACCAGATAGTCGGATAATATATTTTTATGGCATGGAGGGTAAACGAGCAGTGGCGTGCCTGATGGTAAGTGATTATACTCGCATAGACATAGACACTTGTGATATTATAGTCTACTAGCTGATGCCCTGCAACTTCGTTTGCGTAGAACTAACAGCAACGGGACCCCATTTTTTTAAACGGAACCCTAAGGTAAAGTAGCCTATGTTAACCATACGTATAACGTGGACGTTGGAACAAACATACCTACATACATATAATACACATACATAGACTGCCAAAATCATTACCCTTCCTTTTGGCTTCGCCATAGACCGTAGTCGGGTAAAAACCCCGGAATAGGGAATATGCATAGTTATTTTTATTGGTTTTTTGAAATGTACTTAATAAGCCGGGAAATATTGTCCTTGCAATGGCATATCTACGATCAATCGGTGACGAAATATAGTCGTCACAAAAGGGAGATTGCTGGGGAGCAACAAAACGCCCTATACAAAAAAAAAAATGACAAATGACGTCACTGCTCACAACCGCAGTTGAAAATGTACGGAGATTAATAATTATACACAATTGATTTTATCAACTTAAGTACTGGGATTACACCATAATATAACAGCCTCCGTGGTCCAGTGGTTTAAAGCTTGGCTCTCGACTAGGAGGTCGTGGGTTCGATTCCCGCATTGGAACAACAAAAAATGTTGTTTCTGACCACCTGATTGTCTGACAAGAATGATGATCCATGCGTCGGATGGGCATGTAAAAAGTCGGACCTGCACCTGATCTCCCGCCAGTCGTGTCGGTCTGTCCGTCCCACTGGGTTTCGAGAGTAAAGGAAGAGAGAGTGCTCTTGTGTACTGCGCACACCTTTGGGCAATGTAAAATAACTCTTGCGCAGCTGGCCTGGTTTCAATGAAACCGGCCACCGTCACCGAAATCGGTGTGGGGAGCTACTATTATATTATTACTGGGATTATGTAAGCATATGATTATAGTATGAAAAAAATTCAAAAATAACACGGGGATTTGACCGGTAGTTTTTGTATTAAGTAAATTAAAAAAAAACGTTTTTTTTAAGTCCATTTTAGTCGTGTAACTTTTTAATTTAGCAACCGATTACTGCACTTTATGCATTTTTAGGTGCGTGTTAACGTTTCCTTTCGGAAACTACATGACTTTTGCTGATTTAACACAAATGCATATTCCCTATTATTGACTCGTCATTTCTAAATTAATTAAATACGTATAATTAATTACTTAGAAATAGTTATTTAACAGTGTGGAGCAGATAAAGAAACCAGACCCACCGCAACTGATATTAATATATTTTGTGTTTCATGTTGACTGTTGCGGTCGAATGTCGATTTCGGACCTAACTTAAAATGTCCAGTTTCAGTCGTGTAATGAAATCATTCATACTCATCAATTCAGAATAATAACAATATCTATGGACGCTTCACACCACGTCAATCTGGCCCCGTGCTAAGTATCCGAAGAACTTGTGTTACAGGTACCAGACAACGGGAAGTATATTTAATACTTTTTATAGTATACATATATTTAAGATTTTTATTATATTATACACATATTTAATACACATCAATGACCCAGGGAACACAGAAAAACTTTTTGTTCCTTCGGCGGGATTTGAACCCGCGACCCCCGGCTTGAGCACACACGCGCTGAACCACTGAGCCACAGAGGTCGTCTAATAAAAAAAACACTGAATAGATAAAATTCTAGTTTAATAAACATGTCATTCATTTTAGCGAGACAAAATGTACTATGTATAGGTACCTACTCATATAAAAAAAATACACTAGGCATTTGTCAAAGATTAACTTTTACATATTTTTCATTGCATAAATAGAGTCCAATTTTTTTTTATTCAAAGTTGGTATTATTATACACTCTCTGAACATTGGTATACGTGACGTCCACCACCGGTTCGGGAACTAGCCCGGCGAGAAGAGTCGGCGTAAGAAACAAGCGTGGGGTCATATTTTAGCAAAAAGATGGAAAATTGTTCTTCTAGAATAAAAAAGGTATGTAACAATGTTATGACGAAAACTACACAACAAGAGTAAAGCATTAGTAAGTTAGCCACAATTATAGGAATCAATATAATAGTTTTAAATAAACTAATTGAGCACTTAGTGGGCTGCTAGTGAACCCGTCATTATGTCAATTACTAATGACCACTCCATAATTATGACTTAGCTATTGAATATAGGAATTCCATTTTGTTCAAATGTTATTTGTCTTTAATGAGAATGCAATTTAAATAACTAAAATTGGACGATTTTTGTTTATTTGTGTGGTAATATATTTATTGTTTTTTTAAGATGTTATGCTAACTTTTAAACTACACTAATATTATAAAGAGGAAAGATTTGTTTGTTTGTTTGCATTGAATAGGCACCAAAACTGCTGGTTGTTGATAAAATTCAGTACAGACATAAAGTAAACCACGGGAAAGAATATAGGCCACCTTTTATCGCGACCAAATGTATGATTCTCGCGAGATTTCCAAAGGCTGGGGACTATATGCTCTGGAATCCGGAACGCCGGTGATAATTCTGAGCATTGAAAATAGAACTTTGCGCTAATACAATAAAGTTGAAAATCGAACACACGAGTGTCGAGTAAAAAATGTCAATGTCATATATGACAGCTCGACACTTCGATTTTTATCTCTATTGTATTAGCGCAGAGTTTCTATTTTCCGGATTCCGGAGCATATAGTACCAGCCTTATTCGCGCACGAAGACGCGGGCGAAATCATTATTAAAATACATTAATGCCTGGTTAATTTATATTTTAATTTTAGTTATTTCATTTAATATGATTTAAATGTGTTTCTCACCGATACGAGTACCGATTAATAGTAAATACTTTTATGTTTGTAAGCGTGTTAAAGAAAACTTTGGTACCGATTTGGATTACTTCCAAATTCAAACTATTTTTCTACACCTCCATGACTCTACTTCAACTTATGTATTTAAAGAATGTGGAAACTTTATAAAATGCCAAAAACCACACACACACACACACACGGGAACACAATTAAATATCTATTTGAAATCATTTTTCCGACCGCAAATGATAAAGTACAGTATAAAATCGTAAATTCACACGTCGTACGTTATTCCGTTAGTGCTTGCACTTACTATAGTAGCGTATCTAAACTAAAAGTTCTGTAAAAGAGTGTAGACTCTTAGATGTTGGTACAGTAAGCAATAATAGACATTCATTACATAGAAAATTGAATAGGAAAAAAGTTGTAATACTCGAATGACGTCTTCGTAGTTTATTTTAAATTAAAAAAAAAGCCTTATCTTCGCCGACTGCATCTTTCAGGGAGTGGCCAAAATTGTATACCTTCAATTATTAACCGATTTGGCCGGGCGTGAAACGGTGACTTCTTTGCAGAGGAGTTTCGGCCGTGACCGAATCGTGCAGTTTAGGCATTTGGTGTTCTAGCTTATGAGTGACATGACATATCATAAAGCTACATCACTGAATGTCCGAGCTCTACCACGGACCCCACACTGTACAATCACGTAAGTAAACAATAACATTTGATGAATACTATAAAACTCGACCAACGCAAATTATATAGCCCGCGTTACCCGGCGCGCTGTGACGAATCTGTTGACACCTCGTTAATTCCAATCGGATCAGTAGTTTAGGCGCTACGATGAAACAAACACAATTCATACATACAAAGACTGCCAAAATCATTTTTAGCTTTTGGCTTTGCCGCAGTCGAAATAATAAACGAGTAATGCGGAAAGAAATTTAAGATTAATAGAGCAAAGAATAGTAATAAAAAAAAAAACTTGAGAGGTGTCAAGGGACACCCGGATGGAACGAAGTTCCTTTCGATTAATTAGTGAAAGAATTGTAATAAAATTTTATTTTTTTAAAGTTATAATATATATATTTTTTTTTATTATTAACAAATATAATGTAATATAAACTTAATCAGTAGGCTCAATTTTAGTAATAATTGGCTTGTGGTAAAAAATCGAAGGGAATTTATAATTTATTCCACGCCGCACGGCTTACAACTATAGCAAATAGTGTCGTTACAACTTTTGGTCTTAATTTTTTCCGTCTAGCCCCCTTTCGCAACGCGCGATAAGGAACTTCGATCCAAAACTTCGTTCCTTTTTAACTTTGGCATGCGCACACGCAACTATCAAGTGCTTATTAAAGTAAAAACGGCGTAGGCCGGAGCGCAATGATTCTTGTGATGGTCAGAAGAGATTCTAATCTTTAAAATATTTTGCCATTTTAACTTACTATACTATAATCAAGGAGGTATGTATTTACTCCAGAAATCGCACACATACCAAAATACACAATTCCGAGGAATTTCAACATAAAAAAAAATGCATAAGAGTTAGTAACAAAATATATTTCATTAACTAATTAGTTTCCTAGTGTCATTAGGCGCCAATAACGTTACCTGTATATAAATATGCGATTTGTGCAATGTTGATCATTCTGTGTTTAGCTTTCAATGTGGTCAAATACTCCAAGTTAAAAGTGGTTGATACTTTGTAACATAGTTTAAATTTGTGCATTTATGTGTACGTACAAATATGGAGCTATCACTGGGAGAAAAGGGTATGTAATAATTTTATAATGTAATACTTTATAGCAATTTAAATCTATTTAGTACCTGGGTAACCGATGGGTAGATCCAGTAGATTAAGAAAAAAATTATTCACAAAAATATTATATCGGGGCTCGAACCCATCACATTCCGAATTTCCGAACAACGCAAAAATTGACCAAACTGCCAATCGCAACTAGTCGAAATTATTGATAAATTGTTGCACGACGAAAGAATAACATGTACAACCTAAAAATGCGCAATTTTCCAGGGATAAAACCTAGCTAGATCGATTTTTCTCCCCCAATACTACCCTGCATACTAAATTTCATGTAAATACTTTAAGCCGTCTCTGAGATTACGATTATATATATACAAGATTGTCCCGTTTAAAGTATAAGATTTATCTTTAATCTGTTTAGATCCGGTTTACGTTTAGTAAACAAAAAGATAAAATTCGACCAAATTATTGTGACATTGTATTCCTTAATTGCCCGGTTAATATGTGACATTTAAATTGGTAGCCCTATAGAGTTCTCTTTATCTCTCTGTTTACGCTTAGATTCAATTCGATCGGAACAGAGTGTATTTTCTTATGTTTGCGTGTCAGAAGAGTGTTATCACCACAGATTAAAGAAAGAGGAACAGATAAACAGCTACATAGTTAGCTTTCGATTTGATTGCACTACTACAAGCATAGGGTGTGGCCGCGATTATTAGGAAAAATTGTGGGCCGTTGAAGGGAAGTAAAAATTTTCAAATTCGCATCGATTTGGGACATTCTATAAAAGATGTTTCTCTGTACTTTAGTATATATATTTTCTACTCTGTGGTAGTCACAGTGGATAGTGTCATAGGTCACGACACAGATGACACAGCGAGCAGTTGTCACTAACCTGGGTGACAGTTATCCCCGTGTCACTGGGTTTGTGATAGCTGCTCCTCCGTGTCATTCACGACGTGTTACGGTTGTGTCATGTTTTATTAGCTTGGGATTTTATCTGAAATTTTTATCGAATAAATATTACATTGTTTACAAATAAATGGAAGATAGTATTTTTTTTATACAACTATAGAATTCTACACCTGTGGCCATATTTGATATTTTGGCAGCGGTTATGATGCATCTAGTAGGCAAGTTCATATCTGTCACTGGGTGTATCATTCCCGTTGCTATAGATAGCACCATCAACATTTCAACTTTATATATCAGATTATTTTCAACTAGTATTATTATGAATATCTTTTTCATGATTTCACCAGGGAATCTTAGACTTACTGTAGCGGTTACACATTCGTTTGACAGTTACATTTGTGTCACTGGGTGTGTTACTACTGTTACCGAAAGACACCGACCAATTTTTTATTATTATTTTTTTATTAAATAAGAAATATATTTTTTTACTGTATGGTTTATTTAGATGTGTGAAGACTAAAAACAACTAACATTTCAGCAAAAAGTTGCCAATAATTTTGTACAATAGTCTTTTAGTGGTAGTCATGACGCATACAGGGGACGTCACTATCTGTCACTGGGTGTGTCATGACTGCCTCTGAAGACCAAAACCACGTCGGACATGTAGGCCTATAGTATACGAAGACCGTCACCACATGGGGACACGCATCAGCTGACCTACAGATGCAGAATCGTACGCTCAGAGGACATGTTATAGATGTCACTGGGTGTATGATTTCTGCAGCTATAAGTTCACAGTCAACATAGAGGAGCAAAATACTTTTTTATAAGAAGTATTTTTTCTATAAGTAAACATAAATATGAAAATATTGCGCGGTAAATACGTGACATTAAAATTGGTAGCATTATCGTGTTGCTTTGCTTATATATTTTAGATTAAATGGTAAATGAACGGAGAAAATATTTTTCAACTCTTCAATAGAATGTTTCTGTATGGTCAGTGTCATTTCAATTGAACATGTGTTACAAGTACGTCATCGCGACACGTTCGTGGCTGCGATTGTCACCCGCTCGGTCGGCACGTCACTATCTGTCACTGGGTATGTGATAACCGTGACTTCGAACGATCTTCTACATCCCTAGTACTGTTTTATTTATTAACTACTTTAATTTGCACAGTTTAAGTTGCGTTCGTGTCCTTAAAGTGTTTTGTTTAATTCTCGTTTTCAGGTTGGTTGACACTATAGTGTCATAGTTGCAGGTATGACACACTCAGTAGATGTCACATTTCATCACTGGGGGAGTCATAACTGTTACTGGACACAAATTCTACCAAAAAAAGATACAAGAGCGAAAAAAGTGAAGTATTTTGCAGAAGAATGAAGACACATAAGAGATATTACAGTAGTGGCTATGTCACGCTCAGGAGACATCAATATCTGTCACTGGGTGTGTCATTCCCGTTACTGAACAATATTACGTCGCGAGTCATCATGATACGTCGTAGTTTATGTCAGAAGAGAGAAATGTTACAGCAGTGGCTATGTCACGCTCAGGAGACGTTGATGTCTGTCACTGGGTGTGTCATTCCCGTTACTGAACAATATTACGTCGCGAGTCATCATGATACGTCGTAGTTTATGTCAGAAGAGAGAAATGTTACAGTGGTGGCTATGTCACGCTCAGGAGACATCAATTTCTGTCACTGGGTGTGTCATTCCCGGTACTGAACAACACTGCGTCACAAGTCATCATGATACGTCATAGTTTATGTCAGAAGAGAGAAATGTTACAGTAGTGGCTATGTCACGCTCAGGAGACGTTGATATCTGTCACTGGGTGTGTCATTCCCGTTACTGAACAATATTACGTCGCGAGTCATCATGATACGTCGTAGTTTATGTCAGAAGAGAGAAATGTTACAGTGGTGGCTATGTCACGCTCAGGAGACATCAATATCTGTCACTGGGTGTGTCATTCCCGGTACTGAACAACACTGCGTCACAAGTAATCATGATACGTCATAGTTTATGTCAGAAGAGAGAAATGTTACAGTAGTGGCTTTGTCACGCTCAGGAGACGTTGATATCTGTCACTGGGTGTGTCATTCCCGTTACTGAACAATATTACGTCGCGAGTCATCATGATACGTCGTAGTTTATGTCAGAAGAGAGAAATGTTACAGTGGTGGCTATGTCACGCTCAGGAGACATCAATATCTGTCACTGGGTGTGTCATTCCCGGTACTGAACAACACTGCGTCACAAGTCATCATGATACGTCATAGTTTATGTCAGAAGAGAGAAATGTTACAGCAGTGGCTATGTCACGCTCAGGAGACGTTGATATCTGTCACTGGGTGTGTCATTCCCGTTACTGAACAATACTGCGTCACGAGTCATCATGATACGTCGTAGTTTATGTCAGAAGAGAGAAATGGTCCAGTTGTGGCTATCTCACGCTCAGGAGACATTAATATCTGTCACTGGGTGTGTCATTTCCGTTACTGAACAATACTGCGTCACGAGTCATGATGATACGGCATAGTTTATGTCAGAAGAGAGAAATGGTCCAGTTGCGGCTATGTCACGCTCAGGAGACGTCAATATCTGTCACTGGGTGTGTCATTCCCGTTACTGAACAATACTGCGTCACGAGTCTTCACGATACGTCGTAGTTTATGTCAGAAGAGAGACATGGTCAAGTTGTGGCTATGTCACGCTCAGGAGACATCAATATTCACTGGGTGTGTCATTCCCGTTACTGAACAATACTGCGTCACGAGTCATCACGATACGTCGTAGTTTATGTCAGAAGAGAGAAATGGTCCAGTTGTGGCTATGTCACGCTCAGGAGACACCAATATCTGTCACTGGGTGTGTCATTCCCGTTACTGAACAATACTGCGTCACGAGTTATCACGATACGTCGTAGTTTATGTCAGAAGAGAGAAATGGTCCAGTTGTGGCTATGTCACGCTCAGGAGACATCAATATCTGTCACTGGGTGTGTCATTCCCGGTACTGAACAACACTGCGTCACAAGTAATCATGATACGTCATAGTTTATGTCAGAAGAGAGAAATGTTACAGTAGTGGCTATGTCACGCTCAGGAGACGTTGATATCTGTCACTGGGTGTGTCATTCCCGTTACTGAACAATATTACGTCGCGAGTCATCATGATACGTCGTAGTTTATGTCAGAAGAGAGAAATGTTACAGTGGTGGCTATGTCACGCTCAGGAGACATCAATATCTGTCACTGGGTGTGTCATTCCCGGTAATGAACAACACTGCGTCACAAGTCATCATGATACGTCACAGTTTATGTCAGAAGAGAGAAATGTTACAGTAGTGGCTATGTCACGCTCAGGAGATGTTGATATCTGTTACTGGGTGTGTCATTCCCGTTACTGAACAATACTGCGTCACGAGTCATCACGATACGTCGTAGTTTATGTCAGAAGAGAGAAATGGTCCAGTTGTGGCTATGTCACGCTCAGGAGACGTCAATATCTGTCACTGGGTGTGTCATTCCGTTACCGAACAATACTGCTTAACGAGTCATCATGATACGTCGTAGTTTATGTCAGAAGAGAGAAATGTTACAGTAGTGGCTATGTCACGCTCAGGAGACGTTGATATCTGTCACTGGGTGTGTCATTCCCGTTACTGAACAATATTACGTCGCGAGTCATCATGATACGTCGTAGTTTATGTCAGAAGAGAGAAATGTTACAGTGGTGGCTATGTCACGCTCAGGAGACATCAATATCTGTCACTGGGTGTGTCATTCCCGGTAATGAACAACACTGCGTCACAAGTCATCATGATACGTCACAGTTTATGTCAGAAGAGAGAAATGTTACAGTAGTGGCTATGTCACGCTCAGGAGATGTTGATATCTGTTACTGGGTGTGTCATTCCCGTTACTGAACAATACTGCGTCACGAGTCATCACGATACGTCGTAGTTTATGTCAGAAGAGAGAAATGGTCCAGTTGTGGCTATGTCACGCTCAGGAGACGTCAATATCTGTCACTGGGTGTGTCATTCCGTTACCGAACAATACTGCTTAACGAGTCATCATGATACGTCGTAGTTTATGTCAGAAGAGAGAAATGTTACAGTTGTGGCTATGTCACGCTCAGCAGACGTTGATATCTGTCACTGGGTGTGTCATTCCCGTTACTGAACAATATTACGTCGCGAGTCATCACGATACGTCGTAGTTTATGTCAGAAGAGAGAAATGGTCCAGTTGTGGCTATGTCACGCTCAGGAGACGTCAATATCTGTCACTGGGTGTGTCATTCCCGTTACTGAACAATATTACGTCGCGAGTCATCATGATACGTCGTAGTTTATGTCAGAAGAGAGAAATGTTACAGCAGTGGCTATGTCACGCTCAGGAGACATCAATATCTGTCACTGGGTGTGTCATTCCCGTTACTGAACAATATTACGTCGCGAGTCATCACGATACGTCGTAGTTTATGTCAGAAGAGAGAAATGGTCCAGTTGTGGCTATGTCACGCTCAGGAGACGTCAATATCTGTCACTGGGTGTGTCATTCCCGTTACTGAACAATATTACGTCGCGAGTCGTCATGATACGTCGTAGTTTATGTCAGAAGAGAGAAATGTTACAGTTGTGGCTATGTCACGCTCAGCAGACGTTGATATCTGTCACTGGGTGTGTCATTCTCGTTACTGAACAATACTGCGTCACGAATATGTATTCAATTGTGCCTGAAGAACGAGATAGAAGATAATATAAAGGAAAATTTCATGTTTCACTTGCATAATTTCCATTGTAGAACAGCATTTCATCACAAATACGTCATCTAAGGGACAAACTTTCAGTGACAATATTTTATATTTATTTTTAAACCCCGACGCAAGAAGAGGGTTGTTATAGGTATACGTGTATGTCTGTTCAATAGTTGACAATTCGGGGGTTGCCTAATTTTTTTGATTTTGTTTAATTACTTACATTGTTAGCAATTGCTAATATAAAATAATAGGTAGGCTTTAATTGTTTTTTTTTTAATGTTGTTATTAACATAATATTATGCCATTCTTTTTTTAATTTTATCCATACACATTTACTAGCACATCATCCTTACCTTATTAGTGAGGCAGTCCTGGAAGTCCTTCTTCATGTCGGACACCGAGACTCTGTCTTGCGGGCGCTTCGGTCCGCTCACAGAGGTGACGACGGTGGACAGATCCAGTTCCACTACCTGAAGTGAAGTTATGTAACGTGAAGTTAAAATCGTGTATTGTGTGTGTAAACATATGCTCATATTGTTTTATATATATAAAACTCCTTCTTAACGGCTGCGCCGATTTTGATGAAATTCTTTGTGTGTGTTCAAGTAGTGAGTGCTTTAGATTTACAATTTGATCCACTGGACGATGTATTATTACAGCTCATTTAAAAAAAAATAAAATAGGTTGTGTGTGACAATGTCTGTCGGATCCGCTAGTCTAGACGAAGACAGCGTTGCAAGCAGATTGAATAGCTAATCAGTGGTGTAAATGTTTTACTAGTACGGGGTGTACCTCAGAGAAGATGGGGTCCTGCGCGGGATTATCGTAGTCCCGGTACTGGTTGGACGCGCGCAGGTACGCCTCGATCACTGCAATCCTATCCGCCGACCGGTCTGAATATAAAACGATATGTTACAGAACATTCTAGTACACTTATTAGCCTTGTTGGTCAACACTCTTGAACAATGTAGACTGTACAATAATGGAGAACTCTCTATAGCCGGGACCACGAGGAAAAAAAAAAAAACAAATGTTCGTTGGCTTAAATTAAAAAAAAAAAATCTGTGTTCGTCGTTAGATATTACTTAAAATTTGCCGGGCAGTGTGGACCCAATGTTTTCAATTTATGAGTCATATAATCCGACCAAGTGAAATTCCTTATAAGCTTCAAATGACACGTATTATATTACTTTATAGTAAATGAATTTAGGATAACTTTCATTAGATTACAAAGTTTTATCGGTCTCGTGGTTTTAATAATAAATAAATATATATGGACGCTTCACACCACGTCAATCTGGCCCCGTGCTAAGTATCCTAAGAACTTGTGTTACAGGTACCAGAAAACGGGAAGTATATTTAATACTTACTTTTATACTATACATATATTTAAGATTTTTATTATATTATACACATAATATTTAATACACATCCATGACCCAGGAACACAGAAAAATTTTTTGTTCCTTCGGCGGGATTCGAAACCGCGATCCCCGGCTTGAGCACACACGCGCTGAACCACTGAGCCACAGAGGTCGTCGAAGTATAAAACAGTGTAAGACAGTGTAGAACAATATAGAACACTGTAGAATATTCTAGAACGGTCCGGGACTCACTGGTCTGGTGCAGGTACTCCAGCGAGCGGCGGTCGACGGGGAAGTGGGCGACGGTCGCGCCGAACTCCGGGCACATGTTGGCGACGGTCGCGCGGTCGGCGATGCTGAGCGCCGCCACGCCGGGCCCGAAGAACTCCACGAACTTGCCGACGACGCCGAGCGAGCGGAGATGCTGGAAAATAATAATCGAGGATAGGTAAATCCTACTACACACCAATACTGTAAAATGTGAATGTACTCGTATGTGAGTACGTATGGATGTTAGTTACTCTTTCACGCCAAAAACTACCGGACGGAATTTGGTATGGAAGTACTTTAGGCTCTGGATTAACACATAGGCTACTTTTTATCGCAGCAAAGTTTACGTTTCCCGGGGGATTTCTTAGCGCGGTCGAAGTCTCGGGCTAAATCTAGTACAGTTTAAATCAATAGGGTCGTTTTACATAGCCAGATGACGTCATAGCAATTTTAGGAAAGAACTGAAAATGGCAATATTTGAAATCAAAATGTCAAAAGTCGCCAAACCTATGACGTAATATGTTCCTAAAGTTGTATGAAACGTCGGGGTCGCATACACATAGTTGCAAATATCTCCGAAATTTGTGCATTTAAGTTCTTTTTTATTCGCCTGCCCCAGCACCGCCGCCTGCACACCTGGGGCTAACTCACCCGGGTGATGGTGAGCACCAGGTCTGTGGAGGTGGCGAGCGGGCTGAGCTCCCCGTGCAGCCGGTAGCCGACCACGCGCGGCAGCAGCATGCTGATAGCTTGCCCCAGCATCACGGCTTCCGCTTCGATACCTGGAGCACAGTGGAAATAATAAGATTTACGGCATAGATATTAGATATAATTACGTACCCTTATAGGCATGAAACACATGCATCAGCTGTACCTAGAGCCTCGCAGAAGTGTGGTAACTGAAAGGAGCACACAGACATGCCCCGAATTGCAAATTTAAATTGCTAGTACCTTTGTTATTTTAATCAATTATAAATTAATAATAAAAATAATAAAATTAATAAAAAATGATTGTATTAATAATAATGTCATAACAATATCTATGGACGCTTCACACCACGTCAATCTGGCCCCGTGCTAAGTATCTGAAGAACTTGAGTTACAGGTACCAGACAACGGGAAGTACATATATTTAATACTTTTATACTATACATATATTTAAGATTTTTACTATATTATACACATTTATAATACACATCCATGACCCAGGAACACAGAAAAACTATTTTGTTCCTTCGGCGTGATTCGAACCCGCGACCCCCGGCTTGAGCACCGACGCGCTAAACCACTGAGCCACAGAGGTCGTCAAAGTATTTTATCATGGTGTTGTAGTGTAGACGAAATAAGCTTAGGTAACATTCGTATTGAGGTTTGACACCTCGACTCTCTGGCGTTAAGCGTGCTGTTCTAGATTCTGGACTCCTTGGATCCCCTAACTCACCACCAACACCCCAGCCCACCACGCCCAGGCCGTTGATCATGGTGGTGTGGCTGTCGGTGCCCACCACCGAATCGGGGTACACCATGTCCCCGGTGAACACCACGCGCGCCAGGTACTCCAGGTTCACCTGTAAGATAGGAGTGATATCAAGGTCTGACAGAAAAACGTCGTGGAACAACTGTGTTTCATAAGTATAATATGGGTGTTCAAGATATAAGGTATTTTCCTATGACTAATGTCTAAACGGTGATTCATGAAATTATTCAAAATTCCAGTTTACTGACAGAGATAACAAATCCTACTTTAGGAGCCGGCTAAGGAATTGCAAGTAATCTAAAAGTGAGATCATTGGCAAGTTATCTAAAAGTGAGATCTTTTGCGAGTAATCTAAAAGTGAGATCTTGACGAGTAATTTAAATGTGAGATCTTTGGCAAGTAATTTAAAAGTTAGATCTTTTGCGAGTAATCTAAAAGTGAGATCTTTGACGAGTAATTAAAAAGTGAGATCTTTGTCAAGTAATCTAAAAGTGTGATCTTTGGCAAGTAATCTAAAAGTCAGATCTTTGGCAAGTAATCTAAAAGTGAGATATTTGGTGGGTAATCTGAAAATGTGATTTTTGGCTGGGTGTTAGTGCATAGTGCATGAACATAATATTTATACCTGATGGACAATGCCGGATCCCGGGGGTACAATGAGCATGTTGTTAAACGCTTGAGCACCCCACTGTAAAATACATTTTTTTTTAAATAAACGAAAATTTGGTACCTGTAAACCATCGTTTCTCAACGGGGGGTCGAGTTTGTTTTTAAAGGGGGTCGCAGTCTGTTGAAAAATAATAAATACAAACTACATATAGGTACAAAAGATTCGTTCGAAAATTCGAACCAGTGAATCCTAATATAACGTATAGCTGACAAAAATAGCGCGCTGTGTACATATATTATAATCTTATAGTGACGGGTTCGCAAGACTTTTTACTTAAGTTTTTGGCTTTCTCATGGGTCGCGACATAAAAATGGTTGAGAAACGATGTTCTAAGTCAACAGACTCTAAAGGACAATATCCTTTTAGTTTCAAATAATTATATGTTCAAAATATATCACCTTTAGAAACTGGAATCTCTCCTTGTTCCTCTCAAACTCAAGTTCTTGATTCTTATTCAACGCGTCAGGTCTAGAAATGACATTTTATTTATGTTATTGAAATCACTGTGTAGTGCATTTTTCAGGTGAAATTTAGAATAATAATAATATCTATGGACGCTACCACACTACGTCAATCTGGTCCTGTACTCAGTATCCGAAGAAATTGTAGCACAGGTATCAGACAACGGAAATATATTTAATACTGTCAGAGGTAGTATATATATATATGTAATAGGTGTTTACCATGAAATTACCGTTCTGTAGTACTGGCCATTTGAAATCAAAATAATTTTTGTTGATTGTGGAAGCTGATGATACACAATCTACGGCTGAATTAGCAGCAGCTTTCGACGTTAGCGTCAAAACAATATTGGTCCATTTGCGTCAAATTGGCAAGGTAAAAAAGCTTGACAAATGGGTGCCCCACGAACTCAATGATAGCCAGCGCGAAGTACGCGTCGAGACGTGCCTTGCACTGCTCAACAGACACACAAATGAAGGAATTTTGAACCGCATTGTTACCTGCGATGGAAAATGGATTCTGTTTGATAACCGCAAGCGCTCAGCAAGTTGGTTGGATCCTGGTTCAGCACCTAAACAATGCCCTAAACGAAAACTTACCCCTAGAAAAGTGATGGTCACTGTTTGGTGGTCTAGCGCCGGTGTGATTCATCTCAGCTTCTTACCAAACGGGGTGAGCATTACTGCAGATGTGTACTGTGAAGAACTGAACACAATGATGGAGAAGCTGGCACATCTCCAACCAGTATTGGTCAATCGCTCGTCTCCGCTGCTCCTGCACGACAACGCGCGACCTAATACTGCACAGCAGACGGTCTCCAAGTTGCAAGAACTAGGGTTGGAAGCTCTCCGACATCCGCCCTACTCACCAGACCTTGCGCCTACAGACTACTACTTTTTCCAGAATTTGGATAACTTCTTGGAGGGAAAAAAATTCAATACCCGTGAGGCAGTTCAAAATGCCTTTGAAGAATTTGTTGCCTCCCCGTCCAGCTGATTTCTTTAAGAAGGGCATCAATAAACTGCCACTGCGTTGGAAAAGATGCATTAATTGCATGGGTAATTACTTCGATTAATACAAATAAAAAATACATGAAAAAAATCGTTAAAATTTTTTCATACAAAACGGCAATTTCATAGGCAAAGACCTAATATTATCTCTGAGTATTATGTTTTGTTATTCTGTTTGAAGGTCATTTATTCAAGTCGAAGTCACTCACGATCTGGCGAAATCCACCTGCACGGAGTGGTCGATGACCAGATCAGCTGGGCAGATGGGATTGATCTTGTCCGGGTTCCCGCCCAAGCTCCGCACCGCGTCACGCATCGCTGCAAAGTCCACTACCGCCGGGACACCCGTGAGGTCCTGGAGAAAGCGAGGTATTTTAGTAAATATAATATGGTCATGAAACTGGAATGATTATTATCTATGATAATATTATAGAGAAAATACGCCTCCATGGTCTAGTGGTTGGAGCTTGGCTCTCGACTCGGAGGTCGTGGGTTCGATTCCCGCATTGTAATAACAAAAATGTTGTTTCCAAGTTTGGTTAGGACAATGCAGGCTGATCACCTGATTGTCTGACAAGAAAGATGATCCGTCGGATGGGCATGTAAACAGTCGGACCTGCGCCTGATCTCTCGCCAGTCGTGTCGGTTATCCGCCCTACTGGGTTATGAGAGTAAAAGGAGGAGAGAGTGCACATTTGGGTACTATAAAATTACTCCTGCGTAACTGGCCTGGTTTCGATGAAACCGGCCACCGTCACCGAAAACGGTGTGTGGGGGGGGGGGGGGGGTATGGAGAAAATATTGGTTTGAATGTATGTCTGTTTGCATTGAATAGGCTCTAAAACTACACACCACAGACAGATTAGATCACGGGGAAGGACATTGGGATAATTTTTTCACGGAAAAAAAAGTTTACGGTTCCGCGAGATTTACCGTCAGCACGCGCGAAGTTGCGGCCAATATTTAGTATTAAATATACCCAATTGTGAGGATCTTAAGAAGTCGAGTTGGTAGCATTAAAAACGGTGAGTATAAAGCCTGTGACGTTTTAAATAGGCGGTTAACATGATTATGTACCTATCGATATCTACAATAATAATAATAGCTCCCCACACCGATTTCGGTGACGGTGGCCGGTTTCATTGGGACCAGACCAGCTTGCAGCTACGCAGGAGTTTCTCTCCTTTTATTCTCGAATCCCAGTGGGACGAATGACCGACAAAACTGGCGAGAGATCAGCATCGCATGGATCATCTTTCTTGTCAGACAATCAGGTGACCAGCCTGCATTGTCCTAACCAGACTTGCAAACAACATTTTTTTGTTGTTCCAAAGCGTGGACCGAGCTCTCGACATCCGGAATCCAAAGCCAAGAGAAACACTGGACCACGGAGGCGAGACGAAATTGATGTCTACAATACATTAGCATCATAGTATCTGTGGTATTTTCCCAGTTTTACCTGCAGTATAACCCTGGCGGGTCTAAACGCGATCTCCACTCCCCCATCGACCGTCTGATTCTTCTCCCAGTCCAGAACATTCTGGACGTCCTTCTCCCGCACCTGGAAGTTGTCGCAGTTGCGCACGCACGACTCCAGCAGAACTCTGATGCTGAATGGGAGACGACCTGAGGGAAATAAAGATATTGAGCTGCTATTTGAACAGTATGACCACAATCTCAAAACTACATAAATAATTTTATTTAGGTGAGGACATTTTAATATGTATGTAGGTCACACATCAAAATGGTCTCATTTTACTCCTAAATATTTTTATTAATTATACATTTACATTATGAAATAATCTGTTTTATTACTTTCTTAGAAAAAAATCTAAAAATGAATCTAGCCTGTTTATCGCAAAATATTATTAATCCAAGTATTATTTATCGAAAAAAAATATTTTTTCTTTATTTTATCGCGGTTTTTAAAAATCCCAACCCACGAAATACTTCTCTATACATAAAATGTAATCTAAATAAAACTTCTTTTCGTATTTTAATCCTATTTATTTTCTTTTAGTTCTTTCCACAAATCCCTTAAAGTCCCTTAGATTTTCAACAAATAAAAATGTGTTATTCAAAATAAGGTAAAAGTATTGAGAATAGTTAAATTTTTCCTTCCACATACTTTCGAATGCCTGCCAAGGCCAATGGAAAACCCATTATGTACACTTAGCTACCATTTCTTCAGTGGACTTCAGCTACTACACTACGAAATCCTAATAAGGGTTTCTTGTAGTTACTACGGAGCCCGTAATAACGTGTTAAACTCACCATACTTATCGCCAAACGCTTTCAGGTCATAGTACTTGTAAGTTTTCCCGTTCACTTCGAATGTCTTCAGCAGTCTCTCGTAGGGGTTTGCAGCTGAAAATAGAGAATATCGTATGGAAAATGAATATAGAGGTGAAACATACAAAATATTTTGTAAAAATCTAAATTTCGACCTTTATACTTTAGCAATAAGGTCCTAAAAGCAGTGCGCGCACTGGCAACAAAATTGTCTCCTTCCTCCACCATTTGCATTCCGATTATCGACTTAGCGCACGCGAAATAGAGTCAACTTTTCCGCGAAACATGACCATATAGAAAAACAATCATGTTTTGCGGAAAAGTTAACTCTATTTTGCGCACGCTAAAGTTCATGATCGGAATGAGCACCAACGCGCTCCACACAACGCAACTACCGAGCCACAGAGGTCAACATTGACCTTTGGAAGGTCACACGCATTTACATCACTTGCGATTGAGGTATGTTGTGTACATTTCATTAACATTGAATCCTGAATCTTGACTTCCTATTATTTGGTAATCCTCTAATGGATTTGTGTTAAGATATATAGACCCGAAGGGAGTTTAGGACAGGGATGCCAGACGTCCCGTATTTTAGGCGAGGGCTATATTGTCCGGTATCGATTAGGCCGGTGAGAATTTAGAGCACTGAAAATAGAACTCTGCGCTAGTACAATAGAGCTGAAAATCGAACACACGAGGGTCAAGTCAAATGTCAATGTTAAATCTGACAGCTCGACACTCGACACTTCGATTTTCAACTCGATTGTATTAGCGCCGAGTTCCATTTTCAGTGATCTGAATTTTCCCGGGCCCGTCGGATTCCGGATCTTAGTCCCAGCCTTAGGTACGAGGGCGGCACTGAAAATTTCGAGAATCAAGGAAGTGACAAAACATTACTATTTAAAAATGTATTTATTGCTTTTCGAAGTATTCTCCGCGAAATTTGACACATTTTTCCATACGATGGGACCAATCATTGAAGCAACCATTCCATTCGGAAGTTGGGGTCTCCAAAATGGCCGTTTTGTAGGCGTCCACAGCTTCTTCAGGTGATGAAAATCTTTGACCACGCAATTTATTCTTTATTTTAGGGAAAGTATAGAAATCATTAGGGCTTAGGTCGGCGGATGGTCTAATAATTCTATGATTTCTTGCTCTAAAAACTCTTTTGTTCTGTGCGCGGTGTGAGAACTCGCATTGTCGTGATGGAAGATGATGCGGCGGTTGCAGTTCTCTTTACGGAGTTCAGAAACGACCTGTGGCAAACAAATGTTAGCATACCATTCTGCATTAACCGTTCTTTGTCCCTCAAGAGGAATAGTCGCAACATGGCCGGTTTTGGAGACAAACGTGGCCACCATTTTTTTTGCAACACTCCGTGAACGAACAATTTTTGTTGGCTTTAACTCATTTTCGAACACCCAAACTCATGACTGGTTTTTTGTTTCGGGTTCGTACGCGTATATCCAGGATTCGTCACCTGATACGATGTTGTATACAGCATTTGAGGATCCTGCGTGGAATCTTTCGAGAGTTCTGACGCACCAAGTAACACGAGCCGCTTTTTGCTCTTCACAGAGCAAATGAGGTATCCATCGGGAAAACAACTTTTTTACACCTAATTGTTCATGCAAGATTATTTGTATTTGACTCATGCCAATGTCCAAAGTTGCCTGAATTTCGCGGTATGTCACATGTCGATCTTTCTTAATCAGCTGACGCACATCATCAACGTTTTCTTGGGTGACTGCAGTTTTTGGACGACCTTAACGGGGATCATCACTGAGCTTGACACGTCCACGTTGAAATTCAGATAACCAGCGTTACATTGTGGTTTTGGATGGGGCTTCATCACCAAATGCAGAAATCATCCGGTCAACACACTGTTTTTGTGTTAAACCACTTCGAAAGTCATAATAAATCATCGCTCTAGAATTTTCTCGAGTCAATTCCATTTTCTCAACGACTAAACAAGTTTGACAAGACCTTGTGACAAGACCGAGAATCTTTTTTTAAATAAATAAACGGTATTCGATTTTTAAAACCAAGGAGTTTTAAATTAAAAAGATTTTAATATGACAGGAACAGTGGAAATATTCCATTCCCGATACTTTTAGTGCAGCCCTCGTATTATTTAAAACGTCCCGCCGGGACAAGCGCTGTCTCGTAAATCGAGCGATGTAGGGAAAGTACTCAGTACCCACGCACATAATGATCGCAATATCCCATACATATAAAATACGAGCTCTAGCGCGCTAAAGCTAACTAAATATCATGCTCAACACGCTCGTTCCTCAAAAAAATATTAAAAAAGGTTATTTTTTAATGTTAGTAATTAACTTTGTTGTTTTTGTCCCAGGTTAAAAATTCAAATTCCGTATTTTTTGGCTTGTCATGTCCTTCGTCGGCTGTTTTTTTGTTGGTAACAACAATTTTCCCATCGTTTTGCTAAAAGATGGCCCCGTGCCAGTTTCTTACGCCGATTCTTCACGCCGGCCTAGTTTCTGAACCGGTGGTGGGCACCATGTAGGACAATTCTGCAAGAGTTACTTTGTAACGTACACGGAGATAAAAAGTTTGAGTTTGACAAAAAGTCTGGCTAGGGTTTAGTTGGGAATTGAGTAGTTGGGAAATATGGACCAGGAACGCAAGTGCGTTGTGTGTGTCAATGGGCGTCGGTAGTCGCTATAGTATATCATGTGACCTTAAATTATGACAAAAATTATCCTTTAAAGTAATTAACGTCAAAACGATACTGCGCGGCGACCGCTTGACATTCAAAGCGGCAGTGGCGCGCCGCACCGCGGCAGTGCGAGGGTTAGGAAATGTTTATCATGTTATTTTTGTTTAAATTACGAGAGTTTTTAGTAAATACTGTCATCACTCATGTAATATTGTAGCCTAATGTTGGGTTAAATACATAATTTGAATAAAAATACGCCTTGTATAAAAAATAATGAAATAGAAAACCACATACCTTCCTATCATGTTAGCTAAATATCGAAAAACATTATTATATACCTATTTGTTCTATTACGTGCTAATAAACCTTGTACAATATATTTAAATACCAATATAATATGTATATTAGGTCTATGATGAAATATGAACGTATGAAAAAAATTAAACGAATTTTTTTCATGTGTTTTTTATTTGTATTAATCGAAGTAATAACCCATGCAATCAATGCATCTTTGCCAACGCAGTGGCAGTTTATTGAAGCCCTTCTTAAAGAAATCAGCTGGACGGGAGGCAACAAATTCTTCAAAGGCTTTTTGTACTGCCTCTCAGGTAGTGAATTTTTTTCCCGCCAAGAAGTTATCCAAATTCTGGAAAAAGTAGTAGTCAGTTGGCGCAAGGTCTGGTGAGTAGGGCGGATGACGGAGAGCTTCCAACCCCAGTTCTTGCAACTTGGAGACCGTCTGCTGTGCAGTATGAGGTCGCGCGTTGTCGTGCAGGAGCAGCGGAGACGAGCGATTTACCAATGCTGGTTGGAAATGTGCCAGCTTCTCCATCATTGTGTTCAGTTCTTCACAGTACAAATCTGCAGTAATGCTCACCCCGTTTGGTAAGAAGCTGTGATGAATCACACCGGCGCTAGACCACCAAACAGTGACCATCACTTTTCTAGGGGTAAGTTTTCGTTTAGGGCATTGTTTAGGTGTTGAACTAGGATCCAACCAACTTGCTGAGCGCTTGCGGTTATCAAACAGAATCCATTTTTCATCGCAGGTAACAATGCGATTCAAAATAACTTCATTTGTGTATCTGTTGAGCAGTGCAAGACACGTCTCGACGCGTACTTCGCGCTGGCTATCATTGAGTTCGTGGGGCACCCATTTGTCAAGCTTTTTTACCTTGCCAATTTGACGCAAATGAATCAATATTGTTTTGACGCTAACGTCGAAAGCTGCTGCTAATTCAGCCGTAGATTGTGTGTCATCAGCTTCCACAATCGCCTTTAATTCGTCATTGTCAACCAAAGTCTTCGAACGACCGCGAGGTTCATTTTTCAGGTCGAAATTTCCAGAACGGAAGCGAGCAAACCAAGAACAGGTGGTGCGTTGGTTTGTAGTGTTAGCTCCGTTAAACGTCGTTGATGTTGCGTACCGCTTGTGCCGCGTTGCTGCCACGACGGTACTCATGTTCCATATTTACTCAAATTTTTAACGTATCCATGATGACGAAAAAGATTGATATGCGATGAAAATGTAACACTAATCACTAAACAAATGACTACTTTTGGAAAAAGAATTCCATGTTTTAAAAATAAAATTAATTTGAAATTAGAATTCTTAGCCAAACAAAAATTATTTTGATTTGAAATGTACTGCCAGTACTGCAGGACGGCAATTTCATAGGTAAATACCTATTATTATAATGTGTATTAAGGGGCCAACCACGCGTGCATAACACGCCCATTTATTATTATTACGCACATTAATTATTATTATTCTGAATGAAGAACTCCGTGGCCTAGTGGGTAGACGGTTGGATTCGCACTCGAGAGGGTGCAGGTTCGATTCCCAGGTGGTGGCGTGTACCAGTGAGACTTTCAGATCTCAATCATCCAATAACGGATGAACAGGCCTAAGTTTTTTTTTCTGAATGAAAATTACTAAATAACCTTTAATACATAAATGTTCATATTCCGTGAAAAAACGGATAGTAATACCATATAATATGTATATATTATAGACGAGGCAAGATGAGGCATATCGAGGCAAAAACTGTCCATACTTAGATGGCCCCACTTTTGGGGGTTTGGGGCCGTTTTGACATTTCAGGTATGGTGAGATCAAGATGGCTGTCATTTTAGGTATGGTGAAATCAAAATGGCGTAACTTTTCCTGGTATGAATATTTGTTCTGTTGAATGTACGTCATAGGCCATAGCCCATCCTTAGCTTTGAAATCTTTGACATAGCCCTCACGTTAACCTATGTACCTACTTCCCTCAGCTCAGTCTCATGTGTAAGTCCTAGCTTACACATACATATTGAGGGAGTTTTGCCGGGAATTCAATGGGTGACGTTGTGGATTTTGTATTTCCTCATAAATTTGTGTTATTTCGGTTCTTAATGTGTAACATTTTACACAATACAATAGAATATTAACCATGAAATATTCGTTAACGTGCACAAGTCCACACTTGTGTGCACAAGTCCACACAAGTGGTACAACTTCAAAAAAACGTGCTATTTTGTGTTCCTTCCAAACTCCCTAGAAAATATCAGTAAAGCTTCTACCACTTTACTGACTGACTTGACTCATTCACTGCACTGACTATCTATTTGGACTTTGACTAGACTTTAGACTTGACGATTTAGGAATACGATGTTGAAATTGAAACGAAAATTCTATTTCCCGCCTTTTTAACTTGACACTGGCGAATGGTTTTAAGCCGACGCCATATATTTAAAAAAATATATAAATAATGAATAGATACCTAGTGGTGATAAAGATTAGGTAGGTACCTAGTTAATTATTAATGTGTAACTTGTAAGGCACAAGTTTTTTAAATCTCTGATTAGACTAATATAACGTAAGTATACTATAGTCCATATATGGGCAACAACCGGCCCGCGGGCCAGATCCGGCCCGCTGTAAGATATGATCCGGCCCGCGAGACATTTTGAAAAAACCCAATTAAAAAAATATTACATTAGGTACTTATACTCACGGGAGTGACAGTGAGGCGGCAAACATCAAATCCTTTGATGTTTGCCGCCTCACTCTTTGATAATCGCCGCCACTCGGCTTGCTCGATCAAATTCTTTGAAGTTTGCCGCCTCACGGGCGACACATCAAAAGATTGATTGCTTCTCAATTATTCTAAACTAGTTTATTCCAGATTATTTCTTCATTTTGCCTATATAAGCGGGTGGATGGCCCGAACGTTAGTTCAGTTCTATTTGAGCTACCGAGGTGATAACTTGGACAAGCGATATCCTAGCGAACTGCTCGAGCCGTCAACTTGCTTTGTAACTATGTGTGCATCTTGAGTGGTTACTAACTATAGTTTGTTATTAAGTTTATTGAACAAAAAGTAAACAAAAATGATGTCTGGTGGAAAGAAACGAAAAGTAGATACAGAGGGTCGCCAGTTTCAAGAAAAATGGACTGAACAATTCTTTTTTATCTTGCACGATGGTAAAGCCTATTTGTTTGTTGTGTAATGAATCCATTTCAGGAATGAAAGAATTCAATATAAAGAGGCATTACTCAACTAAGCACGCTACGCTGCACTCACTGACAGGACAATTAAGAATAAACAAAATCCAGAAGCTTACCGCAAATTTGGAAAAACAGCAACAAATGTTTCATAAACAAAGAACACAACTTGATAATGTTGTGAAAGCTAGTTTTATAGTTCGCTCAAAATTGGCAAAGGTATTAAAACCATTTGCTGAAGGAGAATTTATCGAGGTGTGTATGTTAGAAGTTTGCGGTATTTTGTGTCCTGAAAGGAAAAATTAATTTGAAAAAATTAGTTTGTCAAGACGAACTGTTGTTCGACGTATAGAAATGATGGCTAATGATATAAAAACAATATTAACTGACCGTATGGCTGGTTTTGAATAATTTTCCATAGCATTAGACGAGAGCACCGATTTGTCTGACACAGCTCAACTGGCTATATGTATTCGAAGTGTTGATAAGGAGTTCACTGTTACTGAGGAATTGCTTGCTTAACAGCCGCTAACAGGAACCACTACAGGAGAGGATATTTTTATTGAAGTTCAAAAGGTATTCACAAGTTTTGGCTTGCCATAGTCAAAATTAATTTGAGTATGCACTGATGGTGCACCTTCTATGTTCGGCTTACGTAAAGGTTTCATCAGAATTTTGAATGAAAAAGCAACAGAATTAAATGTGCAAAAAGATAATTTGATAGTGCTTCATTGCATTATCCACCCACAGAACTTGTGTTCTAAGTCCATTCGACTCCAGAATGTTATGCATGTGGTAGTAAAAACCATCAACTTTATTAGATCCCGAGGGCTTAACCATCGTCAGTTCACGGCGTTTTTGGATGAAATATCAGCTGAATATAACGACGTAACATATTATTGTGAAGTCAGATGGCTGAGCAAAGGAAAAATGTTAAAACGGTTTTACGAGCTTAGAAATGAGATAGCAGATTTTATGAAAATAAAAGATAAACCACTATCTGAATTAAGTGACCCAAAATGGATATGTGACTTACCATTTCGTGTCGATCTTACAGGCTATTTGAATGATTTTATTTGAAATTTCAAAAACAAGGACAGTTAGTAAATGATTTGTACAGCCATTTGAAAGCGTTTCAGATCAAACTACGCTTGTGGGAGTCACAGATGCTGTCTGGTAACAGTTACCATTTCAACGCTCTCTCTGCGTATGAAAATATTGCTTATGCTCAATATGCTGAAGAACTCAAGTTACTGTCGGAACAATTTTCGAACAGATTTAGCGACTTCAAAAACATGGAAGACTGTTTTAGTTTATTTGCTACTCCTACAAAATGTAATGTACAAAATGCTCCAATACACTTACAAATGAAGTTGATCGAGATTCAAGAAAACTCACTCCTAAAATCCAAATTTGAAGATGTAGATTTGTGCGATTTCTACAAAAAATACCTAGAAAAAAGACAATTTTCCGCAGCTTAGAAAATTCGCAAGAAGATTGATTTGTGCGTTTGGCAGTATTTATAAATGCGAACAGTTCTTTTCATTGATGAAAGTTAATAAATCAACACATCGTACAAGACTGACTGACGATAATTTGTAAAATTCTTTACGTCTTTGTATCAGTGGAATTAATCCAAATATCGATGGATTAGTTTCCCAAATTCAAGCTCAAGTGTCTCATTGATTTCGGTGAATTTAACTTTCGTAGTTTGTAACAATTGCTTTAACGATTTAATTATAATGTACCATTTTTTTAAATTCATTTTGTTATTTTAATAAATTGTACTTTAGTAATATTGTCGTATTACTTCATGTCTAATATCTATCGCAAAAAATATTATCACTACTTTAAAATGCACAAGTAGGTACTTTTAAACGCGGCCCGCGAACGTATCTCCACGCTAAAGTTTGGCCCTAAACATGATAAAGGTTGCCCATACCTGCTATAGTCAGTATGAAACACATAAGCAGAGTTCACAGAATACTTTTATATCTACAATTTATATAAGTATTGCAATATCTCCCGTAAAAATATATTTTATGATATCAAGATAAATTTTGATACTCTTGAAATAAAGCAGGGAAGTAAAAAAAAAATGCAGTCATTAATTTGACATAATAACTTTAAAAACGCTTTACACGTCGTATGTCTGGAGCCCCGGATATGCCGTCCACGTTCAGAGGTTAAAAAAAGTACAAAAAGCGTTTATAAAATGCCTCGACTATCACTCTGGAGTCCAGTGTATATGTGTCCAGAGTCTGGACACATATACACTAATTACAAGGAAAGCTCTAAACGTCATCGTATGATGTCTCAGTATTCCAGACCACTACCTGGATGCTATTTTTCTGCATAAAATTGTTAAAAATAATATCAACTGCCCAGATTTATTATACATGGTACATTTTAAGGTAAGGTTCTACCTCCTCACGTTTTCGGGGACACTTTTCATGTTCCTTTCTGCCATACAAATTACGCAAAAAATAGATTTCTCAGGCGTTCCTGCTTACATATTATAATAAAAATTTAAACGAAGTTGTCTTTTCAAAGTTGTGCAAATATAAAAAACGAGTGCTTGAATTGTTCGAAATGTGAATCTGAAAATATTTTATTTTTGGTACCTATCTATTCAATATTCATATTTGTAAAGTCGTATTGTTCTGTTTGTGACGGAGACTGTTCCTCTAACTAGTGCGATGTATTTCGAAGTATATAATTACTTGTAGCATTTAATGGTAATGTAGGTTGTGTTGTTATCAAATTTGGAAACGTTTTTGTAAAAAACTGTTTTTACCTAAATAAATAAAAAATAAATAATAAAAGTGGTGTATTAAGGATATTATGATGTAGATTGTAGGTAAATTGATATTGCAGTAAACCTAACTATGACTAGGGTTACCAGGGGTTGAAATCGAAAAGCCACTTTAGTCATAAATAAAACTCAGTAGATTATCACTACGTTTCATTATCGTTTCTTACAATATTATTTGTACATAATAGTCACACATAATATAATTTCAAACATCTGACTTGTACAAGTTATATTTCTGCCCACTAGCAACTGCAGCTATCAAAAAATATTTTGTGTACAAATGTCACTATTGACTATTTATTGATGATATAAAATTCGGTCTCGAATGAAATCTGGGCGGAGTCCGGTCTATACCTTTCAAATCCAGTCTATATCGGATTTATCCGGACAGATGGTAACCCTAACTATGACACATGATTGCATTCCAATAGCAATTAATATTTAAATGCTGTTGACATGTTGGCTAGTCTAGGCAACCATTATTAGCCAGCAACACGTGATAAAGTGCAGTTTTTAAGTATATAATAATAATATGTATGTTAGTCTGTAAGGTATTTATAAATATTATAAACTATGCTGCCTGAATTTAATATTATTTATTTATTTATTATACTCGTTGCTAATTATTTCAACTGTCTGGTACCCATAACACAGGTTCTTCGAGAACTTGCCACAGGACCAGATTGATGTGGTGTGATATTAAAATTTACTAGAGGTCACCTGTGGTCAAAATTCACCCATAATAATTCATATAATTTTTAAGTTTCAACTTTATAAGGATACTTTTGCCTGATAAAAAAAATTAGAAAACATTCATATTGTAACAGATTAAAAATGTTAACACGTAACAAACGCATGGTAGTTGTGTTAATAATCTAAAGGTAGTGTGTGTTGTTGTAATTAATTATAGTAATTATGTGTATTTCTAAGCATTATTCAATAAAATAAAATATTCAATAATAATTTCTGCACACCTTCCTTCACATTAACTTTAATTTACTGGCCAAATTTCATACTTCTCGGGTCGCACAATTCTTGTAAAACTGTACTGCAAGTTTTTGCCTCACATATTAATATATAACTTATGCAGATAGCTAGCCAAAATGATTGATAGATAGTCAAACAGAATCCTAATCTAACCTATCAGTGTTAAAACTTTATAAGATAGTTAGTTACTTGTATGACAATGTTACATTTAAATTACAATTTATTTCGTAAATATGTAAAATCCACCAGTAAGTACCTATTCAAGTAGTAAATAGCGTAAACGAATTAGTTAATTTAAATATGTATGAAATGTTACTTTGTCAGTAGGTAAGTTATAACAGACACCTAATCTGAAGGTTAGTTTCTACATATTAATTACGTTAACTTTAGCGACCATTTATAAGTTGTTTTTTAACATAAAGTAATGGAAATTAAACACGCTCAAAGGTCCTTTAAAGGTTCAAAGTTTATATTTATCAAGAATTAAATAATAAACAATCGATATTTACATTTCTGCAGTCACTTGATAATGAGATATCATTGTACAAGGTTCAAATGGTAAACACCTCAAATAGTACATCTGATAAGACTTCGTCAGGTGCACATTGAATTACTTTAGATTCATTAAAATTAAATACTCTAAAATAATAAAATAAAAATACTCACTCGCCATGGTAGTTTGTCAAAAAGTCACGTACAAACTAGCGATGTCCCAACCCGCAAAATGTCAAATGGTTTTATCGATGTCGATAGAGTGCGAATCAGTAGCCGAGCGATCACTGTCGATCCAAACCACAGAACACTATTACTTCTACCGGAGATCCAAACTACCAACTGATTGTGAGAAACGAGTTTCATTTGCGTTTTTTGCACGTGTCCCATTATTATTATACAATATACTACAGCTACTACCCACGTCAGTCTAAACACAATTTCTACATTTGGATTTTAGTTAAAAAATCATGATACTAATTAAAATAATAAATTTTCATGTGAATAGGAGGTATCCTATTTAGGAGTATTATTAGTATTAGTATTTATAATAGGAGGAAAAATTTTTTTTAGGTATAAATTTTTTTGATATTTTTGGGGCCAATAAGACATAATATGAAGTATGGTGAAATTTGGATTTATCATAGGGATGTTGCCTAGTGTGGATTATCACATTTTTATAAATTAAATTTTAAAATTGTTAAATAAAGATATATAAATCTAAAAGAAATAGGTATTTAGATAAACGCATTTAAAAATTATAGGAAAATGAAAAATATTGCCCATCTCTTTCTCGCAAAACGATTTGTCATTTGCTACGTCACAAGTTGCAACCGCCATACATTTTGTAATGAAAAATGTATGGCGGGTGCAACTTGTGATGTCACAGGCCGATATATCGCTCTCTTTCATATTGAAAATTTAATTTTCTTGTATCTTCGTTTTTTTAAGATAAACGAAAATGGGTTCAAGATTGTATATTACCAATATGTTGTCTTACATCGAAAAGCTTCTACCACTTTACTGAATCGACTGACTTGATTCATTGACTAGACTGCCTTGACGATTTAGGAATACTGTGTTGAAAATTGAAACATTATTCTATTTCCCGCCTTTTTAACTTGACATTGGCAAATGGTTTTAAGCGGACGCCATTTATTTAAAAATTAAACATATAGTTTTATGACATTTGACATTTAAGTTTTGACAGTTGAAATGCGGCGTTAGGCAAGCGTCAAGCGTGCGAGTTTTTTTGAAAATCCGTTGCGTATTACTGATTTTTTTATGTTTTAACTTATTTTATTTATAAATTTAATCTATAAAATGGCTTCTTTTAATTTCAATTCAATAAACTCAGTGTTGGGGAACTTAAACAGACCGGTGTGTGGTGTGGATTTTTCCGGAAAATCATTGAAGTTGGACACCGAAGCCGATGGTAAATATACGCACATATCTTTTACATATTACGCATACCGTGTACACTTAATAAATAAAAAATATAATTCGTATGATAACTCCCTTTTATATGCGTTCTGAAAAATTAAAATATGTAAAGAACTGTTAACTTTACAAAGGCTAACCTGTATGATGCATGCATGTTCATTTCTTTGCGCTTTAACAGAGGAGCTGTCTGTCCCGCTCACTGTTCCCGCAGCAATGTCCCGCTCTTACAGACAGACAACAATCTCAGTATGAATCTCCATATAATTCTATTAAATACATTTTTAACTGCCTGGAAGCAATGCACCTGTGGAAAGAGTTTCTTTTTTAATGAATAGGATAAGGACAAATGACTAAACAGAGTGATTAAGACTATTATCAACGAATCATGTTTCAATTTCCATCCTATTAGTTGAAATCTGGACCCTGACATTTTGAAACTGATTTTTCCTGCTGAGAAATACAGAACAAAGGAATAGGCTACCTACTTGACTCATATTTAATTTCATATATTGAAGAAGTATTTTTTTACCTTTAGTACTTGGCTTAGGAAAACATATTCTAGCGATATCATAAATTAAAAACTTAAGATTGATAAATAAAGTTGATATATAATTTGTATTTTTGTTTCTTTATTTCTACTTATGAAAACATTTTGAAGTAACCAACCGGCAAGGATGTGACGACACAAACACACTAAACTCATATGTAGTAGTGAAACGGAACGTTGCTGTAAATAAATAGTTCATGACATCTTAAAAAGTTATTTATGTCAAAACGTCAAACAAAACGTAACACCACCATTTTGCTACTACGGACTATAGCACAGATTACAAATAATACTAGTATGATGTCACAGCACAGATAATCTATCAACCAACATGGCAAATAGTTTTCGGCGGTTTACAATTATGAAGCGTTTAGAACATAAATAAAAACAAGGTCAAGTAGCCTATTTATAGAGCCTACACTGCAAATTTCAATCTAATGTTGATTCATTTGCTTTAAATAGGTTTATTTACAAAATTTTGCAGGCGTCCTTCTCTTTATTATGGAGATGTTGTCCATATGGAATTCAAACTACACCTAAAGTTTATTGATTTTTTAATAAAATGGACCATGAAATGTGCAGATGGATCGCCTGATGGTTAGCGATTCCCCATGGACACTTGCAACACCAGAAAAGTTGCACTTGTAACTTTTCTGGTGTTGTGCATTCTTGTTCCTCAAAATCTACAACCCAATTGGGCCTCCGGTCACACATTATGTCTGTTACATGTTAGCTTATGCAGGTTTTCTGAGAGGCTGTGGTAATTATCCAGTTGAGCTAGCTAATTCGTGCCAAAGCATGGCTTTCCCATGTTGTTGAATGATGATGGAAGTTTATAGAATAAGCACTTTTCATTGTTATCTCTAATGCCTCGTTTCTGTGGTGAATATGTTGGTAGTTTATCTCTTCAATAGTGCTTTTGTTTAGATAATGAGATTGTGTTATCCAATCAAAAGCTCCATTGATGAATAGATAAACTACAGACAATTTCACCTCAGAAATGGCACATTAATCATGTTAAATCTAAGTATTTAACCACTTTCAATGTTTCCAGCAAAACCAATCATAGATGCCATCAATGCCTGCTCTGATCTTCAGTACCTGACCCTCACGGGAAACACATTAGGGGTGGAGGCTGCTAAAGTAATCGCCAAAGCATTGGAGAAGCATCCAGAACTTAAAACAGCGAGATTCTCAGACATGTTCACTGGTCGAATGAAAACTGAGATACCACCAGCTCTAGAAAGTATTATTTATTGGCCACTTGGGGATAAAATATTTTTTTTAATCTATTTAATTTTTTTTCAAATGTTTGACTAAACTTAACATTAAGAAAAAATAAGAAAATATGATGATTTACATCTTTTTTATGTGTAAAACTACTAAAATGTTTACATTTTGTATTTTTTGCATTCCGAATTCTATTTATAAATATGTAGCATATAGGTTCTTTATGATGTTCTGTAATCATCAAATTCATAATTAAAAATAATTTATTTACCTATTACAGACTGCACTAGGAGATGGCATGATAGAAGCCGGTGCCAGGTTATCAGTGCTGGACTTAAGCGACAATGCATTTGGACCTATTGGAGTCGAGGGTCTTGCTCGGTTACTGCAAAGTGATGTCTGCTCAGAGTTAGAGGTGTTGTATATATATTATTACAGGCATTGAGAAGCCGCACTCACATACATTTAATGCTCACTTAAGGAGCTACTCAGTACAGACTTTGGACACAAAGTCCATACAGTTTCTGTCGAAATCTCTACTAAGTGACTCCTTAAGTAGGCATTAAATGTATATGAGTGTGGCTGTCAATGTTTTAACTCTAATAAAGTTTGGACATTATTGCCATAGCAATAAGTAGTACACTGAATTTGTTGGTCACTGTACGGTTCAAACCAATTCAAATAAGGTTAAAAAGAAAATAATTTTGAAACAAATGTTTGGACTCTTGATTGCAAATGAATGCTGCATTATTCCGTTTTTAATGAAACAGGAGTTACGACTAAACAACAATGGGCTTGGTATCACAGGGGGCAAGTTGCTGGCTAAAGCTTTGTCCACCAACCCTCGGAAACTGCGCGTCTTCATTGCTGGCAGGAATCGATTGGAGAATGATGGAGCTAAAGCTCTAGCTGCCGTGTTTCAAGTGAGTCAATACATTTCTTGGTAGTGGTACAGTACAACCACAATCTTCTTTCGTTAATCTTTGGCACTTTATATTTTGTTTAGATTAAAACAGATAATAACAGTGTACAGAAATAATGTAGTGTAAGTAAATAATTATTTGAATATTTACAAATCATAAATATAAACATAATTTCAGAACATGGGTACGCTGGAAGAGATAGCAATGCCACAGAACGGTATATATCATGTGGGTATATCCGCTCTGTCGGAGGCTTTCAAACATAACCCACGGCTGGCCTGTCTCAACCTCAATGACAACACAATTGGACCCAAGGGAGCAGAATCCATTGCCACAGCCTTGCCCAGGTATCTTTGATGCAATATATCCAACTTTTAATAAATTGTATGTGTGCAGATAAAGTGCGGTCGGGAGCACATGGAATTTCGTACATTGACTCATGTCATGTCTCTCACTCGTGCATGAATATATTGCTATCGCATTTACATAGGTACACGACAGGAGCGCTCCCCGACCGCACTTTAAAATTATGTATTTGTGAAAAACACATAAGAACTTGTCTAATTTCTATATTGCAAAATAAATTAACTTTGATAAGTGTGTAAACTTTAGAAATTAATAACAACAGAAAACAACAGAAATTAGTTTTCAGTAAAGTATCATTACATTTTTTTAGATTAAAGAATCTGAAATCTATAAACTTTGGTGACTGTCTCCTCAAGAGCAAAGGTGCGATGGCGTTGGCTAAGAGCATAAAAGATAATTCAGTTTTGATAGAGGTGAGTTTATTGGGGAATGTCTTATATTTTAAGAGAGTAATTCTTGTATATATATAATCAGCTACATGTATTTTTTTGTGTAGTGAATAAAGTTCAATTTTGAATAGCTATCTTAAAAACTCGTGTATCGTCGCGGTGTGAACTGACCCTTATCGTCTGTCCAACAGTCCCTGGACTTAAGCCACAACGAGATCGGTCGTGCGGCGTGCATGGAGCTGGTGAACGCGCTGTCCGCACCGCCCGACAGCCACGACAGACTCACGCGCGTCGTGCTCGCAGGTACCGATCACTTGCAACATAGGCTGGGGCCACTGGCGAATTATTCTGGGGCCACTTGCAACTAAGACTGCGTCGACTTGCAACTTAGACTGGGGCCACTCCAAACTTAAACAGATATCACTTGCAACTTAGACTTGTCCACTATAAGGATTTTTTTTTTTATTGCAGGTAACAGCTTAGGCGGCGCGGCCAATAAGAAGACAATGAAAGAGAAACTTGGGCCATCAGCTGAGCTGAGCGACGGCGAGGGAAGCGAGGATGAATGTAAGTATATTATGTTTTATAATAATTTTGAAATAATATCTATGACGCTTACACACCACGTTAAATCTGGCCCCGTGGTAAGTTCTCGAAAAAAATATCGCCATTCACCAGAATGAAGACAAGGCGCGCGCCCATTATGGTGTCGCGAACCCCGCCGTGCTCGACTCCGTGAACATGGCGGCGGCGCTGCAGTGTCGCGGCAGTCGCATCACCGTCCAGTATGCGTAACGTGACCATTATTTTTTCTTGCCAATGCGGGGACATCTGCGGAATCACGCTTAAAAAAAACGCAATCAAAACACCACCTATTAGTACGTAGAATATTACCTTAAAAACGCGGTGTTTTACTCAATAATTATCTTATAGAGAAAAGCGACATCCTAGGACAATGGAACGAGTCGGATAACGTTTACTGTCTGTCAATACATGTCGCTGAACGACCTATCGAATATCGAAAACGCCAGGCGTTTGTAGCAGCGGGACAGACGGCCTGAAAGCGGGACTGTCCCGCCGAAAACGGGACGTATGGTCACCTTATGTACGCGTCATCATAATGTACGTGCAGATCACTGTATACCCACTGCTTAATGGAGCATATCTCTTGCTCGATAAATACGATGATAAATATAACGTTATTCATGTATATAATAAATTATATAATAAATTTTTACAGTACCACTTCACATTTGCAATACAGTTTATTATTAATTTATGGAAATTAACCTTGTAATTACAAGAGACTGAATTTTAAACAAGAAATTAAACCAATAAAAATAAAATTACTCTAACGGTTTACACTGTCGAGCAAGCCATCGAGCAAGCAGTCGTACAGCTGATTTTGACAACTGAAATTAAATTGTGACACTCACTTGACATAATTATAACAGACTAAAATAAATTGAAACATAGACTTTTATGTGAAAATACGTTACTGCAAAGAAAAAAATATTATAAGATATTAAATCATAATACAATATTATCCTGTATTCATTGAATTTATAGGCAATTACTAAATATGGATAATAAAACTAAGATATGCGCTGGAAGTAAAACTAAAATTACACAGCCAGATTTTATTCAATGCTGGAAGTGTAGTAAAATGTATGACATGGAATGTGCAAATATATCATTACAGTTGTTTCGCTCAAAATCTAATGATTACACAAACTGGATGCTGCACTGCACTGCACCCTGGATCATATGAAAAATCCTGAAAATCCGGATATACAACCTGTGCGGACTGCGGAATATTAAGGATTGTACGCCTACTACATCTGATAGCAATTTCACTCAAGCTTCTGATCACTCCGTAATATGGGTTGTAAACTCTCTAAAAGTGATATCAGAGATTCTTCACCTGCTCATGACAACACAAATCTTATCACGGCAATCCGCAATGATGTACTCAAAGCTTTAAAACTTGAATTACCAGTAATGTTAAAACAGATCATAAAAACAGAAATTACTGCATTTAAAGAGGAACTACAAGAGCTGCGCAGTTCCGTTCACTTAAGCTTAATGCACGATGACTTGAAGCGGACTACAGAAACTTTATTAGATGAAAACAAAACTCTAAAAAATAAAAACGTTACACTAAAAGCAACGGTAAATGACCTTTCTAATCGTATGAATAATATGGAGCAGCACTTACGCGAAAATAATTTAGAAATTCATGGCGTACCTGAACGCCGAAATGAAATATTGTGTAATCTGATCCAGCAATGCTCTAATGTTATTGGACATACATAAGTGAATGAAGTTGACTTAGTATAATGTACTAGAGTTGCAAAACAAATAACAAGGCACTAAATATACGACATCTGAATTGCATACAAGCGTGCTTCGGCTTGACCGAGCATACCACCTCGCTCGGTCGAAGATCTCCCTTTGGGGCATCTACTACTCCCACATAGTTAAGATCATAAATTATCTTAATCTCATTATTAATCTTATTATTAATCATAAACATAAGACGTCGCGATGATTCCTATTCAGCAGTACACAGATATAATAAGGCGAACCCAAGTAATAAACTAAACACTGCTTTATTAGGAGTTGCTGGTAATCGAAAGCCGATTTATATAGCCGAACATCTTTCTCCCGCTAATAAGTCGCTTCATGCAGCAGCCAGCCGCAAGATTAAAGAGTTTGCCTACCAATTTATATGAGTTCGAAATGGAAGGATTGATGTGAGAAATAACCAGGAGTCGCCGATGATATTAATGAAAAGCATGGACAGCCTTAAACTCATTCACTAATTTGTACCTTGTAGTTTATCACATAAGTAGTTATTTAGATAATTATTTTAGTATTAGTAATGGCTTTATCAATTTATTACCAGAATGTAAGAGGATAGAAGACAAAGGTTGTTAAAGTTTTTAATGAAATTCTAATTAATAATTATGATATTATATGTTTATGTGAAACTTGGTTAGATGACTCTGTATTTTCTCCAGAATTAATTGATGATCGGTACAATGTTATACGCAGGGATCGAATTAGAACATTTCTTAATCACTATAATAAACACCATGGTGGTGATGTGCTGATTGCTGTGTCAAAGGATCTCAATTTTGTTGTTCGCAATGATTGGCAATCTGGTCTAATGGAGGATCTTTGGTTATGGATCAGGATTAATAAACGTACAACACATAATTTATGTATAGTTTACGTTCCCGACTATATTCCATCTGATGTGGTGGCAAAATTTGTAGATACTTGTGGGGAGGTTATAAACACATCTAAAGCTAATAACATGACGTGCATTTTAGGTGATTTTAATTTAAGAGATATTGCTTGTTCGTATGATTCTGGTTGCCCATTGAACTTTACTTGTGACAAATCTAGAGCCATTTATAATCTAATACAACCTTGCGTCAAATAAATTCGATACTAAATTAACTCGAATTCGATACTAACAACCGGCTACTGGACTTAGTCGTTACGGACTGTGAGTTGTATAAAATAGTGCCTGCTACACCCATCAGTTGGCCTGATTCACATCACCCCCCTTTTGAACTTACTTTGAATACAGCTACATATTTTAAATCCCTGGCATCTAATTCTTTCTTTCAAAAATTCTGTTTTCGTAAAACTAACTTCACACAATGTAATGATGATCTTCGTGAAATCGATTGGAACAGTCATGCTTTATCTCTCGGCTGTGATGAATTTGTACCTTTTTATGACACTCTTTACAGTTTAATAGAAAAGCGTACACCCAAAACTAAGACACGAGGTAATAAACACCTTGTTTGGTTCTCTCAAGGCCTTAAGAAATTTATAAGAACTAAATATAAGTATCATCATAGATTTAAACAATTTAGACGTCCCCGGGACTATGATACCTTTACAATGTTGAGGTCTAGAGTTAAAGATGTGATGGATGAATGTTTCAAATCATATGTCGAATGAGTTGAGAGGGATCTGACAGTAAATATTAAATCATTTTGGCGTTATACCAAAGTAAAAAGAAATACCCATATTCCCAATAGAATGTATTATCAAGATCAAGCTGCCAACACTGGCGAGGATATTGTTAATTTATTTGCTAATTATTTCTCCTCTGTTTATGAAAATAGTACAACAGTGAACTACAAACCAAATTTTAACTCTTCTCGTTTATCAATATCTAATTTTGAATTAAACCTATCTGATGTTTTAGAAAGGTTGAAGGCTATTGATTTAACTAAAGGGCCTACCCCTTCCAGATGAAATACCGCACAACTTTATACGATTCTGTGCTTCGACTTTGACATTGCCTTTAACCTTAATTTACAACAAATCATTGTTTTCCATCTTTGTGGATAATGGCAAGGATTACATCTATCCACAGGTATGGTGATAGAGAATTAGTTTCAAATTATCGCCCCATCAGCATACTCAGTTGGTTTGCAGGAATTTTAGAAAGTCTCGTTCATAAACAAATTTATAACCATTTTAGACATTTTAAGCCCAAAACAGCATGGATTTGTGTCCAATAGGTCTACCAACACAAACTTATTATCACGGCGTACACCTTCAACGACAGAGCACAGACTGACTCAGTTTATACGGACTTAGAAAAGGCATTTGACCGGGTTAATCATATTTTGCTGGCAAAAGCCCAACACTTAGGCATACACCTGCATCATTGGTTGTCTTCTTATCTTAATAATCGATCTCAATTGGTTGCCTTGAGAGAACATGACTCGGCCACCTATTGTGGTTACATTTGGAGTACCCCAGGCTTCTAATCTGGGTCCATTGTTGTTCCTTATATTTATCAACAATTGGTTGTGTGGCATAGTGAATGAATGTCTGGCATTCGCAGATGATATAAAAATATTTCGTCGTATTAATAATATTGAGGACTGTTCAACTCTGCAGGAAGATATAAATACTGTATTTCGTTGGTGTAGCTTGAATCTCATGTCACTTAACACTAAAAAATGTCAAGTAATATGTTTCACAAAAAACAAAAAAAAACAATTTTATATAATTATACAATTTGTGACGCTACAGTAGTTCATGTTAATATAGCGCGGGATTTGGGTGTTATGTTTGACTCATCGGTATCGTTTAGACTATGATTACATCTGTAGTAAAGCAAATAAAATGCTATCATTTGTTTTAAATACTGCCAAACCTTTCCAAAGTACCCAGACATGGACACACATACTATATGCTGCCCTGGTTAGATCTATCCTTGAATATTGCTCATCGGTCTGGTGTCCCATATATCACAACCACGTTGACAGGATAGAATCAATTCAGCTTTATAAAATTTAAATAATTAGATTTGTAAGACTTGTATGTATTGTATGTATATGTTGATTTGTAAGAATATTATTAAGTGTGGGATTAGAAAAAAAGTACCTTTGTATGAAGAAAGCCTTAATAGGTTCTGTCTAATGAGTCTGGAAGGGCGTAGGCAGGTCCTAATCGGAGACCTACGCCTACGCCCGTAGGCAGGTCTCCGATTTATGTGCTTTGCATAGGATAGTAAATGGCATCTTAGACACGCATACATTAGATGAAATCTAAATAAAGATTCCTACCGATCCGTGCGTATACCTCAACTCTTTGACATACCTCGATACAGAAATAATGTAGCAAAAAAAAAGTCCCATGGTTAGAATGTGTACATTATATAACAATATATGTTCTGGATATGACATATTTTTAGTAGTTTACTGTCTTTTAAAAATGAATTAATCAAATTTTTTAAATATAAATCAATTAAAATTATAAAGAATTTTAATGCAACTAATTAATAATATTACATAATATAATGTAATCTTAACTTAATTTATTGACATATTTATAGAATTTCATGATTTTTTTTTTTTATAATAACAATACAAATAATTAAATATTCACATATTTAATTATTTGTATTATGAATTTTATGTTACATTTTTATTTTCTATTTTGTATTTAAATTTAAAAAATATTTGAATATGTTGACTAATAAAACATGATATCTTTATTCTATTGACATACATGACACATGACACTGACTGACATAAATATTAATGGTTATTATTATTTACCGAATATTTAAAATCTTTATGCAATAATGTGTATGTAAAATAATAAATTATAATAAACTACTATTCCTACATTGAATGAATTGGTTTATTATTATTGAATGTAATGCAAAGTAATTCTAATTATGGTAAAATAGGCTGACTTATTCTAATATCATAATTTTAATATTTAAATTGTATTTATTAGGAGTACTTGATGTTCCTTATTATTTTTATTGAATGTTTTTTTTTTTATCAAATATTGTGTATAGTAGTTATAGGACTGCAGTGTAAAATGCTTTTCCTTTATTGTTTCTTTTTAGTATGTAATATAAGTCTACTCTGTTGTCTGTTACCTAATAAATAAATAAATAAATATGAACTGATATTTTCAGATGTATCAGAGTCAGACGAAGACGAAGATGGTTCAGGGTCTGATGATGAGCACTCGGAAGACAGTGCTACAGAAGATGCACAGCATTTGGACACTGTCCTCGACATGGGGATAGTGTTGGACTCTTCAGGTTGGTTATATTTTATTTATGTAGCAAAGAAAACACTATTATTTTATAATTTTAATAAATAATTCTAATTCAATGTTAGAACTTTGTCAACATATAATTTTTTTTACACTAAAATACTTCACTTTAAAGTTTAGTCGTAATGGAGAATGTTCACTAATTTTAAATGTAAGCGTTCTGTATTATCCGTGGGAAATAAAACCACACTCGTGGGAAGAAATACTTCGATACGTCAATTAGTTTTCAATATATTTGACTTTAAAGTGGCCCAGACGGTAACTTGCGGGCTCTGGTCTGTACGGCCGAGGTGGAGCGTGACGTCACGCTACTGTTAGCGGGGTTCAAACGTTATCGGAACTTCGAACGCGTATATTTTTGAATAAAACAATATCTAGTGTATCTGTATACATAATAGCTTTACTGTAACTGAGATTCAAGAGATTATACATACCTAGTAACATTCTTCATTATATTATAATAGAAACTCTTTCTTTTCTACGCATACCATGTAAGTGTACATGGCATCTTAATAAATTACGTTTCTGGTACAAAAAAGTTAAGACGTATTTGGGGGGCATAATTTTAAAAATCTTGACAACCAATTTCAGCCATTGAAGAAATGGATTCAGATGTAGGGAGATTCCTTCAGGAGCCGACGGTGGAGAACCTGATCAAGCTCGGACCTAACGTCACAGAGCTGATCGATGCCCACCTAAAGGTACCACAAAATAAGAATGAATATTCAATATCGAACTTAACAACTTGACTGTGTAGATTCCATGGTAAATGATGTCAATATCTGTAGTAAGTTTAGAGGTGTTAAGTGTGGTTTTTCTTTTCGCGTTCGACGTGAGCGCGTTTGGCGTTTACTAGGAATTTGTATGGTATTTTGACCTAGTTGTCGCGTTTACAACTAGGTGGCGCTGTACAAATCACATACAAATGCCTAGTAAACGCCAAACGCGCTCACGATCGAATGCAACAAGAAAAACACACTTAGCACTCATCTAAACGCAAACATTGTTGTTTTTAATGGTGTACAGTAGAGCCTCGCTAAATCGGACCCCCGTTGCTTCGATGAACGCTGCAATCCGAACAAGTGAGATGTTCGCGGGGGTAGCAGTAGGTGCATATATTTAGCAGGAGGTGCATGCCCCTCGTCAGTCTTTTATTTACTTGCGCGTTCGCTGACTAAAAAAATGGTACTGCCGCGTAAGTTTTCTATGATCTTGTGTACCACTTTTGAACCTTATTGCCAAGTAATAAGGTCAAAAAAATATTGAATACGATAATCAGGACTTTTCTATAAATCGGAAGGTGTCTGGTTTTTAGGGTTCCGTAATACTCAAGGAACCCATATAGTTTCGCTTTGTCCGTCCGTCTGTCTGTCTGTCCGCCTTTCTAGCTTCTATAATTATGAATATAAATGGATGATATTTGGTATAGTTATAGGTTGTGTATAGATTTCGGTTTTGGCATCCTAAAACCTAAAAGAATAATAATTTTATATTTTAGAGGTGGCTCTCCATACATGTGAAGTTGGGATGAATTATTTTTTTTCATTCTACCCCATCGTGTGGGGTATCGCAAGGTTTCATATATGACTTTTTTTTACAAACTCAACCATTTTCGTGTAATCGGCCTCCAAAGTGGTTAATAAGTTGGTCACCTAGCATTTCTAAACTATGGGAGATAGAAACTTGTAAGTTTCCATGCGGATAGATCATGCTAAATACTGTTTAGGAAATTTATTCTGAGCGAAATCAACTACGACAATATCTTTTGAAATAATTCAATGCTGCGCTTTGATAGTTACGGAGCCCTCCTTAGAAATGTCATGACATGCAGTTGGTTAGGTTATTTAATTTTTTCACTATCCAGATAAGCGAGTCTCTACTGTGATTAATAATTTAATTTAAAATACTAAAATCTATTGATATTTGTAAGATTACTTACATACTTTAAAATATTCGTGATAACCCTGTAATGAAGCGCTGTAAGTTATCAATATTCATATTATATCATTTAATGTATCTATTATTGCCTAATTATTACTGTTCAATTGTATGCACATAATTGTTACGTTATATCCAGCTCAAAAATGGTATTAGCAATAACTATTAATATGTAATGATTGTAATGTGTATTGTGCATTTAAGTAAACTTGAAAATATATATTAATCTGTTCCAGTCAATAAAGGACGCGGAGAGCCTGACGCAGGCGTACGTGGAGGCGGTGTGCTGCGTGTGCGGCCTCGTGCGGGAGAGCGGCAGCGCCGCGGCCAGCGCGCGCCGCCTGTTCCCCGCGCTCGTCGCCCGTGCCACGCAGAGCTGGCTGCTGGCTGATGCTCTGCTCCGCGCGCTCACGCTGATCAAGGTACGACATTATCATGTTCAGACTAGGAGAGGGATGAGTGTCGGTCAATGTCAATGTCATACAGTGTTGCCAGGGGCTCTAAAAAGGCCACTTTAGGTGTTTCATATTATGATTCATATATTTTTTTCAACTCATATTATGTGCGCCATTTTACGCCTTTCTATTGAAAACTGTCAAAATGTATGTTTTCTAATATGATGAAATCAGATTAATCGTGTAACCATTTTACAATTTCACGATTTTTGTACGGACAAAAATATATGAAACACGTAAAGTGGCCTTTATTCAAACACTGATGATTTTGATTTTTTTTTTTTATGTGTCCGACTAATATACTATTTAAATTAAATGTTTGTTTTTTTGTTACATGATGTATACCTACTATAAATTCACAATCACAAATAATCCTTTGCCCTTTATTATTATATATTTTGTAATTGATCATACAGATTTTAACAGGTTGATATACAGATAAATTGTGCAATGCACCTGGTAACACTGATGTCATATACGACACTCGACAATTTGATATTCAACTCTATTGTATTATTGCAGAGTTTGATTCTTCTTCTGTTTTACAGTCGGAAAACAAAGAGTACAAAATCAAGTGGAGGATAGCGCCGTGCTTCATAGCGCTGGCGCACGAGATCGACGAGGCGTACTTCCCGCCGGCTCTGCGGGAGACGCTCAAGTTCTTCATCAGCAGCAAAAAGTCCTCGTTACCTGAGGAAGTGAGGACGGCTATAGAGAAGCATCCCAATCTGTACGAATGATTAAATAAAGTGTTTTAGTTATTTCGTGGTTTTTTTTCCAACTTTGTATAATTTATTTTATAAATACTTTCCTAATGTCGCGAGATCGGGACATACTTGCCACTTTATTTAGGCGGGTATCGGAGGGTCGCGTTTTGCGAAGATGCCTGGTTCCAAGTCCTTGCTGACAAGAGACAGAAACGCCATCTAGGTCCCACATCATCCACCACCAGATTCTCTTGTCGGCTCTGCGGTAGGCTATGCCGTTCCCGCATCGGCTTGTACAGCCACGAGAAAAGCTGTTCCACGGTCCATAAATAATTAAGTGACACGCCATAAATCGTCTTCAATAGACGTAAGGCCATTAGATGATTTATATATTTATGAGCAAGTTCAGATGACAAGCGCTTAACGCGCGTTATGATAACGTTTACAACTACATACATTTTATCCAGGCCATACAATTGCCAAGCTACGATTACAGAATTGGCAGATTTGCCAATTCTGTAATCGTAACTTAATGACCCAAGTGAACATCCTGTGGCCAAATATCTGAAAAAAAAAACAAACTATTACTAAATACTGCTTTTTTTTCAGCGTTTACGGGATAATTATATGAGAGAGGTGAAGAAAATGAAGACTATCAAATCTGGATCAGGAGCAATTCCAAAACTTCGACATAATATATCCATTATAATAGACTACGATTTTTACAGGTATCAATAGCCAACAAAGATACAGAGAGTAGTTTTGATGCAGATAATGCATCGGCTTCGTCAGAAGTTGCCGGAGTAGAAATAAGTTCTGCTTTTAAGAGTCCTAAATCTACTCCGAGAAAAAAACAAAAAATAAGTCCTGCTGATGAAAGATTTGCAAACATATTAGAGCAGAGTTTAGCACTGAAAAATGTTTTGCACCCAAAAGATGACGATGAAGACAAATTGTTTTGTTTGTCACTCGTTAAAGAGATTAAAAAATCCCGGAATTTCGACGACTTCATACAAAAAATTGGCATTTATAATTTAATCTTGCAACACCAAAATGACTTTCAAGGACCACAACATCAGGCATTTGAAAATCAAAATTATCGTTACCCGATACCACAACGAAGAAGTTATTTGTCACAAGAGCAGCGTAGTCAAGCTTCTGTTGAAGGCTTTAAGGCTAATATCATGATTATAGATCACATCAATCTAGTGTGCCAAATAATTTAGAACATTATGGATATACTACAGCAATAGGGTCTCTATCGCCAGTAGCACCCACTCCATCGCCAGTAACACATACTCCATCGCCAGCACCAACTAATGTCAGCAATGAATCGGAGTTAGAGTTATTCGGCGAGTAACTTAAAATGTTATTTTTTCTTAAAATAATATTCCTAAACAAGTTGATTTGATTTACTTTATTTATAGTTATGTTGATTATTAAAAAACTTACCTCAATGTAATTATGAGTTTTTCTTCTGGTGAAATGCAATATCGCACAGCGTTTTAATCTGCTACAAGTTCATCGTTTATTAGTAAGTCATCAAATGACTTGATAAACATTCTGAGGTAGTTAAAAAATTTGGACCCAAATTGCCTTAACTTAGGATACAAAATAATATAATGGCTTTCAGTTAGCTTGTGTGACAAAATTAGATGAACCCAATATTTCCGTCTTCGGTCGCGTCGTTTCTGCCGTCGGTATAAAATCACCGCCAACTGTTTCTACGTCCATCTTCGATAAATGTAAAACTCAAACTGAAACAGGGCGGCTGCGACAACGCGCGTGTAGCGCCTGACATGCGCGCACTATGTGAACACTATACAAAAATTAAACGCGCGTTCAACGGGCGCTGAGCGTTTCTCATCTGAACGTACCCTTAGTGTCGCGCTGGCCGCGCGCTGATCGTTAGCGCCGACAGGTTGAAAATTGAAATATGCAATTCAACGAAGCGTTTTCGAATAACGCGTAGCGGTCAGCGCGGCCATTTCATACATTTCGGTGTCGGCGCTGACGGTCAGCGAGCGGTCAGCGCGACACGATAACCAGCTATAGGCGCGCCATGTAAAAGATCTTCTTTCGTTTGCCTCATACATGAGTACGATGACGTCCAGCCTGCAAATCCAAGGCTACGGCCTTGATTTGGCCTGGATTTTGCAGGCTGGACGTTCAGACAGCCTCTTAAGCTGCTTCTTTTAATCTAGATTTTAGATGAGAAACCGTAGCTGATATTAGATAAAAAAGTAAATGTGGAGTTTTGATGTGGATATAGAAGAGTGACGTTGTGTTTTTTGTAGTTATTGTTGTGTAATTTCGATTTTTGTGTAATATTGGTATAATAAATCTATAAAGGGGCATGTGGTACAATTTTAAAAAGCGTGATATTTTGTGTTCTCTCCGAATATCCCTAGAAACTTTCAGTAAAGCGTCTATAACTTCACCAAAGAGAATGTAACTATACTACATAATACACTTCACTGAATCAAATGACTGCACTGATGATTTATTTGGACTTTGACTAGACTTGACAATTTAGGAAAACGGTGTTAAAAACTTAAGCATGTTGACTTAAAAAATGAAGATTCCATTTGCATTCCATTTCACCTTTTCCATTTTCACCTTTTTAACTTATGTTATTAATTTAATTTAATCTTTGACACTGGCAATGGTTTACTACCATTTACATAGGTATAAAAAGAGAGAAATGTCATTGTTGATTGTGACAGTGACATTTAGCAGGTCATCTGTCATTCAATGTCAAAACATAACCTAGAAGAATCGGAACAATGTTAATTTTTGTTTCATTTGTATTATTTTTTTAATAGTAAATATAAGAATAATTTATAACGGTACTGCGATTGATATAAAATATAAAGATAAAAAGGTATATAAATATTTATTGTTGTCATATTTTTCGATAATACAGATTCTTTTCATCATACGCCAAATCCGAGGCCCATATTCTTATATGGTTCGTTGTGGTTCGTTCATAGATTCCGAAAATTTAATTTTTATACCCTGTTATATTACATATTCATATATCTCTCTCAGGAATGGCTGATACTTTGAAAGTGCAGTTGCTATTTGGTGGGGGCGCTGAGTTATTGTTTGACAAAATAAAAAAGCGAGATATTGAACTGCCTGCGGTGCAAAAGTATTTTCCGGATTGCCAGCAAAATACATGGACGATAAAAGATCTGCTTGTTTGGATCAAGGATAATTTACTAAGAGAGAGACCAGAACTATTTCTACAGGTAATTCTACAAAATTTAGTACCTACCTATTATCCTCTGATGAATTTCCAAAAAAAAAAAAAAGAATATAGGCATCTAATTTATTGAGAGAAGACTGCTATTATGAAAGAAAAAAAAAAAGATTATAAGTATAGTAGTTTTTTTATTTCTTCTAAATGCTGAAAGCAGTACAGTAAACTAAGCCTAAATCTTGGAATGAGATGGTGTTCTAAATATAGTCTTAAAAGTCTCAAGAATCTTTGAATCTTGTCAAAACATGTTTGTCTGTATCAGGGTGACTCGGTACGGCCCGGGATTTTGGTGCTGATCAACGACGCTGACTGGGAGCTGTACGGAGAGCTCACGTACGAGCTGCAGCACAACGATAGTATTATGTTCATATCCACGCTGCATGGTGGTTAGTAAAAATTAAAAGTTTTTGGAGTTTAATTTAAAATCCCATCTTTTAATACGTAAACATTTGATGAGTGTAGTTACTATAGTCAATTTTCGTTATATTCGCAGTGAGACATCAGTGCAAATGACAAAAATAACCTTTACTTGTGAATGTGTCTAAGACCTCGTCCAGAAATGCGAATGCATATAGCTTCTAGACAAAATGTTATGCAATCTAGTACGATACGCGCATTAGTAAAAAAATTCTCACTCATGCGTCGGCCTTGAGTGCGTATTATATCGCGTGTCAATACTTTCTACCTTTGTAAAAATGTTAAAAAAATAAAAAATACTGAAATTTCTATTACATAATAATATGCTTTAGTGTGTTTGGTAGATGGGAAGTATAAATTTTGACATTTATACTGATGATTCACTACAAACTTGAGGCGAATATAATATAGGTAGTATAATAAGTGCAAATATTAGGTTATTATATATGAAATTGGCGTTTTGTAAAGGAGGAACATAAAGTCAGTTTTTTTTAAACATAATATATTTATTTAATCAAAGTATATACCATTGCTATCTATGCACTTTTGTCATCTCATAGGTAGTTCATCAGAGTTGAATTTTTTCCCTTGCAAGAAGTTATCACTTTCTGAAAAAAATGGTAATCTGTTGGTCCGGGGAGTATGGTGGGTGTCTTAGACATTCAGACATTCCAATTGAAGCTCCTCTAATTTGGTAGCCGTCTGTTGTGCATTGTGTGGTCTAGCATTGTCCTGAAGCAGCAGTGTCATAGAGCGAATGACCAACTTCGGTTGTTTATCAGCTAGCTTTTCCATCATGATTTGCAGTTGCTGGCAATAGACATCTGCCGTAATCGTCTGGCCAGATTTAAGAAAGCTGTAATGAACGACACCGGCACTAGTCCACCAAACGCTCACAAGTAACATTTTTTGATTAAATTTTTGCTTGGGGCAGGTTGAGTGATGTAACGCCACGGTCGACGCGCGTTTGTCGCTTTGCTGTACTCAATTCAATGAGGTTTCAAGCTTCTTCACATTCCCAATTTGCTTCAAGTGGATTAAAACAGTTTTATCACTTACACCGCAGCCTGCAGCTAACTCGGACGTGGTTTGCGATGGATCCGCTTCCACAATAGCCTTCAATTTTTCATTATCAACTTTGGTCTCCGGTCGTCCACGGGGCTTGTTCTGCAGGTCGAAATTTCCAGAACGAAAACGTTTGAACCAAAAACGCACTGTGTTTTCTTTTGCGACACCGCCGCCATATACATTATTAATACATCGAGCCGTTTCTGCAGCACTGGTGCCACGGTGGAACTCGTACTCGAAAATAATACGATATTTCATTTTTCCATTTTGTAAACAGAGTGACGCTAAGAAAAAAACGACGGGTTGCACTCCGGGAGTGCCGGCAGAAGTGAAAACTTGAATATTAACGTTGTGCATTTTTGATATTTTGGAATGGTTAGAGAATAATTTTGTACGAATTGCTTTCATTATCAGTATAAAAGGACTATTATTTATGTGGTGGAATACAATATTCATTTATTGCGCTATCGTACACAAACATGACAATTTATATTACATTAAAAATTTAACACTTCAGAACTATTACAATTATTTTACATAATAATAATAAATAATAAAATAAACAAAATAAATTAATAATATTAATCTCATCCATGGATGCGCGTGGCACGCTGTAACATTAACACACACGAACATTCGCGCAAGCGCCCTGCGCCGCCCGTCCTCTCTCCATCCGTCTTACGAATTTTCGATCAGGTCACGTGTCCTGACGCGAGTTTAGAAATTTTTACCCATTCCAAAAAAAGTACACAGCGCCGCTAAAGAAGTTTTCACTTCAAAAACAATAGAGGAAAAAACAAATGAATTACGGTTTTCGAAACACAAATGCATGAGCAAATAGCGATATAAATTTGAAATTGGAATTCCTAACCAAAGATATATTTGAGATCAAAGTGGCCAGTACGACAAAACGCCAATTTCATATGTAAGGACCTATTACTTATACCTTTGTAAAAAAAAATCGACAAATACTGAAATTTCTATTACATAATAATATGCTTTATTGTGTCTGGTAGATGGGAAGTTTATACTAGTAAAATGTATGGTGGAAGAATTGGTAGAATATTTACTGTTTACTATAAGTTATGTCACTGGCAAGAAGTAGTAGACAAGAAGTTTACACAAATAAAAATGCTATCAATCCTCCGTCGTCTGTATGGCCGCTGTCTCGAATATCGCGGTGAGCGGCGCGGCACGGCGATGCGCACAGGCGACCGGCGATATATTCACCGTTGAATATATTCGGTCAGAAATGCACTCCTGTCTATGACCGGTGACTATGGAGGCCGTGATGGAGCCCGTCGCCGCAGCTGTCTCTGCCCGCCGCCGCTGCTGTCTCTGCCCGCCGCCGCTGCTGTTTCTGCCCGCCGCCGCTGCTGTCTCTGCCCGCCGCCGCTGCTGTCTCTGCCCGCCGCCGCTGCTGTCTCTGTCCGCCGCCGCTGCTGTCTCTGCCCGCCGCCGCTGCTGTCTCTGCCCGCCGCCGCTGCTGTCTCTGCCCGCCGCCGCTGCTGTCTCTGGCCGATCTTTTGAGATGTTTTTTCAAATTGCATACTTATCTACATGCTTATCTGCGGCAAAAAGATTGTTCTACATAATTATAAAGAGATTTGTTTGTTTGTATGTTTGTTGGCATTGAATAGGTTCTGAAACTACTGGTCCGATTTTGATGAAATGGAGAGATGTAGAGCAGACCACGGGGAAGGTATATTGGCCACTGCGGGAAAATATATGGTTCCCGCGAGATTTTCTTTTGTGCGTACGAAGTCGTCGAAGACATAAGCTGCAGTAGATGGTATGCCCAAAATATCCGTAATTGATTTTACCACACCTTATATCAGTGGCGTGCACAGGATTATGACACTGGGTGGTATGCGGCGAAGTACTCGGTCACAAAAACTTTTTCGTTTATAGATTTTTTAGCATAGCTACAACCAAGCGACGGATCTCTAAGTCGAAACCATGCCAACAGAGGAAGTCTTAGATGTACTACTATGTACATCTTCTACGGCAACGCAGACAAAACAGCGATCGATCGGTGCGGCGGAAGAAATTCTAATAAGTAAAATAATAAGCATATTTTAAAATATTATAACTACTTCAGTCAGCTTCAATTTTCACATATTCAAGGATCCGGTTACTTGAGATTACTATATCCCGATGTAAATAATATGCAAGGAAAACAATATAATTTAATCGTGTGTACACAACCACACAGCCAGTTATACGTTTCATAACTTTTAACATGAAATTTTCGAGTTACATTATTTTTTTTGCTGGTTTAATTGTTGTAACTCGGGTACACACCTACCTTTAGACAGAATTTGAATCTTTTCACTGAATGACAATTGTGAGAACTTGTTATTTTTAATTTTTAATAAACACATATTTTCAACACAAACCTCACAATCAAATAACATTTAAAAAAATCAACAAACGCACTAGTAAAAGCAAATCACTACAATTATTATAGAAACTCAGTAATAAACTGTTAAATAAATGTACACACTTTCAAATGTTAAAATGAAAAATCTTTTCAGAAAACTATAAATAAACTGGAGCGATTAAATTGTAAACAATGAAATATGCAATATGGGCCGCGAAACACAAAACGTTTCTTCTATTTAAACAAATAAAACCTTACTAAACAAAAATGCATAATGTGCATACGTGATTTATTAGATTTCCGTCTATTATTTTTACTCGGATTATAGGCAACGAATAATTTCCGACAAGCCAGTTCGGCGATTTTCGAAAGCGATCGGATAGCCGAGAGCCATCGCCTGCCGCGGGAGTTGCCGCTATATAATCATGTCGATATTCCTGGATGTGTGCGTTTGCGAAGTATGAAAATTACACACACATGCGATGATATGTCCTGCAGCACGCACCGGCATTAGTTGCTATTTATAAAATATTAGGCGTTTTTAAGTTATTATATTTTTTTAATTAATTTATTTACTATTAATTAAATTCTCTAAAACGTACGAACGCTTTATTAAAATATCTGTGAATGACAAGTAAAGCACTGCATTTCTGCCTACAAGGAGCGCACGCCCTTGCCTTATATACAATAATATAAATATAGTCCAATTATGGAGTGATAAAGAAAGGTGACAAACCAACACCTACTGTTATAATACAAACGCATGGTAGTACGAGTTATTAATCATTCTGCACACCTTCCTCCACATACACTTTTACTGTGTCAAATTTCATTCTCCTCCGTTTGCATCATTTTCGTAGAAATGGGGTAAGAAGTTTTCGCTTTCCGTATTATTATACAATGATTTGAAGTACCTACTATTAAAAAATGCAAAGCGGTGACCTTGTAAAAGATTTGCACCAAAAAGCAAACAGGTCCTCGCCCTTCGTAGGGCGTCGTAGGGCGCGAGGTTACATCATTATTGCGCCCGGCTTTACCCGTAATTGGCTTAAACCAGAAGTTGACGGAGGGATATATCACGCAGGGCCGGACTTACATTTAGTTTATTGATTTAAATTGCATGGTAATTGTGAAATAATTTGAAAAATTTAGGTTTTTTTAATTAATGCATTCATCTCATCAATGTTCGTAATTCGTAGCATATGTTTTCAACAAGTAATTTTACTAGAAAACTACTTTTCTTGGAAAAATAGTAACGGTTACTTCATTCGTAGCTTTGTTATAAAATTTAACTAAGATAAACTGAAGAACGTAAATGAACGCGATGAATGAATAATATTAAAATCAAAGTCACTACTATATAATAGTAAACGTGAAAGTTTGTGAGAATGGATGGTTGGATGTTTGTTACTCTTTCTCGCAAAACTTCTTGAACAGATTTTGATGAAAGTCAAAGTAATTTTTTTAATTCAAATTCGGTATTTTTATACACTTTCTGCTCGTCGGTCTACATGACGCCTACTACCGGTTCGGGAACTAGCCCTAGAAATCTGGTATGGCTCTGGATTATATTTTTATCCCGATAAAGTACAGTGTTCCCGTGGGATACTTTATTTAAGCGCGCGGAGCCGCGAGGAAAAGCACAATGTCTTTAATAGTAAGAAATCATTTCATGACCTTTAAATCACAAAGTCCGGCCCTTGCGCTTCACTCATAAAAATATAAAGGGCATCCCCTTGTTTGTCGAGCTGGCTGTACTGTGTACAGTCGCCGACACATGTGCTCAGTCATAGTGATACATGTTTTTACACCATTTAGCATCGCTGTGGCAATGAGTTGAATGTTTTGTCTTAGAGATAAATAAATGTGTAGTTTTTATCCGACTATGTATGTAGGTATGTATGTATGTTTGTTCCACCGTATCTCTTAAACTACTCCGATCCGAATTCAATAAATTAGGTGTCAATAGATTCGTAATAATAGCCCGGGTAACATAAGCTATATAGTTTACATAGTCGGGTTATAGTTTCTTGTAAAAAAATGTAATTATGTTTTTCCGAGAGCTATGCTTCGGCACGAATGGGTCGCGCTATCAGAAAGATACACCAATCTCGCGGAAAACCGGCGTGAAATAACGTTTACTTTGTTTTGAGGTGAGGAGACCCAAGTGGGGTTCATCATCAAATTTCATGAAATTCCGTTCAGTTGCATGAAAGAGTCACAAACTTTCACATTTATAAATTACTAGCTTTGTCCCGCGGCTCCGCCCGCGTAAATACAGTATCATCCCACAGAAACACTGTACTTTTTCGGGACAAAATGGAGCCTATGTGTTAATCCAGAGCTTAAACTACTACCATACCAATTTCCATCAAATTCCGTTTAGTAGTGCGTTGCGTGAAAGAGTAAGAAACATCCATCCATCCTCACAAACTTTCACATTTATATGTAAGATAATAATGTATTAATCTAATTTTGTATTGCAATCTCTCGGTGCAAAAATACCTACACCCCAATTCTCGTATTATCTATAGACTTTTAATATATGTACTTTCAATGGATTATAAATTAATTGTCTTGATATCTTAAACAGATTTTTGGAGTTTGGACCAATCAAAACGCGTTTGACGTTTATGAGAATACCATTTTGCTGTTTTAACATATCGAGACTGCATCGAAACTGTATTAATGTAAAAGTCGTTTTCGTACAAAGCAAAAAATTATATATATGTATACCAAACTGCCAATCGGGCTATAGGTTAAAAAAATGCGCAGTTTCCCTAGGATAAGATCTAGCTACCTAAGCCAGATCGATTTTCTCCCCCAAACTCCCTGCATACTAAATTTCAATACTTATATTTACTAATATACTAATATAATAGGTAATACTTGCATATTTATATATATATATATATATAAATATATATATATATATATATATATAAATATATATTGCCTCGTTTAAAGTATGTTTAATTTTATGATAAAAAACACAACACACAGAAATGGCACTTCGTAACACTTTTGTGCCCGAGTGTACTCAGTACATCCACTTACACAAATGTCAGGCGTGTTTTGTAGTTGGTAATACCATCATCGGCTGGTGGGAAGGGGGAGGGGAGTTCGATTGAAATTTGAAAAACATGAGGTGGGCTTATACAATGATCTGCCTTATGTCTTATGGGGTGAAATAGCTTTGTAATTAATTGATTGCCAAAAAATATATATTTATGTATGTTCAACGATAACTCGGCCGTCTGTTGACCGATTTTCAAAATTCTTTTTTTGATGTAAAGGGTATAAATACCAAGTTGGTCCCGTTGTCACCGAAGTGGTGACCTGATGATGGGATCCAATGAGGAATCGAGGGAACTCATCCAAATTTATATGGTCACATATTATAGTTATTTTGACTTTTTCTCAAGTAACCTAAGCATATGCTACCAAAACGTAAGATTTGCACCAAGGTATACCCTGGATCCGAAAGTACTGAATAGAACTCCTGACTCCTTATAGATATATGTTTGGGGATTTCGGCGTAGGCACAATGTCAATTAGAGTAATCATCATCACCATCATCATACTATACATCATCACATTATGATGATATAAATAGTACCTACTTCTCATAGTATTTTACACCGATATCTTTAAACATTACTCTGCCGTTTATGGACCTATTTGCATAAGGATTGTGTAGAGAAATAGTTAAAATTTTAGCCGAATTCAAAAGGGGAATTATTTAGAAAATAAGTATTATTTCATACTTTTTTGTGTATTTTTACTTTGGAAGTCGGTTTAATTTTTTGTTTAAAAATAATATATATTTTTTGTCTTTTTGTGATATTTGTTAAACTATTATTATTTTTATTTCATACTTGTTTTGTGTATTTTGACTTCGGAAGTCGGTTAAAAATTGCGTTGAGTTGAGACGTGCAAATCATGAGAACGACCTGCTTCAGCATCAACTTCCAGGGTAGTTCGTACCTATGCAAGTCCTTTCTCCTAAACTACGTGCATAGGAGCGCCGTGTAGAAGAAGTGTGCGAGTGGTTTATAGGTTGGTTTTATTTAATAGGGTAAAGCCCCCGACTAAATAGCGTGCTTTTTTTCCCCCTCAACTAACATTATATCGAAATTTCACAGTGCCTCAAACAAATTTATTGTGAATAAAAAAAAATCACTTTTCAAAAATTTGTATGTCGCCCCGCTTCTGACCAGCCTCCTGCAGTCGCGTGTTGAGGTGCAATAGGAGAAGTATATGACATGATTTCAGCTTGCCCCAACCACCTGCTCTAAATTTACTAGTAGCTTGGGCTATGAGTCCTAGTACCTAGCGCCGTGTAAGTATGCGAGTGGTTTTAGCCAGTACGGTGGATAATTAATCTTACCTAGCGTCCCGCGCGGCTCCGCGCGGCCCCGCCCTGCCCGGCTTATCGTTGAGCTCGGATCAGCTGCAAGATGCGGCTATAATTGCTCTTGTTATATTAATAGCCTCAGCGTCAGTTCACACCGAGACGCGATGCGACGCGGCGCTGCATTTTTAAGATAGCGATTCAAAATTGAACTTTATTTACTACCTTACACCACCAAAAGAACACGTTTTATTGGAAGGGTTCGAATTTCGAGCAGCATCGCGATGCGTTGCGCGGCGCCGCTCTATCAATGAAACGTGACGACGAACGAAATCTTCTAGTGTAGTAAATAAAGTTCAATTTTGAAACGCCGCCTTAATAATAAGGCGCATTGGTGTGAACTGAACCTCAGATTAAATATAATAAAATGTGAAGACAGAGTTCTGTGAACCACACACTGAAGCCGGTCTAAAGTACGCCTCGCCGTGTAATTACACAGTGTCACGCACACACATGTAACGTATCTACGCCTTACCTATTTATGTGATGCGTGGCTACACGCACACTGGCCAAGTTTTTGTTTGACTAAGCGCTGTCTTCACTTTCTTAGTTGGTCTTGCTATAAGAATTTTGATTGTTTTCACCATTAACTGGAATAAATAAATAAACCTACAACCTACACCTACACCTGCACCGACAACTACACCTACACCTGCACCGACACCTACACCTGCATCTGCACCTGCACCTGCACCTACACCTACAACCTCTACATATGTCATGTGAAATCGCCCGAACATCTTTCTGAAATAGAACCGTTTTGCATTCCACAAACAAAATTTCTACATGATCCGGAATCCGGAAGGCCGTAGAAAATTCTGAGCATTGAAAATAGAACTTTGCTCTAGCCGTTAAAACAATAGAGTTGAAAATCGAATACACGGGTGTCAAATATCAATGTCATCTTTGACAGCTCGACACTCGAAACATCCATTTTCGACTGTATTGTATTAGCGCTGAGTTCTATTTTCAGTGCTCTGAATTATCACCGGCGTTCCGGATTCCGGAGCATATAGTCCCAGCATTATATCATCCGCCATCTACTCTTACGTTGCACCGGAAATTATATAAAAATAATTAAATTAGTAAAGTAAAACCCGAATAAATTTATCAATATCACAAACAGTTATCGAACGATTTACTTAAATCACTTAAATTACTCTTATTTAATTCAATAAAATATCTTAATAACAAGAAGTAACCGGAAGTTCGATAAATAAAACAAAATGTAATTAACAACAACTAACAACTAGCATTGTAATTAACAACTAGCATTGTTTGCCCGGTGCTTCGCCCGCCTGAAATTAGGTTTTAAACTTTCATCCCCTATTTAACCCACCTAGGGGCTAAATTTTAGAAAACGCTGAATAACGCAACTCATTATTTTCCGTACTCAAGTCATACGAAATATCATGCAAATATGTCTAAGGAATAAAAAGTTTCATACAAACTTTTATCACCTATTTTACCCCCTTGGGGGTTGAATTTTGAAAAATGCTTCCATAGTGGACGCCTACGTCATATGAGAAATACGTGTGCAAAGTTTTAAATTTCTATCCTTAAGGGTTTGGCCTGTGCGTTGATACATCTGTCAATCAGCTTTGATTTTTATATGTTTTATAATTAGTTACTATAAAATCCATTTATAATTATTATTAAACCCCTGCCTGCCTACATTTCCGCCAAATCTTATATCCGGATCCGGATATGTATGTAACACGTAGATAAAACAAAATATGGTCCAAACAAACTAAACGTATATAGTGGAGTGTTATATTACGTCGTAACAAGCGTATATCAACGTAAGGTATACGTGAGACGAGAAAGGTTACTTAACAAAAACCGTACATTATAAAGTCATACAAATAAAGACCTTTTATACAACATAGTAGTCATAGCTGATATCGTCAACCCTACTTTATATGTATAGATTAGAAATACGTTAAAAATTGCGTCTTTGTATAAGAAAACAATACCATAACAATATATAATAAAAACGAATTTCCTCTATCGTCTGTCTCGCTCGCACTCGTTGTTTTCCCGCAATGTATGTCGCGCCTCTCGCTCGGGCATTTTCCGTGTCTTGCCGGTTGAATATTGAGCGTTTTCGCTACCGGGATGGGAGGTAGGGATGGGAGCTGTCGATGGATGAGTGTCGATAACAATGGTTGTCGATAGTTACGTATCGATAGGTGAGATTGTCGATAGATGTGTTGTCAAATGTAATCTTATACTTTAAACGAGACAATATTGTATATATATACCTAAACGGTTTCTCAAAAATGGCTGCAAGTATTACCAAGAAATTTACCATATTTAGGAAGTTTTGGGGGAAATAATCGATCTAACTAGACCTTATCCTTGAGAAACTGCGCATTTTTAAGCTATATAATAAGTTATATATAATAAGTAATATATCAATAATTTCGACTCTAATATGTCAGTCCGATTGGCAGTTTGGTATGCGTCTATATAAATTGTTTCGAAATTTCGGAATGTGGTGGCTTCGACTCCCGGTCAGATAAATATATTTGTGATTCTTTTTATTTATTTAAATTTGCCAGAACTCCGATCAAAGCTCGGTTACCCAGGTATTATGCGATTAACTTAGGAACTATATGTCAACGGCGACGCACTTGTCGGTCTTTGTTGTATCTATTGGTAAATGTAGTCGGTTTTTTCAGGCCATGTCCTGAATTCAATTAATTGTTTCTTTATATCTTCACAAAAATTTAGTTTAATTACATTTTTATATTGTAAAATATGTTAATACGAGGGCGGGTCAATAAGTCCGTGACTTTTGGAATAAAACACAGATTTTTTGATAAATAAATCATTTTATTTTTCAACGTAGTCCCCCTTGAGCTCTATACACTTTGTCCAACGCTTCTCCAATTTTTTTATCCCTTCCAAAAAATATGATTTGTCGAGGTCCTCAAAATAGGCCTTTGTTTGCGAGATGACTTCATCATTGGAGTCAAATCTTTTTCCACCGAGCCATTTTTTCAGGTTTGGGAACAAGAAGTAGTCACTCGGAGCCAAATCTGGAGAATAGGGTGGATGTGGGAGCAATTCATAGCCAAATTCATGGATTTTTACCATGGCAACTGCACATGTGTGCACCCTTGCATTGTCTTGGTGAAAAAGAACTTTTTTCTTTGCCAAATGAGGTCGGTTTTTTTTCAAATCCTCATTGAAGCAGTCTAATAAGTTGGCATAATATTCCCCATTAATTGTTCTTCCTTTTTGAAGATAGTCAATGTGGATTATCCCACGTGCATCCCAAAAAACAGTCGCCATAACTTTATTGGCTGACAAACCCACCTTGGCCTTCTTTGGCGCCGATTCACCCTTAGAAACCCACTGTTTTGACTGTTGTTTGGTCTCTGGTGTGTTGTGATGGATCCATGTTTCGTCCACGGTTACAAAACGGCGCAAAAACTCCTCCATATTGTGATTAAACAACGCCAAACCTTCCTGTGAAGTTGTTACACGATTGCGTTTGTGGTCGACTTGCGGAAAGCTTTCTCATGCCCAAGTGATCATTCAAAATTGCAACCACTGAGCCATGCGAGATGCCTATGGCTTCCACAATCTCTTGCACTTTCAATCTTCGGTCGGCCAACACCATATCGTGAATTTTTTCGATTGTTTCGGGTGTAGAGACCTCAACTGGGCGTCCAGGACGTTCGGCATCTTCAGTGCTTGTACGGCCACAACGAAATTCAGTAAACCACTTTTTTACCATTGAAATCTATGGTGCAGAGTCCCCATAGTATTTATCAAGCTTAGCCTTGGTCTCGGTAATAGTTTCTTTCGCAAAAAATAATGCTTAATAAGCACACGAAATTCACTTTTTTCCATTGTTTCCTTAAGTTACTGGATAGTCTGATAAAGATAGCTGTAAAACAAAAACTAACTGACGCAGCAAGTTCAAATTTTGATAGGAGTCAACTGACAGATGCCTGTTAACAGGAGTAGTGTTGCTTTTTCAGTGAGGAGGTTAGAAATTCAAAAAGTCACGTACTTATTGACCCGCCTTAGTAGTATATTTAGGCCATACATAATCCATATTTATTCATTTTGCATGCGCCGCGCCTACTTTTTTACCGACTTTCAAAAAAGAGGCGGTTATACGTTCGGCTATATATAAATTGTTTTATTGACGTGATAACGTCTTATAATTCGATGGAGCCGGCTGCACGCACGAAAGAACATGACTCATGCGTTACCAAGTACTGTTACCAAGTACCAGCGTTACCTTGCATTTTATTATTATTATTATTGTTGTTGTTGTTGTTGTTGTTGTTGTTGTTGTTGTTGTTGTTGTTGTTGTTGTTGTTGTTGTTGTTGACGACGTTGTCACGTTCAACTATCGTCAGTAAACCGACTTTACAGACAACCGATATATATATTTTTTTTTTGTATGTTTAACGATTACTCCGCCGTCTGTGGACCGATTTTCATTTTTTTTTGTTAGTGTATAGGGTATAATCCCAAATTGGTCCTTTTGACATCATAGTGGTGACCTGATGATGGGATCCATGAGGAATCGAGCGAACTCCACGAAATTTATATGGACACATATAGTGATTTCGACTTTTTCTGAAGTAGTCCAAGCATATGCTACCAAAAATTAAGATTTTGTACCAAGGTATACCCTGGATTCAAAAGTACTGAACAGAACCCCTGACTCCTTATAGATACATGTTTGGGGATTTCGGCGTTGTTTAAAGAACTGCAAGCATATGCTACTATGCCAATTACAGTAATCATCATCATTACCACCATCATCACAACATACATCATCATTCATCACATTATGATAATATAATAGGTTCTTACTTCTCATAGTATTTAACACCGACACGGATATCTTTGAACATTGCTTTGCCATTTGTGAACTCATTTGCAAAATTCTTTTGTTGTTGTAAAGGCTGTAATTCGAAAACTGTCCCATGGTCACCAAAGTGGTCACCTGATGATGGGATCCATGATAAACCGAGGGAACTCCACGAAATTTATATGGACACATTCCGACCGACTTCAAAATTAAGAAGATTAAGTATATAGATTATAGATTATAATATAGATTAATAGTAAAAAATTTTAGCCGAATTTCAAACGGGAATTGTTTAGAAAACATGTTGTATTTCATACTTTTTTGTGTATTTTTTAATCACCCTAAGGTTGGCTGGGTGAGCTTGCATTAAGTGTTTTAAATAAAATAAATAAATCCAAAAGTGTCATACACAGTTGATTACAGATACTTTCGACGTGTTCACAACTTCACTTCTTCACACAATCGGCAATCTATCGACAAGCCTCGGCCGCCCCTACTCGGCCGCCGGCGCCCCAGTAGGCCGCGGTTCCCGGACGCGCGCGTACGGAACCTTCCACTCCGAACCTCCGAAAGCTGTGAAAGCTCCAGCTTTGTGTGTGATCAGTGTAGTGATAAGCTTATGAGGTGAGCTTCTAGCCTTAGCCTATGTGAGCTTTCTAGCTTGCAGGAGGTTTAAGTATTACTTAAAACTGCATGTAAAAATGTATTCCAAACCCCAGTATGTGTATACTGTGGCGCGACGAGGTATATCTTCGCAAGGATTAATAGCAAATTCAGATTGAAGACTTCCATATACTGTGAAACATTTTCATAACGGCATATTAACGTTTTTTGAAATTCATAATGGCTTTTATTACAAATGTGTGGGTCTGAACATATTATTAAAATACTATTAAGTATATTGATCATTAAAATAGTGGGGTAAATGATGGAATAAAGAAATTAATTATATAATTGAAAAGTTTATGAAAAAATACTCCAAATAGTTTTTAATTTCCTCCTACCCGTTCGCTTTTACGTGAAACGAGATTTGAATGTAATCATACTACTATTATAAATGTGAACGTTTGTGAGGATGGATGGATGTTTGATACATTTTCATCCAAAAAGTACCGAACGGATTTTGATGAAATTTGGCGTAGTAGTAGTTTAGTATCTGGATCTGGATACTTCGATTGTGGCAAATGTTCGGTACCCGTGGGACATCTTTTAGCACGTACGAAGTCGCGGGCAACATCTAGTTAGGCACAAAGATAGTCTTCTTTCATCGCCTTGACATTGTATAGAATATTATAATGTGAAACTTTAAACGAGCTAATCTTGTATATATATAATCGTTATCTCGGAAACGGCTGCAATTATTTCCACGAAATTTAGTATGCAGGTAGTTTTGGGAGGAGAAAAATCGATATAGGTAGGTCTTATCCCTGCGAAACTGAGCATTTTTAAGCTGTATATATTTTTTCTTTCGCCGAGCAACTGCATAACAATATTGTCGACTCTAATATGTCAGTCCGATTGGCAGTTCGGTATGCGTATGTGTATTTTTTGCGTTGTTCATAAATCCGGAATGTGGTGTTCCGGTTCGACCGGTAAGATATTTTTGTGATTCCTTTCATTTCTTTCAATCTACTAGAGCCCCGAGCAAAGCTCGCTTACCCAGTTACTATTATTAATATTACCTAGAGACACTTGGGCAAGTCTCGTATGGATACACCTATTTCAGCGATTGTACCTAGTCCCAGCAAAAACAAAGATAGCTATCCATATAATACACGTATCAGGGCCTTTAGTTAAGATGCATTCGATAATTTCGACGGCGTAGTTCGAAAACAAAATGCATGGGATTTGACATAAGGCATCGCAATCGACACGTCACTTGGCGTCCAATCCCATACATTTTTGATTTCGAACTTGGCCGTCGAAATTATTGAATGCATCTTGACTAAACACCCTGTTACGACTCGTGTTTAACAACGTATATACAATACGGATTCCAATAGTTTTCCCTGTACAGGATAATCTCCGGTGTATTCCTAACTATTTCCTTTATTTTACCCCGTGGGACTAGGTTGGGTGAAATTCTGTGTTAATCCAGGCTGGTCCAGCTTATGTTGTTTAATAAATCTAGCTGAGGTTTTATATTTCTTTTTTTGCCCCAGATGGAAACAGAGGGGATTATAAGTTGGACCTGTCTGTCTGTGTGTCTGTCCGTGGCCTCGTAACTCCCAGACGGACGAACCGATATTGATCCAGTATTTTTTGTTTCAAAGCTGACATGATCGAGAGCATTCTTAGCTATGATTCATCATCATCGGCCAGCTCACTGCTCGACAATTCGGGGGTTATTGGAAAGTTTTTAATTTTGTTTTTTTTATTACGTAAGGTATATACTACAGTTCCACTATTCTTAATATCTTTTGGGAGTCGTCGTTTTTCATACATCGTCTGTCATCGCCACAGAAATACGATGATTGCCGAGGGACGCTAAGAAGGTAGTTGTACTGCTCAAGTTAGTTTATTGTTTTAGAGACTCTTATTACGCGAGTTTCTTCCGCCGGTTCTTTTCGCCGGTTCAGGGCTGCGAACTGGTGGTAATTGTAATCCTTTTTTTTTATTTGTTTAACGTTCAGAAAACAGAACCTTGTTTTTTATTCTAATTATTTTTTTGTTTTATCCTCTATGTAGTTGTTTAGTAGTGTTGGTAGTGGTAGTAACTATTTATCTGTGGTCGTGGTCTCTATCTAAGTAGTATTTAAGGCAGTTCAAAATCAATGAGGGTTTTTAATTCGTGACATCTGACAGCTTTTTGACACGACAAGGACCGTCGGGCTACCAAGCGCCGCTTGGTGACAGAAAAAGAATCGAAAGTTCGTTTTGTCCGTTTTTGATACCGCTTACGCCACCAGATGACGCTTTGTGTGCGCTGGGTCGGCCCCCTAGCGACAGAAAAAATATCAAACACCCTCATAAAGGATATTTTGGGCATATGATCTACTGCTCATGTCAATACGCTTAGGTGGGAAAATTATAAAAAAATTAAAAAAAAAAGAAGTGTTTAACAAAATTACTTTGCGCTCTCTAAGGCGCTGATGTTATTAACCTCATTTAAACTGGTGATTTTAATAGGAAGCAAAGACTTTGCTTAAATAACATCAGTGTGAATGTGAAATCATCATCTTTACATCAGCAGTAGGTCATAATATGCCCAAAATATCCGTAATTGATTATGAAAGGAGATCAGCCATTAATTATTATATTTTCATTACATAATTAATATTACGTCTAGATGTTTAGCCTAGACTAGAGACATCCCAATAAATCATGGCTACACCAACGTCCAGCGAAGTTACAATGACGTTTTCGCTAGTCTGGCCCCGGTATTACAGATATGAGCTGTTTTATTATGTTGCGACCTAGATATACTTGCTAAAAGTCTTGCGGTTGAATGACCTTCAAGCATATTGCCGTAGTGTGTATTGGGGCTTCTCAGCCATTTTAACATCGTCTTTTAGCGAAGAACAAGATGACGGAAATACATAAATATAAGAGTTTTCAAAATGTTGAACGGAATATTGATCTCGTAGTGTACCTATGTTTTGTTTTTAATAATGAAATAAGTATTTGTAAGAATTATCTATGTAAGAATATATTAGTTTTCTGCACACCTTCCTGCGCATAAACTTTACTGTGCCAAATATCAGACTCCTCCGTTGACAAAATTCTCGTAAATCTGCACTGAAAGTTTTAGTAACTCGTAAGTCGTAATCATTAATTATTACCATCTAAGGTGTGATGATGAGACTCTTCGTTAATACTAGCTGTTTCCCGCGGCTCCGCCCGCGTAAATACAATCCCATGGGAACACTGTACTTACGTATTTACAATAAAAAGTATCCTATGTTTTAATCCAGAGCCTAAACTACTACCATACCAAATTTCATCGAAATCCGTTGAGTAGTTTTAGCGTGAAAGAGTAATAACTTTCACATTTATAATATTATTAGTAGGAATTACCGACAACATTTTAACACCCACGGGTATTGGGTATAACCCGATGACGCGGTCTCCTCTATAGACTTGTTGGCTTTGTGTGAATGTAAATGTGCATGAAATAACGCTTGCGTTGTGTTTCGCCGAGTGAGTGAGGTTACCGGGAGTCCAATGGGATTATAAGAACTAGGCACGCAAGTGCGCAACACTTGTAACTCCTCTGGTGTTGCGACGTTCACGGGCGGCGGTAATCGCGTAACATCAGGCGATCTGTCGGCTCGTTCCGGTTCGTTTCATTAAAAAACCCTTTCTCTTGAATGACTGTCGATTCTCTATTGACCTAAGCGCACTCACACAATAATATTATCTAGTCTAATGATTTTAACAGCCTTTGAGGTCCAGTGGTTTGGAACTTGGCTCTCAACTCGGAGGTCGTGGCGTCGATTCCCGCGTTGGAACAATAAAAAATGTTCCCAAGTTTGGTTGGGACAATGCAGGCTGATCACTGATTGTCTGACAAGAAAGATGATCCATGCGTCGGATGAGCATGTAAACAGTCGGACCTGCGCCTGATCTCTCACCAGTCGTGTCAGTTATCCATCCCACTAGGTTTCGAGAGTAATTGAAGAGACTTTGCTCGTGTACTGCGCACATACTTGGGCGCTATAAGATAACTGGCTTGGTTTCAATGAAGCCGGCCACCGTCACCGAAATGAGTGTAGGGTATTAATATTATTATCCTGATATTTAATCTAGAATCAGTATAATGACAATTCTATGCACTTCACTTCTCTTTCCATCTTTGATAGCGGAGACAGAGCTATGTTTGATAAATCATTTTACCGTCTGAATTACAAATCGTAGTGTACGCATTGCCTGATGATGATGATGATTATCATAATGTAAGGGCAACGCACGTTTGCGGGCGCGTGGGGCGCGGGGGCGGGGGCGGGGTAATCCTATTACTAACCCCTTCTGACCCACACGTCATGTCATGCCATGTCACAATTTGTTCCACAATTAATCCGTGGCGCCTCCGACTCTGTCAGCAGAGAAATGTCAAATTGATTACCGCGAGGCGAGATGAAGTGGGTATGGTGCGTTTTGAAACGGCTAGAGTAAAAACCAGGAGAGGGATAATTTATGTCATCGATGATCATTTGCAAAAATAGTTCTAAATTACCTTAGCTTTAGTACCATTAACTTAATGATTGAAAATAATTAAAAATAAACGTACGTATCATTTTACTTATTTATTTAAAAATTTATTGCACACAAGAACAACTCAAGTAAGGTACTCAAGTAAGGTATCATTTGAAACTAATAAGCAATTTCAATAATTATTAAGATTATCTATGCCAACAAAGTTAAATCTAAAATTAAAATTATTAGAAAAAAAGATAATTGATAAATGTGCGCCTGCCTCTTATAAAAAGCAAATAAAATAGACATCATTAAATAGAGTAAAATAATTCTAGGTTGCGATAGAACGAAAATATTCACTTCACACGGGAGAGCTAAAGCTATATTCAAAAACTCCACTACTAATATTTAACTGGAGGTTATTAATGTTATCAAATCATTCCAGGCAACACAACGCCAATCAAGGCGAATTGAGCGAGAATGTACCAGTATTAATCCCCGCACGCGTGTTTGCTATGCAATTTTCACAGGCGCTTTTATTAACTTTCAGAAAGGAATTTTAGTTTTTTGCGCTTAAACAAAGATCTTATGGAGCTTTGCCAATTTTAGCGGTTTTGGCTATGAATTGAATGGTATAATAGAAAAGTTCTTTATGTCAGTTTAAATGCTGAGATTGTGATAGGAACCGCGATCTATATTCTCGTACAAGTCTGCCTAATTATGAAATAACTAGCCAAATGGGGAACGTGTACATTTTTTATAGGCTTTTTTAAAGTACATAATAAGCCGAGAAACATTGTATTTGCAATGGCATATCTATAGTCAACTGTTGACGAAATACAGTCATCACAAAAGTAAGATCGTTGGACAGCGTTAAAAACATGTATTACGGAACCCTAGAAATTATGCACGAGTGACGTCACAGCAGTTATGGATTTAATTAATCTAAATACTGCGATTATGAATATCATTGTCATTACAAAAAATGAGACAAATTGATTTGAATAGTAATTTTTTTAGTTTCTTTCTATTTTAGTCCTGTAACTTTTAAATTTAGCAACTGATTACTGTTCTTTTTGCATTTTTCGGTCCATGTTTATATTTCCTTTCGGAAAATATAAGAATTTGCCGTTTAAAACAAACGCTTGTTCCCTATTGTACCGTTATAGAAAATGTTCAAAATTATTATTGTAACAAAGCAACCTAATATAAATCATGTTTTTATTATCTGATCTATAATATAAGCAACCTATTACGTTATAGACCAGAATTTTGTTTGTATAGATCAGAATCTTATACTATAAACAAGTAAATCTTGTACATAATCGGAATCTCAGAAACGGATAATAGTAATTCCATAAAATTTTGTATGCAGGGAGTTTTGGGGGGAGAAAAATCGATCTACCTAGGTCTTATCGCTGGGAAACTGCGCTTTTTTGTGTTATAATATATATTACGTTTTTTTCATCCACCGCGTAATAGCATGAGTGATTTCGATTTTTAAATGTCTTAATTAAAATGAAAGTAAGTTAATTACTAGAACTGGTGTTCTGCCATAGACATATTAATATTATAGACGAACTGTCCTCACTTGAAAGGCCCCACTTTTGGGGTTGTTTGGGGCCGTTTTGACATTTGAGGTATGGTAAAATCAAGATGGCGTAACTTTTTATTGTATGAAGTTCTGTCAAACGTACGTCATAGCCCATCCTTTGTATTGAAATCATTGTGGTTCTGCTATTCCTGGAACGTCAAATATCATAAGCATTGCTCCTCGCATTCGATGTATTCAATGACTTTGTGCCGCAATATCGTAGCGTTTGGAAAACAAACTAAAACTTTCGTGATTAAGCCTGCATCTACAAATGAAGTGTACAGACGCCGACAAACCCGGTACACCACTCTCGGACCTTATTGCCAAAGTGGTAAGGTCGAAAAGTGGAACACCGGAACTGACGGTGACCGTACATACCACCGATAGTTGATTAAAGTTTCCCACAAAGTCATCAGATGTATACAGGCTTTCAGGAATCAATTTTATAGTTTTGTGTGGGGCATCCACTTAATTTTTTTTCTTCTTCGCATTATGGTGTCCAAAAAATCGGACATTTTCATTTTTGAAAATGTTTATGCCTCCTATGACATTTGCGCCGTGATGACGAATCAAACGATGTATCATTTATAAAATACGGCCCACGCGTTTGGTCTAAACAGTGCCACAAAGGTACAAACATACATAGGCCGATAAACACATTCCCCCACCTTCACGCCGCGCAGTCAGGTGAAAAGAGTCACGGGGCCGGGTCGCCGTGGCATGTGAAATTCCGGTACAGAAAAAACGGTTCACGGTTGCGGCCGCGACAGATAAAACTGCACTGTAAATATAACTCTGGGCCAGTATTACAATAGAGCTGAAAATCAAAGTGTCAAATGTAAGATTTGACAGCTGTACACGATTTTCAGCTCTATTGTATTAGCGCAAAGTTCTATATAAAGGGCAGTTTTTTCTGTCGCGGCCGCGAAAATACGCTCGTGGGAACGTAGCCATAGTGTTTTGTAAGCTAGTACCTACTATATTACCTTATTTCTCGATCTGTCCCTGGAATGAATAGAATAGAATTATTAATTTTCCAAGAAATTGGTAATATAAGGTGTAATATAAGATCATGAAAAGAAAAAAAAAATACCACCAAATCATCAATCAATCATACATTGATATGTATGACAAAAAATTTCATATCAACAACAATAACAATAAAAAAGTATATAACTAGCTTTTTCCCGCAACCTCGCCCGCGTAAATATAGTATCCCACGGGAATATTATACTTTTTCGAGATAAAAAATAGCTTATGTTTTAATCCGAACCTAAACTACTATCATACCAAATTTCATCGAAATCCGTTCAATAGTTTTTGCGATTCATCCATCCATACAGCTATCCATACATCCATCCATTCTCACTAACTTTCACATTTATAACAGTAGTACAATTATTATCTAGTACATTCTTTTCAACTAAAAAGGTAAAACTGTTAATAATAGAAATCTAATTTTGAATTAAACGTATCGGCGCGGTGTTTGAACTCACCACAACACATTAAACACGAGGTTAAAGTTTCATTCAAGGCCTTTACCCTCCTTCTCTTTACTCCAATTTACCCCCACTTTACCCCCTTTTTACTCCATTGCTCCTTACCCCAAGCCGCCATCTTGGATTCTATCGTCAGAAACAAAATGGGCCCTTCATAACGTTTAATTCGTTTAACCCTTTTCGAGTGTCGCTAGGTAAAGGTACACGCAACTTCCAATTATTGATGTTTGTTGAAGCACTTCATAGGAATTCGTTTGTAACGGTGAACGGTAGATGGGGAAGCACACTTTTAGAGAACAGAGAGCCGTTTTCTATGGAAACTAAACGTAGTTTAAGTTATTACATAGAGTAAAAAATTGTGTACACTTACCCGTGATTGATGCGAAATCTTCAAGAATATTTCACTTCAATCACCTTTATCTAACGAGACATAATCCTGTCTAGACGTGTTTGTACCCTATTTTTTTCGTTTTCGTCGTGATTAAATACTAATAAGTCGATATCTTCATTTCGTTTTCATTAATTTAGTGTACATTAATACGTGAAGCAAAAACATCGTATTCCTTTTGCTAAAAATTATGCATACGGAGGAGTATGAAATGTGGCACAGTTATAGTTTAAATGGAGAAGGGAACACTAAAATTATTCATATTAATGCTTGTAAGTACATAAAATTAATACAAATATCGTTACACACACTACCTCAGGCCAAACGCGTGGGAGCGTTTGGTTCAATTTTGCCACACGTTGACGTTTGTTAGGCTGGGACTATACGATCCGGAATCTTCCGGATTCTGCCGTAGGCCGTAGAAAATTCTGAGCATTGAAAATAGAACTTTGCGCCAGTACAATAGGGTTGGAAATCGAACACAAGAGTCTCGAGTCAAATGTCAATGTCGTATATGACAGCTCGACACTCGAAACTTCCATTTTAAACTCTATTGTAGTTAGCGCAGAGTTCTATTTTCAGCGGCGTTCCGGATTCCGGAGCACATAGTCCCATCCTTAATGTCTTTCACATTCAATAGACACCATTTACATTTTACTTCCTATCTAATGATAGCCATACATGACACACCAAGCAGTCTACCGTTCAATCGACTTCAGTGCGATTGGATCAGTTAGAACTGATCGTGTATGGGCGTTGATTAGCACGACGGTCTATACCGTTTATGTCAATATGGGACTGATCCAATCGAACTGATCAAGTCGATTGGACGGTGGACTGGATAGTGTATGGCTACCAAGAGAGGCAAAAAAACTCTTGTGAAGTTCATACTTAAAAATTATATGAATTATGAGCGAATTTCGACCACAGGGCGACTTCAAGTTATAATAGTTTTGTATGTGTGTATTTTGTTTGTAAGACGAGGAATGTTGAGGCAAAAACTGTCCCCAATATGGCCCCGCTTTTGGAGTTGCTTGTGGCCATTTTGGAATTTAAGGGATGGTGAAATCAAGATGGCGTAACTTTTTTTGAATGAGGATTTGTTCTGTCAGACGTACGTTATAAGCCATAAGACTATATCTATATATATAAAATCAAGCCGTCTGGAAACTTTTATCGAAAACGTGACCTAACCCGTTGGGAGATAAATAACAAAACAATGTATGGTGGGATTGTTTCTCTTTTGTAGGTCTACAAAAAAGTCCGCGATGGCACAGATATGTCTATCTATTAAGGATAGGTTACTATACCCATTCTAAGTTTAAAAAAATGATCGGAAATATTGTGATATTTTCAGAAGCTATTTAGCCGCGGATACAAATAAATTATCATTAACTAGGAGATTATATCTAGGAGATGTCTTAAAATTAAAAAGTACGTGTGAAAATTTATTATAACGTATATATTTTATTATTATAAAGTATATATTTTATTATTATAAAGTATATATTTTTACTCTGTGCTACTACTATATTGCAGGTATATTTGCTAAAGGAGTTTTTTGCCACGAGCACTCTCCCACGCGGCGAAGCTAGTCAAAAAGCTAGTCTATGTAATATATAAAAGAAAGTCGTGTTAGTTACACTATTTATTAAAATTTGAATCGATTTGGCTGAAAATTGGCTTTTTATCCCGTTCCCGTGGGAACGTGACATTAAGTTCATAAAATGTGTAATTTGATATGGAAAATTACAAAGTAATGGAAAGTCCTATCTTATAAATATATAACAAAAAATGGATTGCAATTCCAATGTCTCGCTAAAACTTGAGACCTTGAAGTCTTGAAATTTAAACGGTGAGAAATATTGGAAAAATTGCGGAGAAAATATTAACACTATATTTATAGGTGCGACAGAACAACGTGTGTCGGGACAGCTAATAAGTAGTAACATGATATTCGTTACAGTAAAGTTATTTGACCTTCATGTAACTTTGAGCGCTACGTGAATCGCTACGAAGTCCACATAGCTACGGAGTCGTAGCGATGTAGCGCTACGCCGTAGACGTATACCAGACTGGACGTAGCACACGAAAGCCGGCCACGAAAGGTTGTTTTGTTTATTTAATATACAAGACTGGGACTCGATCTGGATTACGGATAGCCGGAGAGAATTCAGAGCACTGAAAAGAGAATTCTGCGCTAATACAATAGAGTTGAAGTCGAAGTACCGATTGGACTGCCGTCGTAATGTATGACACTAGCTTTTGCCCGCGGCTTCGCCCGCGTGAAATTCGGTTTTTTGTAGGCATTATCAAGCTCTACAACTTTTTTCTAGGACTTAATGATCTCAATCATCATTAATTATAACTCCCATCAGCAGTGTTCGTAAGAAACGTTTTCGTTCGACCGTTTTCCCCCGACTTACTTTGCAAATCCGGCTACCACGAAAAAGTCTTTTCATTTTTCGGGTTGATATATAACTTATGTCACTCACAAATAACGTAGCCTTCTATTAGTAAAAGAATTTTCAAAATCGGTTCTTTAGATCCAGAGATTACCCCCTACAACCTCACAAACTTTACCTCTTTATAATTAGTATATATTGACAACTGCCGAGACACTCATGAGTTCGATTTTCAACTCTATTGTATAAGCGCAGAGTTCTATTTTCAATGCTCAAAATTTTTATGGCTTTCCGGATTCCGGATCATATAGTGGGACTATATTAAAATTTAATATGAATTATTATAATTTAATAGTATAAGATGTCGTTTTGTTCTATTTCATTAATTAATCATTGATTTCTGAAACAAATAACTTTTCTACATTTTTTGGGGCATTTTGGATGTTCATAATCACGGAATCCTCCTTAGACATGCTCTTGGTGACATGCAAAAATTGAAATATATTTTAAGTAACAAACCTATTACTGACTAAATATTCAGAAAATATTTAGTTAACACGTAAAATCGAGTCCACAATTAAAATATAAGTACCCGGCAGAGCTTCATGTTAAGCTCGGTGTTTTAGCAGGACGATACAATAATTAAAAAAAAATATAATAGAAAAAGAAATAATAAGAGTCACCAAAATATTTATCTTACCGGAATTCGAACCCTCGAACACTCGATTCGAACACGACGAAAGAAAAAAACACATATTGCTTAAAAATTCTCAGTTTCTAAAGAATAAGGAAAAAGGAATCTAGCTAGATCGATTTTGCTCCCCCAAAACTCCCGCCATACTAAATTTTATGGTAATACGTGTAGCCGTTGTCGATATACCGATTATATGTACTATTATATACTATTAATAATAGATTTTAACTTTCAACCATTAAATTAACAAAAATACTAACACGCTAAAATTATTTTAAAATCTACACAAGCTTAAAATAAAACATAACTTTTATAAGGCTTAAAAATAAAGTTAATTTGGTTAGGAATTATGGATTAGCTGGGCTTATCAACGATCTGGGCTTAGGCCTAGTTGCGGTGGCTAGATCTAGATAGGCTGACGGGACATTTACATTATTTACACCTCAAGCCGCTTTAAAGTAGTCTTTCACGCGAGGAGGAAATAACACATAGAGCGAGTGTCCATTGGGCTGGGACTCTATGCTCCGGAATCCGTAAGACCGGAGAAAATTCAGAGCATTGAAAATAGAACTATATTATACGGAATCCTACCGAATTCCGTATAATATAGTTCCAGCCTAAGTGCGTTGCGCTGCGTCGCGTCGCGTCGACGCTGTGTCGTTTTTCACAGATTTTTAATTTTCTTGCATTGTGATGTCGGGCGTCGACGCGACACAGGTGTGGCATACTATGCGTTAATCCGTTGCGACGACGAGACGCAACGCAACGGAAATCTTAGTAACATAATAATATCTATGGACGCTTTCACACCACGTAAATCTGGTCGATTGGTAAGTTCTCGAAGAACTTGTGTTACGAGTACCAGAAATCGGAAATATATTTAATACTTTTTATACTATATTTATATTTACGATTTTATTTCACTATACACATATTTAATACACATCACATGACTCAGAAACACAGAAAACTTTTTTGAACCCGCGACCTCCGGTTGAGCGCCAACGCGCTAACCACTGAGCCACAGAGCTCGTCTGAATTCCTGACATTTTCGCAGCACTCTGTATAAACCCCAGCATTATTTACTATCTCCGTCAAGTCTTTAATGTTGTGGTGTTTTCGCAGCCCCTGTATAATCCGTAACTAAAATCCCGCCGCTTGTGCTGCACCCTGTGTAAGCCACAGTACCCGTATAAGGCGGACCTCACGCTGCAGCCTCCGGGAGTAATCGTCAAACGTAATTACGGCTAAACGGTCTACCTCGGTAACGCTCAACGAACGGTTAGCGCTAACTGCCGGTGAAGTAACTGTCGGTTAAGTCGGTTAAGCTCGCGTGCCACAAGATTGATTCTAACTAGACTGGATGTTGCTCTCGATATCGTACGCGCAAAAGAGAATCACGCGTGAATTGTACATTTTGCTGGGATGAAAAGTAGCCTATGTGTTTAACAAATCCAGAGTCTGAACATACTACCGTATTCAATTACATTCCGTTTTCGATTCGTTTCAAAATCCGTTCAATATATATATTGCGTGAAAGAGTACCACACATCGATACATCTATACATACAGACTATCGCGTTTATAAGTAAGGATATCCGAAGCTTCAAGCTATCCAACGTGATGTGGCGAGAGAGTATCTTACTACCTGACTTATGTTTGTTCAGATCCAATTTAAACGCAAACAAAAAGACAACAGCACCCTACTACATACTACATGCTACCAATTTAAATTCAGCCTTTTAGTAGCGTAAAATATTAAATTACGTATTTAATTATTGCAAGGTAACTAAGTGACATTTGAAGTGGCGGCATTATCCTTATAATATTGTAAATGTGAAAATTAATGAGGATAGATGAATGGATGTTTGTTACTCGTTTATGCAAAAACTACTAAACGGATTTCGATGAAATTTGGTATCGTAGTAGTTTATGCTCCGGATTAAAACAAAGGATATTTTATACCGAAAAAGTACAGTGTTCCCGTGGGATACTGTATTTACGCGAGCGAATCTTGGAGCATTTTCTTAGTTAGCTATCATATCCGTCTTTTTGCTAAAAGATGGCCCCGTGTGAGTTTCTTACGCCGGTTCTTCTCGCCGGGTTAGTTCCCGAACCGGTGGTAGGTATTACGTAAGGACAATTCCAAAAAATGACGGCCTCTGTGGCTCAATGGTAGTCGGCGCTTACACCGGAGGTCGCGGGTTCAAATCCCGCCGAGGGAACAAAAAGTTTTCAATGTTCCTGGGTCATGAATGTGTATTAGGTATATTTATAATATAATAAAAATCTTATATTTGTATGCCTCTCCTGCTAATGCTGAATTAAGAATTCTTTCTCTTTCTTCTTAAAGATAATGTAAAAAAGTGTGAAATCGAATTTAGATGTAAAGAAATAGGACCGCAAGACATTATTAAAATTTTTAATTTATTAAAAATTTAGAATACTGCAGATTTATGGGGCCTATCAATGAAAGTTATTAAATCTATAATCGATATTATCGCACCTTACTTAGCAACTATTTTTAATGATTTTATAAAAAGTGGCGTATTTCCTCTAATGAAACATAGTAAAGTTTTACCTCTGTTTAAGTCTGGTAGTAAGTCGGATCCATCTAACTTCCGACCTATATCTATTTTGCCAACACTAAGTAAAATATATGAAAAAATAATACTTACTCAGCTACTAGCACACTTTAATATACTTAAATAACATTTTACATAATAAACAATTTGGTTTTACTAAGGGTCGCTCTACAACAGTTCAAAATAATTTTTTTTTATTCAAAATAGGTATTTTTATACACTTTCTAAACGTCGGTCTACATGATGCCTACCACTACTACAGATGCAGGCGTTGATCTGATTAGTTATATTTTTAATGATAAGGAGGGCTCTCAGGATACTCTAGGAGTCTTTTGCGATCTCTCTAAGGCATTTGATTGCGTGCAGCACACAACGTTGATCAGGAAACTATGCTACTATGGAGTAAGGGGACCAGCACTAGTCCTCTTAAAATCTTATTTATCAAATAGGACTCAGAGGGTTGAGATAAATGGAAAAAAATCCACAGATACCAAAATTGAGATGGGGGTCCCACAAGGATTTATTTTAGGACCCTTTCTTTTTCTGGTCTATAAAAATGACCTACCATACCTTATTAATGGAAAAAACGGGATAGTCTTATTTGCCGATGACACGTCGCTTACTTTTAATATTAATCGCCAAAACTAAGGCTATGACGAAGTAAATAATGCTCTCTCAAAAATAGTATACTGGTTTAGTGTTAATAATCTTTTGTTAAATAGCAAAAAAACTAAATATATAAAGTTCACGTTGCCAAATGTAAGGCAAACTGAAACCAATGTACTGTTGAATGGAAAAGGTATGAAACTAGTAGATACAGCTGTCTTTTTAGGTATGACTTTAGACGCAAAACTACAGTGGGGCCCTCATATTGTTGGGTTGGCCGACAGACTCATTTCAGCAGCATTTGCAGTAAGTAGGATAAGACAATTTTCAGACGAAAACACAGCAAGGCTTGTATATGTTAGTTGCTTCCAGTATAATGTCCTATGGCATTCTACTGTGGGGAAATGCTGCCGATATAAATACTATATTTGTGCTGCAGAAGCGAGCTGTTCGGGCAATCTATAAGCTGGCCCCCAACACGTCATTAAGAGAGAAGTTGAAAGAAACTGGAATCTTAACTGTAGCTTCTCAGTATGTTCTATCAAATGTATTATATGTTAAAAAAATTTAAACCTATTCAAAATGAAAAGTGAACACCACAATAGAAATACCCGAAATAAGCATAAGCTTGGTACCAGTGACTATACTTAGTAAAGTAAAGAATTCGTTTAAAGGCCAATGTATACGCCTATACAATAACATCCCAGAAAGCGTTCAAAGTTTTTCAATAAATAAATTTAAAAAGTAGTTAAATAACGTTTGTGTGCTAAAGCCTATTATAAAGTTAATGATTTTATGAACGATAGCACACCTTGAGAATGAGGTGGCCCCCTGCAAGGCTACTTCTAAATTACGTATATTATTGTACTCTTGTTATGTAGTTTTAAAAGATGGCCCGGCGCGAGTTTCTTAAGCCGGTTCTTCTCGCCGGGCTAGTTCCCGAACCGGTGGTAGGCATCATGTAGACCGACGTTCAGAAAGTGTATAAAAGTACCTATTTTGAATTAAAAAAATTGACTTTGACTTTGACTATATATAAAAATGGATTGCAATTCCAATGAGTCGCTAAAACTCGAGAACGGCTGGGCCGATTTGGCTAATTTTGATTTTGATTTTGTCTTGAAATAATTGTGAAAGTTCAGGGAAGGTTTAAACGGTGAGAAATGTTGGAAGTTTATAGTTGTCAATACAAAACAACGTGTGTTAACAACGGGACATCTAGTCTTAAAATATTTATGTATAGCACAAAAGTATTAAATATTCTTCCCGTTGTCCGGCGGTCCCCATAACACAAATTCTTTGGATACTTATCACGGGCCCAGATTGACGTAGTGTGAAGCATCCATAGATATTATTATTATTATTATTATTATTCAGTTTAAAGGGTGACAATGGCAGTCAATAGGTACTTATTGGTTTTAATATGAGTCTTACGTAAGCGATTTGTATATTCTTAGCAAGTCAAATGTAGCTACTGAATTTTGTATGAACCGTCTGATTTGTGCAAAGGCTTTCAGCTCTGTTTACTCCTTACTCACCTGAAAATAATCGCACCGCTAAATATAGATAAGTGGACAGTTAAAATCGCTCCCGAATTCGTTCTAGCAATAAGTGAGCAATAAGTGTCAATTGCTTATTTGCCATCGTGCTATCGGCATGACTTTGGATCAGTTAGAACAGGGATCTCCAAACTTTCCAGCCTTAGGGCCATACTGATTACTCTAGTAAGTTCCGAGGGCCAAAACCATATTATTATTGTTGCCGGTGGTAATAAGTGAAATAGTCCACTGATGAAAAAAAAAAGTCCGAAAAAGTACGCAACGTTTAAGAAAGGCTGCAAATCGGACTAAAGTCCGCAAAATGGCAACACTGCATATTATTAATTTTCCTGTCATTATCTGTAATTTCTAGATAAGTCGTAGAGTACGAGCCATGAGGAGTAACGTGACACGACATCTGGTGGACACAAGCGGAAATAGGTAGTACCTTCTATCGCTAACAGATGGCGCTAATAGCACGTACAGAATAATCTCGTTGGTTCGAGAAAGTTTTGGTGTCTTCCACTCACTTCTAGATGGCAGTAATTGGAATATATAAGAAGGCTAGTGGCGCAACCACAAGCCAGTTCCTATGACACTGTTGTGAAATAAAATAGTGCGTACCACCAGTATTTCGTAATGTTCAACAAACATGGCAAATCAAACAGATTTGCAATGAAAGCATAGCCGTTCTCAAGGAATATAACATTAAATGTCATTATGAAACAAAACATGTTCAAAATTACTCAAAATATACAGGAAGTTTGCGGACAGAAAAATTCGAACCTATGAAGCGCGGATTAAAATCGCAGCAATCTTCATTTACAAAACTCAAAACTGAACAAGAGGCTACAACTCGTGCCAGCTTTCGTGTGGCTCTTGAAATCGCAAAACGTGGAAAACCATTCACCGATGGAGAAATTATCAAAGAATCCATAATTGCAGTAGCCGAAGAAATGTGCCCTGAAAAAGTAAATTTATTAAAAACTGTCAGTATGTCAGCAAACACTGTGGTTTAAAGGGTAGAAAACATCGCTGAAAATATATCCTCTCAACTGTTCGACAAAAATGGACATGTTGAGTGGTTTTCTTTGGCCTTGGATGAGTCAACGGATGTGTCAGATACTGCTCAGGTATTGATTTATATTCGAGGAGTAGATGAAAGCTATGAAGTGCATGAAGAACTTCTTGATATGTATAGTATTCATGGCACAACTACTGGTACTGATATTTTTAAAGGAGTTAAAATGGCCATTAATCAAAAGAACCTCCGATGGAAAATTTTGAAATGTATTACAACTGATGGAGGCAAAAACATGAGTGGGAAAGATAAAGGAGTGGTCGCTCTTGTGTCAAAGGCTGTAGAAAATGACGGTGGTTCAAAACCATTAGTCTTACATTGTATCATTCATCAACGGTCTTTGTGCGGAAAATGTTTGGATATGTCTGAAGTTCTGAAACCAGTCATATCAACTGTTAATTTTATCAGATCTTTTGGGCTGAATCACCGACAATTCCGACAATTTATTGAAGAGATTGGAGGAAATGACTTACCTTATCATACTGCCGTACGTTGGCTTAGTTGTGGGAAAGTCCTTCAGCGCTTTTTTGAACTTCGAGTAGTGATCGAATTTTTTTTGAATGAAAAGCATCGCCCTCTTACTGAATTACCAAACAACGCATGGCTGTGGAAGTTAGCATTCTATGTTGATTTGACAAAACATGTGAACGAACTGAATTTGAGATTGCAAGAAGAAAACCAGCATCTTCCTGATTTATACACTAATATCAAATCATTCCGCAAGAAATTGATACTGTGTCAATCACAACTACGAAGTAAATGTTTTTCACATTTTAAAACATGTGAAATATTCAGCCACACCACTGAGACTGAGTTTCCTATCGATTTTGCAATCGAAACTTTGAGTGCCTTGTAAATAAATTTTGATACTCGTTTCTCGGACTTTGATGCCATTGCGAATCAAATTAAGATTTTTCAGAATCCTTTTGATACTGACATTGAAACCCTAGCCCCGGAACTTCAAATGGAAATGATTGATCTACAGTGCAGTGATATAATTAAGAACAAATATCAAAACTCATCTTTATTGGAATTATATAAGGGTCTTCCACTGACACAATTTGATAATTTGCATAAATTTTGTGTGAGCTGTTTTCTGTTTTTGGTACGTACTTATTTGTGTGAGAAGGCCTTCTCCAAAATGAAGAACACAAAAAATGTTTACACATCTAAATTAACTGATGAGCATCTTAAATCTCTTTTAATAATTGGTACAAGTAAAATTAGTCCACAACTACAAACTATTGTCAGTGGAAAGTCTCAATTACATAAATCTCATTAGTATTTCATATGTCATTATGCTTGTATAAGTTATGTTTTTATTGAATAAATGTTAGTTGGATTCATTTCAATAATTTGTTATTTATTATATACTGAAGTTAAATTTTCTGCATATTATACATGTCTTTACTCATTACAATTCTGTGTTTCTTTATCCAACTTATCACAAAAACAATAACAATAAGCCTACAGCAATGTTATGAGTAGTTAGCCCATGACCATATCAATGTAGATGTCATAATAATAATTATTCAACATAAAAATAGAACACTTCAGTAAACTAAATTTAACTTGCTATAAAAAATATGTTCTCTAAAAGGAGTTTTCAAGTATGCTAGCTCTCCGCGGGCCGGACAAAATCTGTCCGCGGGCCGGATGTGGCCCTCGGGCCGTAGTTTTGGAGACCCCTGAGTTAGAAAAAGGGGCCTAGCCGGAACAATTGACAGCAACGTAATCGTAAGGCTATCGAATGAGATGTGTATGAAAATCGTGACAGCGCCTATACAAAATTCATTCGATATCATTGCGTCCGTATACTGGGTGGTTAGCACGAACACAGTTACGTTTTAGTAATGTTATCAACAGAGAATTGTATGTAAATGATGACATCGCTTATAAAATTGATATACGATAGGGTTACGAATACGTTACTGTAAATTTTTCGTGATTACCCATTAATAAATTACCTTCTATGCCTGTCGGTAGCTAGCCCCACTACTGGCTACTGGTAGTCATAGAGGCAGGTTTTAACCTACAACAAGTTACAAGATTCATCAAAATCAGTCGATTCGTTCTTATATTACTAATATAGCATCAGATAAACGAATAGCATATATTAAACTACATTACGTGTAAAACCTAATTTAACGCGAGAAAAGCTAGCTAGTTATCTATATATATATATATATGAATGTATGTATAGAATATCACATTTGTAGTCAATTTTAGTTAGTTATCAAAAGTCATTATGTCCATTAGAGAAAACAGATTAAAAATCCTTTCAAAAAGCGATGCGTGTGTCAGTTTCGATAGAACTTTGCCCCTCAGATTAGATTAAATATTTCGTTGACATTCGACTCTAAACCTTTTGATGCGCCCTTGGCGGAGGGTCGTTTGTTTTTAAATTGAATTACTCTGCCCTAAACATCTATAGGCCTTGATTTCAATAATGCAATATGTGTTGGTTTTGAGAGGTTTTCAAAGGTAGGTTTTCGTTTAGCGCTCGTATTCGAAAAGAGACAGACTACCCCTAGGCCTTTAGTCAAGATGCAACATCAGAATGATAACGCGAGAAAAGCTAGCTAGTTATCTATATATATATATGAATGTATGTATAGAATATCACATTTGTAGTCAATTTTAGTTAGTTATCAAAAGTCATTATGTCCATTAGAGAAAACAGATTAAAAATCCTTTCAAAAAGCGATGCGTGTGTCAGTTTCGATAGAACTTTGCCCCTCAGATTAGATTAAATATTTCGTTGACATTCGACTCTAAACCTTTTGATGCGCCCTCGGCGGAGGGTCGTTTGTTTTTAAATTGAATTACTCTGCCCTAAACATCTATAGGCCTTGATTTCAATAATGCAATATGTGTTGGTTTTGAGAGGTTTTCAAAGGTAGGTTTTCGTTTAGCGCTCGTATTCGAAAAGAGACAGACTACCCCTAGGCCTTTAGTCAAGATGCAACATCAGAATGATAACGAAACTTAATGGACCGAAATCCCAGGGCTTTTAGTCAAGATGTATTCGATAATTTTGACGGCGAAGATCAGAAACAGAATGTATGGTATATATTAGATATTTTGCCGTGTTGCACGAAGGGTCGGAACCCTTCGTGCGCGATTCCGACTCGCACTTTGTCGGTTTTTTCATTAGATTTGTCATCAAAAGCGACTTTTTATAATAATAATTATAATATTTCTCTTGTTTCAGATACAGGTTTCAGGACAGCAAGATACTGAAACATAACCAGGTGAATCATCATTTTTAGTTGTTTTCCTTTTCAGTAAGCTAAGCAGTTTTAAATATAAATAACGAGCGAGTCCTACAGTAGTCGCATGTGATGTGTAACGTATTAAAAAACACAACGCTGAGTATGTTTTTCTATTACCAATGATATTTTTCACAAAACTTTTCCTAATAGAAAAGTTTCACATTAATAATATTACATCTATCCATCCATCCATCATTGCTTAATAGCAATGACAGAAATCAACGTCAATATTAAAAAAAGCTAAATACTCAAATATTATAATCGAATCTGACGGCCGACGGATTCTGAATCCTTAAATTGACGAATGTCAATTTAATGCGCGCACTTCCACGACTTCCTGTTACACACTTCCGTACCATTTCACAAAATGACTGCCAACAATTGCAAGAAATCGAGCGAAAGATGTTGCACATCACAAAAAAATGTTTTTTCCAGATAAAATTTCCTAGAAAATTATAATCCTACTAATATTATTAATGTGAAAGTTTGTGAGGATGGATGGATGTATGGATGTTTGTTACTCTTTCATGCAAAAAATTACTCAACGGATTTTGATGAAATTTGGTATGGTAGTAGTTTAGGCTCTGGATTAAAACATACGCTAGATTTTATCCCCAAAAAGTGCAGTGTTCCCGCGGGATACTTGATAGTGTATTTACGCTTATTTACGGGAATCGGCTAGTTATCCAATAAATAATATTATATTCCACTATTTCGCCTTATATAATACAGGGTTGACGGTTTTTAATTCTTATCAGTGTAATAAATAAGCCTAATAACAATTAGTAATCAACTTACTAAATGATGTTAGCTTTCCGTGTATCAGTACATTGTTTTAAATTTTGTTTTAGGTTCCGTTTCTTTGTACTAATTTGTACTATGGACCCGCTCCAACTTCCTCATTCTTACCTCATTTTTACCCGACTACGGCGAAGCCAAAAGGAATGGTTATATTTTGGTAGTCTTACACAGATTGTTATGTGTATGTTTGTCCCATCGTAGCGCCTAAACTCTTTTCCGATTTTGATAAATGAGGTATATTCGTAATAATAGCATACCCGGTAACGTATTATGCTATATAATTTACGTAGTCGGGTTATATGGTTTTTTAAAAAATTGTAGTTATATACTATGTGAAGATAATAAAGTAGGGGAACATGTCGTACCTCGGAGTGAGTTGTATCTTGGTCAGTTGACTTTTTCTAGGTATACCTGACCTTTTGAATTATAATGCCTAGGGTAGCGTACCAAATGGTACGTCTCTACCGACCATTTTATGAAGATATAAATCGTTTACCACCAGTTAGCTAGTCTTTGATTCAAGCGTCTTTGAGTTTATTGACGTTTTTTTTGGGTGACAATAGTTTTATTTTTACCAGTATTAGAAGTCTGATAGTTTTAAACGTATGATCATAGACACATAAATCTTAAATGCGTAGTTTCTCTCATCTCCACTGGCCAAAGTAATTGGATATTTGTACCTTGTTCCTTGCTTTGTATTGAACCTTGCTCACTTGTAAAACTTCCTTTTAAACATCTTAAAGATATTTAAGCATGTTATGTTCACTGTACAGTTCTCATATTTTGGTGAAGTATACTCAGATAATGTAAACATGACATAATATGTACACTAAGTCAAATTGGAACAAATAACGGATAACTGAAAATATGACCGAGGCCCAACACACTCCCCTACTTAAAGAAATAAATACCCCCCTCCCCAAAACATCCTGGCTAAGTCCAGTTAAATCTTTTCAAGGTTCTCTGTCAAGGGTTTTTGTCGGTAGTTAATCTATTTAATAGCGCTTTTCATTGGATAACGCAAACACATCATCGAATCAAAAGCGGTATTGAATAGATAAACTAACGACAAAAACACCTAGAAACCGGGCATTAGTGAGATTACCGGAGGTGTAGTATTTCTCTAGTGAGTGGTGACCCACCTGGTGGGTGTAAATGGGTGGTAATCGCTCACCATCAGGCGCTCCGTCTGCTTGTTTGTCGGCCCAACAAAACAATCATAGCGCAACCAAACACTGACGTTTTACTCGGAAACGTGAGTGTAAATTAAAAATAAAAGGCACAATGGCGTGTTGTCAGCCAATACGAGCCGTAATTATCATTCGATATTCCCGCGCGCGGTTCGCCATGATGGGAAGTTCCATTTTTAATTATTTTTTTTATAGAATTTGTCTATGGAATTTTAGTGCCGACAAGTTGAAAGTTATTTTAATATTGATTGTTTTTTTTATTATTAACATAGTATCATTATTCTTGTTTAGACTTTAGAAGGTACTGAAAATATGCTTACCTTTATATTTTATATTAGTAACCCTTCTTTAACGAAGTTGTCTATATACTTATAACTGTTACGTAAAGATAGTGATTATTCTAGGTTTTGACGTTGTCGTTTGATCGTCAGCTTTGCCTTTTATATAAATAGAAGACTGATATCTTCCATTTATATAAAAGGCAAAGCTGATTGACTGATGTATCAACGCACAGGCCAAACCCTTAAGGCTAGAAACATTGAAATTCTGCACACTTATTATTTCTCATATGGCGTAGGCATCTACTATGGAAGGATTTTTCAAAATTCAACCCCCAAGGGGGTAAGACAGGGGGTAAAATACGAAAAAAATAATGAGTTACGTATTTCAGCGTTTTCTAAATTTCAGCCCCTGGGAGGATAAAATAGGGCATGAAAGTTTAAAACCTAATTTCACGCGGGCGAAGTCGCGGGCAATTAATGTATAGTATTAAATTAAAACGCTTGTTTTGTACTCGTCCCGTATCAAGGCACTTGTATACCCTGTAATCAGCATTTACTTGGAACCGGCGGCCATCTTGTCGACTTTCCCGCTCTGTAATTTTATTTGAATCAACGTTTGATTTATGATTTGTTTCTGTGACGGCCATTTTGTGTGTTATTATACACCAATTACATTTGTCACAGAAATGTATTATGTTACTATGTCAGGTGGTAAAATTGAAATTTACTTGGCGATCTCTGTGGCTTAGTGGTTGAGTGCGTCCAAACGTGTGTGTACGAATCTCGCCATAGGAAGAAAAAAGTTTTTTTATTTTCCTAGGTCATGTATGTGTACACTATAATAAAAATCTTAAATATTATATGTAGATACAGCCTGTATAGTTTAAAGGTGATCAATATATTGCCGTTGTCTCGTAACACAAGTTCTTCGAGAACTTAGCACGGGACCCGATTGACGTGGTCTAAAAGCGTCCTCAGATATAATAATTATTATCAGTAGTGTAATTAAATTTCAATTTTAAATTGGAAATGTTTATGATATCATTTGATGTATTCAGTTTTTTATTTAATGATTTTAACGCTGTAACATTTTTTGATAATCCTTGAATTAAAATAATAAAAATACTAAACACTAAAGAGTATTCAATAGTTTATTTATTAATACAATAAACATATACATTTATTTTAAACTTAAACTACATAATTACAAAATATCTTAAAAGTTAATGTAATATAATGCTATGTCTTACTCTAATTTTATAAACAGGTACATAGATTAATATAAAATGTATGGAATAAAATAATATTTTATAACAATAATTAAAAGAGATCAATCGGAACATTAAAATTTACATATAAATAAAAAGTAGCATACATCAATATAATGCATGATTTGTTTGTAAATCAATACAATTTTTATAATAACTGGCATAAAACACGAGCATTTAAACATATTTGAAATTGTCTTTGCTATTCGAATTATCAAACATGGCGTCTACCACGTCGCGGCTGCGGTCTATCGACGATAAATTACGTGACACTCTTATCGACGACTCTAAATGTAGCACAAATCGAAATGATATTATATTTTAAAGGTGAAACGAGTCCTGGTTTTCGGCAACGGTTTGTAATGATGCATATATATTTTGTAAGAAAATTTACAATTAAATGAAACATTCATAGAGCCAGACCATAGACGTGACCTGTTATTATTATGAACGAGGCATGTCGAGGCAAAAACTGTCCACAGTTAAATGGGCCCACTCTTGGGGTTCTTTGGGATCATTTTCACATTTGAGGTACGGTGAAATCAAATTTGGAGTTGGAGCCCCATTTTGGAGTTGTTTGTTGCCATTTTGATATTTCAGGTAAAGTGAGATCAAGATGGCTGACATTCGAGGTATAGTGAAAACAAGATGGCGTAAATGTTCTTGTTTCTTTATCCTGCGTACCTATAGGAAGACAGAAAGACTCAATATTGTCACTATCAATTTAGAACTGATAATAATTTTAGTGTATTATTATATTTTTCGGTTTTTAAAAGATGACGAGAGTGTTATTTATAATAATTAACATTTTGTGAACCTTGCCAACTTTTAGAATAAATCAGGTCTTTTTTAGGAACGGAACGGTACGTAACGGTAACGGTAAAAACGGAACGGTACTTACGGAACGGTAAGGGTAAAACGGAACATACATTTCAGTAATACTGAAATGTATATCTATCCGTCTGTCCGTCCGCCTGTCACCAGGCTGTATCTCCTTAACCGCGATAGCTAGACAGTTGAAATTTTCAGGGATGATGTATTTTCTTGATGTATTGCCGCTATTACAACAGATACTAAAAACAGATTAAAAAAACACAAAAACGTGTTTTTTGCCGTTTTGTACGGAACCCTTCGTGCTCGAGTCCGACTCGCACTTGGCTGGTTTTTTATGTAATATATGTTCATTGAGAATGCTTGTTCATTAATAACTATAACTTTAATCATCCATACTTACTGAAGCAACATTTACAGCCGCTTCTCATACACCCACAATTACATAGAGTCGGCCATAAAATATAAGCTTTGCCATCATTCACCAAGCCATTATTTATATCGTTTATTATGGCGTACGGGCTGTTCATACCGTAAACTCCGTTTATCACAATAGGCTCTCCGTAGAGTCTTGTTACGATATCTTTTGCTACATTTTGTGCGAATTCTGAACTATAATGATGATTCTCTATAATTGGCAGGAAGTTAAAACCTTCGTACTCTTTGACGTCAAAAATTAGCTTCGGTTTTATAATCTTTATTTTAGAGCCCCAAGCTTTTATAAATAGTCCTGGGATTTCAGTTTTCACAAAGTATTCGTTCGGTTTTGTAACTTCATACTTCGCTAGACCCATTTCACCTAAAGGTATAGTTATTTTGTCATTAGTGACATCTGTGTGTGGCTCATATACTCTAAAGTCTGGAAACTTTTTGGAATAGTCGTATACTTGTTTTATTATTTGGTCCATAATTGTGGGATTCTGGGCACAAACTTTGCAATCGCAATTTTTACATTGTATAAAAGGTCGCACTCTATACTTTCCTTTTAAATTCAAAAACTCTTTAGCATCATGTAAATATTGGCCTTGAATTGGCTTACAACGAATAACATTTTGAGGGGGGTTATTATTGTTTTTAAATAGTTTACTGTTGAAGTGTTTCGGAGTTTGTTTAGTGGCCAAAATATTTCCCAAAGACTGCGTAACTGTAGGAACTGCAATGCTGCTAATATGCTGATAATATATAGCTCCAAGATTATCTTGCGGCATATTAGATGAAATCCTAAAAGTATTTGGTGTGTGAATGTCGGTTTCAAAAAGATTTGAAGTATTTTCTGAAAGTCGTGGTGCAGCATTTATATTTTGTAATGTACCTTTAGGTGGTGCTTGCCATGGATTGGAATGGTTGTCAGTGGCCCAGAAAACTGCATGTGTTTGAGAAAAGGGTAATACTGTAGTTTCGTCAAGACTATTGGCAGATAACGGGTCGAGAGAATTTGGTACCGGAGAAGGTTGAGTTTGTAATGCTAGATTTGTTGGTTGTTGCAAATATTCCAAATTATATTTTGCTGCCATGTTATCATTGTCTGTTCTCAAAACTCTATATGCTGGTATATTGTGTTTTGACATATATTTATTGGTATCACCGAGGTGTTTCAGTCTTTGGTATAAATATGGATTATATAATAAATCACCATTTATGTGCCTTTCAATATTTTCTATATCTTCTTCTTTCAGTAAGGGCTCTTTTGCATTTGCAGAGTTTTTATATAAATTTGACCATATCTTAAGCGATGGCGTAGTGTTTAAGATAGGAGTTTGTGTAGAAGTTGAAATTGTTTCATACTTTGTGCTAATAAGTGGAGTTTCTGTTTGTGGATTTACCTTCCAAGAGATTTTTGGAGTATAACCAAAAAAACTAGGCCTGTATGATTTTGCAGCAATAGGCGTAGACGTAATTGTTGTTATTGGGTCAGTACTAGAATTTGGGCAAACGTTTTTAGAAATCATTAAATCGTATTTTACACCGCTTGTTTGGCCTTTGCCTTGAATTTTAGACACTGGTTCTTTAGAGATATCCTCTTCTATGATGTCATTAATTTCATACAAATTTTCCTGATATTGGGATAGAGGTGACCAATATTCTGGATTTTGTTGCAAATTAGGAAGGAGCTCTTGAATAAAACTCCTTAGTTGAGGCATATGTTTATTAGGTTTTGTGAAAATGTCTTGGACTTTGGGATAGGCGGTCTTTCCTTTAGTGTCAAAAGTAAAGGGATTGGAACATGGGCTCAGGTTACTTAGGTACGGTGAATACCTTGCAGCCCATGAGTTATATTTTCTTTGATCTGTTAAAGGTACGCATGAAAATGCCAATAATGCTTTAGGAATTTGCTCCTTTATCTCTTTTCCATTAATTTGGTACTGTGGGAGAGAGTTTTCTGATTGTAACTTTTTGTCAGTGATCGTAGAAGGTTTTGTATACAGATATAGCAAACTTGTTGTAGAAGATTCTTTAGGTAAATAATTGAAAATAGAACTACTATTTACAATAGAATTGTATTTTGTAGTTGTATAAGGATTTAAATATCTACCAGGCCATAACTTATGTTTCCCATTGTCCTTTCCGTTATTATTATGTTGTATATCAAAAGGTATATGGGTCAAATCTGTAGGTATTTCATCCTTTATTTCACTATTATCATTTGAGTTCTTCAATAGTTGTTGAGTTTCTGTCTGTGGTGACATTAATTCTTGAGATCTTTCGTAATACTGTATAGGTTGTATTTCGCCAAGTTTGGTGCTCTGAGGTTTGTTTAAAGTAGATCCTTTGAAATCATTTTGTTTAAAAAATTGTGGTTGGTAGTATTTTATAGAAGTTTCTTCTCCATGGGCGCTGTAGGGGTAACTTTTATACCGCGCAGGCTTTTGAGAACTGATTTCCTGTCCATGTGTCATTCTATTAAATAAATTAGTGTCGATAATTAAACTTGGGTCATATGGTTTTGTATAATACTTTATATTATTTTTAGCGTTTGATATAAATGGTTGTTTGGTGGAAACTGATTCATATGTAACAGGAAGAGTGAAACTTTTGTTTTTCGCTCGTGAAAGTTTGTGGGGAAGATTTTTTCGTGTTTTTAAATCATATTTTAAGTTTTGTAACGATATTATTTCCTTTAAATTATTAGTAGGGTATTTATTAGGATCAAAATGTTTTAGTTCTGAGGATGGGTTTGTTTGCAAAGAAGTTGTAGTATGTGGCTTGCATATCAAAGGATCATAAAACTTTACAGTATTTATAATACGAGGCTTTATATCTTGAAGAATAGATGTTTTTGGATTACGTTCATTTACCTCCTCAATAATTTGTTTTGGAATTTTGTTTTTTTTAGTACCTACGTAATGAGGCATATTTTCATTCGGTATTATTTGTTCCAATATATTTTTCATGGGTTTAGAAATTGTTGTAAATTGAATTCGTGGTTTCGGCCCTAATGAATCATTGGACAAAGTTCGTGGTATTATTTTCCCCATGGGATTTGTATACTCAATCGGTGGATGTTTATGCATGTATGGAGTTGATGATACTGGCCCTTTATGGGTTAAGTTTGGTATGCCCTGCCCATTTGGTTGGCCATATAATTTATCAAAATATGCTTCTTTAATGTTCCTTGCTTGATTGAAATTTAAATTGCTTTGATGATTATGTTGTATATTGAAATGTAATTTGTTTTTTAAATCATACGGTAGATACAAAGGAGGTTTTCCGTAGGTTGTAAATCTTGCTAAAGAATAGTCGGGCTCTTTGAAATCTAGTTGTTTTCGTTGAGGTGATATTGATTCTCGTATCAAAGTTTTTGAATAATATGGGTTTGGCTCATGATGTATTGAAGGTTTTAGTACTTCTAAATAATTGGGTTCAGAGGCTTGCAATATCCGCGACATAAGAGGAAAATTGAGAGAAGAATCTCCATTATAAATACTTTGGCCGTCATTAATTTCAATATAAGGATTTGAAATATGTAAATCGTTTACTTTAGATTGAGGTGGTACTAATTCTGGTGCTAAAGTCTGTAAAAGTGAAATTGGCTCTTGATAAAATTGTTGTAATACCATTGGAGTTTTAGGTTCATAGGTTTCCAATATCTGCGACATAGAAATATTATTACATGGTTTAGCAATTCCATCAGAAATACTATAGCCTTCATTGATTCCATTTTGAAGCTTTGAAATCAGTGAATATTGATCATGTGGAGGTTTGTTTGGTGATATGGACATGCCATAGATATTTGTAAAACTTAAGTTTGGTTTTGTAACGAAATGTCTATTGTTGGTAGGTAAATATGATGGTTTACTAAATGTATAATCATTTGCTGTGTTTTCATGTGGTACATTACAAACGTTGTACTTTCTATGTGGCTTATTAATTGTTTTGCTCAAATCCATTATGGATTCATTTAATTGGTCTTTATGACTTTCTACATTTAAAATTGAATGATCAAATAGGTTTTGATGCTCGATTGTTATTGGTTGATAATATTTTTGACTCCAAGTGGGCAAATTTTGGTTTCTACGAATTTTGTCAACTTTTGATAGTTGTAAATTAGGTAATATGTCCTTAAAATCGTAAGGTAGATACAATTTATGTTTTCCGTTGCTTGTAGTGCTTGATAAAGGAAAGTTCAGGTCTCCGAAATTTTGTAGTTTGCGTTGAGACGATATTGATTCTGGTACCAAAGGTTTTGAATATGAGATTGGCTCAGGATTTATTAAATGTTTTAATACTTCTGAAGATTTGGGTTCATAGGTTTGCAATATCTGCGACATAAGAGGAATTTCGCATGGTTTAGCATGAGAAACACTTTTCCCTTTATTGCTTTCATTTTGAGGGTCTGGAATAAGTGAACTTGGACTCTGTAGAGTTTTGTTTGGTGATGTGGAAATGTCATAGATATTTGTAAAACTTAAATTTGGTTTTGTAACGAAAGGTCTATTGTTGGTAGGTAAATAAGATGGTTTATTTTGGGAAGGAGAATAATATTTAAATGAGTTTGGAGCATTAAAAACTTTATATTTTAAATACGGTCTATTAATTATTGTTTTGCTTAAATCCGTTAAGGGTTCTTTTTCTTGGGCTTTATTGCTTTCTGAATTTATAATCGAATCATCAAAAAAATTTAGATTCTTGTTTTGGTTTGGGACGTTATCAATTAGTTGATAATATATTTGAGTCCAAGCTGGTAAATTTTGGTGCACACGTCGTGGATAAGTAAATGGAATAATATTTATTTTCTCTGAGTTTAAAGACATTTTTGAAGGCAATTTTGGTATTTCTACGCTTGTCAGATAACTCATAGTATTACCCGTATTAGAAAGCTTTGGAGCTATCTTGAAAGACTCAATGTTGCTGTAAAGAGAAGGTATTTTAGTTGGTATATATTTAACATCCGACGATACCATAGTTTTACCTTTTGGTGATGTTTGATATTGTGTTCTTAGAGGTGTTATCAAATGGTTAATTTTAGTTTTAGAAGCAGGATCATAGTAGTCAATTTTCGGTTTAATGAAATATTTTTTATTTGATATTTGGGGTGATTGAGCAAAGTTAACGTAGGGAGTATCCTGAATTTTAGTATTGCAGTTACACGGCAATAAATTATGATACTTTTCATTCAAAAGCGTTTGAAGTAAATGAGGTTTGCCACCACATTTTAAACTTGATTTGTTTTGATCTTGCATTGACATATCTTTTATATTTGATTCAGGTGTGGAAGTTTTATCCCATTGAATAGGCACAAGAATGTATGGGATATTAAATGATAGATTTGAGGTAAGTTTAGCTGGTTTATTTAAAACGGACTGTTGATTTTTTTGAAAATTGCTTAAATACGATATGGGTGAGTTTAAATTGGTTGCTTTTTGTTGTAGAGGATTTTCAATAGTCGTTTCAAAAGCCTCGTACCAAGGTTTAAGGCTTACTTTAAGTGAAGGAATATGTTTAGATGGTATTGTTCCTTTCAGTAATTTACTGGTAAGGAAATCTGAACTATATTGCGTATGTGACCCAGAAGGTATATCAAAAGAGTTTGTATTTTCGTATGACGTTTGTACAGGTTTTGTATTAGCAAGTGAATAAAGAGGAGGAGACGTAGGCCTTTGAGAAAGAACATTTTCTAAATGCAGTAACTCTCTTTGGGAATAAAAACCTGGCCATTTTAGTGCAGGTGGTGTATTCGTACACGTAGGATTGTAAACTGTAGGAACTTTTTCAGATAGTATGTATTTATTTATCTGTGGCAAATTGCTTGTCTTTGTTTTTAGTTTGAAAAGGTCTAGTTTTTCCGCGCTAGAAGCTTTATTTTCGTTCGTTTTTATTAAATCATATATATGCATGTCACTACCGGGCTTCGAGTCTATCATGTACTTTAGTGTAGGATTCGAATCAAAAGTTTCAGTTTGTGCTGAAAATAGGCTTGGTTCGATAGGATTCAGATGACCAATGTTTGCATTAGTCAAATCTGTTGAAAATATTTTCTGAATATTTATCTCAGGTTTAATAAATGAATATGCTAACGCCTTAGGAATTGAACTATTTGCTTCAGCTACTGACTGTTGATTCGAATATTGTTCTTGAAAAGGTACAATTTTATAATCTTGTGGATTACTTGCCAAAGCACCGTCGGCAGTTTCATACGAACCTGTCGATTTATATGGAACTAAAATTTGTCCACTGTGTGTGTCCTGATCTTCTGCACAATTTATGCAAAAAGGGTTACACGAAGATCTATTGCTTACTGATATTTCATCAATGTCCGTATTATACATTTGTTTTGGATATTGAATAATACTATAGGGTAAATAACTGTCTGTATTTTCGTTAGAGATTGGTAATAGTTCGTAACTTATGTTCAGCTTATTAGACTCCTGCTTTACGTTATTTTCTTCTAAGGGTACTGTATTACGCAGCGCTTTAGTTGGTTTCTTGTTTGCAGTTAGTATACCAAAATTATTTGAAAGAGTTTTAATATAATTATTTTTGTATGGTGCTTCTACCTTAAATTCATTGTTTTCTGAATGACATATCTGTGCCTGTTCTAGTGTTACAATTTCTTTTTGACCCGACATAGACTCATTGCATAAATCAGGACGTGTATCTTTTGTATCGTCAATATCACGTATAGTTGAACTAAACAGATTAGTTTGACCAGGATTATTGCTGCAGTATTTATCCATCCAATTTGTATTTACATTTTCTAGGAACTTATTTACTACGCCATTATTAGGTAAATTAGGTAAATTATTTTTATTCTTATTGTTAATCTGAGAAATATTATCGTTTAGTTGCTTATTGAAATGAATGACTTTGCTTTGCACGTTTGGCTTGGTATTTTCTACAAATTTATATGGATCGTGTAAGCCATTTTCAATATTTGTTAGAATTTTAAAATGATTTTGTGGTAGCCATAAACTGTTTATCATAGCCGGGCTATTATTACTTTCTTTGATATCATTATAATTTTTATATTGATTCATTACATTATATGGACAGTTTGCTTTACCATAACCATCATTATTCCCAAAAAAATCTAAATACGATTCCATACTGTGTTTTAAATCATTTACATACAGATTAAGGTCTCTAGTTAAGTTATCACAGTTCTTTATGCATTCATCAGCATAATGTATACTATTTTCACGAGGTATCATTATTTGATTTGAGTTAATACAGTTAAAGTGATTATATTTGGAAAGGATTTGGTCCAATATGTGTGGATATGTTCTTACTCGTCCGATGTTAATATATTTATATGTCTGATACAAGTAAAAGTAAACTACTACAGGACCCGTATGACCAGCTGCCGTAATATTATGCATTATATCATAGATTCCATCATCATATCCAATTAAAGAAACAGCTTTGCGGCTAGAGTACGGACAACCATTATATTTTATGTTTTTGATAATATGACCACGATCATCATGATGTACAGGATCAGCGCCATGTTTGTTATTTATTGTTTCGTAGTTTCCGAAGTTTGTTTTGTTTACTTTACCATACCTTGTTCCATAGTTGATATAGGGTTGTTGCCTAGAGCCATTGATTTTATTTAAGTTGTTATAATAAGGCCATTGGCAGGCTTTTCCAGGAGCTGCGGGTGGAATCCTAGTAGGCTGAAAAAACATTACGTTTGATTGTTTTAAACACTTACGGATTGTGTCGCGGTGCACTTTTCTTTTTCCCGACGTTTCGGCTACTTTCCAGCAGCCGTGGTCACGGGAAAAAGAAAAGTGCACCGCGACACAATCCGTAAGTGTTTAAAACAATGAACAATATTCGCGTAAACCTAAGAAATCATTACGTTTGAGTTTTTTAATACATTTATTTGGAAAAAGAAATGCAATTATCTCAATACTTTACGAATAATTAAAACGAGCAAAATATTATAAAAATTTAATTTTCATAAACTACTCGAGTGGATAATTTCTAATTTTAGCTTAAAATATTGTGCAAAATATATTAATACCTGTCCATTATTTATATTCGTCCATAGTGTTCCATATTCTACACCGGTGGTGTAATTTAATATATCTGTAACAAATTAACACGTTTTGTATATTATCACAGTAGAATTGATTAAAGTAAAAAAAGTTGTTTTAAATGTTAATAAAAAAGTATTGTTTTATTAATAACATACAAATAATTTGTGTACTTTAATTTTTAGTTTATATTTTAACAAGTAATACTTTGTTTGTATAAATTATAAATGGAGCCGGTCCTTGTATGATTCCCTGAGGTACACTTCTATTCGGATTAATCGTCAGTTGACACTGAGACACGATGCGACGCGCACTTATTAAGATATTCAAAATTTTGCCGCGCCGCTCATTCAATGAAACGTGTATCTTTTTAAGTTGAGAATAAGAATAATAATTATAATGTCTATAGACGCTTTCACACCACGTCAATCCGGACCCGTGCTAAGTTCTCGAAGAAGTTGTGTTACGGGTACCAGACAACGGAAATATATTTATAAATTTTATCAATGATACTTTTATACTATAGGTAAAAAGTAAAATAGGTAAAAAAAACTTTTCTGAACTCCTAAGTAACGGATGTGTATTATACTATCATAATAAAAATCTTAAATATGTATAAATTAAAGATTTTTATTATAATATAATACACATCCGTTACTTAGGAATTCAGAAAACTTTTTTATTCTTTTGTCAGGAATTTTTTTTTTTTTTTTAAATTTTAATTTTGAATCGCTATCTTAAAAACTGCGCGCCGCGTCACGTTTCGGTGTGAGCTGACCCTTAAGGTATAATGATCTACTATTGTGAGCATCAAGCTAGTAGATAACATTGTAGTATCATTATTTATTTCATATTGAATTTAATTTCAGTTAAATTTTAATTGGATCTTGTTGCAATTAATTGTTAAAAAGTCGCAGGTACTATATTATTGTGTAAATTGTTTTCCAACGATCTCACTTTTGTGATGACTGTATTTCGTCAACGGTTGATCGTAGATATGCCATTGCAAGGACAATATTTCCTGGCTTATTAAGTACTTTAAAAAAAAATTCTATAGACTACTCTCACACCACGTCAATCTGGTCCCGTGGTGAGTTCTCGAAGAACTTGTGTTACGGGTCCCAGACAACAGAAATATATTTAAAAAAAAAACTATACAATGCGATTCAAATGAGAATAGGATCGACTTAGCGTAAGGGTCGGCAACCTGCGGCTCGCGAGGCACATGCGGCTCTTTGAATGTGAGCTTATGCTTTCATACCGTACACTAACTAAGAATTTTTTATTATATTATACACATTTTAAAAACACATCCGTGACCCAATAAACTGTTTGTTCAAGGCGGCGGGATTCGAACCCGCGACGTCCATCTTGAGCACTGACACGCTAACCACTGAGCCGCACAGGTCGTCTGAGAACTATGCATATTCCCCTATTGGTCGGTTCACCTAAGCTGTCGTAACAGTAAGGTAAACACGCCAGTCGTGGATGTCTATTTGATCGACGCCAGGCTGTCTCGGGGGCGTGTACCTTGTACATATTACTTGTCATGTTATCTGTCATTGTTATACGTATTTAGAATATTAATGGCCGTTCGATACAGATTTGATGTTATGTAGCCACAGTGTAGTATTATTAAACATAATACTGATTGTTATAAATGTTATAATATTAGGTTGGAGAAAAATAAATCAACTATTTTTCCGTGAAATTCAAGGTGCGGCACCCAAACATCAAGGTTTTTCAAGCTTAGTATTCAACTTTACGTAGATGGTTTAAAACTATTTAATGTTCGATCTTCAGCTCTTGTCTAATGCTACGACTACTAACATGCCAGTCAACTTAGATTATTTCTGTGATTTTATCGTCATTTTCGGCGACGGACCTGCTTGTGCGAGGTGCATCTTTAATATCAAAAACATACACGTACACAGTACACAGGCAAAAAGTGTCTCCAGTTAAATGGCCCCACTTTTGAGGCGATTGGGGCCATTTTGACATTTGAAGTATGGCGAAAACAAGATGGCTGACATTTGAAGTATGGTGAAAATCAAGAAGGCGTAACTTTTTACTATATGAAGGTTTGTTCCGTCAAATGTACGTCATAGCCTATCTTGAGTTTTGAAATCTTTGATCGAAAATGTGTAAACGAAAACGACGAAACCAAAATTGCACGTAATTAGCTGTTACAGTATCGGCACCATAAACACTGTTCACAATTTCAGCCGCCTGGCAAGGACGTTCGCTTTTATCAGAAAAAAAAAACTAAAATGTACCTAATTTTCTCTTTGTTGACTTCCATTTTTTAACATCTTGTATCTCACAACTGCACGGACCAATCAAAAACAGCAAACTATATTCTTTAGTGTCATGCCATCAAATGTCACATTCGTCATCTACGTCAAATGTCATCATATGTCACCTTGACAACGAACATTTTAAAATTGTTCGATCGATACTTTACGAGATATCGTACAGCCATCTACCGAAAAAATAATAGATTTCTTTTTCCCCACCTATTATAATAATTTTGCGTTGTTTTCTACATTTTGCTTACATTTACATAACGTTTACATATCTTACACGTTTTAAATTGAGAAAGTTTCTAAAAATTAAAAAATTAATAGGATTCGTTCATTCGAAAATCGAATTCGCTAAGTGTGTAAACAACGCAGGGCAAATTACTCGATATAATAATAAAAGAAGTAGTAAATCACATTTTTTATCTATGGCTCAAGTTTTCGAATCGTAATGGCGGAAGAAAACCAGCTGACGCCATTACCGACTTATTTATGCCCGCTTAAACGATTTTAAAAAGCTTTTAAATGGATTGAAATCCTTTTTAATGTTTATCATATTTACATTTTAATCTTTACGCGTATTTGTGGATGAAAATGGAGATATTATTATATTGTTGATTATATTTAGTGACCTCTGGTGCTCAGTGATTAGCGCGTTTTGAAGAGTCACAATTTTTTTTCTTGCCAACAATACATAAATAATTTCTAGCATAAATAAAGTTTTTTTATAAAAAAAACTTATCCACTTGTTCATAAGAACTGGTGAAGATACTAAACTGTCTTGGGTTGGAAGCGCATTAAAATCTACATAGATACATCCTACTTTTAATTACAATGCGAGCGAGCGGATCGAGCGAGGAATTTTTTTGTCTATTTTACAGGTTTCAATTTTAAACCCCTAGAGACATACAGTGTACACTTGGAAAAATACAATAAAATCAATAGCCTAAAACAGAACGTCGGTACAAAATAATATAGTATATATTATGTTGTTTATATTTAGAAAGAGCTCCGTGGCCTAGTGGGTAGAGCGTTTGATTCGCACTCGACAGAGTGCAGGTTCGATTCCCAGGTTGTTGCATGTACCAATGAGACTTTTTCAGATCTCAAGTACATTATACGGACGCTCTAACGGTGAAGAAAAACATCGTGAGGAAACCCGCACGTGGTTGGCCCCAGTCGTATTGACCAGTCATTCCTCTCGACTAGGCTGACTGTGTTGAGAGAATGCCACACACGGCTTGGGCAACCATACGACATTTAAAAACCGACTGTCCCAGGCACTACAGTATTTCAAGAGTGCTTACTTCGCTCGGAGAATACTGTATAAATCATACATTAACGGATGAAATAGCCTAAGTATATTTATTGCATCTAAATTCCGAGTTATGCGTAATTGAGGCGCGATGCCGCAGGCGGAGGAGGAGGTCCACGTCGCGTCGCCCACGCCTTACGGGGAGGCGGCCTCTGCAGCCGCAGCCTGCCTGTGCCTTATCTTCGTTCATCGATTCAGAACGATTTTCAAACTTTTTTTAAAATAAATTAAACAATATTTGCGTGTAGTACTAAAGAGCCGCAGCATACATTCAAAGAGCCGCATGTGGCTCGCGAGCCGCCGGTTGCCAACCCTTACGCTAAGTCAATCCTATTCTTATTTGAATCGCATTGTATAGTATATATTTTTTAAATATATTTCCGTTGTCTGGTACCCGTAAAACAAGTTCTTTGAGAACTTACTACGGGACCAGATTGAAGTGGTGTTAAAGCGTCTATAGATATAAAACAAAAGTAAAACTTTTAAACTTATATACTAAGGTTATGTTAGTGTAAGAGTAGAATAGATGAGTTGCGATTTTAATAGAAACTAAAAGATAGTATAGTTCAAATGAATCTTTGGTTTTTATCTTATTAATATTTTTATTTATTGTTTCAGATGCGTTGAGTGCTAAGAAGTGAGTGTAAAATTGATTTACCATTTAATACACATCTATTTAATAAATACCTCGCGAACTTCATCGTTATTAAATATTTTTTCTGATTTCAATCGTTACTGATTTCACACCGATGTGGAGCAACAACATCGGAAAGAGAAAAAGAGATTGTATAATTTCAATTTCAGTATTTTCAAATGTTCTGGAATAATCTACAGACTTTATAGATCGTGTCAGTTTAAACCGAGATTGCGACGCGGTGCGTATATTTTAAGATAGCGGTAGATTCAACATTTTAACAAACAAAATGACGGTATTTATGCTCAAAGTTCTAAGGAAACTTCCCAATTAGTCGACAGAGTGCAACGTGGGCACTATCCGACTTCAGTGATAGTTTGGTGGGGTATTAGCTATGCAGGAGTGACTGAGCCATACTTTTGTGAAAAAGGTATCAAAACATCGGCACAAGTGTATCAAGATACCATTCTTGAGAAGTTAGTGAAGCCCCTTAACAACACCATGTTCAATAACCAAGAATGGTCCTTCCAGCAATACTCGGCGCCGGGTCATAAAGCTCGGTCTACGCAGTCTTGGTTGGAAACGAACGTTTCGGACTTCAGACATCAGAGCTGATGACTGGCCGTCGTCTAGTTCCGATCTTAATCCGCTGGATTATGATTTATGGTCAGTTTTAGAGAGTACGGCTTGCTCTAAACGCCATGATAATTTGGAGTCCCTAAAACAATCCGCACGATTAGCAGTGAAGAATTTTCCCATGGAAAGAGATGCTTCTATTGATAACTAGCCTCAACGTTTAAAGGACTGTATTGCAGCCAATGGAGACCACTTCGAATAAGCTTTTTAAATTGTTTTAAATTTATATTTTAAATTGTTTTATATTTATGTATTAAACTTACACACTGTAAAAGTAATAAATGTTATTTGCAATAGATTTTTTTATAACCAGCCTAACAACCATAATTAAACTAGAATAAGTCGGACGTACAGTCGCCGACAAACCCCGACGTAGCATACATTTCGATGCTATACGTAAAATCGAAGTGTCAAGTGTCAAATGTCAGATATTCCAGCTGTACATGACCTTATTAGTGCTCTATTGTATTAATGCAGAGTTCTATTTACAGTGCAGTTTTTCTGTCGCGACTGGAACGTAGCCTGAGGTAATATGGTATTAATGATGTGTATGGCGGCGGTGTCGCAAAAGAAAACTCAGTCCGTTTTTGGTTCCAACGTTTTCGTTCTGGAAATGTCGACCTGCAGAACAAGCCCCGTGGACGGCCGGAGACCAAAGTTAATAATGAAGAATTTAAGGCTATTGTGGAAGCGGATCAATCGGAAACCACGTCCGAGTTAGCTGCAGGCTGCGGTATTAGTGATAAAACTGTTTTAATCCACTTGAACCTCATGAATTGAGTGCAGCAAATCGACAAACGCGCGTTGACTGCTGCGTTACATTACTCAACCGACACAATAATGAAGGGATTTTAAATTGAATCATTACCTGTGATAAAAAATGGATCCTGTACGCTAATCGGGAACGCTCATCGCAATGGCTGAACCCTGGCGAACCAGCCAAAGCCTGCCCCAAGCGTAAATTGACTCAAAAAAGTTACTTGTGAGCGTTTAGTGGACTAGTGCCGGTGTCGTTCACTACGGATTTCTTAATTCTGGTCACACGATTACGGCAGATGTCTATTGCCAGCAACTGCAAATCATGATGGAGAAGCTAGCTGCTAAATAACCGAGGTTGGTCATTCGCTCTAGGCCACTGCTGCTTTAAGACAATGCTAGACTACACACTGCGCAACAGACGGCTACCAAATTAAAGGAGCTTCAATTGGAATGTCTAAGACACCCACGGTGCTCCCCGGACCTTGCTCCAATAGATTACCATTTTTTTCGAAATTTGGATAATTCCTTGCAAGACAAAAAATTCAACTCCGATGGGGCAGTCCAAAGCGCCTTCAAAGATTTTGTTGACACCTATACGAATGGTTTTTTAGTAAAGAAATCAATGGACAACCTATGAGATGGCAAATAGCAATGGTATAATTATACTTTCATTAAATAAATATATATTATGTTTATATATTATATTATATGTAATGACCTAATACAATAAGGGGATCCATCTGTCCATCATATAGCCAGCATTCTAAACAATGCAACAAAATGAACGTCCGTGTTTGTAAAAAAAAAACAGGGCACGCAATATACAATTGAATGAAAAATTGTCGAAATGAAATTGTCGGCTATTTGATTAAGTCGAATGTTTGTCCAATAACTGGATGAGCTACGTTTTGTATGCGATTGTAATGTGATTGCGACTGTTGAAATCGTCTGTCTCGCTCAGTTACAACACACCAACGCCGTTAATAATATATATTCTTTGTCAACGCACCAACCACCAAAGATTTCAAAACTAAAGATAGGCTATGACGTAGATTTGACTGAACAAATGAACGTCATACATACATGAATAAGTTTACGCCATCTTATTTTCACCATACCTATCTCAAATATCAGCCATCTTGATTTCACCGTACCTAAAATGTCAAAATGGCCCCAAACAACTCCAAAAGTGGGGCCACTTAAGTGGGGATAGTTTTTGCTTCAACATGCCTCGTCTATAATAAACATACGTCTATGCCAACCACGGCATCGGCACGTTTTTGTTCCAAATTTAAGGCAAAAGAGGCACGGGATTGAGATAGCTTTGAAGTCCACACAGAAGGCAAACTTCGTCGTCGTAATTAGCGATGACAACTTGGCTAAAGGCTCTGATTAGGCTTGATAGGTCATTCAATAATGCAAATCTATTGTTGTTCTTTTCTTTACATAATTTCTAATTGTTCCAACACGATCAGTCGAAAGCCTTTGTCACATTTATGTAACATCTTATAAGAACGGCCATCGGGTACACTGTTACCACTATCTAAAAGGTGTTTAGCAAATCGTGATTTATCACGATGACAATTTCTATAAGCCGCTATGTGTTCTTTGTACCGAGTCTCCAAGTTACGTCCAGTTCGACCCACGTAAACACTATCGCATTCAGGACAATCGATTTTATAGCCACCGGATTGCTACACGAATCGATATTAAATCAATCCGGTCCTTACTATGACACAATTGATTTTTAAAGTATTATTTGTCCTGAATGCGAAATGCATATCGATATTTTTCATTACTTTGGATAAACGTGCAGATACCTCACCCATGCAGGTCAAACTGGATTTGTATATAACTACTTCCTTGTCAGGAGTCCCTGCGTACACCTGCAAGCAAATATGCACTCACATATTTGCGTGCAGGTGGTGGTTTTTCGCGGGATATAGCTAGACATAAAATTAATTAAATTGTATGCTATGGATTTCCGCAAAGTAACGCCTGTTTCTATTAACTTAATACCCAATTGCCGGTTTTTATTTTATATTGCTCCACATCACTCCACTAATTACTCCACATTGATCCATCCGTATTGCCGAGCAATGATTGCTAAAAATATTGCCCGTAGAAACGAATCTTTATAATTTATATCCTCAACATTTATTCCGTAGGTGATTTAATATTTAGTAGAGAGATGACTACAAATTATTAGATATAATACATATTATCTATCATGTATTTCGATAAATGTTTTGTTTGTTTTATCGCTATGTTTAAGGATAATATCCTGAAGAATATATTTTAATCCGGACGAGATTATAATTAGATAGGGCGGGATTCTTGTTCGAAAACTGCTGTAAATACTGTCTTTATTACGTTTTTACGGCGGACGAGGCTTAAAAACGTGCTGTGTAAATCTACACCCTACTTACAACTTTATGTTGACTAATAAAGGCGACACGACGGCGGAATGGCTTTAATAGATAGTAGTCCTTTCTTCCCTGCAAATCTTTTATTTGGACTTACTATGAGAAGCTATTTTTTCTAAGTGTCTGTTTGTAAACACAAATCAACAGCTTTGCACTAAATGCATATGATATTATTAACGGTACACGAATTATATCATTTTTAAAAATTTTAACCTGACTGTTTGTTCCGGCTCTGAAACGGCCGGACTGATTTTGACCAGGGTGCCAAGCGGGAACATTTGACAGCGGCGTATATATAAATCGTTTGCGTGGAACTATCCACGCAAACGAATTTGCGGGCACCAGCTACTTTAATCTAAACGTAATGTGTCATTGTATTTAAATTAGTAGCATTATATTGTACTGTAGTAGAAGCCTCCTTAGTGTAGTAGTAGCACCGTCCCCTTCTTCTACTCAGACAGAACAAAAATCACCCAGTATATTCATCAAAATTGACATTCGTCAGAGTACATATCAAAATTGGTAAAATACACTTACGTAACAATATCCATATTGCATGCTGGTTTTTGTAAAGCGATATCATCGTCAAGCGCTCGCCTCATCAAATATTATCTGAAAATATTTGAAAAAATATTAGAATTTTGAGATAAATAAATGGAATATTTACATAAGCACTTGTACAAAGGCACTACCTAACCACCTCGCCTCGAAGCGTTTCGTCGATTCTTTGAACCCTCATGGGTTGGGATTATACCAGATGAACATCAATATGGTCCTAGTAGCGGACTTATTAAACATTTTATAAAATCTGATTCAATAGCTCTTAAACTTCAGATTTTATTGATATCTATATACCCCTGATTTCGTTACTGACTCACTGATGATCATCAAAACCTATAGGGTACTTCCGAATGTCCTAGAAAGCTGAAATTTCGTATGTCAGCTAGCTTATTAGTACACTACCAACATAAAAATTGTAAAACCTTGAACTTTTATCCTATGAAACTAGGGGATGGGAGTTTTTCTGATACTTCCGTGAATTTTAATACTATAGGTCTGAAAATAGATATAGCGTTTATGTTATATAATAATATATTGTTATATTGTTATGTATTAGTGTTATATATTGTTTATGCAACTTTTAAAAAGAAGTAAAATCCCACAGTAAACATTTATGTGAATTGATGCCAAGACGAATGACTCAGACTGTCAAAAAGTTATCAGAGCGTCTGACTATATTTGCCCTAACTCTACAAGGCCTAAATTTACAAACTCTACGTCTTAGTCAAAATGTGTGGCTTGGCCGCTATGAAAATATTAATTTTTAGTAGTTATACTGTTTCCTCTGAGAAGAGAGAGAGAGAATTTAAGAGTACTATTCATTTATGCAATAAAAATAATCAGTCCTCTAGCCTGTTGTGCTACCGGGCTGTATCGAGACTAGCACATTGAGTCGTGTGCTATTCTCTACTACATATGTTCATAATACTACTATTATTAAATGTGAAAGTTTGTGAGGATGGACGGATGTTTGTTACTCTTTCACGCAAAAACTACGGAACGGATTTCGATGAAATTTAGCATGGCAGTAGTTTAAGCTCTGGAATAACACATAGGCTACTTTTTATCATGTAAAAGTACAGCGTTCCCCGTAGGATACCTACTGTATTTACGCGGGCGAAGCAGCGGGCAAAATCTAGTAATTACATAGTTAAAGTTACCTACAGAATAAAGTTGAGTTCTTAGTTACGTCTTTGTGCCCGTCTGTTATGTATAAAAAGTTATGTAACTCGCCATAAATTCAATCTACTTACGTGTTTCAGCAACTCATCGCGACGGTATAATGTTATTCCGAATTCATTCTCCCACCTTCCGTTCCGCCATTTTGCGAAACGGTTTGTAAAACTAATATTATTGTAACATTAATTTTTTACGCGTCCACCGTCTAACTGAACTTAATCTTAACAATAATATTGTCGTTTAATATCTCGGGGTGTATTTTCATTTTTATTTCTTCACAGTTTTTATAATTGGATTTCTTAAACGTGATTATTGACAGATATAATATATATATTAATTTATGATACCTAACCAATTGTCTAGCCATGTGGTTTGTAGAGATTTAAGATTAAAAAAAAACATTATTTATCTGGCAGAAAAAATAAACTTTCAGCTACTGTGATGGGTAACGATTTCACGATCAAATGATAACTGAGCCTAATTACGACGACGAAGTTCGAAAACAAAAATGTATGGGATAATCCCAAATCGCATGCATCAAATAAGCATCGATATATGAACATTCACTGTCACTTAGCGATGCTTATGTCAAATTCCATACATTTTTGTTTTCGAACTTCGTCGTAATTAGCGATGGCGATTTGGCTAACTTGCGGTTTTTGTTATAAGGTATTGGTCATTTAAGCCACGACTTTCTAAATCCAAGGGTAGCACACATAGTGGTGGCCCGTGATTCGTTCGTGGAGAAATCTAACATTATCACTTATGGAGCATTGATAGCGTATTTATGTCTCACTGGACCTGTCACACTTACAGCCGTATACCGAAACGGTGGTTAATTTATTGGCACTCAAGTCACATGTTGACCTTGTCATTTCGGATAGAAGAGAAAGCGACAGCATGTGGATAGGAGGGCTCTTAATTTTGATTAGCGTCCTCAACGATCTGTATCTCAGGATCAGGGTCTGAATAACATATTCATAATTATTTAATAAAATGTAAAACTTAGGGTCAGCTCACACCGAAACTAGACGCGACGGGATGCGGTGCTGTATTTTTGAGATAGTGATTCAAAATTGAACTTTATTAACGAAGTAGATGAACGTGTTATTGCAAAAAACGGCGCCGCGCTAGCAGCACGGTGCAGATCGAAATTCGAACTCTTGCCATGAAACTTGTATCTTCTTGTGTCGTGATTAAAGTTCTATTTTAATTCGCTATCTTAAGCTGCGTCGCGTCGTGCCTCGGTGTGAACTGACGCTAATGGTTTTTTTTAATAAAAATATATTTAATGCAATCCGTTTACTAATTTATCGTTATTGAGTTAAATATCCAAACATACAGAGGTATTAAATAAGGTTAATTAGAATAATCGTTAATTAAATCAAGACAACCACCATGAAATACCAGGAACGCATAGAAACTGTGTAGTCAGGCGTAGCTTGTGTACCTCCGTCTGTTGACCCATTTCGCCAGATATTGAGTTTTGTACTAATTAATGAGTGGATTATTTCATTGCGAATTTATAATTTATCGATATTAATTAGATGAAATGAAAGAGTGGTTAATAAACTACGTGGAATAATACATTCTAGTGATTAATTTCTTTGCTGGTCCCAAATCCCAATACAAAGTCAATTTTTTTGGGCTTATGTTTAAACGTCGCCCGAAAATGTACCTATTTTACTACCAATAAAATTTGAAACGTTTACCAAAATGGATAAATGGTCACCAAATTACGTTTCCTAAAATATTATCAAATAAATCCAATATTTCTTATTATTGACTGCTGATTCTTATTATATAAAAATATATGGACGCCTTAAAAATAATTCACTTCAGTCTAAATATTATATATTGTCACTAAATAGATTTTATGTCACGAGTTTTAATTTGGTAGTTTTTGCTGGGCTAAAAAAGCTAACGATCGCTAGAACATTTTTTAAATATCAAATAATATACTGGGGTTCTCAAACATATGATAATATAGCCAAATAGTATTTCACTCTAGATATTGCTGTAAAATAAAATCATCAAAATTAAAATTAAAATTATGTTTTATTACAGTCGTAGGTACTTATAACTCTATAACATTAATTTGTACTAAGATTTATCAATGGCACTTTGAGATCAATCAATCATAGACACTTTATAAAAAACAAAAAAATATTGGATTAACAGAGCTTTTTTAGATTTATCTGGCCGCCCTCTCTTTCTCTTCTCGCCAATAGGGATATTTCTGGCTTCATGAGGTGGTTCCACGTACTTCAGCCTGATGTTTACAGGTATACTGTTTTAAAAATGTAGGACAGTTACACCTACCGGTTAACCATTCGTCTCTGTTGATGGGTAACATGACTTCCTATTCACTGAAAAACTGTTCCTTAGAATCGTTGAAACTTTCCCAGTGGTTATTTAAAGTTTTACATTCCATGTTATCACCAGCCGGAATTCGGTAGTATGTCGCTGAGTCAGTAGTCAGTTTAACGGGTAGTCTTTTAGGCAGGTTAGCCCATTGGTACGCTCCAGTTCATTGTTTGAGAGTAATGGTGGGTTGTTGGGAAACGGACTTATTATTAATATTATAAATATTAGACCACTCGGTCACCATATCTTTTGCTACCACCAAGAATCGCGACAATTAGTGACGCTCCCGTAAGGTAATTTCGTCTTTTATAATTCGATTAAAGTCTTCCAGAGCGTTGTTAGTTGCTGGAGTACCTGGAAGGACTCCTATATACCAATTGTGATTCATAATCAGCCATTCTTCTTCAAAGTATTGAATAAATTCTTGTTGATATTTCCACTTCCCCAAAAAACCTTCACAAGCACGGTCGAAGACATCAGAAGACGGTGAACACTGTAAAGCATCTATGTCAGACAAATAGGTATTTTTATACCACCGGTTCGGCAACTAGCCCGGCAAGAAGATGGAAAATATTCTTTTAAATTATAAAGAAGGTATATGTAACAATGTTATGACTAAAACTACATAACAAGAGTACAATAATATATGTAATTTTGAAGTAGCCTTGCAGGGGGCCACCTCATTCCCAAGGTGTGCTATACAAAATCATTAACTTTATAACAGGCTTTAGCACACAAACGTTCTTTAACTACTTTTTAAAATTTATCGATAGCACAAATTTGAACGTTTTCTGGGATCTCATTGTATAGGCCTTTAAACGAATTCTTTACTTTACTATGTCTAGTCGCTGGTACATCAAGCTTATGATTATTTCGGATATTTCTATTGCGGTTGTCACTTTTCTTTTTGAATAGAGTTAATTTTTTTTAACATATAATACATTTGATAGAACATACTGAGAAGCTACAGTTATGATTCCAGTTTCTTTCAACTTCTCTCTTAATGAAGTGTTGGGAGCCAGCATATAGATTGCCCTAACAGGTTGCTTCTGCAGCACAAATATAGTATTTGTATCTGCAGCATTTCCCCACAGTAGAATGCTATAGGACATTATACTGTGGAAGTAACTAAAATATGCAAACCTTGCTGTATTTTCGTCTGAAAATTGTCTTATCTTACTTACTGGAAATACTGCTGAACTGAGTCTGTCGGCCAATCCAACAATATGAGGGCCGCACTGAAGTTTTGCGTCTAATGTTATACCTAAAAAGACAGCTGTATCTACTAGTTCCATACCTTTACCATTCAATAGTGCATTGGTTATAGTTTGCCTTACATTCGGTAACGTGAATTTTATACATTTTTTTTTGCTATTTAACAAAAGATTATTAACACTAAACCAGTGTACTCTTTTTGAGAGAGCATTATTTACTTCTTCATAGCCTGAAGTTTGGCGATTAATATCAAAAGTAAGTGACGTGTCATCGGCAAATAAGACTATCCCGTTTTTTCTATTAATAAGGTATGGTAGGTCATTTATATAGACCTGAAAAAGAAAGGGTTTAAAATGGATCCTTGTGGGACCCCTACCTCAATTTTGGTACATGTGGATCTTTAACTATTTATCACAATCCTCTGAGTCCTATTTGACAAATAAGATTTTAAGAGGACGAGTTACAGTACGTACAGATTTAGCATGTCCCTCGGGAACCTCTGAGATCATATCAAAAGGTTTTTCTAGTTTGTTACCACTGTCGATCTTGGCTAAAAAGGAGTTGCTGTGGTGGGTATGTGTGGTGGGCTGTTTGCCCTTTAAAAAACATAATTAAGAATTATAAGTAACCCTCGATTCGTCAAGCAGGGAGCGAGCTGATGATGATGAATCATAGCTAGGAACACTCTCGATCATTCAAAAAAATCGGCTTTCAAACAAAAAAAATAGATCAAAATCGGCTCATCCGTTTGGGAGTTACGATGCCACGGACAAACACACAAAGAGACAGACAGACAGACTTATAACATCTCTTTTTGCAACGGGGGTTAAAAAAAACTACGTGGTGCAGACTGCAGCAATCGGACTCGTACTCAGGGTGTTCGATAAGCGGGAAACAAAACAAAATAAAAAAACATTCTAAGTTTAAAATGAGCGATGTCACTTAATTATTTTTAGGGTTCCGTAATAACTACGGTTTGGGTCATCCGTTTGGGAGCTATGATGCTACGGACAAAAACACGAAAAGACAAACAGACAGACTTATAACATCTCTTTTTGCAACGGGGGTAAAAAAAAACTACGTGGTGCAGACTGCAGCCAATCGGACGTGTACTCAGGGTGTTCGATAAGCCAGACACAAAAGAAAAAAGAAAACTTTCTAAGTTTAAAATGAGCGATGTCATTTAATTATTTTTAGGGTTCCGTAATAACTACTGTTGTGAGCTCGCCGCCTTGGTTCTTGTATGTGCTTCTAATGTTAATACCAATGATACAGCGACACTTAAATTTTATCTTCTTTATTTACGTGTATAATGTATACATACCAGAGATATGCTTTTGACAGATGCATTCATAAGCATCAAAGTGACATCTGTCATTAAGATATTTGACATTACATATTTTTTTAAAAATTATGTACATTACTTGTGTAACAATTACTTGAAACCTTTATAGTTTCGCTCTGTCCGTACGGCCTTCCTTGATAACTCGGTCGGTAATTATGAATAGACGAAATAAATCGACGAAATTGTGTATAGTTACAGATTATAGATAGACTTTATTTTTGATGTTATACAATAATAATAATTTTGTTCTTTAGGGGTGGCTCTCCATACATGTGTAGTGTAGATGAAATTTAGATATAGCTTATAATGAACTTTTAGTTTCTAATATGTTTTTATTCTTTGTTTCATTTTTGCAAATTGTAAGATCGGAATATAATCAATCAAGATACGCACGCAACCAGTCTATCTCTCATATTATATTGCAGTTGGTAGAGTTATTTGCTAAAGAAGTTTTTTGCCACGTATACTATTCCACGCGGGCAAAAGCTAGTAAATATATAAGCCAAATAAAAAAGACAAATTCATTAGCACCATCAGTCTATTTAAGGTAAATTTTGATTGTCGATTGAATTGATTGAAATGGTCGATTGAACTGAAATTTCGCACGCATACATATATGTATATCGTGTGACAATGCAATATTATGATGTTATGGAGCTGATCTGATGATGGAATTGGTAATATAAAATCAGTAATGAATAATTTTGCGCATTTAATTAAAAGCTTTAAAATTCTTGTCAAAAGTTTATGGTATTTCCTTCTGGAGGCTTGGGTTTACCATGCTTGTGTTTTGAATGCTTGCGTTTTTTTGCACGCTTAGGTGTTCTAGTTTTCGTTGTATTACTTTCAGACGTAGTGCTTTTGGTAGAAGTACTTTTGGTTGAAGTGGTTTCGGTCGTATTGCTATCACTTGTACTATCTTGTGGGGGGTAAGGCCAATAAAGATAAGTACACGATTTCGGGCTATTTTGCGGAGAGGGTACTGGCTCGTTCGGAGGATAGCGATTGATGATAGATGGATAAGGGAATAGTTTAACTGGGTAGTAGGGGAGATCATTCGACTTATTGGACCATCTTATAGCTACCGGTTTTAGCCCTTTCGCATCCTCTTCTTGATTTGATGCTAGAACATGCAAACAATTATAATTGCTGTCTTTAAATTAATTTATTTTATCATGCTTGACCATTAACTGAATTTTTAAATTAGGTCTATGAATTTCATTTATGAATTTCCGAAATAGCTAGTTCGGTCTACTCACCGTAGTCATCTTCTCCATCTGCGAGAGATAAACTAGTGTCCTCGTTGCTCTGGCATGATTGGCAGCGTCGGGACCAGTAGCTGGGCTGGCAAGACCGACAGTGGTATGGCCAAGCTGATGCTGAGTGAAAATCTGAGAAACAAAATTATTTGACTTTTAGGCTAAATTCTGGAGATTTAGGCTATAGTAAAAACGAGCTTGATAGTAGTCGCATATGTTATGTATGAAGAAGAAGAATTGATAACATGAAATACAATTGCATTACTTTTTATTCTAAAAAAAATAGTGTGTGGTCGAAATGATCATAGACGAATATCATAAATTATCAAACAATATAAAACAATAGTTTATTGACAAAATATAGCTAAGAATGAGAGGAAATATGTTGCACATTAATAGTCAGGATCTGATTAGCTTAGCGCTTTGCTACCTAAATATGCTATATTTATATATAAATATGCTTCCTAAATAAAGAATATGATTACCCTAAATCAATTGCCAATGACGTCAACAAACTGAACCACAGTTTGGCAATTTGTGATAGTAAATAATAATAATAATATCTATATACTCACAAGACAAACATATCAACAGCACCGGAAGCTCCATCGCCCTGCAACCCACAGCCCTGGAGAAACACAGCTCTAGACTTCGAAGCGATGTGCCCGCTTTTATCGTCGCATTATGGGGGCTTATTACTTTTCAATTTAGTTTAACAATGTCCACATTACCGGGACTTGTTTTGGAAATTGTTTCAATATTACAGTGCTAATTGATCGTGGCAACTTCATGTCCTATTTCGTTCCGCTTTGATTTATTATCGTTGCTGCCAATATTTATTATGTTTATGAGATATTTACGCGAATAGTTATTTTAAAGCAGTAGTTTCATTTGCAGTGACACGACATTCTTTAGTTTTCTTTACTTTATCAGCAGTAAGTTTGATTACTTCTATTAATATTTTATGTTGAGAAAGTGATATTAAAAGGTCTTTTTAATACTTCTTTAAGATTAAAGAAGTGTATGAAAAGGCCTTTGGGGATATTGGGATTAAAGATAAGAATGTGCGGCTTAAAGCGAGGGAAATATATCGGGGCAATATGATGTAACTTACTTTTTTCATTTATCCGTTATTTATTGCAATTTGACGTACTGTGCAAATTATAACACGTTTGCATATTTCGGAGGATATACTTTCTTGGGTACGTTTCACCAAAATATGAGAAATGATTATACTTACATTTACTTTTTACAACGTCGTAAAGACGGTCTAAACATTTGTAGTAACTTTTTTGACAAAGCAGCAAGGTATGTTCGTGATTGAATAAAACACAAAGACAACATCATCATCAGTTTATTCAAGTTATACTTTGATTTCTCCACTCAAGAACGATTCGGCCACGGCACCAGGTAGTGACAACAGTTGTGATAAGGCGCTGCCTCCCATCCAGCGGTAATTTGGTGCTGGTTGCGACTGGTCAATTGGTTCTAGTGGACTTGGTAGAGGATCTTCTTTTGGTTGCGGCTGATTAGAAAGAGGATTATCTAGATAGGGAGGACGAGCATCCGGGTATATTGGGGAAAGAGCAGTAGGTTCGTCCGACGGGAAGTGCCCAGGGTAATAAGGCCTCGGCAGGTCAACTGGACTAGGCCGTGGGTTTATTGGCGGAAGAGTAGTAGGCCTTGGGCTTACTGGTACGGGCTGTGGGCTTACTGGTACGGGCCATCGGTAGACTGGTACGGGCTGTGGGTAGATTGGTACTGGCGGTGAGTTTACTAGTATGGGCCGTGGGTGGTGATCTTGTGCTGGAATATTAGAAAACAGATTCTGTATAGTAATTTTAATTATCATTCAAAGAACACGGATTTTATGTATAAAATTTAAGCCTATGTTTTAAGACATTTTTTGTACTTCTGAACTTCTAAATTTTTAAAGCGAAACTTCTTAAGCGTCATTGGGAGTGAAATTCCAAGGTTGCATCACGTCACGACACGATTTTGGATATAATGCCATCGATATAACGCCCGGAAGGTACTTATATACTTCTTACTACTACTTCTTTAATGCACGGTAATTAAGTGAAATTTAAATTGGCAACATGTGTTCTTTATTTCTTTTTCTTCATGTTTGGATTAACTTTGATCTGAAAGGAGTATACTTACTTTTGACGACGATCGGCCTGTTGGGGTTGTAGGACTGGACATAGCTGCCTGGGTAACACTCGCAGGAGGGCGTCCAAGCTGATGATGAGAGGATATCTGAAATGGCAGACATTAATTGTGGGAATGGAGGGGGTAACAGAAACATTGCTCGACTGCTGTGTAACCCTCGCTCGGCGGTCGGTATTAGAATGATAGTGACTAGTGGGTGCTTGAGCTCCCCACCTAGTGCATACCAGTTACCACCACTCCATCGCCGTGCCACGCCACGCGAGTTCGCGTGTTTATATCTATACTAATATTATTAACAGGAAAAGTTTGTTTGTTTGCATTGAATAAGCTCCGAATCTCCTGGACCTATTTCGATGAGACATGGCAGAATCATAGAGTAGACTACGGGGAAGGACATAGGCTATTCTTTGTTGCGGGAAAATGTACGGTTCCCGGGATTTTCTTTTGCGCGTACGAAGTCGCGGAAAACATCTAATTTATTATAAGCCTCAATATACTACAGAAATAGGTTTGTGTCCCACCAAATAACTAATTGCATTTAAGATTGGAGGCTGTTGAGTGATCGAAAAGTGAGATGAGCAGCTTTTGGAAACGTAACGCAAACGTAATACACGCGTAGAAATGGGTTTTTCTACGGAAGAAAAGACAAAATGACTGATTGACAAAGACAATTTGGTATTTGGTCATCTCATTCTGCTATCGTAAATATGTGTATATTCAATTAAAAATCTTAAATATATGCATAAAAGGTATTAAACATACTTCTGGACAACGGTTTGGTACCCATAACACAAATTATCGAGATTTCACGGGACCAGATTAACGTGGCGTCAAGAGTTCATAGATATCATTATTACATTGAAAGTATCACTGAGAACTAGGATTACACAAAGAAATGATTAGAAAATAGAAATAAAAATAGCATTTATATAGGGATGTAGGTTTTAAACTTTCATTTACCTATTTTACCCACCTAGCGGCTGAAATTTAAAAAACACTGAAATACGTAATTGATTATTTTTTCCGTGCTCAATCCATACGAAATATCATGTAAATATCTCCAAGGAATAAAAAGTTACAGACAAACTTTTAAACTTTTACTTTTTTCAAACTTTAACCCAAGGGGGTTAAATAGGTGATAAAGGCGTTCTGCAGTACTGACAGAGTACTGCAGTTCTGCAGTTCTGCAGTAGAAGAATTCTAATTTCAAATTAATTTTATTTTAAGAACATGGAATTCTTTTTCCAAAAGTAGTCATTTCTTTATTGATTAGTGTTACATTTTCATCGCATTTCAATCTTTTTCGTCATCATGGATTCGTTAAAATTCGAGTAATTGTGGAATATGAGTACCGTCGTGGCAGCAACGCGGCACAAGCGGCACGCAACATCAACGACGTTTACAGAGTTAACACTACAAACCAACGCACCACCTGTTATTGGTTTGCTCGCTTCCGTTCTGGAAATTTCGACCTGAAAAATGAACCTCGCGGTCGTCCGGAGACTTTGGTCGACAATGACGAATTAAAGGCGATTGTGGAAGCTGATGATACAATATCTACGGCTGAATCAGCAGCAGCTTCCGACGTTAGCGTCAAAACAATATTGGTCCATTTGTGTCAAATTGGCAAGGTCAAAAAGCTTGACAAATGGGTGCCCCACGAACTCAATGATCGCCAGCGCGAAGTATGCGTCGACACGTGCCTTACACTGCTCAACAGATACACAAATGAAGGAATTTTGTACCTGCGATGAAAAATGGATTCTGTTTGATAACCGCAAGTGCTCAGCAAGTTGGTTGGATCCTGGTTCAGCACCTAAACAATGCCCTAAACGAAAACTTACCCCTAGAAAAGTGATGGTCACTGTTTGGTGGTCTAGCGCCGGTGTGATTCATTACAGCTTCTTACCAAACGGGGTGAGCATTACTGCAGATGCGTACTGTGAAGAACTGAACACAATGACGGAGAAGCTGGCACATCTCGAACCAGCATTGGTCAATCGCTCGTCTGCGCTGCTCCTGCACGACAACGCGCGACCTCATACTGCACAGCAGACGGTCTCCAAGTTGCAAGAACTGGGGTTAGAAGCTCTCCGTCATCCGCCCTACTCACCAGACCTTGCGCCTACAGACTACTACTTATTCCAGAATTTGGATAACTTCTTGGCGGGAAAAAAATTCAATACCCGAGAGGCAGTACAAAATGCCTTTGAAGAATTTGTTGCCTTCCGTCCAGCTGATTTCTTTAAGAAGGGCATCAATAAACTGCCACTGCGTTGGCAAAGATGCATTGATTGCATGAGTGATTACTTCGATTAATACAAATAAAAATTACATGAAAAAAATTCGTTTAAATTTTTTCATACAAAACGGCAATACTGCTTGTAACTGACTATCGCAACTAACAAAAAATGACATAACTTACTCGAGAACAACACCAGCACCGCTGGTACCAACATGGCGAAAGTCTGCAAAATAATACGAAATTAATGTCGCTATCTTCCCCTCTTAAATAATTACACCATTGATATAATATAAATCTTTAGAACTACTACAACATTTTTATTGAGTCTCAATATCTACGTTTTCAATCTGACCTTTCATAAAATACTTAATAGTTTTGAACGTTGTGTGAAGTTACAGTTTTACGATAAGCTTTGTTTTGTTTAGGTAGTGTTTAACATTTTGAGCTTTTAATGTTTTATTTTCATAGTTTTTATTTACAATTCTAAATTTTTATATGTTGTTTGACCCACTTATAGTATAGGTGTCCTTCTGGACTTTTAAATTAGACGGACAATATATTTTTTAAAATATTTATTCAGTTACTAGCTCTAGTCCGCGGCTCCGCTCGCATTACAGTATCCCACGGGAACACTTTTTCGGGGCAAAAAGTATTCTATGACGTGTTAATCCGGAGCCTCAACTACTACCATACAACATTTCATCAAAATCCGTTCCGTCATCCGTTCAATAGTTTTTGCGTGAAAGATCAACAAACGTCCATCCATCCATCTATTCATCCTCACAAACTCTCACATTTATAATATTAGTAGGATTATTATGTTCGTTGCACCCTTTTACCTCATTTCGATTTTATTACATGCCAATAAGGTCCGAACGTGGTACACCGGGTTTGTTAGTGACCGTACTTGCTATACAAAAACGACAAAGCAGAAATAATTGTACAATTTGCGTAACGTGTAAATCTATAAACTATTACATCGTGCATGTTCATATAAAGTTGTAATAAACGCCGTGCGTTTGGATTTCGTCAATTACACGATTTCACAGTGGCCAGCGTGTCGAGTGCGTCATCAGGGCCTCTACCCACGAGAGAGAGAGAGTCAAATGACAGATTAGACAGCTGTACACGATTTTCAGCTCTATTGTATAAGCGCAGAGTTCTATTTATAGTGCAGTTTTTCTGCCACGACCACAAAAGTCGCCTAACTCATGCTACACGAGATTTGACTGAGTCATGCTTAGGCATAGATCAACTCGACCGGAGAAATTGGTCTCCCTCCGGACTAGTCAGCCCGCAGCCAAGAGACATGCTAAAATCTTCAAAGCATATAATATACAGTGTGTGTCGTTTCGAGGCTAAGGGATTTTAACAGCAGATAATAAGTTTAATTTTATTGAAAAAAATCCCCGCTTTTGGGACTCTCGACCCAGGACCCTCATTCTTGTACCTCGGTTCGGTTGTTATCCTGTCTCGCTCGCGCGCGCATGATTTACTGCATATCCAAATGAGTCAGCGAACCGAGATTTGAGGTACGAGATTTGGGGCCCTGTTGTTGGATATATCTTGGACCCATGTCGTTGGATAGGTCTTTTAATAGGTTGGTTATGTTAGGTTATGGACTGCCGACCCTAGTCGGCAGTTTACCCACTAAAACCACCTGCGGATTAACATCAGCCACTATGTAGGGGGGTGGCCCGGATATGTCTAACACAGGACACCCCTCGTGACTGGCCGGTCTACCTCAAAAGGGTCTGGACTTCCAACTCAAATGCCGCACACCTCGAGGGTATGCTGGGCCGTATTATTATTTTTTCATCAGGTTGAAAATATATTACAAATTCCATCATTTTAGATTAATTATTACAGAAACTTGAAGGGCGGACAGACAGACATACATAAGGTCCGACAGTGCGAAACTATATGGGTTTCTTGTAGTACTACGGAACGGAACAGTATTTTAATATTTTTCTTAAGAAATAACAAGTCCCATTACTCCAAACGGACAGTCTTGTAGTAACAACAAAGCTGTAATAATAATTGTTTTTTTTTTTCAATTGCAAATACCTATTTCATAGGGGTGGTATTTTTCATTTGGACAAAACTCCCATTCAAAATAATAAATAAAAAAATAAATAAAAAAAAGACCTATTCAACGACACAATATATCATAACACTACTGGCGGGTGGTCCTAGATTCCATACATTTTTGCTCATAGTCCTTTGGCATCTAAGTTTAAGATCGTTATACAGTAAGGTAATAGTGACGACCCATTTATACATGGACTAAAGCGAATCAAATGCAAATTTTGTTCGAATGAAGTTTGAAGGTTTATTAATAAAACGAATTCTTTAATTTATTGAATTTTATTTTACAATTGAATAGAATGTAATCATCAAGTTACACGATGCTACGAATACTAGGAACTATACAGCGTCAAAATTCATTCTAGGCAGGGTGTTCCTGAGGTTTATCCTCAGGCCATGTGCAGTGTCGCGGTTGTTGTCATATACGCTGTGGTGGGTATGTCTGAAAACAGAAATGGTTGTCTGTTTAGTCGGTTTACGGACGATAATTTTAATATGTTTTAATACAGAGCCTAAACTACTACAGTTTAGGATCTGTATTAACTACATAGGCTACTTTTTATCCCGAAAAAGTACAGCGTTCCCGTGGGACACGTTATTTACGCAAGCCGCGGGCAAAAGCTGGTCAATTATACTTATTTGTATAGAAGATAATAATTATTACCCCTCCATAGCGCCGTTACTTCGCAGAGCGAGTCGTGGTATGACATTGTATGTAAACGCCAAATCCTTCTTTTCCCCGTCCACGTCGAGGCCAATAGACGGTGCTGCTAGTGCACCAGTGAGAAGACCTAAAAGTCCACGCTTTAGATCAAGGAAAATGCAAGTTTTTCACAACTATCAGCGCCATCACTTATTTTTCGCCACTTCCAATCTGTACTAGGTAACACTAGTAAAATCGAAGGCACAAAAGAAAAAAAATAACGTTTGCAAGAAAATACCAGTTTTTAGGGTTCCGTACCCAAAGGGTAAAAATGGGGTATTACTGAGACTTCGCTGTCCGTCCGTCTGTCACCAGGCTGTATCTCCTTAACCGCGATAGCTAGACTGTTGAAATTTTTGCAGATATTTATGTTGCCGCTACAGCAACAAATATTAAAAACAGAATAAAATAAGTAATAAATATAAATTAATCTTTTTTTGACGTTTTACGTTACACTTACATAACTTACATAACGATAAAATTACAAAGTAAATAATAAGCATTTCGAAAATGCTATATTTTCTTCGGTGGTTTTCGCTCGAAGGTTCTTGATGACTTATTCAAGTCTACTCCGAATTCTCCAGTGTGTATTTTATATACACACTGGAGGTAGTTGGAGGTAGCTCGAACTAAACACTTTGACCCATTCGTTTTATTTTGATTGGAAAGCAAAAAGTTTACACATTGGGTAGGTACAGTTGTGCAGGAAAAGTAATTTCTACTTATAAATAATTAACTTATTTTTTTACTTAAAACTTTACATAAACTTGGTACTTACATACCTATTTTTGGGAACTTGATGATACACTTAACACTACCTATAATTTTCATTATAAAGCTGGGACTATACTGTCCGGAATCCGTGATGTCGGGGAAAATTCGGAGCACTGAAAATAGAACTCAACGCTAATACATTGGAGCTGATGAAATCAAACACAAACGTCAATGTCAAATCTGACAACTCGACACTCATGTGTTCGATTTTCAACTCTATTGAATTAGTCCAAATTTCTATTTTCAATGCTCTTCTTAATTTTCCCCGACCTACCGGATTCCGGACAATATAGTCCCAGCCTATTACACTTCATCCGACGTTTTGTTCGGTTACTTTAAGGCTAGAATGATATAATTCGGAATCCGGCGGGCTCAGGAAAATTCGGAGCACTGACAATAGAACTCTGAGCTAATACAATTCTGCTTCTTCTTCTTTTGGCATAGCCTTCCCTGTAATAGGAGTTCCTAATGTCAGAGTGCTGGTGCAGATGTTCAGTGAAAAGCTGGTGCACAGTGCAGGGAATGACTAATGCAGTGACTTCATGCACAACTCATGTAGATACAAGTTATGATTACTAGTATACAAAGGCTGCACTTAAAGTATCGGGAATGGAATATTTCCACTGTTCCTGTCATATTAAAATCTTTTTAATTTAAAACTCCTTGGTTTTAAAAATCGAATACCGTTTATTTATTTAAAAAAAGATTCTCGGTCTTGTCACAAGGTCTTGTCAAACTTGTTTAGTCGTTGAGAAAATGGAATTGACTCGAGAAAATTCTAGAGCGATGATTTATTATGACTTTCGAAGTGGTTTAACACAAAAACAGTGTGTTGACCGGATGATTTCTGCATTTGGTGATGAAGCCCCATCCACAACCACAATTTATCGCTGGTTTGCTGAATTTCAACGTGGACGTGTCAAGCTCAGTGATGATCCCCGTCAAGGTCGTCCAAAAACTGTAGTCCAAGAAAACGTTGATGCTGTGCGTAAGTTGATTGAGGAAGATCGACATGTGACATACCGCGAAATTCAGGCAACTTTAGACATTGGCATGAGTCAAATACAAATAATCTTGCATGAACAATTAGGTGTAAAAAAGTTGTTTTCCCGATGGATACCGCATTTGCTCTGTGAAGAGCAAAAAGCGGCTCGCGTTACTTGGTGCGTCAGAACTCTCGAAAGATTCCACGCAGGATCCTCAAATGCTGTATACAACATCGTATCAGGTGACGAATCCTGGATATACGCGTACGAACCCGAAACAAAAAACCAGTCACGAGTTTGGGTGTTCGAAAATGACTTAAAGCCAACAAAAATTGTTCGTTCACGGAGTGAAGCAAAAAAAATGGTGGCCACGTTTGTCTCCAAAACCGGTCATGTTGCGACTATTCCTCTTGAGGGACAAAGAACGGTTAATGCAGAATGGTATGCTAACATTTGTTTGCCACAGGTCGTTTCTGAACTCCGTAAAGAGAACTGCAACCGCCGCATCATCTTCCATCACGACAATGCGAGTTCTCACACCGCGCACAGAACAAAAGAGTTTTTAGAGCAAGAAATCATAGAATTATTAGACCATCCGCCGTACAGCCCCGACATAAGTCCTAATGATTTCTATTCTTTTCCTAAAATAAAGAATAAATTGCGTGGTCAGAGATTTTCATCACCTGAAGAAGCTGTGGACGCCTACAAAACGGCCATTTTGGAGACACCAACTTCCGAATGGAATGGTAGCTTCAATGATTGGTTTCATCGTATGAAAAAATGTGTCAAATTTCGCGGAGAATACTTCGAAAAGCAATAAATACATTTTTAAATAGTAATGTTGTGTCACTTCCTTGATTCCCGAAATTTTCAGTGCCGCCCTCGTAAAAGCAGAATTTTATACATAGCCATTGTTTCTTAGACTTTTTTTTAATTAGCCCTACACAAATAGTACAAATATAAATATTTTTTTGTAATGAAAATTAATTAAACTTTAATTAAATATACATAATCAAAGTTTTATGTGATTTGAAGCTATAAATGAACAAAGAGTGTCTACAAATGGAGTAAATAAGTAGGATAGCATAGACTTAAGATTAATGGTTCGAGGAATATGTGTAGGAGGAGTCATATAAAGAAAGGTTGTTTGTTTCAATGTTTGGTTAGGACAATGCAGGCTGATCACCTAATTGTCAAGAGTTGACAAGAAAGATGATCCATGCGTCGGATGGGCATGTAAAAAGTCGGACCTGCGCCTGATCTCTCGCCAGTCGTGTCGGTCATCCGTCACACTGGGTTATGGCAGTAAAGGAAGAGAGAGTGCTCTTATGTACTGCGCATACACTTGGGCACTGTAACATTACAAACAACAACAACCTGCGTAACAAGCCTGGTTTCAATGAAACCGGCCACCGTCACCGAAATCGTTGTGGGGGAGTTACAGAGTTCTATATAAAATCTCCGAATTTTCCCCGACCTTTCGGATTCCGGATCATATTATAGTCCTACTCTAAACTAGTTCAGGGATATACAATAATGTTGTGTTCAGAATATACTTTCGAGTGACTGAATACTTCACTGACGCATTAATTATTTCAAAATAAAATTTAATTAGGAACCACGAATGTGTTGCGAACATAATAATATGCATTGAACCGTAAAGGCAAACATTTTAATTAATTTCTGAAGTATATATACCGGTCTTTTGGATGTCATCAACACAGACCAGTGGCTTGACATCACAAAATGACAACCAAAACCGTCATCGTCCTGATTGGTAAGACAATTTAGTTGAGAATTTTTCTCATTGAATGTACATAAAACCCAACTAATACAATCTACTCTATTTATTCTCGAGCTAAATATTTTGTCCCCGGTCAAGTATTGAAATATCATATTGATTACTATGTGAAATTTAGTTTTTTTTTTTTTAACTTAAGCTTTCTTATTAAATATTTCTTTTTTTTATCGTTATATATTATAACTAAAAGACAAAACAATCAAATTCATGTAATAATGATTAAGAGGATACCTAAGTAAGGCCAGTCTAAACTACGCCCTGCCGTGTAATTACACAGTGTCACGCATACACATGTAACAAAAACCTTACTTTGTAAGGCGAGCTGTCGCGGTGTGTGGTTTTTTTATGTATGTGTGCGTAGCTACAGGCGCACTACATATATAAAAATCCGGCCTCAGTTCTTGCTTGACAAATCGCTGTCGTAATTTTTTTATTTGGTCTGAGTGAATCATTTAATATTGCTGCGTTATGGGGGATTTACATGGGTCGACTATCGCCGGACGACCGAATGTATTGACGTAATGACAAATGACAATTGGGTATTTTCATACATGTAATTATTTCGTCTTTTTTAATAAATTAAGAAATAATTAGGTATTACAACTTAATAAAAGTTAAAATAATTAGGTTTTTATGTGTAGTTTTGTAATTATATGCATTTCGAGGTCACAAAAAAGTTGAAATATTTTTTTAAAACATTAGTGTTTAAAATCTACATAGGTTACAGTTAATTTATATCAAATACAAAAAGATTTACTATAGTATGTATCAACAAAAACGCGCAAAACTACGAGATATCAGAAATTTTGTGCATATGGCCATACATTTCGTAGCAACTTTACTAGCGTGTGACGTCACCTCCTAGTACGACTTTTATATGGGGAGTTTTCACGAGACTCGCAAAAGTGCTTCAAACGATCCGCAATATCTTTGAAAATTTTTATTTTTAGTATACTATTCCTTTTGTAAACTGTCTAATCTTTCAGAGCACTATTCATATAAGTAATAAAAAAATATATAGGAAAATACCGTATTCAGCTGGGTCACGAGGCAATTTTGTGACAAAAATGACAAGGTAATTTGTCAATTTGTATTATTTGAAAATCCACCCGTATAAATCCCGTTTTAGACATCGTGACCATTTCGTTAGACAACTGGGGTTCAGTAAATAGGCAGTATTCTACGCCTACTGCGGGTTAGCGTTATTTTAATGCTGATTGCTGGTATTATGTGAGACTTATTTTTTCAGTTTCGCTTTGCACGGCATACTGCAAGCCTCTATGCCCAGGCGTGGCACTGGGCCTGGGGTTGCCTGCAGCTGCAGTGGGATCCACGACTGTCTGTGAATCTGCTCCTAACCTCCCCGTTGGATTGGCTGGACTGGGCGGTTTAGGTGGACTGGGCTTACTGGGTGGATTGAACGGATTAGCTACATTGGGCGAACTGAATGCGCTTGGGCCACTAGGTTTAGGTGCTCTTGGACCACTAGGATTGGGTGCGCTTGGGCCCCTAGGTTTGGGTTCACTCGGACCGCTGGGATTGGGTGCAATCGGACCGCTGGGATTAGGTGCACTCGGACCGCTGGGTTTGGGCGTGGGACTGGGTGGCATTGCAAACCCTGCCGGTTCCACTACTGTCTGCGAGTCGGCTCCTAATCTAGCAGTAGGAGTGCCCGCTGTCGGATCTACCACAGTATGCGAGTCTGCGCCTAACCTACCCCTTGGTCTCGGGGCTCATGGATCTCTCGGGGCTCTTGGACCCCTGGGTATGGGTCTGCCGCTAGCCGGCTCCACCACTGTCTGCGAATCAGTACCCGACCCCATGCTGGGTCTCGCCAACCCACTGGCCCTGTCATCCATGCTTAGACTGCGGCCTTTTTGCTAAGCAACTAGCTTTCCAACGACATAGCGACCTTGAATTCCAACATCTTCTCGAACTTGTCTCATAAGCGTAAATTTGTAAAAGTTATTTTTTAATTTTACAAAGGTTGTCAGGATTTTTTCAACGTTTTCTTCAGTTATTTCATCCCTTTTTTTCCAAAACTTCAGCGATAAAACTTATAGTTCTGAATACAGGAATTTATTGCAGGCTACCTTTGGATTTCTGGGATAAGAGAAGTTGTAGGTCCAAAATTATTATTTATTACACCTGGATCTACATCGTGTTTGGAGGTCAGGAGTTATAAAAGAGTTTACAAAGTCCTTAGGCAGACACATTAATTGGGAACAGACTATTGTAAACAAAATCTTTGCTATAAAAATAACTTTGTGTTTGGGAATATGTATTATAAAATAAATTGTATTTGCATCTTTATCATATTTTTATTTATCATCTGTTATGAACTGATTTTATATGTATATTGAAAGTCATTTTAATATGATGAAATTAATAATCGGGAGGATACGACTTTATACTTAGTTCTAAAAGGAAACAACAGTATTTCACAGTACCCTTATATTTCGAACAAAACACACACTTGTAAATATGGCGATTATAATAATATCTTCGGAGATCTGTTTGATAAACCTGCGACTTAGATCTTTCAAAACAAATCTAAGACCTAAACAAGTAGACTGGAATAGGTTTTGTCAATAAGATTGAATATTAAATATTCTTTTCCTTTCCGAGTGCAATGCTTCTTGTCTAGGAGGCTTCAAAGGAGCTAATGGCCTATGCACGGTCTTTTCAATGTTGGATTGCTTGAATTGCCTTTTAAAAGATTTTTCAATGAATATAGAAATTTGTAACTAAGTAGTACTTGTCCTTTTCTGTCGAGGTAAATAACAGATATAGCCTGTCTTTGCATCTGCAAGTTACTTCATGTGGAATAGACGTTGGTGGAATAATTAAAATTGTTTAAGAAAGATCTAAATTTTTGATGGTTGCAGAGAGTTGTCTAAGCTCAAATCCATTCTGGGCATGGGCTTGGTAATGAGCATGGACATGGGCTTAGGCTTGGGCTTGGGCTTGGGCTTGGGCAGGGGCATGGGCTTGGACAGGGGCAAGGAGTAGGTTCTGGGCATGGCTCTGGGCATGGGTTCGGCTCTGGGTCTGGGTACGGCTCTGGCTCTGGGCAAGGTGAGCATGGTTCTGGACAAGGTGGGCTTGGGCTTGGGCTTGGGCATGGACTTGGACATGGGCATGGGCTGGGTTCTGGGCATGGCTCTGGGCATGGTGGGCAAGGCAAGGCATTGACGCTAGCGCAGCCTATGGTTCTGAAGCATGTGGGTGCACAGGCTCTGAAGCAGATAGTTGGGGCCTGAGGCACGAGGATCCTGGGAGGCTGTATCACAAGCGCTGGTAGTTGAGGGGGGTTCACTGGTGGTGGCTGGACCTGTGAAGACAGAATTGGTTAAAGTATTAGCTGTTACTTCCTTTGCGTATATGTTACAGTTGCCAAATACCCGGTGTAACACATTTTCACCGTATTGCTATAGCAATGTTCAAAAGTGGTGCATGTGTCACAGACAGGACATCAAATCGCATCAGAATACCAAATAAAATTATTCCTTGCAGTCCTCTGGATCTTTAAAGGATGTCACAGACGGTGATGATACTATAGTATTTTTTATTTATTGGTACAAAGGCGGGCTTAATGCCTTGTGGCATTTTCTATCAGCCAACCTATGGGTGATGCAGAGACAGTGTGAGGTAGATGCATAGTATTAAAAGGAAACATAGACTTAGACATTTTAACATGGAATAATTACCTGCATCTGAAAATATATAGTATCTTAGCCGTCTTTTAGTAGTTCATACAAACTATATAGCAAGCGATAATATTTTATGCCCGTGCCCCTTAGACATCTGACAGACGTTGGCATTTTTGATCGAAATTTAGAGTCGAAATGATGTCATATTGCCACCATTATATAACTCGCAGGAAGTGAAACTGTTGTGCAAATCCGTTTTGTACGCCCCTTTGTAGCTCACACTGCAGAGATTCCGAACTAACCTACTTATTTAGTTTGAAAACGTATAACGAAATATAGTTTTCAAGATGAACTAGATGTCTATTCTGCGGCTGGAAATAGTTTTATATTTTTAACAATGTGAGCTTTCGCTTCACAAATACGGCTTGATATTTGCCAGTGGAGTTTTTGTTTTCGAGGTTGCCTCATTATTAATTTAAAATTTTAAAGTCTGCTTAGTGCTGGAAAAATGGCAGATATTGTTACCATAAAACCATTAAAGCAATTTTTATTAAAGGCAAGTAAGTGACTAACTTAAAGAGCTGGAGTTGAAATCCGGTTTGCAATTTCTTACCCTGATGCACGGTATCCTTGGTGGCTGTACGGGTGGAGGTCTGACCATGATCGGCCTCGGCTGTGGTGGGTTCACGGGTGGTACCCTTACGAGGATAGGCTTCGGCGTTGGTGGCTGCACAGGTGGTGGCCTAATCACGATAGGACGAAGCGCCGGTGGTTGCACCGGAGCTGGCCTCACCCAGATCTTGGGAAGTTTCGGTGGCCTCACCAAACCGGGCTTGACGCAGATCGATGCTGGCCTCGGAAACCTGATGAGTCCTGGCCTGACAAGAACCGCACCTGCAAATAAATAAAAAAAATAGAATCTATGACATGAAACTAGGTCAAATAAAAATAATGGGGGCTAAAATGTATCTGGTGTATTCTGGTGCTATTTAATTGAAAGAGGGAGAGTTAAAGAGGACCTAGGGTGGGTTGCTCTGCAGACGAAGCAGTCTTCAACATACCTGCTGGAGCTCTTCCGTACTCCCAGTTGACGAGCGGCGAGTTGGGGTCACATGGCTGGACGTTCAGCACGTTGCATGGTTGCGAGCACGGGTTGCTTGGGTCGTACGGTTCCGGGCACGGCGATGGGGACGGGCTATACGGTTCGGGGCAGGGTGATGGGCATGGATTGAACGGATCGTACGGTTCCGGGCAGGGTGATGGGCTGGGGGGGTCGTACGACTCGGGGCTGGGGCTGGGGTTAGCGCAGGAGTCCCAGGGGTCTGGTGGTGGACACGGAGATGGTAGGCACGGGTAGTCGGGAACTGGCTGCCCGAAGGCCGTGCTGAGGATCAGTACTGAAAAAGAAACACAATTTTATCATACAGAGAGAAAAAGACAAAAGTACCACAAGTTTCTAACATCTTGTTCTGAATGCTTAGCTATGTTATTTTATAATAAGCAATATAATGTGAGTAGGTATACCAGTAAGCCAAAACACTTTGCCCACCACCATCTTTGATCATCTGATGCTGGATGTCCCCTGACCCCTTATATATTTAGGTTGGCTAACTAGGTGTGGAGATGATGGAGTCTTCATACTGACTGAGCGACTACGTTACCGTATGTTGACAATCTTGTGGATTTCTTGTGCCATAATGCGTATAATAATATTATTATGAAATATCATTTCAAAATCTTTAACATACATTATAAAATTATTTTGTATAATTTGGGTTGCTTACGAAATTATAGAGCCTAAAGAAAATCCTCTTTTACTTTGACATTCAACTAAGCATTTTTTTCTGCATTTACGTTAAATTAAATTGAAACTGTCACATTTAATGAGATATATGAGTAGTTACCTTCCAATTAGGCTTCATAAACCATGACCTATATGCATTGTTATCTTTTACATATGCTTAAAATAAAGTGTACAATGAACCAACAATGCATGTGTCAACTTCAAATTTTCCCGCCGCGCCGCACTTAGTGTGATGGCTCAATTTTTAAATTTTATTAACATAAAAATTCGTTTCGGGCAAAAGTTTTTTAACGTTTGAAAAATTCCGTTATTTAATATTTAAAATTTTAACGCTATAAACTGACACGGTTTTGAATATGGAACGTTATGGTTTTGGTATTGAAATGCAGTTTAGACACAGCCGTTATCGTAGCTAATTGAAAAAAAAAAAAAAACAATTTTATCTCTCTGGATAGAGCTGGACCGTCTCCGGCTTTACACGTGCTATGTGCGGCTTACATAAACAAAATTAATTTTTTTAAGTAACCCCGCAATTGTCAAGCAGTGAGCGTTGATGATGAATTATAGCTAAGAACACTCTCAATCACGTCAACTATCAAACAAAAAAACTTCATCTCAATCGGACCTTTCGCGTAGGAGTTACGATGCCACGGACAGACAGACACGTCAAACTAATAACACCCCTCTTTTTGCGTCGGGGGTTAAAATATACCCCAGCAAGGTCCTCTCAAAAGGAAAGTACGGTTAAAATTCCCAGACATAGATTCTTTGAATTTAATAATTATGCTGCCACCTGCAAGGCTGCTTCTACGAGTATATTAGTATGTACCATTGTACTCTTGTTATGTAGTTTTAGTCATGACATTGTTGTATACCTTTTTTATTCTAAAATTATTTTTGGTAGATGATGGCCCGCGCGAGTTTCTTACGCCGGTTCTTCTCGCCGGGCCAGTTCCCGAACCGGTGGCAGGCGTCACCTATTTTATCGATACGAACCGACGTTCAGAAAGTGTAAAATAATACCAACTTTAAATAAAAAATGGTGACTTTGTCTTTGGATAACGCGCTTATCACTCGGGGTGTTGCGATATTTACTCACGAGTCGATCTATCTCTCGGATGCTGATTGGTTATTTAATACTTGAATTAACTGACTGATAATATCGTCCGTCACACGTACTGTTCTAAACGCGGGAATTAGCACGCGCTATTCCAATCCGCGCTCCGAGCCGAACGTGTAAATGCTCGGGGCGAACAGTCCGATCTGGCATGTCGATGACAGCGCATTTTCCACAGTTTAAACCGCGCGTTATGTAAGACGTATTATGTAAGACGCCGGCAGTCCAAACCGTGACGCATTTTTATTCGTAATTAGCACGACGGTTCGATCCGCAGTCCGAGCCACATATAGCCCGCCGCGGTTTGGAACGTAGTCCGATCCGCGGTCCGATCTTTACGTGTGCACGGTGCTATGGTTTATTAAAGGCTTAGTGTTGTGAATAATGAGTAACACTAAAGTGTAGACAGTAGAAATCCGTATAATGAGCGGGAACCGTACGTTTTGCCGATATATAAAAAGGTCTATATCTTTCCCCAACGTCTTATATATTTCTGAAACAAAATTCCATCAAGATCTGTTTATCCGCATTTATAAAATCCGCAAGAAATGTGGAAGTATTTCTTCGAATTGAATAATATTAGCTTAGTAGTAAAAGGCGCTAAAGGATAGCTTTTTTTAAAGGTGGCATTCCGTTCTTAGCGATCGCGATACGCGACCGCGACTTGCGACCGTGACCAGCGACCCAGCGTATCAGGTTCTTTGGCCACGTCTCGTGCTTCATATAAATTCATACACGGTCGCGGTTCGCGGTCACGCGTTGCTAAGAACGGAACCTTTGCATCATAGAGTAAAAAATATATACTTAGTCTGGCCATAAATACTGTGACAATTAAAAATAAACAAATTATTACATTTGAATTTGTAGTCTGTCAATTTTATATGATTGTTCATTGAGTTTTCTCATTTTGGCGCCAATACATTGTACAATATTTTGCGATATTAAAATGGAGTGGGGTGATAAGGAGAACCGAATCGCTTTGATTGCATTACACAAAGTAGGTATGGAGCCAAATGCAGTTTTTAAAACTCTCCATACGCTTGGTATTAGTAAAATGTTTGTGTACCGGGCTATTAATAGGTACAATGAGACCATCTCTGTTTGTGACAGAAAAATATTTGGCCGTCCACGTAGTATTCGTACGAAAAAAGTGGTCAAAGCAGTAAGGGAAAGAACTCGAAATCCTGTCCGAAAGCAAAAGATTTTATCTCGGGAGATGAAGATAGCACCTAGAACCATGTCACGTATTTTAAAAGATGACTTAGAACTTGCAGCTTATAAGAGACGTACTGGTAATTTCTTAACTCATAATTTAAAAAAGAATAGGGTGGTTAAATCGAAACAACTACTGAAGCGGTACGCACATGGAGGTCACAAAGAAATTTTGTTTACGGATGAGATTTTTTTTACAATTGAGCAACATTTTAACAAACAAAATGACCGTATTTATGTTCAAAGCTCTAAGGAAGCTTCCCAATTAGTCGACAGTGTGCAACGTGGGCACTACCCGATTTCAGTCATGGTTTGGTGGGGTATTAGCTATGAAGGAGTGACTGAGCCATACTTTTATGAAAAAGGTATCAAAACATTGGCCCAAGTGTATCAAGATACCATTCTTGAGAAGTTAGTGAAGCCCCTTAACAACACCATGTTCAATAACCAAGAATGGTCCTTCCAGTAAGACTCGGCGCCGGGTCATAAAGCTCGGTCTACGCAGTCTTGGTTGGAAACGAACGTTTCGGAATTCATCAGAGCTGATGACAGGCCGTAGTCTAGTCCCGATCCTAATCCGCTGGAATAATTCAGCGGATTAAGATCGGGACCATCGGAAATAAATCATAAGATTCAAATAAATCAGAAGATTTATGGTCAGTTTTAGAGAGTACGGCTTGCTCTAAACGCCATGATAATTTGGAGTCCCTAAAACAATCCGTACGATTGGCAGTGAAGAATTTTCCCATGGAAAGAGATGCTTCTATTGATACCTGGCCACAACGTTTAAAGGATTGTATTTCAGCCAATGGAGAACACTTCGAATAAACTTTTTATATTTTAAATTGTTTTATATTTATGTATTAAACTAACACACTGTAAAAGTAATAAATGTTATTTGCAATAGATTTTTTTTTCTTTGTTTCAGTATTTATGGCAAGACTAGGTATTAAACTGACGCACAGAGAAACAGCTTTCATAAAACGATCCCATTTTGAAAATTTTGATGTCCCCTTCATCGGCCACCAAATTTTCAAATCAATCGTGGACACCAGTGGCGTGGGGTTCCTATAACTTCATTCCTTTCGGTTTCATTTATCACTTACCTTTTGAAGACCCTCATCCAAATGCCTATAAATTGTAGGCTAGGGCTTCCCTATGAAGGAGAACCAGCCTTCGCTACTGGTGGACACACCGTATGTTTTTACCTTGTAGTGCAATCAAATCTAAAGCTAACTATGTAGCTGTTTATCTGTTTCTCTTTCTTTAATCTGTGCTTTGAACTTCAGGTCTGTCAGGTGTTTAATCGCAATACACACAAAATTCTCTGTAATTTGTTTGCCAACTTCTTTAGAGCGTTTGCATACCTGTGTGTCTCTTGATTTTCTTTCAGAGAATTATAGGAGGAGATAGAGGATTATTTCCTGATATAAATTTAAATCTACTTTGACAGTGTGATTGCAATCCCAAAATTTGGTTAAATGTGAAAGATATCATTATCACATTATCTTAATACGTGAAGCAAAAGCTTCGAGTACAATTTTACGAGAACTGTGCGAACGTAGGAGTATGAAATTTGGCACATTTTAAGTTTATGTAGTATAACTGTGGAGGCAAACCTGTAAGGTACATCCTTACGTCCAGCTTAATATTATACAAGGCAGATTATGTAGGTTTATGTTGTATTGTATTTTGAAAAAAAAATACAAAATAAACTACGCCATCTTTTCAATATGGCGGCCGTAAAACCTCGTTCCTATAAATATAAAACAAATTGGGGAAGGAAACGTCAATGTGGGGTTGAAATTCCGTGATTACGTTCGGGGGTTATGTTTAAATTATGAGCTGAGTGATAATTATGTTGTTTAATTGTGGGGTGAAGCGGCACTATTGTGTTGACAGCTACATTATTCAAATACTAGCTGGTGCCCGCAAATTCGTTGGCATAGAACTAACGGAAACGGAATCTTATTTTTTAAACGGAACCCTAAGATAAGAGAAGCCAAAGTTACTCCTTATAAGATGAGCTATCCGCCAGTGAAAGTCCCCTGAAAGGTCCGGTCCAGCCGTTTCAGACATTAACCGGAAAAAACGAACAGACAAAAATTAAAATAATTGTTTTTTTTTTTTATAGTAGGTGCCGTTTATATTTTCATAGTATGCATTGAGTGAAAAGCTGTTAATTAAAAATTACAAACATACACTTTTATTTATTTGTATATATTTGTATATATTTGTATATGTTAATGACAGTTAGGTACTTTAAAAATATACTGAAATATTTACTCTACCTAAAGGTAAACAGGAATACAATAGCACACTATAATTGTACTGATTAATTTAAATGTCATTTATTAACCGTGCAATACAGGAAACACAATGACACATTAGTAAATAGGATCTGAGTGCCCCAGGTTTTACTTTTCGCATTTGGCGTTTACGAGAAATTTGTATATGATTTGTACAGCGCCACCTAGTTGTAAACGCGACAACTAGGTCAAAATACCATACAAATTCCTCGTAAACGCCAAACGCGCTCACGATCGAATGCGAAAAAAAAAAACTTACACTTAGCACTCTGGACAAAATATAACTTTTGTTTTTCTTCTTTTAAGTTTCGAAAATACATACTTTGATTAGTTCAGCATATTACCTACAATGAATATATTGTTAGTTTAATGCTCTAAGATATTATTCTGATGCAGGTCAAATATTTCAAAACTAAGGATGGGCTATGACGTGCATATGACAAAACAATCTTCATACAAGAAAAAGTTACGCCATCTTGGTTTCAGAATGAAGATATTAAGAAAATTAATACCTACTGCGGCAAGCGAATGTCAAAATATTAAAATGACAAATATCAGACCCTAGGATTATATTTTGTTATAAGTTTTTATAGCAAAATATATTAATATATAAAACAAAACTCAATTATTAACTTCAAAGAAATTTACAGTTTACGAAAAAGTACAAAGTAACTTATTAATTTAATTTAACAACGCAGGCCTTAAATTTTTCTTTATTATTCCTATTTATATTTTTTCATGTCCCAACGCCAAGTGTTTTAGTGATTTTTTTATCTAATATCTATACTTATTTATTAAATAGGAAAGGTTTGTTTGCATGGAATAGGCTCCGAAACTGCTCTATCGATTTTGATGAAATTTGGCACAGATATTTGGTTGACCACGGGAAAGGACATAGGCTACATTTTATTGCGTTAAAATGCTCAGTTCCTTTAGCGCGCACAAAGTCGCGGGCAACATCTAGTCATGAAATATAAGGGGCACACAAGTAGATGGATCGCCTGATGGTAAGCGGTTACTGTCACCGGAGGAGTCGGAAGTGCGTTGCCGGCTTTTCAAGATGAATACGCCTTTTTCTTGAAGATTTGGAGGTGGTTTCGGTCCGGAAATACCGCTGGCGACAGTTCAAATTTCCGGGAAATGATGCATTTCTATTAACTAATTGTATAACATTTTGTAAAATCAATGACAGACAGTACATGATTTACGTTTGTAATGATTACGTTACGTTCCGATTTAAAAACGTAAGTTTTTAGAAAAAAAAATGTTTTCAAATCACCTGTCAGGTGGATCAGCTGATAATGTTAGGTCAATGGCCTCAGCGGCTAAGATTCGTTTCAATACTAAATAATAGGTACCTATATTATGTTTTTTTCGACTTTCAATTTTATTTTCTGTCTAAACATTACTCATTACTAAATCATGTGCCCAAATTTACTGTTATATGTAACGTATTATGAATAAAGGTAATTTTAATAATGAAACAAACACCATTTGAAAGTATTCTCAATAATCGCCGTCAAATTAGTATGCAGCTCGCCACGTAATCACTTATGATCACGCGCGCGGGGCAACATGCGATGTCCGTTACAATATTGATGACCACCACGGCATTGTATTAAAGTTCTCCACCAGATTATTGCAATATATCCACCAGACTATTTATATATTACGTAAAATACTCATAGTATTTTACGTAATATATTAAGTAACACTCTTGTTATGATGTCTGTGTTGAAGTGAAACTAATTTAGCAGCGTTGATAGTGAAATTTCAAAGTCACGTCACATCATCGACACACGTTACGACGCGTTCTTGGATATAACGCCGTCTGTTGGAAGTACTTATTACATAACAAATCAACTTTCTAAAGTACGACTCAATAAAGATGTTACAAAATGACAAAAGCAAGTGCCAATGTCATTATTGACATTGACAGATGTCACGAAGTAAAGCCTATCGAGTTTATTTCAGTTGGCCAAAAGGCTATACATAGTGAAGACGTATATTTTATGTTAAGCATATCTCATAATATGTAATACATATCTGTGGTAAGCACCAATAAAGGAGAGTATAAGAATTGTTCCTGTATTATTATCATCACCACTCAAGCACAAGAAGGACATACAAATCAAGAGGTCGTAGCTCGTTACACAAGAGATGGCGCTTGGTGTACAAGTTTTGATTTTTGTATCCTTTATTGAAGTGATGCGCTTTAGGCAGGATGAGAGTATTTTTGTAATTTAAACGATGAACGCAGATTCACTTTACTGTTTACGTTTACTCTGTACACGGCATGTTTTTATGTATATCTCGCTTCATACTCAGTTATTGATTTAATATATTTTTTAAAAATAAAATTTATGTCAATTATATAGCCTATGTTACTAGGGTTATTATTACGAATATATTGACACATAATTTATTGAAATCAGACGAGTAGTTTAGGGACTACGGTGGAACAAACATACATACACAAATACATACATACATACAAAATCATTATCCTTGCTTTACGTGCTTCGGCGTAGTCGGGTAAAAATATATTTACACAGGTTTATATTGAATAAAACATTCATAATTATAATATTATTACTACATAAATAGACTTAAAATGTACTATTTTTATAAATTCTAATTTAAGTAAACGCCTGCACCTGGAATATAGTTAGATAATCATATGTACACTATTTGGTTGCTAATAAAGCCTTTGAATATAATAGAATTCATTAATAGTGCGATAGGAGTAGTAACTTAAATAAATAATGTTCATAATAATGCTATTTATTTTCAACACGAATACAAACACGCCATATTTACAAACATCAAAAAGTCGAAACACACCGGGTACCTACTGCTGCACACAAACTATGAGAATCCCTTGTGGGTTAATAGACAAAGTTATTTTGATGGATGATGCATTTTTTATATAAAATCTTGTATTATCAAGACTTTTTCTGAAAATGAGATCAGCTTTAAGCGAAATAACTTTGAAAATGGTCAGATTCTGTTATCTACTGCTGCCTATTCAACTGGCACGTTCTCAAGCGCAACTGGGGGGGTTGGATGGTGGGTGGGCACGGTGGACGCACCACTATCTGGGGGGGTTGGATCGGCGGCAAGTCGGGCTGGCAGATGGTGATGGGGCTGGGGTTGACCGGTGGCGGGCAGGGGGGCTTCACGCAGATAGGTGGAGGAGTCATGGGACCCAGCGGTTCTGGCCGCACGCAGATCGGCGGAGGGGTGATCGGGGGGATCGGGGCTGGTCGCACGCAGATCGGAGGTAGCGTGATCGGCCCCAACTGCTTCGGTTGAATGTTGAGCGCCGGCGGGACGATTGGAGGCAGCGGCTGTTGTTTCACCAGGATCGGCGGGGGCGTGATGATCAGGTCGGGGTGGTTCTGGACATACAGAACCCCCCCGTTCACGGGGATCGCTCGGAAGCCGGCGTCGGTCAGCCGATCGTTCAGGTCGCAGCGGGGCACCAGCACTTTGATGGGTCCGTTGCCGCAGGGATCTAAAAAAATAAACGTCACTAGTCAAAAACGGCGCGAAGTTTTTGGAACGAAGTTCCTTATGGCGCGTTGCGATATTGAGGCTAGGCGGATTATATTGGCACGACACTTTATGCTACTCGAAATTACAATGTAATAACGACTATTAAGAATGATACAAAAAAAGACCTTATCACCTTGACAATAATGTAGAATTTTGCAATTACACATTGTGACTCTTATGACTGTTATATATTGTGACTAGCTAGCCGACCGCTTGATGTTATTACTCAGTACGGAGCCGGACTTCGCGGCGGCAACACTGCGAGCAGCAAGCAACCCGCCCCCTGACCCCTGTCCCTACCTAAGGCGCTAGTTCCGCGCGCACTATATATACTTAGTTCAACTATTTGTTTTGTATAATATAATAATTATATCTATACAGATAAACAAAATTGAAGTGTCTGTTTGTAATTTCAAATTAACAGCTTTTATTTTCACTTAATGAATTTAAAAGTATGATCGGTACTTACAATAAAATATAAATTATTTACATTTTTCTGTCCGTCTGTCAGTCTGTGTGTTTGTTCCGGCTAATCTCTGTGTACACATATATATATATATATATATATATATATATAACTTCGTTCCATTCGGTTGTCCCTTGACACCTCTCAAGTTTTTTTTTTAAATATTAATTTCTGCAAAGAAACGATGTTCAGAAGTGTCGATCTCGTTATTGATTTCCCAGATTGAGGATTTGACAATTTCCGTGAAATATTATCCATATTTATATATAATATAGTATAAATCGCAGCTTTCTTTTTCGTTTCATCTTGAGTTATAATTGAAAGAAGTCAGCAGCATGAATTTTATGACACAGACGTAACAACTATATACAGTGAACTACCGACGACGAAAACAGAGGGAGTTATAAGTTTGACGTGTATATCTGTGTCTGTGCGTGTGTGTGTGGGTCTGTTTGTGGCAAGTCTCCCAAATGGATGAACTGATTTTGATCTAGTTTTTTTTTTGTTTGAAACTGGCATTATCGAGAGTGTTCATAGCTAGAATTCTTTATCATGAGCTCGGTTACGCGCGAAAATCTCTTTATTTGGGGGTTACCTAATTTTTTTTATTTTCCAATGCAATGTCTGGAAGGTTTGAACTTTAAAGTTGCGAATCTGAATTTAGTTTCATTATGGTGGAGTTATTTTTTAAGTAAGCTGTCATTTTATAATGTATCTATCTATCCTTAATGGATCTTCCTTTTCACGGTCGATTTTGAGTCCAACCTTGGGTTATTTAAGCAATATTCGACATTAGATTATTGACCTTGAGTCCTCACTTACTTGGGGCTGGATCACCGGGGTCTGGAGAGGGTTCCGGTAGTGGCTGCCGCCAGGGCTGGCAGGGGTCGCAGGGGTCCTGCGGCCAGGAGTTACAGGGGTCCTCCGGGCACGGCTCGGGCTCCGGGCAGGGCTCCGGGCACGGGTCGGGCACCCAGTGTGGGTACTGAGGCGCGGGAGCCGCAGATGTAGACGCTATGAGCGCTACAAAAGAAAACCGAATTCGTTGTATTGTCGCTAGGTTAATTAAGATGGGGACTGAGATAAATGACGAGTACATACGATAAGCTATAATATGGCGATACTTGTCTGTGTGTCTGTGTGTGTAAAGCGCTTAATCTCGTTTGACCCTCAGATCACTTTAAAGCAAGAAACAGATTTTTGGTGTACAATTCGGCAGTATATCTATAATTGTTCATATTTAAGCTTTTCTTTTGTAGTTGTAATAATACTATCTATGACCGCTTCCACACCACGTCCACCTGGACCCGTGGTAAGTTCTCGAATAACTTGTGATACGGGTACCAGACAACGGAAATAACAAATTTAATACTTTTTATCCTATCACATATTTAAGATTTTTATTATATTATACATGTATTAATTAATACACATTCATGACCCTGGAACATAGGAAACTTTTTTGTTCCTTTGGCGGGATTCCAACCCGCGACCTCCGGCTTGAGCACTGACACTCTCAACCGCTGAGCCACAGAGGTCATGTAGTAGGAGTTAAGTTTAATTTATTCTTGTAATTTAAGTTTTTCTAATAATAATATTGAACTGGGATAGATAAAACACGCAAGTTGTCAAGTTGTTGACAACTTTTATCGGGTTATTGCATTGTCATCGGCCCTTAAGACGTGTGCAAAGTTTCAAGTTGATCAGACGTCTAGAAACCGGTGAAAATTAACCTCAAAGATTCCGTTACATACAACCCGAGCTAATAAAAGCGTGTTAAAAATGGTCCAACTTACCTATGATTCCCAAAACTACCGATCGCCCCATTGTTGCCAATCCTACTCTGTGTGACAGCTTACGTCCGCCATATTTAAGTGTTCCATTTTCAAATATTTAAGTTTTTCATTTGTATAATTTATCATCAATCAAGCGTTCATCCTTGGCTCGATTCGAATTTGTTTTTATTCGATGATAAGACTGATTTTTGTGGAGGGAAAATTCCAAGCAATTTTTCCGAGCGAATATTTACTATTTAGGCCTGTAATTTTATTAGTGTGAGATGTGATGTCACAACAAATATGGCGGCACAACATGTCGCTAATATACATTATTTCTAATGTCTGTGTGCTAATGTAATGAACCTAGATCATTATGTGGCAAGTACATACAACAGAGAAATAAGTGTTTTCTCTGTTTGATTAACTAGGTAAACCTAAAAAGATCGACATGGAATGTATAGCTTGTAGTACATTTAAAATAAGGCGTTTAAGGGTTAGTTCACACCGCAACGATACGCGACACGACGATCATAATATTATCAGTCATACACTGCACATACGCTGTGCAGCGCGGTGCTACTTGACATTCGAACTCACACAAGGAAGCTGTATCTTCTTGTTTAATGAATAAAGTAAAATCTTAAAAATGCAGCGCCGCGTCGCATATCGTTTCGGTGTAAATTAACTCTAAGATTAATAATTTGGAATCATTGCGGATGCCAAATTATACGATATTTTGATAATAATAATAACTGATGAGCCAAAATAAACAAAAAATGCTGCAAAAAAGGCATGATGCCCCAGTGCGGGATAGACATTAATATCTTTCCAGTACGGTGTCCGTGGCAGGGCTCGTGTATTATAGCCGGTATACAAAGCCGGTCTGCGTCCTACAACCGGGAATAAAACCGGTTGATGGTAGCTTAAGACCCCTTTATAGTGGCAATAACTGTGCGCTTTTCGCGAAAAATTTCGTACGTAAACTGCGAAATGGTTTTTCGCTTGAGTATTTCCGGATCTACATTTAAAAAAAAATATGCTGCTTTAAGTGTCATGCGATGCGTTTGATTTTTTTCAAATGGCGGTATAGCATAAAACCTTTGCCAGTGTCAAGTTAAAAGGCGGTAAAATAGAATTTTCGTTTAAGTTTTCAACACAACACAACTTGGAAATGTGTCAAGTCAGTCGATTCAGTGGAGTGACGCATTTCTGAAACTTCCTATGGAGTTTTGGAGGGAACACAAAATAGCACGCTTTTTGAAGTTGTACGTACCACTTGCCCACACTTGTGCTCGTCAACGAATACCTAATGGTTAATATTCTACCAATATTACACATTAAGAACCGAAATAACACAAATTTATGGAGGAATTACAAAAACAACAACGTCACACTTACATTCAAAACTCCATCCGATTGCTTTTTTGCCACATAAACCAAAAAATGGTGATGCGTCAGGGATAGCAAAAAAAAAACTAATCTTTCGATTGTATAATAACAAAGTAAGAATTGTAAAGCAGCTACATAAATTATAAAGCTTAAGTTACCCGGGCTACAATTACGAAACAATTGACAACTAATTTATTAAAATCCGATCAGTAGTTTAGGAGCTACGGTTGAACGAACATACATACTTAGACTGTCATGATCATTAAAGTCAAAGTCAATGTTTTTTATTTAATGTTGGTATTAATATACACTTTCTGAACGTCGGTATACGTGATGCCCACCACCGGTTCGGGAACTGGCCCGGCGAGAAGAACCGGCGTAAGAAACCCGCACGGGGTCATCATCTACCAAAAATAGTTTTAGAATAAAAAAGGTACATAACAATGTCATGACTAAAACTACATAACAAGAGTACAATAGTACATAGAAGTAGCCTTGCAGGTGGCCATCCTATTCCCATGGTGTGCGATCGTCAATAAAATCGTTGACTTTATAATAGGCTTTAGCACACAAACGTTCTTTAACTACTTTTTTAAATTTATTCTTTCTTTTGGCTTCGCCGTAGTCGGGCAAAAAATGTAACCTACATATTTTTGTATTATGCCGTCGACTGTACACATAGATGAATGCCGTATATAAGCGGTAGTGGCTAGTGGCCAGTTACTAGATTAGGCAACATGCACATTCTACGGACGCTGCTCCTTCTAGGTAATATAATATTTTACAACTTTTTTTTATTTAATTTTTAACATAGGCTACACTTAAATGTTGATGCCAGCCTCGTTTTTTAAAACTTGAATTACTTACATTTTTTTGATTTCTCTTTGAATTAGAATTTATTTTTTATATATTAGGTTGCCGTTTTGTATGAAAAAATTTAAACGAATTTTTTTCATGTATTTTTTATTTGTATTAATCGAAGTATCTGTGCTGTATCTTTGCCAACACAGTGGCAGTTTATTGACGCCCTTCTTAAAGAAATCAGCTGGACGGGAGGCGACAAAATCTTCAAAGGCATTTTGTACTGCCTCTCGGGTATTGAATTTTTTTCCCGCCTAGAAGTTATCCAAATTCTGGGAAAAATAGTAATCTGTAGGCGCAAGGTCTGGTGAGTAGGGCGGATGACGGATAGCTTCCAACCCCAGTTCTTGCAATTTCGAGACCGTCTGCTGTGCAGTATGAGGTCGCGCGTTGTCGTGCAGGAGCAGCGGAGACGAGTGATTGACCAATGCTGGTTGGAGATGTGCCAGCTTCTTCATCATTGTGTTCAGTTCTTCACAGTACACATCTGCAGTAATGCTCACCCCGTTTGGTAAGAAGCTGTGATGAATCACAACGGCGCTAGACCACCAAACAGTGAACATCACTTTTCTAGGGGTAAGTTCTAAAAGCTTCCACAATCGCCTTTAATTCGTCATTGTCGACCAAAGTCTTTGGACGACCGCGAGGTTCATTTTTCAGGTCGAAATTTCCAGAACGGAAGCGAGCAAACCAATAACAGGTGGTGCGTTGGTTTGTAGTGTTAGCTCCGTAAACGTCGTTGATGTTGCGTGCCGCTTGTGCCGCGTTGCTGCCGCGACGGTACTCATATTCCATAATTACTCGAATTTTTAACGTATCCATGATGTCGAAAAAGATTGAAATGCGATGAAAATGTAACACTAATCAATAAACAAATGACTACTTATGGAAAAAGAATACCATGTTTTTAAAATAAAATTAATTTGAAATTAGAATTCTTAGCCAAACAAAAATTATTTTGATTTGAAATAGCCAGTACTGCAGAACGGCAATTTCATAGGTAAAGACCTATTATTATGAGGTGTACAGCTAATTCTCTCCTACTCAATAAATAAATATCTCCTTCGCGGTCGCTCCAAATACATAAAGATCAATAATGATAAAAATCGTAGATTGTTTCGTAGACTGCTACGAGTCGCGTAGACCCACTACGAATCGTAGACGTCGACTACGTGAGACTTTATTACTGTATTCAAAATAATATAGTCTTTATTCTTGACATAAAACGGTCAGTTCACTGTCAATATTGTCCTTAATATCTGACCCAATCTCTCATTACACAGTCTAGTTTTCATATTGATTTTTGATTTGTTGATTGATTGATTTGATTTTTTCACTTTGATTCGGCTATTCAAAACCTGAAACTGAAACAAAACTGTCATTTGACACATTCCAGCTCTCATCGCCACAGTATTTGCTGGACCGTGGCGCTGTATTAAGACCAGCGATGGGAGCACGATCTGCTTCGAGGAGGTGGGCAGCCCCGTCATCGAGAAGCCCGTCATCACCATGGGGAGGACTGGGCCGCCCTGCGTGGGCCCCGCTGTTGTCTATACTCCCAATACGCGTCAATAATACCTAGACACTGGCAAAATTTCCGACGAGAACTCTAAAATTATTACAAAAAAACAAATTTTCTGACATAGACCCAACGACAGATTTCTATTTTTAAAACAATCTTCAAATTTTAGCACATGGAGTCAAAAGCTGGCATATGATTCAAAATTCTGACATGTGATGTGAATAATAAATTCTGACAAAGGATCTCGATTGTGATAAATGTTTTCAGTTTTTTTAGATTGATTTCGGGTGGTGTTGTTTTTTTTTGTCAAAGTGAACTTTAATGGCGTTATTATTACGTAGTTGTTTTTCCCTTCATATCTCAGGTACTTAAACTGTTTTTCGCCTAGAGTTGACTACGTCACCGATTACGGCCGTACTCAGAGACATTTAATGCTTACTGGAGCTACTTAGTAGAGATTTTGACATAAAGTCCATATATTTTCTGTCAAAACCTCTATTAAGTAGTTCATTATGTAATCATGAAATGGCTCTGAGTGTAGTCGTTGGTGCACTAATTTTATTGCTCCATTAACACACTTTGTTAAAAAAAAATCGTTGTCTTCCTACGGCAATACATTTTTAACAACTCTGTCAACCCTTGCTCCAGGAGGACATCGTTCCTCGCTTAAGCTACAAACATCCTAACAAACTTCCAACGGCCCACTTAGCGAACTTCTGAACAACTTTAATACTTCGCCTGTACATTATTTACTTTATAATATCATTAAAACCTGAATCTTGTAAACTACTAGGTACTATTATAAATGTAAAAGTTTGTGGGGATGGATTGATGGATGGATGGATGGATGGATGTTTGTTACTCTTTCACGTAAAAACGACTGAACAAATTTTGACAAAATTTGGTATGGTAGCAGTTTATGCTCTGGATTAAAACAGGCTACTTTTTATACCCAAAAAGTACAGTATTCCCGTTGGATACTTTATCGTCGATAGATGGATCGTCGCGGTATGAGCAGGTACACTTAGTTATATACGTAATACGCAGTATTTCTGGACCTATACGACCTGCAAACCTTCAAGAAGAGAGCGTATCCCTCTTAAAAGGCCGGCAACGCACCTGCAGCTCTTCTGATGTTGCGAGTGTCCATGGGCGACGGTAGTTGCTTACCATCAATTGACCCGTTTGCTCGTTTGCCCCCTTATTTAATTTAAAAAAATAAAAAAAAATACGAGAAACGGGTTCTGGCTTTGTGACGTGCATTTTTACGGCGACGATAATTGGCACGTAATGTCAACGCAGCGTGCCGCGACACCGCACCGTTTCACGATGATGACGTTGTGACGTGGAGATGTGGACAGGCGGTCACCCCTAGAACTGTGTCGCACTTTGACATCTTATAGACTCTGTCGCGCTTAAAGCTTTAACACGTTACTTTTACAGCTTAAGTTTGGGGAGAAATATTTTTACGAGTTGGAACATTGCAAAAAAATCGAAATGCACTGTAAATAGTAGGTACTCTGTGCTAATACAATAGAGTTGAAAGCACAGTGAGTGTCATAATGAGTGCTGTCATAATGGTCTGCTTCAGACTAAATCGGTACGTCGGATAGGATTCTTTTCTTTTTTTTTATATATGGCATCAGCTTATAACCAGTGTCATATAAAAAGGCGGGAAATAGAATTTTTGTTTAAATTTTCAACACCGTATTTCTAAATCGTTAAGTCCAAAGTCAAGTGAAACTCCAAATAAATAGTCAGTGCAGTGCACTTGACTCATTGGTCAAGTCAGTTGTTTTAGTAAAGTGGTAAAAGCTTTACTGAAAGTTCCTAGGGAGTTTTGGAGGAACACAAAATAGCACGCTTTTTATAGTTGTACCACTTGCCCACACTTGTGCATATCAACGAATGTCTAATGGTTAATATTCTACCAATATTACACATTAAAAACCGAATTAACACAAATTTTGGAGGAAATAAAAAAACTACAACATCGCACATTGACATTCTCGGCAAAACTCCTGTAAGAATTCTTATCGCGGCAAATTGATGTTGACACTGACGCGGCAAAGGATGGTCAGAGAAATGTACTTTTTATTAAAATAATGATTAACACATTCAATGCTCATGATTATAAACTTTCAGCGGAGAAAAATTCTCTTTTATAAAAACTCGTATTCTACGTGCTCATTCGAACTTTCAAAATTAGAACATAATGTTCTGTCAGGCAAAATTATAATGTAGCCAACATTTTTTGGAAAGTTCCAGGCGGAAGGGGTAAAGTTTACTCGAGAGTTAAAATTCCTTTGATGGAACTTGCAAATGCAACCCAGCTCGAGTTCAGCCATTTTGGAATATGTAAACCAGAATGGCTTTGATTTTTCATTTTAAAAAAGGTTTTGTTCATATCAGCGTGGCTACTAACACATCGCCATAAGGCTACAATAAATGCTTAACAAAAATAAATTGATGCCTCATATCTGACAATTAAATTGTTACCTTTACAAATTATTAACATTCATGATGATAACTTTTGAAGTGACTTCCAAAATTAAGGGTCAGCTTGCACTGAAACGAGATGCGTCGCGGCGCTGCATTTTTAAGATAGCAAAATTGAAATTTACTAGCTGTTTCCCGCGGCTCCGCCCGCGTATGTACAGTATCCCTCGGGAAAACTACTTTTTCGAGATAAAAAGTAGCCTATGTTTTAATCCAGAGTCTAAACTACTACCATACCGAATTTCATCGAAATCCGTTCAGTAGTTTTTGCGTGAAAGAGTAACAAACATCTACGCTTTCACATTCATAATATTACTACCTGTTTCCCGCTGCTCCGCCCGCGTAAATACAGTATCCCTCGGGAACACTACTTCTTCGGGATAAAAAGTAGCCAATGTTTTAATCCAGAGTCTAAACTACTACCATACCGAATTTCATCGAAATCCGTTCAGTAGTTTTTGCGTGAAAGAGTAACAAACATCCACGCTTTCACATTTATAATATTATTATAGTAAGGATGCAAGAACATACACGTTTCATATGACATCAGTCATACACTGCGCATGCGCTGTGCAGCGCGGTGCAACCGGACATTCGAACTCTTCTAATGAATAAAGTGCAATTTTGAATAGCTATCTTAAAAACGCAGCGCCATGTCGTGTATCGTTTCGTTTCGGGTGTGAATAACCCTTAGGAGATAAAGGTCCTTTCAGAGGACAGAGAGAAATGACGGAAGCTCCACCGACAAGAGAAAAGTTTTTAAATCAAAAAGAAGAAAGCCAAAGAAGCTTAAAGATATAAAATCGGCTTCGTTTCCACATAACCTATTTAACTCAAGCGTTCTTGACTCCTAAACTCCAATCGCAGGTAATTTTAGGTAATCTTCCGCTACAAGTTCCGAACTATCCAGGTAACTGAAATCTTTGGTTCTGGAAAGTTCGATGCGATTCGGAATTGAATCCCGATAGATATGTCAGGAGTTAGGTCCTAAGTGTTTAAGGCTTAGGTGATATCGTGAGCTCATCATCAGCATCTACCTGCCCACAGCTGGTACTGCACACACATCGTAAAATAAGAATATTTTTTAAACTTTAGTAATATGTATGGGAAGTTACTAGTATTACTAAAAACTAATTCAAAGTTCAATTTTGAATCGCTATTTTTAAAATGTAGCGCCCTGTCACGTCGCATCTCGGTGTGAATTAACGATCATAGCATATACTTACATAATATTCGTCAAAAAATTAATATGTTTAGCCTTGTTTTTTGCAATAAAAATATTTACGCCACAGCTACGCTAATCCATGTTGAAATCTTTGTTTATTACGTTGAAAAAGGCACTTGACAGACAAAAACACCAACATGGAATAGCATAATATCTGTGGTGTCAATATTTCTATTAATAAGGGGGGATCGAGTTTGTAAAACATCATAATGGTCACACCGTCGCGTCGTTCTAGCATCCACTGTTCTCGTCCTTTTGTGGTTTGAAAGTTTTCGGTGTAACAATGGAGACCCAATCTAAATTCTTACCATGATTTACTCGCCAAGTGGACAGGACACAAGAGATAAGCGTTTTGCCTACTTGCGGAAATATAACACTGGCTATGTATTGCCCACGATAGCATGACGCTCATAACAAAAATGACCATCCCACAGAAATATACCTTAACGTCTGTCACATAAAAACCCGGCAGAAGTTATCTGCCAATAATTCTGAACCAGGCATCAAACGATCAATAATCAAAATTATTCGTTCAGCAATTTACTCATGAAAATTGAAAAGTCGATGTGATCATGAGGTAGTTAGTAGCTTTTACCCGCGCCTCTGCTCTGTGGATGAAAAGTAGCCTATGTATAATCCAGCGCTCAGACAAGGACTCAGACTTACCATACCAGATTTTATCAAAATTCGTTCAGTAGTTTTTTGCGTGAGCAACGTTACAACGTTACAAAGAGTAACAAACATCCATCTATCCGAACATCCTCACTAACTTTCACATTAATAATAGTAAAATGATTCAGGAAAAATGGAACACACAATTATATTATTTGCGAGATCAATAAACCGCTTTGATCTCTACACACGGGCCACAATCTATACTAATTTAAGAACGTTCATAAAAATTTTATAAGTTCGATGAAGGGGATTTATCAAGAGTTTTCCAATATAAGGCCTGGGTCCAGCTAAAACGCTGACACACAGCGAGCTTTTAGATTTTAATGGCCATGGAATAGCCGTGATTTGTGTCATGGATAGAGGATTTGAGGTTTACGTTTTGCCGTTTAAAATGTAACTAGAGTTCGCCCCGTGGCCGAAATTCGCCCATAACAATTGATATAGTTTGTAAGTTTGAACTTTAGAAGGTTCTTTTGCCTCTTAGATAGAAAAAAACGTAAATGTTGTGACAGCTTGACAAAAGTCAACGTGTGACGAATTTGTAGCGACCAAACGCACGGTAGTGTGTGTTGATAATCTAATGCAGTGTGTGTTGTTGTTATTTTTATTAATATTATGTATTTCTAAGCATTATTAAAAAAAATTTGCTTCCTGTACATCTGCCTCCACATAAACTTCGTATATAAATGATTCAATCAAATTTTGTAAATGACATCATCGATTTGAAATAGTCTGCGAAGTCAAAGGGTCATAGAGCTCTGTAGTTAGCGATCTAAAAATATTTAACGTGTGCCCCCTTACTAATAATAAGATTTACACAATGGATGACTCAAGCAACGTTGCTGTCTTTGTCTGTCAAGTGACTTTTCCAACGCATCAGACAAAGACAGGAACGTTGTTTAAGTTATCAGTTATGTAAATCTTTTTAGTAGTCAGATGGATTGTAGATAAGTATTGTTTTACAATCTACGATTCTTCAAAAATTTCACAGGAAAATGTGAAAAAGACGGCAATGTCTTGTGACAATGCCGACTTTTTATCGTTTTTAGGATTCCGTAGTAACTACTAGGAACCCTTATAGTTTCGCTCTGTCCGCTCGTCCGTCCGTCCGTCCTCCATTGTTAACTTCGGTAATTATGAATATAAATAATGCAAAGAAATTTCGTATAGTTATAGATTGCATATCATTTTGTAATGGTGGGTGCCTCACCTGTGGGAAGCGAGATTTTTTTTTTCATTGTATCCCAAAGATTAAAACTTAAGATGATGAATATAAAGAATACTATGACGTACATTTGACAAGACAAATTTTCATACGGTAAAAAGTTACGCCATCTTGCTTTCACCATCCATGACATTTGATGTCAAAATGGCCCCAAAAATCACAAAAGCGGGGCCATTTAACTGGAGACACATTTTGCCTTAACTTGCCTCGTCTATAATATATACGTCTATGTTGTACCCCATCTTGTGGGGTATTGGCGAATAGGTATATTTTAAAGTCAAAGGAAGTCAAAAGGAAGGGTAATGATTTTGCCAGTGTATGTATGTATGTATGTTTGTTCCATCGTAGCGCCTAAACTACTAATCCGAGTTTATTGAATATGATTATTAAGTTATCAATCTTCAATATAGTGGTTTACAAATGCCCCCGCCCTAGCATTTCTAAACTATGAGAGGTAGAAACTTGTAACTTTCCATGCTGACATGTAGGTCCTGCTAAATCCTCCTCAGACATGTCCTGACCATGCTCTTGGTTAGATTTCATGTCTTCATAATGATGCAAAGCGTTACTAGGTCGAATTTAATATTCAAAGAAATTTTTGAACTTAACCATTGAATGATAAACCAACACTTTACAAGTGGAGTTTTAATTAAAAGTTCTTTCAACCCGTGTTCTAGAATTAATGAATCCAGAAAAAGGTTCAGCCGCTGAAGAAACTTTACTTGCCAGCGAAACTTGCACATAATTAAATGCATACAACAAAGTTTATTAAAAACGATACACTTTATTAACAATAATAAAGATGTTAATAACTTTTAATAGTGCATTCGAGATGTGAATGCTTTTACTTTGAGCTCGACCCAGTTTTGAAGCCGTCAAATTGTGTATAGCCCAAAGGAACGTTAAAATTGTACAAGTTATGGCGTCTATAAAAATGATATAAAATGAAAATTGTAATTAGTGCTGGCTGGATTAAAGATCATGTTGTTATTTGCTGTTTCTTAGACATTGTACATAACACAATCATATGGAGTGCTAAGGGCTGGTTTCACCTATGAAATCGAACGCGATCAGTATACGCAAAAATCGCTTTATGCGTTTAAACGAGTTTAGAAATTTGTATGCATTTCATTTTTCAAAGTCAAAGTCAATTTTTTTATTCTAAAATAGGTATTTTTATACACTTTCTGAACGTCGGTCTACATGATGCCCACCACCGGTTCGGGAACTAGCCCGGCGAGAATTTCAAAACATTCCAAATTGCATTTCACCAACATGAACTAAACACGTTTCTAGCTAAGCTGAGTTTAAGTTCTGGAATACAGGATTTTGTCGGTGTAACTAACTTCGTTGAACGCATTCAATAGCTGTCACGTACTGTGATGCGGGGCGTCGCGGATCGCGTTTGATAAAAGGGTTTCTCGAAAATTCTCAAACAAAACACATTTGTGAATAGACATTTTACATCTATACCTACTATATAATATATATCAAATGTACGTCATAGTATTCTTTATATTCGTCATCTTATGTTTTAATCTTTGGGGTACAATAAAAAAAAAATCATCTCACTTCCCACAGGTGAGGCACCCACCATTACAGAGTTATAATTATTCTCATATGCCAAAAAATAAAGTATGTATATGCAATCTATAACTATACGAAATTTCGTTTCATTATTTATATTCATAATTACCGAAGTTAACAATGGAGGACGGACGGACGGCGAGCGGACAGAGCGAAACTATAAGGGTTATATATATACAAGCGGATCCGACAGACGTTGTCCTGCCGGGCTGATTTGTGTGACATACACACGTACAGTAGAATTATATATATAGATATGTAACTCAGTTTTCGCTATCGCAATTAGCTTAAATGTGGTGAAACCCGTTTATAGTATTGATTTTATTACTTAATTTATTGTTAATTTTATTGCATGAACTATGAAAGAGATGATATTTTTTTTTACTGAAAACATCTTTTATTTGTTATATAAAAACAGAATAAATAAGAAATTTGTTTTTTAGAAATTACGACACGAAGTCATATATTGCATGATATGCATTCTACTGGAACTATGCTCCATCCGCATATGGCTTCATATGCATTAAAAAAAAATGAAATTTTATTTTATAGAAGTCTTTAAAACAATTCCGTTTATCGTTGTAACATAAGTTAACTTCACATTTCCCACATTTGGTAAAGGAACGGAATTTTTAACAATTCTGACAAATTTGGCGACTTGATTTCGTACACTCGGGGCCTGATCGAACAGAGTCTAGTGGTAAGTCTTTATGCCTAGCTGGAGTTTTTCGTGCCTTTTCATTTGGTACATAAAGATGTCGATGGAGCCCGTAAGATTTGTGAGTTAATATCATCATTAGCGGACCAATCTGATGCGGATTCACGTATAACAATATTTTCTCTCCGACGCGTACGAAGTGAGAAAGGTTCATATTCAGGATCAGAGTCAGAAACCAGATCATCGTCACTCGAGAAACCATGGCCCGAAATAAGATCAACATGCTTTTTGTTCTTTCTTTCCCAACCATATTATTATGGGCGTATTTCTCGGTACTCCTTTGTTGTTTCTCGTCGATTTCTCGGCCATATTCTCGGCGGTGTCCCTCGAGGAATGTTCGAGAAAAACAATTTCCTGCGGCACAGCCACAGGGTCCTCGGGGACCCGTTACTGCCCCTGACAAATTTTTGCCCCTACCTCTAATGTAAATTGATATCATGATTTATCTCGATTATTATATATTATATATATCGGATAATTGAAATTTCAATATTTTTGATCGTTAAAAGCAAAGTACCTGGTTAATTTGGAGTTATGATAAATTTTGAATAGTACAAAAAGAATTACAAAAATATTTATCTGACCGGGATTCGAACTCAGCACTTTCAAAATTTTTGAACAGTTATATAATTATACATACGCACACCAAACTGCCAATCGGACTGACATAATAGAGTCGAAATTGTTGATATATTGTTGCACGACGAAAGAGAAAATATTCTTCTCCCCAACACTCCCTGCATATTAATTTTTATGGTAACGGAGAAACCGATTACATAAACACACCGGCGGAACACAAAAAAAGGTCCATAAATAAAAAAATATGGTTTTATTTTAAAATCTTCTTACTACACTTCTTTTGTTATTTAAAGTTTCATTTGTTTTACTTAAAATGAGATCACATTAAGAACAGATTTTGCGAGTAAAGGCTTTTTGTGAAAAATGGTACATTTTTGAACTTTTCGTGTAACCGGAAAAAGTAAAAATTAATATTAAAATAACAATTAATTAAATTAGAAAAATGGTGATTAATATCGCGTATTTCCTCCACGTGCTCTTATTAAAGTTTCTACCCGTCTAGGCATACTGAGAATGATGTTATCGATGGTCTCCTGGGATAGTCTCCGCCATTCCTCAACTACGGCGATTCGCAGTTCACCCACGTTGGCAGGAGCTGGAATTCTGAACTTTTCTTTTCAGCAAGTCCCAAACGTGCTCTATTGGGTTCATATCCGGTGATCTCGCCAGTCACTCCATAATAGTGCTATTCATATCATTAAGATAAGCTTGAGTTACCTGAGCGGTATGCGGCCGAGCATTATCCTGCATAAAATCAAAATCTTCACTTATGGGGCAAACGGTACGACATTTTCTTCTAAAACTTCTCTGATAAAGCGGTCTGCAGTCATACTCCCTCTGTCAATCACTACCAAGTCTGTGCGAGCTCCCAAACAAATGCCCGCCCAAACCATTATTGATCCACCACCGTATGCAACTGTAGTTTCAAAATTTGTCTGAATGTATTGTTCTCCTTTACGTCTGTATATTCTTTGCCTGCCGTCAATTTGATTTAAGAGAACTCTGCACTCATCACTAAACAATACCTTACTCCATTGGTCCGCGTTCCAAAGTCGATGTTCCTGAGCAAAAGTTAACCTGTTTCTACGATGATTTACCTCGAGCCTTGGAGCCTTGGCGGGCACAAATAAACCCAAACCAGCTTCTTCGAACCTTCTTCGTACCGTACGCTCACTTACGGTTACACCCCGCACTACTTCTAACTCATGTCGGACTTGGACGGCCATCAAACGGGGGTTCCTACGTACACGAAGCCGAATGAAACGATCATCCCTACTCGAAGTGCGTCTTTTTCTGCCTTGTCCTGCTCTTCTCACATAAGTACCGGTCTCCCTGAACCGTTGGATACTGCGATGGATCGTTGAAACTGGTCGACGAAGTTATCTGGATATCACTCTGTAGGTTTGACCATTTCTTCGCATTTCGAGTGCCCTGGCAATCTCCGTTGGGGCTAAGTCAGGCATAATTCAGTCCTCAACTCCAAAAAGATACGTGATTAAAAAAAACTAACAAAAACAGCATTTCAATGAAATTTTAAATCAAACTCAGAAGGAAGAAATACTCGAAGTTCGCTCCAGATAAGGTGTATTTGAATAAAATTAAAACAATTGCATAAAATGTGATGTTCAGTTGTTTTCTTAATTTGAAAATATTTTTTTAAATTAAATGACGTATAAACCAGCCAGCAACCTTATATGGTACTGATATCAAACCATTATTTTATGTTCCGCTAAATATGCCGGTGTGTATATAGAAGACTAACATTAATTGCCGGCGCCATCGTCCGCGTGTATTTAGGTTTTAAACTTTTATCCCCTATTTTACCCACCTAGGGGCCGAATTTTTGAAAACACTGAAAAAAAATGTAATTTATTATTTTTTCCGTACTCAATTCGAATACGAAGTATCATGCAAATATGTCCAAGGAATAAAAATTTCCATACAAACTTTTATTACCCATTTTGTTGACTTGACAGTTGACTTTTTAAAAATCCTTCCGTAGTAGATGCCTACGTCATAATATGAGAAATACGTGTGCAAAATTTCAAATTTCGAGCCTTAAGGGCCTGTGAGTTGATATATCGCTCAATCAGCTATGCCTTTTATGTATATATAGATTGTCTCGTTTAATTAAAAGCAAAATATGTGGCTTATGGTAAAGCAAGGTCCGAATTCCTTAATAAATCGACTTGTATGCAAAAGTATTACGTTATTGAAAAGCTTATAGGTGTATAACGCCTAGCAATTAGCATAAAACACATGAAAACTATCTAAAGCTAGCCATACATGTAACGGTTTACCTGACAGATTTGCCTTACAGTGACAACTGTCAGTACAGTCAGGTAAGCTTGAGAGTAGACGTGTGGAAACCTACACAGAGTGCTAAGTGTGAGTTTTTCTTTTCGCATTCGACCATAAACGCGTTTGGCGTTTACTAGGAATTATTCACTCAATTCATTATTTAATTCAATTATTCATTCACACTTGGTACTTAGCAGTTGTTAACATACACGCTCCGGTTTACCTGTACAAACAAACCTGTCAGGTATACCGCTACGTGTAGGGCCAGCATTTCATACATAATATACGAGGGAACGTTACTTTGCCACGTCATGCCAACAAACGACCAAACGCGACATATTGTTTCCCTAAAATATTTGATTTACCGTACACAACAATTATTTTGTTAGCAAAATATTATCTGTGGCATAGTCGTAATTATTCAGTGCTCGCGAGCGTCTCACCTTGAAAAATTAAAATAACGAGCATCGCGTGAGCTGAGATAGCGGAGAAATTAATAAACGCATACCGAGGGCAGGGAGAGGCCCTTATCAGGCCCCCTATAAATCAACCCCAGTCGGCCGAGAGCCGGCGCCCGCGGCGCACGACCCTTAAAAATCCCTATAAAGATTTTCCAAAAGCCACTCGAGCAATCTTTTTACGTTCGACTGGTTCTTAACCCTCCGTAAAAATTAAATTCATGTTCGGTGTGTAAACGTCTCGTTAAAATAGAAAAAAAATTAAGTGATTTTTTATCTGTGCTCCGCGGAGCGAAATTGATAGTTGTCAAAGTGACGTTCGTTGGATTGGTGAGATTCGTAATAATTAGAATTTTTGATAAACTCTTCTTGTCTATATGTTGAAATTTATTTATAAATAAGTGAATAATAAGCTGAAAGTGTAACTGGTGAGTGCTGTAATTTCATAATGTTCGATTTTTTTATATTGTGAAAGCTGTCTGACGAAATTACAAACTGTCCGTTGTTAAACAGTTTTTAACCTAATTCAACTTTTTGCTTTTGCTAAGCATCTAACTATACAAATAAACATAATTTAACGAAACAAAACCTCATTCCTTTTTTTTTTGGCGGTATAGCATAAAACCATTGCCAGTAGTTAAAAAAGCGGGAAAATTGTCGTTAAAGTTTTCATAGAGTTTTTGCCGGGAAGTTCAATGGGTGTCGTTCGTTGTCGTCGTTCTTAATGTGTAATATTGGTAGAATGTCAACCATTAAATATTCGTTAACGTGTACAAGAGTGGGCAAGTGGTACAACTTCTAAGAACGTGCTATTTTGTGTTTCCGCCAAAACTCCCTAGGAACTTTCAGTAAAGCTTCTACCACTTTACTGAATCTACTGACATGACTCATGGACTGCACTGACTATTTATTGGACTTTGACTAGACTTTAGACTTGAAGATTTAGGAATACGGTGTTGAAAATTGAAACGATAGTTCTATTTCCCGCCTATTTAACTTGACACTGGCAAACGGTTATAAGCCGATGCCACATATAAATAAAATAAAATAAAGTTTTAAATACCATCTTTCTAAATCGTCAAGTCAAATAAATCATCCGTCTAGTCAATAAGTCAATTCAGTCGATTCAGTAAAGTGTTAGACGCTTTACTGAAACTTCTTAAGGAGATTTGGAGGGACCACAAAATAGCACACTTTTTTAAATTGGTATAATTTTCTTACCCACACTTATGCACGTTACCGAATATTTAATGGTTAATGTTCTACCAATATTAAATATTAAGAACCGCAATAATATAAATTTATGGAAGAAATACAAAACAACAATGTCACACATTCACATCCCCGCTAAAACTCCATTACTCATTCACGCTCGCAAAATATTTACTTAATTGCTTACATAGTTTTGCCTGCCTGCTTATAAATTAAAAAGTATATCAGGGACTTTAGTCAAGATACATTCGATAATTTCGATGGCGAAGTTCGAAATCAAAAATGTATGGGATTTGACATATGTCATCGCTAAGTGACATGTCGGCTCCGGCTCCGGACTGACACACACGACTTCCATCACTCGACACGAAGTCGCTATAAATCATGAGAGCAATTACCGAAGAACCCCCGAAGGTATTTGGAATTCATCTTAAACTTCAAAATTAAATTATTGAGACTTATTTTGCGTTCACGATTATTGAATACCGAAAATGGAAGTTTTCACTCGAAATTTGTCAGTTTCTAATTACTATTTCCTAAAGTAATTAAATTATTGAAAACAATTATTAGGAGAAATAATAGTTTTTAATGATTAGCGGAATGTATATCGTAATCGAATCTAATTTAATCTAATATATAAAAAATGTATTGTAAATATAATGTCTCGTTAAATCTCGAAAACCGCTGGACCGATTTGGCTAATTTTGGTCTTGAAATAATTGTGAAAGATATTTCTCACGCTTTAAACCTTCCCTGATGTTTAAAGCGTGAGAAATATTGAAAAAATTTCGGTTCATAGCTAAGACATAACAACGTGTGTTGGGACAGCTTGTAATATATAAAAATAGATTGCAATAATTCCAATGTCTCGCTAAAAGTCCTGAATGGCTGGACCGATTTGGCTAATTTTGGTCTTGAAATAATTGTGGAAGTTCAGGGAAGGTTCAAAGTATACTTTTCAGGGAAGGTTTATAGAAGTTAAAAATGTTGATTGAATTTTCCCGTACTAATTGTTCGCCGTGATCAATTTGTCACATCTTGTCTGTCAAATGTTTAAAGGTGCGTTCAATTTAGCTGATGGTTTAGCCCCAGTATAGGTGTAGTTATTTATAACAGTTCATAGTTTAGAGATAGCAACGTGTGTCGGGTCGGCAAGTAGTTCATAACTTTACAAATTGAAAGTGACCTTAGTGGTTAGATGTGGCAAGAGTGGCAGAAATGCCTTGCCCTGTCTGATAATATACAATCTGTTTTGATGAATTTTAGCGCAAATATAGAGTATACGAAGTAGAGTAGACATAGGCTTCTTTTTATCGCGGCAAAATGTTCGGTTCCAGCGTGATTTCCTTTCGGGTAATATCTAGTAAGAAAAAGCCCCTAAGTTGCGCATCTTAGGAATCCCTAAAGCCCCTAAAAACCACTGTATTTTAGGTTTTGTTATATTAAAATTTTATTATTTATTGAATTATACTATAAATTTTATCGTTAAATTAAAATATACTTGGAAATATTACGTAAGCGGGTAGTTTTAAGAAAATTATGGACGAATGTTACAATGTATTATGATAAGGTGTAAATTTTTTTTTGTTTTTTTTTGTGCCTAACCTAGGTCATTTTGCATATGATTACTGTCTGGCTCTATCCTACTAAAACACTACTAACAACTAAGTTCCTACTAAGGAGGGAATAAAATACTCAATTTAGTAGTAAAACTTTGTAAAATAACTAAGTTGGCAACATTAATTCTGCACTGAACGGACCATGTGTGACAAATCGCTTCAGTTCTCGCCAGAGCCGCGGCCCTGCGGGCGTGTATCGTGTACAAGCGTAGTGATTTTACAATTAATAAACACGACCGTAGCTTGTGGCAAACCAAAACGAACTGAGGCGATTTTTCCGTGTACCTATGTGCTCGAATCCGTTCAGGCCGAACTGACGTCAGTTCTAACTGAAACTCGTCTGTGGGGGCCTTGACAGTTGTTTGTTTTGTACTATACATTAAATTTATACAATTGTAAATATAAGTAACAAAACGGCTTTGTTGCGTGATACACTCGAAACTTTTAAAGACATTTTTAATTTCGTGACAAAAATTGTTTCTTCTAAGCAATTAGTTTTCGCCTCGTTCATCAATGTCGCTTTATCGTGAATCGCCAACACCTAACAGAAAATATAACCTACAATGTTTCAAACTAGCTTTTGCCGAACCTCCCTTCGCGTAAATACAATTTTTCTTTTTTTCTAAAAAAATTTTCAGGACAAAAAGTAACATTTTAAATAGCATTGTTTTTTTTATTTAAATATATGGCGTCGGCTTAAAACCATTTGCCAGTGTCAAGTTAAAAAGGCGAGAAATAGAATTTTCGTCTCAATTTTCAACACCGTATTCCTAAATAGTCAAGTCTAAAGTCAAGTCAAAGTCCAAATAGATAGTCAGTGCAGCCAATGAGTCAAGTCAGTCGATTCAGTAAAGTGGTAGAAGCTTTACTGAAAGTTTCTAGGGAGTTTTGGAGGGAACACAAGTGGTACAACTTCAAAAATCGTGCAAAATACAAAATTCACAGCGTCACCCATTGAATTCCCCGGCAAAACTCTGGATATGAGCATTTAAAACCAAAACTTCAATCTGGATTGGAGTATAAACTGAAATTTCACTCAATCACACTATTTCCGGCGTAGATAACACACATCCGTACATCCATTGAATCGGTTTTAATTTAGAGACGAGTTCTCCCAACATAAATTGTCCCAGAAGTACCCGTATGCATTGTATACACCAGTGGTCTGTGGTTTCCAACCAGTGGCGTCGTCGTAGATGTAGTCGGGTTATAGTTTTTTTTTTTTATAAAATTGTAGTTATTCGTGTACAAAAATAGATAAATTGGATTTGAATGAAGTATACAGGATTGTACATTGTGCAGAAGAAGCAAACCCCAATTTACCTTAATACCTATTACAAACCGATTTTTTACAAAGAGAATATTGTCAATGCATGATACTAATAAATTTTTTGTTACTACAAAAAAAAAACTTGTAAAGTTTCTACAATTTTTTTTAACTTGGTGCTGACAAAAATAAAATCAATGTGGTGTCTGGTTTAAAATAATCTAACCTAACCAACAGCATGTCAGGACATTTCTAAGGAGGGCTCCGTAACTATCAACTATCAATAGGTTTTCTTTGAATTACTTCAAAAGTTATTGTCTTATTTAGCTCAATATAATTTTCCTAAACAGTTTATAGCATGATCTATAACCATGTAAACTTACAAGTTTCTATCTCATATAGTTTACAAATGCCAGTGAACCAACTTACTATATACCATAACTATATAACTATACTATTACTATATAACTATAAACCACTTTGGAGGCCGATTATTAAAAAATTATTGACTTTGTAAAAAAAGTCATGTATGAAACCATGCCTTTATTTTAAAATACCTATTCAACGATACCCCACACGATGAGGTAGAATAAAATTTTATATCCCCACTTCACATGTATGGAGAGCCACCCCTAAAATATAAAATTATTATTATTTTATGATGCCAAAACTGAGATCTATATACACATTATATGACTATACTAAATTTCATGCATTTATATTATAATATATATATATATATATATATATATATATATATATATATATATATATTCATATTCATAATTATAGAAGCTAGAAGGGCAGGCGGACAGACAGACAGACAGACGGACGGACAGAGCGAAACTATAAGGGTTCCTTCAGTTTGAAAATTATTGAATATGAAAATGAAAAAAATTAATATGAAAATTAAAAAAGGTTGGAAATCACTGCAGTATATGACCCGAGTTGTCCAAAATTAAATTAATTTTGTCCCCTGGCCATCAAAGGTTGAGATCCACCGCATTATACACTATACGGTATCCAGTCAATGAGGCGTAACGGGGGGTCATTATTGCCGAATGTAACTCCCATGACAGCACGCCACCGCCACCGCACGCGCCGCTTTAAATATTCAGGGGTAAGATGGTGTCCATTACGCAAAGTTACCTCATGTTTTTTACATAACTTGTTTACGCCATGTTTTTTTTGTAATGCATATACGTTTATTTTATAGACGGGGCATGTTGAAACAAAAAGTGTCTCTAGTTAAATGGTGGGGCCTTTGGAGATTTTTGGGAAATTTTTGACATTTGAAGTATGGTGAAAACAAGATGGCTGACATTTGAAGTATGGTGAAAATTACGATGGCGTATCTTTTTATTGTATGAAGATTTTTTCTGTCAAATGTACGTCATAGCCTATCTCTAGTTTTGAAATCTTTGTTGCCATGTGAAATTTGCTATGTCGGCGTAGCGAATCGTCTTTATTGTATGTACGGCACAGTGCTTTTGTGTGTGTTTCATAATTCATTCACTCTAGTATGTAAAATCACTTGTTACAGTAAAGCTATTATGTATACAGATACACTCGTTTTTGTTTTATACACAAATGCTAAGTAGTTATGGGTCCACACGCGTTCAAAGTTTCGAAAATTTTCGAACCCCGCTAACAGTAGCGTGACGTCACGCTCCGCCTCGGCCGTACTCCGGCCCGGAATTCGCGCCGTACTGCGCGCCGCAGTCGCAAGTTACCTAAACCACTTGAAAGTTAAATATCTTGGAAACTAATTGACCTATCGAAATAATTCATTCACGAGGACTTTTTATTTTCCACGGAGAATACAAAAAGCTTACATTCTTAATTAATGAACAACATCCATTATACCGGGTGTTTTTTTAGTCTGTGTCCAAACTTTCTGGAGTGAATATACTCTTGAATATAAGCAACTTTTACTATGGGATCAACCTTCCTTCAAGAAAAAAAAACAGCTGTCTCATACAAAAGGGCTACGGCATAGATAGCATTTTGGAAACTGCTGATTTTGTGAGCTCCTGAAAGTTTGGACACTGACTGATAAAACACCCGGTAACGGTGTAGCTGTTAGATTTTTAGTTACATACTCAGACCAAATAAAAAAGTGAAGACAGCGCTTTGGCAAACAAAAGCTAAGGCCGGTTTTTTTTATTTCATATTAATATAGGTAATGAATTTAACTAAAAAGAGAAAAAATATTATTTTTAAACAAAAAATTAAAACCGACTTCCAAAGTAAAATGCACAAAAAAGTATTAAATAAAAGTTATTTTCTAAATAATTCCCCTTTTAAATTCGGGTAAAATTTTAACTATTTCTCTACTCAATCTTTTTAATTTTGAAGTCGGTACCAGCCCAAACAATATCCCGTAATATTTTATAGAACTCACGTTCAAATTTGCTGGTACCGAATTCAAAATACGAGGGCGGCACTGAAAATTTCGGGAATCAAGGAAGTGACACAACATTACTATTTAAAAATGTATTTATTGCTTTTCGAAGTATTTTCCGCGAAATTTGACACATTTTTCCATACGATGGAACCAATTATTGAAGCAACCATTCCATTCGGAAGTTGGGGTCTCCAAAATGGCCGTTTTGTAGGCGTTCACAGCTTCTTCAGGTGATGAAAATCTCTGACCACGCAATTTATTCTTTATTTTAGGGAAAGTATAGAAATCATTAGGGCTTAGGTCGGGTCGGGGCTGTACGGCGGATGGTCTAATAATTCTATGATTTCTTGCTCTAAAAACTCTTTTGTTCTGTGCGCGGTGTGAGAACTCGCATTGTCGTGATGGAGGATGATGCGGCGGTTGCAGTTCTCTTTACGGAGTTCAGAAACGACCTATGGCAAACAAATGTTAGCATACCATTCTGCATTAACCGTTCTTTGTCCCTCAAGAGGAATAGTCGCAACATGGCCGGTTTTGGAGACAAACGTGGCCACCATTTTTTTTGCAACACTCCGTGAACGAACAATTTTTGTTGGCTTTAACTCATTTTCGAACATCCAAACTCGTGACTGGTTTTTTGTTTCGGGTTCGTACGCGTATATCCAGGATTCGTCACCTGATACGATGTTGTATACAGCATTTGAGGATCCTGCGTGGAATCTTTCGAGAGTTCTGACGCACCAAGTAACGCGAGCCGCTTTTTGCTCTTCACAGAGCAAATGCGGTATCCATCGGGAAAACAACTTTTTTACACCTAATTGTTCATGCAAGATTATTTGTATTTGACTCATGCCAATGTCTAAAGTTGCCTGAATTTCGCGGTATGCCACATGTCGATCTTTCTCAATCATCTTACGCACAGCATCAATGTTTTCTTGGGTGACTGCAGTTTTTGGACGACCTTGACGGGGATCATCACTGAGCTTGACACGTCCACGTTGAAATTCAGCAAACCAGCGATAAATTGTGGTTTTGGATGGGGCTTCATCACCAAATGCAGAAATCATCCGGTCAACATACTGTTTTTGTGTTAAACCACTTCGAAAGTCATAATAAATCATCGCTCTAGAATTTTCTCGAGTCAATTCCATTTTTTCAACGACTAAACAAGCTTGACAAGACCTTGTGACAAGTCCGAGAATCTTTTTTTAAATAAATAAACGGTATTCGATTTTTAAAACCAAGGAGTTTTAAATTAAAAAGATTTTAATATGACAGGAACAGTGGAAATATTCCATTACCGATACTTTTAGTGCAGCCTATGTAAGGAAGATTGAGTAGAGAAATTGTTAAAATTTTACCCGAATTCAAAAGGGGAATTATGTAGAAAGTTAGTTTTATTTCATACTTTTTTGTGCATTTTTACTTTGGGAGTAGGTTTTAACTTTTGTTTAAAAATAACAGATTTTATCTTTTTAGTAAAATTCATTATCTATATTATTATGAACACATTGATATTAGTGCACAAAACTGTGATGAGTAGTGATTACCTATATGTCATCATATGTTGGTGTTTCCTGTGAATATGGTGGTGATGATGATGATGATTACTGTATGTGGTATGATGGCATATGCTTGCAGTTCTTTAAACAACGCCGGAATCCCTAAACATGCACCTATAAGGACTCAGGAGTTCTGTTCAGTACTTTTGGATCCAGGGTATACCTTGGTACAATAGCTTACTTTTTGGTAGAATATGCTTGGAATACTTCAGAAAAAGTCGGAATCAGTATATGTGTCCATATAAATTTCGAGGAGTTCCCTCGATTTATCATGTACCCCCGATATCATCAGGTCACCACTTTGGTGACCTGCGGGACCAACTTGGCACTATACGCTTTACATCAAAAAAATAATTTTGAAAATCGGCTTACAGACGGTGGAGTTATCGTTGAACATACAAATATATAATATATATACAGCCGAATGCATAACCGCCTCCTTTTTTCGGAAATCGGTTAAAAAAACACACATTAGCCTAACAAGGCTAACCTTGTGTATTTGTGTATTTTCGTTACATATGTGTACGTGACACTGTGTTATTATAAACTAATATATATATTTGAATGATTAGTTGTGTAATAATAATAAATAATAAATAACTCCCCACACCGATTTCGGTGACGGTGGCCAGTTTCATTGAAACTAGGCCAGTTACGCAGGAGTAATTTTATAGTGCCTAAATGTGTGCGCAGTACACAAGAGCACTCTCTCTTCCCTTACTCTCATAACCCAGTGGGAAGGACGACTTTTTATATGCCCATCCGACGCAGGGACCATCTTTCTTGTCAGACAATCAGATGATCAGCCTGCGCTGTCCTGACCAAACCTGGAATCAAAATTTTTTGTTGTCCCAATGCGGGAATCGAACCTACGGCCGAGAGCCTAACTCTAACCACTAGACCACGGAGGCTGTTGTGTAATGATATTTTGGAAATTAAATTGTAATAGCTAAATGGACAAAACAAACCAATAGAAGTAAAATTACATCATTATTTAATTTTCCTTACAAACCAATAATCCATCTTTATATTTCAATCCCTGGAAAGTCTTTATAACATTTCTCAATTCATTTTCGCTCAGTACTTTCTCCCTGAAAAGATAATGACTTAATACATCTTCCTGTTCGAGCTGTAACATTGAATCGTCATTAATTTTTAGAGCGACAACCCTATTTTTGTCGAGAGGTTGACATTGACAGCTGTCAGTCAAAGCGCGGGAAGCCCCGTCGAAGTTTTTGACAATGTCGAACAGGAACCTGACGGCTATGAACCTCGTCTCTTGATACGGCCAAATTGGGATCCCCGCTTCCGCAATCGCACGAGAAGGGAATATTTTGAAAATGAATATTTCTGTACCTTGCGTGTGTACAATTTGATACCGTTTCTGTTGTTTTTGGCCAACCGAATAGTAGTTTGTAATCGCCGGCGAGTTCTGTTCCTTTATTTTTTTTATCTCCGTGTTATACACATTTAAAATGAGAAAAGTAAATACTAAAATCATTGACGCATATATTATAGACGAGGCATGTTGAGGCAAAAACTGTCTCCACTTAAATGGTCCCACTTTTGGAGTTTTTGGTGCCATTTCGACATTTGAAGCATGGTGAAATCAAGATGGCTGACATTTGACGTATGGTGAATACCAAGATAGCGTAACTTTTTCTAGTATGAAGATTTGTTCTGTCAAATGTACGTCCATAGCCTGTCTTAAGTTTTTAAAATATTTGACTAAAACACGCAAAAACTACTGAACCGATTTTGATGAAATTTGGTATGGTAGTAGTTTAAGCTCTTTATTAAAACATAGGACATAGGATACTTTTTATCCCGAAAAAGTACAGTGTTCCCGTGGGATAACTACGCGAGCGGAGCCGCGGGCAACAGCTAGTAAGTAAATAAATGTAAGAGCACTTACAAGTATGTACAATGACTGAATACCAGTAATGAATGGGGCATTAAAATTACTTGATTAAGTTTCATGTTAGTCTCTTGAAATTAAATATAAAATAAATTGAAAATTGGATAGTTTATGTAATGATTTATGATTATATTATTATTATGAATAGAATTATACAAAACTTTAGGCTGGGTCTATACGATCAGGAATCCGGAATTTCGGAGAAAATACAGACCGCTGAAAATAGTACTCTGCGGTATTACAATAGAGCTGAAAATCGAACACACGAAGTCAAATGTCAATGTCAAATCTGACCACTCGACACTCGACACTTCTTCGTCTTTCAACTCTATTGTATATATATATATACCCTTCTCCTAGGCTCTGGATTAAAACATAGGCTACTTTATATCCCAACAATTACCCAAAAATATATTTACGCGGGCGGAGCGGCGGGAATAACCTAGTGGAGTTATAGGAACCCTAGAACGCGGAGGCAATAACAGCAGAGAACAGAAGTTTAGTCGAATCATTTTTTAGCAATCTAATACACAAATAATCAAACGCTCCCAATGATTCGGGTAAAGGTAAGGTTCGTTATTGTTTTTAACATTTACTTTTTTAAATATTTAACATTTGATCTTTTAAAATGTAGATGGTTAAGTGGATTATTTTCACACAAATATAAGATACACTAGCGGTACCGACAAGCGTTTTTTGCCATATAAATAATTTCAGTGCAGAGCTAACCACGATATACCAAAAGTAACCAATAATACCTAAATAAAAATAAAACATGGCGTGTAGAGTACACGTGGCAGAAGTGAAATTTTATTAATCATTTAAAATTCAAAAATACTCTCATCGTGCTTAAAGCACGTCACTTTGGGTTGAGTCGTACTTTAGAAACTTAAGTTGTTATGTAAGAAGTATAAGTTGCTTCTGACAGATGGCGATATCCAGAATCGTAAGGTGAGTCATCATTGTTGATGCGACCTTGAAATTTCACTCTCAACGCAGCTAAAATTGTTTCACTTCGAAATCATAAAAATTGGTCAAGTCGTTTCGGAGCAGTATGATAGCAAATATTTATATATTAGGTAACAAATTATAATACAATGATATCCACAGTACAACTTATTGCTAATGGCGCTCGGCAATCATCGTTTTTCTACGGAAATAAGAATGAGAGACTGTGTATGAAAAATGACGATTCGAAAGACATTGACGATCTCGATCGTGGCCGTATTGTATACAAGTTGTATACAAGTTGTATATAAGTTTAGTGTTCTTTTTTTCTCGTTCTTATTTACACGCTAATATTCCGTCTTCGTACTTCAAGTCTTTCAGTGTTGATATGACCTCGCGCAGCTCGGCCTCCGAGGGCATCGTCTTCGCGAAGATGTAGTGCCTCAGGATCTCCTCCTGCTCGTACTGCAGCATCAGGTTGTCGTTCAGCTTCAGAGCCACCACCCTGTTCATGTTGAATGGCTCGCATTTACAGCTGTCACCCAAAGCGCGGGAAGCCTCGTCGAAGCTGTTGACAATGTCGAAGAGAATGGTTTTGCCAATATACTTTGTGTCTTGCCAGAGTAGTGCCAATTTAGCGTCTTTTCTGCCGCAATCGCAGGTGATTCGGTTGCCCTGAAAGTCCTTGTACTTGTAAACCGTGTGGTAGCAGTTAGGAATCATCTGGTTCGTCTTCGGCCAGACGAACGCCAGCTTGTAGTCGCCGACGAGCTAGTTTATAGACCGTGGCATTATTTTCCTGTAAATGATGCCCGCGACTTCGTGCACGCAAAAATTAATTCCGAGAAAAGTTTCCGTACATTTTCCGCAGTAAAAAGTAGCCTATATACTTCCCCATTCTCTCATCTATATCTGTGCCAAATTTCATCAGAATCGATCGAAGTTTCGGGGCCTATTCAATGCAAACAAAGAAACTTCACCCTCTTTATAATATTAGTATAGAAAAAATGAAACCGGTGAATGATTGTAAAATAGAGTAAGGCGTAGTGTGCACGGGAAACTTTTGTGTTGGAGACAAAAAGGTTTTGTTTCCGTCGTGTCATCTTTCCCAAAGCGGAATACGCTCACGGACGTGGACAGAGACGCAACTTTTTTGAAATCCATGCGGCATTCGCAACTATGGACTACGAAGTGACGGTCATATTAGAGAATTGAGTATGTAGATGATGATAATGGTCATAATTATAATAATAATGGTAGGATATGCTTGCTGTTATTTAAACAATGTCGAAATTTCCAAGTTACACACTTTGAAGCCTGAGGAGTTTTGTTCAATGCTTTTGGATCCAAGGCCAAAAACCTCAATTTTCAGTATCTACTCGTACTTAAAAAAATCAAAATCACTATAGTTGTCCATCTCGATTACTCTTGGGTGATGACCCAAGATAGACTATAGAGAAGACTATAGAGCGGTAGACCTGCTGATGAGCAGGTCTACCGCTTGGTAACAATGGGACCAGCTTGAAAGTAACCCCTTTACAATAAAAAAAAGTATATGAAATTCGGTCCACAAACAACAGAGTAATCGCGTAACAAATAAATAACCTAACCATGAGCATGTCAGGACTTGTCTAAGGAAGGTTCCGTAGCTATAATCGCGTAATATTTTTGGAAGGAAGTTCCTTATGGGGCGATGCGGAGGGGTACCCTAGATGGGAAAAAACGTCCGTAACGTAAGATTTTTATGTATAGTCTTTATTATTTTCTTTATACCTCGAATAGAACTTAAAATTAATATTTTTATAATAAGGAACTTCGTTCCTATCCCACGACACCACACAGCTTTTTTTTTAAATTACTTCAAAAGTAGCTGTCCAATTTCGTTTAAAATAATTTTCCTAAAGAGTTTTTAGCATGATCTATTAGCATGGAAAATTGCTTCTTCTTTTTGAAGTTTCTATGTCTCATAGTTTAGAAATGCCAGGGGGGACCTACTTATAAACCACTTTGGAAGCCGATTTCTCGTAAATGGTTGACTTTATTAAAAAGTCATGTATGAAACTTTACCTTTATTTAAAGTGGCCTATTCAAAAATACCCTACACGATGGAGTAGAATGAAAAAAGAAATTCATCCCCACTTCACATGTATGGAGAACCACCTCTAAAATATAAAATTATTATCATTTCATGATGCTAAAACCGAGATCTGTACACGGTCTATAACTATACCAAATTTCATCCATAAGGGTTCCTTGATTATCACGGAACCCTAAAAACATACAGTCCTTCTCCATTTCGGACGTCGGTTAAAAAGTTCAACGATCATGTATTGCGGAAAAGTATACTCAATTTCGCATGCACTAAAGTTGATAATTGGAATGCAAATGGTTGGCAACAGGGACAATTTCGTCGACCTGGGGACGCGGAGACTGTTCCGTCGCCGGCTCGTCTGCAGATCGGCAGACAGAAAAGTCTACCAAGTGCAGTGTCGCCGCGTGCGCACCGTACATGCCCAGAGACTTGATGTCGACGGCGAAAGTCGACTAGCTCTGAGTTTGAAGCACAGGTTGTCTGATATATCGAACTAGACTTTAAATCCTTTACATATCTCTAATCTCGAGACCGAGTGTCGTTAGGGAAACTAATAAAGATAATATTTCGCACTCGCCCGATAGCGAACCGCTCTCATAGAAACTATCTGTTTCTTGCTTGACCTTTGCCCAAATTTTTTATTATGAATAGTCAATAAAATACTATTCATAAAAATATTATTAGCTCAATTTAACGTTTTTCTGACATTATAGGTTTATCAACTTCGCTGCCATCGTCTCTAAGTAAATTTCTTCACTTTTGCAATTTACTCCGCACTCGGCGCGTCATCACCGCATCACCAGCAAACACTGCGTCGGACTACATCGGCGAATACAAGCTCACTGTTGCCTGGCCAAAGCCGACCCTGGAGATTGGAGGTTCCGCTGCAGGAGGAACTGCTCGTTCGCGAAATGTTCATACTTCAAATTCATAGATGCACTTAACTAACATGCTTGGCAGGTCTAACTAGGCTAACCGTCCGCTAAACGGACAAATAAAATAAATACAAATCGTCCGCTAATTGGAAAAATAAAATAAAAGTGGAAAAGGGAACCAATCGAGCAAATAATACTATAATATTATAAATGTGAAAGTTTGTGAGGATGGATGGATAGATGGATGTTTGTTACTCTTTCACGCAAAATCTACTGAACGGAGTTTGAGGAAATTTGGTATGGTAGTAGTTTAGGCTCTGGATTAAAACATTCTATGGATATTTAATCATAATTATGTTTTGGATGTTACTAACCTAGCCTACGATAAGTATACTATTATCGTAGGCTACGTTTATCATTGTTTTTTACAAAATTAACGGCTACTTATGCAAAGATAATATCAACGAATTTAGCTTACAAAATAAAATGTGGGTTACTTATCTATTTACAAACAAAACATTGAAGTATATACATTATAGCTCAAGCGCTATTAAAATTTAGAGCAGGTGCTCGAGGCAAGCTAAAACCTAGTCCTTTACTTCTCCTATTGCACCCCAACACGAGACTGTAGGACTGGCTGGTCAGAAGCTGGGCTAAGTCAATATACAAATTTTTTAAAAGTGATTTTTTTTATCCCAAAAAATATGTTTGAGGCAATTTAGTCAAGGCTTTAACCTTAACATTCCAGTGTAAAAGTAAATTGAAAAAATGTTGCCTATCAATTCATAATTTCCTGACATCTATCGGTCATTTTATGAACTACGATCTTCATATTATCAACGTATAGTAGACCAAGAATAAAAGGTTATATATTTTATGCTCAAAAGTAGCATATGATCGCCCAATCTCTCAAAAAATTTCTCGGCTCAATTCCCAAACAGCTTGTATAAAAGGCCATACTCATGGCGTCTCATGGTCCAGTCTGCAAATCCACTTTTAATGTCATTTAAATCATTTAAAATTCTTGCCTACAAGTCCATTTCAAGTATGTCGCTGAAATATATATTTTTTTGTCTGATATCAAAAATATTATGTATGTTATAATGTGTGTAACCTTTATCCGAAACATCAAGATTATTGATTACTTGAGTATTAAATTACTATAAATTTAGCAACAAAACGTTATTAGAAGACTATCGACATGGCTGCCACTATGTTGTCCATACTTCTGTTCACTTTTGTTATATCTCACCGCGTTCAGTGCAGACAGATACAACTAACAACCAGGCTCCGGATTTCATCGGCAATTACAAGCCGAAGAGAGATGCCAGAGTATCCCAAACTGTCCAGCGGCGTGATACTCTAACGTCGAATCCAAAGGAAATATCACAAACGTGTCCTGCGAGTGTGGGAGGAAGGACGCCCAACTCGTTCTGGTAAATTAGAAAACAAGATACGAAAAAAAGTATACCCTGCTAATAATTGGACATCATCAACAGCCCCTGGCTACGACAAAGTTCGCAACGCCATTCGGGACAAATGTGAGTGCAAGTCTGAAAACTTCGAAAGACCCCTTGCTCTGAAGCTGAGTGACAATCTGAACCTGATGTACGAAAGAGACCAGGGGATCACGAAAGACTACATCTTCGCGAAGGTCGCACCCTCGGAGTCGGAGCTGCGCTTGGTCATTGACAACATTCCACGCCTGAAGTGCGATGACGAAGCGTTGCTCTGTGATATAAATAAGACAAAATCGAAAGTCTAAAGATAAACTTTATAGTCTAAATATACTGTAGGCTACTTACCTACTTATTATAGTGTATTAACACAACTACACATTTACAATAATATTATATTTATAATGTCAGTTGGACGTATCGACAGTAGTTATCGATACGACTCTCGCACTATAGTGCCGGTCCCGGTTCGTTGGTGTGCGCCTGCGCAGAGTGCTCGCGATACCGATGATGCACTCGTGCGCCGTGCCACCAGTCGATTTTATACCTTGACGCGATACGTATGTTGTGCATTCTATTTGTCGTTTTCGCTAAATAATTGTATGTTTGTTAATTGTTAGCGTTCCGTTTATGTACTTTAGTGCCGTGCATTACTGTGTTCGTATATAACATTCCTTCTGTTCCTTCTGACTTTTAAATCGTGTGTTTATCATTGGTGTACCTATAAATACCGTACCTCAAGTGAGGAGAACTGTTATTCCACTGACTGCGTAGTGTGCTACACCTATTTTCACTCTTCACACTAATATACTGCTATTATAAATGTGAAAGTTTGTGAGGATGGATGGATTGATGTTTGTTACTCCTTGACGCAAAAACTACTGAACGGATTTCGATGAAATTTAGTATAGTAGTAGTATAGGCTCTGGTTTAAAACATAGACTACTTTTTATCCCGAATAAGTCAGTGTTCCCGTGGGATACTATATTTACGCACGCGGGAAAAAGCTAGTTATTTATTATAATATGTAATAATGAAATGGGTTGAAAAAAAAAGAAATGACATGTACAGAGTACACGTAGCAGAAGTGAAACATCATTCATTATTTAAAATTCAAAAATACTCTCATCCTGCCCTAATACAGAAATAATTTTTAAATCGTCCCAGGAGTTTTCGACGACGAAATCGAGGCATTCTAAAAAACGTTGACTGTTCACGCAAAAATACTTTCAATGAAAAAAAAAAATCTTAAACCTTCATAAATGCACTTACTTCTACAAAAAGAAATTGTTTAATAGAATAAATGCTCAATAATTGAATAAGATGGACATTCGAGATAAAGTTTTAGATAATAAACACATTTAATTTCATTCCCTTGTCATTTAACATTTGCAGTGAATACAATGTTCGAATGTATAAAAAACTGTTCTCACAGGCGATCATATGATTAGCGTTACAAATCATCCCCCAACCCGTGTCTGACCCGCGCACGCGACCGACGCGTGACGCCTGACGGAACCTCTGATAGCGCGTGGCCAGAAACTAGCGCGTCTGCGACAAGAAAATCGCAGCGATAACCGCGCGTTGCTAATCATCCCCCGACCCGCGACTACGCGTCCGACGCGACCGACGCGTGACGCCTGACAGGCCCCTGATAGTTTGAGACATGGAACTCGGAAACTGTGGTGAGAAACCTACCACGATAAACGCAAAAGAAGTAGGTGCAAGGCCGGTAGGTGACAGATTAAAATAGGTATTGAAATTAATGGCAATTATAGCCAATTGCGAAATGGCTATTCTGCTCATGGCAGTAAGTTTAAAAGCATAATATCATCATGGCTCTTGTAATTATTAATGAGATGTTATCCTGCAGAATGGCGCAAAAACGTTGAGTCGTGTACGTCGCGTAAGTCAGAGGTCGTGGCCACACCTAACCCTGTACCTCTAGTTTCACCCCTGACCCCTGATAAGTCACGATAAATGGCCGGTGTCTAAAACCGCTCATGTCGATAATAATGATTTCAGTTACGCAAGCAATTTAGCTTTCCCGTTTATTATGATAGATTCAAAGTAACAAAATAATATGTTTTTATATTAATTTTAGAATTGTATATTATGTATGTATGTTTCGTAGTAGTTACAATATAAAATATATACCCGATATATCTGGTACTCGTAACACAAGTTAAACTTAGCACGGGACTAGATAGGCGTGGTGTGCATTAATATAATTATGTATAGTATTATTATCTTGTCCCTATAATGTTTTCAGTATAAAATTATGCGTATATACTATAAAATATATATCCGTTGTCCGATACCCGGATATATTTTTATAGAAATGCATGCAATATTTGAATGTCATGTAATTAAATAAACTGAAAATATTCATTTATCCCCAAAAGGGGTGAAATCCTCTATAGCCAACCTTTGCATTCTCTAGAAAATCTTTAACTGCACCCATTTCGATGAAAATTCAGATTCATGCTCTTAAATATATTTAATTAAATAAGTATTTCAGGGTTTATTAGAATTCACCCTCTGAGGGTGTAAAATAAGGGTTAAAAGTTAGTATGAAAAATATTTAAAAATGTATCCTGTTTTACATGAAATTTAATATCCGAGGTAATAAATACAAAAGATACTTGAGTGTTTATTTTTTAGTTTTTTGAAATTTGTGCCTTATGTGGTGGCATGGGGTCCAAAGTTTGTATATATCAACTTTTATTATGACGTAGGTCATAGACGTCCGTTAAATTTTTTTCTTTGAAATTCATCCCCACGCGGATGAAGTCGCGCGCTAAAGCTAGTTTTGTACATAAAATTATAAATGTACAGTTTACGTATTATTCGTATATCATAAAGTACCATAATAATTAAAGATACAATTAAGGTTACTTTTATTCAAAGTTCGACGCGTATCTCTGTTTGTGGCAGGAGTGAAACTTCATTTATCTTTTAAAAACCAAAAATACTCTCATCGTGCCTAAAGAGCATCATATCCAAAAGGGAATAGAGAAATTAACATGTGTACACCGAGGGCCATCTGTGTATTAAGCCGTACTTTCGAAAGTTAAATTGTTATGTAAGTATATGTAGCTTTCGACAGATGGCGTTATATCCAAAATGGTGTCGACACGAAAATATCTTTAGTGTTTAAAAAGTACCTCTAATATCTATGTATATACTAATTAAAGAGGTAAGATTTGTTTGTTCGCTTGTTTGTCGCATTGAATAGGCTCCGAAATTACTGGTCCAATTTTAATGTTTGGACCACGGAGAAAGACACATGCTACTTTTCATTGCGGCAAAGTGTACGGTTCCCGCGGAATTTTCTTTTGAAGTATGTATGTACCCATTTGCCTGTCATCATAGTTCATGACCGACGACCGTACTCGCCATTAATTTGGATAAGGGCTACAAAATGCCATTATAATTAACGGCCCGTTCAAGCCCTTTTTTAACATCTGAAGGGTCTATACCTGTGTCAACCCTCGCACTGTAGGAACATTATGTGTATTTTGCCTTAATCTAGACTTCCAAGAGTTTTTTGTTGCCATAGAAGGTAAAGATTTTACAGTTCATGAGCTATATAATAATACTAGCTAATTCCCGCGGCTCCGCCCGCGTAATTATAGTATCGGGTATCCCACGGAAAATCCGTTCTTTTTCGAGATAAAAAGTAGCCTATGTTTTAATCCAGAGCCTATACTACTACCATACCAAATTTTATCGAAATCCGTTCAGTAGATTTTGCGTGAAAGAGTAACAAACAGCCATCCATACATCTATCGATGCTCACAAACTTTCACATATAATAGGATTTAGTATGAATGTAAGAGCTCAAATGTCAAGTTGCACCACGCTGCACAGCGCATGTGCAGTGTATGGCTGGTATCATAAGAAACGTTTATCTTTTTCTGAAGTGAATAAAGTTCAATTTTGAATAGCTATCTTAAAAATGCAGCGACATGTCGCGTATCGTTTCGCTTCGGTGTGAATTGATCCTAACCTTTGTTCCTTCTACTATCATAAATGTGATAGTTTGTGAGGATGGATGGATAGACGAATGGATGGATGGATGTTTGCTCTTCTTTCTCCAAAAAACTCCTGAACGGATTTTGGTTAAATTTTGTATAGTAGTAGTATAAGCTCTGGATTAACACAGGCTTCTTTTTATCCTCAAAAAGTACAGTGTTCCCGTGGGATACCGTATTCACGCGGTCGGAGCTGCGGGAAAAAGCTAGTATTTAAATAAATCGCCAAATCAGTTACTCGAACTAACATTGTGATCATACTTTTTAATAATGGCACACACAAATACAACATTTAACAAAATAATTTTTAAGCCACCCACACAATAATATCACCCATGGACCCGTTACCTAACTGAACCAGACAAAGTCATGCAAATGTTATGTTTGGAAAATTCGTATTATAATCCGTTTATTTATTTTTAAACGTCGGGGGTTCCCCGAGGGTTCTCCCCCGTCGTGGGAACTGTACCAGTTAAACGATCCGGGATTAACTGTCAGTTAGTTATTAGTTGTTTATTGGTGGGATTTAAAATTTAATTTCAGTTTTATGTTTAGTTGCTATTGTTGTGAGATTTTACATTTTATTGGAAGCTAAAAATGTCTCATCTGATACTAGAGTCTGTCACACGTATAGTTCACGCGCACACAGCACGCGTCGTTCCAACCCGCGCTCCGAACCGAACGTGTAAAAGCGTGGGGTCGACCGCGACAGTCCGAATCTGGCATGTCAGTATTTGCAGTTAAAGCAGCAACAGTAATACATCATCTGTGTTTGAACTGTTTATATAAGGTTCGGTAAAATCAACTACGAATATTTTGGGCATGTGATCTACTGCTTATGTAAAGACGCTTAGGTAGAGAAGTAATTTAAAAAAAAAAACGAAAAAGAATATACTTATTAAAATTACGTGACGTTTGTTGCGGCGCCTTGGATCTTTTGACCTCACACAGCTGATTGAATTGATATAAGTTAATGACCTCAGCGTCTTGGAGAGCGCAATGAAATTTATATAGTAGATATAATATATTTTATTTCAAATTTTTAAATTATTTTCTGCCTAATGTATAGACGTATATGTATATTATAGACAAGACATGTTGAGGCAAAAAGTGTCTCCAGTTAAATGGCCCCACTTTTAAGATTTTTGGGGCCATTTTGACATTTGAGGTATGGTGAAAACCAAGATGGCGTAACTTTTTCTTGTATGAAGATTTGTTCTGTCAAATGTACGTGACAGCCTATCTTGAGTTTTGAAATCTTTGGCCCAACGTTTTCACATAAGCAGTAGATCATATACCCAAAATATCCGTAATTGATTTTACCAAACCATATTCATCACGGTTCATAAGATACGGCCTGATGACAGACGGACAGACGGACAGACGGACGGACGGACAGCGGAGTCTCAGTAATAGGGTTACGTTTTACCTTGTGGGTTCCCTTGAAAATGGATAGGGGACAAATTAGATAATTAGGAAACTATTCTACTGTACTTGAAGCTCTATTCGGGTTTTTCAGAAATATTTCTATTTTTATTTTTATCATCATTTTTGAACCTTAGAATTATTATTTTTCTCCATTTTCCACAGCAGTATCGTAGACGTATAGACGAGGTGGGGTATTTCAATTTGCTTTAAGCCCTAGGGCTCCGGGGGGCTCGCGTCTAATCCCTCACGCATGGCGGGAATAAAAATCGTTTTATGTTATATCTACATATTCTATCCTTAGCTTATCATGGCGATCCGATGAAATGAATTTAAAGAAGGAATATTCTATCCATATATAATATATATCTAAGCATGCGCACCCTAGAAACACCAAAGAATCAACAAAATGACGTACTGAAGAAACATTAATACCATTCGGAGCAAAATAGGTCTTACTGTAAGGCAGCAAGGTCGACGCATCGTCGCTATGAGAAAAAACATTTCTTTTCTTCCCGAGCATGAGCTCACAAAATGGCCTCTTTTGACAGCTAAAGTAGAAACGTTTTCTTATTTCAATGTCAAATAGTCTTACAATGATGTCACCTACTCCACATCATGGCGGTCCAAGACAAATAGTTTCTTTACGTTCAGTCATTTACTAAGGCGGGTCAATAAGTCCGTGTCTTTTTGAATTTCTAACCTCCTTACTGAAAAAGCAACACTACTCCTGTCAACAGGCATCTGTCAGTTGACTCCTATCAAAATTTGAATTTGCTGCGTCAGTTAGTTTGTGTTTTACAGCTATCTTTATCAGACTATCCAGTAACTTAAGGAAACAATGGAAAAAAGTGAATTTCGTGTGCTTATTAAGCATTATTTTTTGCGAAAAAAAACCATTACCGAGACCAAGGCTAAGCTTGATAAATACTATGGGGACTCTGCACCATCGATTTCAATGGTAAAAAAGTGGTTTACTGAATTTCGTTGTGGCCGTACAAGCACTGAAGATGCCGAACGTCCTGGACGCCCAGTTGAGGTCTCTACACCCGAAACAATCGAAAAAATTCACGATATGGTGTTGGCCGACCGAAGATTGAAAGTGCAAGAGATTGTGGAAGCCATAGGCATCTCGCATGGCTCAGTGGTTTCAATTTTGAATGATCACTTGGGCATGAGAAAGCTTTCCGCAAGTCGACCACAAACGCAATCGTGTAACAACTTCACAGGAAGGTTTGGCGTTGTTTAATCACAATATGGAGGAGTTTTTGCGCCGTTTTGTAACCGTGGACGAAACATGGATCCATCACAACACACCAAAGACCAAACAACAGTCAAAACAGTGGGTTTCTAATGGTGAATCGGCGCCAAAGAAGGCCAAGGTGGGTTTGTCAGCCAATAAAGTTATGGCGACTGTTTTTTGGGATGCACGTGGGATAATCCACATTGACTATCTTCAAAAGGGAAGAACAATTAATGGGGAATATAATGCCAACTTATTGGACCGCTTCAATGAGGATTTGAAAAAAAACCGACCTCATTTGGCCAAGAAAAAAGTTCTTTTTCACCAAGACAATGCAAGGGTGCACACATGTGCAGTTGCCATGGCAAAAATCCATGAATTGGGCTATGAATTACTCCCACATCCACCCTATTCTCCAGATTTGGCTCCGAGTGACTACTTCTTGTTCCCAAACCTGAAAAAATGGCTCGGTGGAAAAAGATTTGACTCCAATGATGAAGTCATCTCGCAAATAAAGGCCTATTTTGAGGATCTCGATAAATCATATTTTTTGGAAGGCATAAAAAAATTGCAGAAGCGTTGGACAAAGTGTATAGAGCTCAAGGGGGACTACGTTGAAAAATAAAATGATTTATTTATCAAAAAATCTGTGTTTTATTCCAAAAGTCACGGACTTATTGACCCGCCCTCGTACTTGAAAATTTGATCATTTTTGACGGAATATTTCTCGGCAGCCATTTTAAAAATATGGAAATTTAGAAATGTTGACTTCTATTGACGACCTTGTTACCATGGATTAAGAGCTATTTTGCAACGAAATGTTTTGGATAGAACATTTCTTCTATAAAATTATTTCTTCGGATCGCCATGGTAAGCCCGCTGAAGAGTTTATCTAAGGGCTCGTCGCCCAAGATAAATAATAAAAGTTGGTGAAGGCACATCGGAACACATTCTTGGAGTTCCAGATACCCCGTGGAGCTTGTGGAATGCACCGGGAGACGCAATTAACAGTAGGGCCATACTTCCTATGTGTTTCCAATTATCTATCAGACGGTTATAAATAAGTAAATAACCTGCATATTTATCTGCCAGATGTTAAAAATACCAGATGGTAGGTACAAAACGAAATTGATAAAATTTAAGGTTGAATTTTTTTACGAACTTTTATTTTTCTTAGCTGTTTATTTTTATTAGAGGTAGTCCTGTGGTCGAAAATCGCCCATAATAATCCAGTACCTGGGTAACGGAGCTTTGCTCAGAGATCGACTAGTAGATAAAAAAAAAAAGATTCACAATATAAATATTTTACCGGGGTTCGAACCCGCCACATTCCGGATTTCCGAACAACATAACGTCACTAATTTTATGTTTTTCTAGGCATTATTAAAAAAAAATAGCTTTCTGCACACCTCTCCACAAAAACTTTAACTGTGCCAAATATCATATTATGAGGAATATTCTTCTTACAATTTTCCGTTTTCACAATTTTCGTAGGAGTAATACTGAAAGTTTTTGCTTCACGTGATAAAATATAAATGTATCTATACTCTATATTAATAATATAAAGTGGTAAGGTTTGTTTGTATGTTTCTTGATGTATTGATTAGGCAGTAATAACACACAGGACTTCTTGCACTATTGCCACTTTAATAAGTATTTTACATTAATTTTAATTACACGACCGGTTTCGACAAAGTCATCATCAGGTATTGATTAGGCTCCTGAACTACTAGCTGGACCGAATTCGATGAAATTTGACACAGATACAGATCAAAATGTACGGTTCCTGCGGGGGCTTCCTTTTGCGCGCACGGATTCGCGGGCGACATTGATAAATTATAACATCATAATATTATAATTCCCATGGCAAAGATCGTAGAATTTCCGCTTTTTAACACGCTTTTATTAGCTCGGGTAATTTGTATGTAACGGAATCTTTGAGGTTAATTTTCACCGGTTTCTAGACGTCTGATCAACTTGAAACTTTGCACACGTCTTAAGGGCCGATGACAATGCAATAACCCGATATTTTTTATTTTTAAATTTTTTTTTTCGACTTTTTCTTTTCAGATTAACTCGTAAGAGATAATAGCGTGTTTTTTTTAGTTTTTTTTAAACTATTATTTTAGTTTTTTTACCTCGGAATATTTACGAGAGTGTACCTTATGTTGTCGGCTTAACGGTCCTGTAAGAGGTGAATTAACTCCGGACTGTAAATTCAATATGACACCCTATGGAATCAACATTCGATTGAATTTTTTTACGCCGCGTGTGTTCGTGGGGTGAGAAAATGTAAATACTTTATGGATGCAATTATTTTTACATTACTTTCAACAAGTTTCTCTGCAGCACTCCACGTTTAAAGTGAAAATTGATTTAGGCGTGTTGGGCATTATTTAGATGGGGAAAACTATTGCGACACTGTTACTGGTGCGGAATGAGGTAGGGCGGGGCGGGTCGCGCGCCGCGTGCTTGCCTGTGCGCTATTGTTTGAACTTCTGTCGGTTGATGTTTTTCTCTCCGTGCGTTACGTGAGATAACGTCGTTGATCTTTACCTTGTAAGAAGTAAGTTGTCTGTTCAGATCGAATTTAATCTGAACGCAACCGAAAAGTAATTGCATATTATTTTTTCATTTTATTTCTTAGCTAGTATTTTCCCGTGGCTTCGCCCGCGTAAATACATTATCCCATGGGAACATGGTACTTTTTCGGGATAAGTAATAGCATATGTTTTAATCCAGAGCCTAAACTACTACCTTACCAAATTTCCTTAAATCCGTTCATTAGTTTTTGCGTGAAATGGTAACAAACATCCATCCATCCTCACAAGCTTTCACATTTATAATAGCAGTAAGATTACATGGTAAATAAGTGTAATTTAAATCGGTGGCACTATACTGCGCTGCTGTCTGTTAGTTTACGTGTTTTGAGTTTAAACTGGGTGTACGGATTGAATGAAATGAATGGAAGTAATTGAACGGAGTGTAGGACTGACTGTTTATGTCCCGTATGACGTGTCAGTGTTTGTGGGATATGAAATTATAATATATAGCTCCCCCACACCGGTTTCACTGAAACCAGCAGGCCAATCGCGCTATTGTTTATCGCTTGAATTCAGGTTCAACTCTGCTTTGGATATGATTCAGTTTCGGTTCGATTCCGGTGCGCCTTAACCAATTTTCAGTATCGCACTATGCCTTCTATCTCTCAAGTTTACTTTTACACGTCATATTTATGTACCTCAAATTCTCAACAATTGAACACACCAGAACAAGAAACGTTTCAGATACGTGCGAGGAAAGGTAGCATCGTATCAACTTTTTGTTTTGACAGCGTTTGCGCTCGCGCTGCGGTGCGGCTGCGGTCCAACTATCTGTCAAAACGTTAGCGCGATACCGAATCATTCAAAAAGTCGAGTAACGTTCACGGTTCGTTTACGGTTGAAACAACTTAGCGCGATTGCCTTGCAGACCACGCTACGCAGGAGTTATTTTATAGTGCCCAAGTGTGTGCGCAGTACACAGGAGCACACTGTCTTCCTTACTCTCATAACCCAGTGGGACGGATAACCGACACGACTGGCGAGAGATCAGGCGCAGGTCCGACTTTTTACATGCCCATCCGAGGGATGGATCATATTTCTTGTTAGACAATCTGGTGATCAGCTTCATTGTCCTAAGCAAACTAGGAGACAACATTTTTTGCTGTTTCAATGCGGGAATCGAACCCACGACCTCTGACGACGACCGCCGAGAGCCAAGCTCTTAACCACTAGACCACGGAGGCTGTTATGAAATTATACAACGACTGGTGTAATAAATGTATTGACATTAATAACAACTTTTGAAGCACTTGGTGATTGTAAAATTTCTCTCTTGAACTTTTACCGCGGCAGGCGTTTAGGATATACATAATTTTATAATATTATAATAATAACATACTCGAACACTTCCAAACCACGTCAATCTGGTCCCGTGGTAAATTCTCGAAGAACTTGTGTTACGGGTACCAGACAACGGAAATACTATATTTATATGCATATATTTAAGTTTTACTATAGGTTAGGCTAGGCTAGGCTAGGTGTTGCCCGCGAAGTCGAAAGTTAATCTTGCGGAAACCGTACATTTTTCCGCGATAAAAAGTAGCCTATGTCCTTCCCCGTGGTCTACTCCTATATCTGTGCCAAATATCATCAAAATCGATAGAGCAGTTTCGAAGCCTATTAAATGCAAACAAACAAACAAGACTTTCCTCTTTATAATATTAGTCTAGATAATACACGTCATATTTAATACACATACATTACCAGCTGGGAACACAGAAAACTTTTTTGGTTCCCTGTATTAGAACCCGCGACCTCCGGCTTGAGCGCTAACGCGCTAACCACTGAGCTACAAAGGTTATGCATACAACTTTTGGAGACTATTGTTGTTGTTCCAGAAGATGTGCGGGCGCAGCTGAGGCATGGGGCTCACGTGGCTGCTGCTGCTGGCGACGCTGGCGGCCGCGCGCGCGCAGAACAGAAGTGAGTGCACTGACCCTCTGCCCGTGGCGTAGCTATGCCGTTCCCTGACAGTGTCCCCTTAGTTAGGGGAGCCAGGGGCGTAGTTATCTCCTTATGTAACCGACTGACCTTTCCTCTGTTGATCTGTTGAAGCCAGGGACGTACCTATACTCTGTTCCGTGGGGCAATTCTCGTAAATATTGGTTAAATAACATTTGGATTTTCAGACTTCGCGCTCGTCTAATCGCTAATATTTACGAGAATTGCCCGCCAGTTTATGTTAGATCTGAACATAGTTTTCTGTGTGCTGAGTGCGAGATTTTGTCACTACTCGCCCCCTACTCTACCCCCGAATCAGTCTGCGGAGTGTGGGTTTTCGTCTCTACTCGCCGTGAAGAAGTTAACTACAATTTGTATGGCATTACAATAACTAGTGGCAAACAATGGTAACTAATTCCATGCCATACAAATTGTAATTAACTTCTTCATGGCGAGTACAGACAAAAACTAGCACTCCGCAGACTGATTTGGGGGTTCAGATGCGTAGCTCTACAAACTCATGCCCACCAACCCTGTCCTCTTTTCTGATCATCAGCTCAGAGCCAGGGCCGTAGCTAAGTACACACTCAGCTTGCCACACACAGAGCCCTCTGTGTAGCTAGATTTACCTATATTAAGCGTAGTTTCATATTAAGCTGCAGGAGCTTCTGTCTCCGGAGTAATATGGGGCAACACTAATTTAAAAAGCGCGGTATAGAATAATGCCCTTATTTACCTAGCTACGGCCTGAGCCCTGGCGTTACATGAACTGAAATGGCTTGAAATAGTTCAAGCATTTTATTTACAAAAACACTGAAACCCTAATTTCATAGGTTTATTAACAAATACTTTTACCAGGGTTACCCAACTTTGTTTTAACGACGCATCTTCTATGCCCTACTACTGGTTAGGAACTTCTGACTTATACGAATAAAAAATTGGCTATTTGTTTTTTTGTAAACTATTGTAAGTGAGTGCTCATTGGCAAAAGATATCAAATCTTTTAAAGGGAAAATAAAAAGTATATTTTTAATATACACATTGCAAAACTAAAACATTGTTAACTAAACAGTCAAGCGGAAAACTACATCGTAAAGTATCCTAATGATGAGGCTTATAAGCAATATATATTACAAAATTGATCGTGGAAAATAAAACGCGGCGATAATGTAATGGCGCGCGTTTCCGGCAGCCATCTTGTACGCGCGGGAAATGGCGACCGGAAGTGGATATAAACGCCGCGACGAAACTTCCGCTATTTTGTTGTTAAGGTTTTGGCGGTTTTATTATATTAAGTTTTTATATTTACAAAACTTGGGAGCTAAACTCACAAACCATTAAAAGTTGAAATTATTGGGGAAGTTATGAATTGTATTGTTAAACGGTTTATGAACTGTTTGCGCGGTTCCAAATCCCATTGTTCTTTTTATTTAATTTACTGTTCATTATCAGGACAACTTATTAGAAGTCTGAACCGGTGAGCGAGAGACTACGTAGCCTCAAGTCTACACCGTAAACGATTTATTTATGGTCCAGGCTACTTAAATTGACGAATGATACTATAGCATACTCCATTTTATGCTGATTAAGCCAAGGTTGTTCGTTGCGTGTTAAAACAAATCTATTTAACAGAAGCTTTATCGTAGCCAATAAAACTTGGAATAAAATTAGCCTCGGCATAGCTTGTTAAATTTAATGCGTTGGCTAATTAATCTATTCTTAGTAAAATTGGTCACGGCAAACTGGAACTGTCTTTTAAGTGTCAGGCAGTGGAGCATTCGGGCAAGTCAGTAAAAAGACACGTCATGTTTTACTTCGGGAAAACCATGCTACGATACGAATTGATTGACAGGCGGCTAGAAGAAATATCATTATATCACAGTAAAGAGGTGCGAAATTATGCTTGTATATCATTACTAAATGTCTCCAAAAACTAATTACAAAAATGACATGCTTATCTATCTTTTACTCTTGTAACCCAAGGAGACGGATGACCGACACGACTGGCGAGAGATCAGGCACAGGACTTACAGGATTTACAGGTCGTTAGGCGTTTCGCACCGCGAGGATTCGAACCGCGGTACGAATCGCCCCAGCAGTGTCTGCAGCAGTTCTGTATGGGTCGATTCACACCGCTTAACAACTTTGGTGTGAATTACCCCAGATATTTTTTGGAAAGGTCGATTCGGACCACATATTGAAATATTCGTGTCAGAATAATTGGGACTCTATAATTTTTTTAAACAGATGAGTATAAATGTGGTCCGTGAAAAAAATCCAAATAATACCTGATTATTATGTTTAAAAAATACATTTGAAGCGTGGCATAACATCCAACATATCTGCCTTGTCAGACAATCAGGTAATCAGCCTGCATTATCCTAATCAGACTTAAAAACAATTTCTTTCGTTGTTTCAACGCGGTGATTGAACCCACGACCTCCGAAGTCGAGAGCCAAGCACTAAAGCACTGAAACACGGAGCCGTCGGTGGTGCTTAAAGAAGACGGTTCGGCAGAAAAAGAACTCCTCTAAACATGGTATTTTTTCGAGTTTGTAAATTATTATATTTCTATTTTCTACTGAACGTCTTTGCATTAAGCAGTAGGTCATGTGCGGTTTTGTGAAAAGTTTTTGGAGACGTAATATAAGTAGGAAAGTAATTATTTGACAGCCAACACTCAGATTTAGTCAAACAGAAGATGATCAATCATATATCTGGCGATGGCGTATCCTATTCCATCTTATTGCATGAAATATCGCAGTGAAATCGTAAAAACCCCAAGATAATAGAGCTTCCTCGACAGATCTATTAATAAATTTCCAATTTTTAAAATAATGGCCTAAGTTCGGGGAAGTTGGTCGGAGTTTTGACAAACGGACTCCCTCCGTGAGAGGTTTGGAAATTGTAAATTGCTTTTGTCGAAACGTAGATTGGATTGAAGACGTTTTGCGTTCTCAGTTAAAAGTAGTTTAAGAGTAAGTATAGATCATACTGCCCATCGTCCAATCCGCTTGACGCCTCCGATTGGATCAGGGTTCTGGATTGAAGACGTTTGAGTTCTCAGTTAAAAGTAGTTTAAGAGTAAGTATAGATCATACTGCCTATCGTCCAATCCGCTTGACGCCTCCGATTGGATCAGGGTCTGGATTGAAGACGTTTGAGTTCTCAGTTAAAAGTAGTTTAAGAGTAAGTATAGATCATACTGCCTATCGTCCAATCCGCTTGACGCCTCCGATTGGATCAGGGTCTGGATTGAAGACGTTTGAGTTCTCAGTTAAAAGTAGTTTAAGAGTAAGTATAGATCATACTGCCTATCGTCCAATCCGCTTGACGCCTCCGATTGGATCAGGGTCTGGATTGAAGACGTTTGAGTTCTCAGTTAAAAGTAGTTTAAGAGTAAGTATAGATCATACTGCCTATCGTCCAATCCGCTTGACGCCTCCGATTGGATCAGGGTCTGGATTGAAGACGTTTGAGTTCTCAGTTAAAAGTAGTTTAAGAGTAAGTATAGATCATACGGCCTATCGTCCAATCCGCTTGACGCCTCCGATTGGATCAGGGTCTGGATTGAAGACGTTTGCGTTCTCAGTTAAAAGTAGTTTAAGAGTAAGTATAGATCATACTGCCTATCGTCCAATCCGCTTGACGCCTCCGATTGGATCAGGGTCTGGATTGAAGACGTTTGCGTTCTCAGTTAAAAGTAGTTTAAGAGTAAGTATAGATCATACTGCCTACTGTCCAATCCACTTGACGCTTCCGATTGGATCAGGGTCTTTAGTCAAGATGCATTCGATAATTTCGACGGCGAAGTTCGAAAACAAAATGTACGGGATTTGACATAGGTTATCGCCAAGTGACATGTCACTTGATGTCACTTGGCGATGACTTATGTGACTATTTTTGATTACGAACTTCGCCGTTAAAAATATAGAATGCATCTTGAATAAAGACTCAGAATCCCAATTCTCTTAATTAACTTTCATTTAACATTCATTTAACTTTTATTGCATTATTAATTAATCGTCTTGATATCATAAAGTGATTTTTGGAGTTTGGACCAATCAAAACGTGTTTGACGTTGGTTTGACGTTTATGAGAATACCATTTTGCAGTTTTAATATATCGGGACTGGATCCTGATTCCTGTATAATTACTAGTCTGATTACTGTATAAATACTAGGTATATCTGTTTCAGTTAGAAGTAGAAACTTACAGTGTATGGGCGTGATTTGGCATGCCGGTCTCTGTGACTGTTTATGTCAATATAATATAACTAATGCAATCGGTGGCGTCATGTGGATTGGACTATAGGCAATATGGTGTATGATGGGTACTGTTAAATAAATGTTCATTTATGTTTAATCCACTTACTTTAAGTAACACATAAAGTTCATATAAACTGGATAAAACATTTTAGTGAAATGTGATGAATACAAACGGTCTCTTTTTATACGGGAAATTAAAATATTATATTCTATTCTTAAACGTTCTTTGCAAGCTTCATCATTACATTATACAACTACTTTCCAAATCAAAGATTTTAAAACTAAGCATAGGCCGGACGTACATTCGACAGAACTAATTTTCCGATTAGTTTTCACCATACCTCAAATGTCAAAATGGCCCCAAAAAACTCAAAACGGGGGCCATATAAGTTGGGTAATCTAAGTGGTGACAGTTCTTGCCTCAACATGTCTCGTCTATAATATATACGTCTATGTTCCAAATATATTCTGGCGTTAAATAGCGTGTTTTGTTTTACCAAGTTGAAGTTTAGTTTACTCTTAGTTAAATAAACATAATGACACCGTGAATCATGATGATTGTGAATTGTGACCGTCCCACCTGCCCTTTAGTCTGGATCTACATTATCCGGAATCTCTCCGGCCGGAAAAGAACAGCCCTGAAAATATAACTCTACGTTAATACAAAAGAGATGAAAATAGAACACACGAGCGTCGAGTTTTTAAATTGCTGCCATGTGTTGCCGTGTGTTCGATTTTCGACTCTATTGTATTGGCACACAGTTCTACTTTCAGCGCTGTTTTGTCCGGCCGGAGGGATTCCGAACGGTGTAGCCCGAGCTTTAGAGTCGCCGGCTAATGCTCAAAGCCTTAACTTCACGGAAAAAATAACACAAATCTGCCCCAAGCAGAAATAAATTAAACATCCACATATCACAGTTCAAAGGTTTGTTGTTTCTCCTCCCCCTCTTGTTTCTTGCCTCTGTAGTCCATTGCCTGTTGTTTCTTATTAATTCCTTTGTTCCTAGATGACGGGCCGCGGTTCCTGTCCCGCGGGCACTCGTTCCGGACGGTGGTGGGGGATACGCTGCTGCTGCCGTGTCAGGTGCAAAATCTAGGTAAGATTAAAGTTAAGATATAAATCCCCGTAAGATAAAAGATAAGAAAAGATGGAATTAAAATGTGTTATTATAAAAGTGGGGTTTATGCATTTCTAGAAATTACTTGTTTCTATTATTCGTTTTAATCCATAGACGTATATATTATAGACGATGCATGTCAAGGCAAAAAGTGTCTCCAGTTAAATGGCCCCAATTTTGAGATTTTGAGACCATTTTGACATTTGAAGTATGGTGACAACTGAGATGGCGTAACTTTTTAATGTATGAAGATTTGTTCTGTCAAATGTACGCCATAGCCTGTCTTGAGTTTTGAAATCTTTGTTTTAATCATATTTTGATTCCTACTACTATAATTATAAAATATGTGAAAGTTTGTGAGGATGGAAGGATGGATGTTTATTACTCTTTTACGCAAAAAATACTTAACGGATTTCCATGAAATTTGGTATGGTAGTAGGCTCTGGATTAAAATATAGGTGTAAATACTGTAGGTACCGAAAGGTACAGGCAGTATTCACGCCTAGGGCGGGCGGAGCCGCGGGCAAAAGCTAGTAGATGCAACTTTACATAGGGATTTATGGACCATAATTTCACCAAGTGCCGTATTATATTTTTGAACCTAATCTACACTAACCTCACAACAGAACAGAATCACACAATAGTAAGATCTAGAAGTCGCCCTTTAGTCGGCAATCGGAATTCGGCCATAATAATTCATATAATTTTGAACTCTATGAATTTCTTTTGCCTCTTAGATAAAAAAATATTTAAAAAAATGTAAATGTTGTGACAGGTTGACGAACGTCAAAGGCTGGGACTATATCATCCGGAATTCGGTAGACCGGAGAAAATTCAGAGCTTCGAAAATATAACTCTGCGCTAATGCAATAGAGCTGAAAATCGAACACACAAGTGTCGAGTCAAATGTCAATGTCTTCGATTTTCAACTATATTTACTTAGTTTAATTATATAACGTATTTGTTTTGAAACTTCTCCGGACTCTCGGATTCCGGATCATGTAGTCCTAGCCTCAGTGAGTGTACCTAATGAACGGAACACACACAATTAATAGTCGACATCCTGTTGTTGATTTATTCGGCTGGACCCCCTGGGTGGTGGGGCCACCCAACCTCACAGGAAGCGCTAGCAAAGTTCCCCAACGGATCTGTATTCCGCACATTACCAACTGGGAAACAATAATTAATATCAACTATCAACTTATATTTCACAGTTTATATTGTTAGTTAGATTTTGTTTTATTCGGGAGAGTCATGGTTTAGATCAAACGAGAACGAATCCGGCTCGACCGGATAAATACCACGCCTAAGGCTGGGAGTTGGGGCTGTATGATTCGGAATCCGGAGGAACGTAGAAAATTCAGGGCATTGAAAATAGAACAATAACGGTACAATAGAGCTGAAAATCGAACACACAAGTTTCGAGTCAAATGTCAATAGCGCAGAGTTCTATTTACCCTGCTCTGAATTTTCCCGTACCCGCCGGATTCCGGATCATATAGTCACATTTTAGCGACCTCTGTGGCTCAATGGTTAGCGCGTTGGCGCTCAAGCCGGGTATCATACATATATCAATATAATATGTATAGTATAATAGTACTGAATATATTATTACCGTTGTCTGGTACCCGTAACACAAGATCTTCGAGAACTTACCACGGGACCAAAAGTGTCTATAGATGCTATTATTATTATTATTATAGTCCCAGCCTAACAGAAAAACCGACGTGAAATAGCATTTGCGTCGTGTTTCACCGAGCGCGAGGGAGTGACGTTACCGGAAATCTTAAGTACCGGAAATGCACCTGTAACTCCTCTGGTACTGCGGGTATCCATGGGCAGCGGAACCGATTACCATCAGGTAATTTGTCTCGTGAAACCGACATAGGTCCCGCTATATGATCCGGAATACGGCGGGCACGGGAAAATTCAGAGCACTGAAAATTGAACTCTGCGCTGACACAATAGAGATGAAAATCCAAGTGTCGAGTCGAGCTGTCATATATGACATTGACATTTGACTCGACACTCGTGTGTTCGATTGTCAGCTCTATTGTACTAGCACAGAGTTCCATTTTCGGAGGTCTGAATTTTCCCGTGCCCGCCGTATTCCGGATCATATAGTCCCAACTCCCAGCCTTAATGCTTCTGATTTTCAGTGTCACAGTCTTTTCAACCAGACCGGAAGACTAAGATTAAATTGATAAATAAAATTAGACCATTTAACTCCAAACATGTTTTAAACGCACAAAGCGGCGGTCGTTTATGAAATTAAAAAAATAAATACAAAGGGTCCACATATTCGCGGTTTTTGTTAAACCTCCGCCCGCCGGGAGACATTTTGTTTTTGATTAGGATTCCTTTTGTTCTGTTACAAAAATATAATTGTGACGTACGTCCAACATATTATTTACAATTTATAATATTATGCAGGACGTAGTATAAATATGTATGGGTTAAATGAAGTACTTATTATACTGTGATTTAAGACACTTAAAAGACACTCTTTTTAAGGCCCACTTGCGCAGAGCTGAGTTAAAGTTAACCCTGGGTTATATATCATGTTATCTCTCTCGTGCTTCGTGAGAAGTCGTGAAAGTCACTATCGTCTTTGAAAGAGAAGGGATGATGTTTTAACCCAGGGTTAACTTTAACCCAGATATGCGAAAGTCACAATGACTATGCTAATGTCTAAGTCAATGGCCTAAGTATAAGATGTGTCTAAGTAGGTCAAGTCGTTATTTTCATACTAAATATAAACTAATATTTCGAAGAATAGAATTAACAATTTTCTATATTATAATAGAGTACAAAACCAATCCAGCTGCGTCGAGGAGTAAGACAGGGAGATGTTATCTCTTCAAAACTGTATAATAACGCGTTGGAGGACGTTTTTAAGACGCGTGACTGGAACGGACGGGGATTGAACAGAAACAGCCAGTACATCTCACACTTGCGATTCGCGCACGACATAGTCAATTATGTCAGACTATCTGCAGGACCTGGAAGAGATGCTGAACAGCCTAAGCGCTTCTTCATGACGGGCGGGTCACGGGATGAACCGAAACAAAACCAAAGTCATCTATAATGAACACGTTCTCCTGAGACCAGTCGTCGTAAATGGCGCTAGTCTCGAAGTTGTGTAAGGCGCACAACTTTGAGAAGGAGGCGATTAGAAGAATACGCTTGGGCTGGGCTGCATTCGGGAAGCTTCGGGACGGGACATCTTTGAATCATCGATCCCACAATCTCTTAATACCAGGGTCTTTCATCAATGCGTTCTTACCGGTAATGACATACGGATCCGAAACGTGGACACTCACCGTAGGGCTGATTCAAAAGTTCAAGGTTTCTCAGCGTGCGATGGAAAGAGGTATCTCTGGTGGACAAAATTCGTAACGATGTCATTCACCAGATAACTAAAGTCACACTTCTCATATAATTAGCACGCTAAATTGGAAGTGGGCCGGCCATGTCTGCAGACGGACAGACAGACGACGGAGCAGACAGGTGTTAGAGTGGAGGCAAACGTAGTGTAGGACGTCCTGCGGCACGATGGACCGATGATTTGAAGAAGGTGGCTGGCAGCGGATGGATCAGGGCTGCCCATGATCGGGATGGCGGGTTGGCGCTCATTGGGGGAGGCCTACGTTTAGCAGTGGACGGCAATAGGCTGATGATGAATTTTCTATAGTTAGATAACTAGCCTGTTGTGCTTGTTGCCAAATTGAAATATGTTAGAGTATGTAACTACATACTGAGACAAAAAGCAAAAGGGGTACAAAGTTTTTGCTCCACGTTTTAATATATTATGATATCAGATATAATAATAATAATAGCATATAAAACATTCGTCGTCATTTATTCCATTGTTCGACGACCTCTGTGGCTCAGTGTTAGTGCGTTGGCGCTTAAGCCGGAGGTCGCGGGTTGGAATCGCGCTGAGGGATGGATGTGTATTAAATATATGTCCCTATGGTATAATAAAAAATTGAATCTGTGTATAGTATAATAGTATTAAATATATTTCAGATGTCTGATACCAGTATACACGTTCTTCGGATACTTAGTACAGGACCAGTTCGACGTGGTGTGGAAGCGTCCATAGATATTATTATCAATATTATAATATAGTATTATGTTCTGTGTCTGCGTCTTGAATCGCACTATGATACAATTTTTCACATTCCAGGCTCGCTGGTGTTACTATGGCGACGGGGGCCGGCCGTGCTGACGGCGGCCAGCCTAATGGTGACGAGGGACGAGAGGTTCCGCCTGGTGGATGGATACAATCTTCAGATCACTGATGTTGGACCACAGGTACAAATTATTCTGAAAGGGCGATAAGATAATATGATTTTACATAATATGATTTTTCTAGAAAGTTGACGTATAAGATTTGAGATACTAGAGGTAAAGCAGATGCCTAAAATATTATCATCCTGCTACTATTATAAATGTATATAATTTAGGCATGCTAGTAGTTTAGGATCTGGATTAAAACAAAGGCTGCATATTATCCCGAAAAAGTACAGTATTTTCATAGGAGCCGCGGGCAAAAGCTAGTGTAAGAATGTATCGAGTTTTTCTAAAACATCCAGTAAGTGATTTCAAACATCAATTACATAACAAGACTATAAATCTTTACGAGAACGTTGGGTCTTGGTAGAGTCACAAATAATTCTAAACATTTTGGATAGCCATTTGTTATACAGTTCTTTAGATTCAATATTTTTATTTTTATCATACCGGATTCATTGTAAAACATGACAAAAATAAAGTAAGACGAACATAAATTAATGGTAACCTCGATTTTGTCAACGGCAAAACCCGTGTATCCATATAAATATGGAGTAAAGAGCAGCTGTCACTGGAAATGGCGCCAAAACATCGGCGAAGTGCTGCCAGCATAAAAAATAACGAGAAAGGAGGTATTTTATGTAGCAATTATCATATTTTACCGCCCCTGTTATTTGTGTGGGTCCGTTTAGAATTTTTTTACGTGCTAATATTTTAAATTAGGCACATTATACAACTATGATTTGAATCTCGACTATGAATGCAAAATGAAGGCACGTTCGCAAAATATGATGCACAAGTTTATTTATTTGACATTTTCTCGTTTTTACTCCTTTTTATTTTTTATCAGAATTATATTTTGATTTATGTGTGGCGTTTAATTAGGTTTTAGTTTTGGGAGTGATTAAAATAATAAAATAAAATAAAAAAGGTAGTTTATAAATGAAATAAAATTTCTACTGAGTGTAGTTCGTAAATTACTGTGTATGTATGCGTACGTTCTTAACAATTCCTAGTATTTCGTATCGTAAAACTTGGTGTGTAAAGACATTGGGAGTTTTTTTACCCACTTTTTAAAAAGTCACGACCACAGACCAAAATACTAAAGATTGTACAATTTTCATTTACATATGATTTTCCGTAAGTATTTAAATTCAAATCCATCTAGAAGTGGAGATAATCAATAAATTGTTGAAATGAATTAAAATATTAAAGTATTTATCCCACCGCCTGCAGTTAAGCGACCTATGCCGTTGATGCAATCACGTTTACATCTAACCTAGTTTTAGTTTTGGTCGCCGTGGGTGATTGTTCCATAGTGAAACCAAATGTCCTTAACATCGGAGACCGATCGCTGTAGAAAATAGTGTCCCAGAAATATGTACAAAATGTGTGAGGCGCTGCAAACGCTAAGTTGTCTCAGTAAAAGCGGGCTGTTGAGTGTTGTACATTATTCAATAACTTCATCAACTTCATCTACTTGTAACTCATAAACAGCTAATTTTGCAGATACTACTTACCCACGGATTTTAGGGGACAGGCGGGCAATGCTTTAGCGCGTAGCGATCGGTCTCCTTTTCTCTAACCTCCATGATCCCTAATGAACATGAAATAATAAAATAACATTAAAAACACTAAATGGATAATATATTATGCTCATTGTAAGTGATTTTTTTTTGAGGTAGGCAACCCTACAAGACGCCACCATATTGAAACACCAATATTGAATTTACCACCACATATTGAAACTCGTATTATTGTAACAAAAATAGTAAAAGAAATACAATTGTACAGCTTTATTAATCATAGCTCTCGAGCCAGGTAAAGGATGTCGTTCCTAGAAAATTAAATAACCCTAATGTGCCGTGCTTCCATTTCGATCCCTTTGTCGTGGGTCGGACAATTTGAAAAGTCGTTACGTCATAAATTCTTTGGGTCGTTATTCATAATGACGTATTAAAGGTGATTCAATTTGGACCCGCGATTTCCGGGGCCCGGACTCTTAATCGTGGTTTCGCAAGATTAGGGACTTAATAAAATGGACTTTCATTACTTACTTGTGGAATATAAGTACTCGTATATTCACGGGAATAATGATTAAGACTTAAGATTTGAAGCGTCTTAAAAACTCTTTTCTATTCGCGTTCAGAAGTCGGTAAATAATGCGTTTATAAGGAAAAATGGCTTATTTTAAATGGTTATTGTGAACATAGCTTATGCGTGATTGGTTAATTTGAGTTTTTTTTACATTTCACTAACATTTTAACGCGAATAGACTATGTCTTTCAAGCGGACACCGTACGGTTCCCGTGGTGTTAATGAGCTTTTTTTTTTGTAAATATTTTGAGCGCATTAATCTCAGAATCGGCTTGATCGATTTGAATGAAATATTCGAACCCTAATAAGCAATAGCCCAAGCCCAAACAATTTGCGAAAATTCGTATCGTCATCGAATGAAATTTTTGACAAGTGGAAAGAAGTGATCTCTGCCTACCCCTACGGGAAAGAAATTTTTTCTCAAATTGTACGTACTTGGATTACTGGGAGATGTACTCACCGTCAACACTGTTTTCAAAGTTATTTTTCTTTGATGTAATTTTTGTGCCTAACTTTTGAGAATGGTGAACTGTGATCTATCCAATTGATTCCAGGACGCGGGCGACTACGTGTGCCAGATCTCGGACCGTACACCCCGGGACCAGGTGCACACGGTGGAAGTATTGGTTCCTCCGAGCGTGAGGGCTTCTCCGGAGAGTAAACATGCTGCCGCGCGGCGTGGGGGCGCTGCTGTGCTCGAGTGTCGCGCGTCTGGCAACCCCGTGCCGTCTGTGACGTGGCACAAACTGGTAAGCGACAGAGATGGACGGTGTGTGAGAGAGAGAAACATGAGCTGTGAGACGTGGGCTCGCTGCCGCGCCGGGCTAGCACATTTAAAATCGGCATGACGCGACGCGATAAATTTGACACTTAGGTTAATGTCAAGTGTATGAACTAGTGATCGACTTAGGCCCACTTACGCAGATCTGGGTTAGAGTTAACCCTGGGTTATAATAATATCACGCCTTCTCTTTCATAAACACGAAGAACGTGAGAGATAACACGATATAACCTATGGTTAACTTTAACCCAGATCTGCGCAAGTGGGAGTTAACGTCTTATTGCGCTGCGTCATCTCGATTCCAATAATTGTGTTAGCCCGGCAGCTGAGCTTGAGTATCGCGCGGTGAGTAAGACAGAGAGAGTGTACGAGAAAAACAGTTGCAACGCCATCTACCGTTTTAATGAAGAATGAAGAAGCAGCATAAGAAAATGCTTGATAAGAATCTTGCCTTCCAGAACGACACAAGCACGCGGCTCTCCGAAGGCCCTCAGCTCCAGCTGTCCCGCTTGGAGCGGCAGCACAGCGGGCGGTACGCCTGTACTGTTGATAACGGTGTTGGACCGCCGCTGGTCACGGAGTTTCAGCTGCAAGTGCTCTGTGAGTTGATGTTTAATTCTTGAGATGATTACTAGATGGCGTTATTAAGTTGCTAAAAATAGATGCCGCTATAAAATGTCTCTACTATACTAAACACACCGGCATATTTAGCGGAACACAAAAAAAAGGCCCATATTTAAAAAAATATGTTTTTATTTTAAAATTTACTTACTATACTTCTTTTGTTATTTAAAGTTTCATTTGTTTTACTTAAAATGAGATCACATTAAGAACAGATTTTGCGAGTAAAGGCTTTTTGTGAAAAATGGTACATTTTTGTACTTTTCATGTAACCGGGAAAAGTGAAAATTAATATTTAAATAACAATTAATTAAATTAGGAAAATGGTGATTAATATCGCGTATTTCCTCCACGTGCTCTTATTAAAGTTTCTAGCCGTCTAGGCATACTGAGAATGATGTTATCGATGGTCTCCTGAGATAGTCTCCGCCATTCGTCAACTACGGCGATTCGCAGTTCACCCACGTTGGCAGGAGCTGGAATTCTGGACTTAACTTTTCTTTTCAGCAAGTCCCAAACGTGCTCTATTGGGTTCATATCCGGTGATCTCGCCGGCCACTCCATAACAGTGATATTCATATCATTAAGATAAGCTTGAGTTACCCAAGCGGTATGCGGCCGAGCATTTTCCTGGATAAAAACAAAATCGTCACCGATATATGGGGCAAACGGTACGACATTTTCTTCTAAAACTACTCTGATATAGCGGTCTGCAGTCAGACTCCCTCTCAATCACTACCAAGTCTGTGCGAGCTCCCAAACAAATGCCCGCCCAAACCATTATTGATCCACCACCGTATGCAACTGTAGTTTCAAAATTTGTCTGAATGTATCGTTCTCCATTGCGTCTGTATATTCTTTGCCTGCCGTCAATTTGATTTACGAGAATTCCGCACTCATCACTAAACAATACCTGTTGTTGTTTAGCAATGGTTAACCAAAAGTTAACCTGTTTCTACGATGATTTACCTCGAGCCTTGGAGCCTTGGCGGGCACAAATCAACCCAAACCAGCTTCTTCGAACCTTCTTCGTACCGTACGCTCACTTACGGTTACACCCCGCACTGCTTCTAACTCATGTCGGGCTTGGACGGCCGTCAAACGGGGGTTCCTACGTACACGAAGCCGAATGAAACGATCATCCCTACTCGAAGTGCGTCTTTTTCTGCCTTGTCCTGCTCTTCTCACATAAGTACCGGTCTCTCTGAACCGTTGGATACTGCGATGGATCGTTGAAACTGGTCGACGAAGATCTCTGGATATCACTCGCATTTCGAGTGCCCTGGCAATCTCCGTTGGGGCTAAGTCAGGCATAATTCAGTCCTCAACTCCAAAAAGATACGCGATTAAAAAAAAACTAACAAAAAACAGTATTTCAATGAAATTTTAGATCAAACTCAGAAGGAAGAAATACTCGAAGTTCGCTCCAGATAAGGTGTATTTGAATAAAATTAAAACAATTGCATAAAATGTGATGTTCAGTTGTTTTCTTAATTTGAAAATATTTCTTTTTAAATTAAATGACGTAAAAACCAGCCAGCAACCTTATATGATACTGATATCAAACCTTTATTTTATGTTCCGCTAAATATGCCAGTGTGTGTAGTATTTATACCTAAAAATCTTACTTAAAGTATATTATAATAACTATGAACATATTAGGTCCTTACATATGGAATTGGCGTTTTGTCGTACTGGCCACTTTGATCTCAAATATATCTTCTTTGGTTAGGAATTCCAATTTCAAATTTATATTTGCTCATGCATTTGTGTTTCGAAAACCGTAATTCATTTGTTTTTTCCTCTTTTGGTTTTTTCTTTGCGTCACTCTGTTTACAAAATGGAAAACTTGAAATATCGTATTATTTTCGAGTACGAGTTCCACCGTGGCACCAGTGCTGCAGAAACGGCTCGAAGGATTAATGATGTGTATGGCGGCGGTGTCAAAAGAAAACACAGTGCGTTTTTGGTTCCAACGTTTTCGTTCTGGAAATTTCGACCTGCAGAACAAGCCCCGTGTACGGCCGGAGACCAAAGTTGAAGTTGAACCATGAAGATTTGAAGGCTATTGTGGAAGCGGATCCATCGCAAACCACGTCCGAGTTAGCTACAGGCTGCGGTATTAGTGATAAAACTGTTTTAATCCACCTGAAGCAAATTGGGACAATGAAAAATATTGAAAAAGGGTACTTTATGAATTGAGTGCAGCAAACCGACAAACGCGCGTCGACTGCTGCGTTACATTACTCAACCAGCACAATAATTAAGGGATTTTAAATCGAATCATTACCCGTGATGAAAAGTGAATCCTGTACGATAATCGGAAATGCTCATTGCAATGGTTGAACCCTGGCGAACCAGCCAAAGCCTGCCCCAAGCGAAAATTGATTTAAAAAAGTTACTTGTGAGCGCTTGGTGGAGTAGTGCTGCCGCCGTATTATGTACCTAAATATAGCGATTAGCAAAAAACTTGCAGTCATCGCGCTATAGACGCGCAATCGATTGCTGAACGTCAAAAAAATCGTACTACCTACGCGATCGATTGCTAATCGCTCGCTGTTGTGTTTGAATGCACATTTGCTGCATTTTTGCTATTACACTAGCGCCAAAAACAAGTAGCTGCTATAGTAGCAATCATAGGAACTATTAATGGAATGTCAAGTCATGCAAACTTCGGTCATATGTTTGTTTACAAGTGCTTCCATATTGTTTAGTTTATAAAAAACCTTATAAGAAATTATAGAAAAAATGGTTTGAGGCCGAATTTCAAGTTGAAACATTTGGTTTTAAAATATTCTATCACATTCGCGTTTTTCATGCACACCAAAATACTCGTGTGGTCGCAGTTCGCGTTAATTGTGCCTTTTTCAAGAAAAAAATAACTACATTTTGCAATGTAAGTACTGTTTGTTGATAGTGAAATAGATACAATAAATTTTATTTTCTTTAATAAATCTTCGGTAGGTATTTCAGTAATGTCGAACTTGTATCAAATGATCAATTGGAGGAGTCACTGGATTTCCTTGTCGAAGGACGGGTCAAGGTCAAAAGAAGCTGTTGAAAAACAGTGATCTTGATCTTACCCATAAACTCAGAGTCAGACAGTTCTAGTGCCTGAGCTTGGTCGCGAATGCGACGTCTCAATCGCGCTGTATTTCTGGCTGCATATCTTCTTTCTTCTTCACGTAAAGCTTCCAAAACGAGTACTGCGCGCGCTATTGTTTTAAAAATACACTATAAACTTTTAAAAGTACACTTTAAATACCACTAAGCACTCCGCGATGGACAAGCAATCGAGAAAAAATTACCTTTTTTGTTATTGCTAACTGACAGCTGAAATCGCTTGCTGATTGCTTTCGCTTTGCTGTCAAAAGTCGTAATACGAAAAATTTGACAGCAGTGAAGAGATCGAACGATTGAATGCAATCTATAGTTCCTCGATTGTACGGTAGAGGTAGAACTGTCGCTAGGTTGCTTCTGCAGGGTCTTTGCAGATACGTATGAATCCGAATGAATACGTCCGAATGGTTTTCTTAGTAAAGGAATCAATGAACTACCTATGAGATGGCAAAAGTGCATAGATAGCAATGGTATATATTTTGATTGAATAAATACAATAAGTTTAAAAAAAAATCGACTTTATGTTCCTCTTTTAAAACATGCCAATTTCATATGTAATGACCTAATATATACCTACTTTTAGTAAAATATCTGAATAAAATATTTTACAGCAACTGTTAGCTCATTAATTATAAATTACCACACAACAAGCAGTTCCGTTTTACTAAAGGTTGAGCTACGTCTGATCTAGGCGTTAGCTTTGGAAGTATGTATGTACTAGGTATATTTTGCGATCTTTCTAAGGCTTTTGATTGTATAGACTGTAGAGCATGCAACATTGATCAGGAAAGTATACCACTATGGCGTAAGGGGCACATCGCTTAAAGTGTTAAGTTCTTATTTGATTAACGGGGCAGAAAGGGTTGAAGTTAATAGCAAGAGATCATCTGGTGCCAAAATAGATTTGAGAGTGCTGCAGGGGCCATATATATATATATATATATAAATGGATTGCGCTATTAAATGTCTCTATCTCTAATTTTATTGTATTATAAGCGATTGAGCCCGCCCTTTGTTACGGAGCTGCAGCTGCAACAGCTTTGCGAGTTGTTTCTCGAGATGAACAATAGATGGCGTTGTTAAGTGAATTAATCGCGCTACATATTTCTACTCAACAAGAAGCTATTGTTACCGCTTGTGTTCCAGACCCGCCGGAGATCATGGTGGAGCGGTCGTGGGTCCACACGGGCGAGGGGTTCCGAGCTGAGCTGTTGTGTACTGTGCTGGCTGATCCGCCCGCTGAGGTATAGTAGATCGTTGATATAGTATCCATGAGTTAAAAATATGTATAAAATTAAATGTTCTCAAGGCCGGGACTATATGATCCGGAATACGGGAAGACCGTAGAAAATTCTGAGCATTGATAATAGCACTATGCACCAGTACAATAGAGTTGAAAATCGTTACGTATCATATCGTAAACGTTAAACCAGCGCCAAACGTGTTCTTTGGTCCAAAATTCACAAAGTCAGTTTATGATAACAAGTCGCTTCACTTATAATACAATCAAAGTATAAACGAGAATTGAGTGCTGATTAAAAATAAATAATTTCTAAGTTACACTTAACATAGGCATTTTCATCTGTTGTTGGATGATTTATACAGTGTTCTCCGAGCTGAGTAACCATTCTTGAAATACTGTAGTGCCTGGGACAGTCGGTTTTTAAATGTCGTATGGTTGCAGCCTAGTCCAGAGGAATGATTGGTAGGTAATTATTGGTAGGAAAACCGCACGTGGTTGGCCCCAGTCGTATTGACTGGGGCCAACCACGTGCGGGTTTCCTCACGATGTTTTCCTTCACCGTTGGAGCGTCCGTATAATGTACTTGAGATCTGAAAAAGTCTCATTGGTACACGCCAACCAGGTTGAACCAGGTTGTGGCAAATCGACTCGAGGTCGACCAAACGGTCTACCCACTTGGCCACAGAGCTATCAATGTACAGCAATGTGTAATACAGAATTTTCCAAGTCTCGTAATAACGCTCCATACACAAGTCTGACGCCACGCGTTCCTGCAGCTGGAATGAAATATATAGGTCGTATGTAGGTTTTTACACTAATTATGTAAAAAAATATTGAAATAAAAACATTTATAATTTTTTGTAACTTTGAAATGCACCAAATTACAAAACTACACATAAAATTATGGCGTTATGTTAGTAGTTCTACTACGTTAGTTCCTTATGGCGCGTTGCGATATTGAGGCTAGGCGGATTATATTGGCACGACACTTTTTGCCACTCGAAATCACAATGTAATAACGACTATTAAGAATGATACAAAAAACGACCTTATCACCTTGACAATAATGTAGAATTTTGCAATTACACATTGTGACTGTTATGACTGTTACATATTGTGACTAGCTAGCCGAGCGCTTGATGTTATTACTCAGTACGGAGCCGGACTTCGCGGCGGCAACACTGCGAGCAGCAAGCAACCCCTGTCCCTACCTAAGGCGCTAGTTCCACGCGCACTATATATACTTAGTTTAACTATTTGTTTTGTATAATATAATATATTATATCTAATATATTATAACTTCGTTCCATCCGGGTGTCCCTTGACACCTCTCAAGTTTTTTTTACATTTATTGAGTAGTAATACCTCAATATTTCAAAATATAGAAATGAAACTAAATATTTTACATGTTGTTGTCAACTTCCTCATTGAAAGCCTTTTGATATTCAATAGTCAAGGTCAGTAGCAAGTTATAGGACTCGGAGAGGTGGACTTTTAGAAAGTTCCCTACATACGATACTTTAACGGAGGACATTTAGGACTGCAATACTGGTATTTTCCTGTATTTTTTTAATACATAAATGAACAATACGTCATATTACGAAAGGAATAGTATACTAAAAGTGAAAATTTTCAAAGATATTGCGGATTGTTGGCAGCATTTTTGTGAGTCTCGTGAAAACGCCCCATACAAAAGTCGTACTAGGAGGTGACGTCACACGCTAGTACCTAAAGTTGCTACGAAATGTATGGCTGTATGCACAAAACTTCTGATATCTCGTAATTTTGCGCGTTTATGTTGATTCATACCACAGTAAATCTTTTTGTATTTGATATTTGATGTAAGTAAACTACTTATGTAGGTTTTATACACTAATGTTTTAAATAAATGTTTCAACTGTTTTGTGACTTCGAAATGCATATAATTAACAAAACTACAAATAAAATCCTAATTCTTTTTACCTTTATCAAGTTGTAATACTTCATTATTTCTTAATCTATTCAAATAAGAACTAAATTTTGACATGTTGTTAAATACCCAATTCTAGGGGTCTTGAAAGCTGTAAAGCATTTTTTACTATTCTGTTGGGGTATGTATTTACTCTTGAAAAAGCCTCCGTGGTCCAGTGGCTTAGAGATTAGCTCTCTTCGTGGGTTCGATTCCCGTGTTGGAACAACAAAAATGTTGTTTTCAAGTTAGGTTAGGACAATGCAGACTGATCACCTGATTGTCTGACAAGAAAGATGATCCATGCGTCAGATCGGCATGTAATAAGTCGGTCCTGCGACTGGTCTTTCGCCAATCGTGTCGGTTATCCGTCCCACTAGGTTTCGGGAATAAAGGAAGAGATAGTGATCTTGTGTACTGCGCACACACTTGGGCACTATAAATAGTTCCTGCGTAGCTGGCCTGGTTTCATTGAATCCGACCACCGTCACCGAAATCGGTGTGGGGAGCTACTATTATTATTATACTCTTGAATAATACAATGAGTGTTTACCAGGTGCTGTGGTACCAGAACTCGTTCCCGCTGAGCGCGTCGGAGCGCGTGACGATGTCGGTGCGCGGCAACAACCACACGCTGCTCATAGCCAACGTCCAGCCCGAGGACTTCGGCAACTACACGTGAGTACTTCTTAGTGTGGGACTATATGATCCGGAATCCGGAAGGCCGTAGTGAATTCTGAGCATTGAAAATAGAAATCTGCGCTAATACAATAGAATTGAAAATCGAACACACGAGTGTCGAATCAAATGTCAATGTCATATATGACAGTACGATACTCGAAACTTCCATTTTTAACTGTATTGTATTAGCGCAGAGTTCTATTTCCAGTGCTCTGAATTTAAACCGGCGTTCCGGATTCTAGAGCATATAGTCCCAGTCTTATACAGGGTGATTGGCAGAACGAAGTCAATCCGTGAAATGAAGATCCGGGGAATGAAGACAAATCATTAATTAAATCCACCATAATATGTGCGGCCGATAATAGACAGTTTCTGATATAAAATAATGCTAAGAAGCGCCAAGGCAGCTGAAACTTTTGCCGAAATGAAATGATAATGTCGGTAATATTATGTTTCTGATTCACCAAATGACTTACATAATTCTTATGAAAATATATACACTGTTATAGTGGCGTGGGGTTCCTATAACTCCATTCCTATCGGCTTCACTTACCACTTACCTTTCGAAGACCCTCCTTCAAATCCCTACCAATTATATAGGCTAGGTTTTCCCTATGAAGAAGAACCGGCTTTCGCCACTGATACATAGACATACCCCCTTGAAAATAAAATGAAATTGTGTACTAATATCCATTACAGTTGTGTAGCGGACAACTCTCTCGGCCGCGCGCGCCGGCACGTGGAGGTGTCTGGTCGGCCGGGCGCGGCGCGCTTCCTGTCGCCGCCGCTGGCGCGCGCGCGCACGGCGTACACGCTCTCCTTCGCTGTCGACAGCTACCCGCCGCTGGACGAGCTGAGGCTGCTGTACAGGCAGCTGGCGGTATGTACTATCAAACATGTTGCCCCTCGACCAGACATAAGATGAAAATCGCTGAACAGCGCCGTTGAATCGTACGCACGCTCAAATACTCACGTAAATACATAGTTCAACCACGTCTGCAGTCGTTGCGATCATTTCCTTTGTGTTTAAATATTTTGAGGCGTCCTAGTGCAAAGGAAAATGTTTAGAATCTTGTTGAGCAGGAAGTTTGTCGATGATCTATGCCGTATGGCAGTCAAAACAAACTAACCGTCCTATATAAGTCTATACGACCACTGTGGCTCAGTGGTTGAGCGCTTTGGTGCTCAAGGCGGGTTCGAATCCCGACGAACGACATTTTCTGTGTTCCTGGGTCATGGATGTGTATTAAATATGTGTATAATATTTAATAAAAATCTTAAATATATGTAAAGTATAAGAGTATCGAAAAAACTTCCGTTGTCTGGACCCCGTAACACAAGTTCTTACCACGGGGCTAGATTGACATGGTGTGAAGTGTCCATAGATGTGATTATATTATTATTATAATGATTGGGTGACCAAGAGATTATTTTTCCTTTTTTATGCGAGCATTACGAGTGGATAGAATTCTTCCTACACCTCCAACCTTTCTTCCTATTAATTTTATTGCTGGTCACAAGACAGATTTAGCATGAGATCCATATTCCATCTCATCACCCCTGAGATCATATCAAAGGGCTTTTGTGGTTGGTCACCGCTGTCGATTATGGCTACACGGGAGTGGGAGTGGTGGAAATTAGTGGTGAGCCAATTGCCCGTTAAAAAAATGACGAATGAAGACTGGAGCTCCTTACAATAAAGCCATATGATTTTACTATACACATTTTTACAAATTAATATAAAATTTAATATTTAATATAGGATTTAAATCTTGTTTAAACGTGCTCTGCTTATTAAGCCCACTCAGATGTCGGTTAAAGTTAACCCTGGGTTAAATATTACGTTAGAGATAACGAAGAACGAGCGAGAGCTCGTTCTTCGTATTTATGAAAGAGTAGGCATGATAATTCAACCCAAGGTTAACTTTAACCCTGATATTCGCAAGCGGGTCTAAATTTAAATTATACAGCCTGTTTAGTAGAACGTACTCAATCCGTGGATTGGACATCCACGGGGTAATGTCAAATTATTTGAACCCTCATAATATGTATGGCCGATATTGGCCATTTCTGAAACATTCGACATTTTCCTTGGTCTAGTGATTAGAGCTTGGCTCTCGACTCGGAAGTCGTGGGTTCGATCCCCGCATTGAAACAACAAAAATGATAGTTCCAATTTTGGTTAGGACAATGCAGGCTGATCACCTGATTGTCTGACAAGAATGATGATCCACGCGTCGGATGGGCGTGTAAAAAGTCGGACATGCACCTAATCTCTCGCCAGTCGTGTCGGTTATCCGTCCCACTGGGTTATGGCAGTAAAGGAAGAGAGAGTGCTCTTGTGTACTGCGCATACACTTGGGCACTATAAAAATTACTCCTGCGTAACTGGCCTGGTTTCGATGAAACCGGCCACCGTCACCGAAATCGGTGTGGGGGAGTTATTTTTTTTTATTATTTTTTTTATATTTTTTTTCAACAGTGTTATTGGGTTTTAGGTCGGCAATCTTTTAATTGAGAATGCCACAGTAATTTCCATTTTCACCGTGTTTCCAGATAAACGAGTCGTTCCAACAGCCGGGGCGATGGCACGACGTGGTGATCCCGGCTCCGGAGGCGGCGGGCTCGCTCTCGCACCGCGTGGCGCACGAGCTGCGGGGGCTGGAGCCCGGCGCCGTGTACGAGGCCATCGTCCAGGCCAAGAACAGATACGGGTGGAATGAGGTGAGTGCAGGCCAATAGATAATGTAAGACTTCGTTCGAGTCCAAAGCAGAAATGCTATCGATGCTTTGGTAAAAAGATCTGTAAGATAAATAGAAATTATCAAACTGAACTCAAATGTACCTACTTACGTATTTACGCATCCATAAACCAAGCCACATATTACGAAATAGTTACTTCGTAGACAATATTTTATTTAAAAGTATTCGGTACCATGCTTGCAGATAGTGCCCCCGCCAAGTCGATTTAATATTTACGAATAAAAATTCGAACTATTAACCATCCTATTATTCTAAAGTTTATTGAAATAACCTATGTAATTTGTGGATATAAAATAAACGTTTATTATTATTTATTATTATTACTATGTTTTGCCTTGCAGGTTAGCGACATCTTCCAGTTCCACACGCTGGGCGGCGAACACTCCGTGCACGCGGACGAGCTGACGCCCATGTTCTCGTCCGCGCATGCGCTAAAAATTCCCGCCACCTGCCTCGCCGCCATCTTAGCCCGCGCCATATTGGCCATAAAATTTGACAGTTCGTCGTTTTGACAGTTGCGTTCCAATTGTGAATTTTTTTAATCAGACTGAAAATTTACTGCCTAATAGTTTATTTTCCACGATTTGTATATTGTACTTTGATGGATTTCGAATTGAGCATGAATGTGTCGTGCGATTTTTTAGCTTAAAACGTTTATTGTACTTTTTTAATTAATTCGTACACAAATGATCTTTAAATACTAGAAGATTATTACTTTTTCTAGGCGTATATCACGAATTGTTCGGTTCTATTATGTTTCTATTTGCAAATAACTATTTGATGAAAAAAAATATTATTTTTTTTGGTTAGTGCTTTTTGTAAATAAAAAGAACTGAGCTGGAAAATCGCATTTTTATCGTATACAACCTAGGTGTCGATGTGAATTAGATTTTCTTTAGAAATAATCGTAAAACGGTTATTTTAAATGACACCAAATTATTTATAATTATTTTCTAATTGGAAACGCATCTGTCAGTTTCGTAAGTTTTTTAATTTTGTATGAGTATTTAATTTTAATATATTTTTTATAAACTGTTTAAAATGGCAATTCATAAGTTCTTTTTCTTTTAATTTTGAAAAAAAATTGTGATCCGTGTAAGGGCCATAAGAATTTAAAGCTATCTTTAGAAAATTTAAATACTCACCTTACCATTTTAAGTATAACTAAGCTATTTTCTTTTCTTTTATCCTGCATAATAAATTTAAGATTAATAGGTTGATCAGTTAAATTTTATTTGGCAGATGTGTTTGCCGAATTAACAATTAGGTGTATAAAATGTGAAAATAATTTAGACTGTTTGCTTATTAAATATTATATTATTGTGATCCCATTTTGTATTGTAAGTTTTTGACATTGCTCACGACAAAGGCCAACATTTTTTACTGAGAGAAGCTTACTGAAAATATGTTTTTTTCATTTACTTCCCGTGGTTCACCTGGTGCCACGGGTACTTTCTCATTTTTGTGCTCGTGATCCACCTGGATGTTCTGGAAAAATTCGGACCCAGACGTCGAAAATTTTCCGGCTTTTTAATCCAAATAAAAAATCACCACTACATTTCACTTATTAGGTGTACCTCGTAGGTAGACCACGGGAGTAAACGTTTGTTTTTTGTGATTACTCCCATATATTCTTTCTATGTACAATGTACATAGAAAGAAATGGTCTAGTGTGTTCTAGAAGAGGTTAAAACAAAGTATGTTTATATACACGGGCATAAAAAAATTGCATACATACATTTGCGGCAAGCTATTTGAAAAACATTAAGATCGGTTAGTCTAGTCGTGAACAACTTCAATATTAAATAATTATTCATAATAAAAATATATATTAAGTATAATTATTGTCACCTCCAAGCTCGGCATGCTATATTTTTGACTCGGCACAAGATAGCTTTCAATTTACGTTGAAACTGAGCAAAGACCTTATATTATGATGACTGAAATATTGCTTAGGACCGTAATAAACAGTTTGTGTGTCTTAAATTAGCACTCTCGGTATGTTTAGTATATGATTTATCAAAATCGAACCTCACGAAGGTATTCGCTATGCTACTGTCTGAAAATCGTATTTACATTTTATAGTTACAACCGATGCCATTGATATTATGTATACATTCACATTTTTATCGTCAGCATAAAAGTGGTCTGAGTAAATATTGGTAGTAACGTTAACGCCATAAAGCTAGAGTTTTAGAACAGCTAAAGGGTCGGCTCACACTGAAAATTCGAACCGTAGCGACCTCAAAATTACGAAGATTGAGTTGAGAAATAGTTGAAATCTTAGCCGAATTCAAAAGGGGAATTATTTAGAAAAGTATTGTTTTGTTTCATACTTTTTTGTGCACAATTACTTTGGAAGTCGGTTTTTAATTTTTTGTTGAAAAATAATTAAGATAGCGATTCAAAATTATACTTTATTCAGTACACAATAATATACCTACACGTTTCATTGCGGCGGGACGCTGCAGCTCGAAATTCGAACTCTTGCAATGAAACGTGTATTTTCTTGTGTAGTAAATAGGGGGAGCCACGCTTCGGCACGAATGGGCCGGCTCAACCGGGTAAATATCAGAAAATCGGTGTGAAATAACGCTTGCGTTGTGTTTCGCCGAGTGAGTGATGTTTCCGGAGCCCAAGCGGGGGGTAGGACTGGGAACGCAAGTTGCAACACTTACACTTGTAACTCCTCTGGTGTTGCAAGTGTCCATGGGCGGCGGTAATCGCTTACCATCAGGCGATCCATCTGCTCGTTTCCTAATTCATTTCAGAAAAAAAATCGTAAATAAAGATAATTTTCTATTATAGGAATGCCTCGCCGCGTATCGTCGCGTCTTGTCTCGGTGTGAATTGACGCTAAGTGTCATCATTAATGACTACATTAGGTTAAAGTTTAATTACGTTATATACATTATACAAATAAAGAGGAAAGATTTGATTGTTTGTACGTTTGTTTGTTTTAAATGAATTATAGGTTCCGAAATTGGCTCAGATATAAAGTAGACCACTCGGCAAAATGTACGGCTCCCGTGAGATTTATTTTCAAATTTATTATAGTATTTGTTTATTCAATTATTAATTTATTACTATTCAATAATAGTGATTTATAATATTTCGTACATTATTAATTGGGTTTTTTTTTAATTTGCACATGCACGCCAAAATCCATTCTATTGTTTCCTCTTCCCGTGGTTGCCTGGAAGAGATTGCTACCTAGTAATAAGGCCGCCATTGTGTTACCTGTGTATATTGTTTTTTTTTATCTCTTTTCTTTTAAATATTTATTTATGCAACGTGCACAATAAACAATATTTCATTCATAATATGGACCGCAATTTAAAGAGAAAAATATTGTTTTTTCAATTAATTCAAACCTTACATTGAAAAATTATCTTACAAGTATTTATTGTTCCTGGCCATTTTTATGCTGACTGTATTGGCCAATTTTTTTTCGAAACGTCACATCCACATTAAAGAATTTATTATATTGTATTAACATTAATTAATATTAAGCAATAACATGTGTTAGTGATTAAGCTACTTAGATATTCGTACATAAGTAAGCGGTATTTTTCTTAAACTTTCCTATTTGTATTTAATGTATTTTATTTAAGAATAAAATTTGGGTGCAATAATAATTTAGGGGTTGTATTTGTACCTGTCAAAAACATAATTTCGCCACAAGCAAAATAAAAAGGTTTTTTTTTTGTATTTTCGCCTGAATACTTTAGAGTCAAGTCGCCTTTATAATATTAATTTTAATTTTTTTATGAATTCGTACCTACTATGTACTTATCTCCAATTTGCATATGTTTTTTTTTATATTTTCTGTTTTAACAACAAGTCTTTAATGGTAACGAAATTTAACTGACTTGGCTCCTAGGTCTAAATTCAGTGTGGTTTTGTTAACTTCAAAATGTACCTAATATTTACCAGTAAGTAATTTTTAAAATTTTGTATTTGCATTTACATTTAAATTACATAATTATTGTAAAAACGAAAGCAATATAGTTACACATCATATTACTTTACAATATTAATAAGAGTATTTTATTTATTGTAATAATGGTCACTGCCGATTTCAGTTATTTTTAAGCTTAAACTTTTTTTTTATCTCGATGTATAAAGTACTTGGAAATCGGCCATAATTTTTAAAAGTGTATTAGACGTAATTTTCTAGAAAAAAGTATAAAATTGAAATTATAGTTCTAATTAAAACGTGGACTTTTTGATTGGCTGTAGAAAGCGCCTTTTTGAGAATTATTGTTTTCAGAAACACAATCCTGTAAGTAGAAGAATAAACGTGTAAATTTATTACAAAATATTTGCTTTTTTTTCAACAGGTATTTTGTTTGTCGTGGCTCCTCAAGACAGATTTATCTTTAGTTCTTCAAGGTATATAGGATCTTTAGATTAAAAATGTTACAGTCGAAAGCAATAATTATTATTTAGATACTGTAACTTATCAGGATAAATTCACGTCGAGGCAAAAACTGACCCCACTTAAATGGCCCCACTTTTGAGATTGTTTGGGGCCATTTTGACATTTGAGGTATGGTGAAATCAAGATGGCGTAACATTTTACTGTATGAAAATTTGTTCTGTCAATTGTACGTCATAGCTCATCGTAGGCCTTCACAGACGAGAGGCCGATCGTTTCAGTTAGAACTGACGTCAGTTCGGCCTGAACGGATTCGAGCACATACACGGAGAAAATCGCATTCGACCGAACTGACGTCAGTTCGGCCCTTAGATTAATGACGCCTAGATAGTCTTCAAACAAACGCATCGTACAAAGTGAAGCAAGCAACAGATAGATGTAGGCGTAAGCATTACATACCGACACGCACACAAACAAAACTTTAAAATTGTGGAGTCTGTGCTCTTAAAATTGGAATTATTGTATTTGTTTTTCTTAATAACGCGAGATGTAAAAATATAACTTATATTTCATTTTAAACCATCTAAACACAATTTGTGAACTTTATTTATATTAAACTGATATTAAGGAATATATTAAGGATTATCTTAATACGGGCAATATTATAAATTGATAATTAAAAAAACAGAAAATATTATAAAACTTTGTCTTAGTTGCAGCTATTAGTAAGCCATGAAAATTTTGAAATAAATTTATTTTTACTAGTAACACTTTCACAATTTACAATAGGGCAGCAAGATGGCGACATAATATGATTTTATTTTAAAATGTTTTAAATATTTGACTTAATACAAGTCAAATTGTTCGGAAATAACAACTTTTCCGATGCATTGTGACACCTAATAACGACACAAACCTGCATAATGTTTGTACTAATTAAAAATAATAGTCGGAGAGTATGCACTAGCGCTTGACCTTGACAACTGACGGGTCGTTCGAACAAACTGAGCCGATATGGCTCAAAATGATTTACTTCACTTTTCACGCGAGTACCCGGTTTCTAGGCGTTTTAATCTAAGGTTCGGCCTGAACGGATTCGAGCACATACACGGAAAATTACCGCAAGCTTCGGTCGTATTTTTAGGGTTCCGTAATACTTAAAGAACCCTTATAATTTCACTCTGCCCGTCCGTCTGTCTGTCCGCCGCTCTCCAAGCTTCTGTAATAACTTTTGTAGTAATTCAAAGAAAACCTATTTTAGATAGCGCAGGTCCGACTTTTTACATGCCCATCCGACGCATGGATCATCTTTCTTGTCAGACAATCAGGTGATCAGCCTGAATTGTCCTAACCAAACTTGGAAACAACATTTTTTTGTTCCAATGCGGGAATCGAACCCACGACCTTCGAGTCGAGAGCCAAGCTCTAACCACTAGACCACGAGGCGAATATTACATTATACATTACACATTTCAAGATTTCCTTGTTTAAAGTACAAGTTTATAAAATTTTGTATTATAATGCGTTATATAAGATAGTTATATTATTATTGTTCCAGTGTTATGTGTGAATACCGTTGTATTATTGTTCATTATGATAATAGGAGGCAAACGACACCGCAGGAGCTGTGCGGTGCCGGCCATTAGAAAAAGAAAATAAAGTGGCTATTACTTACTAGTACCTCATGCTTATTTTCTACGTCGCATCTCACGCGATCACGCTATGATGATACACCATTATTAAATTGATGTATTCCAGTTTAGTTTATATTGCCGATAGATATCGCTACATGTCGTGCTGAATCGCGCTAACGTTTGATCATTACCTGTATGGAAAAATTTTACTTATCAGATCAAAGAATATATAGTCATTTATGTTCAATCGTGGTCAGGATATAGCACTCGTTACAGTGGCTAATTTGTAATCTTATACATAATATTGACTTTAATAGTATTAAAGCATAACAGACAGAGACAACGAAGAGCCAAAAATGGCCCTGATCTGTCACTTATTATAAATAGGAAGCCAACAAAGAAAAAAGGAAAAGATAAGAAAGTGGGCGGTTAAAGGTGCCTCTGCTGTGCAAAAATATACCCTAAAATGATAAAGAAAATAAAAATATTGGCATAACAACTCACAAAAGGAAGTGAAATCCCACTAAAAACATTTTCTTGTTAATACGCAGAGTCTAATTACAGCGGTCTGTTTACATCATGATAATTCAGAGGATACATAACATCCGCATTTATTTTATGAAAAAAGGTGGTAAAGCGCATTGAGAGGCACACAATTTGCAACCAACTGGGCCGATAAAAAAAACCTATTTCGAAAACCATGTAATTTTTACTGGGGTCATGTTAGGTATTCGAATTTCACACCACCTGAAGCTGGGCTCCCTTCGGTGTCAGTCTGAGCTATCCGAATTTGGAGACACTGTAAATTAGTATAGATTACCCAAGCTACCGCTGGATTGAATAATTGGAGTCTTAATTATATTGGAGACTTGGATTCAATTTGTGTTAAGATCCACCAGTTATTAATGGAAAATCCGATCATAAACATCATGTAAAGTGATGCCAAGATGATACCATATGACTCGCACTGACAAACAGTTATCAGATCTCATATAAAGCCAAGCTTCGGACTCTACACGCCTTAACTCTACAAGCCGAACTTCACAAACACTACACCTTAGTCAAGTTATGTGGCTACTGGCTTGTCCTGGTTCGTAGTATAACACATAATATAACTACGAACGTATTATTATATTATATATGTAGCTAGTTGCAAAACTATCAAAGAAACTCTTTTGAGAAACTTGAAAGTAGTTCCAGCCTTCACATTCACTTAAGGTTTAATACGCAAAGTCCAATTACGGCGATCTGTTTACATTAATATTATGATAACTCAAATAATACAATATAACAGCCGCATTTATTTTATAAAAAAAACAATCTAAAGGCCTGTTTCGCAATCGCCTTTCACCCGATACTATATTTACCGAGCGGAGCCGCGGAAAAAAGGAAGAACGTATAATTATAATATTTTTAGTTATACATAATAGTAATAATATTATGCATGTAAGGTATTTATAATATGGGCCTGTGCTGCCCGAAGTAAACGTTATTTTTTTTTTTCTAGCTTTTTCCCGCAGCTCCGCTCACGTAAATATAGTATCGGGTATCCCACGAGTAAGTGAACACCTTAACTAACCGTAACTCGTTCTTGTATGAAAATTTGTTCTCTTGTTCTCTTCTTTCTTTCTTCTTCTCTTTCTTCTTTCTCTTCTCTTCATCTTTAGTTTTGAAATCTTTGAGTAGTGCAATGAAATTGATAGCTTACTATATAGCCGTGTATCTGTTTCTCTTTCATCTGTGGTTGGAAGGTTTAGACGGTGAGAAATATTGGAATACAGTTGCGGAAAAATTACTTAAAACGACGACTGAACTAGTATATAGGTACCTACTAACTGTTCACTGTGTTTAACGAGGGTTTTGACAGCGACATCTGACAGCTTTTTGACACGACAAGGACCGCCGGGCAACCGTGCGCCACCTGGTGACAGAAAAATAATCGAAAATTTTATTCACCGTTTTTGATGCCACCTCCGCCACCAGATGACGCTTTGTGTGCGTTGGGTCTGCCCCCTAGCGGCAGAGAAAATATCAAACACCCACATTTGTCACTTGACTGTCAAATATTTATAGGTGCGTTCAGTTTACCTGGTTGGTTATTTTTTTATTCCATACTCTTAACTATGAACATATTAGGTCCTTACATATGAAATTGGCGTTTTGTCTTACTGGCCACTTTGATCTCAAATATATCTTCTTTTGTTAGGAATTCCAATTTCAAATTTATACCGTTATTTACTCATGCATTTGTGTTTCGAAAAATTGTTATTCATTTGTCTTTTCCTGTTTTGGTTTTTTTTAGTAAAGGAATCAATGAACTACCTATGTGATCAAAAGTGCATAGATAGCAAGTGTATATACTTTGATTAAATAAATATATTAAGTATGTTTTAAAAAAAATACTTTATGTTCCTTTGCAAAACGCCAATTTCATATGTAATGACCTAATAGTTAAGAGTTAAGACAGAACAACGTTTGTCGGCAGCTATTTAGTTTAAAAATATCACCAGCCGCCACTGATGACGACAGTCAATTCGTGTTACTTTAACCATTTTATATGACAGCCTCCGTGGTCCAGTGATTTGGAGCTTGGCTCTCGACTCTCGAGGTCTTGGGTTCGATTCCCGCGTTGGAAAATGCGAAAAATGTTCCTTCGAAGTTTGGTGAGGACAATGAAGGCTGACCACCTGATTGTCTGACAAGAAAGATGATCCATGCGTCGGATGTGACATGGCGCTGCATTTTTTAAATGGCCAAGCTAGGCCGCGTTATGTTAAGTGCCTCGGTGACCACGGCACCTCTGACTGTCCCCGTAAGACCCCAGCTGAGGAGTCCGACCCCCCAGCCGTGTTCTCTGCAAGTCCCAAGGACACCCTGCCAATTACAGAGGGTGCAAAAAAGCACCCAAAGTAAAAAGCGCGTTGCACCACAGACGAAGGGTGCCCCCCCAAACAGAGATTTGTCCCTGCCCCCCTACCCTCCCAATCTGCATGGTTCAAGCCCGCGCAGAATGGTAGTTCGGAGTTAGCGGCTTTCCCCGCTCTCCCCAGTAAGGCCATGCCCTCCGCGCCCAAACCGCCTAAGGCCACGCCCCCCGCCCCCCCGACTCCTAGCTTCACTGCAGACCTCTCTTTCGTCCAGCAGTTCTTAAGCAACATCGGGCCTATTGACCCGATGGAACTTTCTATTTTAGTGACAAAGCTAAAAGGATTGGCCACAGACCGCATCCAAGCTTTGTCAGACCATCAGGTCTTGATCCGTCAGATCAAGGCTCTCTCCACCAACGGTAATTAATGGAGCCTTCGGGAAGGACAAAGCCGCACTCGTTACGCGTAGTGTCGTTCAATACGAACGGCATTAGGAATAACATAAGCGAAATTCGCGATTTTGTAAGCAGTCAAAATGTCGATATTCTTCTAGTGCAGGAGACGTTTTTAAAACCTAGTATGAGGAGCCCTAAAATAGCTAACTACAAAATAGTCAGAAATGATAGAACTCCGAGTACTCGGAGGTACTCTTATCTACTATAAAAAATCATTACATTGTATTCCCCTAGAGCCACCGCCATTGTTAACCCACGGACCCATTGTTATAGTAAGCGCGTACTTAGCGTGCAACTAAGAACTACATTCCAGCGACCTACAGGCGCTATTCAATTTAGGCAACGCTGTAATCATTGCCGGCGACTCAAATTGCAAACATACCGAGTGGGGCAATGTATTTAACAATAGAAACGGCACCATCCTTTGTAGTTTAACCGACACTTTAAATTTTGCACTATTAGCTCCCACTGACCCCACTCGCTATGACACCAATGAAAACATCAACGGTGTCATACGCGATCCTAGTACGATAGACATAGCCTTAGTTAAAAATGTTTCTCTCAATATCTATATTGAGACTCTCCACGAGCTTAACTTGGACCACAGACCGATTACGATTACACTTGGTAGTTTTAACCCCAATAATTCTAGTACTAGGAAGATAGTAAATTATAAATCATTAGCGGAGAACATCAAAGTCCTTCAATCTAGTCACCTAGATAAAATCCCCGATATTATAGATAGTAAAGAGACAGCCATAGAGGCCGCCTCCCACTTGACAGATCACCTGGTAGCGACCATAGAGAACTCATCTAGGGAGGTGCCAATGACCCCCAAGGGCCGTTGGCCCCTCCCTGAGGACATAAGGGACTACATCAGACTCCGAAATGCGGCTAAGCGCACATATGATCGCTACCCGTCGGAAGAGTGGAGGAAGGCCCTCCGTCACTACGAGAGGGAAGTTAAGTTTAAAATAAAACAGCACAAAGCCGAGAGTTGGGATCGACTTCTCTGTGATTTAGAACCGTCTCACGTGGCGTACTGGCCACTCGCGAAGGCCCTCAAAAACAACACGGAGAGCGATATGCCTCCGTTAGACAGACTTAACCGTCCTCCTGCATTCGAAGAGATAGACAAGACCGAGTGCCTAGCTGATAATTTCGAACAACAGTGCCGGCCGAGTACTCTCCCGATTGATCCCGTGCACCTTAGCTTAGTAAATAGCAAGGTCGACAACCGACTCTCGAGGCCACCTGATGTAGATAGGTTGAGGATGGTGGACTCGGAGGAGGTCAGTGACATTATTAAGTGTATGAATGCCAAAAAGGCCCCAGGCCTCTACGGTATTTCAAACAAAACACTTAAAATGTAACCGTCCGAGCTAATCCAACTCCTAGCGAACATCTTTAACGCCCTCTTAGTAGGATGTTCATTTCCAGACATTTGGAAAGTAGCTATTGTCATAGGTATCCAAACAAACAAACCGAGGAAACCCCGGAGGGTGCCTGGTAGCTACCGTCCAATAAGTCTCATTAGCTCCCTCGGTAAAGTCTACGAAAGAGTTATTAAAAGGCGCCTCAATGACGTCATAACCGACAGAAAACTCCTTCCAGACGAGCAGTTTGCCTTCCGCGAAATGTACAGCTGTCCCGCTCAAGTACACCGCTTAACGGAGTACATAATATCTAGCAAAAACGACAGAAAGACGACATGCGTCGTATTCTTTGACATTGCAAAAGCTTTTGATAAAATTTGGCATAGCGGACTGTTATACAAACTCTATCAAATGGAAATACCCGATTATCTTGTTTTACTTTTTAAAAAATCGTAAATTTCATTTCCGCGTAGAAAGTGCACTGTCGCCGCCGAGATATATGGAGGCGGGAGTACCACAGGGCTCGATCCTCTCGCCCTCCCTATATAACCTGTATACCAGTGACATCCCTAAACACGCTAAGGTGCAATTAGCTATGTTCGCGGACGACACAGCCCTTTATTATTCCCACACACGAGCCTGCACCGCGTCTAAAGCCCTCCAGGAGTCAGTTACCGCTCTCGGTAATTGGTTCTCCAAATGGAGAATAGAAGTTAATTCCGACAAAAGTCACGCCATCCAATTCAACAGTAAAAGGGCAGTGAGGCGTAACTGCCCCCGCAGACTAATGAGCCCTATTAGCCTGCACGGCAACATAATCCCTGAGGTCACTCAGGTCAAATATTTAGGCGTAGTACTAAACAAGTCGATGACGTTTTCGAGTCACATTAGTAATTCTTTACGTAAAGCGAAATTTGTACTTTTCAAATTATATCCGCTAATTAATTCGGGAAGCAAAATGTCCCTAAGACATAAGCTTACATTGTATAAAACTTGCATTAGAACGATACTCACTTATGCGTGCGTCTCTTTCGCACAGATAAGCGAGTCTCAACTGGACCGTTTGCAAAGAGTCCAAAACCGGTTCCTACGCATGGCAACAGGCGCCCCCTGGTACATGCGTAACATCGACTTGCAAAGGGACTGCGAGCACGTTACTATCAAAGCCTATATCAAGGAACTCGTAGAAAGATTCTTTGATAAAGGCAAAAATCACCCAAACCCCCTTAGCCAAAAGGCCCTGGACTATGATCATGACGCACAGACTTTACGACACCCGTATAAACGGCCTAAGCATATCTTAGCCGATCCCGTTGACCCGATCACAAAATACGTAACGTACTGTGTACAGTTACGTAAACACAAAACACACGCACCCGCGAGGCTAGTATCGCACCGGCGTCGACGCCGGCGTCTACCCCGAGGTCCCACATCCGACACGACAACACGTACAGACGTACAGACCGACCCTAACACGGGACCGGACCCGAACCCGAGTTCGAGTTCGCATCCTAGGTACACTTCCAAATAGTATCCGCGATCGCGATATTTATATAGAGAGCTCTACCAATACCGCGAACCTCATCGACATTAGGACTTACGCGCGCGAGTCATCCCGACCGTACGCGGAAGGGGAGAGGGACGGCCCTCTCAGTACCGATACCAACCAAAACGAGAGCTCCTCTATCGCGATAACTCGCACGCCGCTAGTTTCTGCTACCGCGCGCGATCAACCTCACTCATCAGCGAGTGAGGAAGGGGTCGGACCCCTTAGCAGGAGAGACCCGCGTCTCCCCTGTCATAATAATAGCTCACAATCCGTAGCTGTCCCCAATATCCGGTCTGAACATTACCCGGGTGATGTTAGGGAGGGTCTAACCCTCCCATCGACTCTTACCAAATAAACTAGCCACCAGGCTAGTTATAGTCGGATTTAGCTACAGCGGTCTTAACCCGACCCTTAGCATAGACCCGTTCGAAAAAAAAAAAAAAAATTGTCGACAGATCACACGTTGTCTAGCCGTCGGACACGAAACACTGAACTGTCTTCTCGTCAGGTGAGCTTTTACAATGTTATTATAAAATTCTTTATTGTAATATAATTATATATATAATAGTTATGGTCTTGCTTACTTTATTAAGGTGTACATGTATTTAAATGATTTGTTTGTGGCGGACCAATTAGCGCCACAATCCTGAATCGCGCTATCGTAGTTTTCTATGATCGGCATATATATACGACATCTGAAATTCATACAAGTGGGCTTCGGTCTGACCGAGCATACCACCTCGCTCGGTCGGAGATCTCCCTTTGGGGCTTGCCACCATATTCCCACATGTTATACTATAAAATGATATTATACCTAATATTTAATAATGAATTAAAATTTGTTCAGTTTTATAACATATGAAATTTATTCAATCTGATTTAATCGGATTTAAAGATATGGATTTAATAAATTATTGTATTTTATATTATTCTCCCACATCAGAAGTGGGATAATTATAAACACACCGGCATATTTAGCGGAATACAAAAAAAGGTCCATAATTAAAAAAATATGGTTTTATTTTAAAATCTACTTACTACACTTCTTTTGTTATTTAAGGTTTCATTTGTTTTACTTAAAATGAGATCACATTAAGAACAGATTTTGCGACTAAAGGCTATTTGTGAAAAATGGTACATTTTTCAACTTTTCATGTAACCGGGAAAAGTGAAAATTAATATTAAAATAACAATGAATTAAATTAGAAAAATGGTGATTAATATCGCGTATTTCCTCCACGTGCTCTTATTAAAATTTCTACCCATCTAGGCATACTGAGAATGATGTTATCGATGGTGTCCTGGGATAGTCTCCGCCATTCCTCAACTACGGCGATTCGCAGTTCACCCACGTTGGCAGGAGCTGGAATTCTGGACTTAACTTTTCTTTTCAGCAAGTACCAAATGGCTACTCCATAAGTGATATTTATATCATTAAGATAAGCTTGAGTTACCCGAGCAGTATGCGGCCGAGCATTATCCTGCATAAAAATAAAATCGTCACCGATAAATGGGGCAAACGGTACGATATTTTCTTCTAAAACTTCTCTGATATCAACAATCACTACCAAGTCTGTGCGAGCTCCCAAACAAATGCCCGCCAAACCATTATTGATCCACCACCGTATGCAACTGTAGTTTCAAAATTTGTCTGAATGTATCGTTCTCCTTTGCGTTTTTATATTCTTTGCCTGCCGTCAATTTGATTTAAGAGAATTCTGTACTCATCACTAAACAATACCTTACTCCATTGGTCCGCGTTCCAAAGTCGATGTTCCTGAGCAAAAGTTAACCTGTTTCTACGATGATTTACCTCGAGCCTTGGAGACTTGGCGGGCACAAATGAACCCAAACCAGCTTCTTCGAACCTTCTTCGTACCGTACGCTCATTTACGGTCAGACCCCGCACTGCTTCTAACTCATGTCGAGCTTGGACGGCCGTCAAACGGGGGTTCCTACGTACACGAAGCCGAATGAAATGATCATCCGTACTCGAAGTGCGTCTTTTTCTGCCTTGTCCTGCTCTTCTCACATAAGTACCGGTCTCTCTGAACCGTTGGATACTGCGATGGATCGTTGAAACTGATCGCCGAAGATCTCTGGATATCACTCTGTAGGTTTGACCATTTCTTCGCATTTCGAGTGCCCTGGCAATCTCCGTTGGGGCTAAGTCAGGCATAATTCAGTCCTCAACTCCAAAGAGATACGCGATAACTACGAAAAAACTAACAAAAAACAGTATTTCAATGAAATTTTAAATCAAACTCAGAAGGAAGAAACACTCGAAGTTCGCTCCAGATAAGGTGTATTTGAATAAAATTAAATTCGACTAAGGTTGAGTTACGTTTGAAAGGAGAGTGCGATACTGAAATCTGAACAGACGCATCGGAACCGAACCGAAGCTGAATCACAAATCAGAATTGAACCTGATTTCAAACGGTAAACAATAGCGCGATTAGCGAATAGCGCGATTGCCCTGCTGGAACGCTACAGTGGACTATAGCTTGAATGGAGAAATGTTCCATCACAAGTCTCCACAGAAAAACTCCGTTTGTTGTCAAGTAAGTGTATCGGTCTATTTTCCTCTTGATTGTAAGTCCTTCTTGCGCTCGTGTGGTGATGATAATAATACAGCAGCAATTCTTATACTCTCCTTTATTGGTGCTTACCACAAATACGTATTACAATATGTAATGAGATATGCTTAACACAATATATACGTCTACACTATGCATAGCCTTTTGGCCAACTAAAATAAACTAACTCGATAGGCTTTACTTATGACATCTGTTAATGTCAATAATGACATTGACAGGTACATCTTACTGTTGATATATGTAACAGTAAGTTGCAGACCCCTGAACATTTGTTAGCATTTATTCTTCTCGAGGTCCCAACTATAATGGATACTTAAAATGTCTCTCTTATTATTATCAGAACTTAGTGATTCGTCTGATTATATTATACCTGACGACCGCTATATCTGACGACCTCTGTGGCTCAGTGGTTAGCGCGATGGCGCTCAAGCCCTAGGTCGCGGGTTCGAATCCCGCCAGGGAACAAAAAGTTTTCTGTGTTCTTGGGGCATGGATGAGTATTAAATAATAAAAATCTTAAATACAAGTTTAATATAAAAAGTATTAAAAATATTTCCGTTGTCTGGTACCTGTAACACAAGTTATTCGAGAACTTACCACGGGACCAGATTAACGTAGTGTGGAAGCGTCCATATTATTATATTATCATAGATATATATTACCTACGAGAGTAATATGCGAAATATTGTATGTAGGTATGATGTATGTTCGACTGTTCTCACGCCAAAAGCGATGACTGGATATGAATATTTGATATTGGATATGGATAAGCACACATATAGTTTTTAGCCTTATGTAGCACAATATGCTATAGGTACTATCAGGGAATCTAATTCATAAGCAGTAGGTTTTTTGTATAAAGTGTTTTTATCTTTTCCAACGATATCACTTTTGTGATGACTGTATTTCGTCAACGGTTGATCGTAGACATGCCGTATGCGTATGATTTTTTAGGGAGAACACTAATTAATGTTAATGAATAAAATATAATATTTCGACATCAAATGTTATTTTCCCAATTAATTGATAGGTACTAAAAATCTACATAGCTACACTTCTACACTAATATTATGAGGAGGAAAGATTTGATCGTTTGTTTTCATTAAATAGGCTCCGAAACTGCGGAACTGATTTCTAATTTTTTTCACGGCTAAATGTACCTCTCGCGGGCACGAAGGCGACTTTGTGTGCGCGAGGCTATATCCAAATTCTAGTGCCATATGGAGGATTTATGTGAGACGCGAGACGCGATGCGATGCAACGCGGCGCTGCAGTTTTAAAATAGCGATTCAAAATTGATCAACACAAGAAGATACACATTTTCATTTATATTCATTCAAAATATTTACTGACAAGAATGTAGTACAAAGGATATTATTCTTTCCTCTTTTGGGAGGTTGGTTGAGGTGAGGGAGGTTGCGACCCTCAAAAGGGGGGTGCTTTATCTATACAATTAAACCTATTATCTGCTGATAAAACACCTTTACGTAGAGACGATACACATTTATGTGAAATGTCCACGCTGACCGCTATGCGTTATTCAAAAACGCTTCCTAGAATTGCATATTATATATCTTGACGGGGCACCACGCTACGCCGTCACAATCGTGAAGGTGCTACAGGAAGGTTGAAGTGTAGTGACAATATTCGCTACGGAATTCTTTCGGCGTGTGGTTGTATCAAGCTTTCCTTGCTCGTAACCAAGACAAGCCGTACTCGATATACTTGGTAAGCAAAGTTTTGTTGGTGTCATTTTTTTTTTTAATATTTTTCCGCGAGGCAAATCGTGAAGCGGTCCGTACAAAACGGCAACAGAATTACGTTTGGTGTATTATATTATTTTGTTAATTAAATTTTAATATTCCTTAATATCCTTAAATAATCATATTATTTTGTTTTATGTATTCGTCATTTTTTATATATTCTACTCAGCCGTTTTCGGCTTCGGTGATTTGGTAATTTTTTTAATTATTGTGTTTTGCCCTAATATGGCTAATGTATCCAATCCGAAGGGTAAATATCAATAAGTAAAAGTTCGAGAGCAGGTTTCGCAAGATAGGGTATCATTAGCGTAATTATATCGTATTTCGTTATTTGTCATTAAAGCGGCAACATATATACATCGTACATCGTGAAAATTTCAATTGTCTAGTTATCACGGTTCATGAGATACAGCCTGGTGACAGACGGAAGGACGGTAAGCAAAGACTCAGTAGTAGGGTTTTTACCCTTTGGGTAAGAAACCTTAAAAATGGTCCGACTCCGAAGTACAATTTATAAATAAATAAAAAAAAAACGTTTATTTCACAAATCTGAATATAATATTAACGTTTATGAATATTCTTCTAATTAACAAAATTAAAAACTTTAATTGAGTAATCCCTGAATTGTTAAGCAGTGAGCAAGCTGATGATGATGGATTATAGCTAAGAACACTCTCGATTATGTCAGCTTTAATACAAAAACTAGATTAGAATTTGTTCATCCGTTTGGGAGCAATGATGCCACGGACAGACACACATACACACAAACCTATAGCGCCCGTTTTCGTCGGGGGTTACATATTACGGGTCGACATATTATGAAAAAATAAAATAAAAATACAAAATTATCCTATAAAAATGATTCTTTTGAATTCATAATATTATGTGTAGCAAATACCTAGTAAATTTCTATAATATACCAATTAAAACTCAAATTATAAAATCAATGCACATTTGTTGCTTATCCTGAATTTTTTGTAAATGTTTAATATTATTATGTTACTTGTTTTATAAACCATTCATATTTAACATTAATATTATGCATGTAAATTAATTATTACTATTGTATTGTTTAATAAACCATTAATGTTTTACTTAAATATTATGCGTGTTAAATTAATTATTATAATTATTATTTTTTTGTCTTTACCAAGCTATTACATTAATAAACAGTTTACAATCATAATAATTTTAGTGTCGTGTGCAATGTTACATAAACCATTAAAGCGTACATGATAGTCCTCATCTAGTAATGTTATTTAATTACAATTTATAGCAGTGGACACCAAACTAGGCATAGCCTGTATCTTGGAGGTTCGGGTTTTACTTATCTTTAAATTTTACTTGTGGTTGGAAATTGGCGCGCTTGCGTATCACAGGAAATACTTAGATTAATAAATCAGTATGTAAACAATTAATAAAACAGTTTAATATCAGCTACAGTTATGTAGTTAATTTAGTTATGCATTTAACTATCCCGCTTGAATATAAAGTCAGCTCAAAACATATAACACCATTATGAAATTGCAATAAAATTCGTCAAAATAAATAATAGATCAATTCAAATATAAATTAGATTTAGGATTAAGTGAAACCAAATAAAATATTAGAAATAAAAATAGGTTACAATATTTGGGCAATTCACTTTTGCGCTGCGTTCAACAGCAAGTCAGAGCAAATAATAAAATAAAATGTAAGACTAAGACGAATCAAATAAGATTAACATACATTTTTTAATGATTAGATTACAATATTTAAGTGATTCATTGCATTTGGTAAGTACATCAATTCAAATTCGTTAAGGGGGATAGATGTTTGGGGGATAATGGAATTTTACATGATATGTTGACTGTTTTGTTAATGACTGTGCGTGCGTGCGTGCATGCGTGCGTGCGTGCGTGCGTGCGTGCGTGCGTGCATGCGTGCGTGCGTGCGTGCGTACGTGTGTGTGTGTGTGTGTAATTAAAGCATATACACTAAGCACGTTAAACTCCCTAAGTAGTTCTGCAGTTGGGTGACGACGGGGCCTTCCGAGTGCGACTTTGATTACAGCGCGCTGGGCCCGCTCTAGTATGCGACTTGGCCGCACCGCCCCAAACTCTGAAGCAGTACTGCAACAGAGATTGGCACAGAGCGCAGTAAACAAGTTTTTTCACGTGTAAGCTAGCATCTGCTCTTAGGGATTTCATGAGGTATATTTTACGAACTTTCTTAGCCACAGTTGTTATGTGGGGCATAAATGTGAGTTTCTCGTCCACTTCGATGCCTAGGTATTTAACTGACGTAACCCAGTTTATGCGTACGCAGCTACATCTTTCCAGGAGGGGGATAGACAAAGTTGAGCAGTTTTCCCGGTGTAAACTTATAAAGTTGTCATTAGGATTCGTAGCACCAGTTATGTGAAAACATAGAATGTTTAATTTTGCGGTTTGAATAGTGAGGAGGTTTTGGTTGAGCCACTTATAGATTCTCGCGATACCCTTTTCTGCAGCGTTGATAGTACTGCTCCAACATGTTCCTCGAAAAATTGCTACTGTGTCATCTGCAAAGCAAATAATTACTACGTTTGGGATGTTTAGTTTCAGGATTCCTTTCATGTAGAGGGTAAACAGGGTTGGAGAGAGAACGCCGCCTTGAGGGACGCCGATTGTGATTTTTTGTTCCTCGTTCAAGTAATTTCCTATTTTCAGCCATTGCCGTCTATCGCTGAGGAAGCTATTGAACCATGAGAGGGTGTTACCTAGTATGCCAAAGCCTTCTAGTTTACGGAGTAGCAGTGGGATAGAACTATGCTTTATGAACTATGTATCGAATGCTTTTTCTAGGTCGAGGAATGCTCCAATGCTCCAATGCTCCTGTTCCCTGCATCCAGGATTCCCGCAACAGTGGACGTCAACAGCCCTACAGCATCCTCCGTACTACAACCCTGTCTGAAACCAAATTGACGGTCCGATATTCACTTATGACTTTCCAAAAAAATTACAAGCCTCTTGTTTACAACCTATTCTAGTATTTTAGAGAGTATAGGTAAGAGCGAGATTGGGCGGTAATTTTCAATTTTATCTTTCGGATCTGATTTATGAATCGGATGCATCGGATCGGACTATGGCAGTTTTCCAGCTGTCGGGGAAGATTACATATGTGTGTCAGTGGTGCTAAGATAGTCAGTTTTATATACTTCAGCAGGAACGGTGAGAAGGAATCCATACTAGGGGTGCTCTCTAGCTTTAGGCCGGGTACTAGACTATCAATTCCTGCTGGAAAGAAATGAAAAATTCCGGGTTCACGATGATTGAATCCGAGGTAAGTACGTCTACTTTTAAGTTCTTGCAAAGCGATTCCTCACTTATTGTAGCTATTAATATTTGCATGCCAACATTGGCAAAACATGTACTTCCCCATTAAATTTTTAACACCTTAATTCATCATGTTTTATGCAAATAAAAAGTATTGAGTATCGAGTATTAATTGCTTATAAGACCACTCAAACTTTAAATTACTATTTCATCCAACTTTTTTATTATTTGTTTTTATAACTAGGACTATGGAAATACTCTATAATTAATCAAAAATTAAAAATATCCAGGGGGTCAAGTCTCCCCGAATAATGATATTATGTGTGCCCGGGAAATAGGTACCTAGTTGTATGGTATAAATAAATGAATCATAAAAGTAGATGACATGTAGATAAGGATTTCTTTTATATTCATACACATCTTAAATATAGTTTCTAAATAACTAAATAAGTAAATAACTGTTAAATGATAATTAAAACTTTTTTTTAATTTTGTAAGTTTTCATTCTCATTTAATATTACAACAAAAATCATTTTTAGTCCACCATTCAAAAAAGTTCCATAACAAACGATTCTACTCATTATGAAAAGTTTGCTGGTATGGCATACTAGCGACCACTGTAAATGTAAGTATTGCCCATACTGGCTCCGTAAATTGAGTGTACCTAGTCTCCCATAAGCCATAAGGATCAAGTGTCCCTTCCTCGCGTAAAAATGTATTTTGATTTTGTGGTTCTTGTACCAGTTTTGCTGGTTAGTTTATTCGTTACTAAGTTTTATATAAATTATTGTTATAAACCGGTACTTTATGGGTTACATTAATCTTTTAAATGTCAATAGTCTAAGTTTGATTAGTTCCTTTGTTTTAATAACCTAACACGATGGAAAAGTTAGGGTCAGCTCACGCTGAGACGCGACGAATTAGATCTCTTGCAATTGAACGTGTATATTCTAGTGCAGCTCCCGCTGCGCTGCTGCACTTTTTGTACGTAATTTTTTGCTGCAGCACTGGCAGTGAAGTAAAACGCCGCGGTGGCGCCACTGGAGCTGCGCCGCATGTGTATAGGCGCTAACTTACCAAAGAAGTAATGGTCAGATCACACCGCGAGCGATGCGGTGCTGCATTTTTAAGATTGAATTAATAATTAATTAATTCTATTCAAAATTGAACTTTATTTTCTACACAAAAAGATATGCGTTTCATTTGACATCAGACATACACTGCACATTCGCTGTTCAGCGCGGTGCAAACTGATAATCGAACTCTTACTCGAACCGTGTATAATAAAGTTCAGTTTTGAATAGCTATCTTAAAAATGCGGCGCTGCGTCGTGTATCGATTCGTTTTGTTGTGATTTAACACTAAATAATACATTGTACATACTGGCAAAATAAAACTGCGTCATGGGTTTTGTTGACAATTAATTTTTTTTATTCAAATTAAATATTCACTCTAATTATAATGCATACTGCTTATCAATTGATTTTCCTTAACTTTTTTGTGTTTTCCCGATTTGATTTGATTTTCCTTAACTTTTTTTGTGTTTAACCGATAACTCTGTTAATAAAGTTAAAATATGGTTGTAGCGAGCTACGACCTCTTGATATGTAAGTCCTCCTTACGCGTCCTCCCTTTTCGAGAAAAAAGCAAACTAATATTATAAGTACGTAACTAATAACAATACATTACTTATCTACTCAAACATCTCATGTATATACAATTTAGGAAGTCTTACACTTCTACCAGACCTTGTTACGTAACCGGTATTTTCTAGACTCTCCATAGGAACATAGTTATCATCGATAATGCAATTTTGAACAGGACAGTTTCCAAGTCGTGCCGAACTCATGGGATCTATACTCTCCTGCATGGGAGGCATATTTCTTCACTTCACTCTTCACTTCACTTCACTTCACTCTGCATCCTCTATCGGTTGTATCACGGGGAGTGTTCTGAGGAATTGTTCGGAATCATACCACCTGCAACTTTTCGCCATCGTCCCACGCGAAAAACATACCATCCTCATCACCTTGATGAGTGGCAGTCTTCCACCGTGCGCTTTTCGCGTAACTTTCTGCCGCGCACTGTAAAACTCTGGAACGAACTGTCACCAGCAGTATTTCCGGACCTATACGACCTGCATACCTTCAAGAAGAGAGCGTATTCCCTCTTAAAAGGCCGGCAACGCACCTGCAGCTCATCTGATGTTGCGAGTGTCCATGGGCGACGGTAGTTGCTTATCATCAGGTGACCCATTTGCTCGTTTGCCCCCTTATTTAATAAAAAAAAAAAAATGTCAGTGATGCCGTTGCCCTAAAAAGAAGGTGGAGGATTTGTTTCTTTTAATTTATTTTTTCTAGGTCTGTGTCCCCTATTCCTCCTATACACAACACCATTTGGATCCACAACATAATAAAATCGACCACATCCTAATTTCTCTTTAATTATTCCCGGAGACCAAAAGGATTTAGGATTTTTTTTGAAGTAAATGTCATCTCCAGGCTGAAACTCATAAGATGTATGATTCGCATTCCTGTCAAAATAAAAATACATTTTGTCTCTATGTCTTCAACTAAATAGGCTTTACATCATGACATCTGTCAATATGACATTGACAATTACATCTATGAAATGTAATTGTCAATGTCATATTGGCAGATCATTGTTTCATAATGAGAACAGTAAGTTTATGAACTTACTGTTCTCATTATGAAACAATGATCTGCATAAAAAGTCGTATAAAAACTTCATTTTACGTAGAGGAATGAACAGTCCACTGCCCAGCCCAAATTTTCAAAGGTAGCAAAAACCGCGAAACGCTTCGGAAAGGTTAGCCTAAGGCCACACAGCGCGGTGCGGCTCCGGCGTATGAAATAAATCTTATTTTCTAAATAATTCCCATTTTGAAGTCGGCACCAGCTCAAACAATATTCTGTTAAAACAATATTTTATAGAGCTCACGCTAAGTTAGCTTCCTACCCTACTTACCTAACCTACTTCAAAATTATGAAGATTGTGTAGTGAAATACCTAGTTAAAAATTTTGCCGAATTTAGAAAATAATATCTATTTCATACCTTAGAAGTCGGTTTAATTTTTGTTAAATTATTTTTAATACATTTTTAGAACGTTTAAAATAAACGAACGAATGTATAACTGAATATGCACTAAGCTTCCATTAGGTATTGTATATAAGATGATGATGATGGTGACTGTAAGTTGCATAATAGCATATGCTTATAGTTCTATAAGCAATGCCGAAATTTCCAAACGCGTATCTTTAAAGACTGAGGAGTTTGTTCAGTGCTTTTAGATGCAGGGTATACCATGGTGCAAAATCTTACATTTTAGTAGTTTTGGTATGCTTTGGTTACTTCAGAAAAAGTCAAAATCACAAAAATGTCAAAAATTCATAACGACGACACATAATGAAATAGGTAATGTTGGGGCATCAACGATCAGCCAAACTACGTAACTACCTAGGTCTTCAAGTAACAATGTAGACTTGTTCTAATTACGTTTATTTTTCCGGTTTTACAATGTTTCTTACAACTTTAGAAGAATAAAAAAATGGTTCGGAGAGTTACGATTTGGGAAAGAGAATGAATTTCAAATTTTCACTTGTCACTGTTTAATGTCACACAAAATGGACGCTGGCTCGATCGCCGCAGCCCCACACAGCGGATAACGGTGGCAACTATTTCAAGTGTCGCAGATGCTTTATGTGCGAACTAGATGGCGTTGCTAGGCCGCGACATACCCCCCCGCCTTGGGAACACCGGCTTCCAACATCAGGCTTCGTCGTAGGATGGTTGCAGCGGCAAAGGGCAAATTTTTGAAAACGCCCTCCTCGTTGTTCCGGTTGCGGTGCGGATGTCGACAATACGTGTGACACCATCAGTCCCCGGGGGACTGATGTCGAATTGTGATTGTGAAGTCGAATCGAGTTGTGATGTGTGAATTAAGCAAAGAAGCGCAGAAAATATACATTGCTGGTGAAATACGCAAATATTTCGCGAGAAGACAAATCTGACGCGCAATGGATTGCGAAGCGAGCCAAATTACCACGCCTTTCGACTCGTTCGCGTCACGTCCGCTTCGGTCGCCTGGATAGTGCAGTCAGTGATCGATGATTTATCGACAAATTATTTTTCTTCAGAATGAGTTACTACTGTTTTCGGTAGTAAAATTTTGCTAGTCTTTTTTTTGCTACATAATATTTATCGACCATCGACTTCTTTTTTTGCTTTGATTTTCTAATTATTTTTGATTACAAATAAAGGTAATACATGTTGATATTTTTTTTCATTTTCTATCCCAATACCAATGAAATTCGCCTTTGACATAATGTTTTAGATGGTATTAAATTACTAGTGCACCCGTTATTAAAAATTTTCATTCAATTACCAATATTGCGGCTTGCGGATGTAAACAGGACGGTTTACGATTTACGATGAGCCCTCGGCAAAATAGTGGGGATGCACATATTGTACACGCGCAACCATACTTGCCCCGCTACTCCCCCCGCCGCATTCAAAAGTTAGGGCTCATAAATCGTAAATCTATCTGAAACTAAGATGATTTCAAGATTCGAGTTTGACCATTTTCAGTATCGAAAATTCCTATCGACCATAGCAAGCCCTAGCGTGCGTGTGAATTTTGAGCATGTGGTTGTGTCGTAACGTTACTGACTCAATGTAGTGTGAGTACCAAATCGCAGCCCTCTGTTCTAGGTGTGATTTGTTAATTAGTGTGCGTAATTCGTGTATGTATTATTATTTCTTATGTAGTGGAGTGCATTGGTGGGAGACAGGCGGCGACGCTGTTTTTCAAGTAAAAGTATCACGGTTGCCAATCCAACCTCATTTATCTTATCCGTGGCTTAGTCCACGTACGTAGACCCGTGAGTGTGCGAGCTTGCGGGGGTGGCGTCGGTTTCTATTTGAAAAACACTTTAAAGTTACGTGCCCTAACGCACCCAGTGACAAATAACGTAGAACAGATGTGGCTATCTTTTCAGGTTAACGGAAGGATTATCTGTGTGGGTACGGCATATAGTCCTCCATGGCTGTCAATCAACGTGTTCCTTGACGCTGGCTGACTACATATATTTAATGGGAGATTTTAATATTAACCGTTTACATGTAAATAATAATGATTTTATTTTGTTAGAGGATTTCTTAACTTTGCATCAATTGAGACAGTATACAAATCAGCCTACACATTTTACGTCTGATACGGAAACCTTACTTGACTTGGTCTGTTCGAATGCAGACCAATTTCAAGTTTGTGTTGATTATATTCCGGATCTCAGTAGTCATGCATTTCTATCTTTCACTAGTAACATACGCAAAGAAAAGTTTACCCCAAAAATAATGCACTACAGAGCTATAAAAATATCGAAGCAGATGATTTGGAATTAGCCGTTGGTACTATAGACTGGTCTACAATATAACAGCAGGCAGATATTAATAATATGGTGCGTGAATTTAATAGTAGTGTTTTATGGGTGTTTGATTTTCTTGACCTGTAAGAACTTTTTACATAAAACAAAGCAACACCCATGGATCCCTTACAACATTAAATTGATGATGCGGCGAAGAGGTGAGGCTCATCGGCGAGCACGCAAAAGTAAAAATGTAACGCATATTGAGTTTTATAAAAACCTCAAGCGAGAAGTGGCTCTGGCACTGGCTAGAGAAAAAACAGCTTATTTCCAATCGTGCATAAACTGCAATATCAAACAGCCGCGACTTATGTGGAACCACCTTAAAGAGAATCTAACTATTAGCAATAGTAAAACAATTCTTTCTCTTCCGTTACATCTCAAAAATCCTACTTTTATAAATTTACACCTTCTAGATATCCCAGGCGGTCATTCTATACCTTCTTCCCTAAGTTTCTTTGCATCGAATAGATTTAACTCTTCCACCTTCTCGTTCACCTCTGTATGTAGTAATGACGTTCAAAATATTCTAAACTCGTTTAAGTCAAACGCTATGGGTTCTGATTGCATTACGCTTGATATGCTGCAGACAGTCTGTCGTTATCCTGCTTGTCTTAATAGTTTAACTCAAGTAATCAATAAATCAATGAGCTCTGGTGTTTTCCCTGAAGCCTGGCGCCTAGCATTGGTTAAACCTGTTCCTAAAAAGGAAAATGTTAGCGAACTAAAGGAGTTGAGACCTATAAGCATTCTTGCTTGTGCGTCAAAGGTTCTCGAGAAGGTTGTTTGTAACCAAATGACTCAGTACCTAGACACAAACCGTATGTTGCCTGAGGTTCAGTCGGGATTTCGGAGAAGACACAGCACTACCACGGTGCTCATGGACGTAGTAGATAATATTCTTGCTGTGCAAGATCCAGGCGAGGGTACTATACTTATACTACTTGATCTCTTAGTAGTAACTAGCTAAAATGAAATATTATGGTTTCGATCAAAATTCTTTCGGTTGGTTCTCAAGCTATTTAAACAATCGTACCCAACTTGTGGAGATAATTGATGATTGAAGTGGAACATCGTCACGTTCAGACCCATGTGATGTAAGTAGGGGAGTACCTCAGGGGTCGGTTACTGGACCAGAGGCCTTCGAGTTATACTGTGCTGATATTGTACGAATCATAAAATACTGCAAATTTCATATTTACGCGGATGACATACAATTATACATATCTTTCAGGCCAAGTAAAATTATTGAGGCTGTTAGTAAGCTGAATAGTGATCTGGCTGGGATTTCAGATTGGGCTAAGGCCAATACACTTGTTCTCAATCCGGCGAAAACAAAGTATATGACATTGGGTACGAAGCTACAAATTCCAAAAATAAAAGCATCGCAACCAAAAATATATGTAGATATAATGTAGATGTAGATGTAGATGTAATATATGTACGTGTTATACTGTGTGAGTCCCTAATCTTACCTAAACTAAATTACGCTGATGTGGTAGTCGGCCCCTGTTTGTCATGTAAGTCAAAAAAAACTAATACAAAAGGTTCAGAACTCTTGTGCCAGATTTTGTCATAACGTCCCTCCTCGTGCTCATGTATCCCCTTATATTAACGAAACGCGTTGGCTTAGAATGGATAATAGATGGCAACTGCAATTTGCCACGCTGCTGTTTGGGATAGTAAAATTTAAATTACCAACCTATCTCTATAATAAACTACAGTGGGCAGGAGATAAACAGCTGACTATCACAACTAGGGGATCATCCTATCTTCTTATTAATCTTCTGCATCACACCTCCGCATTCAGAGGTAGTTTCCGGTATTTGTCGAGTAAGGTCTGGAACAATCTGCCGCCACCAATCCGAGCTCTGCAAACAATACAGGGGTTCAAGTTAAAATACAAAGCCTTTATAATGCAGCAACAACTTTCTTCTTACCAGTCTCTTCAAAACTAATGACAACTGAATAGTAATATACCAATTAGTATTTAATTTATACAGGTGTCCCGTAAATCGACGTCAAATCGTAAACCCGTGATAGGCCAAGTTACAATAGTTATCAGAAAAATTAAAAAAAAAATCCAAGTAATGTGTCTCAAAAAATACAAAGCTTTTAAAAAAAATCTAAAAATCGACATCTTGTGGTGGTTTTTTTAGTTCCCGGCACTACAAATTTCTACTTTTTTTTGTATTTAATCCTGAATAATGCTTTAGTAAACTGGTGCCTAAGATTTAAATCAAACGACTCCGACTTGAAAGGAAATGGGGATTTTTGCCCAAAACAATGATTCGTATTAAATAGTTTGCTCGACTTTAACCGACTGTACTAGAAACTAAACTAATACTACGCTTGTTTGGCAGGTAATTTAAAAAGTTGGCACAGTTAATAAGGATTCCAAAATGGTATGACACTTGCCAGATTGTTTCTTAAATTTTGGACAATATTGATTTTTGTAAAGGAAGTCAGTTATCGACAATTTTTTCTTAGTTACTTAAAATGATTCAAGTGTACCCAGGACTTTCTTCTAAGTGATATTCTGATTTGGATGAGACGGAGAGAAACATTGAATGAGTGTAAGAGAGACAGATATTGACGCCACAAGTACGCGAGACGGGTAGACACAATGCTACTAGTGTGAGCGAGACAATGTCGCTATTGTCCATGTTCCCGACGTACAGCTCACAAAATACAATAGATCAGTACGTTACTCTACTTCGTTTACTGCGCACACCGTATTTGTTCGTCTTGATTTCGTACATACTACTTTTTGCTTTGTTTATTGGACTCGATTGCTTGTGATTTGGATTTGGACTGTTTAGTTTCTCTTTCAACGACCTTTGCTTTCTCCTGGACTATCGTTGATCGTGTGATTGTGTAGTACCACCATGTCGGTGTACACACAGTAACATTTATGGTGAATGCCGATGCAATGCTATTGCTGCAGCTAGGCTTTACCGCCAAAGATACCCAAACGCTGCTCGTCATCCCGATCATCGAGTTTTTGTGAATGTGCACCGTTCACTCTCAGAGGGACGATTCCCAAGCCAAGTACACAGTGAAGGAAGAAGTCACTTGCCTTACGATGACATCGTACTACAAGCAGTCGCAGAAGATCCAAGTACTTCAGTACGAAAACTCGAAGAAGAAATAGGAGTGCGCAAAAGTGTAGCCTATCGAATCATGAAAAGTCATGAGCTCCACCCATACCACGTCACGCGAGTACAAACTTTACTACCCCGGGACTATCTCCCAAGAGTTACGTTTTGTGAAACGATGTTACAAAGACACCGGGAAGATCCACGATTCATAGACAAAATTTTATGGTCCGATGAGTCCACTTTTACAAAAGATGTGTACATGAATCTACACAACTTACACGAGTGGCATGTACATAATCCACATTTGATGAGAGAGGATAGATCCCAGTATCGATTCAAAATAAACATGTGGACCGGGATTCTAAACGGGAGAATCATCGGATCTTTTGAACTGCCAGAGACCTTTAATGGCGACATTTATTTGGACTTTTTAAGAAATAATTTACCAAATTTATTGGAAGACGTACCTCTGCAAATTTACAGAGACATGTGGTTCCAGCAAGACGGCTGCCCGGCGCACTATGCCCGCTCTGTGCGAGATTATTTAGATATTGAATATCCAAAAAGGTGGATAGGGCGGTCTGGTACCATTTCGTGGCCAGCCCGTACACCTGATTTAAATCCGCTAGATTTTTTTTACTGGGGAGCTGTGAAAGAAAAAGTGTATACAAAGCCAATTGAAAATGTAGTTGAACTACGACGACAATTAACGCAAGCAGCTGAATTAGTTAATAACGGCAGATATGGCCGTCTGATAAAGCGGTCTTTTTTAAAAGATGTCGAGCTTGCATTTTTGCTGGTTGCATTGCATGGCTGCTGGGAGGCAGTTTGAACATTTGTTATAATGTAATAAAATATTTTAGACTCCAAAAATTTGTTTCAAAGCTTCCTAAAAAATACGTTTCCTAAAGTTAAAAGTAATGAGACACTATGGCCCCCGTGGCCCGTGATATTCTTTTACTTCTTGGATTTTGTCTCTCTTACACTCGTTGAATGTTTCTCTCCATCACATCCAAATCAGAATATCACTTAGAAGAAAGTCCTGGGTACACTTGAATCCTTTTAAGTAAGTAAGAAAAAATTGTCGAAAACTGACTTCCTTTACATAAATCAATATTGTCCAAAATTTAAGAAATAATCTAGCAAGTGTCATACTATTTTGGAATCCTTATTAGCTGCGCCAACTTTTAAAATTACCTGCCAAACAAGCGTAGTACATTTTTTTCCAGTACAGTCAGTTAAAGTCGAGAAAACTATTAAATTCGAATCATTGTTTTGGGCAAAAAGCCCATTTCCTTTCAAGTCGGAGTCGTTTGATTTATTTTTTAGGCACCAGTTTACTAAAGCAATATTCAGGATTACATACAAAAAAAAAATACAAAAAAGTAGAAATTTGTAGTGCCGGGAACTAAAAACCACCACAAGATGTCGATTTTTCGATTTTTTTAAAAAGCTTTGTATTTTTTGAGACACATTACTTGGATTTTTTTTTTAAATTTTTATGATATATATGATATAACTTGGACTATCACGGGTTTACGGCTTGACGTCGATTTACGGGACACCTGTATATAACTGTGTCGTTATTACTTATATCAATTATATTATCCGTAATATATTATTTAATTTCGAATCGCAAAATGCAAACCCTATCTATATAATATACTCTCCCTATAACTACAATAACTACAATATTATATACGTATATTACATTAAGTATGATATAATTTTGATTATACTTACCGAAGTGTTGTAAGCTGGAGTTATGGCGGTGTGAATTCTTATCACCAACGTCAATGTCTGTTCACTGCATAAATGTAGTAAATAACAGAGAATTCTTTATTTATTATTCTTCCCGTATATTTATCAATTACATATTATATGATTATGTTTATATTTACTAAAAGTATTATGACATCTTACTATTAAATCTTTTTATTACTAGCAATTATGATATTTTCAATTATGTATTATACTATATCGAGCGTCGTTGTCGTGCTGCCCGTGTCGAGGCAGGTGCGCTGAACGCGTCTCTGCGCCGACTGACTGATTGTGTGCGGTGACTATGTGCGCAATGAGATAAACAGTTTGAAGCGATAATAACAATACTATACTATTCTATGTATATATGCGCTGTGTTTTATTTTTTGTGCCTTTTGTATTTTTGTACCTTTATAATTATGATTGTGTGCCGTCGTGAGATCGCGAACTTACAAGGGGGTCACTGAAGATCAGGCGCCACGGCTTGCCTGCTGCATCCCTTTAAACACATGGTGTGGGCATTGCATAGCCTTAATCAGCTGTGTTTTTAAAACTGTCTCTTTTCGTATTCTTTGAATGTTAGAGTGCGTTAGTGTATAATTTACTTGTTTTTTGTTAAAATTTGGCTGTGTCATGTCCCTTCTGTGTTTAATAAAGATATTTTTATTTTATTTTATTTTAAGTCGGTAGGATCGGTGGATAAGGGTAACTGTGGACGAGAGTTTAAAACGGCTTCGATTTGAATTAAAACCGTATTCATTTCTCCGTATGTTAATTTGGCGTTACCAACGATACGTTTAAGGTGGTGTTTACAAGACCTTACACCACTCTTCCACACACCTCCAAAATGCGGCGCAAACGGTAGAATAAAATTAAAATCAATACCATTATAATATCAATAATATCAACAGTAGTCGTTTATTTGTAAATAATAATAATAATAATAATTTATTTATTCACAAGAATGCAGTACAAAGGATAATATTTAAACATTACAAAGGATCTGTACATTCTACTATAACAAAATGGTGTGTGAAATTTTTAAAACATGAAATTGATTAAAACTAATACTCGAGAATAATAATAATAATTATTATGAAGATTAGATTTACAAATTCATAATTATTGTTTTTAATGTCGAAGTTTTAGTCAAATAATAATCATAACATAATATAATAATCAATAGGTTTAAAATCAATAACACATTACACATTAAACAAATTATTTATCCATCGTCTCTTAATTCTAATGTTATTACCTGTATAATATTATAATTAAATAATTAAATTTTACACCTTAATAACTATTTTTGTGCGTACAGTATTCATTTATATTATAAAAACATTTTTCTGCATGCCATATTGACAAATTCCTTTTAAATACGTTATAGGGTAAATCTTTAAACTCGTCCGGTAAAACATTAATTAACATATTTATTTAATTAATATATTTTTATAATTTGTACAAATGCATTGTCATTATAAATATTTAAATTACAAAGCGGGAAATAGATTTTATATTTATGCCTTTCATTTTTTCGTCCTAAATCCAATTTAAGTCGAAAGTATTCGGGGTGTAATTTTACAAAAGTACAGGCTTCTTTTATATACATGCAAGTAAGGGGACTGATCTTAAATTTTTAAACAATGGTTTGCAACTGTCTAGGAACCATGCTCCAGCTATAGCTCTAACACACTTTTTTTGCAAACGAAACGCCTTATCGATATCTGTAGAATTTCCCCATAGTATCAGCCCATATGACAACACCGATGACACGTATTCGTGGTAAGCACTCAGTGCGGCTTCCGTGCTTACTGTTTGACGTATTCTCTTAATAGCGTAGACGAGTCGATCTAATTTTGTACATATATATTCTATTTGGTCTTTCCAGTTGCAATATTTGTCTAAGATAACGCCTAGAAATTTTGTACAATTCACTTCTTTGATTTATATGTACTTATAATAAATATTTAGGTTAATCTTTTGTCTTTTGTAGTTTTGAAATTATATTAATTGAGTTTTACTTATATTTATCTTTAAATTATTATAAGTTAGCCAGATCAATACTTTGTCAAGATTTTCGTTAATACTACTCTAAAATTTTTTTAGATCTTTACATTTAATTATAAGTGTCGTGTCATCTACAAATAAAATTGTTTTTTGTGTAGTTACATGTGGTAGATCATTAATGTAGAGCAGAAAAAGATATGGGCCCAAGACACGAACTTACCTTGTGGTACACCACATTCGTTATGCTTGATGTTTGACCGGTTCGTAATTTTCTTACCATTATAGATTTTACTTATTTCTATACATTGATACCGGTCAGATAAATAGCTATTCATCCAGTCATTAACTACTCCCATTATCCCATATTTTTGTAGCTTGTAAAGAAGTAGGGCGTGATATACATGATCAAAAGCTTTTGACATATCTAGAAATATAGCAGTAACTGGAATTCTATTATTAAGGGACTCGGTGATTGATTTGATTAAGTCAAAACAAGCTACAGTAGTGTTACATTTTTTTCTAAGGCCAAATTGAGTTTGCGTAAGAATGTTTTGTGTTGATACGTAATTAGTAAGTCTATCTAGCATTGTTCTCTCAAATATTTTTGAGATAATTGGTTGTAAATTATCATGAACTAAATTTCGAATTTCTTTTTCAGCACCAACAAAATTTTTACCACTGTTGGATTAAGTAGCTACTGGTTTTCCGCGTCTACTAATGAATCGTTTTAAACGTGACGTTTTAAATCGTGACTAGTTCGATATGTACAGCCTTAGTTATAAAATTGAGATGTGTCTAGGAGTAGACACTTTAAGATGTGAATTAGTGAGGACACATTGGTCAGGGTTGATAGAAACGTCAAGTCGATTTAGGATCCAGTTTATTAATTAATCAAAAATACATAATAATTATGAACATACATAAAACAAAACCGTTGCACAATAAACAAAATGCGACAACACATAAAATATTATAAAGACAATTACTCACTACATTACACTACACCCCCCTTAGTGAAGAAAAAAAAATAGTAACCTAAATACTTTTTTTTTGAAATATCTACGGATACTTATACATCTTAGTCCTACTTTTATGTACTATAACATGCTTACCATTTAAACTTATTTTAACATTCAAAAGCATTAAGACTAAGACGTAATAAGATTAAGACGTAATTAGCCGGATCTCCTCCTCTTCGGGGGTGGCGAGGCGGGCTGCGTGGCTCCGCTGGATCCTCTGGTGGGACAGCATCTCTTGGCAGGCAGTGGCGGTCGGGCGAGCGGGCATGCCACGGCGCTAGGTCGGTCAGCTCGACCAGGCGCGAGGCATCCGCACGCGCGAACAGTTGCGCGGAGAGCTGGGCCGCAAAGGCCTCCACGCTCTCCACCCTGAGGTCCCTCGCTATGGTGGAGTTGCAGACGTACCACGGTGCGTCCGCGATGCGGCGCAGCACCCGGTTTTGGGCCCTCTGCAGCAACCCTTTCTGGGGTGCAGAGAGCAAGTGGTGCCACGCGGGTGCCGCGTACGTAAGGCGGGACCGTACGTACGTCTTGTAGAGGGCGATGCGCATCCTCAGGGGGATCTGCGGGGACGCGTAGGCCGGACGCAGCTGGGCTACCGCCGAGTTCGCCTTCGCCACCGCCGATGAGCACTGGGCAGCCATGGATAAGCGGCGGTCAATAATGACCCCGAGATATTTCGCCGTCTTATCCCATGGGATTGCGATCTCCGATCTTTAGAGGAGCCGGAAAACCTGTTCTCGTAGAGACAGCGAGCGCCTGGGACTTGCCTGCGTTTACAGATAGTCGCCTGAATGACGCGCGGCGCCGCTAGATATATTTATACCCAAGCGCCGCGGACCGCGACACAGCGGTATGGAGCGTTGCGCAGAAAGATGCGCAGACGAACAACCAATAAGAATCAACCTTCTAAGTTTGTAAACAAACAGCCAATCAGGAGCAATTTTTAAGTTTGTAAATTCTTTGTTTAATTATAATAATTATGTAATTTTTTAGATAAATACGTGTGCATTTTGTAAATAATATATTCACTTCACAACTGTATATCGAGTTTTACTCTCTACCTAAACTGCCTCGACAAGTACCTCCAAAGTGGAGTACCTACCTCCAAAACATAACCCCCAAAATTGTACAATGGTTCAACATCGTTACTTAAATTAGTAGGTAATCTACATACATGACCAAACACTAAATCAAAGGGTGTGTACTTAGTTTCAGAATGTACTGTAGTGTTATAAGAAAAGCACCAGTACTGTAACCATGAACTCCAGTTTGAAGGATTATTATTGATTTGTATGCGTAAATAGGCACCTAAAACTTTATGTGAGTTTCTAATGATTCAAAGCTTTGATGATGATACGCGGTTGCAATAGTTTTTTTAAAATATAACCCATTATATTTAAAAGTTTACACATTTCTGACATTGTTTTTGAAATAAATTCGGTACCTCTATCACTAGCTATTTCTTTTGGAATTCCGTATCGTAAAACAAAATTTTCAGATAATGATTTAGCAACTTCGCAACTAGCAACGTTTTTAATGGATATGCTTCAACGTATTTACTTAGCTCGCAATGCAGTGTTAAAATGTAAACGAAACCTAAATCATCTCTAACGGTCCAACTATATCCAAAAAAACTTTTTCGAATGATGATGATGCTGTTGTTGTAATAGATTGTTTATGAATTTTAGTAAACTTTTGTGTTTGACATTTATTGCACTTCTCGACATAGCACCTAACGTCTTTTTCTAATGACGGCCAATAAAAATATTTTTTAATTTTATTTACCATTCTTTTAACACCTACGTGGCCACTACTAGGCAATAAATGAAAATCGTTCATTATAATTTTCTTTTCATCATGAGAATGAATTCTTTGGACGTCCTTTTCAATACAAATTCTTGGAAAACCACGTGGATTTTTTGCAATATATTTTGATAAAAACTCGATATATATTTTTTTATTCGTTTTAACAATTTTATTTTTTAAAATTGTTAAAACAATTCGTTTTCTTTAATATTTAATTTATTGCAAAATAATGCCATTTCTTACAGCAAATCGTCTCACGAGTTTACTGATAAAGAAGACGAGCTTGCAAATAAATTATTTTTATTTTCACAATAACTAAAATTATTATTATGTGAAAAGTTTATTTTTAAATCTTTATTATTTAACATTCTACGTAGACTTCTTTCTGTTAAAATAATTATTGCACATCCATATCACCTTTCTTTAGTATCTCTACGATTTTAGGTTGATCTAGATACCTATTAATATCTAAAGAAGTATGCCAGGTATCTGTCAAATCCGGTATTTATTCATCCTTTTAGATTGAGCTCGAGTCATAACGCATATTAACTTTTTATTCATATAAGATGCTGTGGTTTTTATTTATAGTGATTAGGACGACACAGTTAACCAAAACAAACTGAGTTTCTCTGTAAGAAAAGAAACGACATTTAATGCTATTAATTACAATATCGATCCTAAAACACAATTATTAACTTCTGACAAATAAAATTTAAATGAAAAGGTACTTTTACACTAATGCTTTCTCATAATAGCCCAGATCCGTCACTCTAGAGTGTAGACTATAGAATATAAATCCACAATTCTGAAACAAAACAAAAAAAAGAAAATCACATTTTTCTTTTCATCTCCCCCTCCCAGAGGGTATTATAACAATGCGATACGACTATCTTTTCTCATGGAGGTCTTCAAACGGGGGCCTGAGTTAGTTTCGAGATGTGGAAAAAGTTTGACTCCGTTTTCTTATGGCTTGTGTTAATCTTGTAAATTGACTTAGATAATTTTTCTATTATTTTATAGGGACCGATTCTTAGTTTGTCGATTTTTTTTCTATTTAGTTTGTTTCCATTATCCACAAAAACGGATGGGTGATGAAATGAAACTCACCTTGAAATCTGCATGTCTTCGATTTTTATTGTAAATTGTCTTATTGTAATTATGTGATCTTAAAATGTATTTTCCAAAGCTTTTTTCCTATCTTGGATCAAATCATACTCGGTCCTTTTAAGTTTCAGTTCATTTGGCAAAATTGTGACATCTGTACCATTTAGAAGGTACTCTGGAGCATATCCAGTAACAGTATGTTCAGTTTCATTATAGCTCTTTACACAATTTCGTGCTATAGTTGCCCATGCTATTTTAGCGTTGGTTTCATTTATCTTGCATCTGATTTTATTGACTAACGTCTGACGTACGTAACGTACGTAACGTAGTCTTTCATTTAATCCATTTGAGAAGGGCGAGTCGACAGCAGTAAAAATTATTGGAATATTCTGTTCTTCCAAATAATTTTTGAATTCTTTAGAATTGATAACTGGATATTGGTCTGCGAGAATCATGCCAATGTCGTTAGTTTCCGCACAGTTCCTCACAAGTTTCGTGAAATCATTTGCATTTTGTGTGCTTGATGTCAAAATGTATGCATACCTTGTGAAATGGTCTGACAGTAAGTGCGAGTATCTCTTTGTTGATCTTGAGCCCCCAAATCCTCCAATTGTATCAATAGAATATATCTCAAAAGGTATTGTGGCTGGACCCAAATGGGACATCAATCCATATTTGTTTTGTCCTCTTGATTTGTTCTTAATACATACTATACAACTTTCACTGATTCTTTTTATGTTTTTTGTCAAATTTTTTGCTGTGTACCATGAGCTAATCATTATTTGCATTTGTTTAATTCCTATATGATCCAGATCTGCATGTACATATTTAATAAATTTTATACTGAATTTCTCTGATACTCGTAGGATTATCTTTTAATTTTTCTTAACTTTTTTGTAATAAACATTATTTTTTGTTATTAACTTGTATTTATTACCATGTATCGTATCATTTTTACCTTGGTCTTTTAAGATATCCTCTAATGTTATTATATTAAATATTTTCAATTGTTCATCCAGGTTTTCATTTGGCTCTAGGACTGGATTTCTGCTTAGACAGTCAGCTTCGATGTTGTATTTTCCTGGAGTATATTTAATTTGGAAATCATATTGTGATAAGTAGTATGTCAGATCTCCTAGTTCTTCATCTGTTCTTGATTTTATGTTCATATTCTCCAAGGGCTTATGATCTGAAAAAACAGTAAACTTTCCACCTATCAACAGATGTAGCCAATACTTCACACATTCTTTAATTGCTAGGCATTCAAGGTATATAGCTTTCTTCCTTTTTTGAACTTCATTCAGTTTTTTCGAGAAGTATGCCACTGGTCTCTCTTCATTGTTTTCTTGTGGCTGTTTGAGGACTGCTCCTACTCCTAGAATACTGGCATCTGTGTATATGTAGATAGGTAAGTTTTGATCAAAAATGGTCAATATCGGGTGAGAACATAATATTTGTTTCATTTCATTGAATGATCCTTGGCATGTTTTAGTCCAGTTAAAAATTTATCCTTTCCTTAATAGGTTATGTAGTGGTTCCAATTTTAATGCGATTCCTGGCACATACTTATGATAAAAGTTTATTTTTCCTAAAAATTGTCTCACATTTTTTTGTGTTTCTGGAATAGGGAAATTTTTATTGATATTAAGTTTTCTTTCAGAGGTCTAATTGAATTATTCTGTATTATGTGACCTAAGTACCTAACTGAGTCGGATGCAAAAATACATTTAGAAAATTTTAGTCTTAAACCTTCACTTTTAATTGCTTGAAACAGCTGCTCCAGATACCTGATATGTTCTGAGAATGATTTTGAGAATATTAAGATGTCATCGATGTAACATACTGTGAAATCTCCAAGCTTGTGTTTTCGTATTATATTACACATTATTCTTTGAAATATAGCTGGGGATGTCTTTAAACCGAATGGCAAACAGGTCCATTGAAAATGGCCATCTTGGGTGATGAATGCAGTATTGTAAACGCAAAGGTATTGACCAAAACGCTGAATTCAGGTTCAGTGTAGAGAAATACTTGCAATCTCTATTTTTTATGATTAGGTCCTCGATGAGGGGAAACGGTTGTGATTGTGGAACAACAATCTTATTTAGGTCTCGAAAATCTATGCACAATCTTGACTTTTTATTTTCATCTCTTTTGTAAGCCATCGTAACTGGAGCTGCAACGGGCTATATGATTCTTCTATTTTTTTTCTAATAATTTTCCAATTTGGTCTTCAATTTCTTTTTTATCTTCTATTGTGCAACGATATGGCCTTTTACTGCAATATTTTTCTATTAACAGATCAATGTGTGCTTCATAGCCTGTAACCATTCCAATGTCATATTTGTCCTTTGCAAATGCAGATTTATTTTTCGAAATTAGGTCCTCAATTACTGCTTGTTGTTGATAATCTAGATGATTTACCCACATTTTAAAATTTTCTCTATAGAAGTTCTCGTTGAAATTTATCAAATTGTCTGACTTTATTTCCTTAGAAATGTCAATACTCGATTTATTTGTTTCCTTAGAAACAACTTTTTTTTTTTATAGGAATTTTTTTAAAGATTTCTAAGTTTTCATTTTGAACTAAGAAAAATTCTTTTATACAATCTAATCCGTTTAAAATATCGTAATCAAAATTTTTTTTGTCTATTACAAAAACATTAATTTTTTTCTCCACATTAAATATGGTTATGGCTAGTTATCACTTAATATCTTAAGCCATTTGCCTTTCTAACGTCATTAATTGTTTTTAAATTAGTATTGCTTGAGTAACTTAATTCTTTATTGTTTATCCTCAATAACTTTGAGTTTATCAATGACACATTTGAGCCAGTCATAGATTCCATATATGTTTATACTCTTATTCAATCATAATTTTACTTTAATTAATGGCGGCGCTATTAGTTTTTTGGTTCTTCACATTGTAGTTCACATTCAAATTCTGAATTATTAATGTGCTTTATTTGTTTATAATTTCTGTCTTTTCCATTATTAATTTTTGTTTTGAACCAACAGGCATCTTCTGAATGATATCGCACACCTTTTTGTAAACTTTCACAAACACTATATTTTTTCTTCGTTGGCTTATCGTCTTTTTTTTTTATAAATTTCTTCTTTGCAACTAAATGTTCTAACTTGCCAAGTTCATTAAATAAGTCTTTTGTTTCTGCAATTTCCTCTTTGTTAATTCTATCTGTTATAAAGTCCGGTACGCCAGCGGCAATTATGTCAATAAGAGTCCCTTGATCTATTGTTTTTCTTACTTGTAGTAGAAGTTTGTCTTTTTTGATGGCATATTCTAAAAGAGACCCTGATTGGTACTTGAAAAATAAAGCATACTTGCTTGTAGACCAACCTTTACTGGCATAGATTTGCAAAAAGTTTGATTTCCATTCAGCCCACTCCGATTGTAAGCTATGTTTGATCATCATGGAAGAGTACCAATCAGTGCAGGATTTCTCAAGAAGTAATCTGAAAATGTCAATTTTTTCTTCCTCTTTTACTACGTCAAACCTTGTACACTCTTTTTCAAATGTTTCCATCCAGTTATATGCATTTACACTTTTTCCATCAAATTTTTTTATACTTTGTTTTTCTTTGTTTTGTTGACTTTCAATCAATTTTTCCAGAATTTTTACTAAAGGTTCATCTAAATTCTTCTTATTGGTAGTAGCCGACTGTTCCTCGGTGATATCCTCAAGGAATTGGTCTTGGAAAATCATGTTTTCATCTTCATCACAGTATGCTTGTAACAGATCATTTGTCATTTTTATCCATACGCTTCTGCTTTGATATCTTTTCTTCAATGTATTTTTCATTGTAGCGAAAGCTTTAGAGGTCTGGATATGTTTGTGATACTGTGATACTGCTTGATATTCCTCCGGGATTAAAAATACTTTGTCGTCTTGTGTGGTAATTGAGGTTGGGGTTGTCTTACCGTCTATCATTGATTTAACTTGAATAGTAAATTTTAAAATTCCATTTTCATTTTGACAATAAATGTCGTTTTATAAGATGCTGTGGTTTTTATTTGTAGTGATTAGGACGACACAGTTAATCAAAACAAACTGAGTTTCTCTGTAAGAAAAGAAATGACATTTAAGGTTATTAATTACAATATCGATCCTAAAACACAATTATTAACTTGCTACAAATAAAATTTAAATGAAAAGGTACTTTGACACTGATGCTTTCTCATAATTTTTGTTGACGGGTTTGTCATATTAAAAAGATAAAGGAGAGGTCTATTATCCGTTCTAATTACAAATTTTTTACCAAATAAATACGGCCTAAAATCACACACACGCTCCAGGGCTTCATTCCGCATCTGCTGCAGGTTAAAGGTTACGTTGATGACAGGGTCGCCATGAGATGTATCTAGGAGTAGACACTTGAGGATGTGACTTAGTGAGGCCACATTGGTCAGGGTTGATAGAAACGTCAAGTCGATTCAGGATGCAGTTTATTAATTAATCCAAAATACATAATAATTATGAACATACATAAAACGAAACCGTTGCACAATAATAAAAATGCTGACCTAAAAGGTTATAAAGGTATGGATAACAAAGAAACACAAAAAAATTGTAATTACATAATTATATATAATTATGTAATTACAATTTTTACGTGTTTCTTTTAATGTTATTTTTTTTCTAAAATTATTTGACTGAAATAATAAACGTTTTTATGAAATAATTAACCGAAACGAGTTTTGAACTCTATAATTGTATAGTTATTTAGTAAATCTATACAAATAAATAAAATTTAAGTGTCTGTTTGTAATTTTTAATTAACGGCCTTTCTTTAAATGCGTATGAAAGTATATACGGTATCTGTTTGTTCCGGGTAATCTCTGAAACAGCGGGACCGATTTTCACAGGACTTTCACTGGCAGGTAGCTGAGGATATAAGGTACTTTTAATAACTAACCGACTTCAGAAAAAGGAGATGGTAATGATTACGCGGCTATATATATATATATATATATATATATATATATATATATATATATATATATATATATATATTGTATATTCAACGATAATTCCACCACCTGTGGACCGATATCCAAAATTTTTTTTTTTGATGTAAAGGGTATAATCCCAAATTGATCCCGAAATCCCGATCCAAAGTGGTGACCTGATGATGGGATCCATGAGGAATCGAGGGACCTCCTCGAAATTTATATGGACACATATGGTGATTTTGATTTTTTCAGAAGTAATCCAAGCATATGCTTCCCAAAAGCTAAGATTTTGCACCAAGGTATACCCTGGATCCAAAAGTACTGAACAGAACTCTTGACTCCTTCATTTTAGATACATGTTCCTCCTTATAGATACATGTTTTGGGGATTTCGGCCTTGTTTAAAGAACGGCAAGCATATAAGCAAGCATATGCCAATTACGGTAATCATCATCATCAACACCATCATCACACCATACATCATCACATTATGATGATATAATAGGTACAGGTAGTCCTTAGTCGCCTTCAAGGTCAGGTACCTATTTTTCAGTAAAATGGTTGAGCTATCAGATGTACTGCCCACATCATATCTCTTATTACATACTCTTTGTGCTATTTTATTTCGTAGCACATACCTAAAAGTACAAATATCTATTTTTATCTTAACAATATTAATTATGTATAATATTGAATTACTTAAGTATGTTTAAAAATATAATATAAGATCAACATTAAACCTACCTTTCTATCCTTGTATTGCGCTGGTATGTAGCAAATAAGTATCTAATAGATCTTGTTATTTATAATATTATTATTTCGTGATGATTAGTATGGATTAGTATGCGGAGGGTGCGGAGGGCGCGCGGGGTACAAGGTACATTACCTTTCTATCCGCACGCATCTGGCATGCGTTATATTTTGTTTTGTTTTTTGTTCAATGAGCAGGTACCTATTTCTGTTTTTGTTTATTGTGTAATATCTGTTTTGTTTTTTTCTTGTATTATGTTAGTTTATTTCATGTTATATTGTTTTATAGCGTAAATCTATGTATGTAATGTAATGTCTTATTTTGTCGAATAAATAAGATAAATACACATTAAACATGGTGTTATAACAGTAAGATATTTTAGATATGTCTGAGATAGTATTCTCCTAGTCTCTTTTAAATACTGTGAGAGTTGTACATTCACGGATTTCTGATGGCAAAGAGTTCCAGAGTCTGGCAGAGTGTATAGTGAAAGAGTAGGAAAAGAAGTCGGTATTGTGAGAAGGAATTTGGAGAAGTGTACGTCTAAGAGATCTGCAAGATTCATCCTGGAGATAGGGAAAAGAAAATAGCTCGTATAGATAGGAAGGAGATTTAGAATGAAAAAGTACTTTAAAAAGTAAGTTAAGAATTTTGTAGTTTCGGCGCTGGCGAATAGGGAGCGATAATTTTTATTTTATTTTTTATTTTACTTCTCATAGTATTTTACACCGACACGGATATCTTTGAACATTAGTCATTACCTACTTTGCCGTATGTGAACCTATTTGCAAAATTGTTTTGTTATTGTAAAGGCAGCCAGCAAAGTTGAACATGAGTTCTAAAATATATTATAGGATATTGTTTGGGCTGGTACTGAATTAAAAATTAGGAAGATTGAGTACAGAAATAGTTATAGTTTTAGCCGAATTTAAAAGGGGAGTTATAAAGAAAATAAGTTTTATTTCATATTTTTTGCGCATTCTAGAGACATCATGCGTTAGCCCGGCACAATTCGTAGGTATAGCATTGGCTCAGGAAATCGATACCTACTGTACTAGGCGGTACCACTAGAGGCCGCTAGATGGCATTTGGATAGGAAAGCCTTCGGGCACACGATTTATTTGATATGTAATGTAAAAAGATGCTGAGACTAAGAAATATCTTTTATATGGGTGTTTGTCCGCTTAACACATACTCGCTATGTATAACATGGCATCATACTTAGTTACGATTTGTAATTATTATTGTAAATTGTAACACATGTACTAAAAATAGAGAAGTTACCACGTTTAGGCCTATTTTTTTTGAAACTAAGCCAGAAAATAATTGAGTCAATTGCAAATTTGTTTTAATTCAATATAAATTTGGTAGCTACAGTTATACACTTAAAGCTATTATATATATGTGATGACGCCAAATATAATTTATTTTATTCATTTACAAGCTTTTATTAACTTTTACCTACCCGGTGGCGAGACTTCGTACATAATATTCACTGCTAAAAACAAAGCGATTCCCAACTACATTAACCTAAACATAAATTGACAAAATCTACAACGAACCAATCAAGAAAATACCTTGGATTGACACTAGACAAAAACCTGATATAGAACGAACACATAAAACACATAGAAAGCAAACTCTCACCTCTTATAGGATCACTTCACAACACGGCAAGTTGAATTCCACGAAAAGCCCGGCTCCTAATTTATAACTCTTTAGTAAAACCTCACTTGTTATACCACATAGAAATATGGCGTTGTGCAGCTCAAACTAATTTCAAACCTATCTAAACACTACAAATACAAAATAATTAAAATACTTAACCACTACGACTATTTGAAACCATATAAAACTTATGGAGGAACCCAAACTTATGAATATACAACAACTTTTTACGTATAACACATGTATACTCAAATGTAAACACACCACACAACACACACTTACTCATTCACAGATTACCTTTACAACACTACACAAATTATCTAGACATACATCTCGCCGCGCGGACCACCTTGTACTACAGCGAACAAATTACGGGAAAGGCACAATCACATTTAAGGGAGCACAGCTATACAACACACTTCCAAAAGTTGTCAAAGAAGCGACCTCGCTCAACATTTTCAAGAAAAAACTCGCAGATCATATTTATTGTAGTTAAAAACGCTTGTTATTTGGACTCACATTGATAATATTATGCAGCGAACTCGCATCTTGGACACGTCTCTATATTATACTTTTTTCAGTCTACCTACATAATCGGGTCTTCGTAAATTAATAGTTTTAACTTTATATATTATGTTCTCATTATAAATAACAGTGTCTTTTTGAGAATAATAAACATCTTTAAACCGAAATAATAATTTAAATAGGTCATGCTTAATTAAAACGTCGGAATTCAGGTTAATTTTCAAACTATACTTATAGTAGGTACATTAGGTTAGGTAAGATTAGATTAAAACCATAATTTATCAATTGTATACGCCCCCGTGATAATAAATAGTGGATAGAATATAATTTCACGCGGGCGAAGCCGCGGGCAAAAGCTTGTACAATAAGCAGGATAAATAATGCATGGAACTTTAACCTTCTTCAACCGCATAAAATGAAAAAAATTATAAATTGTGTATGTAATAATTTGATCCCTAAGTACCTGGGCACCAAGCATTGCTCGGCGTTCTAATTAATTAAAAAAAAACTCACAAAAATACGTATCTGACCGGGTTTGAACTCACCACATAAACATAAAACAAACATTTTCAAACAAAGCAAGAATTATACCTACGCATAAATAATAATAATAAATAAAAAACCTTTTATTTCCTCCAAATTACACTACTTCTCAATTCCAACGGTACTAAAAGCAAAAATAACATAATATTAATAATATATGGAACTGTTGCGCATAAACTACTTGCTAAATTACATAATACTAGTAAATAATAAACGAATACATAACTGATGAAAGTATTTTTTTATATTTTCTTTCGGTGAGGAATCCCTCTCAGGTACAGGCCTCTTCCAAACTTGACCATTTTTCCCTGTCGTGATCCACGCTGTGCCAGTTTGACCCTGCGTTTTTTTTTATATCATCATCCCAGCGGGCCAATGGCCTACCTTTGTGTCGTTTCCCTTGTGGCCCTTTCCATCTGGTGACTGAATACGTCCAACGGTGGTCTGTTGACCTAATAACATGTCCTGCCCGTTTCCACTTCAGCTTTTGTGCGTGCCTACCTACGCATACCAAACTGAAAATACCTAGACTGACATAATAGAGTCGAAATTATTGATAGGTATATTGTTGCACGATTAAAGAAAAAAAAATGTCATAGCTTAGCTTAAAAATGCGCATTTCCCAGGGGTAAGACTCTAGCTAGATCGATTTTTAACCGACTTTATTCTCCCCCAAAACTCCCTGCATACTATATTTCATGGTAACACTTGCAGCCGTTTTCGAGAAACCGATTTTATATATACAAGATTATCTCTTGTAAAGTATACGATTTTTTATTATTATGTAAATCTTTTGACATGTCCATACTTTAAATACGCAAATGATGGAAACATTATTTTTAAACAAAAAATTTAACCGACATCCAAAGTAAAAATGCACAAAAAACTATAAAAAAAAACTAATTTTCTAAATAGTATTTATCTACTTAATCTTCATAATTTTGAAGTCGCAAGAATTTAGCCGAATTTAAAAGGGGAATTATTTAGACAAAAATTTCGATTTCATACTTTTTTGTGCATTTTTACTTTGGAAGTCGGTTTAACTTTTTGTTTAAAAATAATAATTATTCTCTTTTTAGTGATATTTGTTAAATTATTATACTGATACATTTTAAGAACGTTTAAAATAAACGATCGAATGTAATTTATAATTGAATACGCGCCAAGCTTCCATTAGGTATTGTAAATAAGATGATGATGATGATGATTACTGTAAGGTAAACATGCTGGCATATGCTTGCAGTTCTTTAAACAATGCCGAATTTTCCAAACGCGTATCTTTAAAGACTGAGTAGGTCTCTTCAGTGCTTTTGGATCCAGGGCACACCTTAGGTGCAAAATCTTATTTTTTAGTAGCATATGCTTGTGTTACACCAAAAAAAAAGTCAAAATCACTATATGTGTCGATATAAATTTCGAGGAGTTCCCTTGATTCCTCATGGATCCCATCATCAGGTTTCCACACACGTGGATCAACCACGTTACCAATAGGACCAATTTGGGATTTACTTTGATGAAAATCAGTCCACAGACGGCGGAGTAATCATTGAATATACAAGAAAAATATTATAATATTATATACAGTCGAACGTATAACCTTTTTTTGGACCGCTTGTCTCCGCGTTCTGTAATTGACTACAAGCAAAAAGTATAGTATTACGTGATTCCTAATATCCTGAGTTATAAAATACTAGATGTTAGCCGAGACCTCGTGCGCGCTTGAGGAAATCTTGCGGGAACCGTAAATTTTGACGCGATTAAAAGTAGCCAAGTCCTTCCCCGTCTTGTCGATAGTTGTGCAAAATTTCATCAAAATCGATCCAGTCGCATCGGAGCCCATTGAATGCAAACAAACAAACAAATATTTCCCCTTTATAATATTTTTAGATGTTGCCCTATCCTATGGGATCACTGTACTTTTTCGGGAAAAAAAGTATCCTATATCCTTTCCCGCGGTCTAATCTATATTTGTGCCAAATTTCATTAAAATCGGTGCAGTAGTTTCGGCACAGATTAAGGAAAGAGGAGCAGATAAACAGCTATAAATTAGCTTTCGATTTGATTGCACTGCTACAAGCATGCAAATTGTGGGCCGTTGGGGGGACGTCAAAATTTTCAAATTTGGATCGATTTGGATAGTTCTATGAAAGCTGATCCTCTGTACGTAAGTATATATTTTCTACTCTGTGGTTCCGGGGCCTAGTCAATGAAACAGACAAACAAATCTTTCCTCTTTAGAATATTAGTATAGGTAATAAAAAAGGTCATGCAAAAACAAATAGCGTTGTTTTTACTGAGTCCCAATTTTTATCAATACATTAATTATTTATCAGCTTACATATTGCGGAATGCCATATAAGTTTCGTGCTTAACCGTTATCTAATTTTTCGCGACAGAATAATTATCTTAAGTTTAACTATTGTCAGTGCAGTTGGCTACCGACTCGTCAGTGAAGCGGTCGCGCGATGGAGGCTCTCCCGCATCATGGCTACCTGGGACACCACGGAGACACCCTGGAGGCTGTGCGCCGGGGAGTGGGGTTGCACCGGCCCGGGGAGATGGCTGATGCTGTCAGGATCCTGGACGACTGGGTCGCGCAGCAGAAGCACTTTCTTAAGAAGGATTTCTGTGAGTTCCTTTTGAGTAGATGGTGTATGCTTCAAGAATTTTGGTTTACTTTTCTTATGGAAGAAAGTTTTAAAATAGAATGGCCAATATGTAAAAGAAAATTTATACGAAATACTTAGGACTCTGTTTTGGTCTCTCTTGTCAATATTTTATCCAAGGCCCACTTGCGCAGATCTGAAACTCAATTCTCGTATTTAAAGTAGACTGTTGTATTAAATGTGAAGCTACTTGTTATCATAAACTGATTTTGTGAAGTTTGGACCAATCAAAACGCGTTTCACGTTGGTTTAACGTTTACGAGAATACCGTTTGGCAGTTTTGGCGTATCGGGACTTGATTGTAATTGTATTTTAATTGCAGGTTTTATTTAGCAGAATTGACCCTCTGGGTAAAAGACAACTCTGGGATAAATATCATGTTATCTCTCTCGTTCTTCGTAATTATGAAAAAGAAGGCATAATATTTTAATCCAGGGTTAACTTTAACCCAGATCTGGGCCTTGGAAAAATGTTGATAAAGTTAATAATATTATATTTAACAATGGATGGATGAGAAAGGCAACTAATATAGAAATTATTGCATTGGGAGTCTTAAGTGATATAAAAATAAAAAAGCCAACCCAGTGCGAGTCGGACTCGCACTAGATGGGTTCCGTATAAAACGACAAAACATCACATATTTTGTTATTAGGGTGTCCGCCACTAAGGGTTCAGTACAAAACGCAAAAAAATCTCGTTTGTTGTATGGGAGCTCCCTTTAAATATTTATTTTATTGTATTTAGTGTTTTTTTATAGAGGCCACAGAAATACGTATAAATATCATCTTTGAAAATTTTAACTGTCTAGCTATCACAGTTCACGAGATACAGCCTGGTGACAGACAGACTGGCTATTGATAAACTTATTAATATTAATTATTATGTTTCAATTGTATGCACATTGTACCTATTCAGCAGGCCAATCACGCTATTGTTTATCGCTTAAATTCAGGTTCAACTCAGTTTTGGTCATGATTCAGTTTCGGTTCGATTCCAGTGCGGCTGAAAAAATTTCAGTATCGCACTATCCTTCCAATCGTAACTCAATTTTACTTTCATTTCATAATGCATATTCCCAATAATTTAACACACCAAAACGTTCGTTTACGATTCATCTGCTGGCTGCAGGATATTTTTATGACTTTGTGTATACTATAAATTCAAATCTCACTTTTGATCAAAAGTCCATTAATGTGGAATTACAATAGATAAACTATTTATTTTAAAATAATTAAAATGTACTTAACAAAAACAATAAAATATTAATAGATTTTTTATAACTATAATTAAATTTTTAGTTTTAAATTAGTAGGGACATCAAGTGTATCCAAGGGGAAAAGATCTTTTGTTTTTATTTTATAACTAGCTAGGGTCACCTTCGTTTGTGTGGATCTATGAATGGTAACGTAACCCTTTTTTTTTTTCAACGGAACCCTTTATAGCCTAAGTGAAAATCTCATGAAAATCGTTCCAGTCGTTTCAGAGATTAGCCGAAGCAAATACACAGACAGACAAAAATTTTATCATCTGGTTTAACTTTCATGAGCGGCGAGAAAAAAAATCGCCAATTTGCTATTTATTGCATTTATCGCGCGTCGCACCCAAAAACAAACTATGCCACCGACCTAAAACAAAAAGGGACTAGTACAAAGTCTTTTAATTGCGATGTATCTAATTGTGTACTGAATAGAGTTCAATTTTGAATCACTATTTTAAGAAATACAGCGCCGCGTCGCGTATCGTCTCGTTTCGGTGTGAGCCCCAATCGTAGCCCTTGAGCCTGACAACAAAATATCTTGCCACCATGATGTAGCAAAACCTTCAAAATTATATATAACGGGTGATTTTTTAAGAGTTAAGTTTTTCACGTTGGCAGCACTGGTTGGTAATGGCGTCCAAACGTTATCTGTCAAAGTGAAAAGTTTTCAGTATACTCTGCCATTTCATCATGGAAAGACTTACAAACGAGCAACGATTACAAATTGTTGAAATTTACTATCAAAATTCTTGCTCTGTTAAAAACGTTCATCGTTTGTTACGACCATATTATGGTCGTCATAATCGACCTAGTGAATCAACAATTCGTGCTGTTATCACCAAATTTCACACCAAATTTACTTTGTTGGACATTAAACCATCGACTCGCATGCGTACAGTGCGTACAGAAGAGAATATTGCAGTCGTAGCATCCAGTGTTAATGAGAATCGTGAAATGTCAATTCGTCGCCGTTCTCAGCAATTGGGCATGTGTTACTTAACCACATGGAAAATTTTACGTGTCGATTTGGGTTTGAAAGCCTATAAAATTCAGCTTCTGCAAGAATTGATGCCTAATGACCTACCACAGCGTCTAGTTTTTGGTGAATGGGCTTTAGAACAACTCCATGAAAATTCGCTGTTTTATCGAAAAATTGTGTTCAGCGATGAGGCTCATTTCTGGCTCAACAGATACGTAAATAAGCAAAACTGTCGGATCTGGAGTGATTAACAGCCAAATGCCATAAAAGAATTACCGATGCATCCCGAAAAAACGACAGTTTGGTGTGGTTTATGGGCTGGTGGCATCATTGGTCCATTTTTCTTCAAAGACGACCGTGGAAGAAATGTTACCGTCAACGGCGAACGCTATCGAGCTATGATACGCGACTTTTTTTTGCCCCAGTTGGCTGAGTTGAACTTGGTTGACATGTGGTTTCATCAAGACGGCGCCACATGCCACACAGCTCGTGAAACAATGGACATATTGAAGGATGAATTTGGTGAGCAACTTATCTCACGAAATGGCCCTGTAAGTTGGCCACCAAGATCATGCGATTTAACGCCCCTTGATTATTTTTTGTGGGGTTATGTAAAGTCGTTAGTCTATGTGGACAAGCCGAACACGATTAAAGCCTTACAGGATAACATAACACGCGTGATTCGTGGAATACAGGCAGAAATGCTCGAAAAAGTGACGCGAAATTGGGCCTTCCGAATGGAAGTTACATGAAGTTATTTTTAAAACGTGAATGGCAAAGGCCAATTTATCGATTACAATAAAAATTTTTGTAATCGATAAATTCTAAATTCATCGATTCTGTGATGCCATTTTGAGTGATTTATTCGATTTTTAAAAAAACTACGCATAAAAAATCATCCATATAATTATAGCGTATTAATATGTGGAGCAGGTTTTTCCACATTTTATAGGCATCTTAAGAATTCATTTACAGATTTTAAATTTATAATCATAATATATGAATAGCTAATAAATTATGTAATGAACAGTTCTCGACACCGATTTCGGTGACGGTGGTGGTCAGTTTCTTTGAAACCAGACCAACTACGCATGCATAATTTTATAGCTCCCGAGTGTTCGCAATGCACAAGAGCTCTCTTCCTTTACTCTCGTAACCCAGTGGGATAGATGACCGACACGACTGGCGAGAGATCAGGCGCAGGTCCGACTTTTACATGCCCATCCGACGCATAGATCATCTTTCTTGTCAGACAATCTGGTGGTCAGCCTGCATTGTCGTAACCAGATTTGAAAACATAATTTTTGTTGTGCTTAGGTCTACGCACCTCTCCTCTATTGTTGCGGGTGCCGGTGTCCACTGCCCATGCCTCATGGGAATAGGTTGCCATCCATCAGGTGACCCATCCGTTCGCCGATCTTATACCTACTATGAAATCTATTTTTCAGCTCCGATCTTCCTAGAGAACATAATTGTGACTTGCAAAGGATCGCTGGAGCGATCTAAGAACATTCTGGACAAGATCGTGACGATGCGGACTCAACTGCCCAAGTATTTCCAGCCATCAGATATCAGGAAGGACGTGGAAATGTACCGAGAGAAGTCGTGAGTGTTACTTATATGTTCGCAGTAGGTACAGGCCAGATTAATTATTTAAAAAAAAGTTAAAAACTATAACTCGACTACGCAAAGTATATATGCGCCTATATTACCCGGGACATTGTTATGAATCTATTGATACCGCATTCATTTAAATCGGATCTGTAGTTTAGGTGCTACGATAGAATAAGCATACACATACACATAGACTGCCAAAATCACAACTCATCATTTTGGCTTCGCCATTGTCGTAAAAACAAAATACACCTAGTAGTAGTTAGTATATAACTATTTAAACTAAGTTAAGTTCACCGCTAACGAATTTTTAGATTATGTAATAAGACGTATTTAAATAATAAATATTTACTATCTATCCAAGAATGATACGCGAGGCTATAAAAATTAAAAAGTACCCTAATTTTAACCGAGAAGGTGGCTGGGTGCTGCCATCTAGTTGGGATCCAATAATTAACAAAATAAAATGTAATTTAAAATCACGGCGGCTTCAAGATACTGTTAGTATGTTTTGCGTGGATCGGAACACAAATAATAATTGAAGAATCTTCGGGTAGTTTGAACAACTTCAACAAATAGGACAGTTGACACCTCAGTCCTCCCGTGACCACGGCCGCTGGAAAGTAGCCGAAACGTCGGGAAAAAGAAAAGTGCACCGCGACACAATCCGTAAGTGTTTAAAACAATGAACGATATTCGCGTAAGCATAAGAGATCAATATTTACTATCTGTTAAAAAATAATAATAACTAGCTTTGTTATAACCGAGTTATAACCACCTATCACCTCCACCATCAGACCCTGAATGTGGAGAAAAGACAAAAGTGCTAATCAAGTCTAGTCATACGAGCCCATACTCGATGGGGTTGCATGCATGCATGCATGCATGTTTATTACTGAGATCCTTGTGGGAATTGTTGGAATATTAGGGCCCCCAAAGGTAGGTCTCCGGCCGAGGTGCTATGCTCGGCCAGGCAGAAGCCCACTTGTAAGCGTTTCAGACGTTCTATATTATAGCGCCGAACTTTGAAAACTTCGATAGCGCGATTCAGGATTGTGGCGCTAATCGGTCAGCCACATCACTTGGTCAGCCACGTCAAAATAAAAAATAAAACTAAAAGAGGTTATAGCATCAAGGCTTATACGTGGCATGTGCACAATGTTTGAACATTTTTACCACGGAGGAAGAAACTTACATAATATTATGCGTGCAAAATTTCAGCTCAATCGGAAATCGGGAAGGGGGTCAAATTAAACTCGAAAGATTTGGTTACACATAAAGGGACAGGTAAAACTAAATAAAAGCTTGCAAAAGATAAAGGAAGATACGATTCTTATTGATAGGTAGTACTTTTAGGGTTCCGTACCCAATAGGTAAAAACTATTACTAAGACTCCGCTGTCCGTCTGTCTGTCATCAGGCTGTATGTCATGATCCGTGATAGCTAGACAGTTGAAATTTTCACAGACAATGTATGTCTGTTGCCGCTATAACTATATAAATACAGAATTAAATTTAAGTGGAGCTGCCATACAACAACATTGTTCTTTTTTGCTGTTTTGTACGGAACCCCTTACACTTGGACGGAGGAGGAGGAGGCATCAATGATTGTTATATATGCAAAAGTTGTTAATATACAGAATGTCCGGTAATTAATGGATAACCCTGAAATGTCTTATAGTAGAACTTATGGCCGTTCAAAAAAAAAAACAAAAAAATCTATCATAAGTTGTACGCAAGTGAAGTTTTATTTAGAGAAAAGTCTATTTTTTAGTTTATTTTAGTTTTTTGAACACTATGACCAGAAATTAATAAATTACATCGGTTTTTTTACTATAAGACATTTCAGGGTTATCCATTAACTACCGGACACCCTGTATATTAACAACTTTTATAAGTATACACTTAGTATTAACACGATCGCGACACAATGTATATTCAGAGTCCGATAATAAGAGCTATTATGATAGTGAGTGAGAAATCGACCTTATAATAATATATAAATATATATATTTACCATGACCCCTATGCTATATATATATAGGGGAAGGTCTTTTATACCGTTTCAAGAGAAAAATATTTTGTATCAATAATTACAATTTTTATAAAAATATTATAACCCGACTACGTAAATTATAGTGTCTATATTACCCGGGCTATTATTTCAAATCTATTGACACCTCATTTATTGAAAGCGGACCAGTGTTTAGGTGGAACAGACGTTAGGTGGTGGAATAGGCGGCCAAAAGGTACCACTCCCATTGGCTTCGCCGTAGTCGGGTAAAAATAGAATATTTGACATTGCAAGAAAAAAAAGTAAACTATTGCTTCTCGCGAAACGTAATAAAAAATCACTCAGTATAATTTATATATTCTTTGTCTATGGGCCAATATTAATAAGAGGTAACAGACTAGCTCCCTTACTAATAAAACTATTTACACAACGAATAATTCAAACAACGTTGCTGTCTTTGTCGGATACGTTGGAAATGTCACATGATATAAAAAGATAGCAACGTTATTTAAGTTATCCGGTGTGTAAATATTTTTATTAGTAAGGGGGGTAAGAATATAAATAAGGTTTTAAAAAATCAATTACAGAAACTTCAAGGAACTGCTTACGTCGCTCATTGAATACAAAAAAAATACAAAAAAAATACAATACAAATCAAAAATTAAAAAAAATATTTTTTTACCAAAATAGTGATTTAATCGCTAATCACTTTACTTTATCTTAAAGTTATTAGCGATAGCGCGTCTCCTGTACGTGTTTTTTATGAAACATTACACAAAACATCGAAACATTGGGGCGTGGCTATACACATTTGTGAAGGAATATACAATGTTTTTGTCTTACGAGACGGACAGAAAACATTCCCCGCGCGGGTTCATTTCTTAACTACTGTTACACCACTCGCATGACCATTAAACATAGAAATATAGAAGCCTCTCTAGACCACCTGTGTTTTCTCCTAGATTCTGCATCTGCAATCGCTAAAACTGCGAGTGCTTACGTCTTTCTCATCGGAACTCATGATTTTGTCTACACAAAATGTTTTGTTTCAATCAAAAACATTTTGTATTACAGGAGACAGCTTGTGTATGAAAACAAATGTTTTTGTTTCATGTTTTCTGTAAAATGTTTTAAAAAAACTCGAGCAGGAGACGTGCCTTTAGCTGAAGACACCAGTAATTTTCGTGTAATTTCTGACTGAATTAGATAACCGCCCTTTTTGAATTTTAACGGTTAGCGCCATAAATTCAGTGCAAAACTACCATATTATGAGTCAAAATCAAACTTCACGCACGTCAGTTTCATGGAAAACGTCCACAATCCCACAAAAGAAAGGATATTGAGATAATTGTTCTGTACAAAAGAACCATATTTTGGAAAGTTTATAATGCATAGTTTGCAATCCAATGTCAAGTAAGTATTTTTACAATGTTTACTACAACAATGCCTTATTTAAAAATACGTGCTTTTTCATTCCAATATCAAAGAAAATTTGATAATAATTGTAAAATAAAAGTGCCATATTTTAGAATACGGTTAGTCCCAATCTCACTAGTGCCTGTAATTAGTGTTAATCGTTTATCTAGATAAACAGGAAGTTCAGTTCACACCGAAATGATACAATACGCGACCACGCACTACATTTTTAGAATATATACCTATTCAAAATTCAACTTTATTCACTTCACAAAATAAAAATATACTGCACATGCGCTGTACAGAATTGATTGTTATATCTGAAGTTGCTTTGATTTTTTGATTGAAGTTTGATTGAAGTTGCTACAGATTTTAGTAAAAATTTCAAAGCAATATAAAGGCCTTGAGCCTTCACCAAAAGGCAAACGTTTTTCTAATGCATTCCCCAAAATATCCAACGTTTCCGTTTGGTTTACTTATTACAAGCTACTTTTTAAATCATAAGGTGGCTGAAATGAAAGCTTTTGTTTAATAATGTAAATTACTGATAATGCCAACTCGTATGCCGGTGCACATATACCTTCTACTTATCTTAATTTAAATTTAGCCATAAACTTGTTTGTTGGGTCAAAAGGAACCCTTATAAATTGATTACACCAAGTCACGTTATTTACTTTCTCCAAGTAATCGTCAAGCTCCATACCCTATTTTCCGCTTCGTATATCCTTGAGATGATATAACCAAGCCGTTAATATCTATTGTTAATTGTTTTAAAGACCTAAAAGCTTACTCTTTCGGAGTTAAATGAAAAATCGGAAGGAGTAATGTACCTTTGATTTCGTTCGGTAGTAATTACTATTATTCATGGTATTCTTTTTATTAACTACAGTTACTATTTCCGTATCAATCGCAAGCATTTCCAAAGCATTCTGGTTAATATTAGGATAAATATTACATTTCAAACCCTGTTCCAAAAGTGTTATGTTATCCTTGAAAAATTGGACATTGTTTTTGAGGTGAAAGTGAACTCGACTGTGCATATTAGTTTTGACATAACATAATATAATATGAAACAACATTTAGATGCTTACACTGCTGTTAGTTCAATATAGAGTCTTGCCTGTACGGTAATGGTCACTGATTTTCAATAGTTAATAGAATAAAAAGAACTTTGCGAAAATCCAGAAATATTATGCGAAAAAATACCCACAACCTGCAAGAAAATAGATATTATGTGAGTGCATGCATAAGTATGTGTAAAGCTTTCCCTCCCTCCTCCCACAATGCTTATATGCGTACACTCAATAACAAGATCGCCAACGCCACCACCACACAAGCAACTCGACGCGTTTTTCACTCCGACACCGGACCATCGATACTCAGGAAGTTTAGTCTGTAAACAAAGTGCAAGGGTGTGGGACCTTGCACGATCTTGCTGACATTGTTGCTTGTGAGGTGGTGGTGTTTGCACAATCTTGTTTTTGAGTGTACGCATAAGCAATGTGGGAGAAAGGAGGTGTTTTACGCATGCTTATGCGTCCACTCACAAATTTGCTTGTAGGTTGTGGGTAGTTTTTCGCAGTTACTTTTACGTTCAGCATAAGCTTTATTAAGATAAAAATTTATTAAATTCCATTTCTTTTTACTAAAATGAGTTTTAGTTTTGGAATAATTCTTGAAATATTTGTTCATATTTTCAATGCAAAAATGGCAAATGTGTTTTTTTTTTTCGTGTAGATTAATGGTCCTACAGTGAGATTATTTTCAAAATGGTGCTCATCAATTGACGAACGTAACTGTATATTAACATTATAACATTAAAACATAAAAACATTAAATACAATAAAGAAACGGTTTTATTTTGATTTGTGACCCTTTTGTATTCAACAAACGATGTGTAAAAGCTTAGGCAAAAAAAAAAGAAATTCTAAAGAAAAGAACTGGTATGAATGAATCTACGGCGATCAGTCTGACGGCGATTTTTCGGTTTTTTCGGTGTTTGACCTCAAATTATTGAATTATTATTATTAAAAATTATTTGAAATCAGTTGTGAGGTTAACAACCTCAGTGTCGTAGAAGGTGCATGTGTTTTACTATGTATTTTTTTTCGCCAGTTATCATTATTTTTCTGCCTAAACGTCTTTACATATAAGCAGAAAATCATGTGATTTATGCTTGTGTAATTGATTTTACTAAACATTTTTAAAAAATAAATTATTACTAGCTTTTGCTCGCGGCTCCGCCCGCGTCGCAGGTTCGAATCCCGCCGAAGGACAACTTTTTATATGGATTATTATCGTTATGGATGTGTATTAAATATGTGTATAATAATAGGTCTTTACCTATGAAATTGCCGTTCGTGTATCTGCAGTATTGGTCATTTCAAATCAAAATAATTTTTGTTTGGCTAAGAATTCTAATTTCAAATTAATTTTATTTTAAAAACATGGAATTCTTTTTCCAAAAGTAATAATTTGTTTATTGATTAGTGTTACATTTTCATCGCATTTCAATCTTTTTCATCATCATAGATACGTTAAAAATTCGAGTAATTATGGAATATGAGTACCGTCGTGGCAGCAACGCGGCACAAGCGGCACGCAATATCAACGACGTTTACGGAGCTAACACTACAAACAAACGCACCACCTGTTATTGGTTTGCTCGCTTCCGTTCTGGAAATTTCGACCTGAAAAATGAACCTCGCGGTCGTCCGAAGACTTTGGTCAACAATGACGAATTAAAGGCGATTGTGGAAGCTGATGATACACAATCTACGGCTGAATTAGCAGCAGCTTTCGACGTTAGCGTCAAAACAATATTGGTCCATTTACGTCAAATTGGCAAGGTAAAAAAGCTTGATAAATGGGTGCCCCACGAACTCAATGATCGCCAGCGCGAAGTACGCATCGAGACGTGCCTTGCACTGCTCTACAGACACACAAATGAAGGAATTTTGAACCGCATTGTTACCTCCGATGAAAAATGGATTCTGTTTGATAACCGCAAGCGCTCAGCAATTTGGTTGGATCCTGGTTCAGCACCTAAACAATGCCCTAAACGAAAACTTACCCCTAGAAAAGTGATGGTCACTGTTCGGTGGTCTAGCGCCGGTGTGATTCATCATAGCTTCTTACCAAACAGGGTGAGCATTACTGCTGATGTGTACTGTGAAGAACTGAACCCAATGATGGAGAAGCTGGCACATCTCCAACCAGCATTGGTCAATCGCTCGTCTCCGCTGCTCCTGCACGACAACGTGCGACCTCATACTGCACAGCAGACGGTCTCCAAGTTTCAAGAACTGGGGTTGGAAGCTCTCCGTCATCCGCCCTACTCACCAGACCTTGCGCCTACAGACTACTACTTTTTCCAGAATTTGGATAACCTCTTGGCGGGAAAAAAATTCAATACCCGAGAGGCAGTACAAAATGCCTTGAAGAATTTGTTGCCTTCCGTCCAGATGATTTCTTTAAGAAGGGCATCAATAAACTGCCACTGCGTTGGCAAAAATGCATTGATTGCATGGGTGATTACTTCAATTAATACAAATCAAAAATACATGAATAGAATTCGTTTTAATTATTCATACAAAACGGCAATTTCATAGGTAAAGACCTAATATACTAAGGCGGGTCAATAAGTCCGTGACTTTTTGAATTTCTAACCTCCTTACTGAAAAATCAACACTACTCCTATCAACAGGCATCTGTCAGTTGACTCCTATCAAAATTTGAACTTGCTGCGTCAGTTAGTTTGTGTTTTACAGCTATCTTTATCAGACTATCCAGTAACTTAAGGAAACAATGGAAAAAAGTGAATTTCGTGTGCTTATTAAGCAGTATTTTTTGCGAAAAAAAACCATTACCGAGACCAAGGCTAAGCTTGATAAATACTATGGGGACTCTGCACCATCGATTTCAATGGTAAAAAAGTGGTTTACTGAATTTCGTTGTGGCCGTACAAGCACTGAAGATGCCGAACGTCCTGGACGCTCAGTTGAGGTCTCTACACCCGAAACAATCGAAAAAATTCACAATATGGTTTTGGCCGACCGAAGATTGAAAGTGCAAGAGATTGTGGAAGCCATAGGCATCTCGCATGGCTCAGTGGTTTCAATTTTGAATGATCACTTGGGCATGAGAAAGCTTTCCGCAAGATGGGTGCCGCGTTTGCTCGCAGTCGACCACAAACGCAATCGTGTAACAACTTCACAGGAAGGTTTGGCGTTGTTTAATCACAATATGGAGGAGTTTTTGCGCCGTTTTGTAACCGTGGACGAAACATGGATCCATCACAATACACCAGAGACCAAACAACAGTCAAAACAGTGGGTTTCTAAGGGTGAATCGGCGCCAAAGAAGGCCAAGGTGGGTTTGTCAGCCAATAAAGTTATGGCAACTGTTTTTTGGGATGCACGTGGGATAATCCACATTGACTATCTTCAAAAGGGAAGAAAAATTAATGGGGAATATTATGCCAACTTATTGGACCGCTTCAATGAGGATTTGAAAAAAAACCGACCTCATTTGGCCAAGAAAAAAGTTCTTTTTCACCAAGACAATGCAAGGGTGCACACATGTGCAGTTGCCATGGCAATAATCCATGAATTGGGCTATGAATTGCTCCCACATCCACCCTATTCTCCAGATTTGGCTCCGAGTGACTACTTCTTGTTCCCAAACCTGAAAAAATGGCTCGGTGGAAAAAGATTTGACTCCAATGATGAAGTCATCTCGCAAACAAAGGCCTATTTTGAGGACCTCGACAAATCATATTTTTGGAAGGGATAAAAAAATTGGAGAAGCGTTGGACAAAGTGTATAGAGCTCAAGGGGGACTACGTTGAAAAATAAAATGATTTATTTATCAAAAAATCTGTGTTTTATTCCAAAAGTCACGGACTTATTGACCCGCCCTCGTAATAAAAATCTTAAATATATGTATAGTATAAAAAGTATTAAATATAATATCTCCGTTGTCTGGTACACACAAGTTCTTCGAGAACTTACCACGGGACCAGATAGACTTGGTGTGAAGCGTCCATAGATATTATTATTATTACTGTATTTTTCGGAATAAAATAAGCATATGTAGCTTATATGGTATGGTAGTAGTTTGAGACATAGCTTAAACTACTACCATACCAAATTTCATCAAAATCCGTGAGCCGCACTGGTCTAGTTGGATATTGAAATTGTCGAAACTATGTAGCAACCATAGAAAAATGATTGGTCTCGGCGCTCGACAAGATACCACGCTATCTAACAACAACAGCTCCGTGAGTGCGGCAACTCGCTATTGTAGTGTGGGCTTATGATATCATTGTGTGTAAGACAATTTCTGGTGTGCGTGAATTCGGTACGTACATCTGACACGAAGATTTCAATGTGACGGGTTAGGACACGCCGACTTCGGCGTACTATTTGTTGCATTTTTCAAGAACGCCGGCGGTATCTAGTCGAGCACCGAGACCAATAATTTATCTATGGCAGTAACTTACAATGATAGAGATTAAAAACGAATAATCCTTCGAGATTATAGAGCATTAGCTAACATCCTCAAGACATTATGCAATTGATTATGTAATAGAGAGTCACTTTGTGGAATAGCTAAGTTGGTTATTGTATTTATCAATGACAACATAATAAGCAATATAAATCAAAAGCGCAAAACCCAAGTCAAGTAACAAACACAATATACTTACAACTTAGCAACGGTACCCACGAGAGTATTTTTGTCTAGCGACAAAAAAACTGCACTGAGCTGAAAATCGAAGTGTCAATAATATAAAACATTATAATATTTACGCACATACCAAAGACTACCCGCCTTAAAAATATGAGTAATCCAAATAATACGAACATAATACAGTTTTATACATATGACATTATTTTAATAGCAACATAGTGATGGTGCCGCAGCTTACTAAGGATCACCATCGGCTGGTCATCGCCAAGTTTGGCAAAGGCATCGATGACGAGCAGTTGATAGAGTACTCCTACAGAGTCTACTTCACCGTGAGTATTCCTCTTTTATAATTTACAAGCCTTGGCCCGTCACTCGGCCCGCGCAATTCCTAAGGGAGCACTGTACTTTTTTGGGATGAAAAGTAGCCTATGTGTTTATCCAGTGCCTAAACTACTACTATACCAAATTTCATCAAAATCACTTCAGTAACTTCTGCGTGAAAGAGTCACACATCCATCCATCCATACATCCATCATCACAAACTTTTCGATTTCTAATAGTAGTAAAATATACTTTTGAGACGATCTCCGAAATAGGTATCATTGTAGTGGAATTTTAGCTTTTACGTTACCTGTTCCGTTTTCGTCTGCTTACATTTTAAAGCTTAAAGTTTTGCCACCTGTTATTTATATTTATTCCTTGCACTTAGGTATACTTACAAATACAAATAAAATATCACACAGATAATCTCAATCGCATGCTTGAAAGTAGTATACATACTTCCAGTTCGCGGACTACATGAAGGCATTTGACTACAACAGCGGCATCGAGCTGGTGTACGACTTCACGAACGCCGACATCCGGAGCCTTCTGACTCACGTCGACCTGATGGAGCTTAAGAACATATACATCAGTCTTATGGTAAGTGCTGTAACCGTCATTGTCAACATTATCATCTTACTCTTCTTTGGGCTCAGTACCCAAAGGGTGGTCGGGCAGGCCGTAACCTAACCTCTTGCATGCCAGGACATGTCTATGGAGGGTTCCGTAACTATCAACGCGAAATAGGTTTTCGTTGAATTACTCAAAAGTTATTGCGATAATTTTCCTAAAGAGTTTTTAGCATGATCTATCAGCATGGCAACTGACATGTTTCGATCTCCTACAGTTTAGAAATGCAAACTTATAAACCCCTTTGGAGGCCGATTACTCGAAAATTGTTGACTTTAAAAAAGTCATGAATCAATCCTTACTGTATTTTAAAAGACCGATTCAACGATACTCCACACGATGGGGTAAAAATATTTTTCATCCCCACTTCACAAATATGGAGAGCTACCCAAGTAAGAATTTATTGTCGTACAATAGTTTAGTAAACGTTATTATTACCAAATATTACCAAAGGTAAGTCATACTAACGTTTTCATAACGTTTATTAAAGGGCCTCATTTATACGACCAACGTCGTTGTATAATTCTTTGTCTTCGTTAAAGTCATTCAAAAGTCGTGTGAACGATAGGAAATTAGCACTTTCATCGCACAGTAGTTTAATCATAAATTTACAGTGACTCGTTTTGTCATATTGGGGTCGTACAGGTGGTTTGAATTACTAAAACCGTTTATTTGAGTCAACTTAAACAATACCTGTACGACTGTTTTTTTTCTCTTGTTAGTGGTGGATTTAGTTACTTGTGGTTTTCGGCAACAGATTTTGAGTGCAAAATAAGTATTTCCAAATATTATGAAATAATATATATGAAAACGATACAGTTAAATCTATTATGTGTAATATTATTATCGTCCTAGCTGCCTCGACACGCGTTCTTCTGTCTCGACTAATAAATAAATAAAAATGAGGCCTATTCATTCATATACATACCGATCATTTTTCTGAAGAAGAAGCGCATAAGAATAATATAATATTGATATGTACATTTGCTTTTAATTAATTTTTAATCCTATTATTCTACTACTATAATTATAAATGTGAAAGTTAATAGTACAGTGTTCCTGTGGTATACTGTATTTACGCAGGCGGAGCCGTGGGCAAATGCTAGTTTTTAAATATTTTCTTGGCTACATTTATAACCAACAACTTAAATATTAGACCACAGCATAAGATATATTTTTCCCATTAAATCGGGCACAAGTTGAGTAGCTGGCATCACAACTTTTCAGGCACAGTAGAATTTGTCACATGTAAGTCAATTGTCACTTTACACACTACAATAATGAGTTGCCGCATTAACGAAGCTGTTTTATTACGGTATATACGGTCATCTAGTCGAGGGAGTGAGACCAATCTTTGGTGTTATTATGTTTTATTTTCTTATTCTGTCTTTTTTATCGCTTCCTTCTTTGCGTCTATAACTTTTCCTATCTCTTCTACTATCTCTGATCCCGTCATGAAATCTTCCTTGTCTATGACTACCAGTGAGTGGAGAGTCACGCGTACCGTCACCGACCACACTCGCGTATGTCGCGAGTTGAGGTCCCGCCAAGGCCCTGGCCCCCCACTCTTCAGCTGCCCTGTTTAAGTTGCGATCTCACTAGTAAGGACTACTGTGTCCTTTTTATAGAGATAATTGATTTTCAAATTACAGAAAACCATTTTAGTATTGTAAAACTAATGCAAGAAAAGCTGATGCTATTACAACATAGAAATATAATAATTATTCTTCCGACATTTAGAATTAATACTAATGCTAATCTGTTTAACTATAGGATTGAAACATACAATAATCTTCTGTATATGAACAATATGCAATACAACTATTAATATTTATTAGACGCAAATCGCACTCTCTACTATAATAAAAAATATTTTTCTTTTAAAAATGGTACACTAAACAATATGGGACTCAAAAATATTGTAACTCGCCTAAATACACTGATTGGATATATTAATAAATATAACTTTATGAACGGTGTTAATGATAATGTATATAAAGACGATGACGATATGAACGATAAGAATGATAACGCAGTAACTGCAGTAACCAGTAATGACAATACATTTTTTCGAAACTAAATATTTTATATAATGCATCAAAATATATGTGGCCTAATTAATAAATCTGATTTTCAACTATAATTCTACAAAACTTCACATCGAATAATAAACATATTGACATTATTTGTATCTATGAACATTTTATGTGCAAAAAGGACGAAAACAATTTAAATCTTCTAAACTATGGGATAGTATGCCATGGTCATGAATATGAAATAATTAATGTATCGTCTTTCTGTGTAACAAACATGTTATAATTTAAAGATGCTATCGAACAAATTAGCTTTTCTGATGTGTATGTGACGGACGATGTCAACTAAGCTTATCGCTCTTTTATTCACATTGTATTACTATTTCATAATCTGTGTTTTTCTAATAAACTGATAAATGTTAATAATAAAAGAAAACCAAAATGGGTTTCTAGAGGAATACGCACATGTAGCAAAAAGAAAAGACAACTTTTATGGGCGTATATATTATCTATTACGGAAATAAATAAATCAGCACTCAAGAATTTTTCTTTAGATAAAAAAAAAATTAAGCAGACGAAACGAATACAAAATAATTTCTCTATAAAAATGCGACGAATAAATCAAAGGCAACATGGCAAGTAATTAATAAAAACAGAAAACAATATCCGACAGAAACGGCACAGCACATTGTGAAAGAAGGAATTTCGATATCTGATGGCCAACACTTAACTAACTTATTTAATAACCACTTTCTGGATTATATAAAAAAATGTAAAGTAGGCACTAGCCTCGTCACGTATTCGGTGCCACTCAGATTGAGAACTCTATATTTATTTCACCAACAACACCTGAAAAGATAATTAAAACTATCCAATCTCTGAAAAATACAAACATTGTTGGAATAGATGGTATACCAACTAAGATTATTATATTAGAAGATTATATTCTTTGCTTCTCCATTAAATCACATAACTAATTTAGCAATATCTAAGAGCACATTTCCCGACGATTTGAAGATTTCTATCATAAAAACCATTCATAAGAAAGAAGATAAAACTAAATTACCAAATTACAGGCCTATTGCTCAACTGCCTATATTTTCCAAAATAATTGAAAAAATATTGTATGAGGACATTTGCAGTTTTTTTGAAAAGTATGACATTTTAGCAAAATAACAATTTGGTTTCCGCAATAATAAAACATCACTAAGGCAGGCATGACTTTATAGATTTAATAATGACTTCTGTTGATAAAAGACAACAAACGTGTGCTCTAGTCATGGATATGACGAGCGCATTTAATCATGTGACTCACAAAATACTACTCTCGAAGCTCTATGCATACGGTATTAGAGGGACGGCTTATAAACTACTGGAAAGCTATCTTAGCAATAGAAAACAGCATATGGCTATCTCAAAAATATGTAAGAAAACTAAAACTAAAAAAGAGTACCTATCGGCATGTACAGACGTAGAGTTGGGTGTTCCTCAAGGAAGCATTCTCGGGCCTCTGCTATTCATTATATACAGGGTAACAGGAAAAGTCGACGTAGATCCGTTAAGGGCGTGTAGTTAGCATCGTTTCTAACTGATTTGGCTATGAAACACCCTATCCTAAACCTAACCGTTTTCGAGACACTCGACTTTAATTTTTTTTCATAAATTTGCCGAATTTTTAGATATTTGATTGTATACTATGAAATTTAGTTGTCAAAATCGCATTATTTTTTGCTTTTTACAACTATGACAAGATGCCTTATGACTTCAATAACCAAAATTGTAAGTAAATTAACTTAACAGGTCGTACTAAGACATTGAAAGTTAAAAAAAGTAATATTTATTTATTAAGTTTATTTTTCTTTAAAGGATATCCAAAAAAAATATTATGGAAGATGTTCTGCATGTATGGGGGCACATGAAGAGTCTGGTGTATAGTGAGCCCAACCTGATATCATCTGTACAAGAATTGAGAACTAGAATAATTAACGCGGCGAATGAAATAAGAGGCAATTTAACTACTGGCGTAGTGAAAAGTGGACTGAGAAAAATACTGCGAAAATGTGTGCAAAACAAGGGTGGTCATATTGAACATGAAATTTAAACATGTGTTATTAAGTAATAAATGTTATTGTGTACTTATTTATTGTTTTATTTTGTTTTCTGGGGTCAAGGGTTAAATTAAACGTAATCAACTAATGTAAGTTTTTACCTCCTTAGTTGCCGTTGAAGCTAAGTTTTTTGCACCAATTCCAATAAAATCTTTGATTGTTATACCTTATTGGATAGCTGATAAAACGTAGATATTTTAAAGTAGATCTGCAGAACATCTTTCATAATATTTTTTTTGGATATCCTTTAAAGAAAAATAAACCTAATAAATAAATATTACTTTTTTTAACTTTCAATGTCTTAGTACGACCTGTTAAGTTAATTTACTTACAATTTTGGTTATTGAAGTCATAAGGCATCTTGTCCTTGTTGTAAAAAGCAAAAATTGATGCGATTTTGACTACTAAATTGTATATTATACAATCAAATATCAAAAAATTCGGCAAATTTATGAAAAAAATTTAAAGTCGAATATCTCGAAAACGGTTAGGCTTAGGATAGGGTGTTTCATAGCCAAATCAGTTAAAAACGATGCAAAATACACGCCCATAATAGATCTACGTCGACTTTTCCTGTAACCCTGTATATAAATGACCTTCCAAATTCAATTGACTATCCTTTAATATTATTCGTAGATGACAGTATAGCACTAATTTAATGTAATGTAATATATTGACATACGAAAATGAAATTAATAGAGCAATGACTAGCCTTAAAATATGGTTAGAAAATAATTATTTAATACTCAATCCGAAAAAAACTAAAATTATGCACTTTCGACAGAATACTTCAATGCCGAAAGTAACTCTTAAGTATGAAGATGAAATTATTGAATCTGTTGCTCTTACAAAATTTCTAAGATTATTAATTGACTATCAACTCGACTGGAAGCCTCATACTGAAAATTTGTGTAGTAGAATAAGCAGTTTTATTTTTGCTTTAAGTAGACTATCTAAAGTAGCCAGCATAGAAGCTGTGATAACAGCTTATCGAGGTTATGTTGAGTATGTATTGCGGTACGGAATTATCTTCTGGGGCAACTCAACAAATAAGATACTGGTATTTAAAACCCAGAAGAGATGTATCAGAGCCATGCAAGGACTTAAGTCAACTGATAGCTGCAAGCCAATCTTCAAACAAACGAATATCTTAACCTTGCCATGAAGTAGCACTGTACGTATTTCTAAATAATCATCGATTTATTTCCTTTTCTGAAAGAAACCCTAAAAGAAAGTACAGAAATGAACATAGAATATGTGCAATATCAAGCAAAACGGGACTATGAAATAGTAGCTTTTTTGGTATGGCACATAGAATATTTAATAAAATTCCGAATGGTTTGAAGACTTTGCCAGTTAAGTCTTTTAAAAAACGTTTGACATTGTTGCTTAATGGAAAGTCATATAACTTTTTTTTTTATTTATTTATTTACCGTTAAAACAAAAATACATGTAAGACATTGGTATTACAATATCATCAAGAAACCACAGAGGTTTGTATAGATGATACGTATTACAAGTTGCACCAAGTTATAGGTAATTAAGTGTAAGGTAAATATTATAAAGTAATATTAGTTTATGATAAGCATAATGGCATTTAGGCATAATGGAGAATAGGAGCTATGCATTATATCGTGTGCTAGAAAAGTGTTTTTTAATTTATTTTTAATATTATTGGGTTTTAAAGAACATCGCAGCTCAAGAGGTAAGTTGTTGATAGGCCGGGGGACGAGGTACTGCGTCGTTCGCTTGCCGTACACATTATTCAGACCTATCGTACACAACCGGTTCTGAGAAAAAGCTCGTGTATGTACAGAATGATCTATTTTGCTCTTTAGAGACTCATTAAAATAATTGTCTTTGAGAAGCATGTATTGCACTAGGTTTTATACTGGCATAATATGACAGAAGTTAAATAGTCCATTTTCATCGTTATTAAACTGTTGTTTAAGTTTAGGCGAGACGATTGTTTTGAGTAATTTCAATTGCAATTTATAAATGCTATTTATATATATATACTCGGTTACTGAATTTCTAAATGACAAGGCCCTGAAATAGTTGGCCATGTTTAATATTTTACACACATAATGGTTTTGTTTTTATTTCTTTTGACATGTGTATATCTATTAAGCGTTACATTTGTATACTATTATATATTTGTATACCTTGAAGAAGGTAGAAATGTAATGGAACTATTTATTTTTAAGTTTTAACACCTGTAACATTGTATTGTATACCTGTATTTCGCAAATAAATATTATTTCTATTTCTATACAATAAACGCGATTTTTTGCCGTTTTGTACGGAACCCTTCGTGCGCAAGTTCGACTTGCACTTGGCCGGTTATTATACAATTTAATTAATATTATATCTAGCTATAACCCGCAAACAAATACCCATAACTTGCCAGCAAAAGTGTGAGTGCATGCTTACACGTGCATGCGTAAATCACCTTCCTTTTCCCACACTGATTATGCGTAGACTTAGAAAAAAGATAGTGCATACACCACCACCACACAAGCAACAATGTCAGCAAGATCGTGCAAGGTCACTTTCACATTTATGCGAAGGTTGTATGCGCAGGTTGGATGCGCGGGATATTGCTAGATATATTAATAAACTAGAGATCGCCCTGTGGTCGAAATTCGACCATAATTTTTAGTTTATGTTAAGTTTAAAAAATTTAAATTTTTTAGTTACAATATTTTGCCTCTTAGATATGCAATAAAATATGTTATATATAGTTGCTGGCCGTAGACTATTTTAGTCCCGAACCCCCAAGGGTAACTATACTATGGTGTGCGGTGTGGTGTGTGGTGGTGTGGTAGCGAAAATAATTTTAAACTATAATTAAAGTAATAATTAAAAGAATATAAGTACAGTTCCATTAAAATTACGAAAAATAAAAAAAAAACAAGAATATTAATTAATACACTACGTGTGAGACTGTGTGAACTTCTACATACGTGTGTGTTTCTGATATTTTCATTAATTTAATGTATTTTGCGAATGCGAATGCGAAAAAAAAACTCACAATTAGCACTCTGGACAGAATATAACTTTTAATACTTTGATTAGTTCAACATATTACCTACAATTCATATATTGTTGGTTAATACTCTAAGATATATTCTGATGCAGGTCAAAGATTTAGCACACTGTACTTGAAATTTTCGCGATGACTTATGTCAAATCCCATACATTTTTGATTTCGAACTTCGCCGTTGAAATTATCGAATGATCCTTGACTAAAGGCCCTGCTTATTTAAACTATTTAATTATTTTTATTATCCTCATAATTATTGCCATCGTCTACCTATTTCTTTCCTCACTACTAGGTCAAGTATTTCATCAATGTAAGGATGATTAGATTATGATTTCAATGACATACATAATTTGTATGTTGTATAATATTATTAAACAGCTTTTTTCCAAAATCAATTACAGAAACTTTGGGCACATGATTTACTGCTTAAATATAAAGCGGTTTAGGCAAAAAAAACTTGAACCCCAAAAAAAAACTTGTAATAAAACGAATCTACGGCGTTGAGGTCATTGATCTCATACACACAGCTGATTTCAAAACGAAATTTTTTTGTTAAAAAATACACTTTTGCGAAACGTTGTAAAATTATTTCTGCACCAAAACTTGTGTAAAAAAATTCACAGTCACAAAATCGTGCAAGCAGCGTCATTGTATATTACTTATTATATTTTGTGTTAAAACTTTAACTTTTATTTATCAGGAATGCCATGGGATTCGAGTGAAAAAGATCCATGTCATCACATCCTCCAAAGTGATAGATACACTGCTGGCCTTCTTCAAACAGGTGCTGAAGAGGAAGATCATAGACCGAATTTCGATACACAGAAGTGTAGATGGTCTCCGAGATTATTATCCTATGGATATCCTTCCGAAGGAGTACGGTGGCACTGGCAAGTCGCTACAAGAGCTACAAGGTGTGTATTCTATAATTATTACCTTGTATGCAATATTTGTTTGAAAACGTAAACTGGAGTTGATCGTATTTATTTATATTGAGCTATATCTATGTTAATTAATTAATAGTTATTAAATAATAGGTGCGTACTATCTAAGGGTTTAAGGTATATTTCATAATCTACTGATAAGTGACGATAGTTTATATTAGGTATGTATGTTTTGTCTCTGTTGCTCTATATAAAGTAAGTAGCGACAAAACTGCCGAATAAGCTATCGAACAGTATTCTCTAATCTAATAATTACTCCCCTACACCACACTTCTATGTTCCGAGGTAGCTTCAGACCTGATAATGGGATCCATGAATGGGAATCGAGGGAACTCTTCGAAATTTATGGACAAAAATTATGGTGATTTCTACTTTTTCTGAAGTAGTCTAAGCATATTATGCTACCAAAAAGTAAGATATTGCACCAAGGTATACCCCGGATCCAAAAGTACTAAACAGAAATCCTGACTCCTTAAAGATACATGTTTGAGGATTTCGGTGTTGTAAAATAACTGCAACCATATGCCACTATGTCAATAACATTAATCATCATCATCAACACCATCACCACACCATAAATCATCACATTATGATGATATAATAGGTACTTCTCATAGTATTTTACACCGACACGAATATTTTTGAACATTAGTAATTTATTTGCCGTATGTGAACCTATTTGCAAAATTGTTTTGTTGTTGTAAAGGCTTTAATTCGAACTTTGTCCCTTGTTTGTCATCAGAGTGGTGACTCCACTCTGATGACTAAGGGAATCATGATGAGGGTGATGTGATGTGATGTGAGGGAGATGATCCATGATAAATCGAGGGAACTCTTCGAAATTTATATGAACACATATAGTGATTTCAACTTTTTCTGAAGTATTCCAAGCATATGCTACCAAAAAGTAAGCTTTTGTACCTGGATCCATAAGTACTGAACAGAACTCCTGAGCCCTTATAGATACATGTTTGGGGATTCCGGGATTATGTAAAGAACTGCAAGCATATGTCATCATATCACTTACAGTAATCATCATCATCATCAGCACCATCTTCACAAGAAACACCAACATATTATTTTGATGATATTGGTACTCACTACTCATCAGAGTTTTGTGCTGTGATATCAATGTCTTTGATATTTTGCTATTGCTAAAATTATATTCGTGATCATCATCATCACTATACTATATTTATTTAACGCTTACTGCTACATTTTTTCGTCGACTATTACAATAGATAAAAATAATTATTTCATAATATTGTATCTAATCAATATTACTACTGGTTATTGTTTAGTAACACAGATCGTTAATGCTTATTTGGGGAAATACCACGGCCTCTCAGAAAACAGGCATAAAATAACGCTTGAGTTTGTTTTGCCGAGAGAGTGAGAATAGCGGAAGCTTTTTTGTATTTATTACTTTCTTAAAATGTGTTAATAATAATAATTTAATAAATATGACTAAAAAGAGGAAAAAAAATTAACAAAAAATTAAAACCGAATTACAAAGTAAAAATGCACAAAAAAGTATGAAATAAAACTTATTTCCTATAATTATTCCCCTTTTAAATTCGGCTATAAATTTAACCATTTCTCTACTCAATCTTCATAATTTTGAAGTTGGTACCAGCCAACTTGAACGTGAGTTCTAAAAATATTGTCTTATCAGGATGTTGTAAGAATAATTGTTATCCTCGAAAAAAAAATCTTTTATATGGGCAAGTTTGCGCTGAGCGGAGATTCACCCTTATGAGATGTTTTTTTTACTTTAAGTATGACAACAATTTTTTTTTGCCTAAATGTCTTTATATGAGCAGTAGATCATTATACCCAAAATATCCGGAGTTGATTTTGCCAAGTATGCGATACGCTTGATCAAGTTCCAATTATTTAAGCTCCAGTTTGTTTCTCTTCATTTACAATAAGAATAGAAAATGCTCCAAATATTTTATAGCATTTTACACAATGATTTCAAAACTAAGCGTCAGTTCGTAACGAGACGCGAAGCGGCGCCGCATTTTTAAGATAGCGATTCAAAATTTAACTTTATCCACTACACAAGAAGGTATACGTTTCATTGCAAGAGTTCGAATTTCGAGCTGAACCTGGCTGCGTAGCGCGGCGCCACTCTTGCAATGAAACGTGTATCTTCTGGTGTAGTGAATAAAGTTCAATTTTTAATCACTAACTTAAAACTGCAGCGCAGTGGCGTTTCGGTGTGAGCCGACTCTAAGTATGCACTATAAGTTGTGACGTACATTTGACAGAAAAAATCTTCACACAAGAAAAAATTACGCCATCTTGATTTCAGAAGATTTTGTCAATTATGCGGACTGTAACACGAATTACTTAATGTAAACGCAGAGGCGTCGCAATGTTTTATAACTGCCAGGCATACCACTGACTTTTTTGCCTATTTTCAGATCTTGTAGTCTCGTTCCTATCATCCGAAGAGTACCAGACGCATGTGGAAAGCATGGCGGACGCTCTAGTGAACGAAAGCATGCGACCGCTCGCCGAGTACAACGACAAGTATGCCGGGACCTACGGCAGCATACGCTCGCTTACACTGGATTAAAATAGCTATATACTATGTTAATTTGTAAGTTACATAGATAAATTCACACCGCATTTGGGGTCGCGGCAGTTGCTGCAAATGAGCTCTACACATGTTGGCGCTGGGCTTCACTCGGCCAACTCACCTAAATCTCAATGTCCCAAGAAATGTATAAAAATAAATCAAGTCAAAGAACACACCTACCTAGGTCTAGTTATAGATCATATATTTTACTGGGAAAACCATATTCGTCATAATTTATCATGTAATTTGTTTTATGAAAAAATAAAATAATAATATGTAATAATAAAATAAACTAGGCGAGCGACACCGAGCGATGACAAGGCAAAGCAAATCGGGTGTCTAAACCCTACACGTTGGCGCTGGCCATCACTTGGTAGCATGTATAGCTGCAATAAGAAAAGCTATATAAAAAGATATTATATTATGTACAGGTATCAGTTACCATGTGAACATTTAAACCTCATAATTTTTAAGTATTTTATGGACGTGGTGTCATTTATAATCCCTGTAGTACCCTGGAGGAAAACAATATGATGTTAAATTTATTATTGTTATTAGTTAAGATTAAGAACATATGCTAAAGTTATAAGTAATAATATAATAATAGATTAAAACATGTTATTATCAAAAAAGCGAGCTATTAAATAAAAATATGTAACAGTTTTATTGCAACCATATTTTCACCAAATAAAGCATAATGTCCAATTTCAGAAGAATTTCTATTTGCTAAGCCCATGACGTACTGCTGTACGGAAATATGTTTTCATTTTCCACGATAGATGGCGTGAATACTCCTAACAATAGTATTATTATTATTATTATGGAATTCACTTGAAGTTTTTATGATTTTTCGAAAGCCTTTGATTGTTTGCGGTGTAAGACGCGTCACTTCACTCACCATCTAAGAATCTTGTTACAATGCAAGACTAAAACAATTAATAATACAGAAGAAAATGATGACACCTTAGCATGGCATCCTGTAAGGGTCCATTATGGGTCGCTTGATTAATGATTAACTTACTACTTAGGTTTTACTATAAAATATTCTTAGCAGCAAAAACTAGTTTCTTAATCAGTGTTTAGATTTAGATGAATATTATCAATTATCTTTCTGACCTCGGTGTTATGTACAGGTTTAAATTATATACTGTCCTTAGCTATTATATTACGAGATGTTGCCCGCAACTTCCTGCACACAAAAGTAAATTCCGTAGGAATCGTACATTTTGCCATAGTAGAAAGTAGCCCTTATCGTGGTCTACTTTATACATGTCAAATGTTATCAAAATCTATTTAGTAGTTTTGGAGCATATTCAATGTAAACAAACAAAAAATCTCCCCTTTTTTATTACAATATTAGTGTAGGATAGGAGGGGGTAGCAGAAACATAACTTCTAGAGTGCTGTCTAACAGACCCACTCGGTCGGTGGTCGGTATTGGAATGGCAGTGGTAGCTTGAGCTCCCCACCTCGACCATAAGTAGTTACCCCTACCACGACACCGACATCACCCCCACGAGTGTGCATATTTATTTATGATTATAATTGTCAATACACTACTACTTTTTACTACCACTATACTAATACAATTAGTATAGTGGTAGTAAAAACCATCAACTTTATTCGATCCCGAGGGCTTAACCATCGTCAGTTCAAGGCGTTTTTGGATGAAATGTCAGCTGAATATAACGACGTAACATATTATTGTGAAGTCAGATGGCTGAGCCAAAGAAAAATGTTGAAACAGTTGAAACGGAGATAGCAGACCTTATGAAAATAAAAGATATACCACTATCTGAATTAAGTGACCCAAAATGGATATGTGACTTAGCATTTCTGGTTGATCTTACAGGCTATTTGAATGATTTAAATTTGAAACTTCAAAAACAAGGACAGTTAGTAAATTATTAATACAGCCATTTGAAAGCGTTTCAGATCAAACTACGCTTGTGGGAGTCACAGATGCTGTCTGGTAACAGTTACCATTTCAACACGCTCTCTGCGTATGAAAATATTGCTTATGCTCAATATGCTGAAGAACTCAAGTTACTGTAGGAACAATTTTCGAACAGATTTAGCGACTTCAAAAACATGGAAGACTGTTTCAGTTTATTTGCTACTCCTACAAAATGTAATGTACAAAATGCTCCAATACACTTACAAATGAAGTTGATCGAGATTCAAGAAACCTCACTTCTAAAATCCAAATTTGAAGACGTAGAGTTGTGCGATTTCTACAAAAAATACCTAGAAAAAGACAATTTTCCGCAACTTAGAAAATTCACAAGAAGATTGATTTGTGCGTTTGTCAGTACTTATAAATGCGAACAGTTCTTTTCATTAATGAAAGTTAATAAATAAACACATCGAACAAGACTAACTGACGATAATTTGTAAAATTCTTTACGTCTTTGTATCAGTGGAATTAATACAAATATCGATGGATTAGTTTCCAAATTCAAGCTCAAGTGTCTCATTGATTTCGGTGTATTTAACTTTCGTAGTTTGTAACAATTGCAAATTTAACGATTTAATTATAATGTACCATTTTTTTTTTAAATTCATTTTGTTATTTTAATAAATTGTACTATAATAACATTGTCGTATTATTTCATGTCTAATATCTATCAAAAAATATATTATCACTACTATAAAATGCACTAAGTACTTTTAAACGCGGCCCGCGAACGTATTTGCTTTCGGTGCTTTCAAATTTAAATTATGCAGACGCAGTGATAGGTCCCTGTTTACTCGCACGGTCTAAGAGTCTTATCCAAAAGGTACAGAATGCGTGCAGTAGGTATTGCTGTGACATCCCTCCGCGTGCTCACGTGACGCCTTATATAAACAACTTACGGTGGCTCAAAATGGATGGTCGCAGACAATTACACTTTGCCACTATTTTATTTGGAGTAGTAAAATTCAAAACACCGGCCTACCTATATGATAAATTACAGTGGGCGTGCGATAAACAGCTGTCAATGACCACTAGGGGATCGGACTATCTAATAATTACTCCCCTACACCGCACTTCTATGTTCCGAGGTAGCTTCAGATACCTAGCAAGCAAAGTCTGGAACAACCTTCTGCCGCCGCAATTTCGAGCTCTAAAAACAATAAATAATTTTAAATTAAAACTTAAATCTCTACTACTGAAAGAACAAATTGCAATGATGTAATAAAAAAAATATATATATATATATATATATATATATATATATATATATATATATATATATACATATATATATATATATATATATATATATATATATATATATATATATATATATATATATATATATATATATATATATATATATATATATATATCCTACTTATTTAATATTCAATTTATATAATGCTTTACTAATTGATTTAATTGCTATACTATTAATTATTATTATTTAATGAATTAATTTTTTATTACGCTGGACCGTAGTCGCCTTCAAGGTCAGGTACCAATTTTTCAGTAAAATGGTTGAGCTGTCAGTTGTACTGCCCACATCATATCTCTTATTACAACACTTTGTTCTATTTTATTTCGTAGCAATTACCTAAATGTATAAATATCTATTTTTATCTTAAGTATATTAATTATGTATAATACTGAATTACCTAAGTATGTTTAAAAATATAACATAAGATCAACATTAAACCTACCTTTCTATACTTGTATTGCGCTAGTATGTAAATAAGTTTATACTTATTTAGCAAATAAGTATTTAATAGATCTTGTTATTTATAATATTATTTATCTCGTGATAGTTGCTATGGACAGGCCTGTGGCTACTGGCTAGCGTTGCGCGCGTCTGCCCCTTGCAACATAGCTGTAGTCACTATGGGAAATGTGTGCGGGGCGTGCGGAGGGCGCGGGTGGCGTGATCGCTGCATTGTCCATAGCAGTGAGACTCACTATTAATATACATATATATATATATATATAGCATCCCATAATATAATTTATCTTTCGCTCGTTTATGTATTTATGTAACTTTCTAATGCGGTTGCTGAGTGTAAATCTGTACTTCAAATGGCAAAGCTAATGGAATCACATAATACCAGGCACTGTGGTGTTCACACCGCGGTGATACGCCTGAGTGATGTCCATTTCGGCAATAGGACATTTCACATTACGCTGTCTACCTTCCTATCCGCACGCATCTTGGCGTGCGTTAAATTTTAGCAGGTACCTACTCATTAAACAAAAAACAAAGCAAAATACTATTATATAATACTTATTTCTGTTTTTGTTATTGCGTTTCATGTTATTGTGTCTTATAGCGTAAATCTATGTATGTAATGTAATGTCTTATTTTGTCGAATAAATGTTTTATTATTATTATTATTATTATTATTATTATTTGCACGAGTTTGGCCCTCAACATCAAAGGTTGCCCATACCTGGTTTAAACAGTGAGAAATATTGGAGGTTTGGGTGTGTGTAGTTATAATATATTTATTTCAGTTCATAGCTAAGACAGAGCAACGTGTGTCGGGACGACTAGTAGATAGTAAAAACCTTATACCTACAGTTCTAATAAATAGTTTACCTTTAAGAAACTCAGACGTTCTAAAAAGTCTTGATCGGCATTTGACACCATGAGTCATGACTTGTGGTCTTCAGGAATCCAGATGACGTCACCGCGCCTTTTGTTTACATGCACGGTAGGTTTTAACGTGGGAGAGCCATGCTGCGGCACGAATTGGCCGGCATGACCGGATAAATACCACGGCCTCATAAAAAACCGGCGTGGAATAACGCTTGCTCTGTTTCGCCGAGTGAGTGAGTTTACAGGAGGCCCAAGGGAGGTTGTAGCTACGCTACGTGGAAATGCATTTTTAAGACAGCAATGGAAAATTGAACTTTATTTACTACACAAGGAGATAACATCATTCATATGACATCAGTCATACACTGCACATGCGCTGTGCAGCGCGGTGCAACTTGACATTCGAACTCAATACAATGAAACGTGTATCTTCTTATGTGATGAATAAAGTTCAATATTAAACAGCTATCTTAAAAATGTCGCCTATCGTTTCGTTTCGGTGTGAATTGCCCCTTACGATTGATATACTCAGAAATATTAAAGTAATACTTTAATATTTCTGAGTACATCAATTAAACTAAATATTTTACAATAATAACACATAGGACTTCTTGCACTATTTCCACCTTACTAAGTATTTTACATTAATTTTAATATATTACACGACAGGTTTCGACAAAGTCATCATCTGGTGTAAGTAGATTAAAATGTAATGTAATTAGTAATGGACACAACTTTGACCCCGATAAAAATATAAAATATTTACATATTATATTACCAAAAAGCAGGAAGATGGACGCATTAGAAGCGCTTGAAATTAACAGACACAAAAAATGTGGGATCTCACTAAATGACCGGACATGCCTTTCGAGCTCCATATTATTGCAAGACATTTAATTTAATTATTATTTATAGGTTTTTCAAAACCATTTACCGAGAGCGGTAACTGACTCCTGGAGGGCTTTAGACGCGGTACAGGCTCCTATGTGGGAATAATAAAGGGCAGTGTCCGCGAACATAGCTAATTGCACCTTAGCATGTTTAGGGATGTCACTATTATACAGGTTATATCGGGAGGGCTAGAGGACCGAGCCCTGCGGTTCTCCCGCCTCCATATATCTTGGCGACGACAGTGCGCCTTCTACGCGGAAATGAAATTTACGATTTTTTAAGAAGTTACTAATTAATAAAACAAGATAATCGGGTATTCCCATTTGATAGACTTTGTATAACAGTCCGCTATGCCAAATTTTATCAAAAGCTTTTGCAATGTCAAAGAATATGGCGCATGTCGTCTTCCTGTGGTTTTTGCTAGATATTATGTACTCCGTTAAGCGGTGTACTTGAGCGGGACAGCTGTGCATTTTGCGGAAGGCAAACTGCTCGTCTGGATGGAGTTTTTTGTCGGTTATGACGACATTGAGGCGCCTTTTAATAACTCTTTCGTAGAATTTACTGAGGGAGCTAATGAGACTTATTGGACGGTAGCTACCAGGCACCCTCCGGGGTTTCCCCGGTTTGTGGATACCTATGACAATAGCTACTTTCCCAATTGTCTGGAAATGAACATCCAACTAAGAGGGCGTTAAAGATGTTCACTAGGAGTCGGATTAGCTCGGACAGTAACATTTTAAGTGTTTTGCTTGAAATACCGTCGAGGCCTGGGGCCTTTTTGGCATTCATACACTTAATAATGTCACTGACCTCCTCCAAGTCCACCATCCTCACCCTATCTACATCAGGTGGCCTCGAGAGTCGGCTGTCGACCTCGCTATTTACTAAGCTAAGGTGCACGGGATCAATCGGGAGAGTACTCGGCCGGCACTGTTGTTCGAAATTATCAGCTAGGCACTCGGCCTTGTCTATGTCTTCGAATGCAGGAGGACGGTTAGGTCTGTCTAACGGAGGCATATCGCTCTCCGTGTTGTTTTTGAGGGCCTTCGCGAGTGGTCAGTACGCCACGTGAGACGGTTCTAAATCACTGAGAAGTCGATCCCAACTCTCGGCTTTGTGCTGTTTAATCTTAAACTTAACTTCCCTCTCGTAGTGACGGAGGGCTTTAATCCACTCTTCCGACGGGTAGCGATCATATGTGCGCTTAGCTGCATTCCGGAGTCTGATAGACTTCTTTATATCCTCAGGGAGGGGCCACCGGCCCTTGGGGGTCGTTGGCAGCTCCCTAGATGAGTTCTTTATGGTCGCTACCAGGTGATCGGTGATTTGGGAGGCGGCCTCTATGGCTGTATCTTTACTATCTATACTATCGGGAATTTTATCTAGGTGACTAGATTGGAGGACTTTGATGTTCTCCGCCAATAATTTATAGTCTACTATCTTCCTAGTACTAGAATTATTGGGGTCAAGAGTACCAAGTGTAATCGTAACCGGTCTGTGGTCCGAGTTAAGCTCGTTGAGAGTCTCAATATAGATATTGAGAGAAACATTTTTAGCTAAAGCTATGTCTATTGTACTAGGATCGCGTATAACACCGTTGATGTTTGCATTGGTGTCATAGCGAGTGGGGTCAGTGGGAGCTAATAGTGCAAAATTTAAAGTATCGGTTAAACTACAAAGAATGATGCCGTTTCTATTGTTATGTACGTTGCCCCACTCAGTGTGTTTGCAATTTAGGTTGCCGGCAATGATGACGGCGTTGCCTAAGTTAAATAGCGACTGCAGGTCGCTAGAATGTAGTTCTTTGTTGCACGCTAAGTACGCGCTTACTTATAGAATTGGTCCGTGGCCGGACATACTAATGTGGCAAACAGATGTCTCTAAAGTTAACAATGGCGGTGGCTCTAGGGGAATACAATGTAATGATTTTTTATAGTAGATAAGAGTACCTCCGAGTCGGGATCGAGTTTTATCGTTTCTGACTATTTTGTAGTTAGCTATTTTAGGGCTCCTCATACTAGGTTTTAAAAACGTCTCCTGCACTAGAAAAATGTCGACATTTTGGCTGCTTACGAAATCGCGAATTTCGCTTATGTTATTCCTAATGCCGTTCGTATTGAACGACACTACGCGTAACGAGTGCGGCTTTGTCCTTCCCGAAGGCTCCATTAATTACCGTCGGTGGAGAGCGTCTTGATCTGACGGATCAAGACCTGATGGTCAGATAAAGCTTGGATGCGGTCTGTGGCCAATCCTTTTAGCTTTGTCGCTAAAATAGAAAGCTCCATCGGGTCAATAGGCCCGATGTTGCTTATGAACTGCTGGACGAAAGAGAGGTCTGCAGTGAATCTGGGAGACGGGGGGAGCGTGGCCTAAAGCGCTTTGGGCGCGGAGGGCATGGCCTTATTGGGGAGAGCGGGGAAAACTGCTAACTCCGAACTACGATTTTGCGTGGGCTTGAACCACGCAGATTGGGAGGGTAGGGGGGCAGGGACGAATCTCTGCTTGGGGCTACCTTTCGTATGTGGTGCAATGCGCTTTTTTACTTTGGGTGCTTTTTTGCACCCTCTGTAATTGGCTGGTTGTCCTTGGGACTTACAGAGAACACAGCTGGGGGGTTCGGACTCCCCAGCTGGGCTCTTACGGGGACAGTCAGAGGTGCCGTGGTCACCGAGGCACTTTACACAACGTGGCCTAGCTTGGAAATTCCGTGCCGAGTGCCCGTAAAGTTGGCATCGGTGGCACTGGCCAGAGATGCCCCTTTTACGGGGGGCTCGACGCGGATGCCCGTAATGTGACAGATGGCTCGGATATTGAAGATATCCTTGCCCTCTGGCGTAAGAGGGAGGGTTACGAGTACCATATTGTACTTGTGTTTTTTAATTGGATGGTACATACGATGTACCTCTGTGGCGGGATAGCCCTGGGACTGGAAGTCCATGAGTACCTCTTTTGTGGAGAGGCACTTATCGACACCGGTTATGACGACACACAGAATGCGCTCGTCCTCGAGAGCATAGGTGTGGTAACCTATGTTTTTGGTGCATAGGAACGCGGTGAGGAGGCGGTGATCCTCCGAATTCTTGACTTGGACTTTAATAGCTATGGGGGTCGTATGGGCAGAAGAGTAACGGAGTTTATGCTCGTTAATCGCTGCGGAGATTAGGTTCCATTTGGCCTTCTCCTGTATGATTACAGGAGGAGGCATTTTTGGAGAACGGACGGCCTGAGGGCCTGGGAGGCCTGAGGGGCCTGGGATGCCAGAAGGGCCTGGGAGGCCGGAAGGGCCTGAGAGGTTCGGGGGACTTGGGAGGCCAGAGGGGCCTAGGTGGTCAGAGAGGCCTGGGAGGCCAGAAGGGCCGGGAGGGCGGATGGAGTAGCGGGGGCCGCGGAGCCATGAGCCTGCACGGTTTTCCTACTTTTTACAACCGAATTGGGTGGGGGAAGATAAGACTGGAGAGGAGGTGCCCTCTGGGCGCTTCCTTTTCTTCCTCTTCTTATATTTGACGGTAGTGAACTCGCCTTGTTCACTACGATCGGATTCTTGCTCCGAGCAAGACATCTCTGAGGGAGATGATTGGGCTTCTACCGGTACATCGACGACGTCGCTATCGGGCGACGCCGGTGAGTCTACTTCGTGCATGTGCACGAAGCGTTCCCACTTGGACGCGACATCGGGGACTTCAAGTTTAAGAAACTCCAGGAATTTTCTAATTATGGTGTCAGATATAATTAGAAAGTTTATCCCGGGAGTGGGATTCTGCTCTCTAATTAATTATTGGGGATACAGGATACAGGATCCCGGCGACCAGGAGGGGAGGTGTGTAGGGAGGAAAACTCCTCGTGTAGTGTGCCTAAACGTGTCACGGTACTTACAATTGTTCCTCGGGCGGCTGGAACTCACTCACTAACGTTACGCTAGTGTTTACACTAGGGCACTAGTGTTCGCGAACGAGACGCGGCGGAGCGCGAGCAGAAGGCTCGCGCTAAAAACGAGACGAGACGGACGATGCGTGAGCAGGCGGTTCTTGATCGTTGCATATTTGTCTTTTTTAGGCGGGTTGTAGAGGATGTCAGTTAGGTGCTGGAAATCTGTATTTTGCAGCTGTTGCAAAACGTAGCGGAACTTCTGGTCGTCCGATGTCTTGAGAGGTTCGACGACGGCTTCGAATTGAATGAACCATGCTCGTGGAATTTCTCGCCAAAATGGTAGGAGTCTTGACTGTACGGATACGGCGGAGAGTTCGTGACATGGTTGAGATTCTTCGGAATTTCTCGATGGTCCGGCGGCCAGAGTTTTTTCTTCACTTCTAATTTTTGATTTTTCCTCAGCCATACTTGGTATATTGTTTAAGCTTGACAACCGTGTCTCGCTGTCGCTGTGAATAAAGAGTGGATTGCCGCCTTGCTGAGGAGTTGCTCTGCCTTTGGCCCCCCGTTGGTACTTTGTTTCCAACGTTGGGTCACGGGGAGCCAGCCTTCATAGTTTTAACCGTGCGTAACCGTAAAGTAAGTACACTATAGTGAGTACTTTTGACACTGAATACGTGTTAGTGTTTAGTGTTAACTGTGTTTGTGTGAGTACCTTTTATTATTAACTTCCGTTATACGTGTTTATTTATTTATTTATTTATTTATTTATTTATTTATTTATTTATTTATTTATTTATTTATTCATTCATTCATTCATTCATTCATTCATTCATTCATTCATTCATTCATTCATTCATTCATTCATTCATGCATTGGCTAGGCTTCATCTAGGCTAGACAGCAGCCCAAAAACAGTATACATAACATTATTATTATAAAGTTGTTACTAAAATTAAACTAATAACAAGAAAACTGATACCTAATTATACCCACTACGAAACATTGAGTATACATTGAGTGACTTATATTTAGCTTAACTTATTATATTAATAAATTTGGTTAAAATAAAAGCAAAATAAATAGTATGTAGACTAAGAAAAAAGAAAAAGATCTGTAAAATCATTACTGTCTGAGTTATCAACATTCTATATCAGAGTTGGAAACAAGAGATGGAAAATACTTTGCTTTCATAATATTGTTGATCGTTTTCTTATAATGTGAAAATTGATGAAAAAAGTCTACACTCCAACTACCCACTACTAAGTCATTATAAGTACGACACATTCTAACTAGCGGATTGTAATAGGACGTATTGTTTTTGAATGCCTGTATAGTGAACATTTTCGGTTTACACGTTCTATAGCGAGTGTTAATGGATATTTGGGATAGAAGATTAGGAGCATCAATAGAAGAATGGAGTATTTTATGTAGGCAAAGAAGATCGTATCTCTCACGACGGGCACTTAATGGTAACACGCTGAATTTGCACAGTTGAGTGGCATAGTCTTTTACCATACGACCGAGATTAAGTTTTCGCGTAAGATATTTGAAACACATTTTCTGTACCCTCTCAATGCTCTCGATGTGTGTTTTGTAAAAGGGGGACCAAACTGGACAGCAATACTCCACAACGCTTCTAAGCTGAAAAATAGTGTTAGCACACTATTTGGTTTTCTGAAGTCTTTTGTGGAGCGTATGACAAACCCTAACATTTTATGACTTTTTTTTAATATATGCTCAAAGTGCGGGCGAAAAGATAACTGGTCGTCAAAACTAACACCAAGATCCTTTACTGTTTGCCGTCTTGACAAGACTTTCCCTTGTACATTATAAGAATGATTGTGCGTAAACTTCTTACGAGTGAAAGATATCACACAACACTTTTCAACATTGAGCTTCATGTTGTTAGATACGCACCAGTCCGAGATGGCATTGAGATCATTTTGTAGCGCAGCAAACTGATCTTTGTTATTTACTTCAGAAAAGATTTTTAGATCATCTGCGTACAAAAGTGAAGGACAGGTTAGTCGGAAAACTAAGTTATTAATAAATATGACAAACAGCAAAGGACCAAGGTGAGACCCCTGGGGACCCCGGAGGGAACCGAAACGGGGAAGGAGGAGAAACCTTTCACAGTAACAAGCTGACTGCGATTGCGGAGATATGAGGCTATCCACCTCAATAAGCTACGGTGAATGCCATAATGTGAAAGCTTGGTAATAAGTAGGGAATGATCAACTTTGTCGAAGGCTTTACTGAAGTCCAGGTAGATGGAATCAGCCTGTCCACCAGAGGCAAACACCTGACAGAGATAATTCTTGTATTCTATTAAGTTAGTGAGAGTGGATCTATTTTTTCCAAAGCCGTGTTGCTTAGTTGAGATGTAATTACCAAAGTGATTATACATATGGACATAGACCACCGATTCGAAAAGTTTTGCAATGCTGGACAATATACTTATAGGGCGATAGTTCGAACATTGAGATCTAAGACTTGATTTATATATAGGAATTACGTGAGCTACCTTCCATGAAGAAGGAAACATACCACTAGAAATACATTTATTAAATAAAATTGCGAGAGGTTGCGACAGTTCCTCAGCATATTCCTTGAGGAATTTTGATGGTATATCAACAGGACCAGCTCCTTTACTATGTCCAGCAACTTCAGCTTACGTAGTACGTCTTCGCGAGTAATTTTAATATTGTTTAGAGTGCACGGCAGGAACTCTAGCATATTATTACTTAGATCTACGTCTACGTGGGACGTCGAGGGAGTGTTGTAGACGGAGCTAAAGTATTCTGAAAATAGTTCACAAATTCCTTGACCGTCAGAAGAAGTTCTGTCACCGAATGTCATTGTGTGCGGAATCGATACACTACCCTTACGACCATTGACATAGCGCCAAAACATTTTCGAGTCATTCTCTAATGAGTCTTCTACCGTAGTCAAGTATTTTTTGTAGCATTCAGTGATGAGAAACTTACATCTAGTACGTAATAGCGAGAAGGAATTTGATACATTTAATAAGCCCCTGACTGTACCATGTAGGAAAATTATTAGAGTTGTTTCTGACATAAGGCGTACTGTCCGAGATTATTTGATACAACAGTTTATAAAACGTATCGACTAAATTATCGAAGTCCTCTGAGGACAGCAACTTGTCCCAATCAACTTTGCTTAGTTCTGATCGAGTCTAAGACTCGATCAGAACTAAGCAACTAAGCGTAATCACACTTATTAAAATTATAGCGTCTTTTGCTGCAAGGTTTTATAGAGTCATTACACAACAAATTAGAGACATTTACGCAATAAGCAATATGATGTGAATCGACTTTGCAAAGTGGAGTTGTTTCAGTTACGCTAATAGAGGATTGAGGTAGATTTGATAATACGAGATCCAGAAATCTATTGTTTTTATTGTTTTGACTGTTTTTATTGTATATATGTTCATAGTTTCAATCAGTAGTTCAGCTTTGTGGTCCGTAGGATTAGAAGGCAAGAGAACATTTAGGGCATCACGCGTTTCCCAGGTAATATTTGCAGAATTAAAGTCACCTAACAATAAAAATGACTCCTCAAAAGGTGCGTTAAGTATATATTTTTGACAGTTGTCTTAAAATGCAGCAATTTGATCAATTTGTAGATCTGGAGGCAAGTAACATAGACACACATGCAAAAGGGGTGCGCCCGATCTGATGGGTAAAAATGAAAGCCAAATATCCTCCAACCCACTTTCCCAGGGTGATCGCCTGACAACATTAATACATTTTTTGACCGCGACAAGGATACCACCGCCACTTACTTTATTGGAGCATGAATCTTTACGATCCCTTCTAAAAACATTGTATCTATCATCTATTGACTCATTATCATACACACTATTATCAAAGTTTGTCTCCGTAAGGCAAGCAATGTCGTAATCATTAATAAGAACGTTTAAATAAATATCCTTAATTTTAGATCTAGCTCTACCTAAATTTTGATAAAATATGTTATACATTGTTATAGACTAGAAGGAAAAACCAAATATAAACATCCATATAGACCAAATATAACGAAAAAGAAAATGAACATAGTGAATAGTTAATGCAACTTATTAAGACAGTCCTGGTTTTTTATCAGTATTACACTAGTAACGTCGTCCTTGCGAACATAGATCTGGCCATATTTGATCCACACATATTTGTAGGAGCGTTCTTTTGCGGCAGACCTTGTTGCTGCATGAAGCGCTTTCTGCTCCGGAGACAAATGCTCAATAACAAAAATCCTGAAACCTTCACCTTCACCCGGAATATTGAGATCAGAGGATGTTATGCCACGTCCTGAATTAGTTTTTTTGTATCTGTGACAAGCCGACAAAACCGAATCTCTCACACGGATGTTGCTGAAAGTCACAATGATATTTCGTGGCCTTTTGGACCGCCCTAGCCATTCCGAGCTATCTCTGGATCGGCGCGCAGCTTAACCTTATCAAGGTCGAGCTCGCGCACGTCCGAGCGCGCGTATCTCACGCCCACCGAGCCCAGCTTGAGCGGCACGGATACCGCTCGCCCCGGGACGTCCTCGGCATTCTCGCGGGGGTGTACTGACACCCCCCCGCCCCAATGCCCTCCGACGGCGATCCGCCACGAGTCTGGGCCCCCGCCCCACCCAGCCGAAAAGGGTTCAGCCTCACCGCCGCGCCCCGCGCGCCCTTCGACGGAGGTGTGCACCCCTCGCCACCCTCCAACAGCCGCCTCAGTGAGCGCCAAGCTCACCTTCACCGCCTCGCCGGCATCACCGACCCAAGAGGAACGCCGTGCGGTAAGTGCTCCTGCTCCGAGGGCCCCCGCGCCGGCCCCCTTGTTGAGCATCATGCCCCCGCCCCCTGCTCCTCCCGTGCAGGTCACCAAACGGCAGCGACCGGAGGTGTCATCCGACGTCTCGCCGCCCGCCAAGCGTGCCGATCGTCCGGCTACCTACGCCGCAGCGACCACCGCCCCTGCGCCGTCCAGATCCCCCGTGGCCTCTACCTCGAGGGCCCCCTCGCCGATAGATGTGACCACGGTAACCTCCGTCACCTCCGCAGCAAACGCGACCTCACCGCCGCCGAAACCAGCCCCCCGGTGCCCTCCACTCATCGTGGAGAAATTAGAGGACTGGATCGACCACTTCAGTCGCCTCAGGGACCTCCTGGGGCACCCCCCGCACGCGAAGCCGTACGTCCTGGGGGTAAAGTTCTCCCCAGCGAATGAAAAGGATTACCGGTGCGTGCAGCGGTACCTGGCTGACCTGAGTAAGTTCACCCAGGTCAGGTCCTGGGGCAGCGTGTATGGTACTCATACACGCTGCCCCAGGACCGCGGACTAAAGGTAGGCATCCTCGGCCTACCGGTCAATACGCCTACGGAAAAAATTGCAGCAGATCTCACTACTAAGGGCTTCGAGGTGGAGCACGTGTCTAGAATCTTCGCCAGGAAGGACCGCCCCGCTCCTACTTCATTCTCTTGAAACGCACCCCGAACCTGGTACCAGGCATCTACCAGGTAACGGAAATTTTAAATATGCCAAACATCAAGGTGCTAAGCCTGGCGCGGGAAGAGCGGCCCCGCCCAGTGCCACCGCTGCCAGCAGCTTAGGCACTCTAGCTCAAACTGCCACCGCAAGCTGGCGTGCGTCAGATGCGGCGAGGAGCACGCCGCCTCGGATTGCCCCCGACCTAAGACCGACCAGCCCACTTGCATAAATTGCAAGGGGCCTCACCCCGCCCACAGTCGGAACTACCCGGTCTTCCGCCGGGAGGCCAGGAACCGACATGCGAGCCCCATTGCTCGCACCACTCGCATCACAAATAGGGTAAGTCAGGCCCCCACCATCACTGATATAGAGGTTCCACCCCCGCCACCCACCGCCACATTTCTAATGGCGGAGGCGAACGAGCCCACTCCCCGCCCCACCGCATCCGCCCCCCCCCCCAATCAGCTCGGAAGCAGCGGAAGAGGACCAGAACCAAAAAGAGGGCTAAATCCGGAGCGACATCCACTGCCGCCACGGACTCAGAGTATGACCCCTCGCTCTCCCCCTCCTCCTGTCGAAGCCGTTCTGCCGGCTGGCGACGCCGTTTTGTCCTCTCAACGTCGGAAAAGGAGGGAATAACTACGGATAAGCTATTTTTAGGACTGGAGAGACCGTTGTCCCTCCCGCTGAGGGGTCCGACCCCTTCCTCACTCTCTGACGAGTGTGGTTGCTCGCGCGCGGTAGCACAGACAAACTCGCGCACGAGTGTCCTGATATCGAATAATGCCGCAGTATTGATAGAGCTCTCTATAACAATATCGCGGTCGCGGTCTTGATTATGTGTGGCTACACTGGTAGGAGTCGAACTCGGACCCGGGTTCGAGTCTAGTGATCCCGTGTTTGAGTCGGTCCGAATGTCAATACGTGTGTTCGTGTCTGATAAGGTAAGGTATAAGACTTCGGGGTAGGCGCCGGCGTCGACCCCGGTGCTTTACTATCCACGCGGGTGGATGTTTTTTGTGTTTACGTAACTGTATTACGTATTTTGTGATGGAGTCTACTGGGTCGGCTAAGATGTGCTTAGGCCGCTTTAGGGGATGTCTGAATGTCTGTGCGTCGTGTTCGTAGTCCAATGCTCTACTTATAAGGGGATTTGTAAGTATTTTGCCATACTTAAAGAATCTCTTGGCGAGTTCCTTGATATAGGCTTTTATAGTGATATGGTCGAAGTCTCTATGCAAGTCGATGTTGCGTACGTAACGTGGCGCGCCTGTTGCTAAGCGCAAAAAGCGACTTTGAACCTTTTGTAGGTGTTCCATTTGATTATCACTTATGTGTGCGAAAGAGACACACGCATAAGTGAGTATTGTTCTAATACAAGTTTTATATAAAGTGAGTTTATGTCTTAGGGACATTTTACTCCGCGCGTTTAATAACGGATATAATTTGAAAAGTACGAATTTAGCTTTTCTTATTGCTGAAGTTACTGTTAGTACTACGCCTAAGTATTTTACTTTATTAACCTCCGGGATTCGGTTTCCGTGCAGGCTGATGGGACCAATTTTTTGTTGTTTTTTGGTAAATTTGAGTCTTTTAAATGGGATGGTTTTACTTTTTTCGGGATTTATTACGATTCTCCATTTTGAGAACCAGTCGCCGAGAGCGGTGACTGCATTCTGAAGATTATTAGTTACAATTTCTGCATTGCGATGAGCATAGTACAGGGCTGTGTCAACTGCGAATAATGCCAATTGCACCCTAGGGTGTTTGGGGATATCGCAAGTATACAGGTTGTAGAGGGAGGGCGAGAGTACCGAGCCTTGCGGGACTCCCGCCTCAATACCTCTGAGGGAGGATAGTGCGCCTTCGACTCGGAAGCGAAATTTTCGGTACGCCAAGCGGGTACAGTTTGTACAACAGACCTTGGTCCCAGATTTTATAGAATGCTTTTGCGATATCGAAGAAAACGGCGCCTGTCGTTTTCCTGTCGTTCTTGCTATCAAGTATGTACTCCGTTATGCGGTGTACTTGAGCGAGGCAGCTGTGCTGTTCGCGGAAGGCGAACTGCTCGTCTGGTAGGAGCTTTTTCTCTGTTATGACGTCCTTTAGACGCCTCAGTAGAATAAGCTCGTATACCTTACCAAGGAAGCTAATGAGACTGATTGGTCGGTAGCTAGTAGGCTGCACCCGGGGTTTGCTCGGTTTGTGAATACCTATGATAATGGCTACTTTCCAAATGTCTGGGAATGAACATCCTACTAAGAGGGCGTTAAAGATGTTCACGAGAAGTTGAATTAATGCGGTCGGTAACATTTTAAGTGTTTTATTTGAAATACCATCTAGGTGAGGTGCCGTTTTGGCATTTAAACACTTTATGATATCTTTGACCTCCTCCGAATCCACCGGCCTCATGCTCTCTTCAGGTGGTCTCGAAAGTCGGCTTTTGACCTCGCTATTTACTACCCTAAGGTGCAGGGGGTCTATTGGGAGGGAGCTCGGCCGACACTGTTGTTCGATTGTGTCGGCTAAACATTCGGCCTTGTCTCCATCCTCCAGTGCAGGAGGGCGATTTGGTCTAACCAACGGAGGCATGTCGCTCTCCGTGTCTCTTTTGAGGGCTTTCGCGAGAGGCCAGTAGGCCGTGTGTGACGGTTCTAGCTCACTTAGAAATCGATCCCACTTTTCGGCTTTAAATTCTTTTACTTTGAACTTAACCTCTCTTTCGAGGTGACGAAGGGTCTTACGGCACTCTTCCGACGGGTAGCGATCATAGGTGCGTTTAGCCGCGTTTCGGAGTCTGATGGACACCTTTATGTCCTCCGGGAGGGGCCTGTGTCTCTCGTGAGCTACAGACATCTCCCTGGATGACTTTTCTATGGTCGCTACCATGGTCTGTTAGGTTGGAAGCAGCCTCTATTGTTGCTTCGCTACTCACTATATTATCTGGAATTTTATCGAGATGAATAGATTGAAGATTTTGAATAATATCGGCCAACTGTTTGTAGTCGATAATCTTTTTCTTACTATAGTTAATTCGGTTAGAATTACCGAGAGTAATTTTAACCGGGCGGTGGTCTGAGTTAACCCTTGGCTGGTATCGTGGGTCATATTTTACCCATACCAAAAAATCTGTTGTAGTATGTATGCATTTGTTTTATATAAGTAAATAGGGATAGAAATTAAATAATAAAACTATTTTTTACAAAATTATCTTAGTTTAATTTTAGAATATTAAAAAGTAATATAGTTCTACATGAATTTGTAACTAACCTAAGTTTTTGGCACTTTTTGGTAAGAGTGTATTTAAAATGAAATAAAAAATATAAACTCTAGAAAAACTTACACAAAAAAAAAATTAATGGCACTTCTTATATCCTCTTAATAACAAAAAAGTATAATTCTCATGAGATCAGCTAATAATTTAAAAAATGACAATCAAAAACAAACGACTTGACACTAACCAACAATATGACGTCATATTTGAGTCTTATACTTTGTGACAAGTAGTACACATAATATTTTGGACGGAATGTGTCTTACAAACAAAATGTAAACATTTATAACATTTTAGAGAATGTTTTCGGTCATTGTTCCAATCACATAGGTAGCATCTGGCCACTTTCCGATTTGAATTTGAAGCGACTGAAGAAGTCAATGCAACTGGTTCTTGACTCTGGGACTGATTTTTCGGCTGTTCTTGTATTTGTTCCAAAATTGTATCAATCCTTCTCTTTAGATCGGTGGAAAAATTAGCGTACCCTGTTTTCCGTTGCAATATAAATGGTGTTGCCAGATCTAAGATCCTTTTCATACGTTTTTCAGGGTTTGAGGCTTTCCAAAGTACAAATCCATTAGCTGCAGAAATATTCAATATTGCCCAAAAAATTACACATGGCCATCTCTGAGTTCGGGACTGTCTCGATCGCTGATAACTTCATCGTCACAAAGTAGATTTATATTTGGGCTCCTTTGAACATCTTCTGACTCCGAAACATCATTTACGTGGTGCAACAACTCCTCAATTTGTCTATCGTTCAAAAATCCTCCCATTGTTTTAGAAATATTCACTAAAAACAAAAAGTTTAGAAATTACACTCAGTGAAAAAAGTTACGTATTAGGTGCCGTGGGTCAAATGTGACCGGCCGGCTCCATACCTCGGCTCCTATGATGGTCACCACGCTGCACGTCCGCCCCCCGCCGCAGCTTGCGACGTACTGAGAATACGTAGAAGCGCGCACTTGTACCATGAACATTAAAAGAATAATAACTAAAAATGTTTGCGTCTGGGTCAAATTTGACCAGCGATACCAGCTAAGGGTTAAGCTCGTGAATAGTCTCGATAGAGATATCGAGAGAAATATTTTTGACAAGCGCTATGTCTAAAACGCTGGGGTTTTGGATAAGGCCACTGCTTCGTTCGCTGGTGTCGTAGCGAGTGGGGTCCAGAGGGGCCATTATGCCAAATTCGAGAGTGTCGGAGAGTGAGTTTAAAATGGTACCGTTTTTATTATTTGAAATGTTACCCCATTCGGTGTGTTTACAGTTTAGGTCGCCGGCGATTAAGACAGCGTTGCCTAAATTAATTAGCTTTTGTATGTCGCTAGAAATTAAAAGTTTGCTACCCGATTGGTAAGCGCTGATGATAATGATTGGCTCGTGGCCTGTCATACTGACATGACAAATTGAAATTTCTAATGTCTCTAAGGGTGGTGGTTCTAGAGGGACGCAGTGGAGGGGATTCTTTAATATATAAGAGTGCGTCCTAAGCTGGATCGAGTTCTATCATTTCTAATTAATTTGTAATTAGCTATTTTAGGGCTCCTCATGCTAGGTTTAAGGAACGTCTCCTGCACTAGTAGTACGTCTACGTTATGGCTCTTGACGAAATCACGGATTTCGTCAATGTTATTAAATATGCCGTTCGTATTGAATGACACGACACAAATCGAGTGCGGTTTTGTTCTCCCCGGGGACGCCATCAATAACCGGCGTAAGAGAACACCTTGATCTTGTTGATCAAGACCGTGTGACCTGCCAGTGCCGAGAGGCGCTCCTCGAAGGAGCCTCGCAGCTTGGCGACAAAGATGTTAAGCTCCACCGAATCGATGTCACTTAGGAATTTGGCGGCGAACGCTATGTCGGCGCTAAAACTAGATGTCTGGGGCTGGGGCGGTTTATTAGGTCCCGTTTGTGTGGTCGCCGATGGACACCACCACGACGACTCCCGCGACACATGCACCAAACGTGTCGCCGCCGCCGCCCCCTCCCGCCCCCGCTGCCCGCCACTCATCGTGGAAAAGCTGGAGGATTGGGTAAAGCACTTTAGCAACCTCGCGGAGCTCCTTGGCCATCCTCCCAACGCGAAACCGCTGCGTCCAAAAATACCTGGACGAGCTGAGTAAAACCGAGCGCGTAAGTTGGTTCTCCTACGCACTCCCGCAAGATCGTATATTCAAGGTAGGTATCCACGGGCTGCCGGTCAACACTCCCACTGATACCATAGCCGCCGCTCTTAACAGAAAGGGCTACGAAGTGGAGCAGGTGTCCCGGATCCTGGCCAGGAAGGTCGCCCCGGGTGCTCGTATTTCGTGCTGCTGAAGCGCACCCCGGACCTGGTCCCCGGCATATACCAACTGACGGAGCTACTGAACATGCCAGGCATCAAAGTGGAAGCCTGGCGCGGTAAGGATGGCCCCGCCCAATTGACATCCTATCCAATATGAGCCCCTTGCTCTCCCGCTGGGGGCCCCCCTTGCAGTTGACGCAGGTGGGCTGTACGGTGGTCGGGCGGGGGCAGTCGGTTGCGAAGTGCTCTTCGCCACACCTGACGCACGCCAGCTTACGTTGGCAGTTCCGGCTGGAGTGCGGGAACTGCTGGCAGCGGTGACATTGGGCGGGGCCATCCTTACCGCGCTCGGTTTTACTCAGCTCGTCCAGGTATTTTTGGACGCAGCGGTTTCGCGTTGGGAGAGTGGCCAAGGAGCTCCGCGAGGTTGCTAAAGTGCCTTACTTTCCAGCTTTTCCACGATGAGTGGCGGGCAGCGAGGGGCGGGAGGGGGCGGCGGCGGCGACACGTTTGGTGCATGTGTCGCGGGAGTCGCCGTGGTGGTGTCCATCGGCGATGTGGCCCTCGAGGTCGGGGTCGATGGAGGTCCGGTCGGGGCAGCGGTGGCCGCTGCGGCGTACGTGATCGGGCGGTCGGCGCGTTTGGCAGGCGGTGAGACGTCGGATAACATCTCCTGTCGCTGCCGTTTGGTGACCTGCTCAGGGGGGGCAGGGGGCAGGGGCATGCTGCTCGACGAGGGGGCCGGTACGGGGGCCCTCGGAGCAGGAACACTTACCGCGCGGCGTTCTTTTTGCGGCGGTGAGGTCGGCGATGCGGTAAATGTGAGCTTGCTGCTCACTGAGGCAGTTGTTGGAGGGTGGCGGAGGGTGCACACCTCCGTCGCAGGGCGCGGCGGTGAGGCCGAACCCTTATCGGCTGAGCGGGGCGGTGGCCCAGACTCGCGGCGGGTTGCCGTCGGAGGGCATTGGGGCAGGGGGGTGTCAGTACACCCTCGCGAGAATGCCGAGGACGGCCCGGGGCGAGCGGTGTCCGTGCCGCTCAAGCTGGGCTCGGTAGCGGACTGGTATGCACGCTCCGACGTGCGCGAGCTGGACCTCGATGAGGTGGCGCTGCGCGACGCACCAGAGCTGGCGCGTGACTGGCTGGGGTGGTCACGGCTAGGAGGCCGCGAACCACGGTCGGCCATGGTTGATGTACACTTGTACTAGTGTACTATACGTACATGGACATATTACATAACAACACATAATGTGCACACACACGGGACACAATTTACGTGTATAAAGGAAAGTTAATAGAAAAAGTACTCACACAAACACAGGTAACACTAAACACAAAACACGTATTCAGTGTCTAAGTAGTCACAATAGTGTACTTACTTCCACGGTTAAAACTTTGAGAGGCTGGCTCCCCGTGACCCAACGTTGGAACAAGTTCCAACGGGAGGCCAAAGGCAGGGCAACTCCTCAGCAAGGCGGCAATCCACTCGATATTCTTACGAATAGGGAGTGAATTGACGATCGCTGTATGGGGTATATCGGCACTGCACTAGAGCGGGTCGGCACGAGCGTGGAGTGAGCGAGACACTCGACACGTTTGGAGCGATTCGGCACTAACGCGGAGTGAGACGCAAACACACGCACTAGGAGACAGGACGATCCTCTAATGAATGTTAGAGAAGGAGACTCTTCTCTCGACGCCGGGCCCCTGAAAAGGGCCTTACGGCGGAAACCAACACCAGGAGCATAGCCCCTATAATTGGGATGGGATGACGCGCCCAGTACGAGTACTGAGCGCATGAGTCATAAAGTTTTAGGGGAAGACCCCCCGCGGCAGAACGCGGGGTAAACCCATGGGGGGGGGGCAACTTCGAAGCAGATGGAACGTCGATTTGCCAATCCAGGCCCGACCAAGACCGGCGGTCGGCTCCAAGCGGCGCGTGGGGGTCCCGACCCGGGGGCCGGGAAAACGTGTGTGGGTCCACTCCCACACGCACCGCGTTTACCGGACCGCGGACACGAACGACCTGGGGGAAGGGTGCGGAGTTGATAAAACTTCCAGGCCCCGATTTTTTGTGTCGGGGGGGAAGGTGCGTCAAGGAGGCGACGGGGTGGCAAGAGGGCTGCCACTCCGACAGGCCCCAGACGATTTTTAGAAAGTTGCACCGGTAGATTTTGGTTTTCTACCGGTGCAGGGGAAGGAGGGGGCTGCGATCCAGCGGTGGCAGAGCGCTGTAACATGCGCTTTGGCGTGGCGCACGTCATTGCGCCAGGACTCCTCCTCTTCGAGGGCGGTGGTCGAGCGCGCCGTTGCGCCTGAGCTCCTCCTTTTCGGGAGCGGCGGGGCTCCGATGGGTCTGCTGGGGGGACAGCGTCCCTCGGCAGGATGTAGCGGTCGGGCGTGTCACGGCGCCAGGTCGGTCAGCTCGACTAGGCGTGAGGCATCCGTTCGCGCGAACATGTTTGTAGCGAGTCGGGCCACAAAGGCCTCCACACTCTCCATCCTAAGATCCATCTCAATAGTGGAGTTGCGGACGTACCAGAGGGCGCCCGCAATGTGGGGCAGCACCCGGTTCTGCGCTCTCTGCAGCGTCCTTTTCTGGGTACAGAGAGCAGATGGTGCCACGCAGGTGCTGCGTAGGTGAGGCGGGGCCTTATGTAGGTCTTGTACAAGGCCGTCCGCATGTTGAGGGGGATCTGTGGAGATGAGAATGCGGGGTGTAGCTGCGCGGTGGCCGCTCTGGCCATTGCCACGGCCGACTGTCGTTGGGCGACCATGGAGAGACGGCGATCTATGACGACACCTAGATACTTCGCCGTTCTCCCCCATGGTATTTCGGCGTCTCCGATCTTCAGAGGAGCTGGGAACCCCCTTCACGTAGTGACGGCGAGCGCTTGGGACTTACCTGGATTGACGGATAGTCGCCAGTTGCTCAACCAGTCAGGGAGAAGGTCCAGCGTCCTCTGAAGTTTTATTGCAGCGTGGTCAGGAGTCAGTGAACTGGCTATGAACGCTGTGTCGTCGGCGTATAGCGCTGCGGTAGTGCCAGGGTCTTTAGGAACGTCGCTGGCATAAAATTGTACAGACCCGGCGAGAGCACGCTGCCTTGAGGCACACCGGCGGTGATAGGGCGCTCGCCAGAGAAGACGCCGTCGACGCGCACCTTGAAGGTGCGGCCGGAAAGAAAAGATGCTATAAGCCATACCAGAGGGGGTGGGACGTAGGCTCGGATGAGCTTGAAGAGCAGACCTTCATGCCAAACACAGTCGAACGCCTTTTCCATGTCAAGGAAAACTGCGACCGAAGCTTCCTTCTTGTTCGCCGCAACGGAGAGATGGTCTAATACTCTTACCAGTTGGAGTGTAGTGCTGAGTTCGGATCTGAACCCGAACTGGTCCTTGCGAGGAGGGAGGTGGGGGGCAAGGTGCTTGAGAAGAAGGAGTTCAAAGGTTTTGGAGAGGGTTGAGAGGAGGGTTATGGGGCGGTAGCCCTCTGCCCTTCTCAAATTTTTGTGGGGTTTGGGGATATTTATAATTAACCCCAACTTCCAGGGAGTGAGAAAGTGTCCGGTCCTAACAATTCCATTGTATAGGCGGGTAAGGGCGGCCACCGTCCTAAAAGAGTGATGTCGAAGGGCAGAGTTGGGAATACCATCTGCTCCGGGGGCCTTCTTTGGTTTGAGGCGTGCGATGGTTTTCTGTCCTTCCCTCGGAGAGAAGGAGAAGGAAGGGAGGGAGGAGGGAGAGAGTAGGAACACCTTTACCTCCTCGGAGACCGTTCGAGCGTGGTCCGTTGCGGTCGTTGGCAGTGGTGAAAACTGGCGCTCGAGGTGTTCAGCATGAATTTCTGCTCTGTCCTCTGCACGGTACCTTAAGTTACCATCAGGGTGGAGCAGGGGGTAAACGGGGGCAGTGGCTCTGGTAAGGCTGCGGCAAAATCGGTGTAAAGAGGGCCAGTCCTCTCCCGCCTCCTGGATGCGTCGGGTCTAGTTTTCCGCACTGAGGAGCTCTAGATGAGATCTTACCTCTGCGGTGAGGCGGTTGAGCTTAGTCTTTATCGCTGGGCATCGGGTGAGCTGCCATCGTCGTCGCAGGCGCTTCTTGTTGGCGATCAGGTCCGTTAAGTGGTGAGGTAGAGGGGGCCGCTTGTATTGGCGGCGGGTGGGCGGCTGGGTAGCCGAGTCCATTGCAGCTGCAATCGCCCCGGTGAGCTGCTCCGTCATGGATTCGACGGTTTCAGCAGAATTCACCGGGAAATTTGGCGTATTCCCATGCAGCTGCAAGGAAAAGGCGTCCCGTCGCTGACCGGGGAGGCTCGGATGGTGGCCAAAACCGGGAGATGGTCTGAGCCATGGGCCACGTCGAGTACCTCCTGGTGAAGGTCGCTTGCGACGCGATGGACGATGGCAACGTCTAAGATGTCTGGGGAGTGCGAGGGGCTCTCAGGGTAATGGGTGGGGGTGTATACAATTTTGATCTCCAGCAATCACAGTCGGCTCATATGATATGGGCCTGTGGATGTCGGAGATATCTAAATGTGACCCCGGGGGCTTGTGGCACGCGAATATGCGGGTGCGGTGAGTGCCGAGTGCCACTTCGATGCCCAGCGCATAAAGGGAAGACACCGAGGGGGTTGGGAGAAGTTGGTGGAGGAGCCTCCTGCCGACTAAGACAGCGAGGCCTCTGCACGCTACTTCTCCTAGTAGTCCTGGCGGTATATAATGTACCCAGGAGCATGAAAACGGTCCGAGGGGGAGAGATGGGTTTCACTTAACGGAGCAATGTCAATCTCATATTCCCTAAGGAGATGACGTATAGGGGCCACTTTTCTGCGAACCCCTCGGACGTTCCAGTGAACTATCTTTAATGAGGTTGGGGCGAGGGAAGCCATTTAGACAGTAATTTTGTGATGATGGAGGCCCATTCAGGCACGGCCGACAGAAGAGTTTTAAATGTCTTCCCCGGCCTGGATTTTAGAGAAGATATCCATAGCCAGGGAGAAGAGGGAGTAGATCAGCTCAGCGGTGGATTCAGGGGCCACGGGGGCCTCCCTCCTGGGACGACGCTGAGAGGGCGGTGAGGCAATTGCTGGAAAGGTGGCGGCAGCTGCTGCTGGATTCGCCGGTTCGGTGGTAACCTCAGCCACATCGGTAGTGGTAGTGGCCGACGGGACCTTGCGCGATGCACGAGAAGTGCGTGGGGGGCGCGGGGTGCGCTGGGGTAAGGGAGGGGCCGACAGAACAGCATTAACGTTTGGGAGCGGAAGTGCGAGGGGCTCATATTCGGAGTTCGTTGCTGCCGCAGAGGTGGCTCCGGACTTGGGGCACTTCTTCTTCGTCCTTTTCCTTATCCTATCCATCCTATTTCCGCACTAAGGGGGCGGGGAGAGTGGAGGACGAGGGACGGGGGGTGGGGTCGTTAGCCTCGGTCATAAGAGATGTGGCCGTAGGCGGTGGTGGGGGGACCTCTTTCTTCGTAATGGGAGGGTCGTGACTTACCCGGTGGGATGCGCGATTGGTGCGGGCAATAGGGCCCGCACGGCGGTTCCGGGCCTAACGTTTAAAGACCGGGCAGTGTTTGCTATTGGCCGGGTGGGCTCCCTTGCAATTGACGCAGGTGGGCTGTTCGGTGTGCGGGCGGGGGCAGTCAGTTGCGAGGTGCTCTTCGCCTCACCTGACGCACGCCAGCCTACGGTGGCAGTTCCGGCTGGAATGCCGGAACTGCTGGCAGCGATGGCATTGGGCGGGCTGTCCTTGCCACGCCAGGCTTCCACCCTAATACCTGGTATGTTTAGTAGCTCTGTCAGCTGGTAGATCCCGGGGAGCAGGTCCGGGGTACGCTTCAGCAGTACGAAGAACGAGCACCCGGGGCGATCCTTCCTAGCTAGGATCCGGGTCACATGTTCTACTTCGTAGCCCTTCTTGTTGAGTGCGGCGGCTATGGCATCGGTGGGAGTGTTGACCGGCAGGCCGTGGACACCTACCTTAAGTCCACGGTCCTGCGGGAGCGCGTAGGAGAACCAGCTTACGCGCTCAGTCTTGCTCAGGTCGTCCAGTTATTTTTGGACGACGCGATATTCTTTCTCACCTTTTGGGGTGAATTTGACCCCTTGGCCTAGCGGCTTCGCGTTGGGAGGGTGGCCGAGGAGCTCCGCGAGGTTGCTGAAATGCCTTACCCAGTCCTCCAGCTTTTCTACGATGAGTGGCGGGCAGCGGGGGGAGGCGGTGGCGAAGACACATTCCGTGTATGTGTCGAGGTAGTTGCCGTGGTAGTGTCCATCGGTGATGTGGCCCTCGAAGTCGAGGCCGATGGAGATCCGGTTGGGGCAGCAGTTGTTGCTGCTGCGTAGGTCGCCGGACGGTTGGCGCGTTTGGCAGGCGGCGAGACATCTGATGACATCTCCTGTCGCTGCCGTTTGGTGACCTGCACGGGAGGGGCAGGGGGCGGGGGCATGCTGCTTGACGAGGAGGCCAGTGCGGGGGCCCTCGGAACAGAAGCACTTACCGCACGGCGTTCCTCTTGAGGCGGTCATGCCGGCGAGGCGGTAAAGGTGAGCTTTGCGCTCACTGCGGCGGCTGTTGGAGGGTGGCGTGGGGTGCACACCTCCGTCGAAGGACGCGCGGGGCGCGGCGAACCCTTTTCGGCTGGGCGGGGCGGGGGCCCAGACTCGCGGCGGGTCGCCGTTGGAGGGCATTGGGGCGGGGGGGTGTCAGTACACCCCCGCGAGAATGCCGAGGACGGCCCGGGGCGAGCGGTATCCATGCCGCTCAAGCTGGGCTCGGTGGCAGAGTGGTATGCGCGTTCGGACCTCGATGAGGTGGCGCTGCGCGACGCACCAGAGCCGGCGCGTGAATGGCTGGGGCGGTCACGGCTATGCGGCCGCGAACCGCGATCGGCCATGGTAACGGGACACTATTAGCGTCCACCGTGTAATATAGGGGACATGTTCATAATATCACAAGAAACACTATATAACATGTACACGAACACACAAGAAAAGTAATAAAGGTAATCACACAACACGGTAAAAACTAAACACGGAACACGTATCTAGTGTCAAAGTAGTCACGATAGTGTACTTACTTGCACGGATTAAAACTTAGAGGAGGCTGGCTCCCCGTGACCCAACGTTGGAACAAGTTCCAACGGGAGGCCAAGGGCAGGGCAACTCCTCAGCAAGGCGGCAATCCACTCGTTATTCTTACGAATAAGGAGTGAATTGACGATCGCTATGTGGAGTGTATCGGCACTGCACTGGGGCGGGTCGGCAAGAACGTGGTGTGAACGGGACACTACGACACGTTTAGAGCGAGTCGGCACTAACGCGGAGTGAGCGAGTCACTACAACACTATTAGAGCGAGACGGCACGAATCGCGGAGTGAGCGGGACAGTAACGCTCACTTGAAGACAGGACGATCCGGTCGAATGTGTTTTATTCAGGAAACTTACGGCTATATATACAAAACTTTACAGAATAGAAAGAGACGATACATATTTACACGACAGAGATAAAACATAAACAAAACGACAGAGATAAAAATTGAGACGGAACATGTGTGACGTGTGTGGTGTGAGGCAGCATATATTACGATGAGAGGGAAGATATGAGATTGATTGAACCTCACTGTCTTCCCACCCATTGTATGTCACCACAACCACATTATCCATTTTATAATAAACACAACGCAAAGCCATTCAACTCATAGGAAAATGGCCACTGAGAGATCCTAAATTTTATATTCATGAGAAATTTGAGTAGATAAGTAATGTATTGTTATTAGTTATGTACTTATATTATTAGTTTGCTTTTTTCTCGAAAAGGGAGATGTTGCATATGTCAACAGTAAGTTTATGAGATGTAATTGTCAATGTCATATTAACAGATGTCATAAAGTAAAGCCTATTGAGTATTTGAGTTTATTTTAGTTATATAAAAGGCTATTCTCATTGTAGAGACTGTTGACGTATTTGTGTTAGACATACTTATCTCATTTGTAATACGTATCTGTGATAAGCACCAATGAAGGAGAATATAAGAATTGTTGCTGTATTATTATCATCACCACTCAAGCATAAGAAGGACTTACATATCAAGAGGTCGTAGCTCATGAGTACCGTAGTGGCAGCAAAGCGGCACAAGCGGCACGCAACATCAACGACGTTTATGGAGCTAACACTACAAACCAACGCACAACCTGTTATTGGTTTGCTCGCTTCCGTTCTGGAAATTTCGACCTGAAAAATGAACCTCGCGGTCGTCCGAAGACTTTAGGAAACAATGACGAATTAAAGGCGATTGTGGAAGCTGATGATACACAGTCTACGGTTGAATTAGTAGCAGCTTTCGACGTTTGCGTCAAAACAATATTGGTCCATTTGCGTCAAATTGGCAAGATAAAAAAGCTTGACAAATGGTGTAAAAGATACTTCCCTTAACTTTTCAATTGCATCAAACATAAATAATAATTATAATGATTACATTTACTTATCTATTCCTCCAAGAATAGAACAAGGAACTCATTGTTTATAACAAGGGACATTGATTAGCTATTTAATGCAATCCATAAACTTATACAATGTCCCATAGTATCCCTTGTTATCTAGTTGCACACACATATGATGTCACTGTACTTACAGCACCCTCACAAGTAACCATACCTTTTTGATAAATACACCCTGTTCGCCTAGAAACGGCGCAGTCGTCTTCTCAAATAAAAAGAAAAAAAAGCTTTCATCTATAACTCCGAATTAGGATCGTGGTCTCCTAGTTAAGTTAAATTTGTTAATTTTGAGTTTAAATTAGCAGTAAAGTTATGTTGTAGGAAATTAATAAATTGTTTTTTTTTTTTTAAAGTGTTTTAAAGAACCTACGTATAACATTTTGGCGCAGTCGGTATTTTCGAAATTAATAAGATTCCTTGCGCCCATCCGCGTCGCGAAAAATCTCCGATCAAAAACTCAGAGGTCAACGCTACGGGAGCCGCAGCCAGCCGAGAAGCCATCCGCACGTTGCAGCATACAACGATGAAGCAGATGAAGATGTCGATATTGATACTGTAAGTCTTTCTTATTTCTCGTGCTTTTAGGGTGTGAATCTTCCTTCGCTCTTAAACCATTATCCTTATAATATATTTTAAAATTTTTTTTACGATCAAAGACCGTAATTACCAAAATAACCACCGAACCTAAACCAGGCACCCACAACGCTGCCCAACATCTTAAGGGCCTGGATATCAAACTGGATCCATTAGTACCTACGAACCAATTATTTAGCCTCATTCCTAAATTTAGTGAGAGCACAAATAATTTAAATATTTTTATTAGAAATTGCCGCCAAGCACAAACTTGGGCGAATAATGTACAAAAAATGTTGTTATTACCTGCTGCCATTTCCCAATTGGAAAGCAAAGCAGCAAGTTTTGCAAATAGGCGAAAACTTTACTGATTTAGACGAATTTTTAACAGAATTAAATTAGCATTTCAATAAGTGTAGGAATCTTACCGAAATATTAGTAGAATCGCAAACGGCCAAACAAAGAGGATCCGTTTCAAAGTTTGTCAAGTATTATGAAAATTTAAAGAACGAGCTTCTCTCAAATTCACAAATTGTTAATGAAAAATCGAATATTTTATCAAAATAATACGATAAACTCTTAATGAATAACTTTCTAGTTGGTTTAGAACAACATTTTTACAACGCGATTAGATCTCGCAGACCCTCTATGATGGACGAAGCTTTTAAGTTCGCTCTCGAAGAGGAACGCGCTCTTAATTTTTATAATAAAATAATTATACATGAAAAACTCCTGAATATAGTTTAAAGAAATATTCAAAAAATTATAATAATAATCGTAAAAACAAGTCGACAAATTATTATAGAAGTAATCCGTCTCAAAATTCTTTAAATATCTCTAACAACGAAAAATCGCTTAGGACTGAAAATAATAAGCGCCCGATTAATACCGAGCGTTATTGCACCCATTGCAAAATGCGGGGGCATACCATCGAGTACTGTAGGAAGTTGCAACCTGGTCCTAGCAACATTTGCAAAAATAATAATAATATTAAAGAAAAGAAAATAAATTCTTTAAACGAACAAATGGAGGATCAGGACGAGCAGTTATACTCCGAAGACGAGGCGGAAGTCCTCATCAATCTGCTCGAAATTTAATAAAAAATAAATATCTAATAAATAATGTCGTAGACGAAAAATTACATAAACTTTTATGTATTAAACATTCGGTACGCGACATAAACATGAAATTTTTAGTAGATACTGGCGCTGCCGTCAGCACCATATCGCCTAAAACTACTGCATTAATTAAAAATTTAAAAACATTTTAAGAAAAAATTCAAATAAAAGAAATTTGTGAGCAAAAATTAGAAATTTCGGAATACGCAGGATTGCCTATAATAAATAATATTTTCCATAAATTTTATGTCGTTCACATAGATATTCCTTACGATGAAATAATGGGCACCGATTTCTTAAAACGATTTAAAGCCTCAATAAACACTCACGACTATAAAATTAAATTATCGTTACCGGACGAAAAAGAAATAAAATAAAAAAATCGCAAAAATTCTATTTTAATAAAAGCTCGCACGGAACAAAAATTACCAGTCAAAATACCCGGTATAGAAAACGGAGACGTAATTATAGAAAAATGTTCCTTACACTCTAATAAGATTTTAATTCCTGAATCAATAAAGTCGAAAATTTTATGGGTCTCACAAGTTGCATAAATACCTCATTTAAAGATATCGAGTTACAAATACCAGAATTAAACGGCTCGAGTATCGAAATAAAAGAACTATTGTTCAATACGAAACAAAATCAAAACCTTAATCGTGACCAAAAAATTAAGGAATTAATTAGAACGTCACACATGAATGATGAGGAACGCGAAAATATTTTTAAAATCTGTAAAGATTTTAAAGATATATTTTACCTCGAAGGCGACAAGTTCACATTTCCAAACGTAATTAAACATAGTATTGACACTGGTGACTCGCCGCCAGTTTACACGAAAAATTACCGGTATCCGCAAATTCATAAAGAAGAGGTAAAAAGTCAGGTAAAAAATTTACTAGCTCAGAAAATAATTCAACCTAGCCATAGCTCTTATAATTCCCCGATTTGGATCGTTCCTAAAAAGGCCGATTCAAGCGGTAAGATAAAATAGCGCATGGTTATTGACTATCGTAAGCTTAACGAAGTCACTAAAGCTGACAAATATCCTATACCTAATATAGTAGATATTTTAGATAAATTAGGTAAAACTAAATACTTCTCCACCCTGGATTTAGCCAGTGGTTTCCACCAAATTGAAATTATAAAAGAAGATATCGAGAAAACAGCCTTTTCTACAGAAGAAGGACACTTTGAATTTTCTAGAATGCCCTTCGGTTTCGCACGTTTCAAACATGTTTCAAACAGGTGCAGAGTCATGGATAATGTATTACAAGGTCTCACTGACGATCATTGTTTAGTTTATTTAGATGATTTATTTATTTATTTATTATATTTATTTATTTATATGTCACAGGGAAAATTAGGCGAAGATAAACCTATTGCTTACGCCTCTAGGACTCTAAGCGAATCCGAACAACGTTATTCGACTATATAATGAGAACTTTTAGCAATTAAATGGTCAATAAAACATTTTAGACCTTATTTATTTGGCAGAAAATTCACAATCGTTACTGACTATCATCCGCTGACTTGGCTCTTTTCCGTTAAAGATCCCGGATCACGTTTAATAAGATGGCGATTAGAACTTGAACAGTACGATTATAAAATAGTATATAAACCCGGTAAAATGAACCAAAACGCAGATGCTTTATCTAGCCCGTGCATAAATTTTATAGATAGCGATGATGTAATGGAGAATTTTCGTCAACAGCTACCAACGGGGTCGATTGAACCAATAGATATCAACGAACTCGCGAAATTTTGTCTTTCACAACGACCATAAAAACATTATATTATTTTTACCGTGTGATTTAAGCTCAAATGACGAAACTTTTAATTTATTATCTACATATTTCGGATCGTCACTCGATGAACTTAAACCCGTGTTAAACGAGGTCGAAATATTTATATACCCGTACACAAAAAACAGAACTTTTTATTTTTGCTATAATAGAAATCTCCATACGGATTGTGCTGATATACTAAATTTCTTTAAAACCTTAATCAACCTTAAATTTAAATTATATGATCAAAATTTACAAGATAAAAATCTCTTCATCAACGTAGCTGCTACGACGTGCTACGAACGGGAATTCAACGTAGACCTAGTGAAACAACTATTGTCTTACATCTTTCACGATAAGACGTACGTATTTCATAAAAAATTATTTCATATTATCACGACTCGAGATTTACAGCACACAAAGGCATAGACGAAACTATACGCCGGATAAAAATTTAATAGGAATGGCCTAATTTAAATAAAGAAGATAAAGAATGTATAAGTACTTGCGATATATGTCAAAAAAATAAAATAGACTGTAGAAAATGGACACAGCCTTTCGTTATAACTACTAGCGCTACGAAACCGCTAGAAAGAATTAATATCGACATAATCGTAATAGGCGAACGCAACCGTAAAATATATGTACTTACGATCTTAGATGAACTAACCAAATTCTTAGCGGCTTATATATTAAAAGAAAAATCAACAACTGAAGTTTCAAAATTATTTATTTATTATTGCCAACATTTAGGAATACCGCTACGAGTTCATTGCGATTTCGGCGCGGAATTTGTTTTGAAAGCCATGAAAAAAATATGCAACATTTTGCAAATAGAAAAAACTGAGGCTCTTACGCAATTTCCTTAATCAAACGGAGGGGTTGAACGAGTACATGCTACAATAAAAGACACAATGAGATATCTTGTGAGCAACTCGGAAGTGTCATGGGAACTAGCCCTTAGTATATCCGTTATGACATATAATAATTCACGACATTCATCTACAGGTTTTACTCCTTTTGAACTAGTGTACGGCGAAACGCGCGACCATTTAAGAAAAACCAATACAGATAAAACAACAGATTTTTATTATAGGACGATCAGTATAAAATTAAATAAACTACATAAGCTGGCAATCGAAACAAACATAAAAAGTAAACAACGCAGTTTAGCCAGAGTTAATAGCAAAAGAAAAACTCACACATACAAAATAAATGATTTAGTTTTATATAATGACAAAAAGAAAACTGGTACTCGCATAAAGTGGACCGGACCATTTGAAATAATTAAATTAACTTCCAGAACTGCTACCTTACTAATAGACCGTAATAAATTATTAACCGTTTCTATAGATAATATATGACCTTATTTTCGTCGTTCTATTACAGATGTACAACCCTCTACCTCGTCTATGGGAATATAACGAAGATAGAAATAAATCCAGGATTATTTCTAAATCCAATAGGGAATCTCTATAATTTTAATAACGCATGGAAACTAATTACTTATAGAAAGTATGATGGGATAATATCAGCCTTTGGAAGGATGAAACCGATGATTTTAGAATTTCAAAACTTCGAAAGAGCCGCGAAAAAATCCAACGAAACCTTACATTTACACGCCTTAGTAAGAACTCTTTTGGTAGACATTGAAAATAAAATAAAATGCCTTCCCACTAAAAAATTGTGAAAAATATAAAAACGGAACGAGGACTCGACGACGAGGAGGAATACTTTAGGTTCAGTTCTCAGAATCCTTTTTGGCACTATGGACAACAACGACAGACAAAGAATTAATACTGGAATTACAAATTTAGAGAAAAATGGCGAAACCATGAAAAACCTCGTTAGTAAGCAAATCCAAGTGACAACACCAGTAATTGACTCTTTTAATAAAAAAATAAACTCGATTTTATACAATGAATGCGTAATTAAATTTAATATGCTCAAAATACAGAAATATGTACAGGAAAATAGAAATGAAATTCAACAAATAAAACAGCATGAAACTTTATTTGAATTATACGAATTTGTCATAGACAATTTAATGATAATTAACAATAAAATTAACGAAATCCACAACGCCATCGAATCCGCTTTGTCTGGAACATTACCTGCAAATATAATAATATACAGTAATTTAGTAAAAGAATTAAAGAAAAGTCCCGATTCAGGAAAATTCATTGAAATACCAAGCTTTCATAACATACACAATTTAATTAAAATCAGTAATTTTAATGCGTACTTAGAAGATTTAACTTTTGTCTCAGTTATAGAAATACCTTTAGTAAATGAGGATTATTTTATGGGTTACGAGGTACTATCCCTTCCTAAAAAACATAACCAATCCGACCTTTACCACACCCTATTAGTTCAGAGAAAATATGTAGGCTTAACAAGAGACAGAGGGTTGACTGGGAGACTATGAAACCCTTGATGACCTATCGACGTGCAAACACTACGACGAGAGTAAATATGTTTGCAAATCACTAATTATTATAGATGAAGGCGCAGACCCCATCTGAGAAACTAGTATTCTACATCAAGATAAATCAAAATATTCCAAACTATGCAATATAATGTCAACAAAAGGAAAATTTAAAATTATTCATCGACTGGAGAAAATAAATGGCTAATATTACTCACGAATCCCATAAGCGTTGTCGAAGGATGCCACTCCAACTTTACCACAAAAAATTTTGAAGGCGCTGATATACTCACTTTAAATGAATACTGCACTGCTACTCTACAAAGTAACAAACTACATGGCGAAGGTGTCATCGAAACAAAACTGGAGCTACCTGAAATGAAAATAGATATATTAGAGGAATTGTATAAAGAGCCTCTTGTGAATAGTTTACCTGAAGTACAAATTAAGCCAGTAAACGAGAATATATATATATATATATATATATATATATATATATATATATATATATATATATATATATATATATATATATATATATTATATATATATTATATAGGGAGATATTAAGGATGCAGCGCGGCTCCTTTTTTCTAATGACACGGTCGCTCCCGACTGCCCGGAAACCCTCATCGCCTTACAAAACAAACATCCATCACAATCCAATCCTTTCACAGTTTCCGATGACGCATTACCACCACTACAAACGTCGACAGAAAAAGTACGCGGAGCCATCATGTCCTTTCTTCCGGGTTCAGCTGGCGGCCTCGACGGACTCACCCCTCAGTATCTGAAGGACCTCACCAGCGGTTGCTGCGGGGAGATCGGCGAGAAGCTCCTGCATGAACTTACAAATCTGTGTAACCTGATGCTACGTGGAGGGGTCGCATCAGATATCGTGGACATTCTGTATGGAGTTAACCTCTGCGCCTTGAGGAAGAGAGATGGTGGCATTCGTCCAATTGCTGTCAGCTCCACATAGCTGCGCTTTACAGCCAAACTAGCTTGCAAATCGGTCACTTCCCTCGCGTCATACTTCCAGCCAAAACAGCTCGGTTTTTGCCTGCAAAGGGGGTTGTGAGGCCGCCGTCCACTCTTTCAGGACAGCTATTCACAATCCAGGCGATGATGTGTTTCTGAAGGTCGTTGTCAAAAACGCTTTCAACTCAGTTGACCGAGGCGCCATGTTGTCCCAAATTAAATCTAAAGTACCTGCCATTTTACCATTTTTGCTCCAGTGTTACAACGACCCCACCAAACTCATTTACAAAGACCACCTCATCTCATCCGAAATGGGCTGCCAACAGGGCGACCCTCTAGGTCCAGCAATTTTCAGCCTTGCTATACACCCGGTCATCGAGCTTCTAAATTCAAAATTTAAAGTATGGTATTTAGATGATGGGACCCTTGGAAGCGATGCACCCACTGTATTATCAGACTTCCGCACTCTGATCTGCAAGTTCCAAAAAATAGGTCTGCAGCTGAACCTAGGTAAGTGCGAACTTTTTGTGCCAGACAGTTGTGGGGATAGAAATGCGATTATATCCAGCTTTAAAGAAATAGCTCCACAACTGTCTGTCATTGACAAGGATTCGCTCTTCCTTTTGGGTTCACCTATTTTAGACGAATCTCTCCCGGACTTCATAGATAACAATATACAAAATTTTAATGAAACTTTAGACCACCTCCTCCAAATTAACTGTCACATGGCCTTTACTCTAATCCGTTTTTGCATTTTCGTACCCAAATTAACATATGTGTTACGGTGTTGTCAACTGTGGAAGTTCCCTCAACTTCTCAAACAGTTGGATGATACCATATGACTAACTCTCTCTAATATTTTGAACACAAATTTCGATGACCGCACATGGACTCAGGCAACGCTTCCAGTTAGGTTCGGTGGCCTGGGTGTTCGAAAGCCCTCTGACATATCGCTTCCGGTCTTCTTGTCCTCAGTCCACGTAAACAATAGTCTTATCTCCAAAATACTACATCACCCATCCTACTCCAATACAGTTCCCTTTCTGGACGAGGCCAAGGACGCCTGGAGCGCAACTAGTGTTTGTAGCGAATTGCCTGACAATACTTTTTCACAAAGGCTCTGGGACGAGCCACTCTGCAGACTGGTACGGAATAATCTTCTTAATACGTCCTCCAGTCCTGTGGAGCAGGCTCGCCTGTTAGCTACGGAGAAGTGAGAGTCAGGCCTTTGCCTACAAGCACTACCGTCACCCAATACGGGCACATTGCTGGATCGAACAGCTTTCCGGTTAGCCACTTCCCTGCGTCTTGACACCCCCCACGTCGTCCCCCATCGCTGTGTTTGTGGCGGAAACGTGGACAGCCTCGGACACCACGGACTGTCCTGTCAACGAAGCACCGGCTGCATCTCCCGACATCACTGCCTGAACGATCTCATCCTTCGGGCTCTTGTCACTGCCGGAGTGCCAGCTGTGCTGGAATCCTCTGGTTTGGCGCGCGACGATGGCAAGAGACCGGACGGTATGACCCTGGTCCCTTGGAGAGTGGGACGGGCTCTTGTATGGGACGCTACTTGCGTCGATACACTTGCTCCGTCCCAGGGCACCTCGAGTTCGAAAAGCTTAGTGGGGATCTCATATTTGAACCGTTTGGGTTTGAAACCTACCTACGTGGGGTCCATGGTACATGGGGTCCATGGTACATGGGGTCTGGGTGCGCACAAACTTTTCAGAGAAATCTCCAAAAAACTCAGTGAGGCCACCCGAGACCCCAGAGCCGGCACCTACCTGGCCCAGAGAATAAGTATCGCAATCCAGCTAGGAAACTCTCTGAGCCTTCTAGGTGCTCTGCCTGGTGGGGACGACCTGGGGAGATTTCTTTGTTTTGTAGCATTTTATGTTTTGGAGTAGTTATTATTGTTTTTTAGTACTTACCTACTTGTATAGTTTGTAAATATTTTATTTCCTGTATGTATTAATATTGCTCTGTATATAGCCAGTAAACTATTTATAACTATGCTAAATTAGATAATCTCAAAGCAGAAGCCCAACAGATGACGGATATAAAACAAGAACTGGATCGCGTATCTTACAAATCTGCGACCGAACAAAATTCAATATTACTATATATCATTGCCATCTGCGTAATTGGCTATCTAATTTACCACTGTTGCTGTCCAAAATACGAGGAAGAATTCGTACCAGCATTTTGCCGTTCTTTGAGATGTCCTGGAAGACGACGTTATCGTGTCGAAGACATCGAGATGCAGCAGCCCCATGAAAATAGGGAAATATCTAACGAACCCAACTATTCCACCATAATGCACCGAATCCCTGAAAATCTATAAATAAAAAAGCTAAATATATTTTGCATGTGCAACTAAAAATGTTACGCACATAAAATTTTTATTTGTAATAATTTAAACATTTTTATTTTTCTTTCATTTTTTTTTGTTTAAAACTCTAATTTTATTAAATATGAATTGTAATGCCGCATAATTTAGAATCGTAAGGAAAAATATTACAAGTCGTAATGTCTATTTACACTATGTAATATTAGATTTTAAGTTTCATTTTATACTTACCTTTATTTTTAAGTCGAAATATAATCAATTATTTCAAATATAAAATTAATAATTTAATTAATTAATAATACTAAAACAAACTTGCTGAGATTAAAATAATAATAATTGATTATATTACTTTTAATTTTAATTTCTTTTATATTTGATTAAAATTAATTATTATTTGTTTATTGGAATTCGGGACCACGATTAATAGGAAAATTAAAATAATTTTACTTACCGTTTAATTTTTTTCGTTGGAAAATACTCGTGTCATTTTTTTGAGCATAATTTCCAATCTGAGACGGGGGGTGTAAAAGATGCATACTTCCCTTAACTTTTTAATTGCATAACATAAATAATAATTATAATAATTACATTTACTTATCTATTCCTCCAAGAATAGAACTCAACTTAAAGGAACTCATTGTTTATAACAAGGAACATTGAATAGCTATTTAATGGATTCCAAAAATTTATAATGTCCCATAGTATCCCTTGTTATCTAGTTGCACACACATATGATGTCACTGTACTTACAGCACCCTCACAAGTAACCATACCTTTTTGATAAATACACCCTGTTCGCCTAGAAACGGCGCAGTCGTCTTGATAAAGCAGTAGTCACTATAAAGCAGTCGTCTTGATAAAGCAGTAGTCACTATAAAGCAGTAGTCTTGATAAAGCAAGTCATCTATAACTCCGAATTAGGATCGTGGTCTCCTAGTTAATTTAACTTTGTTAATTTTGAGTTTAAATTAGCAGTAAAGTTAAATTGTAGGAAATGAATAAATTGATTTCTTTAAAAAAGTATTTTAAAGAACCTACGTATAACAATGGGTACCCCACGAACTCAATGACCGCCAGCGCGAAATACGCGTCGAGACGTGCCTTGCACTGCTCAACAGACACACATGAACACAAATGAAGGAATTTTGAACCGCATTGTTACCAGCGATGAAAAACGGATTCTGTTTGATAACCGCAAGCACTCAGCAAGTTGGTTGGATCCTGGTTCAGTACCTAAACAATGCCCTAAACGAAAACTTACCCCTAGAAAAGTGATGGTCACTGTTTGGTGGTCTAGCGCCGGTGTGATTCATCACAGCTTCTTACCAAATGGGGTGAGCATTACTGCAGATGTGTACTGTGAAGAACTGAACACAATGGTGGAGAAGCTGGCTCATCTCCAACCAGCATTGGTCAATCGCTCATCTCCGCTGCTCCTGCACGACAACGCGCGACCTCATACTGTACAGCAGACAGTCTCCAAGTTGCAAGAACTGGGGTTGGAAGCTCTCCGCCATCCGCCCTACTCACCAGACCTTTCGCCTACAGACTACTACTTTTTCCAGAATTTGGATAACTTCTTGGCGGGAAAAAAAATCAATACCCGAGAGGCAGTACAAAATGCGTTTGAAGAATTTGTTGCCTCCCGTCCAGCTGATTTCTTTTAGAAGGGCATCAATAAACTGCCACTGCGTTTGCAAAGATGCATTGATTGCATGGGTGCTTACTTCGATTAATTCAAATAAAAATACATTTAAAAAAATAAAAATATTAGTTTTAATATATCTCCGCTTATCGTGGAACGTAAGATAAGTTACCGAACGCTAACGTAGACATGTCTGTGTTAACGCACTTGAAAGCCCTCCCGCTAGCAGATACTGACTTTTCGTGCCCGGGTTATGTGGATATTCTGATTGGGTGTGAGATGGCCGATACCGCAAGTGTTATTAGACTTTTCCGCTACTAATTCCCGCCTACGAAAGTGAGACATATTCCTATAGGAACGCACGTTATACTGGGAAGACTAAAGTGTTGTGAACAGAAGTAGGTGACGAAAACTCCAGCCGCAGGACGCTATTCGCCGAAGCGGTAATCCCGGTAAGCGTATCCCTTCTTACCTTTCCATTTTCATCTAATTATTACTGCATATTCACCTGGTGACGCCAGATACCTTCTGAAATACAGTCCACAAAAATATCGAAGAGAGATTATTCGCTAAACGCCAGACAAAGGTGGCCCGCGTGGCCACTAATGCCTAATGATTTGGTAGAGTTCTTTTCTATTTATGTAAAACCTACTACAGGTAGACTGGGTAACTTTGTCTTTCAATATAACATTGGCCCTCAACTTCATTATTGAATTATATATTTTTTTAAGTTTCTGAACCTATGCAATCTAACTAAATTAGGCATCGTTTGTTTTTTTATAAGTTTTTGAACGTAACCTGAGTTGTCAGTCTAAGCTATAGCTGTCAGTTTATTTTCTTTTGACGTTTTAAATTTGCGCTAAAACAAGTGTCTTTAAATAAGTGGTTTTAAAGTTATTTATTTTACATGATAAACAGCGATTTGTAAGGTAAGTTTGTATTTTAATTGATATTTAGTGATTACTCTGCTGTGTCAAATAAAGAAAATAACTTTATAAGCAATATTTTTGTGAAAAAGTCTTACTATAAAAAATATTCAAGTTTTCGTGGGTGATTCGGGTAACATTGACTATGAGCTAATGTTACCCTGACGTCGATTTTAGTGTTGCTAACATATATTTTTTTCCTGCTTTAAGCGTAAAATTTATTTTTAGGTGCATAACATGGCTAGGAAGAAATTTTGTCCCTCCCCAGGTACCCGTCAATATGGGACGAAGTCTCGGTACACCAAAGAAGATTTAGAAAAAGCTTTGGATGATATAAAAAAATGCAGAAAGACTCAAAAAAGTGCCGCAGAAGTCTATAATATTCCTGTGAGTACATTAAAATATAAATTGAAAGAGCAGCACAGCAAACCAGTAGGTAAACCACCGGTACTAAGCAGAGAAGAGGAAAATTCCATAGTTGCACACGTCATAGCCCTAGCTGATCTTGGAATCCCGGTTAGCATGCTAGACGTCCGAGTAATCGTGAAAGGTTTTTTAGACAATATAAAGAGGACAATTAAAGAGTTTAAGAATAACTTACCTGGTTGGGAATGGGGAAAACTCTTTCTCGAACGTCATCCCGATATCAAGCAGAAAGTAGCCCATGCGATTAGTCGGAAGCGTGCACAAGTTACACAGGAGATGGTTCAAAATTATTTTGATTATTTACAAGAAGAGCTTAAGGATGTGCCAACATCTAACATCTTTAACTTTGATGAAACTGGATTCCATGATTATCCGAAGAAACAGACACTTCTTTTCAGAAGATCTTGCAAGAATCCGGAAATAATACTAAATTCAACAAAGTCCTGCTATACAGTAATGTTTTGTTGTAATGCCGCTGGAGAATTTGTACCTTTATACATAATTTATAAGGCTAAACAGAAGTGGACTAGTTGGATCCAGGGAGCTCCTGCTGGGACTCGTATGGCGGTCACTAAATCTGGTTGGATAGATGCTGCAACATTCGATGACTGGTTTGAACAACAACTTCTGCCAGTTCTTCAAAAAAAGGAAGGAAAGAAAGTCATCTTGGGTGATAACTTGAGCTCCCATATAACCCCCAGGACTTTACAACTGTGTGAAGAAAATAATATTAAATTTATTTGTCTTGTACCCAATTCTACACATCTACTGCAACCTCTTGATGTCTCTTACTTCAGCTCACTGAAAACCAACTGGCGGAAGGTATTGGCAGATTGGAGAAAGACGAGACGTGGAAAAGTTACCAATGCTTTACCAAAAGAAGTTTTCGCTAAATTACTCACCGAAACATTAGAAGTAGGAGCCGACACAGCTGCACGTAATGCTATCGCAGGTTTTAAAGCCTGCGGCATATATCCATTTGATCCATCCGTGGTTTTAGATAAGTTAAAAGACTATACTAAACCCATGGAAGAAGTCCGCGAAGAAATAGGAGAGAGTTTCAAACAATACATCAGTGCAATCAGGGAGGCCGATTTGCAACCCAAACTTACCAAAAAATTTCAATTACCTGTTGTTGCTGGAAAGAGCGTTTCTGTGGAGGCTGTAGAAAAATACTATAACGAAAGGGAGGTGAATGCAAAATCCAAGACTCTAAAGCGAACATGCGATTCAGGCGCGGATATTATTCCTGGACCTGCCAAGAAGAGGGGGCGACCTGTTGGATCAAAAAATAAAGCAGTTAAGAAGGTAGTTGCAACCATCGCGGACCACCGAACATCACCTACACCAGACCCTTATTCCGATGTACCTACAGCTGGTCCTTCAGGAACGTGTATGGCGACGTCGAAAGATATAGATGACGATGACTCCATACTTGCATTTCCTCATCTATCCTCCGAAAGTGTTTTGGTGTATCCCATGCCGGTATCGCCACCGCCATTGGATGCTAGCGTTGTTGAAGATCACCCTATGAATGTTCCATCACCAATTGAAGTCGTTGAATTATATGGTAATGAAGATATTGAAGGGCACTATGAATGCCGTGACGGAATCTTAGAAAAGGTAGACTTAAATACAAAAAAAGATGCAAAAGTAGGATATGTGTCTATTAATAAGGATGCTAGTGTCGTTGGTTTGAGAAAAGAAAACAGAAAACAGGATTATTGTGTTGTCAAATACGAAGACTGTTTGTTTCCGGGGCGTATCATTTGTAGGGAAGGAGATACTGTAAAAATATCCGTCATGCAAAAGTCAGCAGACGGCTGGAAGTGGCCAGTACTGCGGGACGTATTCATCTGTCATCAGAAGAGCATAATCAGCTATCTGGATGACCAAAAAATTACCAAACAAAGGGATTATTACTTGGTAGACGATCCGCTGCTCTTCATGGAATGGGGCGGCTGAATTTACATATTATTTTTAAGCATTAACTTGATAAAGATCTCATTATTGTTTTTATATAATTGTTTATAATTTTGTTTAACGTTTTTAGTTAATAAGTAAGGTATACGAAGCAACGCCAAAAAGATTTAGTAAAATTATAAAATAAATATTGATTCTCAGGAAATTTTCTTTCATTTATATAGCAAACCCAAAATAGAGATGATTGGCCGATTCGACTGACTTGTTAGTGATGACATTTACTAATCTGACAGATGTTTAATGTAAAAAAATGAAGCTTATGTTAGATTTAGCCTTAAATTGTTGAAAAACTGTACATTTTCTTCTATAGTTTTAACGAGAGCCAAACCTACCCCACTATCCATGTAACTTTGGCCCTCGATACTTAGGCGGTTTTTTCGTTATTCTTATTTTAATTGACTGAATCCTAGTATATTTATTGACAAAGCAACCCTGCATGCCACTAAAATCGCATATAACCTCAAATTATTTTTACTAGTATGGAATTTATAGGCAATTAACAGTGAATTAAGGGCCAAAGTTACCCAGTCTAACTGTACAACTAAACGATTTTCTAACGTGCCATTATCTCAAATTAGTAATCGTGACCTATCTAAAAATGAAGGCAATTTTAGAAAACGTAATCTCAACAGTAAGAAGTGTTTTACTTCCGGTGAATCGGGTCACAGGCAGGCTTTTTGTAGTAAACGTTCGAGACTAGATAGTAGTAATAAATTACGCAATCAGTCCGGTTCAAATACGAAATTAGAAACATCCGTTCAAACAAATTCGGAACCGTGTTCATTTTGCAAAAAGCTTGGTCACAAAGTAGATAAGTGTTTTGCAAAGATTAGGGCTAAGTCTTGTGATAAAGAAAACGTTAATTTTTGCACCGAAAATAAGAACAATCGGGATAAGGATGTTGTTGTAGCGGTTATAAACGGTATCCCAGTAGACGTGTTAATTGATAGTGGCTCATCTCTAAGTGATAGTGCCTCATTACTAAAATATTTTGATCATATTGTGTCCAGACCTACCTTTCGCGTATTACGTAGCATAGGTGGCCAGGAAATATAAACAACACGTTATGTGTCACTTTGCCAGTCGAATTTGATAAAATTACTTTATAGATAGATCTTTTCTTTGTATCTTCCGTATTAATGAGCAGCCCCGTTATTATTGGTACCGATGTTGAGTACATCGGTACCAATAATAACGGGGGTGCTTGGGGTGCGTGTGATTTCACCAGATTCCGATGGCAGATGATTCGATCTCTTACACAGGTTTCGGGCATTACGAGTATTTAAAAATGCATTACGGCCTAGCAAATGCTCCTATTGTTTATCAACGGATTATATCAAACACGCTCCGAGAACACATCGAATCTGGTAAGGTTCTTGTTTACATATTTTAATACGACATTTTAATTTTAAGTCACACAATTCAACAAGGTTTTGATATTCTACGCCGCGTTCTTAAAACATTGTCCAACGCTGGTTTTTCTATAAATATAAAGAAGTACTCTTTTTTTAGCAACAAAAATTAAATATTTAGGTCATACAATTAGTAAAGATCAGGTACAGCCGAGCGCTAAAAAAGTTAAGGCCTTAGTTGAAGCTCCCATTCCTAAAAACGTGAAACAGGTTCGTCAGTTTCTTGGCTTAGCCAGTTATTTTCGAAAATACATTCCAAATTTTGCCACTAAAACTGCTTGCATTTCGCTTATGACAATAAAAGATGTAAATTTTAACTAGCGACCTGAACAAGAGCGTTCACGACAGGAAATCATTCAACATCTAGTAACTGAACCCGCTCTTGCAATATTTGATCCTAAATTGCCAATCGAAATATATACTGATGCAAGCTCAATAGGATACGGAGCGGTATTTTTACAAAGACATCAGTCAGGTCGGAAGCGGGCTGTAGCCTATTTTAGTAAATCGACACAGGGTGGGGAGATTCATTACCACTCGTACGAGTTGGAAACCATAGCAGTCACACGAGCCCTTCAGTATTTCAGTCACTATATCCTGTTGGATTACATTTTACCTTAGTAACTGACTGTTTTATCCTTGAATACCGTAAAGGTTCGTCCATGTTACACGCTGCTCAATATGATTCGTATTGAAACAAACCACCGTCAAAAACAATGGTATTCAGTTATGTGGCGACTTAAACTAATTTTAAATGAATGATAATGAAGCACAAGACCACAGACTATTCCCTTTTAAGCCTCCTGATAGGCATTGACGCAGCCACTCCAGTTATACGTAACCTGGTGCGCGATATTTCTATGGAAGGTGGGCAACCCAACCGCCAAGCTATACGCAAGATGAGCAGACAGCGTGCTTCTGCAAGGTTACAACGTAATCAAGAAAGACAGGACCTAACGGCAAATCAAGACAGGAATAGTCCTCGTGTATTTGAGATTAATTCTTTTGTTTTTGTGATTAAAGCGGCGCGGTCAACCGACAAAATGGACTCCGGGATGAGCGGGCCATACCGCGTAGTGAAAGCACTACCACATGGGCGGTATGGGCTACAGCTCCTGAGCGGTGCCTACGGAAAGTCTACGCAGGCCGCCGCTGAGTTTATGATCTCGTGGCATGGCGAGTGGACGCCCGAGACTTGTGCTGCATTCTTTGGCAGTGAATATGTGGGTAACATGGCATTTATTGCCTAGGTTCCCAATGGTTTGGTCGTAAAGATATGTTCCAAGTATTCCTCATTCTATCGACACTGGAAAGGGACTTTGTCTCTGAGACGGTTGAGCTCCCGTATGGAAGGCCAAGGACATGCTTCATGTGATGCTTGTCCTGTGGCATGGCAGTGAGTATGTGGGTAACATAGCATTTATTGCCTAGGTTCCCAATGGTTTGGTCGTAAAGATATGTTCAAAGTGTTCCTCTATCTATCGACACTGGAATGGGACTTTGTCTCTGAGACGGTTGAGCTCCCGTATGGAAGGCCAAGGATATGTTTCATGTGATGCTTGTCCTGTGGCAGTTGAATTTTAGTTTAGCGTTATGTGCACAGAAGAAATGAAGACTCAGAAGAATGAAGAGTGTTAATTGTATAATTTGTTGCATGTTGTACATGTATAATAATTGTACTGCAGTACACTATAACAGCGCATATTATAAAATTTTGTATTACTTTACTGTCTAGGAATATAGTAATAAATACAAGTGTTGTACCCACATGTTACATAGACTGTCTGTTTTGTAAAACTATAACGTGTGCGTTTGCTTCTTGTTTTCAAGGTGCTGATGAATTAGATGGTGAGTCCACACGCTCCTGCTTGTCTGGAACCTCAGTCATCGCCTAGCCACGGATTACAGCTGGGTTGCAGTCGCGCTGAGCCATAGAACAAGAGCGAGAACGCTCTCCTGTCAGGAAAGGCCGTGTAAGAAGAAGAAGCCAAGAAGCTGGCAACACTAGGATTACTACCGGGGATTTATGTCTTGCCGCCGATGACGTCAGAGCATCTTGACGAACGCTCGCGCACCGAGAGGGGCCGCACCTGTTTCGTCAGGCAGTGGTTGAGAACGGACGTGTGCTCAGAGTTCCGAACTATTTAGGCTGTAGTGATTTAATTGTAATAATTAGTAGTAAGAGTACTGAGTAATAAATTGTAATTGATTTTGGTGTATTGTGCATTATAATAAACTTAACACTAGGCCGACTAAAATATATTATATACTAGCCCGAACAACATCCGATATGACAATATTTTATAGAACTAACGTTCAAGTTAGCTGGTACCGACTTCAAAATTATGATAGAAAAAGTTCCTAGATAAGCGGTTAAAATTTTAGCCGAATTTAAAAGAGGAATTATTTAGGAAATAAGTTTTATTTCATTCTTTTTTGTGCATTTTTACTTTGGAAGTCGGTTTTAATTATTTTTTTTTTACAATAACCTTGATCCCCAACATTCCATCGCGTTTCAGTAACTATAATTATATACTTTTTATATCATTACACGTCTGCTGATGAAATTAAATAAAAGTTATATCTTGTATAATTATGTTTTTATTATAGTCTTACATTGTTACATAATGTTAACATTGAAATCTACGTACATTTATATTTCTTGGGAAAAATAATGTTGTTTTTTATATTAATCTTTTAACATTTTCAGTTCGCTAGATTATAATGTAACGAAAAATAATGCGTTAAGTTGTAAACAGTGTGTTCGGGTTTACAATCTCGCTAGTTATATTACAATCTAACGGTATTTACAATTTCACGGTGAGATATATTTATAGGCCGTCTGTAATAGTTCAAACAAATTAATAGCAAGCGATATTTTACTCCGTCTGTCCCTTTATTATGACAGCCTTGTGCATGGTAATTTAAGCTGGATTAAAACAAAAACATAATACCTATCTTACAACAATAACAATTCTCATGTTTCAAAAAACACAATTAACTAATTACTTAACACTGAAGTACTTAACACTAGAGTTCACGCGCCCTTTTAACCGACTTCCAAAAAAGGAGGCGGTTATAAATTCGGCTGCATATTAAAATTTATATATTTTTTATTTATTTTTATTCACACGAACGCACGCGCGTCTTACTAGGCTAGATAGATAGGCTACTAGTAGGCTAGATGAGATAAAAGTTTTTTTTCAAAAATAAAGAGTTAAGGTAAAAGTAATATGGTATTTAAATCACATTATTATGGTAAATTTAGTAAACTATAGAAAAAACATAAATATTACTATTTCTTGTAACTTTACAAAAGACGGGATCATTAGTATTTTTTGTAAGTTTGTTATGGTTGCCAACGTTGGTCTCATGTTTCTAAAAATTAGAAAATACTCGAAATTTCGTAATGAGGGGTTTTTTTCTGCCGTTACGGGGCATACCCAACTCAAACAAAGCGCCATCTGGTAGTGTAAGTGGTATCAAAAACGTTCAATAAGAATTTTCGATTATTTTTCTGTCACCAGGCGGCACTTGGTAGCCCGACGGTCCTTGTTGTGTCAAAAAGCTGTCAGATGTCACGAATTTAAAAACCCTCATTTAAAACTACTTTGGAATCAGGGTACACCCACTTGGCTCGACGGTTGCACTATTTTTGTGGATTTATGAACAACTTTGATCGCATTTTTTTAACCGACTTCCAAAAAAAGGAGGCGGTTATACGTTCGTCTGTATATATATTAGGTCCTTACATATGAGATTGAGCGTTTTTCGTACTGGCAACTTTGATCTCAAATATATCTTCTTTAGTTAGGAATTCCAATTACAAAATTATACCGCTATTTACTCATGCATATTTATGTTTCAAAAACCCTTATTCATTTGATTTTCGGCCTTTTGGTTATTTCTTTGCGTCACTCTGCTTACAAAATGGAAAACTTGAAATATCGTATTATTCTCGAGTACGAGTTCTACCGTTGCACCAGTGCTGCAGAAACGGCTCGAAGGATTAATGATGTGTATGGCGGCGGTGTCAAAAGAAAACATAGTACGTTTTTGTTTCCAACGTTTTCGTTCTGGAAATTTGGACCCGCAGAATAAGCCCCGTGGAGGGCCGAAGACCAAATTTGATAATTAAGAATTGAAGGCTATTGTGGAAGCGGATCCATCGCAAACCACGTGCTGTGTTAGTGATAAAACTGTTTTAATCCACTTGAAGCAAATTGGGAAGGTGAAAAAACTTGAAAAATGGGTACGTCATGAATCGAGTGCAGCAAACCGACATACGCGCGTCGACTGCTGCGTTACATTATTCAACCGGCACAATAATGAAGGGATTTTAAATCGAATCATTACCAGTGATGAAAAGTGGATCCTGTACGATAATCGGAAACGCTCATCGCTTTGGCTGAATCCTGGCGAACCAGCCAAAGCTGCCGCAAGCGGCTTTTGCGAAATTGTCAAGCGAAATCGACTCAAAAGAAGTTACTTGTGAGCGTTTGGTGGATTAGTGTCGGTGTCGTTCACTACAGCTATCTTAAATCTGGCCAGACGATTACGGCAGATGTCTATTGCCAGCAACTGCAAATCATGATGAAAAAGCTACCAATCACTCTAGGGCTCCTAACCCTCTAGGCCGCTCTAGGCTGCTTCAGGACAACGCTAGACCACACACTGCACAACAGATGGCTACCAAATTAGAGGAGCTTCAATTGGAATGTTTTCGAAATTTGGATAACTTCTTGCAAGGGAAAAAAATCATGTTCATAGATTTTATTGATTCCTGTCCGAATGGTTTTTTTACTAAAGGAATCAATGTTACCTATGAGATGGCAAAAGTGCATAGATAGCAATGGTATATACATTGATTAAATAAATATATATTTAAACAAAAAACATCTTTATGTTTATTTTATATTATGTTATGACTTTACAAAACGCCAATTTCATATGTAATGTCCTAATATATACTTTTTTTTGTATGTTCAACGATAACTCCGCCGTCTGTTAACCGATTTTCCAAATTCTTTTTTTTATGTAAAGGGTATACTCCGAAATTAGTCTCGTTTTCACAAACGTGGTGACTTGATAATGGGATCTATGAGAAATCGAGGGAACTCCTCAAAATTTATATGGACCCATATAGTGATTTTAACTTTTTATGAAGTTACTAAAGCATATACTACCAAAAAGTAAGATTTTACACCAACGTATACCCTGCATCCAAAATTACTGAAGAGAACTCCTGAGTCCTTATAGAAACATGTTTGGAGATTTAGGCGTTGCTTAAAGAACTGCAAGCATAAGCCACTATGTCAATTAAATTATTATCATTATCATCACCACCATCATCACACCATAAAACATGACATAATGATGATATAATAGGTACTTCTTATAGTATTTTACACCGACACGGATATCTTTGAACATTACTCTGCCGTGCTGAAAGCACTGAACAGAGCTCCTCAGTACAGAGCTACTCAGAAGATACGCGTTTGGAAATTTCGACATTATATAAAGAACTGCAAGCATATGGCATTATGTAACTTATAGTCATCATCATCATCATCATCATCTTGTATACAGTTTTATCCCAGTATCACGATTTGGCAATTCGTTCTTGAGGCTCATCTAGAAGCACAAGTCAAAAGATGAGACCACCAGTACAAAGTAGAAAATATTATGCTTACGTACAGAGAAACAGCTTTTATAGAACGATACTATTCGATCCGAATTTGAAAATTTTGACGTCCCCTTCAACGGCCCACAATTTTTTGACATACACACCGTATGCTTGTAGTAGTGCAATCAAATCGATATCTAAATAAGTAGCTGTTTATCTGTTCCTCTAATCTAGAAAGAGATTAATTAACTTGTAGGGAATTAAGAATTGCGCACCCGAAGGGAAGAACCCAGGATAGTAGGTTGCGCATTCCAGTGCTTCGGCCCGTATAACCACGATCGGTTGATAGGCCATGGGTTGGTGGAGGGATTTGTTCCTCTAATCTGTGTTATCATTTTGATTTTTAACCCCGTTTTATTTATTAAAGCACGGGTGCGTTCTAGTTCTAGTTAACTTACTCAACACATTATAAGTTTTAGCAAAAACATTAATATTTCAATATATTTTTTTGATTTAATTAGTTTAATTTTTATAACTATACATAATATTTTAATTTATATTACACTGTTTTTATTTAAATACTTACATGATTTAGACATCTAAGTACTTATTTTATTATTTTAGAAAACCAACAGCTTATAAATATTACAAATATAGTCTAGGCATAGAAAAAGCGAAGCCAATTATAGGTTTTCACAATTAGTGACTAAGGAAAAGTACAAACAAGCAAACACTTACATATTAGCAACAACATTCAAAATCAAAGTAAGTACTTATATAAATCTAAATTTAACAAAGTTTATTGTTCAAAGAAGTTAAAGTTTAGCTTATCTATTGCATTCTTGCTATTCAATGTGTATGGATATGAATTTTTTACATGTATAAAAGGTGACTTTGCCACAGTAAATAAATATATTTTTAAGTGGCTTTGTATAGTTTTTAACGTCAAAACGAATGCCTTTAATTTTTTATTATTTGCTTTTAATATTGTTGTTTTAAATTTTTAAACGATAAGATAATTGTCACAGTCACGGATACCAAAGTGTATAATATGTTCAACGATTACTCCGCCGTCTGTCGACCGATTTACAAAATTCTTCTTTGATGTAAAGGGTATAATCCCAAATTGGTCCTTTTGATATCAAAGTGGTGACCTGATGATGGGATCCATGAGGAATCGAGGGAACTCTTCGAAATGTATATGGAAACATAAAGTGCTTCGACTTTTTCTGAAGTCTGGCGTCGAAGCATATTTTACCAAAAAGTAAGCTTTTGTACTAAGATATCCAGGGTATACCTTAGTACAAAAGCTCTGACGGTTTGTATGGTTATTAGGTGTCACAATGCATCGAAAAAGAATTAAAAAAGCTTCGGACATAACATTTCAGGTGTAAGTATGAAATGTTATGTCCGAACAATTTGATTTGTATTAAGTCAAATATTTAAAATATTTTAAAATAAAATCATATTATATCGCCATCTTGCTGCCCTATTGTGAATTGTGAAAGTGTTACTAGTAAAAATAAATGTGTTTCAAATTTTTAATAGCTTACTGATAGTTGCAACTAAGACAAAGTTTTATAATATTTTCTGATTTTTTAAATTATGAATTTAAAGTATTGCCCGTATTGAGATAATCCTTAATATATACCTTAATACTAGTTTAATATAAATAAAGTTCACAAATTATGTTTAGATGGTTTAAAATGAAATATAAGTTATATTTTTACATCTCACGATATTAAGAAAAGCAAATACAATAATCCCAATTTTAAGAGTACACACTCCACAACTTTAAAGTTTTGTTTGTGTGCATGTCGGTATGTAATGCTTACGTCTACACTATCTGTTGCTTGCTTCATTTTGTACGATGCGTTTGTTTGAAGACTATCTAGGCGTTATTAATCTAAGGGCCAAACTGACGGCAGTTCGGTCGGATGCCATTTTCTCCGTGTATGTGCTCGAATCCGTTCAGGCCGAACTGACGTCAGTTCTAACAGAAACGATCGGCCTCTCGTCTGCGAAAGCCTAAAATTAAAAATAACAGAAATAAAATGGACATGCCGCCGCTACATAAAAAAGGAGAAACATAGATTATACATAATATAAACAAGCAACAAATAATAGCAAAATAACAGATCATAATAAAAAAGAACAGGTATAAGGCAGTGCAATGCGACAACCTCGTTGTTGTCAGGCGACCGATAGATACACATTAGCAGCATCATATAAGTCACATACAATAACATAATGGGATATACCTACATATATATAAAAGATAGAATTAATACAAAGTAACATAATGGCGACAAAATGTATAATATTATCTGAAAATAGTAAAAAAATAAATAAATTTATATCAATATATAAGTTGATCTTGTGTTATGGGTATCAGCCAACAGATGTATATATATGTGGCGGACCAATTAGTGCCACATTCCTAAATCGCGGTATCGAAGTTTTCTATGATCGGCACTATATATACGACATCTGAAATTCATACAAGTCCGAAGCCCACTTACACGAGCATACCACCTCGCTCGGTCGGAGATCTCCCTTGGGCTTTCACTATTCCCACATATATATTTATATCCTACACTATTTTATACTATAGCTACAATACTATACAATATACATCACGGATAAGATAAATGAGGTTGGATTGGCAACCGTGATACTTTTACTTGAAAACCAGCGTCGCCGCCTGTCTCCCACCAATGCACTCCACTACATAAGAAATAATAATACATACACGAATTACGCACACTAATTAACAAATCACACCTAGAACAGAGGGCTGCGATTTGGTACTCACACTACGTTGAGTAGGTAACGTTACGACACAACCACATGCTCAAAATTCACACGCACGCTAGGGCTTGCTATGGTCGATAGGAATTTTCGATAATGAAAATGGTCAAATTGAATCTTGAAATCATCTTAGTTTCAGTTAGATTTACGATTTATGAGCCCTAACTTTTGAATGCGGCGGGGGGAGTAGCGGGGCAAGTATGGTTGCGCGTGTACAATATGTGCATCCTCACTATTTTGCCGAGGGCTCATCGTAAATCGTAAACCGTCCTGTAGCTATTGGTAAGTGAATGAAAAATTTTAATAACGGTGCTCCCGTTATTAATTTTATACTAACTAAAACATTGTGTCAAAGGCGAATTTAATTGGTATTGGGATAGAAAATGAAAAAAAGATAACATGTATTACCTTTATTTGTAATCAAAAATAATTAGAAAATCAAAGCAAAAAAAGAAGTCAATGGTCGATAAATATTATGTAGCAAAAAAAAATAGCAAAATTTTACTACCGAGAACAGCAGTAACTCATTCTGAAGAAAAATAATTTGTCGATAAATCATCGATCACTGACTGCACTATCCAGGCGAACGAAGCGGACGTGACGCGAACGAGTCGAAAGGCGCGGTAATTTGGCTCGCTTCGCAACCCATTGCGTGTCAGATGTGTCTTCTCGCGAAATATTTGCGTACTTCACCAGCAATGTATATTTTCTGTGATTCTTGGCTTAATTGTCGTTTCTACTTAGAATTTAATATTTCGAACTAGTTTTTTGGGAAAAATACTAAAAACTAAGGTTTTTATGTTTACCGATGAAAATAAATTCCTCCTTGTTTCATATTTGATGTCTGACTCTTTAATTTGCACATAACAATCGCACAACACGGCATTCTCAAAGGATATTAGCGCTGCTCCGTACTGCGAGGCAATCAACAAGCGACTAAAAAGTATGAACGCGTGGTTCGGTTGAAGTATGATTGTCCAATCATACTTGTGGCGCGTCTGCCCCGCGCACATTGCCAATCCAACCTCATTTATCTTATCCGTGATATACATAAATCTTATTTTCTATATTATTTACATTCACTCTTACACACACAGTGTAGGTAGTTCATCATATATTGTCTTTTTTCGGCGACGCGATGCGCGCTTCGTTTCATTTCCCCGAAATATCCGGTAGACCACATCCCTCAGCCAGAACTTCTCCACCTCGAGAATCGGTAGAATTTGCGTCGGTACTCTCACCACAAAGAAACTGAAGTTAACTGACCTTACTGAGTTAACCTTGTGGGGACAAATCAGACGCTCGACCCTTAAAGTGAAAGACGTCTTCTTTCGGATGTAGTCCACGGCGTCCTCGACCTTCGTGGACCAGTGCAGGCGGGACACGTACAGCGGTGCGGTGAGCACTTCGCACCCGCCGTGGTGGTTGCGGACGGCGGGCTTCCTCTTCTTTCTTCTCTCCAGCAGTATGAAGCCCTCCTCATCGCACCTCCTGTTCTCATCCTTGATGGTTCGAGGAGGCGCAGCCTTGCGGCTCTTCTTTACCCCCTTTGTCTTAGCCCGCGGGGGTACGGTGGGACCAGCGGCATACTGGCATAATTTTTCGGAGTCGCTGGTGTTAATTAAATACAGGTTTTTAAACAATTTTTACAAACACTTTTTAAAACTTCTCGCTGTTTCTCGTAGCTTTTGGAAGTTTAATCTTATAATTTAAATAATCAAGCTAGCAACTTCATACTTGCATTTACATTATTTACATAAGTAAATTGTTAATAATAAATTAAATTGTTAATAGTTTGTAAATATTTTAAATAGATGTTAGTTAATTTTATTATGTAAATAAAGATTATTAGTAAACTGTCAACAAACAAATTACAATTTAAAAAACTAAAAATTCCTTATAATTATTCTTCTTCTTTAAATTCTGCGCAGTGTTGCCAGGATCATTGCACTGTGGCCGCTACTACTTGTACCATGCGCCACGAAAACGCTTCCGCTTGTTCGCCTTGGACCGCGCCTCGAAACCGGCCAGCGTGTGACGTAGGTGCCGCCGTTTTTTGCTAGTTCTGTTGAGTAAATTGCATGAACAAAGAGTGCGTCATGAGAAAAATAAGTTTTGCAGTTTTTGAAGGTCACAGCACTATTTATCTGTAATCTGTTAAAATCTGCATAAAATGTGTGTCCTATAACCATTTGGCAAGCAATCTGAAATAAAATCTGTATGATCCAAGAAAAATAGAAAATATAATGTAATTATATTAATTATATTGTGTATTATATTAAGTTTAATTTATTGTTAGTATTCGTTTAACTGTGCTCAAGAATAATATATATGTAATTTATGTTAAAATTCCGTATAAAATCTGTATCCGCATCTAATCTATATCGCAGATCTAAGGTCCGTATATCTGGCAAGACTGGTTCTGCCTAAGGTTGGGACTATATAATCCGAAATCTTTCCGACCTGAGAAAATTCAGAGCATTGAAAATAGAACTCTGGACTCATACAATAGAGTTGAAAATCACACACACGAGTGTTGGGTCAAATGTCAATATCAATAATAATAATAATAATAATAATAATAATAATAATAATAATAATAATAATAATAAAAACGCAATTGTCAGGCCAAAACAAAATTAAAGCTGTTAATACCTATGCGATCCCTATATTAACGTATTCATTTGGAATTATCAGGTGGTCTGACACTGATTTGGAAACCCTCAACACCGCAACCAGAACCGCTTGTTACAAACACAATATTCACCACATCCATTCAGCAGTTGAAAGATTTACAATAAAGAGGAAGCAGGGAGGGCGTGGTTTTATAGACATAAAAAATCTACATTACACCCAAATAGATAACCTCCGAAATTATTTCAAGACAAAAGCTAACACAAGCCCACTTCATAAAGCCATTGTAAATTTACCTCATTCTGGAACACCGCTACAGTTAAATAATGACAAATTTAACCCTAAAAATAAAATAATTAATGATGAAAACAAAATAGAAAAATGGAAAAGTAAGGCTCTACATGGTAAATTTCCATACCAGTTAAGTCAGGACCATATCGATCAAGCCGCGTCATTCAGTTGGTTAACTAAGGGCAACATTTATAGTGAAACAGAAGGGTTCTTAATAGCTATACAGGACCAAACTATCAAAACTCCTAATTACTCAAAATTTAACCTCAAAGAAGCCATAGAAACTGATAAGTGTAGATTATGCCACCAAACCACTGAGACAATAGACCATATTACTGGAGGATGCAGTGCACTAGCAAATAAAGAATATACTCACCGTCACGATAACGTAGCCAAACATATACATCAATTAATAGCAATCAAGTTTAACCTTATAGATACACATACACCGTATTACAAATACAAACCATCTAACGTTCTAGAAAATGACTCCGTAAAACTCTACTGGGATCGCGATATCGTCACAGACCGTACCATCCTAAGCAATAGACCAGACATAACCCTCACAATTAAATCTGAAAAAACCACTTACCTTATAGACATCGCCGTTCCAAACACCAACAACCTGAAACAGAAACACACAGAAAAAATCCAAAAATACATACCGCTTGCAGATCAGATCAAACAAATGTGGCATCAAAACACAGTAAAAATAATCCCGATAGTCATCTCCTCAACGGGCGTTATTCCAAAAACGCTTGCCGTTGCACTTAAATCCCTTAACCTTCACAAAAACACATATATACAGTTACAAAAGTCATTCGTTATAGATACCTGCTCTATAGTCCGCCGCTTCCTTAATTCATCTTCATCCTTCCCTACAACTCACACCAATTAAACTTCTTTCACGCTACATGAACAGGATACTTGGCAATCGCCCGTACCTGCTTCATTCTACCGGTTAATCCGAGACAAATATATGTTAAATAATAATAATAATAATAATAATAATAATAATAATAATAATAATAATAATAATAATAATAATAATAATAATAATAATAATAATAATAATAATAATAATAATAATAATAATAATAATAATAATAATTTATTTATCACAACAATGCATTACAAAGGATCTGTACATTCTACCATAACAAAATGGTGTGTGAAATTTTTAAAACATGCAATGGATTAAAACTAATACTTGAAAATAATAATAATAATAATATGAAGATTAGATTTACAAATTCATAATTATTGTTTTTAATGTCGAAGTTTCAGTAAAATTACAAACATAACATCCAACAACATCGGCTTTCCAGCCGCATATATTCATCTCGCTCCCTCTCACGACTATACCGATTCTATTGTCCTCGCACAGCATAGTTTATAACTTTTTTGATAACTATTCACTGTGTAAGTTAATAACGATATTAATGCACGTTACTGTTATTCATATTACGTCCAATGTTAGCCTAATAATGTATAAATTACTATTTAATTTCTATTTGGAGCCATGGGTACCAATAATACGAATAAATTAAATATTTATTATCAAAATGTGCGCGGGCTTCGTACAAAGTCAAACGAATTTTATCGCCAGTTCAACTTAAGCTCTAGATTATTCTCACGGAAACATGGTTAACTGATAATTTCCTGGACACTGAACTTTTTAGTGATGAATATATGGTGTGGCGTCGGGATCGGGATTAGAGCACAATAGGTCAAGCGCGCGGCGGCGGGGTGTTGATAGCTGTTCGAAGGTATGTATCGGCTATGGCTGCACCTAGTTTTCATTCTATGGCTGAAGACCTTTGGATTACTATTAATTTGCGTGGTAAACATTTGAGCAGTTCCCAAAGTATAAAGTTACATATTTGTGTTGTGTACCTGTGCAAACAAGGGCTTATTAGATCTTTTTCAGATTAACTATTAAATTTTTTAAGTAAGTTAAATGTTTCAGTATTAAAGTGTTCCCTCGACAACTTTTTAATCATCGGGAATTTCAAATTAAGTGGAATCAATTGGGAATATGTTCCTTCTGCTGACTGTTATCTCGCTTGTAATATTTATACGCCCGTTAGTGATGAATTTATCTTGTTGAATGAACTGCAAATATTATCGCATAACCAATATAATAGCGTACGTAACAAACAGAGTAAAATACTAGATCTTATTTTGTGTAATAAGAAGGTCTCTGTTAGCGCATGCTTTGACCCCCTCGTCCCCCTGGACTCCTACCACCCTGCTCTAAATGTGAAAGTGTCTCTCTCTATTAAAACCTATTTAAAGTCAGCTCATTCTGGCCGCTTTAACTTTTCTCAAGGGAGGAGGTAGGAGAAATCGATACAATAAATAATTAAATATCCTTAATAGACTGGTCTAGTAAGTTGAGTACTATGAACCTAGAAGATGCTGTATCTTTCTTCTATGACAGTATTGGTGCAATTCAGAGTAAATATATCCCGCTAAAGAGAGTGAAGTAAAGTTCGTATCCAATCTGGTTCATTCCAGTTCTTAAACGCCTTATTAGACAAAAGCATAAATTAAAAAAAATATATATATATATATATATATATATATATATATATATATATATATATATATATATATATATATATATATATATATATATATATGGTATGATATCGGACCAATCAACTTTTAACTTACTACGTGATAGGGTCAAAAAATTGGACGCTGAATGTTATCAAAATTACTTACAAACTACGGAATCTGCTATTGAAAAAATCCCAAACATTTTTGGAATTATATTAAACACAGATCTAAATCTAATGTGCTCCCTAGTAACCTCATTTATAATGGATATACAGTATCAACGCGTGAGTCTATTTGCGAAGCGTTTTCTGATCATTTTCAATCATCCTTCCTTAACATATGTAATCGTAGCGATATCAACATTATATCCTCGTCATGATCAAACCTTACTGATTCCATTCCACATCTTAACTCAATTGAAGTCAACCTTGAAAATGTTAAATATTCTCTAAAACATCTTGGGATCAAGATCTGCAGGTCTGGATAACCTCCTAAGTTTCTCATTCGCTGCTACGAGACATTATCATTACCAGTATCCTTGTTATTCACTAAACCTATTTCATCTTGCACAGTCCCTAAAGTTTGACAATTGGCCTATATCACTCCCGTACACAAAAAGGGAGCTAAAACAGAAATCGTAAGTTATAGACCAATTTCCAAATTATGCACTTTGACTAAGGTCTTTGAACGTATAATTTATAGGAAAGTTTATGCGTCACTGAGCAAAGTTTTCAGTCCTTCACAGCATGGTTTTTTATCAGGTAGATCTACTGTTACAAATCTTGTACTTCTGAGCGATTCCTTAACACAGAAGATGGACGCAAATAAACAAGTTGACGTAGTCGTGTGATCGTATTGATCATAATATTCTAAAAACATCGGCATCAAGGGTGATCTCTTTAGGTGGTTCTGTTGTTATCTTGATAACCACTTTCAAGCTGTTGTTGTTAATAACTACATGTCTAGTTGGGTTCCCGTCCCAAGTGGCGTTTCGCAAGGCACCCTGTTAGGCCCTCTTCTCTTTATAATTTTTTGTCAATGACATCGATACTTGCTTTAAAAATTCATTCTTCCTATACTTTGCTGATGATATGATTTTTTTTACCCTATATCCTCGTTTGAGGATGCTGATGCACTTCAAGCGGACTTAGATCGTCTAGATAGATACTGCGAAGAAAATAAATTAGACCTCAACCCCAAGAAATGCCTATTAATCACATACAGTAGAAAAACTAATATCATCACGACTACATACTATCTAAAAGGTCTTGAAATCCAAAGATCAGACGCTGTGTGTGACTTGGGTGTCTTTCATGATTCTAAGCTGATGTTCGATTCTCACGTTGACCATATTATTGCAAAAGCCTCAAAAGCCTTGGGATTTATTATGAGATTAAGCTCCCCTTTCAAACTTGCGAAAACCTTTAAAATACTATACTGCACGTACGTAAGAAGTCACTTATGATACGCCTGTCAGATTTGGAATCCCTGTTATGATAAATACATAACTCAGATTGAAAGTATTCAAAAGCGTTTTATAAGATTTCTATGCTATCGCCTAAAGATACCCTACAGTTCTAATGATTATCTGTCTCTGTGCAAGAAATTCCACATTCAACCTTTGTTTATTCGCCAACATATTGCAGATTTTATATTTATATTAAAAATAATAAACAATGAATTTGACTGTCCAGATCTTCTTAGTAAATTAAACTTTTATGTACCTCCTAGGCAACGCCGATTTAATCCGCCACTGGTTATTCCACGTTACAACTCCAACTACAGGCGTAACTCCTGCCTAGTATGAGCTAGCATTGAATTTAACAATACTTGTGAAAAATTCTCCTTTGATCCATACACATTGAATAGCAAAAATGCAAGAGATAAGTTAAACCTTAACTTCTTTGAACAATAAACTTTGTTAAATTTAGATTTATATAAGTATAGTCTTTGATTTTAAATGTTGTTGCTAATACCTAAGTGTTTGCTTTTTTATACTTTTCTTTAGTCGCTAATTGTGAAAACCTATAATTGGCTTCGCTTTTTCTATGCCTAGACTATATTTGTAATATTTATAAGCTGTTGGTTTTCTAAAATAATAAAATAAAATAAAATAAACATAATATGATAATCAATAGGTTTAAAATCAATAACACATTACACATTAAACAAATTATTTATCCATCGTCTCTTAATTCTAATGTTATTACCTGCATAATATTATAATTAAATAATTAAATTTTATACCTTAATAACTATTTTTGTGCGTAAAGTATTCATTTAAATTATAAAAATATTTTTCTGCAAGCCATATTGTCAAATTCCTTTTAAATACGTTATAGGGTAAATCTTTAAACTCGTCCGGTAAAACATTATATATTTTTATAATTTCTACAAATGCATTGTCTTTATAAATATTTAGATTACAAAGCGGGAAATAGATTTTATATTTATGCCTTTCATTTTTCCGTCCTAGATCCGAGAAAATTTGAGTCGAAAGTATTCGGGTTGTAATTTTACAAAAGTACAGGCTTCTTTTATAGTATACATGCAAGTGAGGGGCAGTATCTTAAATTTTTAAACAATGGTTTGCAACTGTCTAGGAACCATGCTCCAGCTCTACACACTTTTTTGCAAACGAAGCGCCCTATCGATATCTGTAGAATTTCCCCACAGTATCAGCCCATATGATAACATCGATGACACGTATCCGTGGTAAGCACTCAGTGCGGCTTCCGTGCTTACTGTTTGACGTATTCTCTTAATAGCATAGACGAGTCGATCTAATTTTGTACATATATATTCTATTTGGTCTTTCCAGTTGCAATGTTTATCTAAGATAACGCCTAGAAATTTTTTAGAATTCGCTTCTTTGATTTTATGTCCTTATAATAAATATTTATGTTAATCTTTTGTCTTTTGTAGTTTTGAAATTGTATTAATTGAGCTTTACTTATATTTTTCTTTAAATTATTATTAGTTAGCCAGGTCAATACTTTGTCTAGATTTTCGTTAGTACAATTCTCAAAATTTTTTAGATCTTTACATTTAATTATAAGTGTCGTGTCATCTACAAATTAAATCGTTTTTTGTGTAGTTACATGTGGTAGATCATTGATGTAGAGCAGAAAAAGATATGGGCCCAAGACACTACCTTGTGGTACACCACATTAACTAAAGCTAGCTTGTAAAGAAGTAGGGCGTGATATACATGATCGAAAGCTTTTGACATATCTAGAAATATAGCAGTAACTAGAATTCTATTATTGAGGGACACAGTGATCGATTTTATTAAGTCAAAACAAGCTAAAGTAGTGTTACATTTTTTTCTAAAGCCAAACTGAGTTTGCGTAAGAATGTTTTGTATTGATACGTAATTAGTAACTCTATCTAGCATTGCTCTCTCAAATATTTTTGAAATAACCGGTATTAGTGTTATTGGACGATAATTATTCATGTCCGTCACGTCACCTTTTTTAATATTGGTTTTACAATAGACTTTTTGAGTTTTTTGGGAATCTTTCCGTCTTGAAAAGATAGGTTTACAATAAAGCTCAGCGGTTGACATATGTATTGCGCAGAAGGCTTAAGTATTTTCGTATTTATGTCATCTATACCGACAGACTTCGTATTTTTAAGAGTATGTATCAGTTTGTATATTTCTATTGGAGATGTAGGCTTTAGGTATATGGAATTACTAAAATTATTATACTGCATTGTAGAATTAATGTCATTTTTATTAAATTGAAAATTAATATTATTTGTCTGATTTATGTAAAAGTTATTGAATAATTCACTAATGTCCAAGGGTGTCATATACGATTGAATATTGTAAGATATTTTTTCTATGTCCCTGTTTAAAGTTATGTCTTTAATATTATCATTTATAATGTCCCATACAGCTTTACATTTGGTTTTATTAATTTGTAAGTATTTTAGATTATTTAATTGTTTAAATTTGTGAATGCACAGTTTCAGTATCTAGAGTATTTTTTGTATATTTTCTTGTAGTTATTTTTATTAGAAGCTATAAATTTATGTTTCAAATAGAGTATTCTTTTTTTACAGCACATTTTTTAAACCTTTTGTTAACCACGATCCCGTTCTATGAGTTTTATTACCTTTTTGTACCAGACAGAAGGGAAAACATAAGTTGAAAAATAGTAGATATAAATTATAAAACTCCTCAAAGGAATCATTCAAGTTCTGTTTTTCATAGACGTCTGAGAATGAAAGAGCCGACATACAGTTACAGAACTTTTGAATGTTTTCTTTGCTAAAGTCTCTAACTATCTCATTCCACTTACACATCTTACGTTTTTTATTACATTTGACTGTTAAAGTTTGACCTGTTTCATGATCAGAAAGACCTAGATAGTGAACTTTCGATTCAATTTCTTTAACGTTGCTTGAGATCTGATCAAGACAAGCTTGTAATCTAGTTGCTGTGTTAATATGGGTCCTTAAATTGAAATTTTTAAAAAGGCTTATAAGCTCTAAACAGTGCTTATTAGGTTTAAGAATGTCTAAATTCCAGTCTAAACATAAAATAACTGATTTTCTTCATTTTAATATTCTTAACAATAATTGCTCCATTTTGTGTAGGAACACATTTGGATTACTAGATCCTATATACACATATTACAATAATTTTTTGTACAGTTATCTCTAAACCACAGCATTCGAAATCAAAATCACTAGAAAATTCTGATAACCATGATAGTTTTTTGCAGAGTAGAGTTTTCTTTACTAGAATACAAGAGCCGCCCCTGTTAGAGTTTCGCGAGTAAGAAGATATTCAATTATACTCTGGTAATTTAAACAAATTTTTTGTTTTTTTATAAAAGTTTCAGTAAGGCAAATTATATCAATTTCTACAGTATTTGACAATTCGGTAACAGCCATAAAAAGTTCTTCACTCTTATTTATTGTACCTGCTATGTTTTGATGTAAGACAGTTAAGCGAGTGTCATAGTTAGGAACGAAAAAGATTACAATTTGGAGATTTAGTATCTGATGGTTTTTGTTTGTTATCATACATTTTACAAAAATAATATGGTATACTCGTAGTACCTTGTTTTAGAACATTTGAACTGTTTCCAGAAAATGAATTAAGTTTATTCATAATTTTATTATCAGACTTACTATTTTTAAAGTAGAAAGGTATCGTCCCTTTCATGGGATTACATGATTTCGTATTAGTAGAGCTTGGCTTATTACATGCCAAAATAATGTTTTATAATATTATTTTAGGATTGAGGAATTTTTTAGCATAATCATTGTAATCAATAGCGAAATTGATCGATTTACAAACAGTTGTTTTAGTAAAGTTTTTACAATCTATAAATTCACAATTTTTGTATTTGTTACATACTATTTTGACTCCTTATTAAGCTTTCTAGCATCTAAGTAAATATTAGAATTAACACTTAAAACTAAAATTTTATTGCTTGTATAGCTATCCTTACTTAATATTATAAATGTGAAAGCGTGGATGTTTGTTACGCTTTCACGCAAAAACTACTGAACGGATTTCGATGAAATTCAATATGGTAGTAGTATAGACTCTGGATTAAAACATAGGATACTTTTTATCCCGAAAAAGTAGTGTTCCCGAGGGAAACTATACTTACGCGGGCGGAGCCGCGAGCAACAGCTAGTGTAATTTATATTTTAGGGTTACTAAAACAGTTTTAATATCTGTGTCATTTTCTCCTATACATAATATTATAACATCATCTTTATTAAGAGTTAAATTTCTGCAGGTTTTCGTAAATTGTGTGTCGGATTGTATTGGTCCAGAGTTCTATTTTCAATGCTTTGATTTTTTTTCGATCTAAGAGATTTCGGAATATAGTTCCGGCCTTAGGCTGGGACTATTTTATGATTCGGAATCCGGAACGCCGGTGAACATTCAGAGCAGAAAAATTAGAACTGCGCTAATACAATAAAGTTCAAAAAGGATGTTTCGAGTGTCGAGCTGTCATATTATAATAATATGACATTGACATTTGACTCGACAATCATGACGTGTTCGATTTTCAACTCTATTGTAGTAAGCACAAATATCTATATTCAATGCTCTGAATTTTACCCGGTATTCCGGATTTCGAAGCATATATTCCCATCCTTATAACCGTAATAATCGTCTGTGTTAAGTTATAAGTATCTACTTTATTATTATTCTAAATGTCTACAGTTGAAATTTGAATCCATTTGATACAAAACTCCCTTGGAACTTTCAGTAAAACTTCTACCACTTTACTGAATCGACTGACTTGACTCATTGACTGCGCCTGACGATTTAGAAATACGACGTTGAAAACTATTTCTGTTTGCCTGCCTTTTTAACTTGACACTGACAAATGGCTTAAGCCGTAACGCTATAAATAAATAATAAAAATATGAACATTTTACAGTTGACACTTCACAACTGACGGCGAAAATATCGTTGAAATCACCTACTCTGACATTGGCAACGCGATAGGGAGACATTTACAAAAAGAAGAAGTAATAAAAACGACTGAGCAATTCGTTGTTGTTTGTTGTTGGGCAATGCGATTCGAACAACAGAGTGAATTTGGCTAAGACATATCTGACAGACATGTCAGATCTCTCTGAATAATTAAAAACTACCTAATATGTCGCAAAGCAAAACACGAGAACGGCTCAAACAATTCTGAAAATTGTTGTTTTCCTTAAGTTCGATAAGGTGAAAATAAAAAAATTGATGTATAGTGTAAAAATGAATGAAACTACAATTGTCGACTTATTAGCTGTTCCACTTTATTCACTGTTTCCCCTTTTTACAATAGATACACACTTATTTAATTATAATACTTATTTTGATATACAGTCACTCTGTAATTATTGCAGCACTTTTACTCTTTAAAATAAAACACTTTTTCCAATTACTTCGAGAGATCTGTCGATAGAGTAATAATCCCGTTCGCTGTCGAGCACGGCCTTTCATAGTTCCTCCATAATCAGTTGAGTGTTTGTTATACGGATATGAGACATTGGCGCCATTTTAAATTCCACTGAAACTCACCATAAAAATCGGTACTCTATTAAAAATAGCACAAAATAATAAACTATGATTTATAAGACGACTTTAAATTTAGATTATAAAGAGACTTTAAATAGTTGCACATTTTTACTAAATGTATTTTTATTCTCAATCATCAATAACAAATCGTCTGACATTTCCGGCTGACTTATAAATCGAATAAACGATCCACAAATTCTTTATGGTAAAAATCACTTTTGAAATAATTAAAATGAATGTATCATTTTCTTAAATAACAATTTAACATTTATTTTAAACCGATATCAAATTATTAATTCACAAAATTGACTTAAAACGTTGATTCAATTATAATAAATCAAATGTCAGCTGTCAGAACAAGAAATCAATTCTTATAAAGCTAACAATAGGGTATAGTCCCAAATTTGTCCCGTTTTCACCAAAGTGGTGACCTGATGATGGGATCCGTGAGGAATCGAGTAGACACCTCGAAATATATAGTGACATATAATATGGTGATTTCGACTTTTTGTGATGTAATCTCCTCACGATGTTTTCCTTCACCGTTAGAGCGTCCGTTTTAATGTACTTGAAATCTGAACAAGTCTCATTAGTGCACGCCATAAACTGGGAATCGAACCTGCACTCTCTCGAGTGCGAATCAAATGATCTACCCACTAGGCCACGGAGTTCTTTATATGATATAATATTATGATGACATAGGTACTAACTACTCATCAGAGTTTTGTGCACCGATAACAATGTCTTTGAAATTTTGCTATTGCCAAAATTATATTCGTGATCACCATCATCACTATAGTACATTTATGCTTACTGCTACATTTTTGCCGCCGACCATAACAGATAATATTAAATATAAAATAATATAATATCTAATCATTATCATCGCTGGTGATTGTTTAGTAGGTCCGCAGATCGGTAATGCTTATTTGGAGAAATACCATGGTCTCTCAGAAAACTTGCATGAATTAACGCTTGAGTTTGTTTTTCAGAGGAGGTTTGGAGGCTTGTTGGAGGAGAAATTTAACCCGAATTTAATTAAGATAGCTATTCAAAATTGAACTTCATTCATTACACATGACGAATACACGTTTCATATGACATCAGTCATACACTACACATGCGCTGTGCAGCGCGGTGCAACGTGACATTCGAACTCTTATAAGGAAATGTACTAACTTCTTGTGTAATGAATAAAGTTCAATTTTGAATCGCTGTCTTAAAAATGCAGCGCTGCGTCGCGTCTTGGTGTGAAGTGACGCTTACGAGTGGCAAACGTACAATTCTATGTTTATAAAATAAAAAAGTGTATGATTATCAAATAAAACTGCTTTTTGTATGCCACTAGGTAAATCTTTAATCGATGGTGCATAAAAGTTGATAGCTTCGGAAATGTGTTGCATCCCTGACTACAGCGTGTGCGTGACATCGCCAACAGCCTCCTGGAGAGAGTAGCGGGGAGGCTGGACGTGGACAGTGCTATCATGCAGCACTGGACTCGCGTCCAGCAAGCCAAGGATACCAATATCACGTATCTCATACTTTAAACGAGACAATCTTATACATATACAAATCGATTTCTCGAAATCGGATACAAGTATCATCATAAAAGGACACTGGCGAATTCTGCCTGATTTTTTATCAAGAGCGGCCAAGTTTCGAACATATTGTGTGGTTTTACGGTACGTAAAAAATATTATACAAAAAAATACATTATATTATATTTAGAACTTGGGAATAAAAAGTAATGAATTTCCGAATATCAGAAAATTCATGTGCAAAATAAATAGATGTACTATCTTAAAAATAAAACAAAATACGTACCTACTCAACTGTGTGTAACGGTTCTCATCATATCTGTATAGTTTATGGTTATCATGCTGTAAATTGTCAGTAGCTCTCTGTACTAGCTGCTCTGTAGCTCAGCAGTTTCGTACTAGTTTTATGAAAAAAAAAAAGTTACTTGGGTTGTAACTTGTGGGGTGAAATAGATCCCTCTATACTCTATATAAATATATACTAAGAAAAATAATTATTATGTTTTTGGTTTTTGTAACATGAAAGCGACATCTATCATTTATCTGATAGTATATTGCGTTTCCAAACTAACTAGTTATTATTAATTGCAATACGTAATTGATATCACCATTAATAGATGTCGCTTTTCCGCAAACCGCCTCTAGGGAAATTTATTGAACAATAGGTTAGGTTATATTTAATCAAATATCTTTTATTCCCCGAGTTTTTTGTATAATATTATTGTTTTTTTTTGTTCGTATGTTCCTAAAGTACAGCTTACAATAAATACTTTTTGTAGCCACGTGTTTTAATTACCAGGCAGTATATGTATGGCGAATTACCGATCTCCTTTAGTATGCAGGGAGTTTTGTGGAGAGAAATATATCTAGCTAGGTCTTATATCTGGGAAACTGCGCATTTTTAAGCTATTCACGTTTTTTTTTTGTCGTGTAACAATATATCATCATCAATCATTTTAACACTATTATGTCAGTCCTTCATTTTATTCTTTTTATTATTTTTAATTTATCGGAACTCCGAGCAAAGCTCGGTTACCCAGGTACTAATAGTTATGATGTACGTGATATTGGTGTCATACACACAACTAGACTTTAAAAAATTAAGATTAATGTACTAACCCTAAGTAAAAATGTTTACTAACACTATGGCCTGTAGACCAAAATAAAAAGTTTTATTTTAATATTTTATTTGTTGTATAGAAAATATATAGTTTTTCAAACCCGACGCAAGAGAAGAGCTATTAATTATTTTATTTCAAGGTCTTTAGTTAATTACAATGTGAGACGTTACATGATCAGCTCTTGATCAGTTCAGCCCCAAACTCCGCCAAGACCAGTCATGCGATGGAGGCTCTTCCACAGCTAGGATACCTGGAGTTCCACCGCGACACTCTGGAAGTAGTGCGCCGCGCAGTGGGTCTGGACAGGCCCGGGGAGATGGCGGACGCTGTGACCATCCTGGACAACTGGGTCAAGCAGCAGAACCACTTTACCAAGAAGGATATACGTGAGTAAACTTATTGGAAACCAGCTACGAGCTACAACCCTAGGGACGCAAATTTTTTTTTATTGACGACCTTCGTGGCTCAGTGCTTCAGCGCGTTGGTGCTCAAGTTAGGGATCGTGGGTTCGAATCCCGCCGAAGGAACAAGAAGCTTACCTGTGTTCCAGGGTCATGGATGTGTAATAAATATATGTATTATATGATAAAATAAAAATATTAAATGTACAAACGTATACTGTATAAAAGTATTAAATATATTTCCGTTGCCTACACCAGACAACGGAAATATATTTAACACTGCACAAGTTCTTCGAGAAATTACCACGGGATCAGATTGATGTGGTGTGAAAGCATCTAAAGCGAATGGCTTTTTAAAACTTAAGTAGGTTAGTTAGATTTCTACAGTATTAACTTCGTTACATGTATGCAAAAACAGGCAATAAATAATAATAATAAATGGTACTCCGCCATTCTCGAGGTTTTAATTATAATTGAGTTAACCTTAGTTCAAGATAAAAAGACTTATGAGCTGACTATTTATATAATTTTGGTCTGGAAGTCTCTCACAATATGTCATATGTCATATGTAAAAAACTTAGGAAAGGACACGGATCATTAACCATAAAAATAAATTCTAGAATCGACAGCAACGAAATGGTTGTCACTTATCAATGAGTTCACTTTAAATCGTAATCGATGTCACCAAAATTGAAATCCCGAAAAACGCTGGGTTAGAAGTTAGAGCAAGAATGAAATCCAAAGCATAGTAGGTGAAGATGTATTTCTTGGTGTAGAAATTGTTGGAGTATGTACTCATAAGGTTGCTGTTGTAGGTGGGTAGGTGTAGGTGTACATTAGAGTTGTTACGCTACGCTTCGTTCCCGAATCGGGGACTTCCGATAGAAATCGTACTATTGAAATGTACCTCCGTTCATTGATATTGTAGACGTGTGTACGAGTGTACCTACAATTTCAACACCAAAAACTACACCTACATCGTATACCTAACTATAATACATTACAACCACGTTCTTAATGTCTTTCAGGTATCGATTTTACATAGATTTAATAATCTGCAAAAACTGACTTTATTGTTACTCATCATTAGTTTTTTGCAGACATTCCGATCTCAACTACAAAAAACTTAAATTCATCACCTACAGTTGCCGAAAAATTACTTAGAGATAATGTGAGGGAATGTGATGTAAATTTTATTTTCAAAGAAATAGACTCTAGAGACATTATCAAGGCATTTAAATTACTTAATATTAAAAGTACAACTGATCTCTGGGGTATGTCCACAAAAGTTATAAAACCAGTAATTGACATCATTGCCCCTCACCTAGCATTAGTTTTTAATAATTGTATTAAAAGTGGCGTGTTCCCTGACTTGATGAAGCATAGCAAGGTGATGCCTCTCTTTAAAGCTGGGAATAAAGCAGACCCAGCTAACTATAGACCAATATCCATGTTACCGACTTTAAGTAAAATTTTTGAGAAAATGATTCTAAATCAATTACTTTTTCACTTCAACTCGAATAAATTGTTACATAGTAATCAGTTTGGTTTTACGAAAGGTCGGTCCACAACAGATGCAGGCATCAGTCTTCTGTGCAGTATATTTGGAGCTTGGGAGAGGTCACAGGATGCACTTAGTATATTCTGTGATTTATCCAAAGCATTTGACTGTGTGGAGCATGATACGCTGTTCAGGAAATTATACCATTATGGTGTAAGGGGCACGGCACTAAAGCTTCTAAGCTCTTATCTAATAAATGTAACACAGACTGTAGAAGTTAATTCCAAAAGGTCTAATGGTACTAAAATTAAACTAGGAGTACCACAGGGGTCTATTTTGGGCCCTTTTCTATTTCTCATCTATATAAATGATCTACCTTATCTAGTTAATGATAAGCATGAGATAGTACTTTTTGCTGTTGACACTTCACTAATTTTTAATGTGAAGCGACGACAATCTAACAATGACGAGGTAAATAGTGCTCTCTCAAAAATAGTACATTGGTTTAATGCTAATAATTTACTGTTGAATTCTAATAAAACAAAATGTTTAAAGTTCACCTTGCCAAATGTTACGCAGGCACAAACCAATATACTATTAAATAATGAGAAAATGAAATTAGTAGACACCACTGTTATTCTAGGTATAACATTAGATAGTAAGTTACAGTGGGGACCACATATTGCTAAATTGGCAGATAAGCTGAGTTCTGCAGCATACGCTGTTAAAAAAATTAGAGAAATTACCGACATAGAGACCGCGCGATTAGTTTACTTTAGCTATTTTCATAGCATAATGTCTTACGGCATCCTCTTGTGGGGAAACGCTGCGGACATTAATATAATATTTGTGCTGCAGAAACGTGCTATACGTTCTATTTATAAGATGTCGACTTTGGAATCTCTAAGGGAAAAGTTTAAAGAAATAAAAGTTCTGACCGTTTCATCTCAATACATTTTGGAAAATGTGTTATATGTAAGAAAGAATCTAAACAACTTCAAAAAGAAATGTGATAATCATTGTGTAAACACTAGAAATAAGAACAAGTTAGATATGCCAGTTTTCAGACTAAGCAAAGTTAGTAAATCCTTTAATGGCCAATGTATACGCTTATAGAATATAATCCCAGAAAAGGTTCAAAACCTTCCCATTAATAAGTTTAAAAAAGTAGTTAAAGAACGTTTGTGTGCCAAAGCGTATTATAAAATTAATGACTTCATTCAAGACGGCACACCTTGGGAATAAGGTGGCTCCTTATCTTATCTTATTATTTGTTACATAGACATAAGTAAACATTGTAATAATTTTGATTTTAAAAGAATAATTTTCCATCTTTCTGGTAAAAGATGGCCCCAGACGATATTCTTGCCGGCTCTTCTCGCTGGGTTAGTTCCCGAACCGGTGGTAGGCATCACGTAGTATCGACGTTCAAAAAGAGGATTTAAAAATACCAATTTGGAATAAAAAAATTTTTGATTTTGATTTTTTTCATCTATACTAATATTATAAAGAATAAAAGTTTGTTTGTTTGCATTGAATAGGCTCCGAAACTACTGGACCGATTTTGATGATATTTGGCACATATATAGAGTAGATCACGGGGAAGGATACTAGGCTACTTTTGATATCGGAAAAATGTACAGTTTCAGCGAGATTAACTTTTGTGCGCACAAAGTCGCGGACAACATCCAGTTACTTATAAAAGATATTATGTACCACAAGTATTATACGATAAATATTATATAGTCCAAAAGGGTAATCCCAAAATACGCCGGGTATATAAATTGTGTGTGTGCCCTCTAATGACCTCAAGTATGATTTGCTGTCGTTGCTCGAGTGAGTGTCGCGAATATGAGTCGACAATCTTAGTCAATTTCGTCCAACTTCTTTATATTGACTAGATACTTTTTTATTGACTACATACATAGATATTAGGTTCACAAGGCGTCTTGGAGGGGTAAATACTTGCATCAGAACAGTGTTTGACTCAATAGAGACTACTGGTGGCCCGAAGACCTTGGATCTTGACCTACACTCGAGTTTATTTATGAAGTAAACAACTTTTTTTGACGTATTGGCTCCAACGATTTCGTTTATTGGCACGGACATATTTTATTACCTACACTATTATAATCAAGTTCAAACAAGGTTAATAAAATATGATTAAATGGATTCCATTGTATCGGGTATATATAATACCCAACAGTGGCGCTTCTTTAACCTCTCAGTAGGCACCAAGAGCATGCCAGGACATGTCTAAGAAGGGTTCCGTAATTATCAACGCGCAATAGATTTTCTTTGAATCACTACAAAAGTTACTGTCCGATTTCGCTCAAAATAATTATCCTAAACAGTTTTTAGCATGATCTGTCTGATCTTCCTGTTGTAATTGACTCGGAAAATCACTTTTCCTTTCTTTTAAAATACCTATTCAACGATACCCCACATGATGGGGTAGAAGGAAAAAAAAATAATTCCTACTTCACGTATTCACCTGCAGAGCCACCACAGCATATCTTATACCTTTAAACGAGCGATTCTTGTATATTTATTTATTTATATGTTTGTGTGCTCTCGGAAACGGCTCTAATGATTTCGCTGAAATTTGGTAAATTATGGGGGTTTTCGGGGGTCAACAATCGATTTAGATTAGTATTATGTTTAGGAGAACGCGTGTTTTCGAGTTTTCATGCGTTTTTCTGTCCACGCAGAATATGGTCGCTAATTTCGTCTTGGCGACGACTGTCCGTCAGGTCCGTCTAGTGTCCACAGTTTCCCCTATATCTACTAATATTATTATAAAAGTTCTTAAAGCTGTAAAGTGTGCGAGAATGTGTTTGTTTGATTTTATCGCGGGAAAATGTACGGTTCCTGCGGGATTTCCTTTAGGGTATGGACAGTCGCGGGAAACATCTAGTATTAATATGTATATAGATGCAACAAATGTACTCGTATGTATGTCCTCACTTACAAATTAATTTTTTTCAAAAGAGATTTGATTTGATTTGACGACCTATGTGGCTGAGTGGTTAGCGCATCGGCGCAAGCCGGAGTTCCTGGGTCTTGGATGTGTATTAATCATATGTATAGTATAAAAGTATTAAATATACTTCCTGTTTTCTGGTACCTATAGCACAAGTTCTTCGGATACTTAGCACGGGGCCAGATTGACGTGGTGTGAAGAGTCCATAGATATTTATTTAGATATTTAGATAAATGTATTATTATTTCAAACGAATAAACCACATAAAAACTAAAAATTAATACTAATAAAACAGAAGACTTATCTACAAATATGAATATCCTAAAAATATATATAAATAGAAAAACTTCCCCAGGTCGTCCCCATCTGGCAGAGTACCTAGTAAACTGATAGCGATGCCTCGTTGGATAGCAATGGCTATCCGTTGTGACAGGTAGTTTCTCCTACATCTGGGGTCTCGGGTGGCATCAGTCAGCTTTTTTTTATATTTCTTTAAAAAGCTTATGCGCGCCCGGACCCCATGCGCCAAGTTTTTCACCCCAAACGGTTCTAATATGAGGTCTCCGCCAAGGTTTTCATGTTTGCGGTTCTCGGAGGTTCTCTGCTTGATTTTTAGCTGCGCCCGCACAGTTCGAGGTGCCTTGGACATGGGACGGAGCAAGAGTATCGACACAAGTAGCGTCACATACAAGAGCCCGTCCCACACTCCAAGGAACCAGGGTCACTCCATCAGGTCTCCTGCCACCGTCGCTCGCAAGACCGGAGGGCTCCAGTATATCTGGCATACCAGCGGTGACAAGAGCCCGACGAATGAGCGCTTCGGGAACAGTACATCCTGTGGTGATCGCGTCTGTCTACGTTCGCGCCGTAAACACACTGATGAAATAAATTAAATTATTTAAATTATTATGTTGAAATATTTAAATTATTTTGATTGATGTGTAGAATGTTCATATAAAATTATTAGAAACTTACAATACGCATGCGCTATCCGTGGAAAAACTATCCATATGGAGTACTTTTGATTAGCAAAAATTGCACTGATTTTAATGTCAGTTCCCAATTATTTTCTGATACTTCTTGGAGTTAATATAGAGCTGCTTACTTCATGTTTAATCGCACCATATAGGTATATTTTACAGGACTTACCTACTTCCTTTTCTTTTTTTCAAGAGGGTAAAGGTTTTCTACAAACTCACAGCACTTTGTTTTTATCTATCAATAAATATTGTGAAAATATTAAACTTTGGACACATTGTTTATTAGTTACTACTTATATAAGTGAAAATAGTGGTTTTTGTTAAGAAAAACAAGTTTTATTGTGACCTACATGTACCCAAGTTTCCCTTGGGGGTAGTTAATGTAGTCTTACTTATTAATTCAAAGCAATTATGACGTAAGTAGAGTTTTAATTGGACTATCTTATACTATAAACGAGACAGTCTTGTATATTTAATCGTAATCTCGGAAACGGCTATATTTACATGAAATTTAGTATGCAGGGAGTTTTGGGGGAGGAAAATAGCGATCTAGCTTGGTATTCTCCCTCGAGAACAGCGCATTTTTAAGTTGTAATCAAACTCGTTATAATATAATATGTTTTTTCTTCCGTCGTGCAGCAGTAGGTATATATCAAAAATTTTGCCTACAATATGTCGGTTCGATTTTTTTTAATCTACTAGAACTCCGAGCAAGGCTCGGTTACCCAGGTATAATAATAATATCCATGGACGCTTTTACACCACGTGACTCTGGTTCTGTGGTAATTTCTCGCAGAATTTTGGTTACATGTACCAGACAACGGAAATATATTTAATACTTTTATACTATACGTACATTTAAGATTTTTATTATATTATACACATCCATGACCCAGGAACACAGAAAACTTTTTGTTTCCTGGCGGGATTCGAACCCGCGACCTCTGGCTTGAGTTAGGATTACAAAACCGGACAGGAGCTATTTGGACTCGCCCACCGAGGGTTCCGTACAAAGTAGAAACATCACAAATACATAGTTCAGGAATCTCTTAATTTTTTTTCCCGACAACGAAGATCATTCGAACATCTAATTTTAAAACAATAAACTGGGTAACCGAGCTTTCAGCTTTGCTCGGAGTTCTAATGAATTCAAAAACATTTAAAAAGTCACATAAATATTTATTTGCCCGGGATTCAAACGTTTCAAAGCATTCCGAATTTTCGAACAAATCTAAAATTATACATAACCAAACTGCCAATCGGACTGACAAAATACAGTCGAAATTATTGATATATTGTTGCACGACGGAAGAAAAAATATATATTGCTTAAAAATGTATCCCAGGGATAACCTAGCTAGCTCGATTTTTATCCTCAAAACACCCTGCATACAAAATTTCATGCTAATACTTGCTGTCGTTTTCCAGATATCGATTATATATGTACAAGACTGTCTTGTTTAAAGTATAAGATTATAAGCATATTTGATTACATTTTTCAGACCCCGTCTACTTGGAGACACTGATAGTGATGAGCAAGGGATCTTTGGAGCGTGCCAAAGCTGTTCTGGACAAGATGTGCACAGCCAGGACCCAGCAGTACCAGTACTTCGAGCTCTGTGACGTGGAGAATGAGTTCCAGCTTATAAAGGGAAATAGGTGGGTTAAAAGTACTTACAGCTTATAAAAAATATTTACAAACTATAAAAGTACTTACTTAAAAAGAAAATTAATAATGCAAAATAAAAAGCTAATCAGTCAAAAGACTGCTAACTTCATTAGAAACGTAAATATGGGGTCACAAATAGGCCGCAAATTGCTTCGAGAACAGATAGTACGGCCACATAAAGGTAAAGCGCTTTCCAATCGATTTTAGCAGATTTTCGGGTTGTCTTTGAAATATTGAGAATACAGAACTAGACGTGCGTTCGTCGCGAGATCACAGCGGCTACTAAGCGCACGCCAACGTGTGAACGCTTCGCAAACGCTTGCCGCAAATGCTCTTTGATCTGTGTCCGAAAACTGACATTAGAAAGGAACGGGTACAAGCGTCCACAAGCTCACGCAAGCCAAGCTAAACGACCACTTTACACGCTTGTACTTGTGGAGACTTGCCGAGCCTCGCCAAGCATGGAAACGCAGCATTAAGAGACGATTTTCATAAAATATAAGCCCGGGGTATGAAAATGTATGGTAGTAAAATCGAATTCACGATGTCACACGGTCACGGTTAGCCGAAGATAGGTACGTCAGTCGCTTTGCATTGCACGCCAAGTTTTACTTTTTAGGGTAAACTCCATTCGTTCGTCGGAGCTGACACACACACTTTTTTTTTCAGCTTTACGTTGCCTCTGCCGAAGCCGACGGCGGAGTACTACCGCGTGATTGTCGGCAGGTTCGTCGGCAAGTTTGGGGACCCCAAAGTGATGGAGTGCGTGTACAAAATGGTTTACACCGTGAGTAGCCTATAGTTACTACCTGTTTGATTTTTTACTAAGAACTTTATAAGGCTTCGTTTGCCTCTGAGATACGAAATAAATACGAAGTAAAGTCTTTTAAATGTGAAGGACACATGAAATAACATTGACCTTGACAAACAAAAAGGCTATGACGTACATTTGACAGAATAAATCCGCATACGAGAATAAAGTTACTCCATCTAAAATTCAATTTAATTTAATAATATTCAATTTAAATTCAAATCTTAAAATCATATTATTTTAAATGCCAAAAAGGCCCTAAACAACCCTTAAAGTGGGGACATTAAGTGGAGACAGTTTTTGCCTCGTCTACAATATTATATAGGTCTATGTTGACGAACGTCAACGTGTTACATTTTTTTTTATACACGTAGAGTCATTTACGAGGCGCTCTGTCCCTAACTGTTTCTTCTCTAATGATGTTACTGGTTAAAACAGCTATCGCGCGCCCGAAAGCTAATTAGTTTAGGAGCCTGTATAGGGGGGGGGGGAGTTCTTCAAAGTACTACGCTTGGTTACCGGGTGAGAGAGGGAGTTTCGGTTTATGTCACATTGTCAACGTTTTCTTGGAAAGTCTCGCGTGACGTCCATTAGTAAATTAGGAATACGTGAAAAGGATGGGGGAGGGGGGGGGGGGGGGGAGTCTCGGCATATACTACGGATGGTCGCTGTGGTAGTGGTCATGACTCACGGGTATGTCCCTTATGTGCAGTAAATATTTTCATACCTCTTACCCCAGAGCCTGGACTACGCCAAGCGGTACGACTACCACAGCGGCGCGACGCTCATCTACGACTTATTGGAATGTGACTTGAAGGATGGTCTGGCCAACGTCAACCTGATGGACCTCAAGAACTGTTACGTGAACATGTTGGTGAGTATCAGCTTCAGAAATAGATGAAAATTTAAATAGAGGCCTTCCTATTTAAATTTATAAACACCTAGTGTCTCGTAATTGAGGATTTACAAGGGCCACCCCAGCACGATTTTTGCCGCAAGGCCAAACATTGACAGTGGCCACTTGGCGAGGTCGTAAGGCAATTTTGCCAATATAGTGGTAACGCGGCTTATGAAGCGACTATCCACAAGGCGAAAATTGAACCTTATAAATACCTTATTACACTCTACCAATTGAGACGAATAAAGAAACACTAAAAAGAAGGACGAAAATATAAAGCGTCTTACTCACGGTTCAGTTTGCAAATCCAGCACCAGTACATATACCCGTCATTAGTGTTAAGTGTCAATCATTTATAGTTTTTGCCTACAAGTCCGCTTCAAGGCCGCGGCATTGGATTCGCAGGCTGGATGGTGAGTAGGGGCTTATACTCAAAAAATATAATCCTATCCTTCTTCCGTGTATAATCCTTTCTTAGGCAGTGACATAAGTACAAATAGATTTTTATATTTATTTCAGGAAAGCTACGGGTTCAGAGTCAAAAGAATACATCTGATTACAGCGTCAAAATTGGTCTACACTTTAATTACATTTTTCAAGCAGTTTCTGAAGAAGAAGATCGTGGACAGGCTGATAGTCCACGAAAGCTATGAGGACCTCCACCAGTACTACCCCAAACACATATTGCCGAAGGATTACGGTGGCACGGAGAGGTCGCTAGATGAATTACAAGGTAAAGCTGGGACTATATTGTCCGGAATCCATAAGGCCAGGGAAAATTCAAAGCAGTAAAAATAGAACTCGGCGCTAATTACAATAGAGCTTAAAATCGAACACACAAGTGTCGAGTTAAATTTCAATGTCATATATGACAGCTTGACACTCAACACATCTATTTCAACTCTATTGTAATAACGCAGAGTTCTTTTTGTAGTGCTCTGAATTTTCCCGGGTCATCTGAATTCTGGAGGACCCGGGGACCCACCCGAAAAAGGTGGAAACCTTTTTAAACACAGGCTAATAATTGCTGTACATTTTAAATCGTTTTATAAAATAGACCGGAATGACTACCGCACCGAATTAGGAGCTAATTACCTACGCCCAGATTTATTCGTTACGTTAAAATTGACAAAATATGTTGCCGACCATACATCGATTAGATCATTTTTAGCAGGACAACTATAAATGCTCGGCGCGATGGGGCCGGATATCAGCAAAGAATTTTCTGAGATACCGGCCTATTTTTTTATGGGTCTAGAAATTTTAATTGTTAGCCTTACTCAATAAGGTAACCATCTTCTTAATGGGTTGACAGATTCTAGCCTTATCTAATAGCAAACAGAATCTTTAATATATAGCCGCTTTTCTACAAGAATTTGCATGGTGTTTTTATTACATAACTAATTAGTGATTGTTTCAATTTCAGAGGATTTCCTATCGCAGCTGACATCGGACGACTTCAGGGCATATCAGAAGGATATGTCGGATATGAAAGTAAATGGGACCCAGCGGCCGACGACCAAGGGAGACGACGTCATCTCAAATGGCACCTTCAGAGCACTTAGCATAGATTAGTCATATAAAACCTCCAGGCTCATTAGCTGGTAAGCAAAATGCCGTGAGTTGGATCGCGAAGTGTACGGTCGATTCTTATAAGGACGCGTTTACAAAAAGTTCATTGACAGGTTCTCGGGAAAGGAGAGGAAAGATAATATAATTTTTTATGCAATAAATCCAAGTAGTGACCAAATAAAGTAAACCTTATTGCGACGCATTAAGATTCATGTATTATTAGCAAAGCAAGTGAAAATTTTGTGCAGACTTTTTCCAAATCAATTTTTAATGTTGTTTACTTATTTTGTAATCGAATTTAAGGTAAGCTATCTTTGGGTATCTTTAAATAAGCAAAATAAGCTACTTATGAGCAGAAAATATATGGTCCGTAACACCTCTTTATGTAATTATTTTTTTGACCTTTGACGTTTAACAGATTGCATTTAGCTCAAAGAAAATTTAAGTTTAAAAATAGTAAAACTAGATAAAAAGTACTTAACTCTCTCACTGTAATTTAATCTCCCTAACGTTCGTTACCATATAACTGGGATTTAATTATATTTAATTTCAAATTAGTTATTTATTAGTCATGCCTAATTACAAGTGTACCTTATGCGCCAAGTTCTTGAGCTTCGCCGATAGTGCCAAGTGCACCAGATACACGGGAATGTTCCACCCCTGCTGCGCCAAAGGCTATCATCCCAAGAGCCAGAATTGGCTTTTTCGCACTTGTACAACACTACTTACTACACTAAACACAGCAAACCCCGCGCACAAGAGTCCAGATTCACCGAACGTCGCATTTCTCGATGCGAGTGGTACATCATCCCCGAATTTGTTGGCGGAAGAAATGCGACTCCTTAGGGAGGCTGTCACCATAGTCTGCACCGAGATGACGTCCTCGAGGCAGGAGGTCGTGAAACTGAACACGGTCATCAGCGAAGTCACTAAGCCCGTGGATACCGTCGAGCAACGTGTGGCCACGGTGGAGGAGAAGCTAAGCGCGCACACGAGTATCCGCGCGCAAGACCCGGCGGTCACTGAGCTTATCACGCAGCTGAAGACCGAGCTGAATGATCGGGTACAAGAAAACCTGCTCAACGACGTTCAAATTGCGGACCTGCCTGAAAGCTCTGGGGAAAATGTTCAGCATATGGTAGGCCTGATAACAAAAAAAATTGGCTTCGATATTAGCGAACACGAAATAGTAAGTGTTATGCGCAAAGGGGTCAAAAGAGTTACCACCTCGGGTGAAGAACACCAACGACCGAGGCCGATCATCGTCCGCTTGGCGCGGAGAACGGTGTGGGACAGCATCCTGAGGTCGACTCGTGTGCGACGTGGCGTGGATACTGCAGGTATCGTAGAGGGCCTGCCGCGGCGTATCTATCTCAACGAGCACCTGGCGAGATGCAACCGCGCTCTGTTCTACAGGGTCCGCGAGGAGGGGCGGCGGCTTGGCTGGCGGTATGTTTGGCCCCGCGGAGGATTCATATTCGCGCGTCGGGAGCCAGGCACCCCGGTAAAAAGAATTAGGACTGGCCTAGACGTAGAAAAGGTGAACAGTCTGTTGGTTGCCCTCCAACATGAGAAAAAACTTAGAGAAGAGCAGCGACGTAGAGCTGAGGTCGCGGCCCAGTCCAGGCCCCTTGCGCCGCCACCATCATTTGTGGATAAGGTGCGCGGGAGCATGAGCGGTCCGGCTGTGAAGGTGGTACCTACCACCAATGATGCAAAGACGTCCGAGGAAACCAAAAGGATTTTGAAGACCTCCATAGCCCCCACTACCCTAGACATAAAGGTGGATAGTCTAAAGAAGATCTCCGGAGCGGCAGTACTGGTCCAGGCTAGAACGGTAAGGGACCTAGAAAGGCTAAAGGCAGCTATGCCTGCGAGCTTAAAAACGGAGCCACTCAGAGGTCGTCAGCCGCTGGTTGCCCTCCGCAATCGATGGTGGCAACCAAAAATTGGAGGACATAATGAAAGCGGTCAAGGACCAAAACTTTAGGGGGACGCTGACTGGCCACTTGAACGCATCATGAAGAGCTGCCAGTTGGCCTTTAGGAAGAGCCATTCTGGAGGCACTAGAGTCACCTACGTAATTAAATGCGATCCGGAGCTAAGAAAGTGCCTATTAGAAAAAGGGAAGCTATATATAGGATGGGAAGTAGTGGAAGTCGAGGACTTCATCACGGAGATATGCTGCCGACCAAACCAAACCAAACAAACATACGAACATAGCGAGAGGGGATGTAAGGCCGAACGAGCAACCTGTGGCCAATGCGGAAATAAAGGGCACTCGGCGGACGGATGTAAGGAGACCATTCGCCGGTGCGCTACATGCCACAAGTTCGGCCACACGAAGTCCGCACTAGAACACAGAACAGCCAGTGCGGAGTGGCCGGCCAGGAGATACGTAGGACGAAGGTTGGTCGAAACCACTAATTATTAATGGCGGGCACTAATCATATCACCGTCGGCCAGATAAACCTGGCGGGGGCACAGGCGGCCACCATAGAGCTGCCCCTAGTTGCGGAGGAGCTGGGACTAGACGTCGTTCTGGTCCAGGAACTGTAACGGGCTACGACCTCTTGATTTGTATGCCCTTCTTGCGCTCGAGTGGTGATGATAATAATACAGCAACAATTCTTATACTCTCCTTTATTGGTGCTTACCACAGATACGTATTACATATTATGAGATATGCTTAACATAAAATATACGTCTACACTATGTATAGCCTTTTGGCCAACTAAAGTAAACTAACTCGATAGGCTTTACCTCATAACATCTGTCAATGTCAATAATGACATTGACAGTTACATCTTACTGTTGAAATATGTAACACCTCCCTTTTCGAGTATAAAAGAAAACTAATAATATAAGTACATAACTAATAACAATACATTACTTATCTACTCAAATTTCTCATGCATATACAATTTAGGACGCTTTACACTTCTACCAGACCTGGTTATGTAACCGGTATTATCTATACTCCCCATAGGAACACAGTTATCATCGATAATGCAATTTTGAATGGGACCATCTCCGAGTTGTGCCGAACTCATGGGATCTATACTCTCCTGCATGGGAGGCATATTGATAGTGCTGTCGTCGCCATAAAAAGAAGGTGGAGGATTTATTTCTTTTAAATTGTTTTTTCTAGGTCTAATGTGTCCCCTATTCCTACTATACACAACACCGTTTGGATCCACAACATAATACGATCTGCCACATCCTAATTTCTCTTTAATTATTCCCGGAGACCAAAAAGATTTAGGATTTTTTTTGAAGTAAATGTCATCTCCCGGCTGAAACTCATAAGATGGATGTTTCGCATTCCTGTCAAAATAAAAAGACATCTTGTCTCTGCTATATCTATGACATCTTTCAAATGTCGAAAATTTTACAACTTTAGGTTTTAATTTTCTGTTAAGAATTGGCAAATTTACTCGCGTTTCTAGACATTAATAATGCGGCCGGACTGGGAAAATCTCCCTTCGCAGCGTTGCGATAGTGTAATAACGCCAAATGTATATCCGAGCCATCTTCCTTGCATTTTCTTAATATGTTTTTGACAATTTTAACTCCGCTTTCAGCTTGGCCATTAGACCTGGACCAATAAGGGCTGGTGGTTATGTGTTCTACATCCCAATCAACAAGAAAAGATTTGAATTTGCAGGAGTTAAATGGTGGACCATTGTCAGACACCAATGCTTTCGGGATTCCATGTCGAGCAAAGAAGGATTTTAGATTTTTAACAACATTATTGACAGTGTAATTCTTACGCAACGAAGCTAGCTCTATGTACTTGGAATAATAATCCATGCAGACAAAGAAATTTTCTCCATCAAAATATAATAAATCTATACCTACCTTCTCCCATGGAAGATAAGATATCTCATGGCATTTCAACGGTTCACTGGGTGGATTTGATATGTATTTGGCACAGGCGGAACATTGGTCAATTAAGTTCTTAATATCCGCTTTTATATTTGGCCAATAAACTGTTTCTCTAGCGATGTTTAGTGTCTTATTAATACCTTAATGACCACAGTGTATTTTATCTAAAATCTGTCTTTGCAAGGACTTTGGAACTATAAGCCTATTGCCTTTAAATATTAAGTCGTTCATTATATGTATTTCATTTTGAATGTTCCAATATGGTTTCACAAGAGAGCTTACTTTGTCTTTGCTTCTTGGCCAACCATTCTGAATATAAGACTTGAGCAGATATAAAGATTCATCATTTTTACTTTCTAATAATATACATTCTAAATATGGCTTACTCACTGAGAGATTAGAAAATACTGAATTAACATGATACTGTAAGTCTTGCTCATACTGAGGTATGTATGTATCACTAAGTGAGGCTGTTGACAAAGTATCTGCTATATACATATATTTACCAGGTACATAAACTACTTCTAGGTCATAACCCTGCAACGATAACATCATTCTTTGTAGCCTAGCAGGTACTTCATGAAGAGGTTTTTTAAAAAGGTAAATTAAAGGTCAGTATGAACAGTTGTTTTACTGCCATAAATATATTGGTGAAATTTATTACATCCAAACTGTATGGCAAACAATTGTTTTTCAATCTGAGCGTAGTTTTGTTGAGAGGAGGTAAGTGTTCTTGAACTATATGCAATGGGTCGTTTGTTTTGCATCAAGACTGCTCCCAGTGCATTCTTTGATGAATCTACCGACAGAATCACAGGTAAGTTTCAATTATAATTAGTTATTAGTTACACAGGTGCTTTAGATACGACTTCTTTTAATAAATCAAAGCACTTTTGTCAATTTTCATCCCATAACCATAACATATCTTTTTTTTAACAAATTTCTAAAGGTATTAGTTTTTTCTGCTAGATTTTCTATAAACGGTGCTAAAAAATTAATCATGCCTAGAAATCTCTGCAAATCTTTAATATTTTTAGGTATGGGCATATCTTTTATGGCTTTAACTTTCTCTGGATCAATTTTACACCTTCTTTACTAAAAATATAGCCCAAATATGCTATTTCTTCTAGAAGAAACTTGCACTTGGCTTTATTTAATTTTAAATTAACTTGCCTGCCCTGTCCAAAAACATTTCTAACCTTTTATTGTGTATTTCAATTGTTTCACCGAATATTAAAATGTCATCACACCAAATTATTATACCTTCAATGTCTCCGAAAAGATCTATCATGGTTTTATAGAAAATTTCTGTAGCCGTAATAATATAGGTAGGTAATCTTAAAAATTTGTATCTGCCAAATGGAGTTTGAAATGTACATAGATCACTACTTTCTTTAGTTAATTTTATGTTATAAAACCCAGAAAACGCATCTAAATGTGAAAAATAAGAGGCTTTGGACAATTTAGATCTGACTTCGTCTATGTTTTTAATTGGATAGTGACATCTCAATAAATTTTTATATAAATTTCTAGGATCTAAGCAAATTCTCAATCCACCATTCTTTTTCATGGCTATAACTAAACTATTCACCCAGAGAGTAGGTTTGTTCACCTTCCGTATGACTCCCATGTTTTCCATGAGTTGAAGCTCTTTTCTTAACGGTTCAACCAACGCGGCAACGCGAAGGGTACCTTTCTAGGGGATCAACGCACGGAATAGCATCCTTCTTTAGCACGATGCTGTGTTCATATGGGTGGCAGCCTAGACCCTGAAACACATCATTATATCTGGTCACAATTTTGTCACAAGTTTTTTGATACATATTATATACATTTTGCTCAACATTTTTTTTATTTTCCATTGTTACATAATTTTTTTTTTTATTAAATTTAGCTTTATACAAGTGGGTAAACCAATCACAGTTGGACAATTTAATTTTGTTACAAAAAAAGTAATGTTTTCTGGTTTTGTTTTGTTTTCAACTAAACAACAAATGTTTGACACTGAAATTATCGGAATTCTGTGCCCACTGTAGGCAAAGATATTATATTTTTTTCACATTTCTTTACTCTGTTTGTCAAATTTAAGATTCAATTCTTTAAATACTTGATAAGACATTACATTAATGTCTGCCCCAGTGTCAAGTAGGCAATCTACATTTTTGTTGTTTATCTTAAGAGAATAATGCCAGGACTTGTCTGTGTTAATCAAATTTGTACTATCATTTTGTGACTTTATATTCTTAATGTTGAACAATGCCCCTATTGTATATCTCTCAGCCTCAGTACCTTTGGGGCTTAATTCATCATCGAGATTATCATAACATCATAGTCAGATGTAACTGTCAATGTCAATAATGACATTGACAGTTACATCTTACTGTTGACATATGTAACAGGAACATTACCCTGTATTTTTCTATTGTACTTTCACTAAGCCCTACTTTTGCGCAAAGTTATCGTCCCCGGCATCAAAGTATTTTTTTTTAATCTCGCCTGACACTGACACTGGCTATTCCTCAAGGGAGGCCATTATAAAGAAGAAGAAGAAGAACATTACCCTGGTCCCACTCCTCATGCCGCGGCAAACACCAACCTGCAGAGCGGTGAAAGTGCCAGGGCGGGGATTTATGTTCGCCGGAGGGACTTGGCGTGCGCTGTCTTACACCATCTGTCAAACACATGCTGCTTAGTGTGTCATGTTCTAAATGACAAAGACGGCGTATGCTATATCTGCTTACTTTCAGTACAGCGACGACATAGATGTCCACCTTGAACATCTGGCCACTGTCCTTGCCTCCTTGAGAGGCAAGAGAATAATCATAGGGGTGGACTCAAATGCGCACTCTCCGATGTGGTACTGCGAGGAGAGACAGTACACAGGACGCGGACCAGACGTCACGCACCGTCGCGAGTCGATTGAGGCATTTATTCTGGCATATGGACTCCGCTTGGCCAACGCACAAGACCAGCCGGCCACGTTCGCCACGACGAACGGAACGTCCAACATCGACCTAACATTAGCCAAAGGCACCCTGGTAACGGGGTGGAGAGTTAGAGAAGACGCAATAGACAGTGACCATATATGTATATGGTGTACAATACGAACTCTGCTCCTAGCGCTGAGCCAATCGAAGAGCCAATGCGGTTTCGAGAGCGTGGTGTGGAATGGGGAATCTTTGAAGACGAGATCCAAAAAAGATCAGGTAACATCAGGTGGAACTTTTCAGCCGAGGAAGTCTGTGCAAAATTCACCAGAATGGTGACGAGCACAGCTACAAGCATCCTGGGTCTTACTAAGGGAGGGAAAACAGAGCGTGGGTATGAGTGGTGGACGCCAGTCCTGGACCGGCTTCGCCGCGAGACCTATAGCTCGCGCAGGGCTTGGCAGGCGAGTCGGAAGGGCAACTGCCCGGACGAGGAGGCTGCCAAGCGGCGCTTTCATGTGATTAGGCGAAGATATAGGGTTGCCATGAAGGAGGAGCAACTTATGTTTTTCAGGTCAGTCGCAGAAACGGGAAACCAGGACCCATGGGGCCAGGCGTACCGTGTCGCGTGCGGGAGGCTCCGGCCTCCTAGCAATGTAATTAATGGCACAAAACATGCCGAAGGTTATGCTGGGGGAGTCGAGGAGGCCATGCACAGCCTTATGTATGCTCTGTGTCCGGACGACGATATGTCCAGGGACACGGAGTACCACCGGCCGGTATATGGCAGCCGCGATTCCCGCAGGAGAAGATGCTCCTCCTCCGACGGAAGAAGTAGTTGCGACAATAGTCAAGGATCTCCCTAAAACAGCACCGGGGATCGATGGGATAACCGCTCGCATAATAAAATACGTTTGGGCAGCCGCGCCGCGAGAATTTGCTGAAGTGTTTAGGCGATGTGTTGAAGAGGGCGTTTTTCCGCGAGTATGGAAGGCCGGAAGGTTGATTGTCTTGCCCAAAGGCAATGGCAAGCCTCTTTCCGATCCCAAAGCCTACCGGCCCGTCACTCTGCTGCCGATCTTTGGTAAAATTTTGGAACGCGTCATGTCGAAATGCGCCACGCAAATGACGAATAGTCTGTCGGACTGCCAGCATGGGTTCACTCGAGGGCGGTCTACGGTATCCGCTCTGGGGAAAATCCTTGGAGCGGCTCGTGGGAGCTCGTCGAAGTATGTTCAGGCAATTTTCTTAGATATCCCTGGGGCCTTTGATAATGCCTGGTGGCCGATGATCAAGCTGAAAGCGAAAAGGGGGGGCTGTCCACCAAACATTTATTGGATGTTGGCGGGCTACTTCACCGGACGCAGGGTAGGCATGTTCGTCGGACGCAGGGTAGTGTGGAATGCGGCCACGATGGGCTGTCCGCAGGCATCGGTGTTGGGTCCCTCGCTGTGGAACATCCTGATGGACGACTTGCTTCGACTGCCCCTTCCGGGGGGAGTGATATTCGTGGCCTATGCCAACGATGGTCGACGACGACGACGATCTTGAGGCGAAAGCCTCAACTGCATTGCGGCTCGTTGCTGAATCCCCATTCAGTCCGTAATAGGCTGGAATTTTCCCCGACTAAATCGTCTACCATGGCGATAAAGGGGAAGTTCCAGCGACCCATCAAATTTGGGACCAACTCCATTGGGAGCGTCGCGTCGACCACGGTGTTGGGAGTGGTAGTCGACTCGAGTCTATCCTTCGCGTGACATGCAGTATCCATAGGGGAAAGAGCGGCAAATTGCTTTGGCAAGATGTCGCGAGTTTCGGCTAGCTCATGGGGGGTTAGGTACAGGGCTCTTCGGGTGCTGTATCAGGGGACCTTTGTGGCTACTGTAACTTATGCGGCAGCATGTTGGTACGAGCGGGCGATCCTTCACGTTGTGCGGAGTGCGCTTTTGCGCACCCAGAGACCCGCCTTGATCCTTCTGACCAAGGCGTATCGCACGACGAGCACTGACGCCCTGGCAGTTTTGGCAGGGGTGCTGCCGGCCGACCTCGAGGTAATACGTGCTGGCAGACTAGGTGTGATGCGCGAGACCGCGATTACCAAGGAAGAGCTTCGGAGTGTGAAACTCAAGGAAACTGAGTCCGCTTTTGCCCTATGGCAGGAGCGTTGGGACACATCGACCAAGGGGAGGGAGCTTCATCGGTTCTTCCCGGACGTGAAGGCTCGTTCCAAGTCAACTTGGATAGAGCCTGACTATGAAACATAGCAGCTGCTTACCGGTCACGGCTGTTTCAGAGGGAGGCTTCACAGATTGAATCTTTTCGACGTGGGGTCATGCTACTGTGGCGAAGCCGCAGAGAAAGACGTACACCACGCTATCTAGGTGCCCTCTGTACAGGGAGGCGCGTAGGGAGCTCTTGGATGGGATTGAAGTCTTTGGACAGGGTCCGGCCTATTACTGCGATCTCGTTTCCACGGCGGAGAACTTCGGACGGCTTCGGGAATACGCGCGACTATGGCACAGGATAAGAGTGGACTAGAACGCCAAGAGAGGGCAATAATTGGAGGTGAATAAGGAAGAAAACCTAGATGGTAGAACCAGTACGCGCTATCGGAAGACACCGAAGTCGTATCTGTGTTGTCCGCCCCAGAAAGGGGAGAAGAACTTAGGGACAAATAGATAAAGATTAAAGAACTTGTAGGGAATCAAGAATTGCGCACCTGAAGGGCAAGACCCAGGACAGTAGGTTGCGCATTCCCATGTTTCGGCCCGTATAACCAAGACGGTTGATAGGGCCATGGGTTGGTGTAGGAATTTGGCCTAGACGTAGACCAAATTTTTGGTATTGGCGTCGTTGGTCAGTCGGAGTAATATTATACACCAGCACAATCTGCATAGAAAAAAATATTATTATGTTAGTAATAGCAAATTAGTCTCTCTTAGTTTTTAGGAATCTGTTTGTAGTATATTATTATTTGTTTGTTGCATATGTTTTGTGTTAAATGTTGTGTACTGTCTAATAAAATTTTTCTGGCTAAATATCCGCTAAATACTGTAGTATATACGGTAGTATATTGTCAAAATCTATGCCTAACATGAATTACGTCCAATCTGTTTGCAACAACATCACGGTAATGTCATTTTGTAGGTACAGGTACATCAAACACGAGGTATGTTCCCTAAGGTCTTTTAATTCACTTACATTTTCCTTTTTAGGCAACGGTTAAGCTATTGCCACAACTTAGGAAAAGTAGAAGTTGTAAGAGAAGTGTTAATTATTTTGGTAATGACACTTAGGCATCCCGGAAAACGACTAACAATGGATAACATGTGCAGAGAGATGCCGTCAGCGCCCGCCGCGTTAGACTTACAAGTTTTGATATATTTGAGGACTTCGCTGTCGTTAACCGTAAAAAAGCTAAACTTACATGCACCAAACAAGTGATGATTAAAGTAGTCGAGCACTGACTGGGCCACCAGTACCAGTAATGTCCAAAAAGAACAGAAAGAAAAGAACAGTAAGAAAAACAAATTTATTTTATAATATATAATTTTATTTATTAATATAATAAATTATAAAATAAAATTTTTCACATACGGTTACAATTTTTTTATGAGTAACTAATTAAATGGACTATCTTGAGTTTCACTTGGTCTATACATCTCATAACCTGTTGCAAAGGAAACACTTGGCTTTTTTCATTTAGGTTATGTTTTTGTAGGATACTAGTACTTTCCAGATACTTTTACTTACTAGCAACACTATGAAATGGTGCAATAATACAGGATATTTTTATTTACTTTTTTAACCCTCATTAACTTTTTTCTCCCCTGGTTTAGATATTTTTGTCATACAATAAAATGACACTCTTTTCAAGACCTTTCATTTGATAGATATCTTGTAGTGTTACAGTAGTGGGGACGGGTTCCATACAAAATGCCTTTTTAAGAATAAATCGTTTGAGAATAAAGGACGTAATTCACTCAAATAGGAAGAATTTGGGCGCAATTCACTCAAATAGGAAAAATTCTGGCGTAATTCACTAGATATAATACGAAGTTACGTTTTACTAGCACAAAATATATTTATATTTTTGTTGACATCTGTGGCTCAGTAGTTAGCGCGTTGGTGCTCAAGCCGGTGGTCGCGGGTTTGAATCCCGTCGAAGGTACTAAAAGTTTTCGGTATTCTTGGGTCAAGGATGTGTATTAAATATGTGTATAATATAATAAAAATCTGAAATATACGTATAGAAAGAAAAAAACGAATATATTTCCATTGTCTGGTACCTGTAACACAAGTTGTCGGATACTTAGCACGGGGCCAGACTGACGTGGTGTGAAACGTCCATACATAATATTATTATTATATTATGCGCCTAAAATAAATAAAGCAACACACAATACATCAAGGCAATTGTCTAAATAAATATAAATGTATCGCCTAATATGTTGTATTAAGCAAAACTCGAGATCGGGCGTTTCCATATTTTCACTAAGGCGTATCGAAAAAATTGCGAGAAAATAACAAAAATACCGATGTTTACGGAATCAAGTCTGCCGGAGCATCAATTGTATGCCATCAAGCTAGGAAACGCAACAACAACGCAATTTCAGGTGTTAAAGGCGCATTTACAAATATAACATATCGCCCATAGGTCAATATGAGAGCAAATGAAACCAAATCCTACAACACTAACTATTGGCACAAATTGAGTATTTCTTTATATAAAAATCGGTTACATATATTATAAAAATTATGAGTTTGAATCTTAGAGCATTAACCAAACTTTAGTGCTCTAAGGTACCTACTACAAAAACAATTTACCAGAACCTCTACACCCAAAATTTACATAAAGAGGTGTTACGGACCATATATTTTCTGCTCATAAGTAGCTTACATTGCTCATTTAAAGATACCCACAGATAGCTTACCTTAAATTCGATTACAAAATAAGTTAACAATATTAAAAATTGATTTGGAAAAAGTCTGCTCAAAATTTTCACGTTTTTTGCTATTATACATGAATCTTAATGCGGGGCAATAAGGTTTACTTTATTTGGTCACTTCCTGGATTTATTGCTTAAAAAAATTGTATTATCTTTCCTTTCCTTTCTAGAGGCCCCGTCAATGAACTTTTTGTAAACGCGTCCTTATAAGAATCGACCGTACACTTCTAGCTCCAACTCCCGGCATTTTGCTTACCAGCCTGGAGGTTTTATATGACTAATCTATGCTAAGAGCTCTGAAGGTGCCATTTGAGATGACGTCGTCTCCCTTGGTCATCGGCCGCTGGGTCTCATCTACTTTCATATCCGACATATCCTTCTGGTATGCCTTGAAGTCGTCCGATGTAAGCTGCGATAGGAAATCCTCTGAAATTGAAACAATCACAAATCAGTTATGTAATAAAATCACCATGCAAAATCTTGTAGAAAATCGGCACTATATTAAAGATTCTGTTTTTTATTAGGTAAGGCTAGAATCTGTCAACCCATCAAGAAGAAGGTTACCTTATTAAGTAAGGTTAACAATTAGAATTTCTAGACCCATAAAAAAATAGGCCGGTACCTCAGAAAATTCTTTGCTGATATACGGCCCAATCGCGCAGACAATTTTTACCTCGGACTTTCTACGAGAGTGATCCTTATGTCGTCGGCATAAAGGTCCTGTCAGAGGTAAAATAAATCTGAACGGGAAATTCTTTTATGAAATGGACCAAGAAGTGTAGACGAATCGCCTCATAGTAAGCTATCACTGTCGCCCACTTGTAACTCCCCTATGCCCGTGAATGGCTCTCCCACGTTAACTGTATGGTCGGCAACATATTTTGACAATTTTAACGTTATGGATATCTCTGGGCGTAGGTAATTAGCTCCTTATTTGGTGCGGTAGTCATTCCGGTCTACTTTATAAAACGATTTAAAATGTACAGCAATTATTAGCCTCTGTTTAAAAAGGTTTCCACCTTTTTCGTGTAGGTCTCCCGGGTCCTCCGGAATTCGAATGACCCGGGAAAATTCAGAGCACTACAAAAAGAACTCTGCGTTATTACAATAGAGTTGAAATAGATGTGTTGAGTGTCAATCTGTCATATATGACATTGAAATTTAACTCGACACTTGTGTGTTCAATTATAAGCTCTATTGTAATTAGCGCAGAGTTCTATTTTTAGTGCTTTGAATTTTCCCTGGCCTTATGGATTCCGGACAATATAGTCCCAGCTTTACCTTGTAATTCATCTAGCGACCTCTCCGTGCCGCCGTAATCCTTCGGCAATATGTGTTTGGGGTAGTACTGGTGGAGGTCCTCGTAGCTTTCGTGGACTATCAGCCTGTCCACGATCTTCTTCTTCAGAAACTGCTTGAAAAATGTAATTAAAGTGTAGGCCAATTTAGACGATGTAATCAGATGTATCCTTTTCATTCTGAACCCGTAGCTTTCCTGAAATAAATATAAAAATCTATTTGTACTTATATCACTGCCTAAGAAAGGATTATACACGGAAGAAGGATAGGATTATATTTTTCGAGTGGGGACTGGGGCTTATACCCCAGTACTCACCGTCCAGCCTGCGAATCCAATGCCGAGGCCTTGAAGCGGACTGGCAGGCAAAAATTATAAATGATTAACAATTAATATAATAAATTGATTAACTTAACACTAATGACGGCTATATGTACTGGTGCTGGATTTGCAGGCTGAACCGTGAGTAAGGCGCTTTATATTTTCGTCCTGCTTTTTAGTGTTTCTTTAATCGTCTCAATTGGTAGAGTGTAATAAAGTATTTATAAGGTTCAATTTTCGCCATGTGGGTAGTCGCTTCATAACCGCCTTACCACTTTATTGCCAATATTGCCTTACGACCTCGCCAAGTGGCCACTGTCAATATTTGGTCTTGCGGCAAAATTCGTGCTGGGGTGGCCCTTTTAAATCCTCCATTATGAGACACTGGGTGTATAAAAAAATTATTGGAAGGCTTCTATTTAAATTTTTATCTATTTCTGAACTCACGAACATGTTCACGTAACAGTTCTTGACGTCCATCAGGTTGACGTTGGCCAGAACATCCTTCAAGTCACATTCCGATATGTCGTAGATGAGCGTCGCGCCGCTGTGGTAGTCGTACCGCTTGGCGTAGTCCATGCACTGAGGTAAGAGGTATGGAAATATTTACTACACATAAGGGAACATACCCGTGAGTCATGACCACTTCCACAGTGAACATCCGTAGTATATGCCGAGACTCCCCCCCTCATCCTTTTCACGTAGTGGCCGTCACGCGAGACTTTCCAAGAAGACGTTGACAACGTGACATAAACCGAAACTCCCTCCCTCACCCAGTAACCAAACGTAGTATTTTGAAGACTCCCCCTCTCCCCCCTCCTATACAGGCTCCTAAACTAATTAGCGTTCGGGCGACAGAGATAAAGCGCCTCATAAATGACTCTACGTGTATGAAAAAAAAATGTCACACGTTGACGTTCGTAGACCTATATAATATTATAGACGAGGCAAAATCTGTCTCCACTTAATGTCCCCACTTTAGGGCTTGTTTAGGGCCTTTTTGACATTTGAGATAATATGATTTTAAGATTTTAATTTAAATTGGATATTATTAAATTTAATTGAATTTAAAATGTAACTAACTACTAGTAACTTTAGTCTCTGAACTGAACGTCAGAGCAACAACAATATGTCTCGAAATTCTTAAATTATTTCTTAATATTTATTGCGTTATACTTGTATAAAACAATACCAATTACGTTTGGAACACCACAGAAAATTCTACAAGTAATTTTCAAGATTGCCAACGCCTGGACCCTGACTTATTTTACCGACCGGATTACTATGGAGCAGTGAATAGCTTAGAACGGCCCAAGTTGAGTAAACGGTGTTTCCTACTTACGCCCCAAATACACACTGGATGTTTTGTTGGACACCATAACATCGATGTACGCGGTTGGAGTAGTGAATGGACTAGGACAGCCTTAGCTCAGTAACCAACGGTTCCTAGTTACACCTTGTTGGACACCATAACTTGCGATCGGAGCTGTCAACGTGAATGACCAACCAAGCCCCATTAGAAGGAGGATAGTATATTTTAGCAGTTGAACCTCTTGGGGTGCAAACCCCAAAAGTTTCAAGGTTTTTTATATTAGTTAAGCAGTTTTTTTTTAATTTTTGTCTATAGTTTATTCTTATATATAAGTTATCGTTTATAGTTTATCTTTACCAACCTATGACAAGCAGCCAGGATGCAGAGACCTCCACAAATATTTCGACGGTGTCCTTTAGAAATCTGCTGCAATGCTCCCACTGTTCCCGATATTTTAAAAGCCAGCGAGGTCTGAACATCCACGTAGGCAAATGCCACAAACAGCTTCCAACCCTCATTCCCCCAATAACCAATTCACTTCCTAACCCAATCTATCAAACAAATTTCTGGCAAGAAATATCCAAATTTAAACGTTCTTTACCAGTTCTAAGACGGATCCCTAGGGGTGCCAGAGTGACTGTAGCCCAGAAGCTTGCCGAGACCATACGCCACACAATGCTGGAGAACTCGAGGCAAGCCTGGGAAAATCTACTCACTTTCCCTACCGATTTCTGCATATCACTAGAGATCCGCTCAACAATGCGGGAGGCATTGTTGAGCGGATCACTGCAAGAATCAAAAAGAATTGTGTTTCGGACATTAACCTCAACCCAAATTTTTCTTCACATTCCTGGGTCAAACATAACATCGTGAAAACTGTGGAAAATAAAATAAGTGAGGGAGACATTAAGAGTGCAGCGCGGCTCCTGTTTTCCAATGACACGGCCGCTCTCAACTGCCCAGAAACCCTCACGCCCTGCAAAACAAACTTCCATCACAATCCAATCCTTTCACAGTTTCCAATGACGCATTACCACCACTACAAACGTCGACAGACAAAGTACGCGGAGCCATCATGTCCTTTCTTCCGGGTTCAGCTGGCGGCCTCGACGGTCTCACCCCTCAGCATTTGAAGGACCTCACCAGCGGTTGCTGCGGGGAGGCCGGCGAGAAGCTCCTGCATGAACTTACGAATCTGTGCAACCTGATGCTACGTGGAGGGGTCGCATCAGATATCGTAGACATTCTGTATGAAGCTAGCCTGTGCGCCTTGAGGAAGAGAGATGGTGGCATTCGTCCGATTGCTGTTGGCTCCACATACCGGCGCCTTACAGCCAAACTAGCTTGCAATTCGGTCACTTCCCTCGCGTCATACTTCCAGCCAAAACAGCTCGGTTTTGCCTGCAAAGGGGGTTGTGAGGCCGCCGTTCACTCTTTCAGGACAGCTATCAACAATCAAGGCGATGATGTGTTACTGAAGGTCGATGTCGAAAACGCTTTTAACTCAGTTGACCGAGGCGCCATGTTAGCCCAAATTAAATCTAAAGCACCTGCCATTTTACCATTTATGCTCCAGTGTTACAACGACCCCACCAAACTCATTTACAAAGACCACCTCATCTCATCCGAAGTGGGCTGCCAACAGGGCGACCCTTTAGGTCCAGCAATCTTCATCCTTGCTATACACCCGGTCATCGAGCTTCTAAATTCAAAATTTAATGTTTGGTATTTGGATGATTGGAAAGAAGGATTGGAAGCGATGCACCCACTGTACTATCCGACTTCCACACTCTGATCCGTGAGTTTCAAAAAATAGGTCTGCAGCTGAACCTAGGTAAGTGCGAGCTTTTTGTGCCAGACAACTGTCTGGTCACAACTGGTGGGGATAGAAACGCGATTATATCCAGGTTTAAAGAAATAGCTCCACAACTGTCTGTCATTGACAAGGATTCGCTCTTCCTTTTGGGCTCACCTGTTTTAGACGAAACTCTCCCGGACTTCATAGATAACAAATTACAAAATTTTAATGAAACTTTAGACCGCCTCCTCCAAATTAACTGTCACATGGCCTTTACCCTAATCCGTTTTTGCATTTTCGTACCTAAATTGACATATGTCTTACGGTGTGGTCAACTATGGAAGTTCCCTCAACTTCTCAAACAGTTGGATGATACCATAAGACAAACGATCTCCACTATTTTGAATACAAATTTCGATGACCGCGCATGGACTCAGGCAACGCTTCCAGTTAGGTTCGGTGGCCTGGGTGTTTGAAAGCCCTCTGACATATCGCTTCCGGCCTTCTTGTCCTCAGTCCACGCGAACCATAGTCTTATCTCCAAAATACTACTTCACCCATCCTACTCCAATACAGTTCCCTTTCTGGACGAGGCCATGGACGTCTGGAGCGCAACTAGTGCTTGTAGCGAATTGCCTGACAATACTTTTTGCTCTGGGACGAGCCACTTTGCAGACTGGTACGGAATAATCTTCTTAATTCGTCCTCCAGTCCTATGGAGCAGGCTCGCCTCTTAGCTGCGGAGAAGTGGGAGTCGGGCCTTTGGCTGCAAGCATTACCGTCACCCAATACGGACACATTGCTGGATCGGAAAGGTTTCCGGTTAGCCACTTCCCTGCGTCTTGGCACCCTCCACGTCGTCCCCCATCGCTGTGTTTGTGGTGCAAACGTGGACAGCCTCGGACACCACGGGCTGTCCTGTCAACGAAGCGCCGGCCGCATCTCCCGACATCACTGCCTGAACGATCTCATCCGTCGGGCTCTTGTCACCACTGGAGTGCCAGCTGTGCTGGAACCCTCTGATTTGGCGCTCGACGATGACAAGAGACGAGACGGTATGACCCTGGTCCCTTGGAGAGTGGGGTGGGCTCTTGTATGGGATGCTACTTGCATCGATACACTTGCTCCGTCCCATGTCAAAGGCACCTCGAGTTCTGCAGGTCCGGCCGCCAATCAGGCGGAAAACCTAAAGCGGCGCAAATATGAGAACCTTAGTGGAGATCTCATATTTGAACCGTTTGGGGTTGAAACCCTTGGTACATGGGGTCTGGGTGCGCACAAACTTTTCAGAGAAATCTCCAAAAAACTCATTGAGGCCACCCGAGACCCAGAGCCGGCACCTACCTGGCCCAGATAATAAGTATCGCGAATCCAGCGAGGAAACTCTTTCAGCCTTCTATGTACTCTGCCTGGTGGGGACGACCTGGGAGATTTCTTTGTTTTGTAGCATTTTAAGTTTTGGCGTAGTTATTATTTTTTTAGCACTTACCTACTTTTATAGTTTGTAAATATTTTAAATAGATTTTAGTTAATTTTAACTTTTTTTTGTTTGTCAAGGTCAATATTATTTCATGTTTCCTTCACATTTAAAAGACAACATTTTCATTTTTTATTTCGTATCTCAGAGGCAAACGAAGCCTTATAAAGTTCTAAGTAAAAAATCAAACAGGTAGTAACTATAGGCTACTCACGGTGTAAACCATTTTGTACACGCACTGCATCACTTTGGGGTCCCCAAACTTGCCGACGAACCTGCCGACAATCACGCGGTAGTACTCCGCCGTCAGCTTCGGCAGAGCCAACAGAAAGCTGAAAAAAAAGTGTGTGTGTCAGCTCCGACAAACGACTGGAGCTTACCCTAAAAAGTAAAACTTGGTGTGCAATGCAAAGCGACCGACGTACCTATCTTCGGCTAACCGTGACCGTGTGACATCGTGAATTCGATTTTGCTACCATAGTAGTCGAATCGCTGGAGCCATTCGTTCCACCTCCCTGTCCCTCAACACCGGGTGTGGTACCCCCTTCTTGATCTCATAGAGCCTCGCAGCTTCGAGTATCCTGAGATCAAGAGGGAGCACCCCAGCCAGCAGCATCGCAGAGTTCAGGGAGACGGTCCGATATGCTCTGCAAATCTTCTGGGCAAAACCCCGCTGAACGGAGTTGAGCCTTTTTTGGACCCCCATCTTTTCCACGGTGGGTGCCCACGCTGCTGATGCATACAGAATCGTCAGCTCTATTACAGCCATATATATTGTCCTAACTATTTGGGGGTTAAGCCCCCATCCTACTCTAGCAGCCTTTGCGAGCTGCTTATATCTAGATATGGCTTTTCTACATATGTTACTAAAATGGGTGTTAAACGTGAGGCGGCTATCGATCGTTAAGCCCAGTACTTTTATGTCTCGATAATATTGGAGATTAACACCCCCCATGGCGAGTCGCGGCACGTCAAATTTTAATCTCCGCGTGGACAATAGTGCACACTTTTTGTGGGGGGCGAATTTTAGCTTGTTCAGCTCCCCCCACTTACTAATTTTTTCCAGGACCCCATTTGCCTTCATCTCTATTTCGAGAGCCGTTTCTCCCTCGAATACTAAAACTATGTCGTCGGCAAAAGCTTGATTATACACACTCATTTCATCTAACATCCATAGCAGGGGGTCCAACAAGAGGTCCCACAGGATTGGTCCACCTATGGATCCCTGCACGCACCCCTTGTTGGTCTCCCTGCCCACTTCCATACCCGCATACCTTACGTTCACTCTTCTTTCACTAAGATAGCTGCTGATCACCCGCCTCAGGTTCCCTGGACACCCAACCTCAGCTAACCTAACCTTTATGGCTGGCCACCAAGCACTGTCGAAGGCCCCCTCTATGTCCAGCGAAACCACAACAGAAATTCTTCTCCTCCCTCTGATTTCTGATGTAGTTCACCAACCTATAGAGGGCATCTTTGGTGCTCCTTTGGGGCATGAAGCCATATTGATTAGGGCTAATCTTGGGCAGCAGGTAGAACCTAAGTCGGGTGACCACTAGTGTCTACACATAGTACCACTACTTTCGACCCACCTTTTTCCCTTTATAAGCTGGAACTCATTCTCCACGTCATAGAGCTCGAAGTACTGGTACTGCTGGGTCCTGGCTGCACACATCTTGTCCAGGACAGCTTTGGCACGCTCCAGAGATCCCTTGCTCATCACTATCAGTGTCTCCAAGTAGACGGGGTCTGAAAAATGTAATCAAATATGCTTATAATCTTATACTTTAAACGAGACAGTCTTGTACATATATAATCGATATCTCGAAAACGACAGCAAGTATCAGCATGAAATTTTGTATGCAGGGAGTTTTGGGGGATAAAAATCGAGCCATCTAGGTTATCCCTGGGATACATTTTTAACCAATATATATATTTTCTTCCGTCGTGCAACAATATATCAATAATTTCGACTCTATTTTGTCAGTACGATTGGCAGCTTGGTTATGTATAATTTTAGATTTGTTCGAAAATTCGGAATGCGGTGGGTTCGAATCCCAGTCAGATATTTTTTTTTTGTGATTTTTAAATGTTTTTAAATTCATTAGAACTCCGAGCAAAGCTGAAAGCTCGGTTACCCAGTTTATTGTTTTAAAATTAGATGTTCGAATGAGCTTCGTTGTCGGGAAAAAACTTTAAGAGATTCCAGAACTATGTATTTGTGATGTTCCTACTTTGTACGGAACCCTCGGTGGGCGAGTCCAATTAGCTCCTGTCTGGTTTTGTAATCCTAACTCAAGCCAGAGGTCGCGGGTTCGAATCCCGCCAGGGTGCAAAAAGTTTTCTGTGTTCCTGGGTCATGGATGTGTATAATATAATAAAAATCTTAAATATACGTATAGTATAAAAGTATTAAATATATTTCCGTTGTCTGGTACATGTAACCAAGATTCTGCGAGAAATTACCACAGGACCAGAGTCACGTGGTGTAAAAGCGTCCATAGATATTATTATTATACCTGGGTAAAACCAAGCCTTGCTCGGAGTTCTAGTAGATTATTTAAAATCGGACCGACATATTGTAGTCAAAATTATTGATACCTACGGCTGCACGACGGAAGAAAAAACATATTATATTATAACGAGTTTGATCACAACTTAAAAATGCGCTGTTCTGAGGGAGAATACCAAGCTAGATCGCTATTTTTCTCCCACAAAACTCCCTGCATACTAAATTTCATGTAAATATAGCCGTTTCCGAGATTACGATTAAATATACAAGACTGTCTCGTTTATAGTCTAATTAAAACTTACGTCATAATTGCTTTGAATTATTAAGTAAGACTACATTAACTACCCCCAAGGTAAACTTGGGTACATGTAGTTCAAGTTGTAATTATTTTCAATAACAAGTCTATACCTACTCAAAACGTCTCGCAAAAAAATTATTGCAATCATTTTAAATATTCTATGATAATGTTTTTTTTCATAATTCCTATTGTATTTAACCCGGCGGGAGTGTGGCGAACAAATGTAACAAGGACAACGGGGTGTCCATGTACCCACCACAACACCCCACCACAATACAAAGCAGGCTATAAAACTTGTTTCTTAAGAAAAACTACTATTTTTACTTATATAAGTAGGAACTATAATAAAATGTATCCAAAAATTTATATTTTTACAATATTTATTGATAGATAAAAACAAAGTGCTGTGAGTTTGTAGAAAACCTTTACCCTCTTGAAAAAAAGTAAAGGAAGTAGGTAAGTCCTGTAAAATATACCTATATGGTACGATTAAACATGAAGTAAGCAGCTCTATATTAACTCCAAGTAGTAACGGAAAATAATTGGGAACTGACATTAAAATCAGTGCAATTTTTGCTAATCAAAAGTACTCCATATGAATAGTTTTTCCACGGATAGCGCATGCGTGTTGTAAGTTTCTAATAATTTTATATGAACATTCTACACATCAATCAAAATAATTAAAATATTTCAACATAACAATTTAAATAATTTAATTTATTTCATCAGTGTGTTTACGGCGCGAACGTAGACAGACGCGATCACCACAGGATGTACTGTTCCCGAAGCGCTCATTCGTCGGGCTCCTGTCACCGCCGCGCTGGTATGCCAGATATACTGGAGCCCTCCGGTCTGGCGCGCGACGATGGCAGGAGCCCTGATGGAGTGACCCTGGTTCCTTGGAGTGTGGGACGGGCTCTTGTATGTGACGCAACTTGCTCCGTCCCATGTCCAAGGCACCTCGAACTGTGCGGGCGCGGCTGCAAACCAAGCAGAGAACCTCAAACGGCGCAAACATGAGAACCTTGGCGGAGACCTCATATTAGAACCGTTTGGGGTGGAAACGCTTGGCGCATGGGGTCCGGGCGCGCATAAGCTTTTTAAATAAATATAAAAAAAGCTGACTGATGCCACCCGAGACTCCAGATGTAGGAGAAACTTCCTGTCACAACGGATAGCCATTGCTATCCAACGAGGCATCGCTATCAGTTTACTAGGTACTCTGCCAGATGGGGACGACCTGGGGAAGTTTTTCTATTTATATATATTTTTAGGATAGTCATATTTGTAGGTAAGTCTTCTGTTTTATTAGTATTAATTTTTAGTTTCTATGTGGTATATTCGTTTAAAATTAGATAATAATAATACATTTATCTAAATATCTAAATAAATATCTATGGACTCTTCACACCACGTCAATCTGGTCCCGTGCAAAGTATCCGAAGAACTTGTGTTACAGGTACCAGACAACAGTAATATATTTAATACTTTTATACTATACATATATTTAATGCACATCCAAGACCCAGGAACTCCGGCTTAAGTGCCGATGCGCTAACCACTCAGCCACAGAGGTCGTCAAATCAAATCAAATCTCTATTGAAAAAAAATTAATTTGTAAGCGAGAACATACATACATTTTTTACATTTATATACATATTAATACTAGATGTTTCCCGCGACTGTCCACACCCAAAAGGAAATCCCGCAGGAACGGTACATTTTCCCGCGATATAATCAAACAAACACATTCTCACACACTTTACAGCTTTTTTATATTAATATTAGTAGATATAGGGGAAACTGTGGACACTAGACCCTTTTTTTTAGGGTTCCGTAATACTCAGGGAACTTTTAAAGTTTCGGTCCGTCTGTCTGTCTGTCCGCCATTCTGGCTTCTGTAATTATGAATATAAATTGATGAAATTTGTTATGGTTAGGTATATAATGTCTATAGATCTCGGTTTTGCCATCATAAAATATTAATAATTTTATATGCTGGGGTGGCTCTGCGGTCACACACGTGAAGTAGGAATTATTTTTTTTTCCTTCTACCCCATCATGTGGGGCATCGTTGAATAGGTATTTTAAAATAAAGGAAAGGTTAGCCAACCATTTCCGAGTGAATTACAACAGGATGTTGACAGATCATGCTAATAACTGTTTAGGATAATTATTTTGAGCGAAATCGGACAGTAACTTTTGTAGTAATTCAAAGAACACCTATTGCGCGTTGATAGTTACGGAACCCTTCTTAGACATGTCCTGGCATGCTCTTGGTGCCTACTGAGAGGTTAAAGAAGCGCCTCTGTTGGGTATTACATATATATACCCGATACAATAGAAGCCATTTAATTATATTTTATTAACCTTGTTTGAACTTGATTATAATATTGTAGGTAATAAAATATGTCCGTGCCAATAAACGAAATCGTTGGAGCCAATACGTCAAAAAAGTTGTTTACCTTATAAATAAACTCGATTGTAGGTCAAGATCCAAGGTCTCGGGCCACCAGTAGTCTCTTTTGAGACAAACACTGTTCTGATGCAAGTATTTACCCCTCAAAAACGCCTTGTGAACCTAATATCTATGTATGTAATGTAGTCAATAAAAAAGTATCTAGTCAATATAAATAAGTTGGACGAAATTGACTAAGAGTGTCGACTCATATTCGCGACACTCATTCGAGCAACGACAGCAAATCATACTTGAGGTCATTAGAGGAGGCACGCACAGTTTATAGACCCGGCGTATTTTGGGATTACCCTTTTCGACTATATAATATTTATCATATAATACATGTGATACATAATATCTTGTATAAGTAACTGGATGTTGCCCGCGACTTTGTGCGCACAAAAGTTAATCTCGCTGAAACCGTACATTTTTCCGATATCAAAAGTAGCCTAATATCCTTCCCCGTGATCTACTCTATATATGTGCCAAATATCATCAAAATCGGTCCAGTAGTTTCAGAGCCTATTCAATGCAAACAAACAAACTTTTCCTCTTTATAATATTAGTATAGACGAGCAACAATAAAGTCAGTTTTTGCAGATTATTAAATCTGTGTAAAACGACGATACCTGAAAGACATTAAGAACGTGGTTGTAATGTATTATAGTTAGGTATACAATGTAGGTGTAGTTTTTTGTGTTGAAATTGTAGGTACACTCGTACACACGCCTACAATATCAATGCACGGAGGTACATTTCAATAGTACGATTTCTATCGGAAGTCCCCGATTCGGGAACGAAGCGTAGTTACAACTCTAATGCACACCTACACCTACCCTTACCCTGGCAACCTTATGAGTAATGACGTACTCCGACAGTTTCTACACCGAGAAATACATCTCCACCTACTATGCTTTGGATTTCATTCTTGCTCTAACTTCTAACCCAGCGTTTTTCGGGATCTCCCTTTTGGTGACATCGATTATGATTTAAAGTGAACTCATTGATAAGTGACAACCATTTTATTGCTGTCGATTCTGGAATTTATTTTTATGGTTAATGGTCCGTGTCCTTTCCTAAGTTTTTTTACATATAACATATTGTGAGAGACTTCCAGACCAAAATTATATAAATACTCAGCTTATAAGTCTTTTTATCTTGAACTAAGGTAAACTCAATTATAATTAAAACCCCGAGAATGGCGGAGTAACATTTATTATTATTATTTATTGCCTGTTTTTGCATACATGTAACGAAGTTAATACTGTAGAAATCTAACTAACCTACTTAAGTATTAAAAATCGTCATCATCCCTGCAAAGACAAGCGCTTTAGATGCTTTCACACCACATCAATCTGATCCCGAGGTAATTTCTCGACGAACTTGTGCAGTGTTAAATATATTTCCGTTGTCTGATGTAGGCAACGGAAATATATTTAATACTTTTATACAGTATACGTATGTACATTTAATATTTTTATTTTATCATATAATACATATATTTATTATACATCCATGACCCTGGAACACAGGTAAGCTTTTTGTTCCTTCGGCGGGATTCGAACCCGCGATCCCTGGCTTGATGACCACGACCACGCGCGACGACCAACGCGCTGAAGCACTGAGTCACAAAGGTCGTCAATAATAAAAAATAGTTCGCAGAATTCGCGTCCCTAGGGTTGCAGCTCGTAGCTGCTTTCCAATAAGTTTATAAGTTTACTCACGTATATCCTTCTTGATAAAGTGGTTCTGCTGCTTGACCCAGTTGTCCAGGATGGTCACAGCGTCCGCCATCTCCCCGGGCCTGTCCAGACCCACTGCGCGGCGCACTACCTCCAAAGTGTCGCGGTGGAACTCCAGGTATCCTTGCTGTGAAAGAGCCTCCATCGCACGACTGGTCTTGGCGGAGTTTGGGGCTGAACTGATCAAGAGCTGATCATGTAACGTCTCACATTGTAACTAAATAATGAATTTAAAACAAAATAATTAATAGCTCTTCTCTTGCGTCAGGTATGAAAAACTATATATTTTTTTATGCAACAAATAAATTAAAATAAAACTTTTTATTTCGGTCTACAGGCCATAGTGTTAGTAAACATTTTTAGTTGCGAGTAGGAGCTATATTAGTACATTAATCTTAATTTTTTAAAGTCTAGTTGTGTGTATGACACCACTATCTCGTACATCATAACTATTAGTACCTGGGTAACCGAGCTTTGCTCGGAGTTGCGATAAATTAAAAATAATAAAAAGAATAAAATGAAGGACTGACATAATAGTGTTACAATGATTGATAATGATATATTGTTGCACGACGGAAAAAAAACGTGAATAGCTTAAAAATGCGCAGTTTCCCAGAGATAAGACCTAGCTAGATATATTTCTCTCCACAAAACTCCCTGCATACTAAAGGAGATCGGTAAGTCGCCATACATATACTGCCTGGTAATTAAAACATGTGGCCACAAAAAGTATTTATTGTAAGCTGTACTTTAGGAACATACGAACATAGAAAAACAATAATATTATACAAAAAACTCGGGGAATAAAAGATATTTGATTAAATATAACCTAACCTATTGTTCAATAAATTTCCCTAGAGGCGGTTTGCGGAAAAGCGACATCTATTAATGGTGATATCAATTACGTATTGCAATTAATAATAACTAGTTTGTTTGGAAACGCAATATACTAACAGATAAATGATAGATGTCGCTTTCATGTTACAAAAACCAAAAGCATAGTAATTATTTTTCTTAGTATATATTTATATAGAGTAAAGAGGGATCTATTTCACAACCCAAGTAACTTTTTTTTTTCATAAAACTAGTACGAAACTGCTGAGCTACAGAGGAGCTGGTACAGGGAGCTACTGACAATTTACAGCATGATAACCATAAACTATACAGATATGATGACAACCGTTACACACAGTTAAGTAGGTACGTATTTTGCCTCTTTTTAAGATAGTACATCTATTTATTTTGCACATGAATTCTCTGATATTCGGAAATACATTACTTTTTATTCCCAAGTTCTAAAAATATTATGTATTTTTTTTATATAATAATTTTTAAGTACCATAAAACCACATAATATGTTCGAAACTTGGCCGCTCTTGATGGAAAATCAGGCAGGATTCGCCAGTGTCCTTTTATGATGATACTTGTAGCCGATTTAGAGAAATCGATTTGTATATGTATAAGATTGTCTCGTTTAAAGTATGAGATACGTGATATTGGTATCCTTGGCGTGCTGGACGCGAGACCAGTGCTGCATGATAGCACTGTCCACGTCCAGCCTCCTCACTACTCTCTCCAGGAGGCTGTTGGCGATGTCACGCACTCGCTGTATCAGGGATGCAACACATTTCCGAAGCTATCAACTGTTATGCTCCATCGATTAAAGATTTACCTAGTGGCATACGAAAAGCAATTTTATTTGATAATTATACACTTGTTTTATGTTCTAAACATAGAATTGTACGTTTAATAGAATAAGAATAGTTTAATATAATAAAAATAGAATAAGAATAGAAGCGTCACTTCACACCAAGACGCGACGCAGCGCTGCATTTTTAAGACAGCGATTCAAAACTGAACTTTATTCATTACACAAGAAGTTAGTACATTTCCTTATAAGAGTTCGAATGTATAGTGTAGACCGATGTCATATGAAACGTGTATTCGTCTTGTGTAATGAATAAAGTTCAATTTTGAATAGCTATCTTAATTAAATTCAGCTTAAATTTTAATATCTCCTCCGAGAGAGTGAGAATAGCCTCCGCTATTCTCACTCTCTCGGCAAAACAAACTCAAGCGTTATTTCATGGCAGTTTTCTGAGAGACATTGGTATTTCTCCAAATAAGCATTACAGATATGCGGACCTACTAAACAATCACCAGCGATGATAATGATTAGATACTATATCACAAGTGCACAAAACTCTGATGAGTAGTTAGTACCTATGTCATCATGATATTATATCATATAAAGAACTCCGTGGCCTAGTGGGTAGATCATTTGATTCGCTCGCACTCGAGAGAGTGCAGGTTCGATTCCCAGATTATGGCGTGCACCAATGAGACTTATTCAGATCTCAAGTACATTAAAACGGATGCTCTAACGGGGAAGGAAAACATCGTGAGGAGACTACTTCATAAAAAGTCGAAATTACTATATGTGTTCCTATAAATTTCGAGGTGTCCCCTCTATTCCTCATGGATCCCATCAGGACACCACTTTGGTGAAACGGGACAAATTTGGGATTATACCCAATACATCAAAAAAAAAATTTTGGAAATCGGTCCACAAACGGCGGAGTTATCGTATCGTATATGTATATACTTTAAGTGATCATCTTTCATATAATCGACTTCCAAGAAATGGAAGTCGTTATACGTTCGGCTGTATATTTTTTTTATGTTCAACAATGACTCCGCTGTCTGTAGACCGATTCTCAAATATATTTTTTGAAGTTAAGGGTATAATCCCAAGTTGGTTGCGTTGTCATCTAATGGGATCCATGAGGAAACGAGAGAACTTCTTGAAATTTATATGGACATATATAGTGATTTGGACTTTTTCTGAAGTAACCCAAGCATATGCTACCAAAAAGTAAGATTTTCACCTAGGTATACCCTGGATTCAAAAGTACTTAACAGAACTCCTAACTCTCCTCCTAACTCCTTATAAATACATGTTTGGGGATTTCGGCGTTGTTTAAAGAACTGCAAGCATATGCCACTATATCAATTACAGTAATCATCATCATTACCACCATCATCACATTATGATGATATAATAGATAAGAAGTACTTCTTATGTATGTATGGTGTTTTACATCGACAAGGATATCTTCGAACATTTTGCCGTTTGTGGACCGGACATATTTGCAACATTCCTTTGTCGTTGTAAAGGGTACCTATAATACGAAATTGGTCCTTTAGTCACCAAAGTGGATACCTGACGATAGCATCCATGAGGAATCGCGGGAGCTCCTCAAAGTTTATAGGTAAATCTATAGGGATTTGACTTTTGTGAAGTCAATTAAGCATATGGAACCAAAAAGTAAACTTTAGTGCCCTTTAGTGAACTGAACTCCTCAGTCTTTAAATAAATTTAGAAATGTCAGCTTTGCTTAAAGAACTTTAAAGAAGTTTAAAGAAGCATATGCCATTATGTAACTTACAGGAATCATCATCATCATCTTATATACAATACCTAAAAGATGCTTGGCGCGTATTCAATTAAACATTCGATCTTTAATTGAAACGTTCTTAAATGTGTAAATAATCATTTAACAAATATGACTAAAAAGGGAAAAATATTATTTTGAAACAAAAAATTAAACCGACTTAGAAAACAAATTACACAAAAGAGTATGAAATAAATCTTATTTTCTAAATAATTCCCTTTTAAAATTCTGCTTAAATTTTGACTATTTCTCTAAACAAAATTCATAATTTTGAAGTAGGTACCACCCAACCTAAACGTGAGCTCTATAAAATAAATATTTATCAGGATATTGTTATATTGGTACCTTTTGTAATAATTGTCAACCCTCATATGGCCGATAACTCGTTCACACATTGTCTGTAGGTTGTAGGTAGGTACTAGGTATAGGTAGTAGGTGTAGGTGTAGGTGTATAGTAAGCGTAGGAGTAAGTTGTTGCTGTAGGTAGTTGATGTAGGTTGTAGGTCTAGGAAGTAGGTGTAGGTGTAGTCCAAAACTTTTATCCCATATTTTTTTGTTGAAGTTTATTGCAATTTCAATTTTTTTGTTTTTTTTTTTGTTTATAGTTGTACGTCCCATGTAAGAACAAAAATTATAGATTTTGTTATGTACTCTGAGGACATTTATTACTAAAATTTTGTAGGTGATAGTGAATGCATATCGTTGTTCTTAGGCTCAAAAATTTTTGTCTAATTCTAGTGAACCCCTTGTTGTCTCCACTTTATTATGAAGATTGTGTAGATAAATAATTAAAATTTGTGCCGAATTTAAAAGGGGAATTATTTAGAAAATATGATTTATTTCATACTTTTTTGTGCATTTTTAATTTGGAAGTCTATTTAATTTTTTGAAAAATTATTATTTTTAAACAAAAAATGAACTGACTTCCAAAGTAGGTACTAATATCACTATAAAACAATGGAGGATAGTGTCAAAAAGGTGAAAATTGAGGGTTATATGTATTTTTGGTACAAAATCATGAAATAATATAAATATTTTTAAAAAATTGCATCATTAACTGTGGCACTAGAATACTATACAGGGTGTTCGAAGAAAGTAGTCAATCCGTGATATATAGATCCGGGGGCTGAAAATAAATCATTTAAAAATCATTCTCTTTGGGTCTGAATATTACAACACAGAAAATGTTTTTTATTGTACGCTTTTTTACAAAATGTATTATCGTTGTATCTTGAAGTTACCGCGACCATATAGAATGAAAAATATTAAGAAAAAAAATAAAACTTGCTGTAAGCTTCTTTATTTAATGTTCTTTTTAATAATATATCTTTATACAACACTAGAATTTTATGAAAATGAAATGAAATAAAAATGAAATAAAAATAATATACTTTATTGTGCACAATCAACAGTGTTACAATGATTGATAATGATATATTGTTGCACGACGGAAAAAAAACGTGAATAGCTTAAAAATGCGCAGTTTCCCAGAGATAAGACCTAGCTAGATATATTTCTCTCCACAAAACTCCCTGCATACTAAAGGAGATCGGTAAGTCGCCATACATATACTGCCTGGTAATTAAAACATGTGGCCACAAAAAGTATTTATTGTAAGCTGTACTTTAGGAACATACGAACATAGAAAAACAATAATATTATACAAAAAACTCGGGGAATAAAAGATATTTGATTAAATATAACCTAACCTATTGTTCAATAAATTTCCCTAGAGGCGGTTTGCGGAAAAGCGACATCTATTAATGGTGATATCAATTACGTATTGCAATTAATAATAACTAGTTTGTTTGGAAACGCAATATACTAACAGATAAATGATAGATGTCGCTTTCATGTTACAAAAACCAAAAGCATAGTAATTATTTTTCTTAGTATATATTTATATAGAGTAAAGAGGGATCTATTTCACAACCCAAGTAACTTTTTTTTTTCATAAAACTAGTACGAAACTGCTGAGCTACAGAGGAGCTGGTACAGGGAGCTACTGACAATTTACAGCATGATAACCATAAACTATACAGATATGATGACAACCGTTACACACAGTTAAGTAGGTACGTATTTTGCCTCTTTTTAAGATAGTACATCTATTTATTTTGCACATGAATTCTCTGATATTCGGAAATACATTACTTTTTATTCCCAAGTTCTAAAAATATTATGTATTTTTTTTATATAATAATTTTTAAGTACCATAAAACCACATAATATGTTCGAAACTTGGCCGCTCTTGATGGAAAATCAGGCAGGATTCGCCAGTGTCCTTTTATGATGATACTTGTAGCCGATTTAGAGAAATCGATTTGTATATGTATAAGATTGTCTCGTTTGAAGTATGAGATACGTGATATTGGTATCCTTGGCGTGCTGGACGCGAGACCAGTGCTGCATGATAGCACTGTCCACGTCCAGCCTCCTCACTACTCTCTCCAGGAGGCTGTTGGCGATGTCACGCACTCGCTGTATCAGGGATGCAACACATTTCCGAAGCTATCAACTGTTATGCTCCATCGATTAAAGATTTACCTAGTGGCATACGAAAAGCAATTTTATTTGATAATTATACACTTGTTTTATGTTCTAAACATAGAATTGTACGTTTAATAGAATAAGAATAGTTTAATATAATAAAAATAGAATAAGAATAGAAGCGTCACTTCACACCAAGACGCGACGCAGCGCTGCATTTTTAAGACAGCGATTCAAAACTGAACTTTATTCATTACACAAGAAGTTAGTACATTTCCTTATAAGAGTTCGAATGTGTAGTGTAGACCGATGTCATATGAAACGTGTATTCGTCTTGTGTAATGAATAAAGTTCAATTTTGAATAGCTATCTTAATTAAATTCAGCTTAAATTTTAATATCTCCTCCGAGAGAGTGAGAATAGCCTCCGCTATTCTCACTCTCTCGGCAAAACAAACTCAAGCGTTATTTCATGGCAGTTTTCTGAGAGACATTGGTATTTCTCCAAATAAGCATTACAGATATGCGGACCTACTAAACAATCACCAGCGATGATAATGATTAGATACTATATCACAAGTGCACAAAACTCTGATGAGTAGTTAGTACCTATGTCATCATGATATTATATCATATAAAGAACTCCGTGGCCTAGTGGGTAGATCATTTGATTCGCTCGCACTCGAGAGAGTGCAGGTTCGATTCCCAGATTATGGCGTGCACCAATGAGACTTATTCAGATCTCAAGTACATTAAAACGGATGCTCTAACGGGGAAGGAAAACATCGTGAGGAGACTACTTCATAAAAAGTCGAAATTACTATATGTGTTCCTATAAATTTCGAGGTGTCCCCTCTATTCCTCATGGATCCCATCAGGACACCACTTTGGTGAAACGGGACAAATTTGGGATTATACCCAATACATCAAAAAAAAAATTTTGGAAATCGGTCCACAAACGGCGGAGTTATCGTATCGTATATGTATATACTTTAAGTGATCATCTTTCATATAATCGACTTCCAAGAAATGGAAGTCGTTATACGTTCGGCTGTATATTTTTTTTATGTTCAACAATGACTCCGCTGTCTGTAGACCGATTCTCAAATATATTTTTTGAAGTTAAGGGTATAATCCCAAGTTGGTTGCGTTGTCATCTAATGGGATCCATGAGGAAACGAGAGAACTTCTTGAAATTTATATGGACATATATAGTGATTTGGACTTTTTCTGAAGTAACCCAAGCATATGCTACCAAAAAGTAAGATTTTCACCTAGGTATACCCTGGATTCAAAAGTACTTAACAGAACTCCTAACTCTCCTCCTAACTCCTTATAAATACATGTTTGGGGATTTCGGCGTTGTTTAAAGAACTGCAAGCATATGCCACTATATCAATTACAGTAATCATCATCATTACCACCATCATCACATTATGATGATATAATAGATAAGAAGTACTTCTTATGTATGTATGGTGTTTTACATCGACAAGGATATCTTCGAACATTTTGCCGTTTGTGGACCGGACATATTTGCAACATTCCTTTGTCGTTGTAAAGGGTACCTATAATACGAAATTGGTCCTTTAGTCACCAAAGTGGATACCTGACGATAGCATCCATGAGGAATCGCGGGAGCTCCTCAAAGTTTATAGGTAAATCTTTGGATTTGACTTTTGTGAAGTCAATTAAGCATATGGAACCAAAAAGTAAACTTTAGTGCCCTTTAGTGAACTGAACTCCTCAGTCTTTAAATAAATTTAGAAATGTCAGCTTTGCTTAAAGAACTTTAAAGAAGTTTAAAGAAGCATATGCCATTATGTAACTTACAGGAATCATCATCATCATCTTATATACAATACCTAAAAGATGCTTGGCGCGTATTCAATTAAACATTCGATCTTTAATTGAAACGTTCTTAAATGTGTAAATAATCATTTAACAAATATGACTAAAAAGGGAAAAATATTATTTTGAAACAAAAAATTAAACCGACTTCCAAAACAAATTACACAAAAGAGTATGAAATAAATCTTATTTTCTAAATAATTCCCTTTTAAAATTCTGCTTAAATTTTGACTATTTCTCTAAACAAAATTCATAATTTTGAAGTAGGTACCACCCAACCTAAACGTGAGCTCTATAAAATAAATATTTATCAGGATATTGTTATAGTGGTACCTTTTGTAATAATTGTCAACCCTCATATGGCCGATAACTCGTTCACACATTGTCTGTAGGTTGTAGGTAGGTACTAGGTATAGGTAGTAGGTGTAGGTGTAGGTGTATAGTAAGCGTAGGAGTAAGTTGTTGCTGTAGGTAGTTGATGTAGGTTGTAGGTCTAGGAAGTAGGTGTAGGTGTAGTCCAAAACTTTTATCCCATATTTTTTTGTTGAAGTTTATTGCAATTTCAATTTTTTTGTTTTTTTTTTTGTTTATAGTTGTACGTCCCATGTAAGAACAAAAATTATAGATTTTGTTATGTACTCTGAGGACATTTATTACTAAAATTTTGTAGGTGATAGTGAATGCATATCGTTGTTCTTAGGCTCAAAAATTTTTGTCTAATTCTAGTGAACCCCTTGTTGTCTCCACTTTATTATGAAGATTGTGTAGATAAATAATTAAAATTTGTGCCGAATTTAAAAGGGGAATTATTTAGAAAATATGATTTATTTCATACTTTTTTGTGCATTTTTAATTTGGAAGTCTATTTAATTTTTTGAAAAATTATTATTTTTAAACAAAAAATGAACTGACTTCCAAAGTAGGTACTAATATCACTATAAAACAATGGAGGATAGTGTCAAAAAGGTGAAAATTGAGGGTTATATGTATTTTTGGTACAAAATCATGAAATAATATAAATATTTTTAAAAAATTGCATCATTAACTGTGGCACTAGAATACTATACAGGGTGTTCGAAGAAAGTAGTCAATCCGTGATATATAGATCCGGGGGCTGAAAATAAATCATTTAAAAATCATTCTCTTTGGGTCTGAATATTACAACACAGAAAATGTTTTTTATTGTACGCTTTTTTACAAAATGTATTATCGTTGTATCTTGAAGTTACCGCGACCATATAGAATGAAAAATATTAAGAAAAAAAATAAAACTTGCTGTAAGCTTCTTTATTTAATGTTTTTTTTAATAATATATCTTTATACAACACTAGAATTTTATGAAAATGAAATGAAATAAAAATGAAATAAAAATAATATACTTTATTGTGCACAATCAACAGTGTTACAATGATTGATAATGATATATTGTTGCACGACGGAAAAAAAACGTGAATAGCTTAAAAATGCGCAGTTTCCCAGAGATAAGACCTAGCTAGATATATTTCTCTCCACAAAACTCCCTGCATACTAAAGGAGATCGGTAAGTCGCCATACATATACTGCCTGGTAATTAAAACATGTGGCCACAAAAAGTATTTATTGTAAGCTGTACTTTAGGAACATACGAACATAGAAAAACAATAATATTATACAAAAAACTCGGGGAATAAAAGATATTTGATTAAATATAACCTAACCTATTGTTCAATAAATTTCCCTAGAGGCGGTTTGCGGAAAAGCGACATCTATTAATGGTGATATCAATTACGTATTGCAATTAATAATAACTAGTTTGTTTGGAAACGCAATATACTAACAGATAAATGATAGATGTCGCTTTCATGTTACAAAAACCAAAAGCATAGTAATTATTTTTCTTAGTATATATTTATATAGAGTAAAGAGGGATCTATTTCACAACCCAAGTAACTTTTTTTTTTCATAAAACTAGTACGAAACTGCTGAGCTACAGAGGAGCTGGTACAGGGAGCTACTGACAATTTACAGCATGATAACCATAAACTATACAGATATGATGACAACCGTTACACACAGTTAAGTAGGTACGTATTTTGCCTCTTTTTAAGATAGTACATCTATTTATTTTGCACATGAATTCTCTGATATTCGGAAATACATTACTTTTTATTCCCAAGTTCTAAAAATATTATGTATTTTTTTTATATAATAATTTTTAAGTACCATAAAACCACATAATATGTTCGAAACTTGGCCGCTCTTGATGGAAAATCAGGCAGGATTCGCCAGTGTCCTTTTATGATGATACTTGTAGCCGATTTAGAGAAATCGATTTGTATATGTATAAGATTGTCTCGTTTGAAGTATGAGATACGTGATATTGGTATCCTTGGCGTGCTGGACGCGAGACCAGTGCTGCATGATAGCACTGTCCACGTCCAGCCTCCTCACTACTCTCTCCAGGAGGCTGTTGGCGATGTCACGCACTCGCTGTATCAGGGATGCAACACATTTCCGAAGCTATCAACTGTTATGCTCCATCGATTAAAGATTTACCTAGTGGCATACGAAAAGCAATTTTATTTGATAATTATACACTTGTTTTATGTTCTAAACATAGAATTGTACGTTTAATAGAATAAGAATAGTTTAATATAATAAAAATAGAATAAGAATAGAAGCGTCACTTCACACCAAGACGCGACGCAGCGCTGCATTTTTAAGACAGCGATTCAAAACTGAACTTTATTCATTACACAAGAAGTTAGTACATTTCCTTATAAGAGTTCGAATGTGTAGTGTAGACCGATGTCATATGAAACGTGTATTCGTCTTGTGTAATGAATAAAGTTCAATTTTGAATAGCTATCTTAATTAAATTCAGCTTAAATTTTAATATCTCCTCCGAGAGAGTGAGAATAGCCTCCGCTATTCTCACTCTCTCGGCAAAACAAACTCAAGCGTTATTTCATGGCAGTTTTCTGAGAGACATTGGTATTTCTCCAAATAAGCATTACAGATATGCGGACCTACTAAACAATCACCAGCGATGATAATGATTAGATACTATATCACAAGTGCACAAAACTCTGATGAGTAGTTAGTACCTATGTCATCATGATATTATATCATATAAAGAACTCCGTGGCCTAGTGGGTAGATCATTTGATTCGCTCGCACTCGAGAGAGTGCAGGTTCGATTCCCAGATTATGGCGTGCACCAATGAGACTTATTCAGATCTCAAGTACATTAAAACGGATGCTCTAACGGGGAAGGAAAACATCGTGAGGAGACTACTTCATAAAAAGTCGAAATTACTATATGTGTTCCTATAAATTTCGAGGTGTCCCCTCTATTCCTCATGGATCCCATCAGGACACCACTTTGGTGAAACGGGACAAATTTGGGATTATACCCAATACATCAAAAAAAAAATTTTGGAAATCGGTCCACAAACGGCGGAGTTATCGTATCGTATATGTATATACTTTAAGTGATCATCTTTCATATAATCGACTTCCAAGAAATGGAAGTCGTTATACGTTCGGCTGTATATTTTTTTTATGTTCAACAATGACTCCGCTGTCTGTAGACCGATTCTCAAATATATTTTTTGAAGTTAAGGATATAATCCCAAGTTGGTTGCGTTGTCATCTAATGGGATCCATGAGGAAACGAGAGAACTTCTTGAAATTTATATGGACATATATAGTGATTTGGACTTTTTCTGAAGTAACCCAAGCATATGCTACCAAAAAGTAAGATTTTCACCTAGGTATACCCTGGATTCAAAAGTACTTAACAGAACTCCTAACTCTCCTCCTAACTCCTTATAAATACATGTTTGGGGATTTCGGCGTTGTTTAAAGAACTGCAAGCATATGCCACTATATCAATTACAGTAATCATCATCATTACCACCATCATCACATTATGATGATATAATAGATAAGAAGTACTTCTTATGTATGTATGGTGTTTTACATCGACAAGGATATCTTCGAACATTTTGCCGTTTGTGGACCGGACATATTTGCAACATTCCTTTGTCGTTGTAAAGGGTACCTATAATACGAAATTGGTCCTTTAGTCACCAAAGTGGATACCTGACGATAGCATCCATGAGGAATCGCGGGAGCTCCTCAAAGTTTATAGGTAAATCTTTGGATTTGACTTTTGTGAAGTCAATTAAGCATATGGAACCAAAAAGTAAACTTTAGTGCCCTTTAGTGAACTGAACTCCTCAGTTTTTAAATAAATTTAGAAATGTCAGCTTTGCTTAAAGAACTTTAAAGAAGTTTAAAGAAGCATATGCCATTATGTAACTTACAGGAATCATCATCATCATCTTATATACAATACCTAAAAGATGCTTGGCGCGTATTCAATTAAACATTCGATCTTTAATTGAAACGTTCTTAAATGTGTAAATAATCATTTAACAAATATGACTAAAAAGGGAAAAATATTATTTTGAAACAAAAAATTAAACCGACTTCCAAAACAAATTACACAAAAGAGTATGAAATAAATCTTATTTTCTAAATAATTCCCTTTTAAAATTCTGCTTAAATTTTGACTATTTCTCTAAACAAAATTCATAATTTTGAAGTAGGTACCACCCAACCTAAACGTGAGCTCTATAAAATAAATATTTATCAGGATATTGTTATAGTGGTACCTTTTGTAATAATTGTCAACCCTCATATGGCCGATAACTCGTTCACACATTGTCTGTAGGTTGTAGGTAGGTACTAGGTATAGGTAGTAGGTGTAGGTGTAGGTGTATAGTAAGCGTAGGAGTAAGTTGTTGCTGTAGGTAGTTGATGTAGGTTGTAGGTCTAGGAAGTAGGTGTAGGTGTAGTCCAAAACTTTTATCCCATATTTTTTTGTTGAAGTTTATTGCAATTTCAATTTTTTTGTTTTTTTTTTTGTTTATAGTTGTACGTCCCATGTAAGAACAAAAATTATAGATTTTGTTATGTACTCTGAGGACATTTATTACTAAAATTTTGTAGGTGATAGTGAATGCATATCGTTGTTCTTAGGCTCAAAAATTTTTGTCTAATTCTAGTGAACCCCTTGTTGTCTCCACTTTATTATGAAGATTGTGTAGATAAATAATTAAAATTTGTGCCGAATTTAAAAGGGGAATTATTTAGAAAATATGATTTATTTCATACTTTTTTGTGCATTTTTAATTTGGAAGTCTATTTAATTTTTTGAAAAATTATTATTTTTAAACAAAAAATGAACTGACTTCCAAAGTAGGTACTAATATCACTATAAAACAATGGAGGATAGTGTCAAAAAGGTGAAAATTGAGGGTTATATGTATTTTTGGTACAAAATCATGAAATAATATAAATATTTTTAAAAAATTGCATCATTAACTGTGGCACTAGAATACTATACAGGGTGTTCGAAGAAAGTAGTCAATCCGTGATATATAGATCCGGGGGCTGAAAATAAATCATTTAAAAATCATTCTCTTTGGGTCTGAATATTACAACACAGAAAATGTTTTTTATTGTACGCTTTTTTACAAAATGTATTATCGTTGTATCTTGAAGTTACCGCGACCATATAGAATGAAAAATATTAAGAAAAAAAATAAAACTTGCTGTAAGCTTCTTTATTTAATGTTTTTTTTAATAATATATCTTTATACAACACTAGAATTTTATGAAAATGAAATGAAATAAAAATGAAATAAAAATAATATACTTTATTGTGCACAATCAACAGTTACGCACACACATATAAAATATAAACTATACACAGAACACGACGAAAGTACACAAAGGCGGCCTTATTACTAAAAAGCAAGTTCTTCCAGATAACCTTTGAACTGTACTGTGCTTAAAGTATATCTAAAAATTTTAAAAATATGTAGTATACAAAGTAGATATAATTTTATTTAAATAAATAAAGCTTTGGAATTCACTGCGGAAAACTACTCACACGCTTGGGATTTATTAGAAAATAGGTTTCACAACAATCGTTTATTAGTACAAAATCATGTAAAAGCGTTATGTACTGTTCAGTCACTTCAAAGCGAATCGTATGTTCAGATTAGAAAATTAATAGACTCAATATTACGTAATTTGCAAGCACTTAAATCACTGGACGAGCAAACCGATGCTTGGGATACGTTAATTGCTTATCTTGTTGTTTCTAAACTCGATCAGTCCACCGAATGTGAGTGGGAAACTCATAAAGGTATTTTTGTGTCTAAAAATAATTCAAATAACATCAAATAACCTGATCTTCTAGAATTTTTGAAAAACCGTGCGGATATGTTAGAAATGATTAAATCAAATAATAATAAAGGTTTTTCTACGTTTAAGCACAATAATAATGATACTATTAAGTTGAATTCCAATCAAACCAATAAATATGGCAATAAATTTAACGTTATACATTCGCAAGCTGTCACACATTCATATGTAACTAATTCCAGTCATAATAAATATAACTCGGAAAATAATAAGCCAAGACTTACTTGTGTTGACTGCGGCGGAGACCATTATTTGTATTCTTGTCCATTTTTTTTAAATTTGCCCGTGCAAGATAGATGTATAATTGTGAAAAATAAAGGCCTTTGTCAAAATTGTATTCGTTCTAATAATCACTTGCCAAGCGAATGCTCATATGGTCCATGTAAATTATGTAAAAATATATTTATAAAGCTGTTCTGAACTCCCGCCCTATTTCCCCTCTGTCCTCAGACTCTGACGATTTCCTCCCACTGACTCCAGCACACTTCCTGATCGATCGACCGCCCATCTGCGAAAACCTCACGACGATCGAGCCTACGAGACTGGGACGCTACGACCGTGTGGAGCAACTTAGACAACATTTTTGGCAACGATGGTCTAAAGAATATGTTTCTGAGCTCCAACAACGAACAAAATGGAAGGGCAAAAATGAGGATATTAAACCGTTAAGCTTAGTTCTTATCAAGGAGGAGAATGTCCCCACCACTCAAATGGAAATTGGGTCGAGTAACGAGAGTATGCCCGGGGTCCGATGGAATATCCCGTGTAGCTGAAATCCGTACAGCGCACGGCATTATACGTCGCTCCTTTTCAAAGATCTGCCCGTTACATTCACTATAGTCAAGAATTTATAAAGACGAGTACTTGATGTTGGAAGACTACATCCTGGTGCTTCCAAGGCGGCCGGTATGTTCAATAATTAATATACCTACATTCACCATCTAGCAGCGAATGGCGCATACCTACACTGGCGTGAACACAGCAATACATATAACGCCATCTGACAACAATGGCAACGACTTCACTCGCTTCCAGTTCGTTCAACGTCTAAAATCTATTTTTTTGTAAAAAGTCGAATTTCATAAAATATACGTTTATACTTTGAAGAAATCAAATAAAAACATTCATTGAAGATCACCCTTGTCCTCATCACATAGGAAAGAGTAGATTCTCAACACTGACAGTAATCAATGTGTGGAAATAAGTAAAATTTATAACGGTACGAACCGGTCAAACTTCAAGATTAACAAATATGATGTACCGCAAGGTAGTGTATTAGGCCCATATCTCTTTCTACTCTATATCAATGATCTGCCACATGTAACTACAAATAAAATTATTTAATTTGTAGATGTTATGACACTTATTATAAAATGTGAAGATATTGTTATTTTCGAGAATATCATTAACGAGACTCTTGATAAAGTAATTACCTGGCTTACTCATAATAATTTCAAAATAAATATAAGTTAATCTCAATTAATACAATTACAAATCTATAAAAGACATACAAATCTACAAAATACGAAAATCGAGGAAGTGAATTCTGCAAAATTTCTAGGTGTTATTTTAGACAAATATTGCAATTGGAGCGACCAAAAAGAACATATATTATGTACTAAACTAGATCATTTTTATATGCTATTACGAGAATACGTTAAACAGTGGGCACTGAGTGCTTACCACGGGTACGTAATAACGGCGCTATCATATAGACTTGTACTGTGGGGAAATTCTACGGATATCGATTAGGCGTTTCGTTTGCAAAAAAAAGTGTGTTTGGACTATTGCTGGAGCATGGTTTCTAGACAGTTGTAGACCGTTGCTTAAAAATTCAAGATACTTCCCCTAACTTGCATGTATATAAAAGTAGCCTGTACATTTGTAAAATTATACCCTGAATACTTTCAGCTCAAATCAGATTTAGGACGGAAAAATGAAAGGCATAAATTTAAAATCTATTTCCCACTTTGTAATTTAAATAAATATAAAGATAATGCATTCGTACAGATAATAAAAATATATAATGTTTTACCGGAAGAATATAAAGATTTACCCTACAACCTGTTTAAAAGAAATTTAACAAATGTTTTTACAACATGAACGCATATTTTACGCATAATAAAAATAAAGGTGCAAAAAAATTTTAATTACTATAAATAATATATTAGGATTGAAAAGGGGAATAATATTAGTTAATTTGTTAAGCTATTGTGTATCCCCCTTACTAATAAAAATATTTATACAGTGGATAAGCTTTACAATGTTTTGTCCTTGTCTGTCAAGCGACTTTTCCAATGTATAAAACAAGGACAAAACATTGTATAGCTTATCCACTGTATAAATATTTCTATTAGTAAGGGTGTATATGTATAATGACGATGTTATGATTGTTTAATTTTTTGACTAAAACTTTCACGTTGAAAGTAATAACTATGAATTATGTTCATTTGAATCAATTAATTTATATTTTAAGCTAAGTTTTTTCAATTGTGTTTATAATTTCACACACCATTATGTTATGGTAGAATGAACAGATCCAATTTAATGTTCATTTACATTCTTTGTACTGTATTCTTGTGATTAAATAAATTATAAATTATTTTGAATTATCTATATTATGTATCTTATTTATATAAAAAAAATACCGATACCGGACAATTAACTCTTTTAGTGCTCATCGCCAAGTCACTATTTATTATTATTTAATATTATTTTTCTTTACTATTTAATTATTATATAATAAATAATAAAAATAAATTTTTCCCCATACGGTTACAAACTTTTTTATGATTAGGTAACTAATTAAATGAACTATCTTGAATTTCACTTGGTCTCTACGACATCTCATAACTTTTAATAATAATAACCTATAATAATAATAATAATAACCTTTTGCAAAGGAAATACTTGGCTTTTTTCATTTAGGTAATGTTTTTGTGGGATCTCATTTTTTTTGTAGGTTACCCGAAGACCAAGGATTTGGTTTTAAAGACCGTGAACGCACTTATAATTTCTCCGGTGTTGCGAATGTAATTGAAATGCAGGAGTAATTGTTTACTATCAGGCGGTCCATTTGGTTGTTTTAAGATCTATTCCATAAATCAAATGATTACTGGCCGTGGACACCCGTATTTCCCATCGGTTCTCTGTGAGACCTATATAATATGTAACCTAAAATAACCTACCACTTCTCAATTTATGAGATTTGTTATATGAATTACGATTACAAAGTTATCAGTGAACTTGTATTCATACATTTTGTTCCTGTGGATTCGTAAAATTAAAAAAAATCACTTTTTCTAGATTTTTTTCCCTAGCTTTTCTTTAACCTAGCCTGAAAGCAAATTTCAAATTTCTGAGTCTGCTACAAGTATGCTTTGAAATATGCTTATTCTCCCTACCTTTCCTCCTTACCTTTTTTTTTTCTATACCTCTCTACCTCCCTACCTCCATACCTCCATCTGTCCATATCTTTAAAAATCGCGTTTTTTGCCGCTTAATATCTTCTAAACTATGCACTAGATTTTATGAAATTTAAAATAAAAGCTTATGCCGCTAACGACTTCTCTGCGACAAAAGTTTAGACCGCTAGCTTTGTAACAACCGAAAATATGGCGGCACGAAAAAGCCGCGAAATGCTTCGAGGAAAGATAGTTACGGCCGCTTAATACTTGGCGATAGCGCTACCGCGCTACCAGATACGGCAAACTTTAGGAAAACGTTGTATTTGCATAAAATGTCTCTTATTTTTGAAGAAATGTATGGGAAAATAATAAAATGCTAAATATCTCTATTCTAAGTTTTTCGCTGACAATTACTTCCTAGAAATTGTTTCTTACTAGCCATACTATCGAATGGTGCAATAATACAGGCTGTATTTTTATTCACAATCTATGGGTTCGAATCGTGGCTAGGAAAATTGAGTTATCAAAAATCTAATGATGCAGTTTAAGTTTTCATCAAGTCGGACTCGACATTCCGTTGGGCTAAATTGCTATTCCTAATTTTTTTAGACTTCTCATACAATGCCCAGAAAAATAATTATTACCACCATATACTATATCTTTTTTACTTTTTTTCTATAAATAACCGTTTTAATATTATTTTTGCTATATAAATGTTACATACATTTTTAATTTTTTTTCCTGGTCAGGTTTCGAACCCACAGATTAAAAAAAATACATTTTGTATTATTGCACCATTCGATAGCGTCGCTAGTAAGAAACAATTTCCAGAAAGTAATTGTGTGCGAAAAAATTGAGGAAAGAGCTTATTTTTAGCATTTCATTATTCTTCCAAACACATTTCTTCAAAATATGAGGCAATACATCAAAATACAACACTTCACTGAAGTTTAAAGTATACCATTACTGCCCAAAAAAATATTCCTTATTAGTAACACTATGAAAAGTTGCAATAATTCACGATGACTTTTTAAACTTTTTTTCTTACCTTTTAACCCTCATTAACTTTCTCCCATGGCTTTGAGATTTTTGTCCATACAATAAAATGACACACTTTTTAAGCACTTTCATTTGATATATTATGTCTTGTAGTGCTACAATGGTGAGGACGTTTTGCCCTTCTTCTGTTTCGATAGAAGATTGGCGTCTTCTCTCGCCGGGCCCTTGAAAGGGGCTTTGGGCGGGTAAACATGACCAGGGGCTATGCCCCTCTACATGTGGTGTTCTTTTTATTTTTTAAAGAGGACACGCCCAGTACGAATACTGGGCGCAAGACGTCCAGTTTTATGGGAAGACCCCCCGCGACAGAACGCGGGGTGAACCCGAAGTATCTAGGAGGAGAAAAAGCGACGGCCGAGGGCGGCTAAGACCGGCAGTCGACTCCGGCGGAGCGTGGGGTCCCGGTCCGGAGACCAAAGAAAACGCGTATGGTGCCGCTCCCACACACTCCGCATTTGTCGGACTGTGGACACAAACCGACCTGGACAAAAAAGGGGGGGGGAAAACTTTTTTCCTTTTTCCGACTTTTGGTGTCGGGGGAAAAAGAAACGCCACAGTGTCTACAGGAGTGGCATTAGGGCTGCCACTCGTTGAGCACCGGGCGAGTATGAGAAATATGTGCCGGTATTTTATTTACCGGCGCGGGGATAGGATGCGGGGGAAAGCGATCCAGCGGTGGTCGGGGCGTAGAGCACGCTAACGCGCCGTGGCGCCTCCTCTTCGGGGGCGGGGTGGCAAGCGGCGTGGCTGTGCGGGGTCTCTAGCACTGATGGCGTCACGAGGGAGAAGTCTGCGGTCAGGCGGACGGGCGTGCCACGGCACCAGGTCAGCAAGCTCGACCAGGTCCGAGGCATCAGCTCGTTGAAATAGGGTGGTGGCGAGCCTGGAAACAAAAGCTTCCACGCTCGTTATGCGGAGGTCTCTATTAATAGTGGTATTCCTCACGTACCGCGGTGCTCCGACGATACGGCGCAGCACACGATTCTGCGTATGCTGCATCTTCTTTTGAAAGGACGCAGTGAGCACGTAGAAGCCGTGTACGTGAGGCGTGAAAGGATGTATGTTTTAAAAAGAGCCAACCTCATATTGAGCGGCACCTAGGAAGCTGAGTAGATTGGCGACAGTTTGGCTGCTGCGGCTCTGGCGCTAGCAACCGCGGCATCGCACTGGGGGTGCATGGTCAGCCGCCGATCTATAGTGACGCCGAGGTATTTCGCGGTCTTACCCCATGGTATCTCCTTCTCTCCTATCTTCAGGGCGGGCGGGTATCCCCTCTTGCGAGTAAAGGCGAGCGCCTGTGACTTACCGGCGTTTACGGAGAGTCGCCATTTGCTCAGCCATACCGGGAGGAGGTCGAGGGTCCTCTGGAGTTTCGTGGCTGCGTGAGCTAGATTTTGGGAGGTGCAGATGAATGCGGTGTCGTCAGCATACAACGCCGCGGTAGTGCCATTAACGTCAGTGGGCACGTCGCTGGCGTAAAAGTTGTAGAGGCTGGGCGACAACACACCGCCCTTCGGGACACCTGTGGTGATGGAGCGTTCCTCCGAGAGGACCCCGTCGACCTTGACCCTGAAGATCCGGCCCGAAAGATATGAGGAGAGGAATCTTACCATATGGCTGGGGACATTTACCTGTAGGAATTCGTGGAGGAGGCCTTCGTGCCACACGCTGTCAAAGGCCTTCTCCATGTCCAGGAAGACGGCCACTCCAGAGGCTTTCCTATTGGTATCATCTGTGAGGAGGTGCACCACGCGAACCAGCTGAAGGGTTGTGCTCAGTTGGGAACGGAACCCAAACTGTTCCCACCGAGGAGGGAGGAGAGGAGAAAGGTGTTTAAGGAGCAGGATTTCAAAAGATTTAGAAAGGGTAGAGAGAAGGGGTATAGGGAGATAGCCCTCCGCCCGTCTCAGGTTTTTATGTGGCTTGGAGATGGTGATAATAAGCCCCATTTTCCAGGTGTTTGGGAAGTGGCCAGTCCTCACAATGTCATTGAAGAGGCGAGCAAGGCACAGTGGCTGCAAGGGCAGTGAATCGAAATCGAAAGCGAAGAATCTAAGAACTTTCTTACCTCCTCGGATACCCTCGCTACGTGGTCGGTCGCCGTCGTCGGTAGAGGCGAGAACTGCCGCTCCAGGTGGTCGGCGTGGATCTCGGCACGGTCCTCAGTTCTGTACCTAGGATTGCCATCTGGGTGAATCAAGGGTCTAATGGGGGCAGTAGCACCGGTGAGACTGCGGCACTTACGGTGCAGGGAGGTCCAGTCCTCACCGCCGCGTTATGGTCCTGCAGTGCCTGCTTCACCTCTGCGGTAAGGTGGTTCAGCTCGTTCTTCAGCCGCGGGCATCTGTTTAGCTGCCAGCGCCGCCGTAGCTTCTTCTTTTTCGAGATCAGCTCGGCTTTGTGGCGTGGCAGCGGGGATCTTTTAGGATGGGAACTGGGCGACTGCTGAGTGGCCGCCTCCATCGCAGAGATTATACCGGCGGTGATCTGTTGTGTCATGCAATCTACATCGTCCACAGAGACCACTGGAAAGTTGGGCGTGGAGCCGTGCAGCTGCAGGGCAAAAACCTCCCAGTTTTAGACCGGGCGGGGGGATGCTGGAGGGAGCAGCTCTTATAGTGGCCAGCACTGGAAAGTGGTCCGAGTGGAGCGCCTCATCTAGAACCTCTTGCTGGAATTCTCCAGGGAGGCGATGGGTTATTGCAATGTCCAGGACGTCGGGGGTATAAGTGGAACATTCGGGGTAGTACGTGGGGGCATAAGTGCCCACCACGGAATATCCGGCGCGTTCGGAATCCGCAAACAAGCGGTTTGGCGTGCGTGAGCCCCAACCCGGGTGCTTGCAGTTTAGATCTCCGGCAATTAGAGTGGGATCCTCTGATAGGAGCCCGTGGATGTCGGAGATATCTAAACGCGAACCCGGGTACTTGTAACACGCATAGATGCGCGTCCGGTGTGGACCGAGCATCAACTCTACGCCGAGGGCGTAGAGCGAGGTCACCGAAGGAGCGGGGAGGAGTTGGTGGAGCCGTCACCTGCCAACGAGGACGGCGAGGCCTCGACACACGGTTCTACCACCCAGGTAGTCTTGCCAGTAGGTGGCAAAGCCCTTCTTCTTTGGAAGTAACATCGTTATATACTATCCCCCTTACTAATAAAAATATTTACACAATGGATATAACTTAAACAACGTCGCTGTCTTTGTCTGATGCGTTGGAAAAGTCACTTAACCGACATAGACAGCAACGTTGTTTAAGTTATCCATTGTGTAAATCTTTCTATTAGTAAGGGGGTACAAGTAACTATAAGAATAAACCTGAAAACTGCTTATTTGTAATTAAATCATAAATATAGGGGTCTAAAGTCTAAGTTCTAATTTCAAGTTAAAGCAACAAGTGGAAACGGGACATCATAATATGAAAGGCCTTGATGTGAGTCTTCCAAAACTTTGTATTTCTTAGGTAGTGTTTTATGAAGATCTCTTTGACTGCTCGAAAAATTTACGTGCTTTCAAACGTTTTTGTCATAATATGTACTATTGGAAACAATCCAATACTATTTTGTCATTATAAATGCATTGGAATGAGGATGTTTGATATTTATTCTGCCGTTAAGGGGCAGACCAACTCCTACAAAGCGTCACCTGGTGGCGGAAATGGTATCAAAACCGGTCAATAAGAATTTCCGATTCTTTTTCTGTTTTCTGAGATGTCACGAATTTAAAAACCCTCATTGTCATATCATAAATCAAAACAAATTATCAACATTTAGTCTTGTAGTCATATATATAAGGAATCGTCATAAATTCGCCTAAGTACATGGTTAAACATTTTGTATTAAAGTTGGTTGCGTTTAAAACAAAATTTAACCTAATGTCTGTTAAATTTTTGCAAAAAATCACAATTAAAATTGATTTAAAATAAAACAATTACTACGATTAATTACCACGAAGTACGCGAAAATGGATATTTTATACCTATAAAATATCCATTTTCGCGTACTTCGTGGTTATTATATACCTATTTAGGTTTCGCGATAAAGTTTTATTTTTTATACAGATCATTCCCTTTTAATTAGAATTCTACATTATTCATGAATTATCCCCAGCACTCCTATACTGCCAAGGGCATTACTACCCAGGTACTAATAGTCATGATGTACGTGATACTGGTGTCATACACACAACTAGACTTAAAAAAATGTACTAACATAGCTCCTAAGTACAAATGCTTACTACCACTATGGCCTGTAGACCGAAATAAAAAGTTTTATTTTAATTTATTTGTTGTTTATAAAATATATAGTTTGTCATACACGACGCAAGAGAAGAGCTATTAATTATTTAGTTTTAAGGTCTTTAGCTAGTTACAATGTGAGACGTTACATGATCAGTTCAGCACCACACTCCGCCAAGACCAGTCGTGCGATGGAGGCTCTTCCACAGCAAGGATACCTGGAGTTCCATCGCGACACTCTGGAGGTAGTGCGCCGCGCAGTGGGTCTGGACAGGCCCGGGGAGATGGCGGACGCTGTGACCATCCTGGACAACTGGGTCAAGCAGCAGAACCACTTTACCAAAAAGGATATACGTGAGTAAACTTATAAACTTATTGGAAAGCAGCTACGATCTGCAACCCTAGGGACGCGAATTGTGCGAACAATTATTTTTATTGACGATCTTTGTGGCTCAGTGCTTCACCGCGTTGATGCTCAAGCCAGGGATGGGATCGCGGGTTCGAATCCCGCCGAAGGAACAAAACGCTTACCTGTGTTCCAGGGTCATGGATGTGTAATAAATATGTGTATTATATGATAAAATAAAAATATTAAATGTACATACGTATACTGTATAAAAGTATTAAATATATTTCCGTTGCCTACACCAGACAACGGAAATATATTTAACACTGCACAAGTTCTTCGAGAAATTACCACGGAATCAGATTGATGTGGTGTGAAAGCATGTAAAGCAGGGATGATGATGATTTTTAAAACTTAAGTAGGTTAGTTATCTAACTGTACTGTGTTACTGTAGAAATCTTTCTACAGTATTAACTTCGTTACATGTATGCAAAAACAGGCAATAAATAATAATAATAAATGACACTCCGCCATTCTCGAGGTTTTAATTATAATTGAGTTTACCTTAGTTCAAGATAAAAAGACATATGAGCTGACTATTTATATTTGGTCTGGAAGTCTCTCACAATATGTTACATGTTAAAAAGCTTAGGAAAGGACACGGACTATTAACCATAAAAATAAATTCCAGAATCGACAGCAATAAAATGGTTGTCACTTCTCAATGAGTTCACTTTAAATCATAATCGATGTCACCAAAAGGGAAATCCCGAAAAACGCTGGGTTAGAAGTTAGAGCAAGAATGACATCCAAAGCATAGTAGGTGGAGATGTATTTCTTGGTGTGGAAACTGTTGGAGTACGTCATTACTCATTAGGTTGCTGTTGTAGGTGGGTAGGTGTAGGTGTACATTAGAGTTGTAACTACGATTCGTTCCCGAATCGGGGACTTCCGATAGAAATCGTACTATTGACATTGTACCTCCGTGCATTGATATTGTAGGCGTGTGTACGAGTGTACCTACAATTTCAACACAAAAAACTATACCTACATTGTATACCTAACTATAATACATTACAACCACGTTCTTAATGTCTTTCAGGTATCGTCGTTTTACACAGATTTAATAATCTGCAAAAACTGACTTTATTGTTGCTCGTCTATATTAATATTATAAAGAGGAAAAGTTTGTTTGTTTGCATTGAATAGGCTCTGAAACTACTGGACCGATTTTGATGATATTTGGCACAGATATAGAGTAGATCACGGGGAAGGATATTAGGCTACTTTTGATATCGGAAAAATGTACGGTTTCAGCGAGATTAACTTTTGTGCGCACAAAGTCGCGGGCAACATCCAGTTACTTATAAAAGATATTAAGTATCACAAGTATTATACGATAAATATTATATAGTCCAAAAGGGTAATCCCAAAATACGCCGGGTCTATAAATTGTGTGTGTGCCCTCTAATGACCTCAAGTATGATTTGCTGTCGTTGCTCGAATGAGTGTCGCGAATATGAGTCGACACTCTTAGTCAATTTCGTCCAACTTCTTTATATTGACGAGATACTTTTTTATTGACTACATACATAGATATTAGGTTCACAAGGCGTCTTGGAGGGGTAAATACGTGCATCAGAACAGTGTTTGTCTCAAAAGAGACTACTGGTGGCCCGAAGACCTTAGATCTTGACCTACACTCGAGTTTATTTATGAAGTAAACAACTTTTTTTGACGTATTGGCAAAAACGATTTAGTTAATTGGCACGGACATATTATATTACCTACAATATTATATTCAAGTTCAAACAAGGTTAATAAAATATGATTAAATGGCTTCCAATGTATCGGGTATATATATATATATATATATATATATGTAATACCCAACATTGGCGCTTCTTTAACCTCTCAGTAGGCACCAAGAGCATGCCAGGACATGTCTAAGAAGGGTTCCGTAACTATCAACGCGCAATAGGTTTTCTTTGAATTACTACAAAAGTTACTGTCCGATTTCGCTCAAAATAATTATCCTAAACAGTTTTTAGCATGATCTATCAACTCTTCAGAATCCTGTTGTAATTCACTCGGAAATGGTTGGCTAACCTTTCCTTTATTTTAAAATACCTATTCAACGATACCCCACATGATGGGGTAGAAGGAAAAAAAAAATCCTACTTCACGTGTGTGACCGCAGAGCCACCCCAGCATATAAAATTATTAATATTTTATGATGGCAAAACCGAGATCTATAGACATTATATACCTAACCATAACAAATTTCATCAATTTATATTCATAATTACAGAAGCTAGAATGGCGGACATACAGACGGACGGACGGACGAAATGAAACTATAAAATTCCTTGAGTATTACGGAACCCGAAAAACAAAGGGTCTAGTGTCCACAGTTTCCCCTATATCTACTGTGGCGGAACAATTAGCGCCACAATCCTGAAGCGATTCAGGATCCAGGAGCCATCGAAGTTTTCTATGATCGGCACTATATATACAACATCTGAAATTCATACAAGTGGGCTTCGGCCTGACCGAGCATAGCACATCGCTCGGTCGGAGATCTCCCTTTGGGGCAATCACTCCTCCCTCACTACTAATATTATTATAAAAGTTCTTAAAGCTGTAAAGTGTGTGAGAATGTGTTTGTTTGATTTTATCGCGGGAAAATGTACGGTTCATGCGAGATTACCTTTAGGGTGCATACAGTCGCGGGAAACATCTAGTATTTATATGTATATAAATGTAAAAAATGTATGTATGTTCTCGCTTACCAAAAATTTTTTTCAAAAGAGATTTGATTTGATTTGACGACCTCTGTAGCTGAGTGGTTAGCGCATCGGCGCTTAAGCCGCAGTTCCTGGGTCTTGGATGTGCATTAAATATATGTATAGTATAAAAATATCTTAAATATATGTATAGTATAAAAGTATTTAATATACTTCCTGTTTTCTGGTACCTGTATCACAAGTTCTTCGGATACTTAGCACGAGGCCAGATTGACGTGGTGTGAAGAGTCCATAGATATTAATTTAGATATTTAGATAAAAGTATTATTATTTCTAACGAATATATCACGTAAAAAACTAATAAAACAGAAGACATCTACAAATATGACTATCCTAAAAATATCTATAAATAGAAAAACTTCCCCATGTCGTCCCCATCCGGCAGAGTATCTAGTAAACTGATAGCGATGCCTCGTTAGATAGCAATGGTTATCCGTTGTAACAGGTAGTTTCTCCTATATCTGGGGTCTCGGGTGGCATCAATCAGCTTTTTTGATATTTCCTTAAAAAGCTTATGCGCGCCCGGACTGCAATAATACGCAAGGTGGCGCTGACGGATTCACATCGGCTCCGCGTTTAAATAAGTTTTAAAAATAAAAAGACGTTAGTCTTTATATTTTTAAAACTTATTTAAACGCGGAGCCGACTCAGTTTTGACTCAGTTTTATATAAAAAACCGTAAAGCAGGTGACGATATTACAGTGAGAGTATTATCCGTAAAAAACATAAGTTGTTGTGTGTCAATTGCTTAAAGGAATATACACACTGCGAAATTTTTAGAAACACATCAAATGAATCAAATAAAAACAAAAGTATAAGTAATTAAAGATTATAGTGGACAATAAAAACAATTACTAACAGCGCATAAAAGGAACTTTGATATTAGTGATATTTATTAGTGATCAAAGAACTTTTAAATTAATTTGTAAAAATAACGCCCTTGATACGTCAAAGTATCAGCTGTTAGTGTCAACATGCCCTTGAACTGTCAAACATCAGCTAATCGTTAGATGAATGGTTGAATGGAGAATTGTTAATGAATTCATCAGGACGATCTAGGTTCAAACCCCACATTGACAAATAACAGACTTTGACATTTTACACATCTATTCTTTGAATTTTAATGACATATTAAAATTATTCCATAAAATACAAGATTAAATATAATTTATGTAGGATTTTTTTAGTAGTATGCACTTAGCTTAATCCATAAACGACTAACTTTATTTAGTCTGTGCATAGTCTATGATATGATCTGATATCTATGGATAATTCTTGTCTATGTCTCTCTCTCTCTCGCACGACGCCATAACGAAAACTGCTGTGTAATTTTGGGTGATAAAATAAATTTTGTATCGAGCAAAAATAAGTGTTTATCTTGGACCTCCCCTACATTTATATAATTTAATAAATCTTAGAATAGAAAAAGGAAAAAAGATTGACAATTAACTAATTACATAGAAATATTGACAACATAGCGACATCTATTAACATAACTAAGAAACGCATAACTACAGATCTCTGTAACATCAACAGAGGGCACTAGTAGTACCAATTATAATAATTAAATTACTATGGATTATGAAAACGTCACTTTTAGAAGACCACGTACACTTATGCGACGAAAATCTGACATGGATTTGTCGGAGATAAATCTAGATGATACATTTGTCAGTTCTTTATACTCAGAATTATCAATTAAAAGCGTTCCTGACATTTTTAATAGTGATGTTCCGGAAATAATCGACCTGAAACAACAAATACAAAGTTTAGGAACTGAAAAGCAGAGTGCCCACGAAGAAATTATAAATCTAAATTTGGAATGCTTAAATCTAAAAAAAACAATAGAAAAAAAAACAAACAAATAGAATTCTTTAAAAAATTATCAAATCCTACCATGAAAAACACCCCAAATGTGTCGGTCAAATTCTCTCAAAAATGTGTAACACCAATTAATAAGAGACTTACCAACATAGGAATTAGGCTACCACGTCAGTTGCCTGTATCCACCCAAACTGATCTGTAGGTGAATCTCCAAGGGGCCGTCCACGTCAAATGGTTACTACACCTTCGAAGATAATACCTCGCCCTTGGAGGGTTTTGCTTCAGTTAATCAAGTCGAAAGCAAAACGTATTACCATAATAATCAAAAATCCTCGCTAGATGGCGTCCCGTGTCGCAAGAAGAAGATACTTATACTAGGGGATCAACAAGTTCGTGGTCTAGCCTCGCAGATTCACTACGACAGAGAAAAAAGAAATGATAACACATATGAAACACTTGGCATATTTCTTTCATACGCAAGATGTTATGACATACTCTGTTACTGTGATAAAGTAATATTAACATTAAAAAAAGGTGACATTGTGATCTTAGCTATAGGTTCTAATGACAAAAATTCCTACTGTATATTAGCAAACCTTAGCAATATCCTATACATCTTACGTAAACAAAATTATTTATACTAGAAACTACTTATAAAAAAAAAATTAAAATAAATTTACTTAATAATAACATTAAATTGATAGCTAAAAATTATAATAACTGTTTATATTTAAAAGATTATTTCTGTGAGCATTTAAGAAACAGAAAATTTTTATTACAAACACTTAGCTTTATCATTAACGTAGATATAGAGTTCTTATTACATAATAAAATAATGAACATTAGAAATAATAAGAATAAAAGCCTCCTTCCGCTCAAGCTCCTTAAATGTAACAACACCTCAAAATAAAAATTAGAACCAATACATGTTCAACTGAGTTCTGACCAAAATAACTCTTTTTGCGTAGAGCTCAAAAAGATTACAATTCTCTACTACTTTTCAAAAAAGAGGGATTCGATAAGAAATAACATTAAAAATGATACGTTTTTTCGTGGATAAAAAAGAAACACATAATAACATAATAATTTTCCACCAAAACAGAGCCGGAGCAATTAATAAAGCTGAAGAAATTACATTAGCGCTTACAAAATTTTCGCAAAAAAACACCGAAATAGAATAGATATTATATAGATATTAGTCTGTTTAACAGAAACATTCATAAAAAAAGGAATGGAGTCGCTACTATAAATACCGGGTTATAGACTTATTTCTTCATATTCACATAACACAAAAAGGGGCGGAACCTGCATACTCGCGAAAAATAGCATCGAGTGCTAAAGTCTAGGGATCGTTAATGAATTTGGAAATAGTTTTAGTTTTGAAGTATAGGGTATTGAAATTATGTCGCCAAAAATGTCTATTTTATGTATATACCGGACCCCTAACAGCAATTCTAACATTTTATTGAAAAATTAGAGGAATTGATGACAAAAATTGCAATCAGATCTAAAAAAATTGTTTTATACGGAGACTGGAACCTTGATACTCTAAATCCTAATAAAAACTGCCAAGAGCTTATTAATTTATTAAACATTTTTAATATAAAACTACATATTGATACACCAACAAGAAAAATGTCATGCCTTGACCAGTTTGCAAGTAACATGAACGCCTGCTCAGCTGAAGTCCACCATCTATGTCTGTCAGATCACGAAACAGGACAAACTCTCACAATTAGGATAAAAAACAAACGTGAACTGATTTCCTGGTCGAGATCTGTTAGGGACTTTAGCAAGGAAAATATACTTAAATTCTGTAAATGTTTGTTATCAATTCATTTCTCCGAAATCTACCAAATAAACAACTTAAATGATGCCTTCAAAGAATTTCACAAAACATTAGTTTTATTTTTCAGACTTTGCTTCCCTGTGATAATATGTAAACATAATAATAAAAAATCGAATAAATCATGGCTTAAAAAAGGTTTAAAAAAATCATCAATTGAAAAAAGAAACCTATGTCTAAAATATAAAAGATCTGGTGGCAATAAAGCTATAAATTATAAAAGATATCTAATTTACCACAAAATTCTAAATAAATCAAGGCAACTACAAAATAATAAATATATACATAATAATAAAAATAAATGCAAAGCAGTTTGGGACATCATAAATAGCAATATTAATGACATGAAACCTAATTCGGACATAAATACAATTAATTATAATGACAAAGTTTATACGGCTCCTAATAACATACGCGAAGCTTTTAATCATTTCTATATAAAATTGACTAACAAAGAATTTAAATTTAAAACAAATGACATTGCTAAAACACTAATTACACAAAATTTGAAAACTATTTTCCTAACGCCAACGGATAAAATTGAAATTCTACACATTACGAAAATAGTCTAAACAACACAAATTCTGTAGGAATTGACGATTTGAACAAAAAAGTGATCAAAGCTTGTGCTAAAGATTTAAGTAAGCCTTTGAGCTATATTATTAATCTTTCTTTCGAAGAAGGTTCATTCCCTGAAATATTAAAACTATCCATTGTCAAACCTCTATTTAAAAAAGGCAATATATCTGATATAAACAACTACAGACCAGTTACATTAATACCGGTAATATCAAAAATATTTGAGAAAACTATGCTAAAAAGACTACACGCATTTATTACCGCGAATAATATACTTGGGTCAGAACAGTTTGGATTCCGTTAAAATAGTAACACATCTTTAGCCTGTTTTAATCTTATAAAATATGTTACAGAATCTCTAAACGATAAAAAGCCTGTAGTCGCCGTATTCCTAGACACTAGAACTATATCATTATAGCTATCTACTATATCACTATAGCTTCTACTATACAAGCTCGAAAAATATGAAATACGGCAAAGCCAATGACTGGATTAAAAGTTATCTCACGGGAAGACGACAGTGCGTAGAGATTTCAAAAATTACTAGTAGGTCGAAGTTTCTATGCAACGAATTTGGAGTTCCGCAAGGAAGCTTACTAGGGCCAGAACTATTTTTGCTGTACATCAATGATTTACCTAATGTAACAGATCAAAATACTATTTTTTTCGCGGATGATACAACAATAATAATTAAATGTGAGAATGTAGACTCGTTACAAAATGACATTTGTAATACGGTTGACAAAATAATTTCATGGCTTAAATATAATAATCTAAAAATTAATATCAATAAAACTAAAATTATTCAATTTAGGGACTATAGAACACGACAAATTGAGTTAAATTTAACCTTTGACAGCATCAAAATAGAAGAAGTTAATTCCACAAAATTTTTAGGGGTCATAGTAGACAGACACTGTGATTGGAAAGATCACATAAGCCACGTATGCAACAAACTAGACAAGTTTGTATACGCAATTAAAATGTTACGTACGTCTCAACCGCGGCCGGATTATACGCATACCACGGATATGTGTCTTCGGTGCTCTCGTATGCGCTATTGCTATGGGGGAACTCTGTTGAAATTGACAAGGCATTTAAGGTTCAGAAGAAGTGTGTAAGAGCCATTTGCGGAGCTTGGCCCTCAGACAATTGCAAACCCTTATTTCAGAAATTTTGTATTCTGCCTCTGGTATGCTTGTACATTAGGGATATTTGTACTTTTGTAAAACAGAATTCTCAGTACTTTCCCAAAAATTCTGATATTAATAATAGAAGTACTACACCAAGACACAAGTATAAACTATATCTGCCTCAGTGCCGGTATGATATCTATAAAAAAATGTGTACATCAATGCCATTACTGTATATAACAAGCTACCTGACCATTTCAAAAGCTTAAACCTAGATTTTAAAAGACTACTAGACTAGAGAAGAAAATTTTAAAAGACAATTAACTAAATGGCTGTTAAGTAATTGTTTTTATACATTAAATGAATACATGAAATTTAAAGAAAGATACATGAAAATTACCTTAATTTACAAAAAACAAAAAAATATAATTTTTACTTTTTACATAACATTATAATGATTTTGACATAATATTTTATTAATGAATTTATTTGATTTAATGCTGATTATGAATTATGAATGTTATTTTTAAATTCACAAATATGACATTAGATATCTAATTTTTACTCTTTACATGACATGATGATTTATACATAATATTTTATTAATTTATTTATTTGATTTTATGATTATTATGGATTATGAATACTAATAAGATTTTGTTGTTATGATGACATGTTGTGCTATAACTTACTTTTTATATTGATTTTAGATACTTGTGACATTTTTTTTTGTTATGCCCTTTTTTAATAATACTTAAGGGCCGTGATATATCATTATTTAATTTCTATGACTAATACTAAAATTGTGTGATTTATTTAATTATTATTTAAATTGTTATGATCAATAATTTTTGATGCTTCTAAATTATTAACTGTATGTCTATATTTTATTTATTTCCAATTTGTTCCAATTTATAAATTTTAACTTCACACACCTAACACCTTGCATGTTAAGGATATTTTGCGCGCCATTGTAATGGCAGAATGTGGGATCCTAGTTATTATAATATTTTTAAGACCTCATGTATACCATATTCTTGCAATAAAGGATTGATTGATTGATTTATTGATTGACCCCATACGCCAAGTGTTTCCACCCTAAACGGTTCTAATATGAGGTCTCCGGCAAGGTTCTCATTTGCGCCGTTTGAGGTTCTCTGCTTAGTTTGCAGCCGCGCCCGCACAGTTCGAGGTGCCTTGGACATGGGACGGAGCAAGAGTATCGACACAAGTTGCGTCACATACAAGAGCCCGTCCCACACTCCAAGGAACCAGGGTCACTCCATCAGGTCTCCTGCCATCATCGCGCGCCAGACCGGAGGGCTCCAGTATATCTGGCATACCAGCGGTGACAAGAGCTCGATGAATGAGCGCTTCGGGAACAGTACATCCTGTGGTGATCGCGTCTGTCTACGTTCGCGCCGTAAACACACTGATGAAATAAATTAAATTATTTAAATTGTTATTTATTTATTTTATTTATTTATTTTATTCTGGCAACAAACAGTCATATACAGTTAAAGAAGGTACAGTAAATATTAATTTCTTACAATAAACCTACAGTGCCGAAAATAAAGTACAGAAACAATAAGAGATTTTAACTCTTATTTTGGAAGACGCGTAGCTTAGGTATAATTAATTAATATTAATCTTTGTGCCATGAGTAAAGACACAAGAGTTACAAACTAACAACAAAATAATAATAATAATAATAACAAAAAATGAACAACAAGTGTGTCATAAGATCTTAAACAATATTAAATCTACGTTTTAATTCTGATTTTAGGCTATTGAGAGAGTTATTAAATATATCTATATCAGTGAAGTCCCTGTTGTAATTGTTAGTGGAACGGTATAAGAATGAATTACGAGTGTAAGTTTTACAAAGTGTTGGAAGAACAAAAAGTGGCTTATTTCGTGAGGGGCGCACAGGAAGTCGGGCGTAAGCTTTAAATGATATCTTAGATAATAATGTAGGCGAATCTGTCAGCGAGTTTAAAATTTTAAATAATTGAATGATATCAAACATGCTACGTCTATTATGAAGAGTTGATAAGTTATGCCTACGCAGGGCATCTTCATACGGTTCAACATAAATATTTACGCGGTAATTAAGTGATTTAAGGAACTTTCTCTGAACATTTTCAATGCGATTAATATGTATTTGAAAGCATGGACTCCAAACAGTACTACAAAAATCCAGAATAGAGCGAACAAAGAAATAAAGAATTTTTAGAGTTTTCACGTCTCTAAAAGGTTTACTAACACGATGAATAAAACCTAGGTTACGACGTTATGTTGAAATATTTAAATTATTTTGATTGATGTGTAGAATATTCATATAAAATTATTAGAAGCTTACAATACGCATGCGCTATCCGTGGAAAAACTACCCATATGGAGTACTTTTGATTAGCAAAAATTGCACTGATTTAAATGTCAGTTCCCAATTATTTTCTGATACTTCTTGGAGTTAATATAGAGCTGCTTACTTCATGTTTAAACGTATCATATAGGTATATTTTACAGGACTTACCTACTTCCTTTTCTTTTTTTCAAGAGGGTAAAGGTTTTCTACAAACTCACAGCACTTTGTTTTTATCTATCAATAAATATTGTAAAAATATAAATTTTTGGATACATTTTATTATAGTTCCTACTTATATAAGTAAAAATAGTAGTTTTTCTTAAGAAACAAGTTTTGTAGTCAGCTTTGTATTGTGGTGGGGTGTTGTGGTGGGCACATGGACACCCCATTGTTCTTGTTACATTTGTTCGCCACACTCCCACCGGGTTAAATACAATAGGAATTATGAAAAAAAAAAACATTCTCATAGAATATTTAAAATGATTGCAATATTTTTTTTGCGAGACGTTTTGAGTAGGTATAGACTTGTTATTGAAGACATGTTCACCTTGGGGGTAGTTAATGTAGTCTTACTTATTAATTCAAAGCAATTATGACGTAAGTAGAGTTTTAATTGGACTATCTTATACTGTAAACGAGACAGTCTTGTATATATAATCGTAATCTCGGAAACGGCTATATTTCCATGAAATTTAGTATGCAGGGAGTTTTGGGGGAGAAAAATAGCGACCTAGCTTGGTATTCTCCCTCGGGAACAGCGCATTTTTAAGTTGTAATCAAACTCTTTATGATATAATATGTATTTTCTCCCGTCGTGCAGCAGTAGGTATATATCAATAATTTGACTACAATATGTCAGTCCGATTTTTTTGAATCTGCAAGAACTCCGAGAAATGCTCGGTTACCCAGGTGTAATAATAATATCCATGGACGTTTTTACCACCACGTGACTGGTCCTGTGGTAATTTCTCGAAGAATTTTGGTTACATGTACCAGACAACGGAAGTATACTATACGTATATTTAAGGTTTTTATTATATTATACACATCCATGACCCAGAAACACAGAAAACTTTTTGTTCCCTGGCGGGATTCCAACCCACGACCTCTGGATTTAGTAAGGATTACAAAACCGGACAGGAGCGATTTGGACTCGCCCACCGAGGGTTCCGTACAAAGTAGGAATATCACAAATACATAATTCAGGAATCTCTCAAACTTTTTTCCCGACAACGAAGTTCATTCGAACATCTAATTTTAAAACAATAAACTGGGTAACCGAGCATTCAGCTTTGCTCGGAGTTCTAATGAATTCAAAAACATTTAAAAAAAATACGTGTGGCACTCGGGGACTGCCGCGGTAAAGCTATTGCATAGTAAGTCTACACGCATACGTCTAGTCGCACGCACACAAACACAATGCCGAAGTCTGCCGAACTGAAACGACGTTAGACGATGCATGGCCTTCAAGCCACACGTCCGTGCCCGTCGGAGTGGGGAGCGTGAGGTTTTTTCGTTACGAAATTTCTGGATTCGGTCCCCGCGCTCAAGGCCCGCGATAGAAGCTATGCAATAGCTTAAAATCGCATAAATATTTATCTGACCGGGATTCAAACGTTACAAAGCATTCCGAATTTTCGAACAAAGCTAAAATTATACATAAGCATACCAAACTGCCAAACGGACTGATAAAATAGAGTCGAAATTATTGATATATTTTTGCACGACGGAGGAAAAAATTTATATTGCTTAAAAATGTATCCCAGGGATAGCCTAGCTAGCTCGATTTATATCCCCCAAAACTCCCTGCATACAAAATTTCATGCTAATAATTGCTGTCGTTTTCGAGATATCGATTATATATGTACAAGACTGTCTCGTTTAAAGTATAAGATTATAAGCATATTTTATTGCATTTTTCAGATCCCGTCTACTTGGAGACACTGATGGTGATGAGCAAGGGATCTCTGGAGCGTGCCAAAGCTGTTCTGGACAAGATGTGCACAGCCAGGACCCAGCAGTACCAGTACTTCAACGTCTGTGACGTGGAGAATGAGTTCCAGCTTATAAAGGGAAAAAGGTGGGTCAAAAGTAACCTACTTACAGCTTATAAAAAATATTTACAAACTATAAAAGTACTTACTTAAAAGAAAATTGATAATACAAAACTTAAAAACCTACAAAGTCAAAAGACTGTTAACTTCATTACAAACGAAGGTATGGGGTCACAAAAAGGCCGCAAAATGCTTCGAGAACAGATAGTACGGCCTCATAAAGGTAAAGCGCTTTCCAATTGATTTTAGCAGATTTTCGGGTTGATTTTGACGTGCGTTTGTCGCAAGATCACAGCGGCTACTAAGTTCACGCCAATGCGTCAACGCGTCGCAAACGCTTGCCGCAAATGCCCTTTGATCTGTGTCCAAAAACCGACATTAGACCGGATCAGGAACAAGCGTCCCAAGGTCACGCAAGCCAAGCTAAACGACCTCTTTATACGCTTGTGCTTGTGGAGACTTGCCGAGCCTCGCCAAGCATGGAAACGCAGCATTAAGAGACGATTTTCATAAAATATAAGCCCGGGGTATGAAAATTTATGGTAGTAAAATCGAATTCACGATGTCATACGGTCACGGTTTGCCGAAGCGGTCGGTCGCTTTGCATTGCACACCAAGCTTTACTTTTTAGGGTAAACTCCAGTCGTTCGTCGAAACTGACACACACACTTTTTTTCAGCTTTCTGTTGCCTCTGCCGAAGCCGACGGCGGAGTACTACCGCGTGATTGTCGGCAGGTTCGTCGGAAAGTTTGGCGATCCCAAAGTGATGCAGTGCGTGTACAAAATGGCTTACACCGTGAGTAGCCTATAGTTACTACCTGTTTGATTTTTTACTTAGAATTTTATAAGGCTTCGTTTGCCTCTGAGATACGAAATAAAGTCTTTTAAATGTGAAGGACACATGAAATAATATTGACCTTGACAAACAAAAAGGCTATGACGTAATTTTGACAGAATAAATCTTCATTTCAAATCTTCATGGAGTTTCGGTTTATGTCACGTTGTCAACGTCTTCTTGGAAAGTCTCGCGTGACGGCCATTAGTAATACGTGATAAGGATCGGAGTCTCGGCATATACTACGGATATTCACTGTGGAAGTGGTCATGACTCACGGATATGTTCCCTTATGTGTAGTAAATATTTCCATACCTCTTACCTCAGAGCTTGGACTACGCCAAGCGGTACGACTACCACAGCGGCGCGACGTTCATCTACGACATATCGGAATGTGACTTGAAGGATGTTCTGGCCAACGTCAACCTGATGGACCTCAAGAACTGTTACGTGAACATGTTCGTGAGTATCAGCTTCAGAAATAGATGAAAATTTAAATAGAGGCCTTCCAATTAAATTTTTATACACCCAGTGTCTCGTAAGGGAGGATTTAAAAGGGCCACCCCAGCACGATTTTTGCCGCAAGGCCAAATATAGACAGTGGCCACTTGGCGAGGTCGTAAGGCAATTTTGGCAATAAAGTGGTAAGGCGGTTAATGAAGCGACTACCCACAAGTCGAAAATTTAACCTTATAAATACCTTATTACACTCTACCAATTGAGACGAATAAAGAAAGACTAAAAAAAGGACGAAAATATAAAGCACCTTACTCACTGTTCAGCCTGCAAATCCAGCACCAGTACAAATAGCCGTCATTAGTGTTAAATTAATCAATTTATTATATTAATTGTTAATCACTTATGATTTTTGCCTGCAAGTCCGGCAAGGCCTCGGCATTGGATTCGCAGGCTGGACGGTGAGTACTGGGGTATAAGCCCCAGTCCCCACTCGAAAAATATAATCTTATCCTTCTTCCGTGTATAATCCTTTCTTAGGCAGTGACATAAGTACAAATAGATTTTTATATTTATTTCAGGAAAGCGGGTTCAGAATGAAAAGGATACATCTGATTACATCGTCTAAATTGGCCTACACTTTAATTACATTTTTCAAGCAGTTTCTGAAGAAGAAGGTCGTGGACAGGCTTATAGTCCACGAAAGCTACGAGGACCTCCACCAGTACTACACCAAAGACATATTGCCGAAGGATTACGGCGGCACGGAGAGGTCGCTAGATGAATTACAAGGTAAGGCTGGGACTATATTGTCCGGAATCCATAAGGCCAGGGAAAATTCAAAGTACTAAAAATAGAACTCTGCGCTAATTACAATGGAGCTTATAATTGAACACACAAGTGTCGAGTCAAATTTCAATATCATATATGACAGCTTGACACTCAACACATCTATTTCAACTCTATTCTAATAACGCAGAGTTCTTTTTGTAGTGCTCTGAATTTTCCCGTGTCATCCGAATTCCGGAGGACCCGGGGGACCCACACGAAAAAGGTGGAAACCTTTATAAACAGAGACTAATACTTGCTGTACATTTTAAATCGATTTATAAAGTAGACCGGAATGACTACCGCACCGAATTAGGAGCTAATAATTACCTACGCCCAGATATATCTGTAACGTTAAAATTGTCTAAATATGTTGCCGACCATACAGTTAACGTGGGAGAGCCATGCACGAGCATAGGGGAGTTACAAGTGTAACTCCCTAGTTACATGTGGGCGACAGTGATAGCTTACGATGAGGCGATCCGTCTACACTTCTTGTTCCATTTCATAAGAGAATTGCCCATTCAGATTTATTTTACCTCTGACAGGACCTTTATGCCGACGACATAAGGATCACTCTCGTAGCAAGTCCGAGGTAAAACAACTCTAAACAGACTAAGTATTTTCCTGTGCGGGTGGCGTGTGCCTTGAGAGGCTATTCAAAATCGTCTAAAGCTCGATTAGATCATTTTCTGCAGGGCAACTATAAATGCTCGGCGCGATGGGGCCGGATATCAGCAAAAAATTTTCTGAGATACCGGCCTATTTTTTATGGGTCTAGAAATTCTAATTGTTAACCTTACTCAATAAGGTAACCATCTTCTTAAAGGGTTGACAGATTCTAGCATTACCTAATACCAAACAGAATGTTTAATATAGAGCCGCTTTTCTGCAAGAATTTGCATGGTGCTTTTATTACATAACTGATTAGTGATTGTTTCAATTTCAGAGGATTTCCTATCGCAGCTGACATCGGACGACTTCAGGGCATACCAGAAGGATATGTCGGATATGAAAGTAGATGAGACCCAGCGGCCGATGACCAAGGGAGACGACGTCATCTCAAATGGCACCTTCAGAGCTCTTAGCATAGATTAGTCATATAAAACCTCCAGGCTCATTAGCTGGTAAGCAAAATGCCGGGAGTTGGAGCGCAAGGTGTACGGTCGATTCCATATAATATATATTATATAATATGTAACCTCATTGTTTTTTAGACTTGACATTGAATGTCAACTGTCAAGGGAATGACACTTATATTTAATTTCTTATGAATTATTTGTATATAATATTATTTAAAACTGTAAAACTTATGCTAACAAAGGTTGGTCTCCTGTCAAGTATGCAATTTTATTTCAATACAGACAAGGTTATTTATTAGACTATGCCTTGAAAAAGGAGAGACTTTTATTGGAAGTGAACAAAAATATTGATGTATGTACATTGATTGATTTGATTGCAACGGGACTACCTACGTTTGTGATAAACAAAATCGACAGAAATATTTTAAGAACAACAGAAGATTTATTTAACCAAATAAGAGGTCTAGAATATTTAGTTACCAGAAAAAATTTTGAAAACAACTTTAGAAGGAATGCTGACAAAGAATCAGAAAAACAAAATAAAAATACAAGAAACCCACGAGGAGTAGGAGAAAACAGATACCCCATAAGAAACGTTAACAATTCACAGTTAGAAGTTGAATTAAATGAAATTGATCCAAAAAACTTGATATCCCGCCATTAATCAAATAGAAGTTGAATTAAATGACTCCTTAAAAATAAAAGGGATCTATGATTCGGGCTCGAATGTGTCCTTAATAAATTCCAAAATTTTAGCATTAAAAGGTAGTCAAAATAATAAGAACGGTATAAATGCGAATCTCAAGACGATTAATGGCGTTAAAAAAGTGTTGGTATGATAACACTCAAAGTAAGGATTTTCGATATAGAGAAAAATATCAATGTATTTGTCGTAGACGAAGAAAACTTCGATTACGATTTTTTGATTGGATTAGACATAATAAAAAATTTAATCTTGTTCAAGATTAACACATAGAAATAAAACAAAGTTTATGGAGAATAAGACATATTATAAAACAAAGACATTTTATAGAACAAAAAACTTTGACAAAGCAAACAAGGAATATGTAATTAATTTTAACGAACATCTAGAGGAAAAAGACTTTACTATTATGGTGACTCACCTTAATATGTATCAAAAGAATGAGATTGATAACCTTATATCAAAATATAAATCACTTTTCGCAACAGGCAAGTACGATGTTGGTAGAGTAAAAGATTTGAAGCCCATATTGATTTATTGGTCGATAAGTACTGTGCTAATAGACTATATAGATTTTGTATAGAAGATAAAAAGAAATGCAGGTGGCTAAATTATTGGAAGAAAATTTGATTGAAGAATCGTATCGTCCTTTTGCAGCACCTGTTATTCTGGCGTATAAAAAAGAAGACGGACGGAAATCCAGATATCCGAGATTTAAATAAAATTGTAATACCACAGTCACAAAGAGATAGAAACTTGAGTTTCTGATAATAATTAAATACCACAGTCACAACCGTTTCCCTTAATAGAAGACTTAGTGGTGAAAACTCGAAATTGTAAATACTTTACAACACTTGACGTTAATTCGGCATTTTGGTCAATCCCGCTCAAAATTGAAGACAGGCATAAAACAGCCATTGTAACTCAAGATGGACATTTTCAATGGACCTGCCTACCCTTTGGATTAAAAACTTCACCAGCAATTTTTCAAAGAGTATTAAGCAATATAATAAGGAAGCACAAACTATCGAACTTTACTGTAAATTATATTGATGACATTTTGATTTTTTCTAAGACGTTTCAAGAACATATTACACATTTATCATTACTACTGGAAGCAATATCAAAAGAAGGATTCAGATTAAAATTTTCAAAATGTAACTTTGCACAAGATTTAGTAAAGTACCTTGGTCATATAATTAAGAACAACACGATTGCTCCTTTGAAAGACAATTTAATTGCAATAAAAGATTTTCCTGTACCAAAGACGCAAAAGAACGTACGTCAATTTTTAGGAAAAATCAATTTTTATGGTAAATACATACCAAATATATCAATTATTTTAGACCCTTTACATAATTTATTGAGAAAAGGGCAACAATTTGTTTGATCAAAAAAGTATGAAGAATCTTTTCAGTTGATTAGAAACTTAATGTGCCAGAAGCCTATATTAACTATTTTTGATCCTGATTTACCAATACATATTTATACTGACGCCAGCATACTGGGTATTGGCGCTGTCATGAAACAGCCACAGCTTAATGGAGAGGAAAAGCCGTGTGCCGTGTTTTTCAAGAAAACTGAATGATACTCAGAAAAAGAAAAAGCTATCTACTTAGAATGTTTAGCTATAAAGGAGGCTGTTAAGTATTGGCAACATTGGTTATTAGGGAAAAAGTTTATAGTTTTTACAGATCATAAGCCTTTAGAAAAAATGAATAATAAATCTCGAACAGATGAAGAACTAGGAGATTTTACATATTATTTATCTCAATTTGTATTGAGATAAATAATATGTAAAATCTCCGGCGAATAAATAACTTCAAAATTGTTTTTGAAGTTATTTATTCGCCGGGTAAATATAACTTGGAAGCTGATAGTCTTAGTAGAAATCCAGTATTGGAACCAGATTATAATCATGATGATAATTTAAAAATTGTAAATTTTGTTAAAATAGAAGATATTCAATGTGATCAGCAAAGAAATAAATACATAAGACATAATATAAATAAATTAAAATTTGAAAATTTTATGTACTATAAAAAGTCAAAGAAAAAAGAAAAAATCATACTAACGGAAGAATTTAGTAAAAAGCTAAAGCTTTAGTAAAAAAAGATATTCATTACCTCTACTGTCACATAGGAGCAGAACAGATAAGGAATAAAATAAGCTCATTTTATACTGCAAATAAGTTGATGAGAAATATAAAGAATATGTGTGACACATGTGAAGTGTGCATAAGAAATAAGTCCAGAGGTAAATATAATAAGGTTATTGTCTCAGTTGAGACCAGCTTCATGTCCTTATGAAAATAATGTCAATATACACTATTGGAGGATTTGGTGGATCTCGATCTACAAAAAAATATTTACACATTTTAGTCGATCACTATACAAGATATGCTTACATTTTGACCTCGAAAACACAGAAGTCAAATGATTTTATAAAGTTATTGCAGAAAGTGACACAGGAACATAAGATTGGCATTATTTTATCTGCTCAATATCCAGGTATAAATTTAAAAGAATATAAATAATTTTTAGATACAGAAAATATAACTATAGTTTTTACTGCCGTGAATGCGCCGTTTTCAAATGGCTTAAATGAGAGATTAAACCAAACTATCGTAAATAAAATAAGATGTAAGATAAATGAAAATAACAATAACTTAGCCTGGACAACTATTGCTCATGAATGTATCAAAAGATATAATGAGACAGAACATACTGTTACAAAGTTTACACCTCAATATCTTCTGGAAGGCAAAAATTACACCCTTCTACCAGCTGAATTAAAAGAAAATTCTACAGTTGAAGATTTAAAAAGGGACAGAAAATTGGCATTTGAAAATTATATGAAGTCACATTTAAACAATAAGCAAAAATTTGATAGAAAGAGGAGAGATCTAGATTTGAAAGTTAGTGATTTCGTATATATTGAAAATGGAAATAAACTTAATAGAAGAAAGTTAGATGAATTAAAGATTGGGCCTTTTGAGGTTTTGGAAAAGATATCTGACTCTATATACAGAGTAGACACTGGTCTCAAGAAGTGTGAATCCAATTGCTATCACATTACGAAGATGGTTCCAGCTCCTACAGCTGCAGCGGTCGGAGTCTGATCTGGAGGGTGAGATGTAACCTCATTGTTTTTTAGACTTGACAATGAATGTCAACTGTCAAGGGAATGAGACTTATATTTAATTTCTTATGAATTATTTATATAAAATATTATTTAAATTGTGAAATTTTAGCACTCCTTATTGTAGCGTCCTTATATATATATATATATAAAAAGTTCATTGACAGGGTCTCGAGAAAGGAGAGGAAAGATAATAAATTTTTTATGCAATAAATCCAGGTAGTGACCAAATAAAGTAAACCTTGCCCAGCATTAAGATTCATGTATAATAGCAAAACACGTGAAAATTTTGAGCAGACTTGTTCCAAATTAATTTTTAATGTTGTTTACTTATTTTTTAATCGAATTCAAGGTAAGCTATCTTTGGGTATCTTTAAATGAGCAAAATAAGCTATCTATGAGCAGAAAATATAATAGGGTCCCACCTCATTATGTAAATTTTGGGTGTAGAACTTACTAGAAACTAGAAAACTGAAACTAGAACTGAAACTAGAACTAGAACTAGAACTGAAACTGAACTGAAACTAAAACTAGAAAGAAACTAGAAACGTAAAACTTAATAAAATACTTTTGGGTGTTCTGGAAAATTGTTTTTATAGTAGGTACCGTAGAGCACTAAAGTTAGGTTAATGATCTAAGACTCAAACTCATAATTTTTATAATATTTTTAACCGATTTTATATAAAGAAATACTCAATTTGTGCCAATAGTTAGTGTTGTAGGATTTGGTTTCATTTGCTCTCATATCGACCTATGGGCGATATGTCATATTTGTAAATGCGCCTTTAACACCTAAACTTGCGTTGTTGTTGCGTTCCCTAGCTTGATGGCATACAATCGATGCCCCGGCAGACTTGATTCCGGAAACGTCGGTATTTTAGTTATTTTCTCGCAATTTTTTCGATATTCCGCCCGAATTCTTCCTATTTGATTGAATTACGTCCGTTATTTGCAAACGCTTCTTAAACTTAGGGGCCCCATAATAACAGGCTGTTACTGTTTATTCTTGGCAGTATGACAAGAACAGCATATGATATGAGTCTCTTAATTTAAGTAGCCATCGTTAAGATTTCCGTACCTCAAAAGGAAAAAATGGAACCCTTATAAGATCTCTGTTATCCGACCGTCAGTATGTATGTATGTCAAGACCCATTATTCCAGGAAGGCGTGGAGGTATCGAGTTGAAGTTAAAACCGTAATACTCAAGTATACTACAGTACCTTGAAAATGTGAAAAATTAGACTTCTAAGTTAACGTAAATGAAATATACAGCCGTTTTTGTCACAAAAAACGCATATATCGACACTCACAAGGGAATCAAAATAAATAAGTTACTACTTGTACCGAAAGCTATGAAAGAAGAAAGGGCATTTTTATGGAACCTGTCCCCACTACTGTAGTACTACAAGACATATATCAAATGAAAGGGTTTGAAAAGTGTGTCATTTTATTGTATGACAAAAAATATCTAAATCAAGGGAGAAAAAAGTTAATGTGTTTCCTTTGCAAAAAGTTATGAGATGTAGAGACCAAGTGAAACTCGAGATAATCCATTTAATTAGTTACTCATAAAAAAATTGTAACCGTTTGTGGAAAATTTTATTTTTATAATTTATTATATTATTAAATAGTGACTTGGAAATGAGCACTTTAATAAATTAATTTATAAATATTATGGTTACTAGTACTATAATGACCAACATTTCCTGTCACCCCTGTATATGTGACGCTGAAGAGACCAGTTTTTCGACACGATACACTTACAACACTTGAGTCGTGCATCGAATGAATGCCTATTGCTGTGCCAATCGGTGCTTTAGTTATGTTCATTTTTACTACATTGTGTAAATTTTTTGTTTTATTGATAAAATAAGGTGTAGTACATAACATTTCTGCGTATTTCTTAAATAATCACATAGTATAATATGATACCGGCTTGTGGTACACGGTAAAGTTTCGTAAACTTATGTTGTGCCATAAAATATATTTTTTATTTGTATTTCTTACTGTAATAATAATAAATAAACAAACAAATAAAATAGTAGCCTAAAACTAGTGTTAACATCTTATTACCTGCAGTGATTTTATTATTTGTGATCTAGATTGTGTTGACGATTTCTATTTTACAAAACTTAACCATACCTATGACTTGTTTTCAAAATGGTCAACAACGTTCGAATTTAAAGTTCAGATAACAACTATTGAATCCTTATTGGCATAGTGATAATATCGAAATACTTTTCCAGGTTTGTCAGTCACTTGCATGGGTCTAATCTATCTATGTAATACATACAAAAATTGTAAATTTATAGATTGTAAGTCCCTAACTATATCATCTGCTTATAAATTGATAAACTATGCGATTGACTGTAGCGATTATGCTAAAAGATTTCTCAACCCGAAAGAAACATTAAAACGATTAACGTGTAATAAATCATGGAATCCTAGAAAGGAACGATACCGTTTTCCTTTAAAAATAATAAGGCTTATAATAAAACTACCTAACTTAGGCCTTTTCATCCGTTATTGGATGACTTATACAGTATTTACCGAGTGAAGTAACCACTCTTGAAATACTGTGGTGCCTGGGACAGTCGGATTTTAAATGTATATGGTTGCCCAGGCTCATACGGCATTCTCACAACATAGTCTAGTCCAGAGGAATGACTGCTCAATACGTCTGGGGCCAACCATGTGCGGGTTTCCTCTGGATGTTTTACTTCACTGTTGGAGCGTTCGTATAATGTACTTAAGATCTGAAAAAGTCTCATTGGTACTCGCCACAACCTAGGAATCGAACCTGCACTCTCTTGAGTGCGAATCAAACGGTCTACCCACTAGGCCACGGAGCTCTTATAATAATAATAATAAAACTACGAATAGGGATAATGCAGTTTCTATAAACAGTTGAAATGATTAAAAAAAGGCACGATACCATATTATTTTAATACTATTAACGAAAAAGTATCGTCAAATACTAAATTCTCCAATTGTAATCTTTTTCATCCCTAACTGTGATTCTTGTTTAACTATCCTCCATCAAAACATTGCAGCTGCAGTAAATAAGAGCGAGGAAATTTATATGCTTGTAACCGAACTGTCAAGACTCTAGAAATCGATATAATTTGCCTTACCGAAACTTTTATAAAAAAGGGAACAATTTTTGTTTTTTGAAAATTTGTTGAAATTACCGGAATATAATCTAGTTTCTTCTTACTCTCGAGAATCTAATAGGCTCTTGTATCCTAGTAAAGAAAAGTCTACTATGTAAAAAACTATCATGGTTATTTGTATTTTCTAGTGATTTTGATTTCGAATTCTGCGGTATAGAGATGGCCGTGCAAAACATTATTTTAATCTGTGTGTATAGGACGCCATCTAGTAATCCAAATGTTTTCGTACAAAAAATGGAGAAATTATTGTTAAGGATATTAAATCAACGTAAATCGGTTATTGTGTGTGGAGATTGGAATTTTGATTTTCTAAAACCTAACAAACACTGCTTGGAGCTTATAAGCCTTCTAAAAAATTTCAAATTAAGAACTCTTATTAAGACGCCGACTAGTAACAAACTTATCTCGATCAAATTACTAGTAATGTAATGGAGATTGAATCGAAAGTCCACTTTCTATGTCTTTCTGATCATGAATCGGGTCAAACTTTAACAATCAAATGTTATAAAAAACGTAATCAAATATATAAATGGAATGAGATGGTAAGGGACTTTAGCGAACAAAACATCCAAAAGATTTGTATTTGTATCTCGGCTCTTACATTTTCAGTCGTTTATGAAAAACAAAACTTGAATGAATCCTTTGAGGAGTTTCAAAGTTTATATTTACTATTTTTCAAATTATGTTTTCCCTTGTGTTTGGTACGAAAGGTTAATAAAACTCGTAGAACAGGATCGTGGTTAACAAAAGAGCTGAATAAATGTACTGTTAAAAAATAGATGCTCTATTTAAAATATATAAACTCATAGCTTCTAATAAAAATAACTACAATAATACGAGGGGAGGTCCAAAAGTTCGCGGAATGAAAGGGTTGTTAATAAAATATAACAATAAATTTATTTTTCCTTTTCAATATAATCACCCTTAAGTGTAATACATTTATTTGATCTATGGATTAATTTTTCTAAACCATCGAAAAAATATTTTTTGTCTTTGGCCTCAAAATGCGCCGAAATTGCTTCCTTCACTTCGTTATCGTCGGAAAATTTCCTTCCCCTTAGCTCTTTTTTTAAATTTGGAAACAAATAAAAATCGCTAGGGGCCAGGTCTGGACTGTAGGGTGGGTGAACAAGTGGTTCGAATACATGCGTGTGAAAAGCAGCCATGCCAACTCGGCTCTTGTGAACCGGCGCGTTGTCTTGCAAAAGCAACACACCCTTGGCCAATTTTCCACGACGTTTTTCTTTAATTGCCTCCTTTAACTTTTCCAATATTGTGGCGTAGTATTCTCCGGTTATAGTGTTACCTTTTTCTTTATAATCCATCAGTAATATTCCCTCACAATCCCAAAAAACAGTGGCCATCAACTTTCCAGCCGATTCTGACACTTTGAATTTCTTGGGAGGTGGTGTACCCTTTTTGTGCCATTGCATGGACTCCTGTTTTGATTCAGGTTCAAAGTGATGAACCCATGTTTCATCTCCAGTAACAATCCGCTCCAAAATCTGCACAGGGTTGTCTCCACACACCTCCAAAAAGTGCTTAGACGCGTCGATGCGCTGCTGTTTTTGAAGCGGCGTCAGCATTCTCGGCACCCATCTTGCACTGACTTTTGTCATGCCCAAGTGGTCGTGCAGGATCCGCAAAATGGTTATATCTGATACTCCAACAAATGCAGATAATTGTTTTTTCTTTAAACGTGTGTCTTCCAGTACAAGTTTTTCTACTTTTTCGACGATGTCTGATGTGGTGGCCTCAACTGGCCGCCCAGAGCGAGGGTCGTCTTCAATTGAATCTCGACCATGTTTGAAAAGTCCATGCCACTTATAAACCATTGTTTTACCAGGGCACTGATCTCCATAAACGGCTTCCATTTCATTTAAAATGGTTTGAACGTTTTTTCCTTGCTTGGTAAGGAATTTTATCACAGCGCGATGTTCAATTTTCTCCATAGTTGCAGTTTGCTTCCGGATTGACTTGTTTAGCAGGCGAGTACTCGTAAACGAATGGCGCTATACCTTGTAGGAGAAGAAGGCGTCTTCTCTCGCCGCCGGGCCCCTGAAAAGGGCCTTACAGCGGTAAAACATGACCAAGGGTAATGCCCTCTACATGTGGTCTTCTTTATTTTATATTTTTTAAAGAGGACGCGCCCAGTACGAGTACTGGGCGCAAGACGTCCGTTTTGTGGGAAGACCCCCCGCGACAGAACGCGGGGTAAACCCGAGGTGCTAGAGTGAAGAAAGGCGACGGCCGAGGGCGGCCAAGACCGACAGTCGACTCCGGCGAAGCGTGGGGCCCCCCGGTCCGGAGACCAAGGAACGCGTATGGTGCCGCTCCCACACACTCCGCATTTTGTCGGACTGCGGACACAACCAACGGGGAAAAGGAGGGGGAAAATTTTTTCCCGAACCCCAGACTTTTGATGTCGGGGGGGAAAGACAACGCCACGGTGTCTACAAGAGTGGCATTAGGGTTGCCACCCGTCGAGCACCGGGCGAGTAATAGAGATATGCACCGGTATTTAATTTACCGGCGCGGGGATAGGGTGCGGGGGAAAACGATCCAGCGGTGGTCGGGGCGTAGAGCGCGCTAACGCGCCGAGGCGCCTCCTCTTCGGGGGCGAGACGGCAAGCGGCGTGGCTCTGCGGTGTCCCCAGCGCTGATGGCATCGCGGGGCAGAAGTCTGCGGTCAGGCGGGCGGGCGTGCCACGGCGCCAAGTCGGCAAGCTCGACCAGGTCCGAGGCGTCAGCTCGCTGGAACAGGGTGGTGGCGAGCCTGCAACAGAAAGCTTCCACGCTCGTTATATGGAGGTCTCTGTTAATGGTGGAGTTCCTCACGTACCGCGGTGCTCCAACGGAATGGCGCTATAGGGTTGAGATTTTATATATATACTAATTATGAGTGCTCAATTAGTATGACACTAAGCGAGCTACCCTATCCCCACTCCATCCCCTCCATTCCGCGAACTTTTGGACCTCCCCTCGTATATATATAAAATATTCTAGAATACTAAAACTGTACATACTAAACAACTAAAAAATATAAAATACCTACAAAAAAAAAAAGACAAATATAAAGCGGTATGAGACATTATAAATGATAATATTATGAACATACTTTAAACAGGGACGGAAAATATATCTTATAATAATCAATCGCTTACGTCACCTTTGGACATAAGCGAATTATTCAATCACTTTTACATAAATCAGGCAAATAAAAGTAATTTTAATTTAATACAACCCATATTAATTCTACAATGCAATACAATAATTATAGTAATTCCATGTATTTAAGGCCTACGTGTTCAATAGAAATACATAAACTGATACATACTCTCAACAATACAAAATCTGTCGGAATAGATGACAAATACAAAAATACTTAAACTTAGCTCAATACATATGTCAACCGTTGAGCTTTATCATTGACCTATCTTTTCAAGAAGGAACGTTTTTCAAAAAAATTAAAAAGGCTATAGTAAAATTGATATTTAAAAAAGGTGAAGTGACTGACATTAATAATTATCGTCCAATAACACTGATACCGGTTATTTCAAAAGTATTTGAGTGGTGGTCTATGCTAGATAAACTTACTGATTATGTGTCAACATAAAACATTCTTACGCAAACTCAGTTTGGTATTTGGGAAAAACTGTAACACCACTGTAGCTTGTTTTGATTTAATAAAATCGATCACTGAGTCTCTTAATAATAGAATCCCAGTTACTATCATATTCCTAGACATGTCAAAAGCTTTCGATTATGTAAATCGCGCCTCACTTCTTCACAAACTACAAAAATATGAGATAAGGGGAGTAGTTAATAACTGGATAGAGAGTTATCTGTCTGACCGTTATCAATGTGTGGAAATTAGTAAAATTTATAACGGTAAAAAGATTACGAACCGGTCAAACTTCAAGATTTTATTATTATTATATTTGTTAGTAGTAGTAGGTAGTGTATTAGGCCCATATCTCTTTCTACTCTATATCAATGATCTGCCACATGTAACTACAAATTTTTTTTTTCTTTGTAGATGATATGACATTTATTATAAAATGTGAAGATATTGTAATTTTCGAGAATATCATTAACGAGACTCTTGATAAAGTAATTGTATGGCTTACTCATAATAATTTAAAAATAAATATAAGTAAAACTCAATTAATACAATTCCAAGTCTATGAAAGACAAAATATTAACCTTATAAAAATACGAAAATCGAGGAAGTGAATTCTGAAAAAAATCTAGGTGTTATTTTAGACAAATATTGCAATTGGAAGGACCAAATAGAATCAATATTATAATCTAAACTAGATCGGTTCGTCTATGCTATTAAGAGAATACATTAAACAGTGAGCACTGAGTGCTTACCACGGGTACGTATTGTCGGTGCTATCATATTGACTTGTACTGCGGAGAAATTCTACGGATATCGATAAGGCGTTTCGTTTACAAAAAAAGTGTGTTCGGGCTATTGCTGGAGCATGGTTTCGAGACAGTTGTAGACCGTTGTTTAAAAAATTCAAGATGCTTCCCATAATAGTCTAAGAGCCCGTGAACCTCAGACATTCGATATTTTATAAAAGCTGAAAGTTTGTCAGCGCATGCTCCCAAAACAGGTAAGAAGGATGGACCATTATGAAGTTTGGGTTACAGTAGCTTTGGCAGGTAAACGGTACTAAAGGTGTGTAAAATACCGATCTAATTACATCGAATAATAAAGTGCGATTTTTTAGTATTACCTTCCGAATATTATTAAAAATCACGTTATTCATTTCCAGACACTAAACATCGTGGCAACCCCTTGCCAGACACCCTTAATGTTCATAAAATGATAATTTTACTTACGTCATAGTATAAAAGCTGATTTTTTCATATATAAGGTAATAAGAAAATGTTTATTCCTCATTAGCCAGACATTTTTGATAGCTCCAACCCCTTGCCAGACAAGCATGTAGGGTAACTGTAGGAGCGAGCGCGAGGCAGTATTTATATGGGTGGCTGCGAGTAGGATGGCGGGTTTAGTCTACCGCGATCCCTCACTGCGCAGTTGTTATTACTACTGCGCAAGTATTGTTTAGTGCTCAGCACAGAGTACCTTGATATATATACTGAAAAAGAGACGAAACTTGAGCCCAAAATTTGGCATAGCACGCTAGCGCTGCCTGAATTTAATTCGCAGAAGTAAAAGCGGTTGTCCATATTATATAGGTAGGTACCTACCTATTACCTAACTATAGCTACAATTTATTTATTTACAAACCATGGTATAATCCAAGAAATAACTAATATTTTAAGTCTATAAGGATAATAGTCAATTAAATAAAGTAAATATTTTGATAATTTATTTTTAAGAAGCAATTTTCTGGTTTACAATAATTGTTATTTTGCTTTTAACCTTTATTATACATAGTTACAGTCTATTAAATATACAGTCCATTTTCACACAAAAAATTATGAAAAACAATTTATAATTTTAGTACATTATTATTTCTAAAAACATGTTATTAAATGTAGATTTTATTTTGAGGAAAGATTTATATTTTTGTTAATTGTTCCCGAATCACGCAATACCTTAAAATAAACAATAACACTAAAAAGTATAACAAACCTAACCAGCCTAGTTTAGCCTAAAGTAAATAAGTACCTATATTATAAAGTAAGTACTTAGCACATAAAAGTCTAAAATTAAAAAAGGCATATAATAAATAAGCTAAGGGTAGTCTAAAGATTAAATTAAATACACACACTCATCACACACTAAGAAGTAAGAGCTTGCCAGGATTCCATGCGATCACAGGGTGTGATTATAATCCCGCATTTTTCCGAAAAGGAAAGTTAAAGCCTTTTAAAACATTTAAATTAACGGAAGAATATCAAAAAGCTTTCATTAAATTAGGTAAAAACGAATTATTTGAAAATGATAATGAACGACAAAGAATTTTTGATATTATTCAACAGTTTATATGTGAGCTATATGTATAATGATGGTTCGATAATTGATGTTGATGCAGCACGACTTCAACTATTCATTAATACGTATCAGGTATTAATAAATAGTTGAAGTTGAAGAATTCAGTTATTAATGAAGCGTTTAGTCGTAAAAAACTACGAAATTTTGATGCAACCGTAGTCTGCCACCGTGTAAATCCGAACTGCTACAACAATTTCTGCGAGCCAACTATGTATTTAGCATTTGGAATAATGCAAATCAGCAAATTCCAACAATTTATCAACCCGAGAATAATGGACGGGTACTCGAAAATAATCAGTACCGTTTTAAATGGTTCGAAGGTGATCAGTTACCAAATTTCGTTACAAATTCACTGAAAACTGTCTCAGGTATAAATACTTCAATCTATTTTACATTTTTTTAATATTTTCAATCCCATTAACTTTTTTACATTTTTACAGAAACTGACGACGAAGAAGACCACGATATCGAATGGAGTAAATGATAACATTGGTAATGATAATGATAATGAACGAAATAATATTGTACTTCATACTCTACAATAATATGTAATGTTATCAATCTATTTTTTTATCATTTATAATAACTTGTACTTAAGATGTTTTTAAAATGTGTATATAGATTATTAGTTATATAAATCTGCGCCAAAAAGTTTATTTGCATAAGTCATTCTAATCACGAATCTCTTCTTAAGATTTACAATGTTTGTCTGGCAAGGGGATGGAACTATCAAAAATGTCTGGCTAATGAGAAAACATCATTTCCTTACTACCCAAGTATTATATATAAAAATCAGCTATTACACTATAACGTAAGTAATAATATAATTAATATTAATCTTATCATTAATAACGAATCTTAAATTAATAATTCTTGAAGATAGCATATATTATTGTTTTAGTTGATGTAAGCATGTATTAAATACTAAACAATACAAGCGTATCTCACTCGCACCCACCTATATACATCCTTATTTTTTTTTCGTCCCCCTAACGTAATCAGGGCTGTTTATTTTCATTTTTCTTTATAAATTTTTTTAGTTCTTTTTTCATTTTTTACATTTCTTACATTATCATTACACTATAGTTTTTTAACAATCATTTTCAATAATTAACATTTTTATTACTTTGGTATCATTAGATTTGACACATGTCAATAAATAATAGTTCAATTAATAATAATAATTGCAATAAAATAATAATTCTAATAATAATTCCAATAAAATGACTCAAGAATACAATTAATTATCAACAATAAAACGACGGCACAAAATAAAAGACTAACCTAGTATCACAACTAACTTAATATACAATAGAACGTAACTAATATCACACTAAAATATCACAATTTTTCTTACAAACTACACCCACTATCTTCTTACAATAAGCGAGGAAGATGTCCCTCTTTTTGCCCCCAGGATGGAAGGCAGATTCTCACCCGTCATGGATGTGCCCAATTTCTGCTCAATATCATATCTATTGCTAGCAAAAATTGGGCACTCCAGTAACAGGTGAGGAACCGTCTCCTCAACTCCCGGCTGACACGAACACGACGGATCCTCCTTCAGCTTGAATCTGTTCAAGTAGAAGGCGAATCCGGCGTGTCCGGTCAGAATCTGTGTGGTGTAGTGTGTGATGTCTATTTTATTGACTATCTTGTTGACTATATTGATGTCTATTTAAATAATAGTCCTATTTTGTATACAAAGCGCAAACATAACACACACCACATTCAAACAACATAGTACTTACAATAATCAACCTATAACACATATCTACATCACACATTATTACCATGAAATGACAATCTATCAGTTTACTATGCCACACTTTGTATACTCGTACAATAAAACGATATACTCATCCATATTTTTACATAATGCTCAATGCACCCTGACACATCTTGATAATACTGTAATTCCTATAAAATATCTTAATGACAAATAAAAATATAAGTGAATTAGATTGTTCCGAAATAGCCCACTCTTTTGGGTGCTCGGTTGAAGACTTACCCGTCAGTTTTCCTAAAAAACACTCCGACATTAGTATTTTTACACAGAATATACGAAGTATTTATAGGAATTTTCCCGATCTAGAGTCTAACCTTACCTTACTGAATATTAATTTTGATGTTATAGTTTTGACGGAGTGCAGATGATCAGAACATAAAAATATCCCCAAATTAACAGATTATAACTCTTTTGTAACTACATCTCACCTTAACCAAAATGACGGAGTTACAACATAGTACAGTAAAAAATGTCATACCGTCCGGGTAGAAGAAATAATATTAATTAATGCATCTTGTCTCCAAGTTCTCATCCAAAATATTATAATTCTTTGTATCTACCGCTCACCATCAAACAAAAATGCTGACAATTTTATGGACTCCCTAAATAAACATTTAGAAACGATTAAAAATTATGAAACCATACTAGTAGTTGGGGATATCAATAAAAATACTTTACCTAGAGACTCTGAAATAACTTATGAGATAAATAACAGACAAAATTACTTAAATGTACTATCAATGCATGGACTCCTGTCTGGTCATAATCTTCCAACAAGAGAAAACGCATGCCTAGACCATGTTATCTTAAAACTAAACAAACATAAAAACGCTGCAACTATTGCTGTAGTTGATACGTCGATTACGGACCATCTAACAGTGTTAATTAATATATCTAAAATACAAATCAATAATTCTTTAACCTATAGGACAAAAACAGACTATGAAAAATCACTCGAAGACTTAAAAGAATTTAGTTTTGTAGACTTCCTTCAAAATGATGATCCAAATTATTTATGTGATAAATTAATAACTACTATACAGCAAATTCTCACTAAGCATACAAAAAAAATCCGTGTACCTAGAAGTAAACAATTGATCAAACCATGGATTACCCCGGGCATATTACACTGTATTAAAAATAGAAATAATATGCAAAAAAAGCTACGGAACAATCCTAATGATGAAATACTTAATATAACATATAGAAGATATAGAAACTTTTGCAACAATTTAATTAAAAAACTAAAACGTAAATATAATAGAGATTAAATAAACAAAAATGCTAAGAATAGTAAAAATCTTTGGAAAACGATAAATGATATCACTCAGTACAAACCTACAAAAACACCAAATAGCCAACTCCTTGAAATTAAGCCAACACCTAATGAGTCAGTTAACATGGTAAACAAGGTTTTTGCTAATATTGGAAAAAATCTTGCTCAATCTATTGGAAACTGCAATACGAATCAGTCGTTAAGAAATACCTCTACATTTGTAACACACAAACAAACATCTTCATTTGTCTTGCTAGAAACAGACCCAATTGAGGTGAAGAGAGTCATAATGAGTCTGAAATCTGAAAGTGCGCCTGGCCTTGACAACATACCTATGACTTTCCTGAAGTTTGCTAAGGATACTCTTACACCAACCTTATGCCATCTAGTAAATGTCTGTTTTAATAAAGGTGTATTCCCAAGACAACTTAAAAAGGCTATTATTACACCGGTATTTAAGAATGGGAATAGAGACGACATTAATAACTATAGGCCAATTTCAGTTCTTTCTTCAATTTCTAAAATACTAGAGAAACTTTTAAACATTAGATTACTCTCCTACTTTGAAAAATTTAATTTATTCTCAAACTCACAATACGGTTTTAGGAATGGCCGTTCAACTGAAGACGCTATTACTGCTCTAACCAAGCACATTGTTGATCAAGTAGATCGTAAACAGAAATGCCTAGCCGTTTTCCTTGATTTGAAAAAAGCGTTCGACACCGTCTCTATTCCCATTCTTATCAAAAAACTAGAAAATAAAGGTATACGGGGAAGGCCCCTAGATTTGTTGTCTGACTATCTTCAAGAGCGAAAGCAAAGGATAAAGATCGGTGAGGTCGTTAGTGAGGACGAGGATATTTGCTATGGGGTTCCACAAGGCAGCGTACTCGGTCCAACCCTGTTCCTCGTCTACATTGACAAACTCTGCCGACTCGAACTCAACAACGCCAAAATCTTCTCCTATGCAGATGATACTGCTATTGTTTTCACTGGCAAATCATGGGAAGAAGTTAAACAAAAGGCTGAAGCTGGGCTTAAACTAATATCTGAATGGCTCAATAACAATTTTCTTACCCTCAATGTTACTAAAACCAACTTTATGACTTTTACAAAGTACAATAACACACAGCCCCCCACTAACTACAGTGTAAAAATTCACTCATGCAATCGTAATGCTCCTGTATGCCCCTGTCCTGAAATAATTAAAGTTAAGACAACCAAGTACTTGGGCATAATGATTGATCAGCGATTGTCATGGCATGCACAAATAGAACTGCTGGCGGGTAGAGTAAGGAAACTTATCTGGATATTTAAAGGTTTGAGACATTCCGCTACAAAACCTCTACTAAACCAAATTTATACTTCCTTAGCAGAATCAGTTATAAGCTACTGTATAACCGTTTGGGGGGGAGCCATAAAGAGTAAATTAATAGAAGTGGAAAGAGCACAAAGGTCTCTCATTAAAGTAATGTACTCTAAACCATACAGATATCCAACTCACCTGCTTTATACTGAATCAAAATTGCTTACAATCAGAAAATTATATACCTTACACACAGTCCTAAAAGTTCATAAACAATTAAATTATAATAATAGCAAAACACAGCGAAGAAATAAAAACATTATCAATAAAGTCATAGTAAGATCCAACTTTGCTGCAAGACAATATGCATCTCAATCCACCCACATTTACAACCTAATTAATAAAAAACAGAATATTTATGGCTTAAGAAAATATAAATTGAAACAGATACTAAATAAATGGCTACTACACTTAAGCTACGACGAAACGAAAGCACTGTTTGATAGGTTATGTTAGGTTTTCCTTATCCAAAACTAAATAGTTTCAACCCAGAATGAATATTGCTCATTTATTAACATACAAATATACCGAACATCGTCACACACAACACAGACACACACACACATCACCCACACCCACAACACTCACACCTACAACACACACACACACACCCAACACAACACACACACACACACACTCACCCATATTCACCTACAGACGTACATACGCGCTCGCTTTCCAAATATAGTAAACTCTATATTTCTCCTTGTAATAATAGTTACTAGCCTCACTTAATATACTTCCCAAATTTTATTGTTTACGGCAGAGCGAGTTTCCCCTAACACAGGTAAACTTTACTTAAAAGGGGGTCTCAAACACTGTTATTATATTGTATTTTAAGTTGGTGAATAAAGATTTTTTTTTTTTTTTTTATCTTGTATGCAGCGGCAGCGCTTGGGAAAAAGGGCTTCGTGACTTCGGCCGTCCCTCCCATTTCGTATCTCCTGTCCCATTCTTCAACCGTATCCTCTCTTAAGATACGCTTGATGAATGAAACAGGACACAGATCGTAGTCAAGCTTCCTTTTCAATCGCAGCGCGGTCTCCTTGGCTAATTCGTCAACCCTCTCGTTCCCTCTCAACCCTGCGTGCGCCTTGATCCAAAACAGGGAGATCTCCCGCCTCTGCGATGCAGCTTTTCGGGGGGCCTCCCTTGTTTGCACTGCCAGGGGATGAGGGGAACTAAGGGTGACTGCCTGGAGAGCCGATCTGGAATCGCTAAGAATACCAACCTTCGCCATTCCACTCTTGCAGGCTATACTTACTACTCTCTGGAGCGCTAGACGCTCGGCTTGGTAGACGGTGCAATACGGCGGCAGTGCAAGCTTGACGGCCTTCGTCTCGACCTCACCCTTCCATACGGAGAGTGCGGCTCCAACTCGACCCTCAATCTTGCTGCCGTCCGTATAGATCCTATGGACGTGGCTGTTAACCACGTCTGCATACGAGTCCTTGTCTACCAACCCGAACCTCAGCTCTTCCTGCTCTGCCGGATGTGGGTCCTCAATCGCAGGATCCATTCGCTCCACCTCCCTATCTCTCAACACCGGGTGCGGTACCCCCTTCTTTATCTCATAGAGCCTCGAAGCTTCGAGTATCCTGAGATCAAGAGGGAGTATCCCAGCCAGCAGCATCGCAGAGTTCAGGGAAACGATCCGATATGCTCTGCAAATCTTCTGGGCAAAACCCCGTTGGACGGAGTTGAGCCTTTTTTGGACCCCCATCTTTTCCACGGTGGGTGCCTACGCTGCTGATGCATACAAAATAGTCGGTTCTATAATCGCTGTATATATAACCTTAACTATTTGGGGGTTAAGCCCCCAGCCTACCCTAGCTGCTCTAGCTAACTTTTTGTAGCGAGCTATTCCTTTTTTACATACGTCTCCCACGTGTTCATTGAATGTAAGGCCTGCCTATATACATACTGCCTCGCGCTCGCTCCTACACCTTACGTGCTTGTCTGGCAAGGGGTTGGAACTATCAAAAATGTCTGGCTAGTGAGGAAACATCATTTTCTTATTATCCAAGTATTATACATATATAAAAATCAGCCTGTATACTATAACGTAAGTAATAATATAATTAATATTAATCTTATCATTAATAACGAATCTTAAATTAATAATACTTGAAGATAGCATTATTATTGTTTTAGTTGATGTAAGCATGTATTAAATACTAAACAATACAAGCATATCTCACTCGCACCCACCTATATACATACTGCCTCGCGCTTGCTCCTACAGCTACCTTACGTGCTTGTCTGGCAAGGGGTTGGAACTATCAAAAATGTCTGGCTAGTGAGGAAACATCATTTTCTTATCATCCAAGTATTTGTAGCTGCCTATTGGTCCTGCGTATCCAGATACCACCGCTTACGATCCACGCTACAGAGTGGGACGCACTGAGAAGTATTATCCGTCTCACTCGCACGATCCACGTCACCAGAGACAGAGAAGCAATGTCGTCCATCTCACTCCTACATCGCCGCGCACCTTGTCATTGGTCACAAGAATATGACATACACCAGCGTGAATCAATACCCCCTAATATATTAAATTATGAGCTCACTATTCTGAATAAATATTCTATTCTCTTCTTTCTTATCATTCAAGTATTATAATTATATAAAAATCAGCTATTACACTATAACGTAAGTAATAATATAATTAATATTAATCTTATCATTAATAATGAATCTTAAATTAATAATACTTGAAGATAGCATATATTATTGTTTTAGTTGATGTAAGCATGTATTAAATACTAAACAATACAAGCATATCTCACTCGCACCCACCTATATACATACTGCCTCGCGCTCGCTCCTACAGCTACCTTACGTGCTTGTCTGGCAAGGGGTTGGAACTATCAAAAATGTCTGGCTAGTGAGGAAACATCATTTTCTTATTATCTAAGTATTATATATAAAAATCAGCTTTTATACTATAACGTAAGTAAAATTATAATTTCATGAACATTAAGGGTGTCTGGCAAGGGGTTGCCACGATGTTAAGTGTCTGGCAATGACAAACGTGATTTTTAAAAATGTTCTGAAGGTAATACCGAAAAATTGCACTTTATTATTTGATGAACTTTGATCAGTATTTTACACATCTTTAGTACATAAAAGTATTAGTATATAAAAGTATCCTGTACATTTGTAAAATTATACCCTGAATACTTTCAGCTCAAATCAGATTTAGGACGGAAAAATGAAAGGCATAAATTTAAAATCTATTTCCCACTTTGTAATTTAAATAAATATAAAGATAATGCATTCGTACAGATAATAAAAATATATAATGTTTTACCGGACGTATTTAAAGATTTACCTTACAACCTGTTTAAAAGAAATTTAACAAAAGTTTTTACAACATGAATGAATATTTTACGCATTATAAAAATAAGGGTGCAAAATTTTAATTACTATAATTATTATATTAGGATTAAAAAGGGGAATAATATTAGTTAATTTGTTAAGCTATTGTGTATCCCCCTTACTAATAAAAATATTTATACAGTGGATAAGCTTTACAATGTTTTGTCAGTGTCTGTTAAGTGACTTTTCCGATGTATATAACAAGGACAAAACATTTTATAGCTTATCCACTGTATAAATATTTATATTAGTAAGGGGGTATATGTATAATAACGATGTTATGATTGTGTAATTTTTTGACTAAAGCTTTAACGTTAAAAGTAATAATTTTGTTCATTTGAATCAATTAATTAATATTTTAAGCTAAGTTTTTTCAATTGTGTCTATAATTTTACACACTATTATATTACTGTAGAATGTACAGATCCAATTTTATGTTCATTTATCATCCTCATATATCATATAATCCTTTGTACTGCATTCTTGTGATTAAATAAATTATGAATTATTTTGAATTATCGATATTATGTATCTTATTTTTATTAAAAAATTAATAGCGGTACCGGACATTTAACTCTTTTAGTGCTCATCGCCAAGTCACTATTTAATAATATAATAAATAATAAAATAAATTTTTCCCCATACGGTTACAAACTTTTTTATGATTAGGTAACTAATGGGGAAGAAAACTGCTTTTTTATCCCGGCAGAGGGCGGATTATCGACTATGTATAAGAAAACTGTCAAAGCTGTCAAACGCCATAAATTTTTTTGTTCACATTATTTGTTTTCTCGCAGAATTAACAAAATGACGAAATGTGCTGCACATGGTTGTCAAAATAAAGGGATTCATATATTTCCCAAGGATTCTAAACGAAGAAAGCTGTGGGAAAAGACCCTGAGAAGGAAAAGTTGGACAGCCTCTAAATGGTCAAAATTATGTTCTGATCATTTTAATTCTGATGACTATTATGGTGAAAGTTCTTACACTGGTTAGTATATTCTTTTATTTTTGTCTTAGCTATTAGTTGCGTATTTTTATTACTGTGGTTTAAGATAAATATTTTATAAACTAAGAATGTTTTGTAAAACAAATATAAAAAAAATTTGTCCAAGTTTCTCAGGTCTACTGCTCTACCAAGTAAATTTTCTTTGCACGAAAGCAAAGAAACTCACTGGCCAAACAACTACAAGATTGATATGAGATCAGAAGTAAAAGAAAGCTCTTTCCATCAACAGAAACGCCAAGCACTTCGGGTCTCCTAAGTCATATTGTTGAATGTGTAGGTGAAATTCAAGTGAGCACAAATGATGACACTATAAATTTATCTGAACCTAAAGATTCAAAATGTAGCAATCTTTCCTTTGAGAGAGGTACACAAGTCGACTTTGAACATACTTATGGGAGCATAAAAAGATTCATAAATGATGATAAAGCCATCTTATTTTACACAGGTTTTGAGTCATACAAAAAATTTCATTTAACCTAACTTCCTTCCTTCTTCCTTAAGCTGCGGCACGGTCATCGTGGAGTACATTTTGTTACTAAATACTAAGAAAGAAACTCAACATGAGTACTAAATGACCTAAGCACGAATATCAACAACAAGCTAATGGCGGCGTATAGGGCCTACTCGCCGGTGGCGACATCTAGAATTAGCTTTGCGTTTTCCTCCCCATTAAATGAACTATCTTGAATTTCACTTGGTCTCTACGACATCTCATAACTTTTTGCAAAGGAAATACTTGGCTTTTTTCATTTAGGTAATGTTTTTGTGGGATCTCATTTCTTTTTGTAGGTTGCCCGAAGACCAAGGATTTGGTTTTAAAGACCGTGAACGCACTTATAATTTCTCCAGTGTTGCGAATGTCTTAATGCGGGACTAATTGTTTGCTATCAGGCGGTCCATTTGGTTGTTTTAAGATCTATTCCATAAATAAAATGATTACATGTTTACTAGCCGTGGACACCCGCAACACCAGGGGAACCACATGTGCGTTCACGAATCAACTACCCAACCCCCCGTAGGCATATAATATCTTTGACCAGGGTAGGTTTTTAAGATTTAAAAAAACTGAACTCATGTCTAAGTGTGCAAAATTAACACAACTTCATACCATCAGGTGATCCCTTTGCTGGTTTGCAGATCTACTCCATAATTAAAGCGATTACCGCGCATCATAGACATCTGCAGCACCAGATGAGTTACAGGTGTCCAACTTTGAGACACCGGTATCTTCCTTTCCGGTAGCAGTGAGACACAACAAAAGTGCTATTTCCCATTCGTCCCGAAGGCTTCCTATGTAACCTAAAATAACCTACCACTTCTCAATTTATGAGATTTGTTATATGAATAACGATAAAAATAAGAGGCTTTGGACAATTTAGACCTGACTTCATCTATATTTTTAATTGGATAATGACATCTCAATAAATTTTTATTTAAATTTCTAGGATCTAAGCAAATTCTCAATCCACCATTCTTTTTCATGGCTATAACTAAACTACTCACCCAGAGAGTAGGTTTGTACATGACTCCCATGTTTTCCATGAGTTGAAGCTCTTTTCTTAACGGTTCAACCAACGCGGCAACGCGAAGGGTACCTTTTTAGGGGATCAACGCACGGAATAGCATCCTTCTTTAGCACGATGCTGTGTTCGTATGGGTGGCAGCCTAGACCCTGAAACACATCATTATATCTGGTCACAATTTTGTCACAAGTTTTTTGATACATATTATATACATTTTGCTCAACATTTTTTTTATTTTCCATTGATAGAGAATAGTTTTTTGTTATTAAATTTAGCTTTATAAAAGTGGGCAAACCACTCACAGTTGTACAATTTAATTTTGTTACAACAAAAGTAATGTTTTCTGGTTTTGTTTTGTTTTCAACTAAACAACAAATGTTTAACACTGAAATTATCGGTATTCTGTGCCCACTGTAGGCAAATAATATCATATTTTTTACACATTTCTTTACTCTGTTTGTCAAATTTAAGATTCAATTCTTTAAATACTTGATAAGACATCACATTTATGTCTGCGCCAGTGTCAATTAGGCAATCTACATTTTTGTTGTTTATCTTAAGAGAATAATGCCAGGACTTGTCTGTAATTGTGCTAATCAAATTTGTACTAGCATTTTGTGACTTTATGTTTTTAATGTTGAACAATGCCCCTATTGTAAATCTCTCAGCCTCAGCCTCAGCACTTTTGGGGCTTGATTCATCATCGAGATTTATGCTACCTACCCCAGTAACAACAGTCCTGACACTATTTTTCTTGAAACATAAATGAGTAAAATGTCCATATTTAAACATGACCTGCATCTGTGTTTCCAAGCTGGACAGTTGCGGCGACCATGCGATGTGTTGCACTTTACACACGACGTTGTTCTTGATCCAGGTCTAGCTGACCTTGGGTGACCTTGACATGATGGAGATCTTGCGTTTTTTCTTTTCTGGTATGAGGGGGAACTGGCCCCACGACTTTTGTGTAGCTTATATATTGTTCCATCTGCTGCATTGATTGATTCTTCACTTTTCTGCGCCATCGTCAGTGTTCTACAGAGGAGTTTGGCTCTTTCTAGGGATAGATCTTGCTCTTGTAGGAGCTTTTGACGAAATTGCGAGAAGTTAGTGGCCATGTTAGCAATGAGAATGTCCTTTACAAGGGAATCACGTAGCGAACCAAACTCACAGGCATGACTTGCGTTTTCTAATTCCATTAGAAAATTTTCCACGGATTCGTCAAATTCTTTTTGGGTTCAAAATACTCGACGAATTTTGCCTTGACTTCTTGGAAAGTAGCAGTGCTTAGGTCCAAATTGAAGGAATTGTATATGTTTAAACCCTTTTCTCCCATGGAATGCAGCATGATTACAATTTTTCTTTTGTCTTCCGTTTTCTCCATGCCCGACGCCAGTAGAAATATCTCGAATGACTGCGTCCATTTTTTGAAATTTTCAGCATTATTGTTGATAATTTCTGTAGAGATCTCAAGCTTCTATACTCCGTTGCCTGCCATTGTTAAGTTCCCACACTCAGATTGTCTCGAAGCTTCCGGAGTTTTCGATGTACCCTCTTTTGCGTTCATATTTTTCGTTTTCTTGATAGTTTTTTCACACCTGACACCATGTATCGGGCTGCGACCTCTTGATATGCAAGTCCTTCTCACGCTTGAGTGGTGATGATAATAATAATACAGCAGCAATTCTTATACTCTCCTTTATTGGTGTTTACCACAGATACGTATTACAATATGTAATGAGATATGCTTAACACAACATATACGTCTACACTATGTATAGCCTTTTGGCCAACTAAAATAAACTAACTCGATAGGCTTCATGACATCTGTCAATGTCAATAATGACATTGACAGTTAAATCTTACTGTTGATATATGTAACACTAGCTTCTCCATACAAACTATCGTCTCTCATTTTCAGGCTCGACAAAAACTACGAGACTCGATTTCTGAACAATTTAAGATCCCTACTTTGTACGGAACACTCGGTGGACGAAAAAACATTACCGTTCTCAATATGTCACCTCACTTTCTTACGACATGAGTAAAACAAAATAATTTTTCATTTCATTTCTTTTATTTCATTAATTTAAACATGTATTGAACATGCTGTATAATATTATATCATTATATAAAGTGTTGCAACTAAATTATTTTGATACTCTAATAGACTTTTCCCATTGAACTTATAATACAAATACATTAAACTATACTCATCACAAACTGATGTGAAATCATTTTGTAATCTACACGTGTTAAAATCCCACCTCCTGCAGTTTCGAACCATAAAAGCCTTGTGATATCGCATAGGGGCACGTCCGAAGGAGTGAAAGTATTATCCGAAGCAATTTTCATTGATGTGTATGGCTATCCAGTGAGATCCAGGTTTACTATTAGGGTCTAAGTTGCTAATAACGTATCTAAGGATTTTAAAATATATAGGTAGATGAATAGCGGCGTATACATTATCGTCTAAACCTTTACAAATTCTTCTCAAATAATTACCGATCTCTATTGTGTTCATACTGTACTATCACAGAACCGATCTGGTTTATGGATCTTGTATTTATGTCACATATCCGTATTATGTATGGTTTATGAGGGTACTAAGAGGGGTATTACATATGAAAATAATGAATGAATAAATAAAAGAAACATAAATTTGGTACAATAATTTTATTTCATAATACACACACACACACTAATAGTTACACACACGTTACACATTATAACTTAAAAAGATCATACATGTGACTTTTCTTAGCTACTATAGTCTACAGTTACATTACGGATTTTATCTATTTCTATAACATTATCAAACTCTGCATATACGATACAGTTAATCGTTTGAGAGAGACTAGATCAAACCTCTCAAAATCAAATCGAACCTCTAACCTTACACTTCCATGTCTTATCAGATTCCAATGACTGTTCGTGTTTGATGATAAATCAGGGGTTAAATCAAATGCTAATAGACAATAACCATTTGCATATTTTTCTCTTGATATCCCATTTCCTTCGTTAAGGAAATGTATACCAGTGCCGGAAAATAATGTGTGATAGGCTGAAGTGAACATATTACCATTGAAAGATGTTTGTAGGGTTTTTGAAGGCACTTTTTGTCCATCAATGTATAAACAAAATGAATTTATATCATAATTTTCAAAATTGAAAGGATTCTTACTAATGCTACCACTAAATGCTGCGTTATTTACAAATCCTATGATACATCTTTTGGGTACTTGCCCCAGGAATATATTATCAAGCGTTATACCCTGTACGCCCGATGGTATTATTAACACTTTTACCTCAGCTCTAGTGATCGGATATTTGGCTGTAGTAGAAGCCAACACTTATTGATGTGCGAGTAACACTGAAGTATTAATTTTCGCTCTACGAACAATTAAGTAAGCGTCTGTAATGCATACTTTAAATTATAAATCCATTGAACCTATCAAATTAAAAGATTATCTAGAACGGACTAATTTAAGGGACATCTCAACACCATTGATAAGGAATTTTTCTTAATTAAATATATCACAATGTAAGTGACCAATCACTTCTATTTCTTTACTCTCACTCGCTATTTCTTTACGCTTAATGAACCCCTCATTCTTCTCATCAGTGGAATTCATTTCCTTAGCAGTATCTTCATACCAAAGCCCACAAGTAAGATGAGACTTTTTAGCTGCTGAGGCGTAGTTCAACAGGTTTTCCACATAATATGCACGATAGACATATGTATTATTTTGTGGTGACACTAATTTTTGATTTAAATAAACATCAAGCTGGTTGAATAGTAAATGCAAACAATTATTAATCGGCGCCACTACTGTAGATGCACTCAATTTTGTTGAATCTTCATTTAGTATTTTACCTTTTGCATGTATCAATCTATGTGATAGGTCTATGTAGTCATCACCTGCTCCTGATACTTGAAACTCAATGGGTCCATCATCAGCAAGAGATGGTTTATAATGAACCCACATTCCATTTTCTATGCTTATTTGTGTTGATGGTAAAGCAAATAAATCTAACTCGGACTTAATACACTCACAGGAATGATTATGTAGAAAAGACATTGTATGTTTATGAAAAAATGTCTTTTATTTTATTCGGAGTGATTTGAGATTTTTTCAGTGCTCTCACTTTTGAAGTAACAGCTGGACTGAGAGTTGATTGAAGTTTGCGTTTTTTTATATACCCTGAACCAGATATATTACTTTTATCGATTTCAGAATCAGCTCTTCTTTTCAAGTTCGCACTTGCTTCTTTGAGGCGGGTTTTAATGGAGTCTTCCATGGGGCGTGAACTAACCATGTTCGATAGAAGGCCGACACCTGCACTCAACGCTTCTTTACCAATGGCTTGAGCACCACTAGAGAGTAGCGGTAAGACTGATCTAAATAACCCACCCAAAAAGCTGCCGATACCATGTCCACGTGATATGGTACTCCTTTATATATAACACCGATTCCTGATCCAGCCTGATGGGAATAATAATGTTCTTAAGGACAAATCATTTTATGACTACTACGAGAGCTGATTATAATTTTTGGAAGTGAAGTTTAATGCACACGGTACCAAACTGGAATGGTATTTTTGTCCGGTGCTTGATCTTATATATATCTCGATAGTATCAAACTCCCTGTGCATTACAGGTAAGTAGTGAGGTGGTGAGAATATGTACATTTTGTTAGCACCATAAATGTATTTAGACGGATCAAGTGGAATAATTCTTAATAATGATGTCATAACATCACCAACTATCTGTGGTTCAACAATATCTCAATAAACAAATAACTGAGATAGTAAGCCTATGTGTAAGTTTGCAGGACATTTACCAATACCCTTTTCACTAAATTTCTATTTGGTTCGAAGCCCAGTTGAAGATATATTTAACCTGGTTAATAATAAAATTATTAAAATAATCTGATACAAGTGCTTTGTCCAACACAGTAACCGTTACGAACTTTGATATTTCATCATAACGAAACTTTATATTTTCTCTAATACTTTTCAGTGATGTTAAGATTTGATTAATTTCGTCATAGTTTGTTGCTGGTATATGTGTTTTATAATAAACCAAAGAAGGGTTTTCTTCGTTCGGCATTACAATATATTTTTCAATGTAAATAACATTTTCATGTTCTTGTACTGTGAACATTGTACAGGGATACTGAAATTCAACAACCCCCACAGACCATTCTCCTTCCAGTTTGATGGGTTTTGGTAACTTTGTTGAAAATAATGTTGTTAAATTATCAGGCAAATATTCCAAGGAACTATTAGTTAGTAGTGTTAAATAAAAACTTTCTTTAGTCATATTTTTTTCAGATCAGAAAATAAAACCCAACTATTAAAATTGTCTTGATAACCTTTCCACTTCACTAACACTTGCTTTCTGTTACCTGAATATCGAGTACCAATTATTTTATCTATCTTATAACTAGAAGAGGGGTCATAAAATACTTTTTACAACTCCTTTTCATAGAAAGTACCAGTTATATCTTCATTTTGCAAGACTTTTAAAGTATACACAACCCAAGGTGATCGATCTATAATTGAAGATATAATAAATATTTCATCACTGACTTTCATCATTTCACTTTCATCACACACTTTATCACTACCATATAGCGTATTCCAAACAGTCATAATATTGTTGGAATTCACATCACATGGAGCCATCTTGATACTTGAGTGTTTACTATGGTTATAAGAGTAAATCAAGTCTTGTAAAATATCTATATGTCTGTAGCAATTGTTATGAGTAAAATAACGCCACATTTTCATTTTAAGTGTTTTCTGAAACCTTTCAACAATACTTGCTTTAATATCAGGGTTATTCGTTGTATATTTTTAGTTAATATTTTTACTTTTGAAAAACCGTTGCACATCTTTCGAAATGAACTCGGTCCCTTTGTCAGATTGTATATGTGTTGGGGTAACTTTAGCTTCATTAAATACACCTTCAAAACATAGTTTAGTAGTTTCAGAGTTTTTATTCAATTCAATTCAATTCAATTCAAATTTCTTTATTTCAGACTACCATGGTCCACGTGTTAGTATTACATACTTAAAACTCGAATAACTTTAGGGTTAGTAATATTAAAGTAAAATAAATAAAAAATAAATATCTATGCTTAAACTTAAACTTATTCCTCTCTATTGTCATGCACCTACAATAGAACCACGCGAGGGTAAAATCTAGAGGAGGTACTGCTCTCATATTCGTTCATTACATAGTTCCTCAGTATAGGTGCATGCAGATCATCTGCCACAATCCTCAGGATGCTGTTGTCGCTCTCCCGCACGCGGTTTACTAGTGACGCTACTTTTTTGCGTATAAGTGCCCGAAATCCGTCCGTTCTTGCCAGCACAAACATCTCAGATGCACTGCAGAAACGGGGAAGTTTCAACAACATCCTAAATATATTATTATATTGGATGCGAAGGTCGTTTAACGATCCTTTGGTATAGCTTATCCACAGGCCGCCGGTGTACATATTCTGACAGAATGCTTTAAAAAGCGTAATCTTAACTTCATCTGTACAACGCGCGAATCTGCGGGCCAGCATATTACCTCGGACCGCCAACGCCCTCCGCTCCCGTTCTATGTCTAGGTCGTCCTTAAGGTAGTCGGTAAGTATATGTCCAAGGTACTTAAAATTAAATACTCTCTTAAGTTCCGACCCGCCTAGGCATATTGGAGGAATGATTTCCAGATACTTACCGGCGGCTTTGGATCATTTACGTACAGGTTGAACAGCTTAGGAGACGACAGCCCGCCCTGTTTCATACCGCATTCCAACTCGTACGACTTGGAGAGTTTGTTAGCCCATTTAACATTGTTCTTCTGCTTAGCATACCAATATCGAAAGAGATTTATAACCTCCACCCATGCCTTCCATCTTTCTCCAGAGCACGTCATATGAAACTAAGTCAAATGGTTTAGATAGATCCAAAAAACATGCGTACACCGGCGTCTTACAGGATGTATAATATTAAACAGTATGGGTGAGGCTTAATATTGCGCTTTCAGTTGATAGTCTGGGCCTAAATCCAAACTGCGCATCATGTGATTTTAGATATTTTAGTAAACGTGAATCAAGCAAACTGTCCAATACTTTGGCCACCACAGTAGCAAGAGAGATAGGACGGTAATTTCCTTTGTCCGAAATATCGCCAACCCTATTCTTGACAATGGGAACCACCACAGTTTTCATAAAGTCCATTGGCAAATAAGTATGTTTAATACACACATTGAAAAACAGAGATAAGACTCTCGGTGTGTGTAAGTGTGCACCCGCGTATTTTAGGTGCTCTATACTGAGCCCATCATGCCCAGGAGACTTGCCCCTGCTCATGCGCTTAATTATATATCTTATCTCCCTAGCAGTAAACATAATTATGGACTCATTTACCCGCAAGCCAGGTCCAGGTTCAGGTATCCCTTCAACATAACCAAGTGGAGACCGTACTCTAAAATGTTCCATGAACATATTTGCAATGTCCTCCGGGTCACTTCTAGCATTCACACTAGTCGGCAGGCCAGGCTTAACATCCAATTTACTCGTACACTTCCAAAACTTTACAAAATTGTTGTCAGCTCGTAGCTGCGCAAACTTATTCATTTTAATTTGCTCCTGGTTACTTATACACCATTTCAACCTACTTTTAAATATCTTACGTGACTCACTCATCTGCTCAAAAATACTTCCAGCAGCAGGTCTATTATATAAGACCCACGTTTTAAATTTAAGCCTGGCCTCTCGATGAGCATCTTTTACATGTTTATTCCATCCGCAATGAATCTTATGTCTACGAAGTATTTTTAGCACGTACACAATGTTTTGTTTTTATAGCCGCTATTCTCAATACACTAACAATTTGTCCATATAATCTATCTATTAAGTCTTTGTGATCCGGGTTATCACATAACCCGTGCCCACAAACCATTGAGTTCGGGAGGAAAATTGATGTCACGTAACCCTGTGTGACATAAATCATGGTATTTCCTTATTTGAGATTCGTTTCTTTCTCCCCATGCTACCAAATTTCGTTGCATATCATGCATCACCCGCTTAGGCCTTATAACCTCTAAAATAAAATCTAGGTATATAGTCAGATGATCCGAACTAAATACATCTTCCATAATACCTACACTAGAAACAGTATGCCAGGCTGATAAGGAGACCACACAGTGATCTAGCCAACTCCTACTACTATGATATTGATCCATAAAAGTATATGTACCCGGTCCTAAGATTTGGACATCCGCACATACCCACGACTGATCCATACAGAAACGACTTAATTCGGTATAGAAAAAATCATCTGGGTGCGCATTATAGTCTCCTAATATAAACAAATTCTCCACGCTATTACTCGCTTCAATTGCACTTATCTCACTTAAAATTTCTGTGAAAATAGGCAAGTTTTCATGTGATTTAGTGGGCATGTACACAGAAAAAACTAAGATAGATCTATCCCCTATTGTACCTTTGATAGCTGCTAGACGCTTACTATTACATTCTATAATTGATACGCTATCGAACATACCTTTTCTCCAGAGAATAGCTACTCCACCGTATGGTCTCCCCCTCAGAATACCCGCTGATGTGTCTACAGAAGACTTACCGGTGTACTCAAAATCGTCAGAGACAGACGCCAATAGCGAAATATCATGACTTAAAAGCCAAGTCTCCTGTAAACACACGATATTACCAATTTTACATAAATTTCGAACATCATTAATCGAAGTCTTAAAGTTCTTACAGTTATAGCTGTACAATCTGCAGGAATTATTATTTGTAACTTTACAATTCATATCATAAAAATTATTTATCAACAATAATATTTGGCCCTTCTCGTATGTTTTTATACATAAAATTTACAAATCGCCTAAAGGTTATGCCGTCCGGCCAAAATTCATCATCCAGAAATAAGCTTTATTTACTTTTTGACACAAATAGTTTGTAAGCATTATATTCCCTAGAAGATTTCATATCTATCATTTTAAGTGACACAGTTTCATTAGTTTTTTCCTTAATATAAGTAATAATATCTTGTTCACTCGATTCTTTACTTACATTCGAAATAAACAACGGTATTTTAACATCTGCAGCTTTAAATTTCATTTTTGGGGCCGTGGATGCCTTACCTTTTTGACCAAGAAGTTTGTACCTTTTAGTGGTCTTAGATTTAACTACATGCCACTCACTAGTATCCTCATTTAGCCTAGAACAATTCATTATTCTTTCTTTACGGTATGTGTCCGATTTACAAATTACCAAAGGTGTTCAAAGAAACAGCTGCTTGATTCGCCTCACTTATCACGCCACCCTTCACGTAGGTAAAGATATCAGGTGTATTCGAAACCATAGTACACTCCGGGGCCTCCACGCGCTCGATACGATGCTCCGTCTCATTCCTCCTCTGCTTAATAACACTGTCGGATTGTTCTTGCGTACGCCTCTCACTCGCACAGTTCGAAACCGCAGTTTGGGCCGTAACAGGTTTTTGTTCTGACGCGTCTTTTATCTTGCATTGGAAAGAGACAGATTGAGTATCGCTGCAATCGTGCGCCAGTGAAGTTGGTGTCGGAGTTAGGTTATTGCGCAGATTTTGCAGGCATATACTGAAGTCCCATGGGACCACTATTTAAGTCGTAACTATCGTTATTTCGTAGGCAGGCTCCTCGACGGTATTCAACATAGTTGTGAGCCGGAAAGCTTTCTATTAAGGACGCTTGCCTTATATTAGCTAGCACAAGTTTTAACGATTCAAACATTTCAATCGTTACACTCTTTTCTCGTAGAAGATTTATTTGCGTTTGTAAGTTCGCTATATCCCCTCAGAAGACGCGTACAATAAATATGATCGAAACCAACGCTCGGAAGTACGTGTAGATCCTTCGCCACAAATATAGGCAGTAGTTCAGCATTTACACTTTTTAGACGACATATAATATCATCCAGGTCCTTAGATTTTCATTTTTTACCATCTCCACGTCACTGTGGCATCTTATTCACATTAGGTAGTGATTCAAACAGCAATGTTTTTTCCCACACAATCTGGTCAACACTAAATGAAGATGTGACTAAGAGATGAACACTTTCTTCATCCATATAATCCAACACATTGATCAAAAATGCTAATAGTTCGTTAATCACCACATTACAGTTAGTGCACTTCACAATAGATGACATCGTTATTATTCACATCGAGATACAGACATACGTCGAAAACACATACGCACGCGTCGCGAGCGACATGCGACTTTTATGTTTCATGGATCTTGCATATGCATATTTAGAAAAAACATCAATAACACAATATGTAATTAAAACCATCGTTATATTTAGAATAAGTTCTCATATCACTTAAATCTACCTGCCACAACTCATTAAAGTTTGATAAAATATACTTGTTTCTAGAAAACCTTCTTTGAACTGGTCTATGTAATGTATATGTTTCTTATGACTGTAACCACTTCTTTACATCTTTGTTTTATTTTTACCCTTCACTGCATTTGCAAGTTTATCAATGCCACTATAACCAGCAGGGTGTGATGGGTCATAATATATGTTATGCATTTCTAATAAGGGGTCCATTTTTCCCAGTCTAACAGTTGTTGTTGGAAACACTGCTTCAGTTGATGCACACTCTCCGATATCTTTTATATGCAGGTTATTTAAATATTCACTTCTTTTTGGGTTTCCAATGTAAGTAAGAGGTATTTTAATTTCCTTTAGTGCCTTAGCAAATGTTTCCCATCCTATAGGATCACTACTTTTTAAAGGTCTTAGAGAATCGTTTATCAAGTCAATAATGTTACTCCCAGGAATTTGTTTATTATCTATAGTTGCTGTACCGGAATCGTTCCATTTAACTTTATTTTGACTCATAGAAATAAGTTTAATAATAACTCACCCTTTCTTGAATATGATTTGGGTATTAAACTTAATATTTGCTTTGATGTGTATATAGGATTATTATTAACAGTTATATCCTGTTCACTTACGTCTTCAGTTGACGCCCAAGGAGTAACTGATTCTTTACGGCTCGTATCATGATTTTTATTAATAGTTGTAGGTTTACTCTGAATATTAGAATGTATAGGTAATTTTTATAGTTGACGTTCTTCTTCTGTAAAATGCAAATATCTCTGCAACGTTTGGAAGTATAAAATTAATTTTTACGATCTTCTACGTTACTTTTCAAAATGTTTTACATTTCAGTATCTAGCCGAGGATTTTCTACACTACTAGGTTGTTTTAACTTTTCAATAAGACTTGGTTCAATTAATTACATTTTTTTAGCATTTTCCATCTTAAACAAGGTAATTTATCAATCTACTCAAAATAGAACCAAGAATTATGGGTAAAAATGCACCCCCTTTTTGAGTAATAATTTTTTTTCTTAATATTTTACTTTTCCCTTTTCGTACTAATTTTTGAATCATATCTTTATACTTGTTTAATTTTTTTTCTCCTTTTCTTCGAGTGGTACCTTGTAGAACGTTATGAATACACTCACAAATGCAAATTATTTCATCGTCATCACAAGACTTCAAAAGAGCCTTAATATATTTTGGTTTTAATGTATGTAGTGCGCGTAGCAAATCCTTGTGCGTCTTTAAGCTTTGATGCATTATTTATAAATCATTGGAATTTGTTTATTCCTAGCATATTTTTATTCTTTAGTTGGTACATAAACAATGCAATGACCATCTAGAGGAAATATTTTAGTTTTCAATCGACACATATCATTGGTTTCTTGTTTTAAATCCACCATTAGATATCCATGGGGTTCATCTCTGTAAGCATCTTCAATGAATTTTGGATTTTCAGGAGATACTTGTCGGGCTAAATGCCGTATTTGTGTTATATCCCCAGGATTTTTAAAATAGATTATATAACCCTTATACAATGATATATATATATATATATATATATATAATCTATTTTAAATATATATATATACCCGTATGCAATGATTTATATCTTTGTCCTTTACCTTGATGAAATAAATTTTGACAAATATAAAACACACTCAAGTTTCTGTGGTGACTTCCTTTGGTGAAAACTATGGCAGTAAAAGGATAAATAAAATGAAACATCTTCACGTGTCCGAATATCCGAAATAATATCCGAATAGATATCCAAAAAGGTTTTTGAAAATAATGAAACAAACTTTAATAAATTTGAAATATATATTAAAATTTTGTTCGAAAACTCTTATTCTTAATTCTATACAATTGACATGTAAATAATAAAATAAGTTTTTAATTAAAGTAGAAGAAATTATTTTAAAGTATGATCGAGATTGTCAAATTTTATTAAAATGGAAAAATGGTAAAAGCAAAGAATATAAAGATGTACAAAAGATTTTAAATTAATACCATACTGGAGGAATAACAATAAACATAATTGTCATTTCTCGTATTTACAGGTATGATAATATATTATTTAATGTAGTTTTTAGTTTGTTTAAAAGTAATGTTTATGATATCGACTTATAATTAACTCGTATTTATAGAGAAACAAAATAGTTTATTATTCCTCCAAGATATTATCTTATAAAACGATAATCTTATTTTTTGAAATGGAGAAATTACAATTTAAATTTACGTTGCTACCCGGAATCGACGGAAAGTCAAATATACTCTTTATAACGTCGATAACCACGCAATGCAATAGAGAGTATTCTATATCTGAGGAATTACAAGCGGTAAGCCACCACAGTGAAATTATAAAACTAATACCTATAACAAAGTCAGAAATAGCCTAAAAAAAGATTCATATGACAGAGGATCTAACGAAAATGTATGTAGATGAAGATGGTGATTTGCAATTTGGAGAGAATATCTGGAAGAATTAATTGATGAACAGGTAGCGCAAAAAGGCGAAGAAAATAGTTTTCCAGATTGATTTCAAAATGTAGTAGTAAACGCACAAGAAACTAGACATAGCAACCTTAAGTTCATTGCAGAATAATTTATTATTGAAAAGTTTACAACCAAAAGTTCTAATGCAAACTTATGGATTGACACGTTTGAAAGAGAATGTGAGCATTTTGATGTGACATCTGATGAAAAGAAAATAGAGATTATTGATTATTTATGGATAAGAGTTGCATCGATTGGTATAACTCAATGATTATGAAGCTAATATTAAACTCTGAATGGTCTACCTGGAAATCAAAATTTTGCGAAACCTTTGCGAACAAAGGGTGGAATCCAGTTAATTTTGCCTTAACATATAAATATAAAGACTGTTCTCTACTAGATTACGCTATGAGAAAAAAAAAACTTCTACTTAAAATTAGAACATCAATTGACGCAGGCACCTTAATAGACCTAATAGCAGTAGGCTTACCAGAAAATATATTGCATAAGATTGATAGAGAGATCTTAACAGATGCAATTGATTTGTTTGATGAGGTAAGAAGGTATGAACATATGGTAAAAAAAAAATATTCACTGCAAAGAGAACCTATAGATCTACCTACCGAGCCGACGCTACAAGAAATACATGTAAAATTTGCGAAAAATTAAATTAGGGGTTACGATATCACCCTGAAGCTTTATGCTGGTTTAGAACAAAAGATGATGATAATTTCAAAAAGAAATTTTATTAGACATGTAAACAATTCTGTAATTCAGGCAGAGTTCATTGAAACTGAGCAAAAAAACTAATAGTGACACCATTAATAACTGTCAAACTAAAGGTAAATCAAAAACTACAAATAAATGGAGTTTATGATTTAGGTTCTAACAGGTTCATGTTCAGGTTTATACATATTTGGAGCAAGCCAATGTACTGGTATAGCAAACATGTTAAGAAAACAAAGACAACATAACCCATACGAAAATTTTGAAATAATATCCTTTATCAAGACCGGTGCAAACACTGAAGAAATTTTGAAAACGCCGTATTTATTTAATATTATTACTCTCAGAGAAAATAATTTTAAGCGTAGGACAACATGACAAAAATCCCATGAAAATTATATCGGACTTATGTGGTTTTCTCAAGGCTTCAAAAATAACATGTCCTATATTAATTCTTAGTGTTATAAAAAACGTATATCTTAATGAATGGAAACTAAATAACTTGATTAGAATAACATTTAAAAATTATTCTAACTGTCATTTTGTAAATCTTAGCAATATTTATGTAATAAACAAAATAAACATCTGTTATAAAATTAACTATACTATTGATCAGATATACTATGAAAATAAATTCTTATTCTATAGCTCTAGAAAGAATAATACAAAAATGATATTACAACGAACATTTGTAAAAATCCAGAATTAATACATACAATACTATTACTAATCAAAAACAACACACAAGTTATTATATTAAGCGGAAAAATCAATTTCATAATAAAAATTATAAAAAACTGAAAATCAAAATAACTTAGATCTAACTAAACCTAACTATTATAAAACATCTAACACTGACAATAAAATACAAAAATATATTAGACTATTTTAAACCAAAAGATCTTTTTCGTGATAAGCCAAAAGCAACAAATTAAGATTATACATCAAAACATTGCTAGCTTCCCTGCCAAAAGATGTCAACTTGAAATTGCACTTGCAGAGCTAAAATCACGTGATAAGGAACCTGATGTAATATGCCTAGCTGAAACTTTTATTGAAAAAGGAACAGAGTCAAACATTAATTTAAATAACTACACTTTAGCATCATATTATATATAGGTCAAAAAAAACAAAAAAGGGGGGGTGTTTGCATACTTATTAAAAAAAGTGCATTCTCTTATTATAATAATATTGTATCTTGTTCTGTAATTGATAATGATTTTGAATGTTGTGGCATAGAAATTTTTGACTTAAATCTGGTTATCATGTGCTTATACAGAACTCCAAATTCAGTGAGTAGTACATTTTTGCAAAAGTTTGATTCTTTTTTATATAACATAACCAAAAAATCAAATAAAAATCTAATAATTGCTGGTGACTTTAATATTCATTTACTAAAAATTAATAAGGACTCAAATGCACTGCGTGACATTTCAAGTTCTTACGAGTGAAATTAAATTAAAGAGAGATTTCCCTTGACAATAATATATATATTTAAAATAAATAAGGGTCGTGGGCAGAAGGCCGTACGGTCTGATCTAGCCTCTTGGTGTCTGAAGGGTATCTAAGGGGTTTTAATCCACGTGGAAACTTAGCTGAGGAGTCCGGTCTTTAGTCCAGGAGTCTAGCACGTGGCGAGAGAGCGAGATGGGGCTCCAACTTCTGGTAGCTTCTCCGTCACCGCTGCGTCCGATCGACGCCGATAGATCATCCAAAAAGTCCCAGTCCGATATCTATAAGCACTCAGAACTCCAGCTAGGTATAAATCCTTTTAATCGGTGCCTCGTATGCTGTAGTTGGCGGTGTTTGTGCCCGAAACCAAGTTCCCTGAAATATTCACGACATGTGGGTAGGAGTCCGGTCCCACAGCCAGTGGTATTTTAACCCCAAACGATCAAAAATCACGGGCTGTGTGGCCATTACAATATAAAAAAAAGATGATATACATAATAATTAAGGCATGGATACAAATATCCTAATATTTTAACAATGAAAGAATGTGAGATGAAACTACAAATGATAGCACGTGGTATGGCTAATCAAATAATTGACAACTAATTTACCAAGATGATAGTTTACATGAAAGAATAATGCGTTTTAATACAAGCATGATTTTCCAAATATTCACAACACAGATACTTAAAATACTCACCGTGGAACACGGGATTAAAATATAATTATTATAACGACTACATCTTGAGTATAGAAAATTTTATTCTAAAAGGAAATGTCATTCGAAGAAGTGCCATATATATACCCTTCCTTCCTCTTTTTTAAACTTTCGACAACTATAAACTAAAGCGTAAAGATACAAAATCCAGAAATCAAAATAATAAGATATTATATCAATAGTCCAATATATTATGTAATATAATATTACAAATTCACTGTATTTTCATTATTCTTCAAAATTAAATTAGTATTTTTTTAAGATTTAAGACGGAAAAATCGATTTACGAATCAAATATAAAAGCAAGGCTGACGCCGTTTTAGTAAGGACGTGCGCCGATAGATGGCGCTAAAGCCTCTGAATGAACAGAGAAAATGTAACTACGTTACATATCCCCCCCTGTTACCGAAGGATTTTGAGTGCTCTAAGGAAAAATCCTGAAATAACTATTAAGTTACATATAAAAAAAATTTAGGCTCTTGGAAAAATAAAATTCACCAAATTATCAAAATGAAGAATTAGGAAAATAAAAATTTAGAACTGGAAGATAGTGCTAGTCTAGTGTTTACACGCATAACACCGACAACCTTTTCACACCATACCACATTCACCTATATTCATACGTCATCATACATACAAATTGCACATCACATACATACTTCAACTTTTATATTGCATCTGGTCATAAACAGTGTGACTCGAGACGCCCTAACACACGAGTATTGTCCTCCGTAACAGAGGTAGAACAACACAAGTCGAAGCTAAAACGTTATTAGAGATAACGAACAGCAAAAAAACGCGAAACTACTAGCCTTCCAACAAAGTAACATACCACTTTCACAATATTGACTGCATAAAAAAGACCCCTTATTAAAAAAAAGAATCCAAAAAAAATATGCTAGGTGGATAGAGCGCAGCTAATCCAAAGTAGCATAATAGTTTTGGAAGCAAAAGAAATACCCTTTATAATAGAAAGAATCCAAATAATTATCCCGAGATGGATAAAGTACTGCCTAACTAAAGTATACACCTACACAACTCCTCAACAGTGAGAGCTGGTATAATATTACTAATCAAAACTCCATACTCCAATTCAGTCATTTTAAGCAAAACAAATTTTATTTTTCCAGACATTGAGAAATATTTCCAAAGTTAAGTAAGTTGCCAAAAGTAAAATTATTAAGAAGTTAAGTGACTAAGTAAATTCAAAATTTAAAAAAGAAATTAAGTTTTTCCAAAATAAATCAATTAATGAATTTATCAGAAGTTAAAATCAATTTTAAAAGTTAAGTTACCAAGTAAATTCAAGAAAAATATTCACAAGCCTAACGGTGAGTGAGAGAGTAAGAGAGTAAGACTGTGTTGAGAAAATACAAAAATAATCCGATGTATTCTCTAAAAAATACACAAAAAAAATATAATTTGTAATCAGTACTATATAACTAACTACAAAAACAAAAACTTCTACAGACTATATGGTACAGACCATATACAGTAAAATGAAAAAACAAACAGCATAAAGTTTATTAACAATTTTAAACTTCACACAACAACAATAAGGTTACTAGTTACTACTCTAAGTATATCCAACGCTCATAGTAAGTTAAGATTAAATTAGAGTTAAAGTTAAAGTGATAAGTTAGTAGCAAAATAATTTAGAATACGCATTTAAGGTTATATGTAAATATCTATGTTGAAGTAAAAAGTTTAATTAAAGTTTAATTAAAACAAGGTTAAGGCCAAAAAGATCACATAAGCATCATTGAAGATGATGCTGATGTGTGTGCATGCATAGTGTGGGTATGTGTAAAATAAATATGTATATTAAAATAAATAATTTTCAATATAAAACAAAATATTACTAATATCCTGCCATAAATGACAGGACAAAACAATAGAATAATAATAAATATATTTAATAACAAAGTATATATTTAATAGTTTATACAAATTTAATATTATGTCCACTGAGAAAAAAAACACAGGGTTACTTATGTATCACGGAACCCTAAAAAAAACAGTGGGTGTGTGCTGTAACGTTACCTGCCTCTTACACGTGTCCGTTACGTAACCTGAACCAATTCTACCCCGGGCCCAGACGGGTAAAAGTACTGAGAGAGTTGGATATAAAATACGGCACAAAAAAAAGCCAAATACTGGACACACAGACCCAGGAAGAGACACCAGATGCCAGACCAGACAAAACCACGTTTATGGGCGCCAATTGTTAACATTTTGATAAATACTTCTATACCAATGTAAGGCATCACCAGTAAAAAGATCAAAAGCGTGAGAAAGAATCTTTGAATCGCTAACGTTATGCTGTGTACAGTACTCATTCACTCTAGAAATAAACGCGCGGACACAAGACTTGCCATCAAATTTAAATTTTTGTAAATCAGCTAGATTATTTTTTTCACATTGAACTGTAATATTTAAAGGAGGCATAGGTGGTGCTACAGCAGGAGCTGGCATCACGGAACAACTACTAGACCCCTTAAGTTGATGTAATAAACCCAAATAATTTTGAAATTTTTGTAAGCAACTATTATATTGTACGGCAAACGGTTCTATATTATTAGTAGAAATTCTAATAATCCTATACTCAATGTGGTTTAAATTATTCTCAGCTCTAAGCAATGAGTTACCATCGGAGTGAGAATCTAATTGTAATTTTATTTTTGTTAGGGTTTCCTCGATCCCCGACAAATCATCTTTTATAGAAAGACAAGAGTCTAAAATATCCTCAGACGGGTAAAGCTCAGCTAATTTAACTATTCGCTTTCTTAACTCCACAACGGTGGAAGCTGGTGTTTCATTTCTAATCACGCGCGCTTTATTCAGACGCTGTTCGTTATCTTGTCGTATAACGTTATAGCTGTGTACATTATTATCTTCGACTTGTGTTGTTTTCCTCTTTATGCAAAACAATACTCGCATGTTAGGGCGTCTCGGATCATATTATTTGGTTCGGGATGCAATAATGAAAGTGGACAAAAGACAAAAAGGAAAATTTTCCAAAGGGAAAACATGAATTTAAAATCGAGACCCGACAAAGAACTAGGTGACCTATCTTATTATCTTTCACAATATTAATTTAAAATAATATACTCTCCTAGGAAGAATAATTTAGAGGCAGACTGTTTAAGTAGGAACCCAGTACTGAATTCTGGTGAAAACACAGATGAACAACTAAGAGTAGTTAATATGATAAAGATTGAAGATATTTTAAAAGATCAAGAAAGAAATACAAGAAAAAAATGATAAATTTATGAATAAACAAAACGTATACTTCAAAAAGGTTGGAAAACGAGATAAAATAATTTTATCAGAGTAACTAAGTTTAACGTTTTTGAAAAATATCCATGAAAATATGTGTCATATTGGAATCAACCAAATGCAGAAGACTTTTGGTAAATTTTATTATTTTAAATTTATCCAATAATATAAAGAAGATTTGCAGCAAATTGTGAATGTGCATAAAAAAAAAGTCAAGAGGATACGATAAATTTGGATACATTCTCATCTAGGACCAGCCACTGAACCTTTTGATATAATGTCTATTGACACAATAGGAGGATTTGGAGGTTCGAGATCATCAAAGAAATATCTACATTTATTAGATTTGCATTCATTCTTACATCAAAAACTCAAACCGCTAATTCTTTCATTAAACTATTATCGAATATAACGAAAACGGATGAAATTGGTATGATTTTCACTGATCAATATCCGGGAATTAATTCAAGTACTTTCAAAACATTTTTAAATGACAAAAATTTACCCGTGGTATTTACAGCAGTTATCTTTCCGTTCTCTAATGGCTTAAATGAACGTCTTAATCAAACATTGGTATATAAAATCAGGTGTAAAATTAATGAAAAAGGCAAGAAAAAGCATGGACAAATGTAGCTAAAGAGTGTCTTAGTAAATATAATGAGACCATTCACACAGTTACAGGATTTTCACCAAAATATCTTTTATATGGAACAAATGACGTAACAATTTTACCAAATGAAGTGAGGAGCAGCACATCAAAGGATGATTGGATAAAAGATAAGAAAATTGCTTTTGATAATATAATAAAATCTCATGATTATAACAAAAACCTATTTGATAGAAATCGGAAACAATGGAAATTAAAACATAAAACATTCGACATTTGGACATAAAAAATGAAGAAGATTTAGTTTATGTTGAAAATGGGAATAGATTAAATAGATCAAAATTAGATGAATTAAATATTGGACCATATCGAATAATCGAAAAAGTGTCTAATTCTATATATAGGATAGATACAGGTCATAGAAAAACTGAATCAAATCTCTTTCATGTTACTAAACTGATTCCTGTACCTGTATTCGACTTAGAGGGATCTTAAAAAAAAGAGGATTTTACTTAAGATAGAGGTGAGATTAAAAAAAAAAGAAAAATGGATTTTTTTTCCCATGAAGGGGGGAGATGTAAATAGTAAACTAAGTTTTATTTAAAGTAGTGTTATGTGCTAGATATTTAAATATTTTTAGAAGAAATTATTTTGAAGTATGATAGAGATTGTCAAATTTTATTAAAATGGAAAAATGTTAAAAGCAAAAAATATAAAGATGTACAAATTTTTTTAATTTAATACCATACTGGAGGAATAACAATAAACATAATGGTCGTTTCTCGTATTTACGGATTTTTTTATTTATTTTTATTTTATTAGTTTGATAATATATTATTTAATGTAGTTTTTAGTTTGTTTAAAAGTAATGTATTTGATATCGACTTATAATAAACTCGTATTTACAGAGAAACAAAATAGTTTATTTTTCCTCCAAGATATTATCTTATATACATACCTTTTATATTATATTTTACAATGTTATAATACAATGAAACATTAAAAATTAATCATCAGTACAATATTATACATAAATGTATATCTACTCGAAACAAAGTATTACAATCTAGTTTACAAAAGGAAAAAATCAGCATAACTTTTATTGACTCCTTTTGCCTTGGCAGTTAAACGATTGTCTACATCAAACGCAAACTTTTTGATTTCAAACCTACAAATTCTTTCATTATTTTTCTGTTGTTTTCATCTTTGAAAAACCTAATTTTTTCTTATTTATTTTAAGAATAACCATACCTATTATCAGATGGATAATCAGATGTATCAAAATATTTTGGAAGATCCTGTTTAATATCATCATAGAAATTTTGTGTGTATATTTGATATATTAAGCTATCAGTTTCTGTATATAACAATTTAATATTATTTTTAATTTTTTTTTTATATAATTGTAGTGGAAATCATACATTAAAGTTTTTGAAATATCTAAAATACAAAATCCTAAATAAATTGGTTTGTTGTGAAATATTTTGGATTTACGTAACTGGACAGCTACTAAATTTTCTGAAAAAATTGATTTACTATGAAATTCTGGTTTTGCTATTAAATCTTATGCACCTAGAACTTTACCATGATTATCCCAATGTGTTAATTTAACATTAACTCTTTTTTCTATTATTTATATTGTTTTGCCAAATACTGAATTATTCATAAGTTTATAAAAATCTTTTTTGAAATCTGATTTGGCAATAGTTCTTAATTTGGTATTTAAATCTATATACTTTTGCAACAATGGTAGCTGTCTAAACTTTAATATTCTATGAAAAGTTCATTGTCAATTTCAACCCCATTTTTATGCATTGTTTAAGATTCCTGTAATTTATTTTGTATTTAGTTTTATTATTAAGATTTGTAACCAATTTAATCTCTTTAGTATTACCTATACATATATTTTCAGGACATAACGGAAAGTCTGAATGTGAATCATGCAGTTCATCTGGATATTCTAAATCAACTTCTAAAATAAAACCGAATTCGCTATTATCTGGTACATCAAAGTTAGTTTCCGGATCTACCCACTTAAAATCTCCTACTGGAAGATACTGCGATATGGTCCAACCATAAAGATTAATCGCATCAAAGTAAGTTAAATAGGACTCTAAATTTTTATTACGTTCTTCCATAAATCTGTTATTTGCCTTCGCATAGCGGTTACTACATTGAGACATACCAGGAGGTATGTCTCAATGCACCTGCTCTCAATTTACACCTGCTCTGATAAATGCGATCATGTCAATGTCCATCAGTAATTCCAATTCGATTTTAGTATATTTCAACATATGCCATTATGCCATATCCCAACCCAACTTAAACCGGGGGCTGTATAGTAATGTGCTGTATCTAAATCATATGTTTTAATACACAGATTTCTAAAGTTTTCAAATATATCTGTTAATAGTAAAACATCTGTTTTTAAATACAGGTTCGAGTAATCCGACATATTGTAACATTTAAAATGGCACCATCCATCTTCGGCGTGGGTGTAATCTTCAGTAGAAACATTTGAATCGGTTAATGAACTATAAAATTGATCTTTGCTATAGGGAGTGATGTCAACTTTAAGCTATCGTAGGATACTCATATGGATAAATATCCTTTCGCCTAGTCGTTTAAAATCTTGATCACAGGGAAAGTTTCTTTTTAACGTATTAAATTGATCGTCATGTAAATTTTTTGCTAATTGATCAAGATGGTAAAAATTTTAAAGAGTCCACAAAACATAGACTTATTTGTTGATTATTTACAGATATTTTTTTTGAAAATGAAATGATCTCTCCTTATTCTGTGGAATAATTTCAATGGTCCCTTCAATAAAATTTAATGCGAGGACAATGAAATGTGCATCATAATGACTAAGATTGTGTAAAAATATTGGTATGTGACGTGGTGTACGAAATTTTTTTTTGCAATTTTCATGAGCAACACCTCTGAAACTACCAGTATGCCAATCGAAATCATGGCTCCATTCGCCATTTACGTCATTTTCGTCATGTTGAAATGGTTAACTTCACACAATTTTTTTCTTTTCTAGCACGGCACGTTAGTTATTTTCTGACAAAACTGGATACGATTATGTATTACGGCCGACGCGAAGCGTACGGCCTTTATAATATATTATGTTCACTTCAGCGGGGTGCGGACGGGGAAGGTTTAAATGGAATGGTTATCAGATTTACAATACGGATACCCTCAACTATATTTATAAAATTTTGGAACTGTCCATCTCCCCCCCTTTGAAGGGACCCCTTCAAGAACTATAACGGTATTAAGCAATACTGCTTACCGATATCAACTACGAGTGCACGTACAATCAATGTGCTATAAAATAAATAAATTAAATTTACAATTTACAACTAATACCCTAACCTAAGCTCTAGAGTCTAAATACTATACGCTGTCAACACTTTCGACTGATTATTTAAGCTAAAATTAAAATAAAAAATTAAACATTTAGATAACTCTATTGAGTTGGCAGAGGGCAAAGTCGTATAATCGGGCGTTTATAAGTACCGCCTGTGAGTTTTACCTCCGCGACCCGAGTAACACCATCCTTACCCGGATAGACATTAGTGACAATCCCCAAAGGCCATTGTAACGGCGGAGCGTTATCCATGTTTAGTATAACTATTGTACCAATCGTTACAAGATTAGATATAGTATTCCATTATTCGCGCTGTTGCAAATTATGTAAATACGCCGATTTAAATCTTTTCCAGTACGATTAGACTAGTGCGTTCATTAATGAAAACCAGGACAACAAATTAGTGCATTCTTTGGATACATCCGCCGCTGGTAAACATTCTAGCGGAGAGTTAAATAGAAAATGGGCCGGCGTTAGAGACAAGGGCTCGGACGGGTCAGAGCTAAGAACGTACAAAGGGCGACTGTTTAATACCGCCTCAATTAGTGCGAGGAGAGTAAAGTAGACCACGTAATACGGTGTTTAGCGAGCTCATTACTAAAGGTCTGATAATGATCATCAGGTGTTAAAAACTCGTGTAGTTCTTTAAAATACGCTTTCGATGAAACAAATTTTGTTCCGTTATCAGAATACAAATACGCACATGGGCCGCGACGAGATATAAATCTTTTGAACGCGTCTAGGAAGTTAGCATATGTTAGATTCGAAATCAATTCGATATGCACCGCCTTTGTAACTAAACACACAAATAGGCAAATATATGTTTTCACACTCCGAATTCCACGCTCGCGATACGGCGTCACGTATAACGACCCTGCGCAATCGACACCCGTATGCAGAAACGGCTTACTTTGTTCTAAACGGCATTTAGGTAAGTCCGCCATAAGCGGAAAGGTTGGCTTAGGATTCACTTTAAAACAACTATTGCATTTTTGCGTAAGTTGCCGGACTACTCGTCGAGCGGAAATTATCCAGTATTAAGTTTTTAAAATGCTTATTAATAAATGCTAATTAATTTCCTGTATGAAAGTTCTCGCGGTAATAATGATAAATTTGACACCTATGTTGCTAACATAGGTGTCAAACCTATGTGGCGAGGCGACCAACCAACACAGCGCGACCTCAGAGTCCGAAAACAAAAACACATTATTTATTTTGAATCGTTTTGAAAATGTGTTATGAACTTCCTTCAGAAAACGGGAAAGTAATAATATTCCGTTTAATTCTAAACGAGCGAGCGTAATTTTTGGTTTAGCGGAGGCGACTCGCGATTTCGAACATAATAATGTAACGATCGGCGCCTCGTTATTATTTACGACGTGTAGGTATATCACACATCCGTACGCGGCTTCACTAGCGTCGGAGAACCGTACAATCGTTACCTCTGAGTTAATTTCCACTCCCAAATGACGAGGGAATGAAATGGGAGAAATTTGAGGTAATTCTTTTAAATATTGTTGCCAAAGATTTACAATACGATGCGGCGGCCTATCGTCCCAGTCGATATTGAGAAGCCACAGCTCTTTAGTAATAAATTTAGCGTATTAAATAACAGGCCCTACTAACCCTAGTACATCGTATGAGCGCGCGGTAGTAGAAAGAGTTACTCGCTTACTACAAGTCGACGGCGGGTTAGAAATATCAAACACAAAGGTGTCTTGTGTCGGTAGCCAACGCAAGCCTAACACCTTGAATACACTGTCGTTATCAAAGGATACCGTTCCAGGCTGGCAATGAGGCTCGGGGATGTGATCGAGCAGTTCGGGCGAATAAGAAGCCCATTTGAGTAATTCGAACCCGCAACGCCCGCCTTAAGCAGGGCTATAAGATCCTTGGCTGTCTTAGCTGCCTCTTCTACCTTTGGCCATCTGTGCCGCTCGTCAGCCACGAGTTGACGTAATGTACGTAGTGCTAGAAATGACGAACTTCTAAGTCCGAACGTAACTCGATTAAAATTATAGACCTCAAGCGGATCACTGTTCGCGAAGCGATATAGTATGCGTTAATATTTACAATGAGTAGGATTTGTATGAATAGATAAATACATTTTTGTTACGGGCAATTGGCCCACCACACTTACCGACCACTGCAACTCCTGTATAGCCATCCTGGCTACACAGGAGTTGCAGTGGTCGGTCGACAGTGGTAACCAACCGCAAAAAACCCTTTGATATGATCTCAGGGGTGCCCGGGGGACATGCTAAATCTGTCTTGGAACCCGCAACGAAATTAATCAGAAGATTGTAGGAGGAGTAGGAAGTATTCCAGTTTCCCTCCCCAAGCAAAGCGGGAGACAGCAAAAATTGTGATGACAAAAAGTCAGAATTAAAGGGGAAGCACCACGGGAATAACATGTTTTTTTTTCTTTTTTTTTTATGACTACAAGACAGAATGTAATTAAATGTTTTAATTTATAATATGACAGCATTTGCTATGGCGCACCGGCTTGGGCAGATAGGGCTACAATAGGAGCGGCCCGTCGTAAACTTTTGCAAAGCCAACGTCTCGCCTTAATATTTTTATGTAAGGCATACCGTACCGTAAGTACTGAAGCACTCCCAGTCTTAGCCGGAGATTAGACTTAGCCTACCAGTAGATTTAGAGATACAGCGTCGTGCAGCGCTATATTATAAAAATAAAAAAATGAATAACCCTGAGTTTTTAAGCGCGAAAGAGAGTAATAAGATAACTAGATTATTCGAGCCATTAGATATTTCTATACAGAACCTAATTTCTGAGTGGAAGAAACGGCGGGACAACATTATCAAAGGGCGTCACCTATATAATTTCTTCCCTTCGGTACGCGATCGACTCTCGAAGCAATGGATAGAAATAGACCACTACGTCGCACAATTAGGACAGACCGAAGGTAGTCCTTATGAACAAACTGCTCATCACATACTCTGGGAGTGTGATCTCTGGTATGACGAAAGAATCGAAATGTTGAACAGCGTCCATTGTGTTTCTAGGGTTGTATACTATGAAGATCTCGTGGGCTGCGCGAAGAACTTCCGAGCTTTCAAACGTTTTTGTCATAAATACTATTGGAAACAATGCAACACTTTTTTGTCATTATAAATGCATTGTAATCAATTTTCAGATCAATACATTTGCTTTACTTTAGAAAAAAACGCAATACGAAACACACGGACATTTAATAGTTATATTTCAAATATTATTTTAGACTGTAAATTATTACAACCGGTATATAAAATGTCATTAAGTGACAAACCGTGTTACATGCACGATCTTTAAAAGACTTTAAAAAAAAAATCCTTTTATTAAAACAATACAATACTAGTTTTTACTTTACATAGACTTAACTTATTGTCTATCTTAAATAATAAGGAGATACGATCCCTAGTAAGGAGTCAAGACTATTGTGTTATAGTGACTACTGCTTTATCACGACTACTGCGACGTTTCTAGGCGGACAGGGTGTATTTATTAAAAAGGTATGGTTACTTGTGAGGGTGTTGTAAGTACAGTGGCATCGTATGTGTGCGCAACTAGATAACAAGGAATACTATGGGACATTGTATAAGTTTTTGGAATCCATTAAATATCTAATCAATGTCCCTTGTTATAAACAATGAGATCCTTGTTATATTCTTGGAGGAATAGATATGTAAATATAATTATTATTAATTATTATTTATCTTATGCAATAAAAAAGTTAAGGGAAGTATACATCTTTTACACCCCCCTTCTTCTCTTCTCTTCTTAAATTGGAAATTATACTCAAAAAGGACCTGAGTATTTTCCAACAACAATTACTTTAAAGGCAAGTATATGGAAACTCGAAAAGTAAGTAAAATTTTCAATTATTTATAAAAAAAAATAGGGATTTCGTGGTTCCTTTACATGAGGTATTAAATTTTTTTTTTATTAAAAGAAAAATAATATAAACTATGAGTACACAATTAAAATTTAAAATTTACATAATCAATTATTTGTCTTTAAGAAGAAATAATTAAATAACAAATATGTAAAAGAAATTACTATTATTCAGAATAATTGATTATATATATATATATATATATATATATATATATATATATATATATATATATATATATATATATATATATATATATATATATATATATATATATATATATATATATATATATATATATATATATATATATTCTTAAAAATAATAGTTAAATGAGTTAATATATCAAAGTTTTAATTAAATCTAGTATTACATAACATAAAAATAAACATTTTAGTTTGTAATATTATTCCTTATTTACTAAGTAAAACAGAACAACTTAATTTTGTGCAAATATTGAACATTTAATCATCTGATTAAATATAAATTAAATAAAATAAAAGAAAAATTATTAGTAATCGTTTCCAACTAAATTTAAGAAATTAAAATGATTTCATTTTTAAAGCGTGACACTATTGTTTACAGGTTTTCAGGGATTCTATGAGTGACAGTAGAATAATGGGGTTCACAGGGAGCTTCCCTGCTTTCCTGGTGTTGCTGCATCTCGATGTCTTCACTGCGATGACGTCGTCTACCAGGACATCTCAAGGAGTGACAAAATCCAGGTACAAATTCATCTTGGGCAGCAGCAGCGATATATTACGTAGCCAATTACACAAACGGCAATTCTATATAATAATATAGAGTTTTGTTGCAACTCGGTTTTGTAAGACACTCGGTTTAATTCTTGTTTTATATCCGTCATTTGCTGGGCTTCCACTTTGAGGTCGTCTAATTTTGCATGGTTGTAGTTTACTGGTTTTATTTCGACTGCAGGTAATTTATTCACAAGAGGATGCTTGTACAATTCTTCTATTATATCTATTTTTATTTCAGGTAATTGCGTTTTTACTACGCCTTCGCCGTGGAGTTTGGTGCTTTGCAGAGTAGCGGTGCAAGGTGCCGGTATCCTCACCTTAAATGAATACCCATTATTTACAACCATTTAAGGTGAGGTACCGGCACCTTGGAAGTTGATTGTAGTAAAGTTCGATCGACATCCCTCGACAATATTGATAGGGTTTGTGAATAGTAATAACCATTTGTTTTTCGCTAGCCGATGTATAATTTTAAAGTTTTCTTTTGTTGACATGATATTACATAATTCGCTGTATTTTGATTTATTTTGATGTAAAATACTAGTTTCGCAAATTGGATCAGCATTTTCATCTTGAATGATTAGTGATTTGCAAACGTATTTATTCTCGTCGTAATGTTTGCACGTCGATAGTTCATCTAGGGTTACATAGAACCTTCTATCTCTGGTTAAGCCTACATACTTGCTCTGAACTAATAGGGTGTGATATAAGGAGGATTGGTTATCTTTTTTGGGGAGGGATAGTACTTGGTAACCCACAAAACAATCCTCGTCTACAAGAGGTATTTCTAGAATTGAAACTAAAGTTAAATCTTCTAAATACGCGTTAAGATTACTGATTTTAATTAAATTATGAATATTGCTAAAACTTGGTATTTCTATAAATTTACCAGAATCTGGACTTTTATTTAATTCCTTTACTAAATTACTGTAATTTATTATATTTGCAGGTAATGTTCCAGACAAAGCGGATTCGATGGCGTTCATCAGTTCATCAACTTTAGAATTAATTAACATTAAATTATCTATGACAAATTCATATAATTCGAAAATTGTTTCATGTTGTTTTATTTCCTGGATTTTTATTCCTATTTTCCTGTACGTATTTATGTATTTTAAGCATATTAAAATTTATTACGCGTTCATTATATAATATTGAGTTAATAGTTTTATTAGAAGCGATAACGGACGTTGTTACTTGTATTTGTTTAGTGACGAGATTTTTAACAGTTTCGCCATTTTTCTCGACGTTTCTGATTACGTCATTTATTCTTCTTCTGTCGTCGTTATCCATGGTACCAAAAAGTATTCTAAGTACTGACCCTAAGGGATTTATAAGACCTCTTTTAGCTTTTTGTTGCTTCTCGGTATTTTTTGTTGGCAGGCAATTAATTTTTGATTCGATATCTTTAGATAAGTTTCTAACTAAAGCTTGCAAATGTAAAGTTTCGTTACTTTTTTTCGCGGCTCTTTCAAAGTTTTGGAATTCTAATATAATTGGTTTAAGTCTTTCGAAGGCTGAGATTACTCCATTATAATTTCTGTATGTGATTAATTTCCATGCATTATTCGAGTTATATAAGTCTCCTATAGGATTTAAGAACAATCCTGGGCTTACTTCCAGCTTCGTTACGTTCCCATGGACGAAGTAGAGGGTTGCACATCTGGAATATAACGACGAAAATAAGATCGAATATTATCTATTGATACGGTTAAAAGTTTATTACGGTCGATTAATAAAGTCGCGGTTCTAGAAGTTAATTTGGTTATTTTAAATGGTCCGGTCCATCTTATTCTAGTACCCGTTTTCTTTTTATCATTGTATAAAATTATATCGTTAACTTTGTATGTGTGTGTTTTTTGCTTGCTATTCACTCTAGCTAAACTACGTTCTTTACTTTTAATATTGGTTTCAATCGCTAATTTATATAATTTGTTTAGTTTAGTAGTTAATGTTTTATAATAAAAATCTGTCGTTTTGTCCGTGTTCACCTTTCTTAGATGGTCGCGAGTTTCACCGTACATTAGTTCGAACGGCGTAAATCCAGTAGAAGAATGTCGCGAATTATTATAAGTCATAGATATACTGAGAGCTAATTCCCATGATATATTTTGTATGTCGCCTACATGACATCTCATGGTGTCTTTTATTGTTGCGTGGACGCGTTCAACTCCTCCGTTTGATTGGGGAAATTGTGTAAGCACTGTTTTTTCGATATGTAATATATTGCATATTTTTTTCATGGCTTTAGAAATGAATTCCGCTCCTAAGTCTGAATGAACTCGTAGCGGTATTCCGAAGTGTTGACAATAATATAATAAAAGTTTAGAGACTTCAGTTGTTGATTTCTCTTTAAAAATGTATGCTGCGAGGAACTTCGTGAGTTCGTCTATAATAGTTAATACATAAGTTTTGCGACTACGCTCGCCTATTTCGATTATATCGATATTGATTCGCTCTAATGGTTTTGTAGCGCTAGAGGTTATTATAAATGGCTGTGCCCAATTCCTACGGTCTATTTTATTTTTCTGACAAATATCGCATGTGTTAATATATTCTTTGACTTCTTTATTTAAATTCGGCCATTCGTATCTCAGTTTTATTCGACTAATGGTTTCATCAATACCCTTGTGGGCTGTGTGATTTGATTTGTTAGTTCGCAAATATTAAATACGAATTTCTTATCATGGAAGATGTAAGACAGTAATTGTTTCGCTAGGTCTACGTCGAACTCGCGTTCGTAGCGCGTCGTAGCGGGAATGTTTATATAAAGGTTATTGTTCTCTAAGTCTTAGTCTATCAATTGAAATTTTAAATTTATTTAAGTTGTATAAAAATTTAATATATCTTCGCAATCTGTGTGGTTATTTCTGTTATAACAGAAATAAAAAGTTCTGTCTTTTGTGTAAGGATCAGTAAAAATTTCGACTTTATTTAATTCGGGTTTAAGGTCATTTAAGGACGATCCGAAATATGTAGAAAGTAACTTAAAGGTTTCATCTTGTTCATTTAAATTACACGGTAAAAATAATATAATATGTTTATGTTCATTATAAAAAATAGATTTTGTGAGCTCGTTGATGTCTATTGGTTCGATAGACCCTGCTCGTAGCTGTTGACGAAAGTTCTCCATGACATCACTATCGTCGATAAGGTTTATACATGGTCGAGATAAAGCGTCCGCGTTTTGATTTGTTTTACCGGGTTTATAAACTATTTTATATTCGTATTGTTCTAATTCTAATCGCCATCTTATTAATCGTGAGCCTGGGTCTTTTACTGAAAAGAGCCAAGTCAACGGTTGATAATCGGTAACTATAGTAAATTTTCTACCAAATAGGTATGGTCTAAAATGTTTTATTGACCATTTAATAGCCAAAAGTTCTCTTTCAATGGTAGAATAGCGTTGCTCTGTATCGCTCAAGGTCCTAGAGGCGTACGCGACAGGTTTATCTTCGCCTAATTTACCTTGTGAAAGGATACTACCTATAGCATATTGAGATGCGTCAGTTGTTAATATAAATTCTTTATTAAAATCAGGATATTGTAGTATAGGAGCTGACGTTAATAATGTTTTACAGGTTTCCATTGCTTTATCGCATTCAGGAGTCCATATAAATTTTTCATTTTTCTTTAAAGTTTAGTTAAAGTTTTAGTGATATTTGAAAAGTTTGGTATAAAACGTCTGTAATAACCTGCTAAGCCTAAAAATACTTTAATTGACTTAGTATTTTTTGGTTGAGGAAATATTTTGACGGCTTTAATTTTATCAGGATTTGGCTTTATGCCTTCGTCTGATATTATGTGGCCAAGTTAAGTAGCTTATGCTACTTTCTTTCTGAGGAATGTACACTTATCCGGTTGTAATTTTAAATTGTATTCGCGTAATTTTTTCAATACGTTTCTTAACTTTAAATCATGTTCTTCTAAGGAGGATGCGTAAATTATTATGTCATCTAAATAGACAAGACAGTGATCGCCACTGAGACCACTAAGTATATTATCCATGACTCTTTGAAATGTGGTAGGCGCATTTTTCAAACCGAAGGGCATCCGAGTGAACTCAAAATGACCTTCTTCTGTTGAAAAAGCTGTTTTCTCAGTGTCTTCCGGGTCGATTTCAATCTGATGGAACCCGCTCGCTAAATCGAGTGTTGAAAAATATTTGCTTTTCCCTAATTTATCTAGAATGTCTACTATGTTAGGTATAGGGTATTTATCACTTTTAGTAACTTCGTTGAGCTTACGGTAATCGATAACCATGCGCCACTTTATCTTACCGCTGGAGTCGGCTTTTTTGGGGACTATCCAAATCGGTGAATTATACGGGCTATGGCTAGGTCAAATTATTTTTTGTGCTAATAAATTTTTTATTTGAGTTTTGACTTCCTCTTTGTGTACCTGAGGATACCGATAATTTTTCGTATACACTGGCGGTGAATCTCCTGTGTTTATGTTATGTTTTACTACACTGGAAAATGTAAATTTATCACCATCGAGGTAAAATAATATGTCCTTAAAATCTTTACAAATTTGCAAAATGTTTTCGCGTTCTTCTTTATTCATATGTGCCGTACAAATTAATTCTTTAATTTTTTGATCGCGATTTATACTAGTATTTTGTTTTGTAGTAAATAAAAGTTCTCTTATCTCAACGTTTGAACCGTTCATTTCGGGTATCTTTATCTCAATATCCTTGAATGAAGTATGCATGTATACTTCATAATGCATGTTGTAAAGCCGATATAGTTCTCGACTTTAATCAGTGACTCTGGAATTAATAATTTACTGGAGTGTAAAGAGCATTTTTCTATGATTACGTCTCCGTTTTCAATGTTAGTTATTTTAACTGGAATTTTTTGTTCGGTGCGGGCTTTAATTAAGACAAAATTTTCGCGTGTAACTTGAGTCTTATCTGGTAAAGATAATTTAATTTTTGTTATCGTGCGTGTTTATCGACGCTTTGAATCTTTTTAAGAAATCAATGCCCATTATTCCGTCGTATGGAATATCTATTTGAACAACGTAAAATTTATGCGAAAGATTATTTGTTATAGGCAACTCTACGTATTCTGAGATTTCTAATTTTTGTTCGCATATTCCCTTTATTTGAATTTTTTCCTTAAATGTTTTTAAGTTTTTAATTTGCGATGTTATTTTAGGAGAAATAGTACTGACGGCGGCGCCAGTGTCGACTAAAAATTTCATTGAGACATCGCCTACAAAATGTTTTATAAATAATAATTTATTTAATTTTTCGCCTACAATATTATTTATGGCATATTTATTTTTATTTAAATTTCGAGCAGATTCATGAGGACTTCGGCCTCGTCTTCGGAGGACGGCTGCTCGGTCGTGTCCTCCGGCTCCTCGTTTAAAGAATTTATTATTTTTTTATCGTTAAAATTATTTTTAGATTTATTACTGTTGCTGGGGCCCGGATGCAATTTTCTACAGAAGTCGATTGTATGCCCCTGCATTTTGCAATGCGTACAAAATCTGTCACTTTTATTCGATATTCTATTATTATCGTTCGATTTATTATTTTGGACTTAACTCGAAGATTTTTGGACTGAATTACGATAGTTAGATGTTTGTCTATTCGTATTATACGTCTCAGAATTCCTACGTATTTTATTGTTTTTATTGTAGAATTCGAGGGCTCGTTCCTCTTCTAGCGCAAATTTGAAAGCTTCGTGGGTCGTAGTAGGCCTACGGGATCTTGTGACATTATAAAAATGCGGATCTAACCCGACTAAGAAGTGATTCATTAGAAGCTTATCATATTCATTACATAAAATATCAGATTTGTCATTAATAATTTCTGTTTGATAAAAGCTCATTCTTTAAATTTTCGTAATATTCGACGAAACGCGCAACGGATCCTCTTTGCTTTGCGTGCTGAGATTCCAATAAGATTACACTAAGGGTTCGACATTTATTAAAATGCGCATCTAATTCGTCTAAAAATTGATTTAGGTCAGAGAAATTGCGTCTGTTAGCAAAACTAGCTGCTTTACCTTCTAATTGCGATATAGCTGCTGGCAATAATAATAATTTTTGTACACTGTTCGCCCAATTTTGTGCTTGGCGACAGTTTCTTATAAAAATGTTTAAATTATTTGTATTTTCGCTAAATTTTGGTATAAGACTAAATAATTGATTTGTAGGTACCAAGGGATCTAGCATGATGTCCAGAGCCTTTTGATGATGGCTTGCAGAGTCGTGGGCACCTGGTTTGGGATCGGTCGACATATTTTTAATAGTCTTGGATCGTAGCAAAATTTTATTTATAAAATGGATACAAGGACGGTAAAAGAGAGCGAGGGAGATCCACACCCTAAAAGCACGAGAAAATATGAAAGACTTCCAGTGTCAATATCGACGTCTTCATTTGCCCCTCGTTGTATGCTGCAACGTTCGGATGGCTCATCGGCTGGGCGGCTGCTGCTCCTGCGGCTCACGCGGCGACGATGATTCTCTGAGAGTTTTATCGGAGAATTTTTCGCGACGCGGGTGGGCGCAAGGGATCTTTCTGAAGCGATTCAAAATGTCCTTTTTTGCAACTTTGCGTATCCTGACGACTGCGCCAAAATGTTACATGCACGATCTTTAAAAGACTTTAAAAAAAAATCCTTTTATTAAAACAATACAATACTAGTTTTTACTTTACATAGACTTAACTTATTGTCTATCTTAAATAATAAGGAGACACGATCCCTAGTAAGGAGTCAAGACTATTGTGTTATAGTGACTACTGTTTTATCACGACTACTGCTTTATCACGACTACTGCGACGTTTCTAGGCGGACAGGGTGTATTTATTAAAAAGGTATGGTTACTTGTGAGGGTGTTGTAAGTACAGTGGCATCGTATGTGTGCGCAACTAGATAACAAGGAATACTATGGGACATTGTATAAGTTTTTGAAATCCATTAAATATCTAATCAATGTCCCTTGTTATAAACAACGAGATCCTTGTTATATTCTTGGAGGAATAAATAAGTAAACATAATTCTTATTAATTATTATTTATCTTATGCAATAAAAAAGTTAAGGGAAGTATACATCTTTTACAACCGGTGTCCGTTTTAGCGCTGCCGTCTAGGGCGTACCTTAGTGGTGACCTTGTCGTTGCGAACAATAGGATGATGAGCTAGAAAAAACCCCTGAGATAAGTCCTCGTCGGGTGCGACACGAGACAAAATACCGGAAGTCAGATATTCCCGAATTATGTCGTCGTATTTTATTTTAAGTTCGGGGTCTCTTGCGAACCTTTTTTCTAAAAGGAAAAAGCGATTTTTAGCGGTTATATAAGAATTGCCTAAACTTGTAGGGCTTTCTTTAAAGGGGAGATCGACCGAGTAACTGTCGTCGTCGCGACGAACAGTAGTAGAAGCGTAAATATCTTCGCACATTTGATCCTCGGGATTTAAAAACATACGCGAGGGCAATTCCTCGGTCTCAAAAAATTTTTCGACAACCTTGTGTAGTGGTTCCGTAGAAAAGGCACACAGTGTGCGTGCCGCGGGATTTAGTGAGACCACGGGTGCGGTTCCCATTAATATGTAACCTAAAGCAGTTTCGACAGCGCACGGCATATCGGACTTGGAACATTTAATCTTATTAAATAATAAAATATCGCAATAAATATATACGCCTAAATGCATATTATCTATAAGTCCCGGCTGTGCGAACTCGTCATCTGCCAATTGCAGGTATCTAATATGACTCATAGCGGCCCGCTCAATTTTCGAGTCGGGCAGCTGTGACGTAATGTGTTCCACTACCAGAGGCTGTGCGACATATTGACGACTATCGTTATTAAACCTGGATGTAAACTTGAGTTCAGTCGTTCCTAATATTTTTTGTGTAATACCTCTATACCTTGTACCTCTAAATAGCGAGCTTGTTTACCAACTGACAACGACAAACGTTTGCAGCATTCAGCCGTGATACAGTCGCTCTGAGACCCAGGATCAATTAAACATCTCAAATGATGCACACGATTAAATTTATCGATAAACTTTATCTTGGCGGTGGCTAGTAACGCGGTGATATTATAACCGCAATTCTTGTCACATGCTAAGTTACATAATGACTTAGATTGACTAGACGCACCGCCTTCAGAGACGATATTAGCGCGATCAGAGTTATCACCCGATGCAATAACCCTTTCAATAGAAACATGGGCACCGGTTATATCCATGTTAAAATGTAAAACCGAGTGATGCTTTGAAGCGCAATATTTACACGTATTTTTGGATGTACAAAATAATGTTTTATGTTTGACACCTAAGCAATTGTTGAAAAATAAATTCTGTTTAATGAAGTTAAATCTTTCACGCGGGGTTAGTTTCAGAAACGCCGGACACGAGTATAAGTGTTCATATGCCTTATTATTACAAAGTAAACATTCATTGGCGTTTTGCGAGACCGCCGCCGGAGCGCGCGGCGCGCTCTGTGCCTTTTTACCTACGAAAGATTTAGTCAAAACTCGTGGCGTAGCTGTAGGTATGTTTACACGCGTCAGCTGTTCAGATTCAACGTTAGGTTATTGTATCGTTGCATTGTTATTTTATTATTTTCCTATTTTATTAAATGGAATTGAAATTACTTTACTATTTTCCCTCACAAATTCGATTAGATTTTCATAAGTCGGAATTTCTGAATCCAGCCTTTGAAGTGCCAAGTTACTCCAGTAACATAAAGTCTGTTAGATCGTCGAGTTGTAGGTGCCTAAGCGCTACGGACGAATTAAAATTATTAATAAAAGCTTCAAGGCCGTTAGAACTCGTGCACGACAACGGCTTAAAACGTAGCAATTGATTTAGGTATGAACTAGCGAGCGAACGTTTATCATCATATTTTTGAATTAAAGCTTTCCAAATAATCGGATAATTTTGTGCGGTCGGCGCCAAACCTACACATACGGAGGCAGCTTGGCCAGATAATTTACCTACTAAATAATACACACGTTCACTATCCGTAAGCTATTCGTTATCGTGAATTATAGTTTTAAATTGTTGATAGAAAAGAGGCCAGTTTTTGATGTCACCATTGAAAGACATAAGGTCTATTGGCGGCAAATGAGGTCTAGGACGAGTCGAAGATGCAGCCGAAGGCCCGTTTAAAGGGGCTTTGATTTGGTATCCAATAAAGCCTGTCTAATATAGCAGTACATGTCTTCAAATTCGGTCCAGGAATCGTAGTCGATACTGGCATTCGGGTCTATCTGCATTTGCAATAAATTAAATGCTTCAAGAACATTTTGGTAATCGGACCTAATTGTTTCTATATTTAATGCACTTGTAGGAAAAGCAAGGTTAGACCTTGCGAATCTATCTCTGCCTTATGCGCAAGATTTAGAATATTTTCCATGCGTTTGTATAACACATCACGTTTGATTGAATACAAAGTGAGTTGATTTTTATTAGTATCATGATAATCTTCCGTTTCGGCCGATTGACAACCCTTTCTTTTACCTGGTTTCCCCATTTTATAAGTGAATTAAAAATTTGTGTAGTAAAGTGTTAGTGAAATAAAAATATAAGTGAAAAAAAAAAAACTAAAATGCTAATTTAACGTTAAATCGCGGTAGTAAACCTAACCGGCGGTAAACCTGCATGCGGTTTAAAAAGCGGTTATAAGTTTTATAATAATGTAGGTAGATACCTTAATTTTATGCGGCGGTTAGGTTTTAAAATAATATATATGTCGAATCGAGATGTGTGGTGCCATCTGTTGTCGGCGATTTACACCATATTACCATTATTCCGTAAACCTCTATTTTAGTTTATTCACAATCCCGCTAAGAGTTGGCGCCGTATGTCATTGTAAAGCGCCAAAGGGAATATAGCAAACTTTCTTTTATTAGTTATGCCATGTTGGCAAGCTTGTTCAATGTAGCGAATTAGATTTGAAAGATTTGTTATGTTATGTTGGTAGACAGTGTTAAGTCTTTTGTGATTGGCGGAACGCAAGCAGAAGCTTGTGCGTTATTAGTTTTGATATGTTGGCAAACCTGTTCACTTTAGCAAATCAGATTTGAAAGATTTTGTTAAGTTAACTTAAGTTATGTTGGTACAAAGTGTTAAGTTTGTTATGATTGGTGGAACGCGAGCAAAAGCTTGGACATGGTTCTTGGAATTGGCGGGGTTTTCGGGCTATATTTAGAGGAAGTTAACAAATTGGGACAGATTCGATTCGAGGAATTTGGAAAAGATAGCCACCGCCAAGAAACTTGTCTGTTCCCGCCATTATTACAAGTGTTAGTAAATTAATGATAGTTTGTGCATTTAAAACTCGATATAACTAAACTTTGTAATTGATCAGACTATAAGTAACGAACTAAAAGACAGATAAGTCAATAAAAGTGTTTGATGCAAATATAGACCGCACGTTGAACGAGACTTTTTATTACATCTGTGTGAATCACATCCAAACATGTCCGATACCCAAGATCGCCCGAATGTTCCCGCTCTGGCCTCCCCTGATCCGACATATATATAGAATACTAATAATAATATATAATAATAAAAATTAATACACGTACATAAATATAATATAAAAAGGAACGATCTGCAACACCAGAGGAGTCCCAGATGCATTTCCTCCTTTGGGAGTCTGGAAACCTCACTCACTCGGCGAAACACAGTGCAAGCACTATTTCACACCGGTATTCTGTGAGGCCGTGGTCTTTCACCGGATGAGCCACCCACACGTGCCGAAGCTTGGCTCTCCCAATTAATTAAATGTTAATGTGGTAAATATAATAATAAATTACGTAAATGCGGTTAACAAAATATTTAAATTAGGGGTTGCGGAATATTTTATATTACGATAAACTAATAAATAACTCTTAATTGCGACGCAGGATAATATATGTATATAATAAATGTTACTACTTAAATATATTGTGTGAAATAATTACCTAGCGTGAAAAACTTGGTTCATCGGATCACTGCCTTGTTAGGAGTTCTGTGCCACTTACGACGGTGTTACGACAGCGTGCTGTTAAATACCATCGTGTGTGGCACTACAAGTCAGCAGACTGGGATGGGATGCGGTCGTTTTTTGCATCCTATCCTTGGGGGAACGTGTGCTTCTCGCCGGATGATCCCGACAACACTGCCAACTCTGTTGCCGATGTGGTGATGCAAGGGATGGAACTTTTCATTCCGTCCTCTGTAGTGCCAACTGGCGGCAGATTTCGTCCCTGGTTTGGTTCATCCCCCAAAAAAGCTTCTCGCCGGAAGCAGGAGGCTTACCAATCCTGGGCCAATGCAGTGTCTGCTCGGGATTTAAATACCAGCACATATAAAAAGGAGTACTACCTTGCCTCTATGTCCCTCAAGAAAGAGATCACTCGGGCAAAGAAACAGCACGTCAATAGAATTGGTAAGAGACTTGAGCGCCTCCCCTCGGGAACCCGTGCATTCTGGTCTCTGGCCAAAGCTACTGAAGGAAATTTCTGCAAGTCAACCCTACCATCCCTACACGTAAGAAATGGATCGTTGGCCCAGGACGCAAAGGACAAAGCCGATCTTCTGGGCAAGCTCTTTGCGTCAAACTCGACCCTGGATGACGGGTGCAGAAACCGCCGACCATACCGCGATGCACGAGCATCATGTCGGATATTCAGTTTCATCAGCGCTCAGTGCGAAAAGCCCTCCGTTCCCTTGATATCCAAAAGTCTAGTGGGCCCGACGGAATCCCTCCTATTGTGCTTAAAAAGTGTGCTCCAGAATTGGCTCCGGTCTTGACGCGACTTTTTCGGTTCTCCTACTCTTCTGGCATCGTCCCGGCTTCTTGGAAGACAGCCTTGGTGCACCCGATCCCCAAAAAAGGTGATCGCTGAAATCCTTCCAACTACAGACCAATCGCTATAACCTCTCTCTTCTCGTAGATAATGGAATCCATTATCAATAGCCAGCTTCTTCGATACTTGGACGGCCAGGGATTACTAAGCGACAAACAATACGGGTTCCGTAAGTGTCGCTCGGCTGGTGATCTCTTGGCGTACCTAACTCATCGTTGGGCTCAGTCAATTGAGTCGAAAGGAGAGGCATTGGCTGTTAGTTTGGACATTGCGAAGGCCTTTGATAGGGTTTGGCATAAAGCGCTGCTTAAAAGCTTCCATCATACGGGCTGCCCGAGAAATTATGTAAGTGGGTCACTAGTTTCTTAGCAGATAGAAGCATAAAGGTCGTAGTTGACGGCGAATGCTCGGAAACTCAGTCTGTTGATGCTGGTGTCCCTCAGGGCTGTGTGCTATCGCCTACCCTATTCATACTGCATATCAATGACATTCATTGCTATGCGGATAGTACAGATGATGATATACCGGCTTTCGAGGGAACATCTTTAACCAACTCCCCTAGCATTGAGATACTTGGCGTCAACATATCGAGCGAAGTCCAGTTCCAATATCATCTACAGGGTATGGCCAAGTTAGCCTCGAAGAAGCTTGGTGTTCTTAACAGAGCGAGACAGTACTTCAGTCCGGACCAACGCCTACAACTCTACAAGGCGCAGGTTCGGCCTCATATGGAATATTGTTCTCATCTCTGGGCAGGGGCGCCAAAATACCAACTGCTCCCTCTGGATCGTATCCAACGAAGGGCCGCTCGAATTGTTGACTGCCATAGTGTTCCAAACAGCTTGGACCCCTTATAATTACGCCGAGATGTATCTTCACTCTGCATCCTCTATCGGTTGTATCACGGGGAGTGCTCTGAGGAATTGTTGGGAATCATACCACCTGCAACTTTTCGCCATCGTTCCACGCGAAAAACATACCATCCTCGTCACCTTGATGAGTGACAGTCTTCCACCGTGCGCTTTTCGCATAACTTTCTGCCGCGCACTATAAAACTCTGGAACGAACTGTCACCAGCAGTATTTCCGGACCTATACGACCTGCAAACCTTCAAGAAGAGAGCGTATTCCCTCTTAAAAGGCCGGCAACGCACCTGCAGCTCTTCTGATGTTGGGAGTGTCCATGGGCGACGGTAGTTGCTTACCATCAGGTGACCCGTTTGCTCGTTTGCCCCCTTATTTAATAAATAAAAATAAAAAAAGTAGAATAATTTCGATTCACAGTTGACCGTTACGCGCGGGTTGTGTCGTTTGAAATTCAGACTGTCACGAGTCGCGACTCCGTGCCGATAAAATGTCCGATTCAATTATTAGAACAAAATTTCAAAAATTATTTCTTCAAAACGTATGAGCATAAATTTACAGTGGGAACCAATTAATTTTAGGGAATGGTCACAAATGCCGTTCAACTAATGCGGGAAAAATATAAAATGAAATACCTATCTATTCGACGAGCTATTTCGATTACTCAAAGCACAACGATTGCCCAATGCACCTAATAGTTAATAGCGGTGAAAATAGTAAATGCGGATTTAAATAAATGAAATAAAAATTTATACCTAGACACGCGTTAAATTAATAATTTTAGAACGAACTAGATATAATATCTTACGTTCGATTAAGGCAAATTAGTTAAATCAAGACTGACTGACTGCACTAAGTGATAATGGAGCTGAAATTTATTAACTGGAATTAATCCGGGACGAATGGACCAGTAAAAATGGTAGATCTTGAATCTACTTAGCTGAGTGGACTGTATAAAGGAAATTTGATAATAGGAAGGATTCAGTGAACACTAACCTCTTGTTCTGCGTTCCAGATACTTGAGGAGGCCTCCAAACTGTCTTCGTATCTTCCTTTGTTGTAACGGTTAACTTCACACAAATTTCTTCTTTTCTAGCACGGCGCGTTAGTTATTTTCTGACAAAACTGGATACGATTATGTATTACGGCCGACGCGAAGCGTACGGCCTTTATATATGTTCACTTCAGCGGGGTGTGGGCGAGGAAGGTTTAAAAGGAATGATTATCAGATTTATAATATATTTATAAAATTTTGGAACCGTCCAAAGTGTAACAAACATCCATCACGAATATGAACAGATCTTTCTTGATTTGAAAGTTGTTTACTTACTAGTCGCGACATGTTTTTAATATAACAATAATGATTATTTGTTCTGTTTGAGATCAATAATAAATTTACATGAATAGGTTTACGGCATTTTGTCATGAACAATGGACCTATAACATCATGCAACTTTTTATTTGTGTTATATTCCAACCCAAAAACATTTATACTAGTGTTGTTTGATTTTCTACTTTTGGTATATCACTTAATTTCATGGGGAAAGTTAGATTATCAAATTTTAGTTTGTTTGAATGTTGACTGTAAGAACTAACACGATCGGAATTTTTGTGGATAGGATACAAGGCAGAAAGTGATGACCATAAATTATCTGCATTTTTCACATTGCTTATAGCTTTTTTTGCTCTTATATCTTGCGGTAAATCGATATATGAAGAACATAGGAGGTTAAATTTATTAATGTTCATTTCTAAACAATATATTCTTAAGACTCTTACCACTATCTTTTTTTTCGTTTGTTAATGTGTCACAAAGCTATGAAAAGAAAATGTTCAAATCTGATCTATTAATTATGTAATTGCAAGTTTGAAAATCAAAAGAATTAAAAATTTGTTTCGTCTGTTGAACAAAGTCAGCCTGCAAAACAAAATTTACTTTGAAAACATTATGTTGTTTTATAGAATTTTCAATAAAAAATAAAATATCATTTTTGATCGAATTCAAAAATAATTCCGAGGTTTGAAATACTCCATCACAATTTGTACCATTAATTTTATAACTAATTATTCTCTGTCCGAAAGCTGATTCGACAACTGGCACGTTTTTGAAAGTACTATGTAATTTCAAATGGTTATTCTTATGCCTATTACTTTTTAAATGATTAGAGAAATACCGCTTTTTGATGGGAACTTGACATGTACTGCAATTAATCTGGTCACCATCATTGTCTTCTGTTACTTGATCTACCTCCACTGTTCTCGAGGTAGATGCATTAGAATCTGTGTATTTACTCCTCTTTGTAGGGTGGGGTTTGTCCTTGTTAACTCGCTTTAGAGCTCCTCCAGTTTGCTGTGTTGATTGACTGTGAAACAAAAATCACATTAAGTTCACCTTTTGCTTTGTTAACTCGCTATAAAGTTCCTCTATATTGTTTTTTCAATGTCAGTGAGACAAAAATAAAAATAAGTTGAGTAAAATCTATAATGTACATACAGTATAAAATTACCTATAATTTGTATACAGTTACTATGATAAAAATAGACATATTTATTTCAGTAAACTTACTTGATTGATGTTTTTAACCGCAGCACAAATACTGATGAGCTCCTCGTCGTAGATCGGATCAATTAGTTCACATTTTTCGACTTCTTCACACAAGTTGCCCAGCTCCACATCCATGTTATCGTTGAAGAAAGCGCTGACACATATTTCGTTGGAGTTCTCCATAATGTTTGCTGTATGAATTCGAAATTCAAGTGATAGATTTGAGTAAATCAAATCTAAATTATGATTCATGGTTTATTATTATAAAATGGACTTTAAAAAATCAAATCTAAGAAGTTATCAAACTTAAAATTAAGACATATCTAATTTTTATAATAATTCATTATTTATTATTATATTGATATTTCCGACAAGTAGTTTTTCCTGCAATTTCCTTCGTTATTTTATAAATTGACTCTTTTGTTAATTTTTAGATATTATTGTTTTCGTTTGTATAGTACTTTGTCCTAGAGTAAGCATGTTTCCAATGTTCCGATTGAGGAATCTTTTCTTATTTTTTGAGATCATTATATATCTCGATTTTATTAAACGGGTTGCTGTTTTTCCATCATCTACATTAGTAGATATGTAACACATTCCACCATCCCCATTGGGTGTTGAAACATTTGAGGATTGTTTCTTTTGCTGTTTTTTTGGTGCAGTGTCAAAAAATTCATCAAGACTTTCACCTCGTTTCCTTTTAGTGGTATGTTTTTCGTTAGGTACACAAGCATTACTTTCCACATCAGTCAGGGATTGTGGGTAATAATAATGCTTAAAAGTATTTTCTTCATGGTCAATTAAATTGAATGAATTCTGCAACAATGGAAAACTAATCCATTATAACAGTCCATAGACACTATAAGTTAAAATATTGTAAACACAAAATTAAATCAGACAAAAAAAAATTAATAACTTACCTCCATTGTGGTGTACTCAGAAGTTGCACAAGAGTTTAACTACACTAATCACTAGACTCATTTCACCCACTCACTTACTCGCACAGTAATGATATCCACAATGAGAAAACAGAGGGCTTATATAGTAAAAATTTGAATGGTTAGGAATGAGGTTTTGAATTCTTATCCAATGCCCCAACCATTAAGTTATCCTGTTGTGGCAACGACTCACAGGAATAATTAATAAAGAATGTACTTTACATTATCTATTGTATGCTTTACCACTAAATGGATGTTAAGTATGACTCAATGACTGTAAATATTGGTTTATGATATTTAAGATATAAAAGATTTTACCAAAGTTAGGTAAGTTGTCAAAAGTAAAATTTATTAAAAAAAGTTACTATATCAATTCAAAAGTATAAAGGAAAATTAAGTTTTCCAAAAAATAAGTCAATTCATGAATTTATCAAAATTTAAATTCAATTTTAAAAGTTAAATTATTAAGTAAATTCAAGAAAAATTATTCACAACCCTAACGGTGAGTATATCTGTGTTGAGAAAATACAAAAATAATCAGATATATCCTCTAAAAAATAAACAAAAAAAAATTAAATATGTAATCAGTATAATATAAGATAACTAACTACAAAACAACAAGTTCTACAGACTATACAGTACAGACCATATACAACAAGATGAAAAAATAGTATAAAGTTTATTAACAATTTTTGAACTTTACACTACAAAAATAAGGTTACTAGTTAGTGTACCTAACACTAAGTATATCCAACCCTCATAGTAAATTTAGATTAAAATATAGTTAAGTTAAAGTTTAAAGTGATAAGTTAGTAGCAAAATAATTTAGAATAAGAATTTTAAGTTATATTTAGATATCTATGTTGAAGAAGTAAAAAGTTAAATTAAAATTTAAGTAAAACAAAGTTAAGCCAAAAAAATCACATAAACATCATTGAAGATGATGTTGATGTGTGTGCATGAATAGTGTGTGTGTTTGTGTATAAAATAAATAATTTACAATTTGTCAAAAAAATTACTAATCTACTGCCAAAAAAGAATGACAGGACAAAAAAAAGATTATTAATAAATATATTTAATAACAAGGAATATATTTAATAGTTTTATAAATTTAATATGATGTCAACTGAGAAAAAAAAACAGGGTTCCTTATGTATCAGGGAACCCTTAAAAAAACCAGTGGGTGTGTGCTTGTAACGTTAACTGCCTCTTACACGAGTCCGTTACGTAACCTGAACCAATTCTGTAAGTATGTAAATAAAAAGTAAGAGTACTGGGAGAGACTAAAGATGGTACAAGATAAACATCAAACACTGGACACACAGACCCAGGAGGCTAAACCAGATCGTTCGGCCTTCTGCCCACGTTGGGCGCCAATTGTTATATGTAATTTAATTGAAACTAGGAATTACCGTGACAAATATATTTAAACAGGGGACGTGGGCAGAAGGCCAAACGATCTGGTTTAGCCTTTTGGTGTCTGTGGGAATCGGAGAGGCTTTAACCACGCGGGCACTTAGCTGGGTCCAGGAGTGTAGTCAGCACGTGGCGCTAGCGAGTTAGGCTCTATATAGACTATAGACTATAGTATATATATATATTGTTAGATACGTTTCCGGATCCGTATAACATTTGGCGGAAATGTCTCTGGCAGCCAAGGTTTAATAAAATTATAAATTGATTTTATATTAGTTATAATTGTAATTATTGATACTGGATAAGATTATGAATTAATTTATAATTATTTTCGCAAAGATTATAAATATTACATTTTGTATTACTGAACTTCCGGTTAGTGATTATTATTATGATTTATTGGTGTAAATAAAAGTAATTTAACAGATAAAGTAAATCATTCGATAATTGTTTGTAATAGTCATAAATTTATTTGGATTATAATTTTGTAATTTAAATATTTTTATATAATTTCCGGTGCCGCCATCTCTACACTTCCGATGCAACGTAAGAATAGAGATGGCGGCTGCTATAAAAGATGATGCCTGTCAATTTTGTGGCAATTGCCGACTGAGCATCGAAGAGTGAAGTACTCGTGGATAAAAGTGTACTGGCAATCGAATAAAAGTTGTACCAGAAGATATTATAGTGTTTGTTTTTCTTTGGCCAACTCTTATAGTTCAGAAGTGGGATAGAACAGGATACACAAAATTTCCTGCACGCCCACACGAAAAGGAGCTAAAATTAAGCGTAAGTACTGCAAATAATTTTTCCATAGTAATTTTTAAGATTGAATTTTTACACAAAAGTGGCATTACAATTGAGAAGATTATTAAAATGAATTTAAGGAAATCTTAAATGAATTTCTAAAGAGATTGGAATTTTATATAATTCACTTTATCCTTTATTGCATTGCATAGATATTTTTTTTTTCCTTGTTATTATCATTCTTTTAAAACTAGTAGTAGTAGAATTAAATTTCTACTATAACTAATTTTACTTTTATTATAATTATTTATTTAGTTTTATTTTTACTTTTTATTTTATTTTGGCAAATATAATATAGGAAGTATATTTTCATTTTAATATTTTATTGATTGCTTACACTACAGTAATTATGTTGGTTTAGTTAAACAATTAAACATTATTTGATGAATATATACATTATCCATAAGAATTATAAAATTTCTAACAATATTTTAACGTTAACTAAAGATTTATTAAATGTATATTTTATAAGAAGTGTGTTTTAAATAGATATTAAGCTTTTTATAAATTTGTTTAAGCTCCGAAACATGGAAAATGGAAATACCCGAGGTCAAGGGTTTACTGGAAATGATGCCCGAGGTCAAGGGCCCACCGAGAATGATACCCGAGGTCAAGGGTTTACTGAAGGTGATGCCCGAGGTCAAGGGCCCATCGAAAATGATGCCCGAGGTCAAGGGCCCATCGAAAATGATGCCCGAGGTCAAGGGCTAGTTACTGCTAACAATCAAAGTGAAGGATATAGTGATCATGATCGTGTCCGAGGTCGAGGGCTAGATCGTCATAGGGCCCAAGGTCAAGGGTCGAGCACTGATGAATCCCAAGCTCCTCAAGGAGTCTATGTACATGAATATCGCAGCCAAGGTGAAGGCGGCGTGCGCCAAATGGACAATATAATTCCGGAACCTACTACATCTCGCAACAAAGGTAGCCGGGAGCGAAAGAGGCGACGACGAGAGCAGCGGTCATCATCTGAAGATTCTGGTGACAACGGGAGAGTAAAGCATGGTAGAAATAGTCGATCAAGTAGGCAAAATAGAGGTAAGCGTAGATATTATTTTACCGAACTATCATCGAGCGAGTCCGATATAGCTCCGTCTAAAACAAAGCGTTCTGTTAATTCAAAAAAAAGGTCTACAGACGACATACTCGATAAATTTTTGACAATAATTAAAGATGTGAGAAGTTCGGAAAAACCTAAAATGTCCTATAATAATAATGTTGTACCCGAGTTTGATCCCATGGCAAAAGAACAAACTGTATTAACCTGGATAACTAAAGTAGAAGAATGTTCAGAAATATATGGATGGGATGAGAAAGAAACTATACATTATTCTCTTCAAAAATTATGTGGAGTTGCTAAGTCATGGTATCAATCTCTGCCAACATTGTTATATAGTTGGACTGAATGGAAGCAAAAACTTTTAGAATCTTTTCCGTCTCGGGAAGATTATGCCGAACTTCTCACTGAAATGTTAGCTAAAAGAGTTAGGTATGGAGAGTCTTTGGAGAACTATTACTATGCTAAAATTAATCTTCTTAATCGATGCAAGCTGAGTGGTAAACAGGCGGTCGACTGTTTGCTACATGGCGTAGACGATCGCGCTGTTAAAGTAGGCGCACAAGCGGCACAATTTGTAGAACCTGAACAGATTTTAAAGTATTTCAGATCGGTAAAAGTAGGTGGCACACGAGAAAATTATGATAATTATAGGAAGAATAGGGTGGACAGAAATGTTAACTCCGTAAATAACAAATCGGTAAATTCCAGGCCAGGAAGTAATAACTTTACAATAAAATGTTTTAACTGCAATCAAAACGGACATCCCAGTTTTAAGTGCGATAAACCACTAATTAAATGTACGAATTGTGATAGAATAGGCCATCAAGCTTCTAATTGTTACAGAAACAAAACTAGCGGGATCTCTAATACTGTCACTACCGAAAAAAATGAGAAATTAGTTTCAGAACTTTGCGCCTCTGATAGTCTTAATGATAAGTACATAATGGACGTATTAGTAAACGGGACCCGATTACAATGTCACTTAGATTTGGGTAGTCAATGTTCATTGATAAGGGAAAGCAACGCGAAATCCTTAAACTCAAATTTAATAACTGATGTTGATCTGCCCATACTTAGGGGTATAGGAGCAAATCTTACGCGCCCTTTAGGTATGATTGTTGCAAAAGTAGAGTTACAAAATATCATAGAAAATGTAAATATGTATGTAGTAGAGGATTATGTGCTTAGACATCCAGTTTTAATAGGACATTCGTTTACCGAAAAACCAGATATAGTAATAACTAAAACACCTTTTGAAGTAATATTGAAACGCGTATCGGATAATCCAAAAGTACACTTAATATCTCGTGACGATGTTCTGATATCAAAAAATGAATTACGTGCCGTACCTGTTTTGTGCCAAAAGCTCGAGAACGGTTCTATTTATGTTGACGGGTCTATTAGAGGAAATAGGGGTCAAGAATATTACCTTATGCCGGGACAGTATGAAGTTTTGAATAACAATTGCGCTTTATTAGTTCATAATATCTCAAATGACAGCATAACTATAAAGAAAAATGTTTTACTTACGAGAGCTACACATTTGCAAACACCAACTCTAAATACGTGTCAGGTAACTATTAGTACAACCGAATCCGATAATAAGGAAATAAATTGTTGTCCGGACCTAAGACGTGAACATCGTCACGCACTTCAAAATCTCTTATCGGAATATAAAAGCTGTTTCTCGAGTGGTCTTAGTGATTTAGGATTTACAAATTGTACAGAAATGAAGATCGAATTAACTGACTCAGAGCCTATTGTGTATCGTCCATATAGAATGTCGTATTCCGAAAGATCACTGGTTAGGGACATGGTAAAAGAAATGCTAGATAACAATATAGTTCGGGAATCGTCTTCACCGTACGCAAGTCCAATTGTCCTTGTTAAAAAGAAAACTGGTGAAAAACGATTATGCGTGGATTATCGTGCTTTAAATAGAAAAACAAAAAAGGAACATTATCCTTTGCCCCGTATTGAAGACCAGTTGGACTTGCTAGCGGGTAATAATATGTTCACTTCGCTTGACTTAGCGTCGGGTTACTACCAGATACAAATAGAAGAAAACTCACGGCATAAAACGGCATTCGTAACGCCGGACGGCAAATTTGAATATAATCGTATGCCTTTCGGCCTAGTGAATGCACCGTCTGTTTTCCAAAGAACAATAAACAAAATTCTTGCGGACGCTAAAATTAAATATGCTTTGGTTTATATGGATGACGTATTAATCCCATCTAAGGACTTTCAGGAAGGGTTGGTCAGATTAAAAGAAGTATTTGAACTGTTAAAAAGTGGTGGACTGACGCTTAAAATGAGTAAATGTTATTTTTTCTTAAATAAAATAGAGTTTCTTGGGTTTGAAGTTAGCGCTAAAGGTATAAAGCCTGGATTGAGGAAAACAGACGCTGTGTCGGATTTTATCAACGCCAAAAAACCAACATGAGTTACGCCAATTTTTAGGTTTGTCAGGTTTTTTTTAGACGGTTTATTCAAAATTACGCGATAATAGCTGCCCCGCTGACAGATCTGTTAAAAAAGGATCACGACTGGGTTTGGGATGTTTCGAAAGAAAAATCTTTTCAGCAAATCCGTAAATTACTCTCAGAGTGACCGTTGCTTTCTTTATATGACCCGCAAGCCGAAACGCATTTACATACGGATGCTAGCAAACACGGTTTAGCCGGTATTCTACTACAGCGTAATGAGAAAGGCATAATGCAACCGGTTTCTTATTTCAGCCGCAAAACAACAGCAGACTAACAAAAATATCATTCTTTTGAACTTGAAACATTAGCCATCATTACTTCCCTGAATCGATTTCGAATTTATCTATTAGGTATTCCCTTTACTATACAGACAGACTGTAACGCCGTCCGATCAACCCTTCTTAAAAGAGACTTAATTCCGCGAATCGCTAGATGGTGGATTCAATTACAAGAATTCGATTGTACAATCGAGTATAGACCGGGATCACGAATGTCCCATGTAGACGCGCTTAGTCGCAATCCTGTAGGATTGGCTTTGAATGAAAATCACGTGCTTGATGTTTTAACAATAAATACTAACGAACAAGACTGGATTATTACGGTACAAACGGCTGATGACGATATCGCGAGAATAAAGGATATTTTAAATAATCCTGATGCCGCAGATGTAGTTGATATACTTAAAAATTTTAAATTGAAAAATGGTAGATTGTATCGGGTTATAGGAGATGAAATGAAATGTGTTGTCCCTAAAGGGGCGCGGTGGCAGATTTTGAAAAGGAATCATGATGACGTAGGGCATTATGGCTACGAAAAAACTCTAGAACGTATTAAAAATAATTATTGGTTTAAACGAATGAGGCGCTTTGTAAAAAATACGTGTCTGCGTGTCTAGAATGTGCCCATCATAAAGCACCCGGTGGTAAACGCGAAGGTAAACTGCATCCAATTGAAAAAGTAAGCATTCCCTTTCATACTGTACACGCAGACCACCTAGGGCCATTTGTTAAAAGTAAGACGGGAAACTGCTATTTATTAGTACTTATAGATAGCTTCACTAAATTTATAAATATCACACCGGTCAAGAATACTAAATCTTCTACCACGATCAAAGTTTTAAAAGATCACATTAGTTTTTTTGGAGTTCCGACACGTCTCATTAGTGACCGAGGATCTAGCTTTACGAGTAAAGTTTTTAAAGACTTTATGATAGAGTGCGGGATAAAACAAGTCCTCAATGCGGTCGCCACTCCAAGGGCTAATGGACAGGTCGAGAGGTTTAACCGTACCATAACAGAAGCACTAGCTACTTCTAATCACGGACTTGACGAAAAAAGTTGGGACGAACGAATACACGACATACAGATAGGTATCAATACGACTGTTCATAAAACTACACAAAAATCTCCCTCTGAGCTTTTGTTTGGATTTAACTTAAACCACAAAGCGCAAGGAATACTTAATACGGTAATAAACGATACGCTTAACATAATTCCCTCGAATGAATTAGAGTCAGTTAGGAATAAAGCTTCTGAGAAAATAAAAGAACAGCAAGAAAAAGATAGAGAGTACTATAATAAGAAAAGAAAGGCTAGTAAAAATTATAAAATAGGAGATTTAGTGCGTATAGAAAAACAAGTTCCTCATGACGGTCAATCACAAAAGTTAGTAGTCAAATACCAAGGGCCGTACCGCATAGTTAAAGTTCTCCAAAATGATAGGTTTTTAATAGAAGACACACCGTTGTCTCGTAAAGGTCGTCGTTATGAGGCAATTGTAGCAGTTGATAAGATACAACCATGGGTCAGTTTTGATAGAGACTTTGATGATGATAGTTCGGACAGTAATGATGATGATAGTCATAAAGATATTAACGAAAGTATAGATAACAATGTAGATAATGCAATAATTAATAATGTAAATAAGACCAGCAATGATATGAGTATTAATGAAATAAACGAAAATTTGGAAAATTGATCAAAAATGTAATTAAATAAGAGAAACAATATTATTGCAACACTTTTACTTATTTTTTCATTTCTTTTTTTTAATTATCAATTTTTTTTTTCTTATTTTTATTACTTTTTTTTATTAGGAAATTATAGATTTTTATTGAGAAAAAAGCACGAAGGGACTCGTGCTGTCGCAGGAAGGCCGAGCTGTTAGATACGTTTCCGGATCCGTATAACATTTGGCGGAAATGTCTCTGGCAGCCAAGGTTTAATAAAATTATAAATTGATTTTATATTAGTTATAATTGTAATTATTGATACTGGATAAGATTATGAATTAATTTATAATTATTTTCGCAAAGATTATAAATATTACATTTTGTATTACTGAACTTCCGGTTAGTGATTGTTATTATGATTTATTGGTGTAAATAAAAGTAATTTAACAGATAAAGTAAATCATTCGATAATTGTTTGTAATAGTCATAAATTTATTTGGATTATAATTTTGTAATTTAAATATTTTTATATAATTTCCGGTGCCGCCATCTCTACACTTCCGATGCAACGTAAGAATAGAGATGGCGGCTGCTATAAAAGATGATGCCTGTCAATTTTGTGGCAATTGCCGACTGAGCATCGAAGAGTGAAGTACTCGTGGATAAAAGTGTACTGGCAATCGAATAAAAGTTGTACCAGAAGATATTATAGTGTTTGTTTTTCTTTGGCCAACTCTTATAATATATACTATAGTCTATAGTCTATACTATCAGGCGATCCGTTTGTACTTTTTCCCTATTTAATAAGGTTATCGGTTAAAAATATATATTTTTGATAGTAATAATTTTTAGGATCTCGTAAGTTTCTATGTAATTTTAATTGAAATGGACGGTCAGGTTTGTTGATGAGTAAGTTTTTAACTAGTTCTTAGATTTTATTTCTAATTTTGTTAAAACCGTATAATATGTATTTCCTCTAGATTTATTTATTTTTCCGTTTATAGTTTTATGACTGTCTGCGTTAAAAACACCAAAAAACCATTTATGTGTATCGTAAAACCAAAACAAAATATTTTTATTATATTACTGTTCAGTATATAACAGCTGTAATAATAATTTTAATAATATAATATTTTTGACTGACTTCCTGAAATAAGGCGGTCAGTACAAAGAAATAATGCAAAACAACGCTTCTGTTTTTGTTTGATAGGATTTTTTTTCTATGATTTCTCATAGAATTCTCGCGTACTTTCGCTCCTTTACTCCATTTTATTCGATCCCAACAGACCTCAATACCTAAAAGAAACTTTTAGTTTCGGTCTCTCCGACAGCCAAGATCTACGATTATCCACAAATCTCCTTCTCGATATTCCTATCCACCACACCAAGTATTTCCACTCCTCCTACTCCGTACAATCTGTCCTGCTATGGAACTCTCTCCCTACTCGAATTAGACAATGTAAAACATGAAATTATTTTTAATCTGCCCTTAAAGATTACTACATTAGTATGTGTCGAAAGTAGTTACGTGTCCATTATATGTAGTTATTGTTTATATTTATTGTTTAACATTGATATATAATATTTTAAATATTAATTAGTTCTTATAATATTATGTATGTATGTATTATTACTTTATATTTATTTACGTATTTTATTTTAATGTATACTCTATATTTTTAAAATTTTTAGATAAACTTTAAGCACAGTACCCTTCTCCAGCAATTTAATTCTTTCTTTCAAAGGTTATCTGGAAGAACTTGCTTGTTAGTAATAAGGCCGCCTTTGTGTACTTTCGTCTTGTTCTGTGTATTGTTTATATTGTATATGTGTGTGCGTAACTGTTGATTGTGCACAATAAAGTATATTATTTTCATTTCATTTCATTTTCATAAAATTCTAGTGTTGTATAAAGATATATTATTAAAAAAAACATTAAATAAAGAAGCTTACAGCAAGTTTTATTTTTTTTCTTAATATTTTTCATTCTATATGGTTGCGGTAACTTCAAGATACAACGATAATACGTTTTGTAAGTAAAGCGTTCAATAAAAACTAGGATAATGACATCTCAATAAATTTTTATTTAAATTTCTAGGATCTAAGCAAATTCTCAATCCACCATTCTTTTTCATGGCTATAACTAAATTACTCACCCAGAGAGTAGGTTTGTTCACCTTCCGTATGACTCCCATGTTCTCCATGAGTTGAAGCTCTTTCCTTAACGGTTCAACCAACGCGAAGGGTACCTTTCTAGGGGGATCAACGCACGGAATAGCATCCTTTTTTAGCACGATGCTGTGTTCGTATGGGAGGCAGCCTAGACCCTGAAACACATCATTATATCTGGTCACAATTTTGTCACAAGTTTTTTGATACATATTATATACATTTTGCTCAACATTTTTTTCATTTTCCATTGATAGAGAAAAGTTATTTGTTATTAAATTTAGCTTTATACAAGTGGGTAAACCAATCACAGTTGGACAATTTAATTTTGTTACAACAAAAGTAATGTTTTCTGGTTTTGTTTTGTTTTCAACTAAACAACAAATGTTTAACACTGAAATTATCGGTATTCTGTGCCCACTGTAGGCAAATATATTATATTTTTTACACATTTCTTTACTCTGCTTGTCAAATTTAAGATTCAATTCTTTAAATACTTGATAAGACATCACATTTATGTCTGCGCCAGTGTCAATTAGGCAATCTACATTTTTGTTGTTTATATTAAGAGAACAGCACCAGGACTTGTCTGTTGTGCTTATCAAATTTGTACTAGCATTCTGTGATTTTATGTTTTTAATGTTGAACAATGCCCCTATTGTAAATCTCTCAGCCTCAGCCTCAGCACTTTTGGGCCTTGATTCATCATCGAGATTAATGCTACCTACCCCAGTAACAACAGTCCTGACACTGTTTTTCTTGAAACATAAATGAGTAAAATGTCCATATTTAAAACATGACCTGCATCTGTGTTTCCAAGCTGAACAGTTGCGGCGACCATGCGATGTGTTGCACTTTACACACGACGTTGTTCATGATCCAGGCGTAGCTGACCTTGGGTGACCTTGGCATGATGGAGATCTTGCGTTTTTTTTTTTCTGGTATGAGGGGGAACTGGCCCGACGACTTTTGTGTAGCTTGTATATTGTGGCTTCTCTTCCATCTGCTGCATCGATTGATTCTTCACTTTTCTGCGCCATCGTCAGTGTTCTACAGAGGAGTTTGGCTCTTTCTTGGGATAGGTCCTGTTCTTCTAGTAGCTTTTGACGAAATTGCGAGAAGTTTGTGGCCATATTAGCAATGAGAATGTCCTTTACAAGGGACTCACGTAGCGAACCAAACTCACAGGCATGACTTGCGTTTTCTAATTCCATTAGAAAGTTTTCCAAGGATTCGTTCACACGCTGTTTCAACGTAAATAATTTGTGTCGTGCCACCGTCAAATTCTTTTTGGGTTCAAAATACTCGACGAATCTCGATATCTATAATAATCTCGAATTTTGCCTTGACTTCTTGGAAAGTAGCAGTGCTTAGGTCCAAATTGAAGGAATTGTATATGTTTAAACCCTTTTCTCCCATGGAATGCAGCATGATTGCAATTTTTCTTTTGTCTTCCGTTTTCTCCATGCCCGACGCCAGTAGAAATATCTCGAATGACTGCGTCCATTTCTTGAAATTTTCAGCATTATTGTTGATAATTTCTGTAGAGATCTCAAGCTTCTGTACTCCGTTGCCTGCCATTGTTAAGTTCCCACACTCAGATTGTCTCGAAGCTTCCGGAGTTTTCGACGTACCCTCTTTTTTGTTCATAATTTTCGTTTTCTTTTAAATTTTCACACCTGACACCATGTGTTGGTCTATGACCTCTTGATTGTAAGTCCTTCGTGCACTCGTGTGGTGACGATAATAATACAGCAGCAATTCTTATACTCTCCTTTATTGGTGCTTACCACAAATACGTATTACAATATGTAATGAGATATGCTTAGCACAATATATACGTCTACACTATGTAAAGCCTTTTGGCCAACTAAAATAACTCGATAGGCTTTACTTATGACATCTGTCAATGTCAATAATGACATTGACAGTTACATCTTACTGTTGATATATGTAACACATGGGACGTACAACTATAACCAAAAAAAAGAACAAAAAAATTGAAATTGCAATAAACTTCAACAAAAAAATATGGGATAAAAGTTTTGGACTACACCTACACCTACTGCCTACACCTACAATCTATACCTACTTCCTACAGCAACAACTTACTCCTACGCCTATTACCTGTACCTACACCTACACCTACTACGTAAAATCTACACCTACTTCCTAGACCTACAACCTACATCAACTACTTACTCCTACGCTTACTACCTATACCTATAACTACACCTACTACCTATACCTAGTACCTACCTACAACCTACAGACAATGTGTGAACGAGTTATCGACCATATGAGGGTTGAGAATTATTACAGAAGGTACCAATATAACAATATCCTGATAAATAATTATTTTATAGAGCTCACGCTTAGGTTGGGTGGTACCTACTTCAAAATTATGAATATTGTTTAGAGAAATAGTTAAAATTTAAAATTAAGTTAAAAATATATATATATATATATATATATATATCCGAATACACGTTTCATATGACATCAGTCATACACTACACATGCGCTGTGCAGCGCGGTGCAACGTGACATTCGAACTCTTATAAGGAAATACTACCGTCTTGTGTAATGAATAAAGTTCAATTTTGAATCGCTGTCTTAAAAATGCAGCGCTGCGTCGCGTCTTGGTGTGAAGTGACGCTTACGAGTGGAAAACGTACAATTCTATGTTTATAAAATAAAAAAAGTGTATGATTATCAAATAAAATTGCTTTTCGTATGCCACTAGGTAAATCTTTAATCGATGGTGCATAAAAGTTGATAGCTTCTCAGCATCATTAGGAAATGTGTTGCATCCCTGATACAGCGAGTGCGTGACATCGCCAACAGCCTCCTGGAGAGAGTAGTGAGGAGGCTGGACGTGGACAGTGCTATCATGCAGCACTGGACTCGCGTCCAGCACGCCAAGGATACCAATATCACGTATCTCATACTTTAAACGAGACAATCTTATACATATACAAATCGATTTCTCTAAATCGGCTACAAGTATCATCATAAAAGGACACTGGCGAATCCTGCCTGATTTTCCATCAAGAGCGGTCAAGTTTCGAACATATTATGTGGTTTTATGGTACTTAAAAATTATTATATAAAAAAATACATTATATTTTTAGAACTTGGGAATAAAAAGTAATGAATTTCCGAATATCAGAGAATTCATGTGCAAAATAAATAGATGTACTATCTTAAAAAGAGGCAAAATACGTACCTACTTAACTGTGTGTAACGGTTGTCATCATATCTGTATAGTTTACGGTTATCATGCTGTAAATTGTCAGTAGCTCTCTGTACTAGCTGCTCTGTAGCTCAGCAGTTTCGTACTAGTTTTATGTAAAAAAAAGTTACTTGGGTTGTGAAAGAGACCCCTCTTTACTCTATATAAATATATACTAAGAAAAATAATTATTGTTTTTGGTTTTTGCAACATGAAAGCGACATCTATCATTTATCTGTTAGTATATTGCGTTTCCAAACAAACTAGCTATTATTAAATGCATTACGTAATTGATATCACCATTAATAGACGTCGCTTTTCCGCAAACCGCCTCTAGCGAAATTTATTGAACAATAGTTTAGGTTATATTTAATCAAATATCTTTTATTCCCCGAGTTTTTTGTATAATATTATTGTTTTTTTTTTTTCTTGTATGTTCCTAAAGTACAGCTTACAATAAATATTTTTTGTGGCCACGTGTTTAGATTACCAGGCAGTATATTTATGGCGAATTACCGATCTCATTTAGTATGCAGGGAGTTTTGTGGAGAGAAATATATCTAGCAAGCTAGCTAGGTCTTATCTCTGGGAAACTGCATATTTTTAAGCTATTCACGTTTCTTTTTTCGTCGTGCAACAATATATCATTATCAATCATTTTAACACTATTATGTCAGTCCTTCATTTTATTCTTTTTATTATTTTTAATTTATCGCAACTCCGAGCAAAGCTCGGTTACCCAGGTACTAATAGTTATGATCTACGTGATATTGGTGTCATACACACAACTAGACTTTAAAAAATTAAGATTAATGTACTAAGTACTAAACATGTTTTCTAACACTATGGCCTGTAGACCGAAATAAAAAGTTTTATTTTAATTTATTTGTTGTATAGAAAATATATAGTTTTTCAAACCCGACGCAAGAGAAGAGCTATTAATTATTTTGTTTTAAGGTCTTTAGTTAATTACAATGTGAGACGTCACAATATGATCAGCTCTTGATCAGTTCAGCCCCAAACTCCGCCAAGACCAGTCGTGCGATGGAGGCTCTTCCACAGCAAGGATACCTGGAGTTCCACCGCGACACTCTGGAGGTAGTGCGCCGCGCAGTGGCTCTGGACAGGCCCGGGGAGATGGCGGACGCTGTGACCATCCTGGACAACTGGGTCAAGCAGCAGAACCACTTTACCAAGAAGGATATACGTGAGTAAACTTATAAACTTATTGGAAACCAGCTACGAACTGCAACCCTAGGCACGCGAATTGTGCGATAAATTTTTTTTTATTGACGACCTTCGTGGCTCAGTGCTTTAGCGCGTTGGTGCTCAAGCCAGGGATCGCGGGATCGAATCCCGCCGAAGGAACAAAAAGCTTATCTGTGTTCCAGGGTCATGGATGTGTAATAAAAATATGTATTATGTGATAAAATAAAAATATTAAATGTACATGCGTATGCTGTATAAAAGTATTAGATATATTTCCGTTGCCTACACCAGAAAACAGAAATATATTTAACACTGCACAAGTTCTTCGAGAAATTACCACGGGATCAGATTCATGTGGTGTGAAAACATCTAAAGCGCCTGGCTTTGCAGGGATGATGGTGATTTTTAAAACTTAAGTAGTTTAGTTAGATTTCTAGAGTATTAACTTCGTTACATGAATGCAAAAACAGGCAATAAATAATAATAATAAATGTTACTCCGCCATTCTCGAGGTTTTAATTATAATTGAGTTTACCTTAGTTCAAGACAAAAAGACTTATGAGCTGATTATTTATATAATTTTGGTCTGGAAGTCTTTCACAATATGTTACATGTGAAAAAACTTAGGAAAGGACACGGACCATTAACCATAAAAATAAATTCCAGAATCGACAGCAATGAAATGGTTATCACTTATCAATGAGTTCACTTTAAATCGTAATCGATGTCACCAAAAGGGAAATCCCGAAAAATGCTGGGTTAGAAGTTAGAGCAAGAATGAAATACAAAGCATAGTAGGTGGAGATGTATTTCTCGGTGTAGAAACTGTTGGAGTACGTCATTACTCATAAGGTTGCTGTTGTAGGTGGGTAGGTGTAGGTGTACATTAGAGTTGTAACTACGCTTCGTTCCCGAATCGGGGACTTCCGATAGAAATCGTACTATTGAAATTGTACCTCCGTGCATTGATATTGTAGGCGTGTGTACGAGTGTACCTACAATTTCAACACAAAAAACTACACCTACATGGTATACCTAACTATAATACATTACAACCACGTTCTTAATGTCTTTCAGGTATCGTCATTTTACACAGATTTAATAATCTGCAAAAACTGACTTTATTGTTGCTCATCTATACTAATATTATAAAGAGGAAAAGTTTGTTTGTTTGCATTGAATAGGCTCTGAAACTACTGGACCGATTTTGATGATATTTGGCACAGATATAGAGTAGATCACGGGGAAGGATATTAGGCTACTTTTGATATCGGAAAAATGTACGGTTTCAGCGAGATTAACTTTTGTGCGCACAAAGTCGCGGGCAACATCCAGTTACTTATAAAAGATATTAAGTATCACAAGTATTATACGATAAATATTATATAGTCCAAAAGGGTAATCCCAAAATACGCCGGGTCTATAAATTGTGTGTGTGCCCTCTAATGACCTCAAGTATGATTTGCTGTCGTTGCTCGAATGAGTGTCGCGAATATGAGTCGACACTCTTAGTCAATTTCGTCCAACTTCTTTATATTGACGAGATACTTTTTTATTGACTACATACATAGATATTAGGTTCACAAGGCGTCTTGGAGGGGTAAATACGTGCATCAGAACAGTGTTTGTCTCAAAAGAGACTACTGGTGGCCCGAAGACCTTGGATCTTGACCTACACTCGACTCTCGACTCGTTTATTTATGAAGTAAACAACTTTTTTTGACGTATTGGCAAAAACGATTTAGTTTATTGGCACGGACATATTATATTACCTACAATATTATATTCAAGTTCAAACAAGGTTAATAAAATATGATTAAATGGCTTCCAATGTATCGGGTATATATATATATATATATATATATATATATATATATATATATATATATATATATATATATATATATATATGTAATACCCAACATTGGCGCTTCTTTAACCTCTAAGAAGGGTTCCGTAACTATCAACGCACAATAGGTTTTCTTTGAATTACTACAAAAGATACTGTCCGATTTCGCTCAAAATAATTATCCTAAACAGTTTTTAGCATGATCTATCAACTCTTCAGAATCCTGTTGTAATTCACTCGGAAATGGTTGGCTAACCTTTCCTTTATTTTAAAATACCTATTCAACGATACCCCACATGATGGGGTAGAAGGAAAAAAAAAAAAATCCTACTTCACGTGTGTGACCGCAGAGCCACCCCAGCATATAAAATTATTAATATTTTATGATGGCAAAACCGAGATCTATAGACATTATATACCTAACCATAACAAATTTCATCAATTTATATTCATAATTACAGAAGCTAGAATGGCGGACAGACAGACAGGCGGACGGACGGACCGACGGACCGAAACTATAAAAGTTCCTTGAGTATTACGGAACCCTAAAAACAAAAGGGTCTAGTGTCCACAGTTTCCCCTATATCTACTAATATTATTATAAAAGTTCTTAAAGCTGTAAAGTGTGTGAGAATGTGTTTGTTTGATTTTATCGCGGGAAAATGTACCGTTCCTGCGGGATTTCCTTTGGGGGGCGGACAGTCGCGGGAAACATCTAGTATTAATATGTATATAAATGTAAAAAATGTATGTATGTTCTCGCTTACCAAAAATTTTTTTCAAAAGAGATTTGATTTGATTTGACGACCTCTGTGGCTGAGTGGTTAGCGCATCGGCGCTTAAGCCAGAGTTCCTGGGTCTTGGATGTGCATTAAATATATGTATAGTATAAAAAAATCTTAAATATATGTATAGTATAAAAGTATTTAATATACTTCCTGTTTTCTGGTACGTGTAACACAAGTTCTTCGGATACTTAGCACGGGGCCAGATTAACGTGGTGTGAAGAATCCACAGATATTTATTTAGATATTTAGATAAAAGTATTATTATTTCTAACGAATATATCACGTAAAAAACTAATAAAACAGAAGACATCTACAAATATGACTATCCTAAAAATATCTATAAATAGAAAAACTTCCCCAGGTCGTCCCCATCTGGCAGAGTAACTAGTAAACTGATAGCGATGCCTTGTTGGATAGCAATGGCTATCCGTTGTAACAGGTAGTTCCTCCTATATCTGGGGTCTCGGGTGGCATCAGTCAGCTTTTTTTATATTTCCTTAAAAAGCTAATGCGCGCCCGGACCCCATGCGCCAAGTGTTTCCACCCCAAACGGTTTTAATATGAGGTCTCCGCCAAGGTTCTCATGTTTGCGCCATTTGAGGTTATCTGCTTGGTTTGCAGCCGCGCCCGCACAGTTCGAGGTGCCTTGGACATGGGACGGAGCAAGAGTATCGACACAAGTTGCGTCACATACAAGAGCCCGTCCCACACTCCAAGGAACCAGGGTCACTCCATCAGGTCTCCTGCCATCATCGCGCGCCAGACCGGAGGACTCCAGTATATCTGGCATACCAGCGGTGACAAGAGCTCGATGAATGAGCGCTTCGGGAACGGTACATCCTGTGGTGATCGCGTCTGTCTACGTTCGCGCCGTAAACACACTGATGAAATAAATTAAATTATTTAAATTATTATGTTGAAATATTTTAATTAATTTGATTGATGTGTAGAATGTTCATATAAAATTATTAGAAACTTAAAATACGCATGCGCTATCCGTGGAAAAACTATCCATATGGAGTACTTTTGATTAGCAAAAATTGCACTGATTTTAATGTCAGTTCCTAATTATTTTCTGTTACTTCTTGGAATTAATATACAGCTGCTTACTTCATGTTTAATCGTACCATATAGGTATATTTTACAGGACTTACCTACTTCCTTTACTTTTTTTTAAAGAGGGTAAAGGTTTTCTACAAACTCACGGCACTTTGTTTTTATCTATCAATAAATATTGTGAAAATATTAAACTTTGGACACATTATATTATTGTTACTACTTATCTAAGTGAAAATATTTATCTTCTTCTACGTCAGCATGATTTGACTCCTACCTGAGAGGACGAAAGCAACGTATATTTACTCCTGACGTTAGTTATGACTGGTCCAGCATTACTGCTGGTGTCCCACAGGGGGGAGTATTGTCCCCATTACTTTTCAAGGTTCATCTCTTCGGCCTACCATTTATATGCAGATGACCTGCAAATTTACAGGCACACTAGTATTGAGGAAATTGATCTTGCTATTATTGCTGTTAACCAAGATCTTTTAAATATATTTAAGTGGGCGGGTGTGGCACTTTTGGACTTCTGGTTAATCCCAAAAAGTCGCAAGTTCTTCTCATTGGCAGCAGGCAGTTGCGCTCCAGGGTTGATTTTGAATCTATTAGCAAAATAATTTACGGTATTGATGTATTGGAGTTTAGCGACAATGCCAAAAATTTAGGTCTAATTATGGATTGCAACCTGTCGTGGTCTGCTCATATTAATGGTTTAAGCAAAAAGTTACATCATTCTTTGCATACATTAAAAAGACTACAGAATTTTAGTGGATAGAGGAAGGATCCTCTATCCACTAAAATTCTTCTAGCACAATCCTTGTTATTGCCATTGATAGATTACGCTGACTCCTGTTTTTTGGATGTAACTGAGGAGCTCTTGTGTAAACTTGAACGTCTCCAGAATTTGTGCATACGTTTTATTTTTGGACTGCGCAAATTCGACCATGTTACCAAGTTTCGCAACAAATTACAATGGCTACCCATCAGCCTTCGTCGCAATTTTCATATTTTAACCCAGTTGTTTAAAATTCTAAAATTGTCCATCTCTCCTTCTTACCTATTTGAACGATTTTCATATACTACCCCGAGCGATAGGCCTCTGCGTACTTGTAACCCAAAAAAGGTACTCGACACCCCTTGGTGTATCTCAAATTTCTACGCCAACTCGTTCACAGTCCGAGCTGCCCAGCTGTGGAATGCTTTGCCTGAACATGTGCGGCAGGGTCCGACAGTGGACACGTTCAAGACTAGGCTGAAGAATCATTTCTTATTGTCATCAGCAACAAAATAGTTTATGTAGGTTTATTTTATCATATTATTATTATTTATTAGGTTCATTAATTTTTGTTTATTATTCTTTTATGTAGGTATTATTATATGTATTAGTATATTGTATTTATTAGTTTATTATCATTATAAATCAATTGTAAGTAATTGTCTCTTTTTCAATCTGATATTATTCTTTGCTGTACTACCTGTGTCCTACTTATTTTATTTTTCTTAAACTCTGTGTAAGGTCTGCTGGCAGAGATCTCTTTTTAGAGATAAGCACGCCTTTGTACCATCTCTTTTGTGTATTTTGTAATATTTTGTGTTATTTTTGTTGTGTACATGAAGAATAAATAAATAAAATAGTAGTTTTTGTTAAGAAACAAGTTTTATAGCCAGCTTTGTGGGGTGTTGTGGTGGGTACATGGACACCCCGTTGTTCTTGTTACATTTGTTCGCCACACTCCCACAGTGTTAAATACAATAGGAATTATGTAAAAAAATATTCTCATAGAATATTTAAAATGATTGCAATAATTTTTTTGCGAGACGTTTTGAGTAGGTATAGACTTGTTATTGAAAATAATTACAATTTAACCTACATGTACCCTAGTTTACTTTGGGGGTAGTTAATGCAGTCTTACTTACTAATTCAAATCAATTATGACGTAAGTAGAGTTTTAATTGGACTATCTTATACTATAAACGAGACAGTCTTGTATATTTAATCGTAATCCCGGAAACGGCTATATTTCCATGAAATTTAGTGTCACATTGCTAAGTTAGTGTATAATTAAACTGCTATTATATTATATTATATATATTATATATAATATAATATATATTATATTATATATTATATATATTATATTATAATTTAACTGCTGGGTTAGTGTATAACTAAAACTCGGTGTTACTTACATTACATGTTTTATTTTCACGAGCGCACACGAGATTGATGAAAAACCAAAAAGGCCATAGACTAGAGAATCACGGTCATATACCCTAATTCTAGCACAGATTATAATTTATGCAACACTCTCTCTCCTCTCTTCTAAATTTTAATTTACCTATTACAAATCAAGTCTCTGAACAGGCTTATAAGTACGTGCACTTCTACGCACTTCTGGTTGAACTAGAATAGCAGAATTAGCAATGTTTTTTGGTATTTCTTTGTTAATTAACGGCTTATTTAATTCTAATTTCTCCGATTCTTTTTCTTGCTCCAATACACTTTCATTCAGTATACTATATAATAGTTATGCAAACACTGAGTAACATTCCGGGTGAGTATGCCTTTGTCAGTGTGCACATCATACATAACATTTCCTACTGGTTTATCAATAACACCATCTAACCATTTTCTCGAGTTATCATATGATGCAACCAATACTTTATCATCCGGTAAATATTGCTTTACAGGTTTATTACAAATCGACTGCCGAGGAATAATTAAATCTTTCTTTATTAAAGATAAACGTGTACGGAGTTTTCTACCGAACATTAACTCACACGGTGCCTTGCCTGTTGTGGCATGTGGTGCTGTACGATAAGCTAATAGCCATTGCTGTATACTATGATCTAAACAATTCTTATCAAACTTATATGCTGACATGGCCTTTTTGAAGGTTTGAACTCCCCTTTCCGCTAAGCCATTGCTGGCTGGGTGATAAGGTGCAGTACATATGTGTCTAATATTATTATTTTTACAAAAAACATTAAACTCTTCAGATGTCCATTGTGGACCATTATCAGTCACAATTTGTTCCGGCAGACCGAATCTAGCAAAAATACTACGAAGACATTTTATAGTACTGCTAGAGGTAATATTGTTCATTTTAAGTACTTCTGGCCATTTTGAGTGTGCATCTACAATAATTAACCACATATGCCCTAAAAATGGGCCTGCAAAATCAGCATGAATACGTTTCCATGGCTCCTCTGGCCACTCCTATCTATATATAGGTTTAATAGGTGGTAAGTTCCTATTCTGGATACAACCGGCACAATTATTAGTCAATGTTTTTATATCATTTGTGATGTTTGGCCACCAAAAACAACTACTTGCTAAAGATAACATTTTATTTATACCCAAATTACCAGAATGCAGTTCAGTTAAAACTTTGTCCTTTAAACTGTCAGGTATAACTACTCTATCCCTCCATAAAATGCAATCTCTGATTATATATAAATCAGTCTCTTTGCCTATAAAATTACATAACTCTCTATTAATAACTTTTGGCCAACCCTCTCTTAAGTAAGTACAAACCTTGCTTAATTTAGGGTCTTTTTGAGTATGTTTGGCAATTTCTGATAAAGTTACAGGCGGATTATCCAATACAATGTTGTTAATGTTGCCTTCCATATTAATTTTCTCCTCCTCATTACTATTTTTAATTGGCAACCTAGACGGGAAATCTGCTGCCGCATTATGTTGTGAAGTCCTGTACCTTATGTCATAGTTGTAATTACATAAAATTAATGCCCACCTAGTCATTCTATCTGCATATATGCTACCAGCTGTTTTATTTGGATTAAATATAGATATCAGTGGTTTATGGTCAGTGGTATATTACCTTTTAAATACAAATCAAATTTCTTAACTGCCCATATAATGGCTAAGGCTTCTTTATCTATTTGAGAATATTTTACTTCTGCTTCATTGAGGGTTCTGCTTGCAAAAGCGATAGGGCGTTCCACAATATTATTACCTAACCTAATTTCATGAGCTAAACAAGCTCCTAACCCATACTTGGAAGCGTCACAGCTCAACACAACTGGTAGCTTTGGATTATAATGAATCAATACTTGATCTGATACAATGGCTTTCTTGGCCCATTCATATGATAGTTCTTGTTGTTTAGACCATACCCATTTTTCTGAATTCTTTAGTAATGTATATAAAGGTTTTAAATTATCAGCGGCATTCTTTAGAAATTTATGATAAAAATTAATAGTGCCAAGGAAACTACGTAATTCTTTAATATTTTTAGGCTGTGGTGCTTCCAATATAGCCTTGATGTGCCCTGGTGTCTTTTGATTGCCTTCCTTATCAATCACATGTCCGCAATACTCTAATTGTGGGGACATCAACACAGTTTTCTCTTTATTTACTTTAATATTTAAATTTTTAAGTTTTTGAAATATACACTCTAAAGTTTTTAAATGGCAATCCACATCACTACTTGCAACTAAAATATCATCAATGAAACAATATACATTTGGCATATTAAAATGTTCATCCATAAAATCTTGCCATTCCTGTGGCGCAGGTGACATACCGAACATCATGAATGTTGGTCTATATAACCCCCATGGTGTGGTAATTGTCATAAGCTTTTGTGCCTCCTCATCCATTCTCCTGTTCATATATGCCTTTCTTAAATCAATTTTACTAAATACTGTTTTAATCTTTTGATCATCTTTATTTAATTTTGCAAAAATGTCTTCAACCCCTGTCGGATTGGATGATTTGGCACTTCCAAAAATGGATTTAAAGTTACCTTGTAATCTCCACAAATTCTTATATTATGAGGTCCTTTAATGATGGTCACTATGGGTGTAGCCCATGTGAATGTTTCTTTATTTGTCACTCTATACATTTTACCTTCCGTACATAACTTGTCGAGCTCCTTTTTAACTAAGTTTTCTACGGCATAAGCTATTGTTAGCAACCACTAGCAGACTTTAGTCTCGACAGTGATGCTTCATCCGGATCCGTATAATATTTTACATTTACTGTGTTTATTATGAATATCAATTTGGTTTCATATTTAATAAATTATTAATCAACTGATTATTATAAATTATATTATTGTAAACATGATGGTTATGACTAATGATGTCACGTCAGAGTTTAGTCATGCATTTTATATTAAATATAAATAATCAAATGTAATTAAACACATAATAATTAATATTAGTAACTGGTAAAATAAGAATTATATTTAATTGAAATCTATTTAGTTAATTTATATTTAATTGTAATACCGGATATAAAGTGTTTATTTTGACTAGCTCTAACGACCTTCAAGTAATATAAAAGGGCAGGACTCTCTGTAGCCGCTATTATTACTTCTTCAAAATTGTTGTAAGGCGGACACTCTGTCTGACGAATAAAAGTGTAACAGTGGAATAAGTGATTTTATTTACGCCCGTCACATCTCAGAAGTGGGATAAAGTGGACAAGATGTCGGGACTATACGCAGCTGGACTCGGAAAAAGGAAACGGACAGGGCAGGTCAGTGATGATTTTTTTTTCTGTCGACTCCACGCCAAGCCTTACGCCCACCAAGAGAAAGACATGCCGCGTGACTCATGCCGATGCTGAAATTATACCAAAATTCCGACCAGAAGATGGCTCAAGTAGTATTACCAGTTGGCTGCACAAAATCGACCAGCTTGGTGATATTTACGGGTGGGATGCAATTCAGAGACAATTTATTATGCAGCTTCGTCTACGAGGCTCAGCCAGACGATGGTACGATGAGCTTGATGATTATAGTTTAGATTGGGATGCATGGAAACGAGCCCTAAAGATTGCTTTTCCTCGTGCGGTCGACTTCGTAGACAAGTTGAGCACTATGTTAGCTAGAAATAAAGAAGACACCGAATCAATGACTCGTTATTATCATGACAAAGTCTCTCTACTCAGAAAGTGTAATATAACTGGTGAAGATGCAATTTCATGCATAATAAAAGGACTACCGTTAGAATTGCGTGCTAACGCTAAAGCTTATCAGTGCCAGACGCCAGAAATGTTATATTTTGGATTTCTTTCCTCGTTAGAAAATTATAAGAGAGATAACAATTCCTCATCTTTAACTTCTCGGAAATCATCATGGCGGAGGGGTGCCTTTGAAGAAAACCCTACAACAGCTCTACATCCCGGGATAAAACGGTGCTACATCTGTCGTCGCACCGGGCACGAGGCACGTGTTTGTCGATCTCAACAACGATGTAACATCTGCCAACGTAACGGTCACACTCCGGCAAGCTGTTGGTCGGCCGCACACCCTGGAACTTCGCAACAACAGGGGCAGCCAACTCCGGTAAGTTTACTGATGCTTAATTTAAATGATAAGTTTTTGAGCATTTACAAACGCCTCGCATTTATTGGTTCCTCGAGTGTCATCGTTTACATTGATACGGACAGTAAATTAAATGTTTTAAGTTTAACGAAAGCAAAAGAACTAGATCTTGAAATATTACCATCGGATATAATAATGAAAGGGTTTGGAGGTGCTCATACTCAGCCACTAGGCAGGTCACATATTAAAGTATATATATAGATAATTTGTATCTAAATGGAGACGTTGAAATAACTAATTGTAATATGTGTGATATAGAATTAATAATTGGGCAGGCCATGATTAATCAAATTGGTGTTAGTCTTGTTACTACGTCGAACTCTGCTAGATTTGTAGAAACTCATTATACCTATGATATTCTTAGTGACATTAGACTAAGTCATTCAGATTTCAATTCTAAACACAATGTGTAACTAAAATACGATGTCACTGTACCGGCTCGGAGTATAAAATTATTGAGTGTGTTTGTAGACTATGAATCAAATGAAAATTTATACTTCTTAACTAATTCTGTGTATGTAGAATTAGGTAAAATATGCTATGCTATTCCTGGAGGAGTTATCTGCATCGAAGGACAATTAAAAATTATTAACTTAGGTGAAGAGCCTTTAAACTTTTTGGCTCATAGGCTAATAGCGCGTGCAAACCTGGTAACCACTATATCCGATAAAATCCATAATGTTATGACTGTAGATTGTTCTGGTCAGATTAATAAATCTAATTTAACAGACTTAGAGATAGATGTGGGCGATTTAAAAAAGGATGACCTTGTTAAATTAATGTCATTGATAAATAAGTACGGCAACCTTTTCGCTAAGAATTCTAAAGACTTGGGCTGTACCGATCTTATGGAAATGCATATTCGGACGACGACAGATAGGCCTGTTCATTCTAAACCATACAGATTATCTATTAAGGAAAATGAAATTGTTATGTCCAAGGTACAGGATTTAATTGACGCGGGCATAGTACGCGAGTCGATGTCGGAATATGCAAGTCCAGTGGTGTTGGTCAAAAAGAAAGATGGGGACTACAGACTTTGTATAGACTATAGGGCACTAAATGCCCAGACCGTTAAGGACCGTTATCCCTTACCACACCTAGAAGACCAAGTTTCCAAATTAGCAGGGAAACGCTATTTTACAACACTAGATTTGGCTCAAGGCTACTACCAATTAAAAATTTCGGAAGACTCTATTTATAAAACTGCATTTGTAACTCCTTCCGGACAGTACGAGTTTCTTAAAATGCCGTTCGATTTAGCTAATGCGCCCGCAGTTTTTTCTCGATTAATACGACTTGCTCTTAATGACGTCACGAATTATGTAAGTAAGTATTTAGACGATGTAATGTTACCAACAGTAAGTGTAGAGGCTGGATTAAGGTTATTAGGGCGCGTTTTTTAACTCTTAGAAAAGGCAAACTTAAAATTAAATTTAAAAAAATGTTATTTCCTAAAAACAAGCGTTAATTATTTAGGTCACGAAATTTCTGCTGGTACAATCCGTCCTGGTCCAAGTAAGATTAACTGCGTAACAAAATATCCACGACCTAAAAATGTACATGAGATAAGACAGTTTATCGGATTAACTTCTTATTTTAGAAAATTTATTCGCGGTTTTGCTGAAATAGCATTTCCATTAACTAAACTCACAAAAAAAAACGTAGAATGGTTTTGGGGATCTGAACAAGAAAGCGCATTTCAAACATTAAAAATTAGATTGACTGAGAGACCCGTCCTTGCTATTTACGATAGCAAAGCGATTACGGAGTTACATACTGACGCGAGCAAGTTAGGTTTAGGTGGTATACTAATGCAGTACCAGATAGAAGGGGCTATTAAGCCCATTGCATATTTTAGTAGGGTTACGTCGAAGGAGGAACAATTTTACCACAGTTATGAACTCGAAACCCTGGCTGTAGTAGAATCATTAAAACGTTTTAGAATTTACCTAACTGGAATTCAAGTAAAAGTCGTGACTGATTGTGCTGCTTTACGTACTACATTAGTAAAGAAAGACCTAGTACCGCGGATAGCTAGATGGTGGCTTACCATCCAGGATTTTGATCTACAAATAGAATATAGGCCAGGTGAAAGAATGAGACACGTAGATGCGCTTAGTAGGAACCCCAATACTGAATATATATTGCAAATCGATGAATCCGATTGGTTAGTTACACTACAACTGCAAGATGATAATATCCAGCATATACTAAAGCAATTGCATGAATGTAGTGCTAATCCTGATTTAACAAAAAATTATGTAGCCAAAGATAATAAACTATACAGAAAGACGGTATATGGTGACCGTCTTGTTATTCCAAAATTGGCAAAAAACGGCCTCTTATTAAAGTACCATGATCAAATAATGATTTGATAAAAATTTAATAAAACACCCGGGTTTTGAAAGATGTGAAAAAATCGTAAAATCACAATTCTGGTTTCCTAACATGACGCGTTTCATTAGGAAATATATTAAATCATGCTTACAGTGTGCCTACGGTAAATCTGAGTATGGTAAGAAACAGGGAGAATTATTCCCGATAGAAAAGAAAAATATACCAATGCATACTTTGCACGCTGACCACTTGGGTCCTTTTGTTAAGACAAGAAAGGGTAATACTTACGTGCTCGTTATTATAAATTCTTTTACAAAATTCGTTTTTGTAAAAGCGATTAGAAATTGTAGCTCTGTGGAGACAATAAAAAATTTAAAGGAGATCCTTAACGTTTTTGGCCGCCCTAATAGAATCATTACAGATAGAGTTAAAGCATTCACTAGTCGTTATTTTAAAGAATTTGCGCAATAATTTCAATTTAGGCACATACTTAATGCTATAGCAAGTCCTAGGTCTAATGGTCAAGTGGAGCGCATAAATAGAACTATTTTAGATGGCTTAAATACTATGTCTGATAGTGAAAACACGTGGGATGATAAACTTTTAGACATTGTGTGGGGAATAAATAATACTCCGAATTCTAGTACCACATTTTGCCCATTCCAATTAATGTTCGGTCACGAAAACTCTAGGTTACCAGCTTATCCCTTAGATCAATTAAATGACGTTGCATCCCGAGAAGATGCTTTAAATAACAGACGGCAAACAGCAAAATTACATATTGATAGAAATATGACAATTATGAAGAAACGGTTCGACCAATCCCGTAAAAGATGTATAAAGTACGCAGTAGGACAATTAGTACTATGGAAAGGTGGAGCTAGTAGGGATGTACACTCGAAAGTTTCACAAAAATTGAAGAGCCCTTACACCGGTCCATATAAAATAATTAAAGCGGAACCTAATATTGATCGCTATACAATTTGTAGTGTTAAAGGAATGAAAGGTTATAAAAATTTTGATGCAGTTGTTAGAGGCGAAACATTAAGACCTTACAAATCTATTATGTCTGATGCTGATAGCTCTTCTGCTAGTGATAAAGAAGTAGATCGTGACGATCTCATAGATTTACTCGAAAGCTAGGTGCGAAGTATGTAATTAATTATTATTTATAAATTTTAGTAATTTTGAACAACCTATACTACTACTTGCCAACTTTTTGTTTATTTTTTTAACTATTTTTACTAAATAAATAATATTGATTAAATAAATATTACATAATATATATATTCTTTATAAGATATGCTGAAAAATAAAATTAATTAAAATAATTAATGTGTTGCATATCGTAAAATCCCTATCATCTTAATAATATTGTAAGTTGAATAGCCCGTGTGATATTACATAAAGTTTGGGTGACCCCTATGTCTGTGTGACCTTAGTCTGTGTGACCTTAGTCTAGGTGCTTGCAAATCATCAAAATCTGTGTGACAATATATTTTGCAGCTTTACGAGGATATATTTTGTCTATGTGACTGTTACTTAATAAGTATAAGTATTACGCCGCATATTACGTCTAGGTGACCTACGTATATGTAATTTAACAAGGATGATATTATGAGGCGGCTGACTCCACATATTATTATCATTAAAATTATGACCTACTTGACGAATTTATCACCATACTTATTACCATGAATATACTGTTCTGTTGTCTTTCTTTTTTTAGGTAACAAATGGTGGAGAAAACCGTGGGACACGGTCACTGCAGGATGGCCGAGTGTTAGCAACCACTAGTAGACTTCAGTCTCGACAGTGATGCTACATCCGGATCCGTATAATATTTTACATTTACTGTGTTTATTATGAATATCAATTTGGTTTCATATTTAATAAATTATTAATGAACTGATTATTATAAATTATATTATTGTAAACATGATGGTTATGACTAATGACGTCACGTCAGAATTTAGTCATGCATTTTATATTAAATATAAATAATCAAATGTAATTAAACACATAATAATTAATATTAGTAACTGGTAAAATAAGAATTATATTTAATTGAAATCTATTTAGTTAATTTATATTTAATTGTAATACCGGATATAAAGTGTTTATTTTGACTAGCTCTAACGACCTTCAAGTAATATAAAAGGGCAAGACTCTCTGTAGCCGCCATTATTACTTCTTCAAAATTGTTGTAAGGCGGACACTCTGTCTGACGAATAAAAGTGTAACAGTGGAATAATTGATTTTATTTACGCCTGTCACACTATTCTTCTTGGCTTAAATGCAATGGGCTTAATATTAGCTTCTTTTAATTTTAAAGTGCCTACAGTACCTTTAATTTCGCCTGGCAACCCCAAGACAGTGATATTATTACCACCATATTCTGATAGCTTTAGGTTACATGGAATTAATTTTAAATAAGGAAAAAATGCTGTGAACACCGATTTGGGCATTAATGTCACATCTGATCCACAATCAATTTCAAATGATATATTTACATTATTAATTTTTAAAATTATATACCAAGGACGCTTCTCATCTATTGATACCACTTTGTTAATATATAATTGACTTTCTGTTTCCTGATATAAATTGGACAAATCATAACTATCATACGCAGATTCACTGTTCAATAATTGTACTACGCTAACTTGCATAACAGAAAATTCTTCATCATTTTTAATTTCCTGGACCTTCTTGGGTTTGAAAGTTTTGTTACTGTTTGCTTTGCAAACACTTGCCATATGCCCCTTCTTGTGGCATTTAAAACATTCTTCTTCTTTAAATTTGCATTGGGGTTTTATATGTCCCATTTTCCCACAGCAATGACATTTAATGCTCACATGTTTTTCACTTATTTTGTGTATGTCTGAGCTTTCTTGCCCAGAACTGCCAGCAGTTACCAATTTTGCTCCCTTCTCCGCCAGTTCCATGCTCATTGCTATCTCCACTGCTTTTGCAAATGTTAATTTTTTTTCACCAAATAATCTTTTAACTATGCTTTCACTCTTTAATCCATGAACGAATTTATCTCTTAGACATCGTTTTAAATATGTGGTAAAGTTGTACGTCTGTGCCAATTTCTTTAACGCCGCCACAAACTCACATATTGACTCGTCTGCCAGCTGTTCACGTTTCATAAACTTATATGTTTCCGCAATTTCTGATTGCTGTGGCTCCAAGTGTTTTTCAACAAGTTCCACTAATCCAGTATACGTTATATCCTGTGGTTTTTCCGGGAAACAGAGTTCTGATAGCAACGTGACCATTTGTCAAAACCTATATACGAGATTAAATATTGCGACCACTTCGTTTCATCCACCTCGTGGATCTTCATTTTGTTTTCGAACACCTGTTTGTACACCTTAAATGTGCATTTTGCAGCAGAATACTCAGGCAGTGAGAACCCAACAGCCGCCATTTTGTGAAATTTCGTCCGACGTAACAACACGAAATTATTATTTTCCTTTGTAGTTTATACGGGCGTAACACGTAAAACTTTCACTGTTCTCTTTTTATCCTCGTCGCCACTGTCACATATTTGCTAGATATGTGCAAGGGTGCTAGGTTAGTGTATAATTAAAACTCGGTGTTACTTACATTACATGTTTTATTTTCACGAGCGCACACAAGATTGATGAAAAACCAAAAAGGCCATAGACTAAAGAATCACGGTCATATACCCTAATTCTAGCACAGATTATAATTTATGCAACATTTAGTATGCAGGGAGTTTTGGGGAAGAAAAATAGCGATCTAGCTTAGTATTCTCCCACAGGAACAGCGCATTTTCTAAGTTATAATCAAACTCGTTATAATATAATATGTTTTATCTTCCGTCGTGCAGCAGTAAGTATATCAATAATTTTGACTACAATATGTCGGTCCAATTTTTATTAATCTACTAGAACTCCGAGAAAGGCTCGGTTACCCAGGTATAATAATAATATGCATGGACGCTTTTACACCACGTGACTCTGGGCCTGTGGTAATTTCTCGCAGAATTTTGGTTACATGTACGAGACAACGGAAATATATTTAATACTTTTATACTATACGTATATTTAAGATTTTTATTATATTATACACATCCATGACCCAGGAACACAGAAAAACTTTTTGTTCCCTGGCGGGATTCGAACCCGGGACATCTGGCTTGAGTTAGGATTACAAAACCGGACAGGAGCTATTTGGACTCGCCCACCGAGGGTTCCGTACAAAGTAGGAACATCACAAATACATAGTTCAGGAATCTCTTAAACTTTTTTCCCGACAACGAAGTTCATTTGAACATCTAATTTTAAAACAATAAACTGGGTAACCGAGCTTTCAGCTTTGCTCGGAGTTCTAATGAATTTAAAAACATTTAAAAATCATGAAAATATTTATCTGACCGGGATTCGAACCCACCGCGTTCCGAATTATCTAACAAATCTAATATTATACATAACCAAAGTGCCAATCGAACTGACAAAATAGAGTCGAAATTATTGATATATTGTTGTACGACGGAAGAAAAAATATATATTGGTTAAAAATGTATCCCAGGGATAACCTAGATGGCTCGATATTTATCCCCCAAAACTCCCTGCATACAAAATTTCATGCTAATACTTGCTGTCGTTTGCGAGATATCGATTATATATGTACAAGACTGTCTCGTTTAAAGTATAAGATTATAAGCATATTTGATTACATTTTTCAGACCCCATCTACTTGGAGACACTGATAGTGATGAGCAAGGGATCCCTGGAACGTGCCAAAGCTGTCCTGGACAAGATGTGCATAGCCAGGACCCAGCAGTACCAGTACTTCGAGCTCTGTGACGTGGAGAATGAGTTCCAGCTTATAAAGGGAAAAAGGTGGGTCAAAAGTAAGCTACTTACAGCTTATAAAAATATTTACAAACTACAAAAGTACTTACTTAAAAGAAAATCAATATTACAAAACTTAAAAAGCTACAAAGTGAAAAGACTGCTAACTTCATTACAAACGAAAATATGGGGTCACAAAAAGGCCGCGAAATGCTTCGAGAACAGATAGTACGGCCACATAAAGGTAAAGCGCTTTCAAATTGATTTTAGCAAACTTTCGGGTTGACTTTGAAATACAGAATACAGAACTAGACGTGCGTTCGTCGCGAGATCACAGCGGCTACTAAGCGCACGCCAACGTGTGAACGCGTCGCAAACGCTTGCCGCAAATGCCCTTTGATCTGTGTCCAAAAACCGACATTAGACCGGATCGGGTACAAGCGTCCACAAGCTCACGCAAGCCAAGATAAACGACCTCTTTACACGCTTGTGCTTGTGGAGACTTGCCGAGCCTCGCCAAGCATGGAAACGCAGCATCAAGAAACGATTTTCATAAAATATAAGCCCGGGATATGAAAATTTATGGTAGTAAAATCGAATTTACGATGTCACACGGTCACACGGTACGGTGTCACACTATGTTAGCCGAAGATAGGTACGTCGGTCGCTTTGCATTACACACCAAGTTTTACTTTTTAGGGTAAGCTCCAGTCGTTCGTCGGAGCTGACACACACACTTTTTTTTTCAGTTTTCTGTTGGCTCTGCCGAAGCTGACGGCGGAGTACTACCGCGTGATTGTCGGCAGGTTCGTCGGCAAGTTTGGGGACCCCAAAGTGATGGAGTGCGTGTACAAAATAGCTTACACCGTGAGTAGCCTATTATTACTACCTGTTTGATTTTTTACTTAGAACTTTATAAGGCTTCGTTTGCCTCTGAGATACGAAATAAAAAATGAAAATGTTGTCTTTTAAATGTGAAGACACATGAAATAATATTGACCTTGACAAACAAAAAGGCTATGACGTACATTTGACGGAATAAATCTGCATACAAGAATAAAGTTACTCCATCTTAAATTCAATTTTTAATATCCAATTTCAATTCAAATCTTAAAATCATATTATATCAAATGTCAAAAAGGCTCTAAACAAGCCCAAAAGTGGGGACATTAAGTAGAGACAGAATTTGCCTTTATTTATATAGGTCTATGTTGACGAACGTCAACGTGTGACATTTTTTTTTCATACACATAGAGTCATTTACGAGGCGCTTTGTCTCTATCTGTTTCTTCTCTAATGGTGTTATTGGTTACAAAGCTATCGCGCGCCCGAACGCTAATTAGTTCTGGGAGGGGGGGGGGGACCGGGTGAGGGGGGAGTTTCGGTTTATGTCACGTAGTCAACGTCTTCTTGGAAAGTCTCGCGTGACGGCCATTAGTACTACGTAAAAAGGATGGGGGGGAGGGAGAGTCTCGGCGTATACAACGGATGGTCACTGTGGAAGTGGTCATGACTCACGAGTATGTTCCCTTATGTGTAGTAAATATTTTCATACATCTTACCTCAGTGCATGGACTACGCCAAGCGGTACGACTACAACAGCGGCGCGACGCTCATCTACGACGTATCGGAATGTGACTTGAAGGATATTCTGGCCAACGTCAACCTGATGGACGTCAAGAACTGTTATTTGAACATGTTGGTGAGTATCAGCTTCAGAAATAGATGAAAATTTAAATAGAGGCCTTCCCATTAAAATTTTTATACACCCAGTGTCTCGTAATGGAGGATTTACAAGCACCCCAGCACGATTTTTGACGCAAGGCCAAACATTGACAGTGGCCACTTGGCGAGGTCGTAAGGCAATTTTGGCAATAAGGTGTTGAGGCGGTTTGTGAAGCGACTACCCACAAGGCAAAAATTGAACCTTATAAATACCTTATTACACTCTACCAATTATTGAGACGAATAAAGAAACACTAAAAAGAAGGACGAAAATATAAAGCATCTTAGTCACGGTTCAGCCTGTAAATCCAGCACCAGTACATATAGCCGTCATTAGTGTAAAATTAATCAATTTATTATATTATTTATTAATCATTTATAATTTTTGCCTGCAAGTCCGCTTCAAGGCTGCGGCATTGGATTCGCAGGCTGGACGGTGAGTACTGGGGCTTATACTCGAAAAATATAATCCTATCCTTCTTCCGTGTATAATCCTTTCTTAGGCAGTGACATAAGTACAAATAGATTTTTATATTTATTTCAGGAAAGCTACGGGTTCAGAATGAAAAGGATACATCTGATTACATCGTCTAAATTGGCTTACACTTTAATTACATTTTTCAAGCAGTTTCTGAAGAAGAAGATTGTGGACAGGCTGATAGTCCACGAAAGCTACGAGGACCTCCACCAGTACTACCCCAAACACATATTGCCAAAGGATTACGGCGGCACGGAGAGGTCGCTAGATGAATTACAAGGTAAAGCTGGGAGTATATTGTCCGGAATCCATAAGGCCAGGGAAAATTCAGAGCACTAAAAATAGAACTCTGCGCTAATTACAGTAGAGCTTCAAATCGAACACACAAGAGTCGAGTCAAATTTCAATGTCATATATGAGAGCTTGACACTCAACACATCTATTTCTACTCTATTGTAATAACGCAGAGTTATTTTTGTAGTGCTCTGAATTTTCCCGGGTCATCCGAATTCCGGAGGACCCGGGGGACCAACACGAAAAAGGTGGAAACGTTTTTAAACAGAGGCTAATAATTGCTGTACATTTTAAATCGTTTTATAAAGTAGACCGGAATGACTACCGCACCGAATTAGGAGCTAATTACCTACGCCCAGAGATATCCGTAACGTTAAAATTTTCAAAATATGTTGCCTACCATACAGTTAACGTGGGAGAGCCATGCACGGGCATAGGGGAGTTACAAGTGTAACCCCCCTAGTTACAAGTGAGCGACAGTGATAGCTTACGATGAGGCGATCCGTATTCACTTCTTGGTCCATTTCATAAAAGAATTGCCCGTTCAGATTTATTTTACCTCTGACAGGACCTTTATGCCGACGACATAAGGATCACTCTCGTAGAAAGTCCGAGGTAAAACAACTCTGAACAGACTAAGTATTTTCCTGTGCGGGTGGCGTGTGCCTTGAGATACTATTAAAAATCGTCTAAAGCTCGATTAGATCATTTTCTCCAGAGCAACTAAAAATGCTCGGCGTGATTGGGCCGGATATCAGCAAAGAAGTTTCTGAGGTACCTGCCTATTTTTTTATGGGTCTAGAAATTCTAATTGTTAACCTTACTTAATAAGGTAACCATCTTCTTGATGGGTTGACAGATTCTAGCCTTACCTAATACCAAACAGAATCTTTAATATAGTGCCGATTTTCTACAAGATTTTGCATGGTGATTTTATTACATAACTGATTTGTGATTGTTTCAATTTCAGAGGATTTCCTATCGCAGCTTACATCGGACGACTTCAAGGCATACCAGAAGGATATGTCGGATATGAAAGTAGATGAGACCCAGCGGCCGATGACCAAGGGAGACGACGTCATCTCAAATGGCACCTTCAGAGCTCTTAGCATAGATTAGTCATATAAAACCTCCAGGCTCGTTAGCTGGTAAGCAAAATGCCAGGAGTTGGAGCTAGAAGTGTACGATCGATTCTTATAAGGACGCGTTTACAAAAAGTTCATTGACAGGGTCTCGAGAAAGGAGAGGAAAGATAATATAATTTTTTATGCAATAAATCCACGTAGTGACCAAATAAAGTAAACCTTATTGCTTCGCATTAAGAATGAATGAAATATTCTTTATTGTGCACACAACATAAAAAAAATATATATATAAAAGAAAAGAAATAATAATATACACAGGTAACACAATGGCGGCCTTATTACTAGGTAGCAATCTCTTCCAGGCAACCTTGGGTAGAGGAAATAATAGAAAAGAATTTGGCGTGCATGAGCAGTTAAAAAGAACACAATTAAATACAAAAACAATTAATACATGCGTTTAAACAATATATATATATACGTATACATACATAGTACATATATTAATTTTTATAAATTTATTTTATTAAATAAGTATACATAAATAAATACATAATATATATTACACGGATACACAAATAATATTAATTAAACTTTATAGTCTTAAGACAGAAAATAATAAACAATAATAAAAATAAAATAAAAAAATAAAAAAAAAGAATTATTGATTTACCTGACTACAAATAGTCAAATAATGCATCTTAACCATAGTTTTAAAGCCATTTAACGGTTTAGCAAGTCTGATATGTTTTAGTTACGAATTCCACAGCTTTACACCAGTAACAGCAAACGAGGAGGCATAATATTTAGTTTTATGCATGGGTAATTCTAGTTGAAAATTGGATGCAGATCGTAATTCTTTAACAGTAGCTTGTCGAAATATAAAAATATCTTTTAAATATGAGGGTAAACAAGGGTCATGTATAATAGAGAAAACTAGAGAGAGAATAACTCTTTGACGACGACCCACAAGGTAACTGCGGATTAAGCCAATCAGTTGGGGAGAAAGATTGATAGACCTTAGCAAACTCAGTAGTACATCATGATCGACAGTGTTAAATGCATTGCTAAAGTCTAACAAGGCTAGAATGGTAATTAACTTATTGTCCATACCAAGGCGAATGTCATCGGTAACCCGAATCAGTGCGGTAGTAGTACTGTGTCCACGACGAAAGCCAGATTGAAAGGAGCTAAGAAGGTTATTGTCTATTACGTAGTTGGTAAGCTGATGACTGATCAGCCGTTCTAAAACTTTAGAGAGAAAAGATAAAACTGAGATAGGGTGGAAGTCAGACACCAGCCTAGGCCGCGATGTCTTTGGTAATGGAATTACGTTGGCATCCTTCCATGCACTTAGGAAAACACAGGTATCAATACTATGATTATAGATATGAACAAGTACAGGCGTAATGATGTCAAGAATCGGAATTATCATCTTGCGACTTATTCCATCATCACCTACGGCATTCGAGGAGACGGACTTGACATGTCTTTTGACATCATCCCCCGTAACTTGGCTAAGAACGAAAGGCGAGGAATCGGGGATTGGTGACCTAGAAAGGTGATTAAGCGTTTCAGATTTGATACATATAATGGTCAAATGAGTTAGAAACGGAAGTAAAACGTTTATTTAACAAATCTTCATTTATTAAACAAGAATTATCGTCCGAGCTTTTGCCTACTCCAAGTGTCCTCAAAAACTTCCAGACTTTACATGGATCGCCATTTTCCACAGAAGAGTGGATGTAACGACGCTGGGCATCCCTACACGTTTTATTGCAGCGATTCCTAATTCTTATATATTTCTCTCGGTGGACTTCGAAATTAGATTGCTTATATTTGGTTTTTGCGGAATGTTTTTGTTTAATTAATTATTTTAAATCACCAGTAAGCCAAAGAGCTGGCAGCTGTTTGATTTTAACTGGTCTAATTGGTGCATGAGTGTCAAAGAGTTGAGTTATAAAAGAATTGAAAATACTTAACTTAGTATCAACATGGTCAGCAGTAGAAACCAATGACCAGTCGATATTATTTGCATACGAAATTCCGCTGCATCACAACCTTCTTTCTTACCTTAGGGGGGCGCAAGCTAAATGAAGTCTAAATAAGAACGTGATAAGAAAATAAATCTGCTGAGCACTGTCCATGCTTGACAACAAGGTCCTAACCTTGTTGTCAAGCATGGACAGTGCTCAGCAGATTTATTTTCTTATCATCATGACGACGACAAAATAATCAGGTGTAAAAGAGACGGAGAGCAACCGGGAAAAGTATGAGTAGGATTAAGTGGAACCATGTGCAAATTGCAACCATCCAAAACAGAACTAAGTTTTCTAGATCTAAGATCGTTTTTAACCATGCAGGTATTAAAGTCACCCATAATGATAGCGTGTGGGTAATTAGGTGTATACAATTCAAGAGTATGTTCAAGGACTGAAAAGTAATCCATTTGAGATGAGGGACAGTAACAGACGCCCAGGAGAACTTTGTTATTAAATGATAATTGTACCTCAACAAATAAATATTCGGGTGAGTTAGGAGGCTGAGGTTGTACGGACGAACTAACAAGTGTGTACGTCAAATCAGACCTAAGATACATCGCGACGCCACCACCAACCCTACCACCGCGATCACTACGGATTAACTTAAACCCAGGCAAGCAGTAGCTTGAAGACGGAAGACATAGCTTGAGCCACGACTCCGATACAAGGATTGCATCAACATGACGAGCTCCACCAAAGGAAGTCAGTAAATCAGAGTAGTGTGCTGGAATGCTCTGAGCATTGATATGTATGATGAATTATTGTTAAGGATATTAAATCGACGTAAATCAGTTATTGTGTGTGGAGATTGGAATTTTGATTTTCTAAAACCTAACAAACACTGCTTGGAGCTTATAAGCCTTCTAAGAAATAATCGGTTGTCTGTAAAGTCGGTTTACTGACGATAGTTGAACGTGACAACGTCATAAGAAAATACTGATGGATCGCTCACTCAAGTAGGAGAGAGACAGATGTCGAACGCTGCCGAACGCATAGGCCGATTGTGCCTCTTTGTCTCTCGTTCTGCGCTCTCGCTTGCACTTCAAGCCTTAAATGGAACGCCTCAGAGCGAGGTAACATATTTTTTCGTGTATGCAGCCGGCTCCATCGAATTATAAGACGTTGTCACGTTAAAAATTTCAATTTAAGAACTCATACTAAGACGCCGACTAGACAACAAACTTATCTCGATCAGATTTCTACTGATGTAATGGAGATTGAATCGAGAGTCCACTTTCTATGTCTTTCTGATCATGAATCGGGTCAAACTTTAACAATCAAATGTTATAAAAAACGTAATCAAATATATAAATGGAATGAGATGGTAAGGGACTTAAGCGAACAAAACATCCAAAAGATTTGTAATTGTATCTCGGCTCTTACATTTTCAGACGTTTATGAAAAACAAAACTTGAATGAATCCTTTGAGGAGTTTCATAGTTTATATTTACTATTTTTTAAATTATGTTTTCCCTTGTGTTTGGTACGAAAAGTTAATAAAACTCGTATATCAGGATCGTGGTAAACAAAAGGGCTGAACAAATGTACTGTTAAAAAAAGGGATGCTTTATTTAAAATATATAAACTCATAGCTTCTAATAAAAATAATTACAATAATATATATAAAATATTCTAAGATACTAAAACTGCATGCTAAACAACTAAAAATATAAAATACCTACAAAGCAAAAAAAATAAAAAACAAATATAAAGCCGTATGAGACATTATAAATGATAATATTATGGACATACTTTAAACAGGGACAGAAAATATATTTTATAATAATCAATCGTTTACGACACCTTTGGACATTAGCGAATTAGTCAATCACTTTTACATAAATCAGACAAATAATAGTAATTTTAATTTAATACAACTCATATTAATTCTACAATGCAATACAATAATTATAGTAATTCCATGTATTTAAGGCCTACGTGTCCAATAGAAATACATAAACTGATACATACTCTCAGTAATACAAAATCTATCGGAATAGATGACAAATACAAAAATACTTAAACTTAGCTCAATACATATGTCAACCGGTGAGCTTTATCATTAACCTATCTTTTCAAGGAACGTTTTCCGAAAAACCAAAAAAGGCTATAGTAAAATAGATATTTAAAAAAGGTGAAGTGACGGAGATGAATAATTATCGTCCAATAACACTGATACCGGTTATTTCAAAAGTATTTGAGAGGGCTATGCCAGACAAACTTACTGATTATGTGTCAAAACAAAACATTCTTACGCAAACTCAGTTTGGCTTTAGGAAAAACTGTAACACCACTGTAGCTTGTTTTGATTTAATAAAATCGATCACTGAGTCTCTTAATAATAGAATCCCAGTTACTACCATATTCCTAGATATGTCAAAAGCTTTCGATAATGTAAATCACGCCTTACTTCTTCACAAACTACAAAAATATGGGATAAGGGGAGTTAATAACTGGATACAGAGTTATCTGTCTGACCGTTATCAATGTGTGGAAATAAGTAAAATTTATAACAGTAAATAGATTACGAACCGGTCAAACTTCAAGATTAACTAATATGATGTATCGCAAGGTAGTGTATTAGGCCCATATCTCTTTCTACTCTACATCAATGATCTGCCACATGTAACTACAAATAAAATTATTTTATTTGTATATGATATGACGCTTAATATAAAATTTGAATATATTGTAAATTTCGAGAATATCATTAACGAGACTCTTGATAAAGTAAATAACTGGCTTACTCATAATAATTTTAAAATAAATATAAGTAAAACTCAATTAATACAATTCCAAATCTATAAAAGACAAAATATTAACCTTATAAACATAAGAAAATCGAGGAAGTGAATTCTGCAAAATTTCTAGTTGTTATTTTAGACAAATATTGCAATTGGAAAGACCAAATAGAACATTTATTATGTACTAAACTAGATCGGTTCGTCTATGCTATTAAGAGAATTCGTTAAACGGTGAGCACTGAGTGCTTACCACGGGTACGTATTGTCGGTGCTATCATATGGACTTGTACTGTAGAGAAATTCTACGGATATCGATAAGGCGTTTCATTTGCAAAAAAGTGTGTTTGGACTATTGATGGAGCATGGTTTCTAGACAGTTGTAGACCGTTGTTTAAAAAATTCAAGATACTTCCGCTAACTTGCATGTATATAAAAGTAGCCTGTACATTTGTAAACTTATACCCTGAATCTCTGAAGCTCAAATCAGGTTTAGGACGGAAAAATGAAAGGCATAAATTTAAAATCTATTTCCCACTTTATAATTTAAATATATATAAATATAATGCATTCGTAGAGATAGTAAATATATATAATATTTTACCGGACGTATTTAAAGATTTACCTTACAACCTGTTTAAAAGAAATTTATCAATATGGCTCGCGGATAAATGTTTTTACAACATGAATGAATATTTTACGCTTAACAAAAATAAAGTTGCAAATTTTATTATTACTATAATTATTATATTAGGATTAAAAAAGTTGAATAATATTAGTTAATTTGTTAAGCTATTGTGTATCCCCCTTACTAATAAAAATATTTATACAGTGGATAAGCTTTACAATGTTTCGTCCTTGCCTGTGAAGCGGTTTTCCAATGTATATAACAAGGACAAAACATTCATTTTACAATCAACAAACATTCACATACAGCTTATCCACTGTATTAATATTTTTATTAGTAAGGGGGTATATGACGATAGTCAATGACGATGTTGTGATTGTTTAATAATATTTTTACTAAAACTTTGACGTTGAAAGTAATAACTATGAATTTTGTTGAATCAATTAATTTATATTTTAAGCTAAGTATTCTCAATTGTATGTTTATAATTTCACACACCATTATGTTATGGTAGAATGTACAGATCCAATTTAATGTTCATTTATATCCTTTGTACTGCATTCTTGTGATTAAATAAATTATGAATTATTTTGAATTATGAATTATCAATTTTATGTAAGATACACAATATTGATAATTCAGAATTCATAATATTAAATAAATAAATATTAAATTTATATTAAAAAATGAATACCGGTAACGGACATTTAAGTCTTTTAGTGCTCATCGCCAAGTCATTAATAAATAAAAAAAAATATAAAAATAATAAAATATTAATAAAATAAATTATAAAAATAAAATTTTCCACATACGGTTACAATTTTTTTATGAGTAACTAATTAAATGGACTATCTTAAATTTCACTTGGTCTCTACGACATCTCGTAAATTTTTGCAAAGGAAATACTTGGCTTTTTTCATTTAGGTAATGTTTTTGTGGGATCTCATTTCTTTTTGTAGGTTACCCGAAGACCAATGATTTGGTTTTAAAGACCGTGAACACACTTATAATTTCTCCGGTGTTGCGAATGTCTTAATGCGGGAGTAATTGTTTACTATCAGGCGGAGCATTTGGTTGTTTTAAGATCTATTCCATAAATAAAATAATTACATGATTACTAGCCGTGGACACCCGCAACACCAGAGAAACCACATGTGCGTTCACGAATCAATTAAATTTGTTATATGATTTGTTATATGAATAACGATTACAAAGTTATGAGTAAACTTGTATTCATACATTTTGTTCCTGTGGATTCGTAAAATCAAAAATTCTAATCATTATTTTATTTTTTTTTAGAATTTTTACTATTTCTAGATTTTCCCTAACTTTTCTTTAACCTAGCCTGACAGCAAATTTGAAATTTCTGAGTCTGCTAGAAGTATGCTTTGAATTATGCTTATTCTCCCTACCTCCATACCTCTCTACCTCCTTACCTCCATACTTCCATCTGTCCATATCTTTCAAAATCTCATTTTTTCCGCTTAATATCTTCTAAACTATGCACTAGATTTTATGAAATTTAAAATAAAAGCTTGTGCCGCTAACGACTTCTCTGCGACAAAAGCTTAGACCGCTAGTTTTGTAACAAATGAAAATATGACGGCACGAAAAAGCCGCGAAATGCTTCGAGAAAAGATAGTTACGGCCGCTTAATACTTGGCGATAAAACATTTTATTTCCATACAATGTCTCTTATTTTTGAAGAAATGTATGGGAAAATAATTAAATGCTATAAATCTGTATTCTAAGTTTTTCGCTCACAATTACTTCCCAAAAATTGTTTTTTTCTAGCGATACTATCGAATGGTGCAATAATACAGGCTGTATTTTTCTTCACAATCTATGGGTTTGAATCGTGGCTAGGAAAATTGAGTTATAAAAAATCTAATGATGCAGTTTAAGTTTTAATCAAGTCGGACTCGACATTCCGTTGGGCTAAATTGCTATTCCTAATTTTTTTAGACTTCTCATATTACGCCCACAAGAATAATTCACCATATACTATATTATCTTATTTACTTTTTTTCTATAAATAATCGTTTTAAAATTATTTTTGCTATATTAATATTATATGTATTTTAATGTTTTTTCCATGTCAGGTTTCGAACCCACAGTTTAGAAAAAAACATTCTGTATTATATTTTCGACATACAATAAAATGCCACACTTTTAGCTCTTTCACTTGATATATGTCTTATAGTGCTTCAATGGTGGGGACGTTTTGCCCCTTCTTCTTTGGCAAGTATCTTTGACAAGTAGTCGTTATATACTATCCCCCTTACTTATAAAAATATTTACACAACGGATAACTTAAACAACGTTGTTGTCTTCGTCTGATGCGTTGGAAAAGTCACTTAGCCGACAAAGACAACAACGTTATTTAATTTATCCATTGTGTAAATCTTTTCATTAGTAAGGGGGTACAAGTACCTAGAAGAGTAAATCTGAAAACTGCTTATTTGTAATTAAATCATAAATATAGGGGGTCTAAAGTCTAAGAGGTGTCTTTTGTTTCTAATTTCAAGTTGAAGCAACAAGTTGAAATGGGATATCATAATATGAAAGGCCTTGATGTGAGTCTTCCAAAACTTTGTATTTCTAGGGTAGTGTTTTATGAAGATCTCGTGGGCTGCGTGAAAAACTTACGCGCTTTCAAACGTTTTTGTAATAGGTACTATTGGAAACAATCCAATACTATTTTGTGATTATAAATGCATTGGAATGAGGGTGTTTGATATTTATTCTGCCGGTAGGGGGCAGACCAACTCACACAAACCGTCATCTGGTGGCGGAAATGGTATCAAAACCGGTCAATAAGAATTTTCGATTCTTTTTCTGTCACCAGGCGGCGCTTGGTAGCCCGACGGTCCTTGTCGTGTCAAAAAGCTGTGAGATGTCACGAATTTAAAAACCCTCAGTCATATCATAAATCAAAACATATTATCAACATTTAGCCTTGTATTCATAAAATGTATACATATATTATTCCCGTGGCATTCCTCTTCATTTCTGACTTTTTTGTCATTACAATTTGGCTCCTGCTCTCTTGGGGAAGGAATCTGGAACACTTCCCACCCCTCTTTTTTTATTTTATTACTTGGGGAAATCCTTTGAGGATCCCCGGCGGATTGGAGACATCGGCCGGGGTATGTGGGACTCTCCAGGGTGCGTGCTGTTATAACCCTACACTGTTAGCAAGAATGCTTAATTGACACTATCCCTTTGACTATGTCAGCAGCAGATAGCAAGACGGTTGTTGAGCGCTACAGAGGAGGCAGTTCCAGTTCAGTCTCAAACCCGGTTGGTCATAATAATTAATTGTCTAATATAATTTTCTATTTTCTTATAAATAAGTTTAGCAGTAAAACATTTTTTTTAAAAAGACTTTCGCCGGATCCCGTATAATATTTGGTGTTCGCGGTGGGATCCGAAACATCCCGTAAAACGTAAAACCCGAATTCGCCCCGATTTGACTGATTCGACGCAAATGAAGTGACTTACAAGTTAGCGAATGTGTGAACTATCTTAAAGCATATTATACAGATCAATCAGTGAGTCTGACAAAACCATATAAATACAACGTGAATATTGAAAATCACAAAATTTCATCATCCTGTCATTATCAGCAGCAACAACATCCCACTACGAGGAGTCCTAGAAGATCGACGATGGTCCCAGCAGTGATTCCTGTGATCCTGATCTTTCTGTGATTGAACTTTAATTCTTGCCAATAACTCAGAATCCGTCATTAATTCTTTCTAGATTTTATTTTTCATGTTTTTTCATAGAACTAAATATATACAGAGTTGTTATATTGTAATTCTAAGATAAGAAGTCTACAAGGCAAGGCGTACACCGAGTCCATCGATTTATTTTAATAATTATACTCAACTTAATTCTATCTTATTATTAATCAACACAGTAGAGAAATCAAAATGTCTAGTAAATCAAGAAGCTCGAGGACATCCAGATTATCAACAAAACCTGAAACAGATATTGAAATTAAGGTCCCAGAAAGAATCGTGGTGTACACCAAAAAGGTGTACTCTTGAAATTCATTAAGCCATTTGATGGTAGTCGCGAAAAGTTAAATTCTTTCATATCTAATTGTCAAAGTGCATATAACTTAGCGGATATTACACAGAAACCAATAATATTTAAATATATTCTTAGTCAGCTTGAAGATAAAGCCCAGTCTACGTGTGACATAAAGGAGTTCGAATCCTTTGATCAATTTACTCAATTTATCAAAAATCAGTTCGGAGAGAAAAAACATTACTCACACCTACTTTCTGAATTACAAGAATGCAAACAAAATTCATCGGAATTATGTAATTCATGTTAGTCAGTTCGCCCTAAATATAGAAACACTTCTTTCTAAATTAATAACAGAAATAAATATATCTAACCCGGTCAAGAGGAAAACTGATCTATCCGGACGAATTGCTACTATACAAGATTTAGCCACACACATTTATCATGGGGTTACATCCACGAATTTCCCTAATGGTTAGATGTCGTAACCCTGAATCTCTTAACTCGGAATTAAATTTCGCTATCGCCGAAGAGAAAATAATGTCAAATACAACGAAACGATTCCCACAGTTTAACACTGAAAGAGCGAAAATCCAACCTCGTCGCGACTTTTCGTTACAACCTCCGCGATTTCAGATGACTCAAAGGCCTCAACCAAATTAGTTCAGGAGACAAGTCAATACAAATGAACTAATATGCCGATACTGCAAGAACATGGTCACTCTATAGAATCCTGTAGAAAACACCAATTTAATAATAATACTAACAATAATAGATATAGACAGAACTCTAGGGATCCACCGACAGGAACAAATTCAAGATCGACCCCGGGTTCATCTCGAGCAGTTTTACTGCCAATAGAGTTCACGAACCAGTAGCCGACGAAGAATACGAATATTAAAACGAGTAAAATTTCCCAGTAGGTATCGGTCGGAAAATTACCCAAGTAAATTAAAATACGATACTAAATCCACTGAATCGTTTACTAATTCCACTGTATCATTTAATACGCCGCGCCTACCTTCTAGTTCCACTGAATCATATAACAGGCCGCGCCAGTCTACTAATTCCACTGTATCGTTAAATACGCCGCGCCTACATTCTAGTTCCACTGAATCGTATAATAGGCCGCGCCAATCTACTAATTCCGCTGTATCATCCAATACGCCGCGCCTACCTACTAGTTCCACTGAATCGTATAACAAGCCGCGCCAATCTACTAATTCCACTGTATCATTAAATACGCCGCGCCTACGTTCTTAATTAACGGTAATTCCACTGTGTCAAATTATTCACTATACCCAAATCCTGGTTCAAATACATCAGTCAAAACAAAACATGATTCTATTACACCTACTACATCCACTAAATCTACTATACTTACTACATCTGCTATTTCTACCATATATACCAAACCTACTATATCCACTATATTCAACAGCCTCCGTGGTCTAGTGGTTAGAGCTTGGCTCTCGACTCGGAGGTCGTGGGTTCGATTCCCGCATTGGAACAAAAAAATGTTGTTTCCAAGTTTGGTTAGGACAATTCAGGCTGATCACCTGATTGTCTGACAAGAAAGATGATCCATGCGTCGGATGGGCATGTAAAAAGTCGGACCTGCGCCTAATCTCTCGCCAGTCGTGTCGGTTATCCGTCCCACTGGGTTACGAGAGTAAAAGGAGGAGAGAGTGCTCTTGTGTACTGCGCACACACTTGGGCACTATAACATAACTCCTGCGTAGCTGGCCTGGTTTCAATGAAACAGGCCACCGTCACCGAAATCGGTGTGGGAGCTATTATTACTATATCCACTAACTCTACTATAAATACTTCATCTAATGAATTCACTACATCTACTAACAATTATACAATGCCTACTACACCTTCTATACCTAATAAGTCTAATTCATCATTATTTGGAGAAACTAAAATCTATAAAATTAATTATAATATTGAAAAAAGGTACTTACCTCACGTTAAAATTCAGACATCAATAATTGCTCTAAAACCACTGTCCCTCCTAGTTGATACTGGATCTTCTATATCGCTTAGCAAACTAAAATCTATTTCAAAAATCCCACCTCTGAGTAACACTATTATAACATTAAAAGGGCACTCCCTTTCCGTCACCAGCGTCACTACGCTGGTGACGGAACTACACCTACATTAGGTAGTTTCCATATACAGTTGTTTAGAAAGAATAATGAACCATATGTTCACGAATTTCATGTTGTAAAAGATGTTAGCCTCGCTCATGACAGAATCATTGGTAATGATTTATTGGAAAAACTTAAATGCCAAATTAACTATAGTAAAAAGGTCTTACACATAGGTGATAAATCAATAAACCTTATATTCTCTGCACCAATCTATACTATATCCCCTCGAACAGAATCAGTGATAGAATTCACAGTAAAAAATCGTAATATATCCGAGGGCATCATTCTAGAATCTAGATCAACACATTTCCAACACCATACTAATCGCAAACAGCGTAGTCAAAGTTAAAGAAAATGGTCGTATTAACATAACGGTGGTCAATATATCTGATGAACCCTTCACTATTCATTCCAATCTCAATCTTGATATAGAGCCTTTAGAACAGCAAAATTATGCCCAACATCTACATCCACAAACAAACATTTCAAAAAGAACACAACAGGTACTAAGCTCCCTTAGAACAGCACATCTCAATGACGAAGAAAAGGAAGCATTATTTAATATCTGTGCCAATTACTCTGACATATTCTACCTTGCAAACGATTCACTTTCTTTTACTACAGCTATTGAACACAGGATCAGGACCAACACAGACATACCTACACATACAAAATCCTACAGAGTCCCGGAATGCCATAAAAAAGAAGTCGAAACTCAAATCTCAAAAATGCTAGATCAAAAGATTATATCACCTTCCAATTCACCGTGGGCGTCACCAATTTGGGTGGTGCTAAAAAAACTAGACTCGTCAGGGTAACGTAAATGGCGAGTGGTAATCGACTATAGAAAATTAAATAACATCACCATCAGAGAAACATACCCCATCCCTCAAATTACATAAATACTAGATCTGTTAGGAAAAAGCCAATACTTCACGACGTTAGACCTTGCTTCAGGGTTTCACCAAGTAAAAATTGCCCCAGAAGACGTTCCTAAAACTGCATTCTCGGTACCACAAGGCCACTTTGAGTTTACAAGAATGCCATTTGGGCTAAAAAATGCTCCAGCCACATTCCAGAAGGTCATGAACACGTGCCTCTCTGGACTTCAAGCCTCCAGATGCTTTGTATATCTAGACATATGACATAGTCTCATATTCACCAGATCTCTCTTCTCATATACAATACCTAACTGCAATATTCGATAGACTCAGATCCTTTAATTTAAAATTGCAACCAGACAAATGTGAGTTCATATGTAAAGAAGTAGCATACCTAGGTCATCTCATAAACAAAGACGGGGTTAAACCTATCCCAGAAAAGGTAAAAGCAGTCACTAATTTCCCAGTTCTGAATCAACTAAAGATATTAAAAGTTTTCTTGGTCTCGTCTCGTATCAGGAGGTTTATCCCAGATTTTTCTAAACTTGCTAAGCCATTAACCTCTCTCCTAAAAAAGGACATACCCTTTAAATGGAATAACGAACAACAGCTCGCATTCGAAACATTACAAAATAGACTAACTACAGCACCAGTTTTGGCTTATCCAGATTTCTCTAAACCTTTCATTCTCACATGTGATGCCTCTAACTACGCCGTGTCTACAATTCTATCTCAAGGACAAATAGGGAAAGATAGACCTATAGCATATTCATCTAAAACGCTAAATAAAGCCGAATGTAATTACAGTCTAACGGAAAAAGAATGCCTTGCAATAGTTTTTGGCACTAAAGCCTTCCGTCCATATTTATACGGGCATCAATTCACAATAATAACAGACCACAAACCATTGCAATGGCTTTTCAATTGTAAAGACCCTAGTTCTCGATTGATTAGACGGCGTCTGAAACTAGAAGAATTTGAGTACACAATAGTTCATAAGAAAGGGAAAATTAACACTAACGCTGATGCTCTATCCCGATTTCCTGTAAATCCCGTTCAAAATCCACTACTAGATCCCGAACTCGGAAGCAACGACAATAGTACTACAAATCCCTTAGAAGATCCTTTGCTAGAATTACCATCTCATATACCATTCTCCTTTGACGCAGAAGACTTCCTAAGTCCTAACATTATAATGAATCCTGAAAGAATACAAGATCCTGTACCAACCCAAGATTTAAATCCTATAACTCCTGGTTTAGACCTTATCGATTTAAATTACCTAAATATCAGCCAAAAAAGCACTGACATTGATTTGGATTTTGATAGTATACCATTCCTAGCCCCATGGCCGAAGATCCGAACCCGAGTCCTATACCTACTGATGATTCCTACTCAAAATTCTTAAAAGACTGTTCTAATAAAGGCAAAACATTTAACACTATACTTAACGAACACAACGAACACTTGCTTAAAACAAAATGTAATACAATCATAATCCCTACATCTATCGATTTAGACGAATCAAACCCATACATTTCCGAAATCTTGGCAAACATTGAGGATAAAGAAAGAATAATAAGCAAGGAAAGAGAACTGCACTCATTCTTAAAAATTACTCATTCAAACGAAAAAACTATATACCTAATTTTTACTAAAGTACATTATTTCGACGAATCACCGTATCCTTCTATATATAAATGCCTACAAAACGTTAAGGATGAAGTGGCAAAAGAAAATTTAACAGATGTTGCCATATCCGACTTTAGAAACCCATTCGAACAACATCCTTATACCAAAATCTACAAAATACTAACTTACCTTTTCCAGAACACTAAAATCAAAATACACATCTATAATAATAAAATAAATTACCCAACCTTAAGCGAAAGAGTCAGAATCATCCACAAAAACCACGATATTCCAATCGCAGGTCACCTAGGGTTAACGCAAATGTATAACAGAATCCAGGAACAATATTATTGGAAGGGAATGAGGGGCGATATAGAAGACTTTGTAAAGAAATGTAAATTATGTCAAGAAAACAAGGCATTGAGAAAAATCAACAAAACTCCCATGGAATTTACCACTACGTCGACAGCCCCCTTCCAACGTGTAGCGTTAGACATAGTTGGGACCTTTACCAGAGTCAGGATCAGCCAAACTTAAATACATTTTAACTCTACAGGATGACCTTACTTAATTCTCAATAGCATATCCCATAAGAAGTACAACGGCTGAAGAAACTAGTGATTGTCTCATACATTTCATATCCCTCTTCGGCATACCAAAATCTATTCTTACTGACCAAGGAACTAATTTCACCTCCGACCTTTTTAAAACAACGTGCCAATTCCTAAAAATTAAACAAATATGGTCCTCACCATATCACCCACAAACCGAGGGCGCGTTAAAACGGAGCCACTCCACACTTAAACAGTATTTGAAATCATTTGTCAATGAAAACCAGGACAACTGGGCAACATACGTTTACACAGGTATACTCACATACAATACAACAATACATACAACCACTAAATTCTCTCCTTACGAATTAGTATTTGGCAATAAACCCTATATCCCAAACTCACTTTATGAACGTGAATTGGGTACAACATACATCGATTACATAAGAAAACTACAACACAAACTTAAATATGCATGAGGAAAAGCATAAGAGAACATTTTCAAATCCATAGTAATATAAAAAACTTATAACGATAATCGAACAAAACTGCCGAATTATAAAGTGGGCGACTATGTTTACCTCAAAAACCATCTAAGGCTCAGGAAGGCACTATCTCCGATCTGGAAGGGACCTTATAAGATTATTAAAGTTAACAACAATCACACAGCTACCTTTTTGATTAATAGACGGCATGTAACACACCATTTCGATCAGCTTAAACCAGCTGACACACGATGACTGTAACCTGAAAGAAAAGAGAGAAAGGAAAGACTAGTATTAAAATTAGTATATTAAGTAATAGTTAAGATAGCAATTATGAAGTACCTAATAAGCAGTCTAGAATATATAAATAATAAAATAAGGTAACCAATGTTAACTTATCTTATTTCAGCATCCCAATCGATGCGCAGCCGGATATTATACAGCCATTCAACTACACTACCGGCATCTTCTTTGATGGGCTAGGAAGAGATGAGATATGGATTCAAGAATATGAATCCATATCTCATCTTATATCTAAACGCAACAAGAGGTTCGCATGGTTCAGTGCAGTCGGGACCGTATTCAAACACATTTTTGGTACATTGGATGAAGACGATGCGATAAAGTATGATTCCGCAATTAATGAACTTCAAAATGACAAAAAACTATTGCACAATTATTAGTCAAAGAAAATATTCTAATTGCAAATTCTTCATTAGAGAAATTTAAATACTCCATTGCTAAGTTGAATGAAATTGAAAAAACCTTAACGATAAAATTAATAATATATTGAATATCACTAACCGTATCTATAGTAATTCGGAAGCATTGAAACTAAACTAAGGTTCTCTCCATACTAACTAATCTGGAAAGCGCTCTCATGACTCTATCCTTCCAACTGGAAGATTTAACTGAAGTCGTCATATTAACTAGACAAAATATTCTACATCCTACAGTTATTACACCAATGTAACTTTTTAAAGAACTAATTAGTAATGATAGATACTTACCAAAACACTCAAGAATTCCGACTATTATGAGCCTAGATAACATTAATTTAATCTTAAGTATATCTGATGTCGCATGTTATTTTTATAAAAAATAACTTGTGTTTATTTTACAAATTCCACTTGTTTTAGAAGATGATTTCATTTTATATCATAAAATGAAATTTCCGGTTTGGACCTATTATAAGGGCCATCCTCGCGGTCCATTCTGCAAATCCAGCAGTCTGCGAATAATTAATTTATTTCTTTTCAGCTGTTATCTGATTATCAGGTTGTATCATACTGAAGTATGATACAACCTAATAATAAGTATATTGCTATATCATATGACAAAATTAATTACTGTATATTGGATAATCTAAAATTATGTAAGACGGCTAATTCTGAGTTATTTCTATGCAAGATTCGAGTGATTATGTTGACAAACAATAATCCTACGTGTGAAAGTGAACTATTAACTAAATCAACCAGTGTACAAATGTAGAACATCTGATACTGGTTCTTTGCCCCCCTGGCGTCCAATGAATGAAACAAACCAGTTGGATGTGAGAAAAAAATATTAATTGCGGAATACAAGTCACCTCTTATAATAATGAATATAGAATCAATGGTTCACCTACGAGAAAATGAGCTGGTGTTAGAATTTCAAGTTGTGGATCATTAACACTACACATGGGTCTAGAATTTAGACAAGCTTCTATTTGTGCCAATACTGTCGTCATTTCCTCAAAGGTTAACGTAGAGTCACCAATTACCCTTTTCAAGTGAAATTTGACAGATTTCACACCAGCTTCCCATAATCCGCCAAAGTTGGGTGAATGAGGTGGAATGAAATGCCAATTTGTTCCATTTACAGCCAAAGATTCTGCTACTTCCTTAAATATTCCTGCAGCTTCAGAAACGAACATTTTCTTTAATTCTGCTGCAGCCCCGGTAAAACTAGTTCCATCGCTCCAGATGTCTTGGCAGTGGCCTCTGCGAGCAACAAAGCGTTTAAAAGCTTGTAAGAAAGCTTGTACAGTGAGGTCGCTTACGACTTCCAGGTGTATTGCTCTTGTGGACATGCAAACAAACAGGCATATGTATCCTTTATAAGAATGATGTCCACGACCCTTTGACGTTCTTATTTGAATGGGCCCCGCGTAATCTACTCCACTGCATTTAAATGGACGACATGGTGTTGACCTGGATGTCGGAAGCTGCCCCATTATCTGAATTTGATTATAGCATTATTTTTAACACAGGTTACGCAATTTCTTGTTGCAGTCTTTACCAGCTGCTTTGCACCTAATATCCAATATTTAGATTGCTAATAATAAGTTAATAAGTTAACATCAATTGATGTCGATTGAATTGATTGATGATCAGTTTTGATAAATGAGAAGTCCGCGGCAGCAGAACTGGGTGTTTTCACTCCCAGTTTAAACTTGAGTGCTCAAATTGCCACCAACTCGCAACAATTGTTTTTTGTCAAGAAACGGATTTAACGAGGTAAGTCGACTCTTCTTTTTTAAGATTTTATTATTATTTATTGCAGACAATTCTTCCTCAAAATGTTCCTGTTGAACGAATCGAATGCATATTTCTAGCGCTTCGGATAGTTCTTCACTCGAAAGGTAATGGTTTTAAATATTTTAAAATTTTTTAGCATTAGAAATAAAGCGGCGGCAATAGGCCAAAACTCGAGTCAATCTCATCAGAGAAGAAAATCTCTCAATAAAAGAAGCGTGAACTACAGCACAATGTGACTTCACTGCTTCTAAATTAGTGCTTATATCCTTAGGCCTCACATATTGTAAGGTATTTTCAATAAGGAATTCAGGTCCCTTCAACCACAAGTTATTATTCACCAATTCAGTAGGGTGCAGACCTCTTGAGGTACAATCTGCTGGATTTTGCTTGGATATTACATGTGCCCACTGATGTGAATCTAATGAACATAAGATTTCAGAAACGCGGTTAGCAATGAACACTTTCCATCGACTTGGATGGCTGTTCAACCACGCAAGAACAATTGTTGAATCCGTCCATGCATGCAAATTTATTTTTGGAACGTTCAAAATCTTAGATGTTTCTAACATTAACCTGGTGAGTAAAACTGCACTGCATAATTCCAACCTTGGTATGGACACCTGCTTGACCGGGGCTACCTTTGTTCTTGCTGTTACAAGTGAGCAGTGAATGAAACCATCTAGATTAATTACGCGAATGTAAACAACTGCTGAATAGGCCACCTTGGACGCATCGCAAAATCCATGCAGTTCCACCATGGCGTTCTTGGAAGAAGTGCCCAACCATCTAGGTAAGCGAAACTCTGATAGCCCCTTTAACTCATCACGGTAAGTACGCCATTCATTCATTAAATTTGTAGGCACTATCTCGTCCCAAGTTAAACCCGCTAACCATAGCCTTTGGATAATTGCCTTTGCTATTATAATGCTTGGTGCTACCCAGCCTAGCGGATCATATAAACGTGCCACATCAGCTAATATTTTCCTTTTTGTTACAGGTTGCTGCATTTCTGGAAGATTCACCGAGTACACAAAGGAGTCACTACTGCGGTTCCAGGTAAGTTCTAATATTTTTAAAACATCATCTAATTTAAGCTGGAAACCTTCTACTGTTTCTTCGTTTTTGTTTTGCTTTTTTTATGCTTTCTAACAATGTATTGCTCGACCATTTGTGTAATTTAAAACCCCCTTTTGTTTAACATAGTACTCATTTCATTGTACAATTTAAGCCCTTGGTCTACCGATTCACATCCGCTTAACTTGTCATCGACATACAAATCATTTAGAGTTACCTTTGCTGCTAATGGATAATTAATACCTTCGTCTATTGCTTGTTGTTAAAGTGCTTTTATTGCAAGATACGGTGCGGAAGCCGTACCGAATGTAACAGTCAAAAGTCTGAAAATTTTATCCTTATTTGATTCTTTATCTTTCCAGATTATCCGCTGAAAATCCACATGCTGTTTTGCTACTTTGACCATTCTGTACATTTTCTCAATGTCAGCCACTAGGCAAATAGGATGTACCCTCCACTGCATCATAATATGCCGTAAATCTGGTTGAAGAGTCGGCCCTATTAATAAGCAATCGTTTAATGAAACTCCGTTTTTTCCTTTTGCAGATGCATCAAATACGACCCTCAGCTTTGTAGTATCCTTGTCATCTAGCGAGACTGCGTGATGAGGTAAGTAAACTGCATTTTACGCATTTTCTTTTGATATGGGTACCTGTTCCATATGACCGAGATGTAAGTACTCTTCCATTACCGCTTCATATTTGTTACGAAATTCCAAATTTGTCTCTAATTTTAATTTTAATTTCTGCCATCTGTTTTCAGCTATTTCCCGAGAAGGACTGCGTTTGCAATCTGGATCATCAGATTTAAAAGGTAAGTGAACTATGTATCTACCATCTTCGTCCCTTTACGTGGTACGATTAAACAGTTTCTCGCATTTTATTTCCTCCTTTGACATTTTTTGTTGTTTTGTAAGTTCTAAGTCCGATTCCAGTTCCCAAAATCGCTTGAGCATATCATTTTCGTCGGTACGGCAGGGAAATGTTTTGTATTCGTATGTTTCTATACCTCTAGGTGCGGTATTTACCTCACCGGAAACAATCCATCCCAAAGATGTACATTGTACCACGGGTGAACCTAGAGGACCCCTTTTTATACCTTCCTGTATTATCTTGCCATAAACCTCAGCGCCCAACAAAATATCTTTATTTATTGGGTGTATGATAATTCGGATCTGCCAAATTTATTTCCATGGCATCAAGCCATTCAAATACATCTAGCTTAGTAGCTGGTAAAAGACTAGTGATTGTTTTTAAAACATCAGCTTTTACAGTTATATTGTAAGATGAGTCAATCAGTGATTTGAGATTTATGAAAACCATTTTACTTGGGCATAAACTAGTATCACCTCCTAGCACCGATACATGTTCCGTTATTGGAACTTTCCTTAGTCCTAAGTATTGTACTGTTGCTTCTGTCACAAACGATGTCTATGATCCTTGATCCAGCAATGCTCTGATTATTACATGTTCCCCGGTTTTCGAAGCGGCTTTGACTAATGCAGTAGCAAACAATACCTGATTCCAAGCGCGCCCGGTGGAAAACAATGTAGTTATCGGATTGACATTGTCCGTCACCTGTTTGGGTGTTTTGGGTTTTGTTTGGGTTTGAGTCACAACGGCATTGGTCTCACTTATATTATTTGGATGCAATAAGGAATGATGTTGCCTCCTGCATATGCGACATGTTTTATAACTTCGACAGAACTTAGCCGAATTAGGACTCTGGATCCAGCTTCAAGGTAATTATATGAATAACAATAATATCCCATGTACTTACATCTATACTTAAGTTAGTTAATGAACTTAAACAATCATTTGTAGCATCAATTAAATTTTTTTGACCACTAGCCGAGTCGTATGTAATGTTCCTTTGACTCAATAAACGTTTTAAAATAAAGTGCGACAAGTATTTTTTATTATTATATCTAGAGTTAAGCAACGAGCAACATCTCTCATAGTTTGATTCCGATATAGGTATTTGTCTCAGAAGCTGTTCGGCCTCCCCGGACAAATAACCCTTAAGATAATGCATTCTCTGTACATTATCTAATTGTACATTAGAATGGACAAGTGAAACAAAAAGATCCCTAAAAGTTATCCATTCCGAATATTGACCGCTAAAAGTTGGAATTACTATACGCGGCAACTTTATGTTAGAACCAATAGTCACTTCGTTATTGCTCTTGGAATCGTTATTATTACTACAAGGGCCTTGTTAAGATGTCAGAGCAAGTTTTAATGAAGTTTTATATTCAACATATAAGTTTTCAATGGTCTCCATTTCATCGTCATTGAAATACGGTTCGTTTAGATCCTCAGACATGTCAATAATATTATTGTGTTTGTCATTAATTTGAGACCAAAATTCTTCTAACATTTCTATTCTAGTTTCAACATATTGTTTATTGATGCGCTCCTTTGGAGACTTTTTAAAATTAGTGAATGCTTTCGAAATTCTAACTTTAAGATTATTTTGCAATTTTACTAACTTCTCCATTTTAAACTTAATTTCCTGAGACCAGTGCAACGAACAATATGTTTAAACTGAATGTAAAATCAGTAAACACAAAATATAGGAACTATAATAGTTATGAGGCGTATTTATAATGTAGAAAATATTCTACGTCTGTAATGAAATTCGAAAAATTTTACGTGTTTTAAAACTATACTTTTTTGTAAAATCGGGCATAGGTTCCCCGTCTCAACCAAATTTTCGATTTAAATGACTAAGTTCTAAACTACTATTAACTATCCAATAATTATTCTAAGTTAAAACTCTCAAACAAATAAAGTTCAATTTCAAACAAAAGTGTTATTATGACTCACTAAGTTGAATCACTCAAAGAAATAAAGTTCAATTACCAATAAAATATTAATCACTCACAGTTTTTCTTCCAATTTCACTTCAATGGACTGTATACTTTCCGTTCCGTTCACTAGCTGCGGGTTGTGGCTGCGTCTGCATTCCTCGTCCCACCTTCCTTTTCACCAGTGACCGCTCCTCCTGACAGGCACGTTTTCCAAGCGCCGCGCCGTCCGCTGAAGCACGTCGCAACCCCTCTCGTTGCTGCTGCTGCACAGCTGATGACCAGTTGCACAAGCAACCCACTTGTCCGGTCTTCGTCTCGATGGCAAAAAAGCACACCACAACTGCCGCGTGCTTAGCAGGACTAAATGCTCAACATCCGGATCCGGCTCGTCTCGATTCGGCAGGACCATGTAGAAATGTAGAACATCTGATACTGGTTCTTTGCCCCCTGGCGTCCAATGAATGAAACAAACCAATTGGGTGTGAGAAACAAGTATTTATTGCGGAATACAAGTCACCTCTTATAATAATGAGCTCGACATACCGCTAACGCGATCTAACTCCGATACAGCGCCATCTATCGGTCGAGACCGCCAAACAATATTGATAGAACATTAAACAACCAGTGACATTCCTAAGCAGTGCAAAATAAAAACAGTTAAGGGGACTTAAACATACGGCAACCACTCAAGAACAATCGGTGGCTATACGTGAAAACTGTACCCATTAATATACATATGGACTGCAGTGCTTCGGAAACCAGTGAATTAAAAGTGTTCGGAGTAGGAATATTGAATACTCCTAAAAAGTGCGTTGTGTATACAAAAGGCGCAAACTTAATAACTTCAGACATTATAACAAACATTACTGTGTTAATTCCTAAGCTAGATTTTAGTATTATTAATAATCCTTGCTGTATTATTAATAATAAAAATGTAGAACATCTGATACTGGTTCTTTGCCCCCTGGCGTCCAATGAATGAAACAAACCAGTTAGATGTGAGAAACAAGTATTTATTGCGGAATACAAGTCACCTCTTATAATAATGAGCTCGACATACCGCTAACGCGATCTAACTCCGATACAGCGCCATCTATCGGTCGAGACCGCCAAACAATATTGATAGAACATTAAACAACCAGTGACATTCCTAAGCAGTGCAAAATAAAAACAGTTAAGGGGACTTAAACATACGGCAACTACTCAAGAACAATCGGTGGCTATACGTGAAAACTGTACCCATTAATATACATATGGACTGCAGTGCTTCGGAAACCAGTGAATTAAAAGTGTTCGGAGTAGGAATATTGAATACTCCTAAAAAGTGCGTTGTGTATACAAAAGGCGCAAACTTAATAACTTCAGACATTATAACAAACATTACTGTGTTAATTCCTAAGCTAGATTTTAGTATTATTAATAATCCTTGCTGTATTATTAATAATAAAAATGTAGAACATCTGATACTGGTTCTTTGCCCCCTGGCGTCCAATGAATGAAACAAACCAGTTGGATGTGAGAAACAAGTATTTATTGCGGAATACAAGTCACCTCTTATAATAATGAGCTCGACATACCGCTAACGCGATCTAACTCCGATACAGCGCCATCTATCGGTCGAGACCGCCAAACAATATTGATAGAACATTAAACAACCAGTGACATTCCTAAGCAGTGCAAAATAAAAACAGTTAAGGGGACTTAAACATACGGCAACCACTCAAGAACAATCGGTGGCTATACGTGAAAACTGTACCCATTAATATACATATGGACTGCAGTGCTTCGGAAACCAGTGAATTAAAAGTGTTCGGAGTAGGAATATTGAATACTCCTAAAAAGTGCGTTGTGTATACAAAAGGTGCAAACTTAATAACTTCAGACATTATAACAAACATTACTGTGTTAAATCCTAAGCTAGATTTTAGTATTATTAATAATCCTTGCTGTAAGCTAGATAAGCAAATCAATCTTATTTCATCTGAAGGAATAAACATTATTAATCTAGATGAATTAAAATTTGACAAAGAAAACAATAAGATTCTCTCCAAACTAGATAAAGTAATAAATAAGGAACCCATTTTAGTATTCTTATTCTTAACGGCATTCTTATTCTTACCATTATCATTATTATGATAATAATTATTTTCAAAATTTATAATGTCGTTTTAAATGTACCTAGCTTTAAGAAATTTAAAAATAAGTTTAAGGAAATCCCAACAGGTAATGAGATTGATCTGGACGACATAAAAACAGAATCTGAACCGACAGATTCTGGTTTCAGACGGAGTTCGAAAAAGACGGAATCTGGTTCAATAAAGGAACCGACATTAAATTTCTTACCTGAAATACGGTTCAACCCCGAATTTCCGTCTTCCGCGGGGGGTTGTTATAACCCTACACTGTTAACAAGAATGCTTAATTGACACTATACCTTTGACTATGGCAGCAGCAGATAGCAAGACGGTTGTTGAGCGCTAAAGAGGAGGCAGTTCCAGTTCAGTCTCAAGCCCGGTCGGTCGTAATAATTAATTGTCTAATATAATTTTCTACTTTCTAATAAATAAGTTTAGCAGTAAAACAATTTTTTTTAAAAAGGCTTTCGCCGGAACCCGTATAATAGTGCGTTAATGCATCAGGAGATACCGCACTAAAACCCCAAGGTGCCTCCTCCTCCGCTTGTTGCTGGGCCGCCGGACCCGCCTAAGCGATAACAGCAGCGGCCCAGTAAGCGGCATTTGCTTCATCAGCAGAACCATCACAGCAGCCTGTCGACGACAGCTGCTTTTCCTCCGGGAGAGCAATCCGAGGCACCGAACGCTCTTCTACCGGATGGGAATGATTTTAGGGCGGGAGATGGCGCTCATGATTAGCGCGCCTCCTGCTAACGGCATCCGTGGCTACGTCCGCGTCTCTCTTCCGTTCTGCGGCCTCCTTCTGCGAGATTACGGCCTCGCAGTCATCCTACTCCTCCTACAATCTTCTGATTCATTTCGTTGCCGGTCCCAAGTAAGATTTAGCATGTCCCTCAGGCACACCTGGTGTTGGTTACTACTGTCGATCCAGGCTACGCAGGAGTTGCAGTGGTGGGTACGTGTGGTGGGCTAATTGCCTTTAAAAAAGTCTTCCAAAACTTATTTTATTTGATTTTCAAGACGATTTTTTTTAATATAAAACGAAAAACATTCTTAAGTACTAGCTTTTCCATACAAACTATCGTCTCTCATTTTCAGGCTCGACAAAAACTACGAGACTCGATTTCTGAACTATTTATGATCCCTACTTTGTACGGAACACTCGGTGGACGAAAAAACATTAACGTTCTCAATTCTTATTATGGGATCGTCATAAATTCGCCTAAGTACATGATTAAACATTTTGTATTAAAGTTGTTTGCAATTTAACCTAATCTCTGTTATTTCTTTGCAAAAAATCACAATTAAAATTGCTTTAAAATAAAACAACTACGATTAACCACGAAGTACGCAAAAATGGATATTTTATAGGTCTTATAAAATACCTATTTAGGTTTCGCGATAAAGTTTTCTTTTTTTTTCAGATCACAATCTAGGGGAGCCGGTTCTACCTCGGCCATATTCTCTCCGTTTTTAACGCCTTAAAAACATGTAAAAATGTTATTCAAAATTGTTATTTTTTGGTGAAGTATAACCAAATAATCGACCTTCCATAATATTATGTACCTAAACATGGCTTATGTACAGTAAGTCAAATTGGAACCTTAAGTTCGCTCGAAATCACTAAACTTTCACAAAACTTACTAAACATCTGTTTATATTCAATTTATGAAAATACTGAAAGTTACGATTTATTACAATATAATATTATACTAGCATTAATTGCCCGCGGCTTCGCCTACGTGAAATTAGTTTTTTTAACTCTCAACTCCCAGTTTAACCACCTAGGGGCTGAATTTTATAAAACGCTGAAATACGTAATTCTTTATTTTTTTGTACTCAATTCATATAAAATATCATGCGAATATTTTTTTATCACCAATTTTACCCCCTTGGAGGTTGAATTTTAGAAAATCCTTCCTTAATGGATGCCTACGTCATATGAGAATTAATACGTGTGCAAAATTTCAAATTTCTAGCCTTAAAGAGTTTGGCCTGTGCGTTGATACATCAGTCAATCAGCTTTGCCTTTTATATATATTATAGATATTTTAATAATTATATTAGTGTAGAGTTGAGTAGATTTTATGAAATATCTTCGGCAAACGACCAGGCAAATTGTGTAATGGTAAGGGATAACAAAGTCCTGAGACAGTATCCGCAATACCAGAGAAGTTACAAACGCGTTACTGGTAATATAATTATGTGCTCACTCTTTCTTGTGCCTCCAATGGCTATAATTCACTTAATTGACAAAACACACCTGTTTTGTAAGACGCTGTGGTATCCCTCCGATTAATCTCGCGCATTGGAGCCGAAGCATATCTCTTTCTAATAGCATTTGCGCCTGGAGTTATTATTTATAGTCAAATCACCGCCGTTTTCCGTTGTGGTCGGTTAAAAAGCACAACCCGTCTTGTGCAGTCGGGTAGGGTCAAGGAGTTAGAAGGGCGCCTGACTTAGTAACTGGATTAGTTAACTGCGTAACCTTAATTTCGCGAAAACTTGAGAAGTACGCGAATATTGTAACTTTTTAAATGAAATCAACTAGGAAATGAGCAGACAGATCAGCCGATGGTATTAAGTGATTACCGCCGCCCATGGCTACTCGAAACACCTGTGTAGGTGAAACACGAGAAGGTCACCTGTACCTCCTCTGGTGTTGCGCACTTACGTTGCCTGGTTCTCAAAAAAATTAAAAAAAAAGTTTCTTAAAATAAAAATAAACATGTTTTCTATGTGCCCTAGTCATGGGTGTGTATTGAATATGTGTATAATAAATAAAAATTATATATAATATTTAAAAAAATATGTATAATTTTTTATATTTTTGTATATAATATATTCCGTTGTATATAAAAAATCTGGTATATTCCGTTGTCTGGTACCCGTAACACAAGTTCTTCGAGAAATTACCATGGAACCGACGACGAAGCTCAATGAAATAAGCATATAATCTTTTTGAAAGGCACCGGGCCTCATACTCCTCAAGTTTGTTCCGTGAGAAATTTTAGTCGCTTACAATCAGGCGATCCGCTTGTACTTTTTACCTATTTAATAAGGAAGTCGGTTAAAAATATATGTTATTGATAGTAATAATTTTTAGTATCTCGTAAGTTTCTATGTAATTTTAATTGAAATGGGCGGTCAGGTTTGTTGATGAGTAAGTTTTTAACTAGTTCTTGGATTGTATTTCTAATTTTGTTAAAACCGTATAATATACGTATTTACTCTAGATTTATTTATTTACCGTTTATAGTTTTATGACTGTCTGCGTAAAAACACCAAAAAAACATTTATGTGTATCGTAAACCCAAAATAAAATATTTTTATTATATAACTGTTAAGTAATAATATTTATAATAATAATATTATAACCATAATAATAATTTTAATAATATAATATTTTTGACTGACTTCCAAAAATGAGGCGGTCAGTACAAAGAAAGAATGCAAAACAACGATTATGTTTTTTTTTTTCCAGATATCATAGAGATAAAATTCTAGTGTTGTATAAAGATATATTATTAAAAAAACATTAAATAAAGAAGCTTATAGTAAGTTTTATTTTTTTAGTTAATATTTTTATTCTATATGGTCGCGGTTACTTCAAGATACAACGATGATACGTTTTGTAAGTAAAGCTTTCAATAAAAACCATTTTCTGTGTTGTAATATTCAGACAAGGAGGGATGATTTTTAAATGATTTATTTTCAGCCCCCGGATCTATATATCACGGATTGACTACTTTCTTCGAACAACCTGTATAAAAATCTACTAAATCTCTACTAATCATATTTTTTGATGTAATTTTTTTAAAATATTTATATTATTTCATGTTTTTGTACCAAAAATACATATAACCCTCAATTTTCACCTCTCTGACACATCCTCCATTGGCTTATAGTGATATTAGTACCTACTTTGGAAGTCAGTTCATTTTTTGTTTAAAAATAATAATTTTAAACAACAAATTAAATAGACTTCCAAATTAAAAATGCACAAAAATGTATGAAATAAATCTTATTTTCTAAGTAATTCCCCTTTTATATTCGGCTAAAATTTTAATTATTTCTCTACACAATCTTCATTATAAAGTAGAGACAACAAGGGGTTAACTAGAATTAGACAAAAAGTTTTGAGCCTAAGAACAACGATATGCATTCACTATCACCTACAAAATTTTAGTAATAAATGTCCTCAGAGTACAAAACAAAATCTATAATTTTTGTTCTTACATGGGACGTACAACTATAAACAAAAAAAAATGAAATTGCAATAAACATCAACAAAAAAATATGCTATATAAGTTTCGGACTACACCTACACCGACTGTCTACACCTACAACCTACAGCAACAACTTACTCCTACGCCTATTACTAGGGCACTAAAGTTTACTTTTTGGTACCATATGCTTAATTGACTTCACAAAAGTCAAATCCCTATAGATTTCCCTATAAACTTTGAGGAGCTCCCGCGATTCCTCATGGATGCTATCATCAGGTATCCACTTTGGTGACTTAAGGACCAATTTCGTATTAGAGGTACCCTTTACAACAACAAAGGAATTTTGCAAATATGTCCGGTCCACAAACGGCAAAGTAATGTTCGAAGATATCCTTGTCGATGTAAAACACTATAGGTACTTCTTATCTTTTATATCATCATAATGTGATGATGGTGGTAATGATGATGATTACTGTAATTGATATAGTCGCATATGCTTGCAGTTCTTCAAACAACGCCGAAATCCCCAAACATGTGTTTATAAGGAGTCAGGAGTTCTGTTCAGTATTTTTGGATCCAGGGTATACCTTGGTGAAAATCTTACTTTTTGGTAGCATATGCTTGGGTTACTTCAGAAAAAGTCAAAATCACTATATATGTCCATATAAATTTCTAGAAGTTCTCTCGATTCCTCATGGATCCCATATTCAGGTCACCACTTAGGTGACAGCGCAACCAACTTGGGATTACATCCACATTTACACATACACATACACATTACATAGGTACATTATTGAACATAAAAAAATATGTACAGCCGAACATATAATCGCCTCCATTTCTTGGACGTCGATTATATAAAAGATTATCACTTAAAGAAGATCAAATGATCCTACATCAAACAAAACTAAAAACTCACTAAGTATCTATAAATTTTCCTCAAAGTCCTCAAACTAACCGCGTAATAAATATGTAGTCTAAATCTACTTTACCATTTAGCGGCGAACGTACATTCAAATTACCGTAATATGTAATATTATGTATGTCCTTAGCTGTAATAAGACATAATTGCAGTAGGCGGAGTCCCAGTTACGGCTAGTGTATAGCTAACTGCGGTTGAGAGAGGTCCAGCGATGGAGCGCATACCGGAGACCCCCTACCTGAAGGTACCCCCTGACACCCTGGAGGTGGTGAGGAGGGACATAAAAATGGCGAAACCTGGAGAGATGAAGGAGGCAGTCAGGATCTTGGATGAATGGGTGCACCAGCAGCCGCATTATTTGGAGAAGAAATTTCGTAAGTCCCACTACTGTTATAAATGTAAAAAGTTTGTGAGGATGGATTGATGGATGTACGTATGGATGGATGTTTATTACTCTTTCACGCAAAAACTACTGAATGGATTTTAATACATTTTTTAGTATGATAGTATTTTCATAGATTAACACATAGGCGAGGTACTGTTGATCTCGAAAAAGTATAGTGTTAATTAGCTGGTGCCCGCGACTTCGTTTGCGTGGAACTAACGGAGACTGAACCCTATTTTTTAAACAGAACCCTAAGATTAATGTAGCCTAAATTAAGTTACAACATCAGTTATCGGCTAGTGAAAGTCCCGTGAAAATCGGTCCAGCCGTTTCAGAGATTAGCCGGAAGAAACAGACGGACAGACAAACATTTTAAAAATGTTTTTTACTGTAGGTGAGTACCGTAAAAACTTTCATATACATTTATATGAAAAGCTGTTAGTTTAAAATTACAAACAGACGATTCAATTTTATTTATTTGTATCAGATTTATTACTAATAGTCTAGTTATTTCTTTAAGTACACGTTGACGGTGGCGGTGGACAAACGGCCTGACTTAATTATCGGTTCGCAATTTGTACCTTGTTATGTGCAAGAGAAAAACAATTTGCTGAATACCTGAATATTTCCAGCCCCGCACTACCTTGAGATGACCATAGTGATGGCCAAGGGGTCCCTGGAGCGGGCCAAGCTGGTAATCGAGAACATCACCACGGCCAGGACGCTCAGGCCGGAGTACTTCCAGGCCATAGACCCAAGAGTACACTACGAAGCCTTTAAGGACCATTTGTAAGTTGAACATATTAACCATTTGTAACCCGACTACGGCGAAACCAAAACTAAGGGTAATGATTTTGGCAGTCAATGTATGTATGTACCACCGTAGCGCCTTAACTACTGGTCCGACTGTAATGATTAAGGTGTCAATAGATTCATAATAATAGCCCGGGTAACATAGGATACATAGTGTACGTAGTTGGGTTATAGTATTTTATAAAAAAATGTTAAGATAACTACGAGTAAATGAATCGACGAATAAGCAATTTCTTGGAGATTGACCGCGCTATACAAGAGGAGTAAAACGTTTATGAAACTATGGCTCAGCCATAGCATACCTACTATAGCACACCATTGAGGATATCAGTAAAATAAACAAAATTTGATTAGAGAGAGTGTCAAGCAGTAAGTGAGCTGACGATTAATTTGCGCTAATAACACTCATCGCGGCAGCTTTCAAACAAAAAAACTAGATCAAAATCGGTTCATCCATTTGAGAGCAACGATGCCACGGACAGACACACACGTAGAGACAGACAAGTCAAACTTATAATACCCTCTGTTTGCGTGTGATTTAATAAGAAGGTATCCTGATGGGTATTTCGCTGTTCGGGAGAATTTTGACACCAAATTGACAGTCACATAAGGCGCTGGAACGCTGTCATGGAGTCCATCTGGGACCTTAACACGTACATTGCATCAGCCTATTTCATTACCTTTCTGTCGGTACTGGATCAGGCATCCTAGACCTGTTTGTAAACTTGCAACACTTGCACTTGTTGACCATGCAGCGTCATAGGGTCGAATTGATCTGTTCGACTTGGATGAGTTTATATGCAATTTACTTGCTGGAGGTATTCATTTCAATTTATTTTAATGTACTGACATATTTTTAATGAAATTGTGAACATACCTCTTGAGCTGTTTTCAAATCGGATAATTGGAAACATGTGAAAAAAAAAAAAACAAGATATACAATAAAAATAAAAAGATCTTTTCGACCTTATGTTCGCGTAGAATGGATGAATTATCGATAAATAGTAATTTTCACATAAAATAATGATAAAATAATATAAATATTTAAACTTAACTGATTGCATACTCTTTCTATTTGAATAATTATTAAAAATTAACAATTACTTCACTTTTCACTTTTCAATCACTTCATCATCCCCAGTAGACATCAAATGCATCCTGCTAGACAGCTTCATGATGGCGAAAATAATATTATGTAACCACAATGAATAAGAAATAATGTACTATATTTACGATTATTATTACGAGCATATTATAATATTATAAATTCGGCAATTCAATTATTATTGATAAAATGGCATTGGCTTGTCATATAATATATCACGTTGCAACTGCACTTAAGCTGTACACCAGACAAACTGTCCTTAAATCTAGTGCGGCTATCAGGTCATCGGGTATAAGGTCAGGTCGAAAGGACCCGTTATCCGCACTAGATAAAAAAAAATCCTGTCGGTATCGGAACCAATCGACCCGATAGGTTTTTATTGTAAAAAGTTACATTATTTAACGAGGCAATAACAGTATCTGTCTCTTTTCTACTCCTAAGCAAACCGATATTGGTCCCGCACCAGCGTTAGGAAGAGTATTTTCTATGCCGCTCCATATGCAAGTTCATTATCGGGTCTATTAGACCTGATAACGTGTTAATTATTTTATTGTTTACTAACTGGTGTCCGCGACCTCTTTAGCGTGGAACTACCGGAAACGAAATACTATTTTTTACCCAACTATGGCGAAACCAAAATGAAGGGTAATGATTTTGGCAGTCTATGTATGTTTGTATGTTTGTTCCATCTTAGCGCCCAAACTACTGATCCGATTGTAATGAATGAGGTGTTAAAATATTCGTTATTATAGCCCGGGTAACATAGGCCATATGATTTGCGTAGCCGGGTTATAGTTTTTAGCTTTTAATTATTAAACGGAACCCTTTGATAAAGTAACATAGTTACACATTATAACATCATATATCTGCCAGTGACAGTCCCGTGAAAATCGGTCCAGCCATTTCAGAGGTAAGCCGGAACAAACATACAGGAAGACGGACAGACAAAAATTTTAATTTTTGCTTTGGTAAGTACCATAAGCATCTTCATAAGCTGTTAATTTGAAATTACAAACAGACACTTCAATTTTATTTATTTGTATAGATAGCGGTTCATTGCAGTTATTTCAAGTTTAGTCAGACTACCTGTATCAGGGCCTGTTCCACAATCTTCTACTAAGACGTGTCGGATAGCTTATTCGAAGTTTTGTCGCTGCTTAGTGCTTACTGTAGGTATATTGAGCGACAGAGACATAACATACAAATAACCTATCCGACACATCAGTAGATTGTAAAACAGGCCCTAATAGGATGGTAGTAAAAATGGATGTCTGATCGTTATCTTTTTATAAGGAATGGAATATAATATTATATTTTAATGTAGCTTATTGTTTGGATAAAAAATAGGGGACATACATTGGAACTGGGTATCCAGAAAAAAATTAAATACTAGTGGTAGACGAGATGTAATTCACATTAAAATGGTACAATGTTAAGAATAACGATTGCAATTTACTTGGAGTATCATAATTATAATATTACTTCAATTATGTTGATGAAACTTAATTAAGAACAAGGAAGTACATCACAAGGATGGTATTCTATCTAATGGTCATCATTTGCTCTTATAGGCTCTTTCCACATATAATAATCGCATTTTGGATGCCTTATTTGATAGCCAACTGTTCTACCTGCTAGCGATGTATTCCAAAGTGACTACAAAATATGTTATGACTAGCTGTTACCCGCGGCTCCGCCCGCGTAAACACAGTTTCCCATGGGAACACTGAACTTTTTCGGTATAATAAACCGACTTCCAAAGCAAAATACACATAATATGAGTATGAAACAAATCCTATTTTCTAAATAATTCCCCTTTTAAATTCGGCATATTTTTTAACTATTTTTCTACCCAATCTTCTTAATTTTGAAGTCCATGAGCAAAAGAAGTGCATCTCTGGTGCGCAGGCAGGGGTGCGGCGAAGCGCCTTACGTTCGACACTTTGCGCCATATCTAACGGCATGGTTCAGAAGTGATGCACGTAATATACAAATTAGTTTTAGTGTCGCATTCCTTTATTAACCTTTAAATTATTTACATACTTTTGTGCGTAGAATATAAGAAAATTGAATTAATGAATTATTTTTAAAGTGAAACTTTAAAATCGTCTCATCGTCTCAAACTTTTTCGTCTGTGTGTTGCATGTCACGTGACGATCGGCCGCGGAGTAGGGATAAAGTGAAAGGCGCTCGTCAGAGCAGCCGAGGCCAATATGGCGGCGCCTATAGTTCGCATCAGCTGACCGTGTTGTGTATAGACTAGCACTCATTTGTGCCAGTTCTCCACGCTATTTTGTTATTAAGTTTCACTTTTACCGTGGTTTCATAAAACCACACAATCCTTTTTTTAATTATCACACGAAATATTCGTCTGTAAAGTGTGAATTTGGCCGACATAATCTTGCCGCCCGGGGCATGGGGGCTAGCCCCCCTCTTGATCCGGGCTGACCAGACTACGTATATTATATAGCCTTAGTAGCCTATGTTGCCCGGGCTATTATTACAAATCTATTGACACCTCATTTATTAAAATCGGATCAGTAGTTTAGGCGCTACGGAACAAACGTACTGCCAAAATGATTACCCTTCCATTAGGCTTCGCCGTAGGTTTTTATTGAAAAATCTATAGTTATTGAATGTATTTTTTCTGTTGCAGCAAACTGCTGGCCACCCCTCACCTGACGTCGGAGTACTACCGCATCATCATCGTGAAGCTGACGGGGAAAGTGCCCAACGAGGTCATGGCACCCGTCAACAAGTTCGCCTATATTGTATGTTAATCAGTACCTAGTTAACCGAGCTTTGCTTGGAGTTCTGATAAAATCACAAAAAAATATATCTGACCGGGATCTGAACCCACCACATTCGGAATTTTCGAACAAAGCAAAAGTTGTAAACGCAAACCAAACTGCCAATCCGACTGACATAATAGAGTTGAATTTATTGATATATTGTCGCACGACAAAAAGAAAAAAAATAAGCTTAAACATGCGCAGTTTCGCAAAGATAAATACCAAGCCAGATCAATTTGGTTCCCCAAAACCTCCAGCCTACCAAATTTCATTTCACTTGCTGCCGTTTTCGAGAAACCGATAATATAAATATTGTAAGATGTTTTCACCATTATTTTAGACGACCTCTGTGGCTCAGTCAGCGCGTCAGCGCTCAACCTGGTCGCGAGTTCAAATCCAGCCGAGGGAACAAAAAGCTCTCCAGAGACAGCCTGTAACTTAGGATCAGTTCACACCTCGACGATAGTTCACCAAATCACAACGCCACTTAAATCAAGTAGCGTTTTCGGTGGGAACCGCTACCTTATTAAGTGCGCGCGCGTCGCGTCGCGGTGTGAGCAAACCTAAAAACGATGGATTAATGCTCTAAGCCAAAAGCTAAGCATTTCAGTAATCGAATTACCATCCGATTGAAATGATCGTAACTCTTACACGTTAGTGTGTAAGGCTGGGGTCTAAATATGTACCGGAATCCGGAAGGCCGTAGAAAATTCTGAGCATTGAAAATAGAACTCTGCGCTAATACAAAAGACTCAATACACGAGTGTGGACTGTCGAGAAAAATGTCAATGTCATCTATGACAGCTCGACACTTAAAACTTCCATTTTCAACTCTGTTGTAGTAGCGCAGAGTTCTATTTTCAGTGCTCTGAATTTTCACCGGCGTTCCGGATTCCGGAGAATATAGTCCCAGCTCCCAGCCTAAGAGTTGCTGTATTCCTCAGTTCAAGCTTCAATGCTTGTTACAGTGTCTGGACTACCTAAAGGCTCATGACTACAACAGCGGCGTTGTCCTCGTGTTCGACATGACGGAGACCGACCTGCAGCACTTTATCACGCACGTCAACTTCTTCGAGCTGAGGATCTGCCTGATGACGTTCTTGGTGAGTGGACATTTTCGGAAGTGACTTCTTCAGCGACTTCGGAAGATGGCTCTTGATGGAAAAGCGTCAGTAAATGAGATCATTGTGTTTGTCTGTATGCTACAGTCCTAACGTGCAAGAGAATGAAATTTAGAGGATTTTTGCAAGAAAAACTAAAAAATTTGTGTATAAAGCATACGAGGGCGGGTCAATAAGTCCGTGACTTTTGGAATAAAACACAGATTTTTTGATAAATAAAACATTTTATTTTTTAACGTAGTCCCCCTTGAGCTCTATACACTTTGTCCAACGCTTCTCCATTTTTTTTATCCCTTCCAAAAAATATGATTTGTCGAGGTCCTCAAAATAGGCCTTTGTTTGCTAGATGACTTCATCATTGGAGTCAAATCTTTTTCCACCGTGCCATTTTTTCAGGTTTGGGAACAAGAAGTAGTCACTCAGAGCCAAATCTTGAGAATAGGGTGGATGTGGGAGCAATTCATAGCCCAATTCATGGATTTTTGCCATGGCAACTGCACATGTGTGCTCCCTTGCATTGTCTTAGTGAAAAAGAACTTTTTTCTTGGCCAAATGAGGTCGGTTTTTTTTCAAATCCTCATTGAAGCGGTCCAATAAGTTGGCATAATATTCCCCATTAATTGTTCTTCCCTTTTGAAGATAGTCAATGTGGATTATCCCACGTGCATCCCAAAAAACAGTCGCCATAAGTTTATTGGCTGACAAACCCACCTTGGCCTTCTTTAGCGCCGATTCACGCTTAGAAACACACTGTTTTGACTGTTGTTTGGTCTCTGGTATATTGTGATGGATCCATGTTTCGTCCACGGTTAAAAAACTCCTCCATATTGTGATTAAACAACGCCAAACCTTCCTGTGAAGTTGTTAAACGATTGCGTTTGTGGTCGACTGTGAGCAAACGCGGCACCCATCTTGCGGAAAGCTTTCTCATGCCCAAGTGATCATTCGAAATTGAAACCACTGAGCTATGCGAGATACCTATGGCTTCCACAATCTCTTGCACTTTCAATCTTCGGTCGGCCAACACCATATCGTGAATTTTTTCGATTGTTTCGGGTGTAGAGACCTCAACTGGGCGTCCACGACGTTCGGCATCTTCAGTGCTTGTAAGGCCACAACGAAATTCAGTAAACCACTTTTTTACCATTGAAATCGATGGTACAGAGTCCCCATAGTATTTATCAAGCTTAGCCTTGGTCTCGGTAATGGTTTTTTTTCGCAAAAAATAATGCTTAATAAGCACACGAAATTCACTTTTTTCCATTGTTTCCTTAAGTTACTGGATAGTCTGATAAAGATAGCTGTAAAACACAAACTAACTGACGCAGCAAGTTCAAATTTTGATAGGAATCAACTGACAGATGCCTGTTGACAGGAGTAGTGTTGCTTTTTCAGTAAGGAAGTTAGAAATTCAAAAAGTCACGGACTTATTGACCCGCCTTAGTATTTTATCAGCCTCCGTGGTCTAGTGGTTTAGAGCTTGGCTCTCGACTCGGAGGTCGTGGGTTCGATTCCCGCGTTGAAACAACAGAAAATGTTATGTCCACGTTGTCCTGACCTGACTTGATTTGACCTGGGCCTTTAGTCAAGATGCATTCAATAATTTCGACGGCGAAGTTCGAAAACAAAATGTATGGGATTTGACATAAGGCATCGCAAGCGACATGTCACTTAGCGATGACTTATGTCAAATCCCATACATTTTTTCATTCGAGATTCGCCGTCGAAATTATCGAATGTATCTTGACTAGAGGCCCAGATTGTCTTACAAGAAAGATGATACATACGTCGGATGGCCGTGTAAAAAGTCGGTCCTGCGCCTGATCTCTCCCCAGTCGTGTCGGTCATACGTCCCACTGGGTTACGATAGTTAAGGAAAAGAGAGTGCTATTGTGTACTGCGCACACACTTGGGCACTATAAAATAACTCATACGTAGCTGGTCTGGTTTCAATGAAACCGGCTACCGTCACCGTCATCTGTGTGGGGAGTTATTATTTTAAAGCTTTCACTACCATTGAGTACATTAAAGCTTACTATCTAAAAAATTTGAGTCCAGGAGCACATGGAACCTCAAAAAACCTCATAGAAAAGTCTAAAAAGAGGGTTATGTCCTAAGGTCAGTGATCAAACACAAGAGACCATAAAAAGGGTGGTGAACATTTTTGTCGCAAAATCAATGCTAAAACACCACATGCGAAGACAATTATAGTAATTTAAGCATTAGGTGGTCTAATGAAAGTTTAATCAACGTTTCTAAGGTTCCGTACCCAAAGGGAAAAAACGGGACCCTAATAATAAGACTCCGCTGTCCATCCATCCGTCTACCTATCACCAGGCTATATCACGTGAACCGTGACAGCTAGACAGTTGAAATTTTCACAGATGATGCCGCTATAACAACAAATACTAAAACAGTATAAAATAAATTCAACAAACGTGATTTTTTTTGCTGTTTGCGCGTGCGGGAGTCCAACTCGCACTTGGCCGGGTTTTTTTTTAACATCTTAGTTGCATAGTAATTGTATGGAGGGCCGAAGGGGATCCGTATATTAATTGTATATAAAACAAAATGCTAGCAACCTACAGTTGCATCCTAGTATATTTCAGTTTCAGTATTCTTATGAGGAAACATCAAAGGCTAGAGAAATGAAAAAGAGGTATTTGTAAAATCTATTGCTGTCTCGCAGTGCCCGAGCAAGCTATCTATCGATGTGTGAGAGTGCGATAGAGACAACTGTAACTTGAACCGAAAGTACCTACTAAAAGTACAAAAAATCAACGATTCGTAGTCGACTGATTCCTTCTCCAAAACTTAACTGATTTAAGTACTTTTATCATTAACAATTCAAAAAAGGCTTGAACTGTGTTCCTATGTTTCCATTTTTTCAAATAATTTAGTCAAATTTGTTTTCTGGATGTTTGAACACAGCGGAAAATCTGGCCATTCTTTTAAGTTTTTGAACGTCCATATCTCTTTTAATAATTACTTTATGAAAAAAAGGAAATCATGGGGACATGCTAATATTATCCATAAATATTGAGAAAAAAAATATTGAAACTGGGGACTACGTTTGTATGCTTTTCCATACATTGCGTGGCCCTGGTGTTTCCTCTTAACTGTTTCAAGTCATTCTGCAAATTGCATTCCCGGCCTTCGTTCATTATAAACATTATTATTATTATTATAACTAATTTGAAACTATTATTACTAGGAAAAGTTCCTTTGTCACGCACACCTCGTCAGTCATTAGTTACTTGCGACATCTTTGTTACACATTTGATAAATTATTAATCGGTCCAATGATGAAGCCTTCATTCCGTCGCGGCCACAAAAAAACTCTCGTGGAAACGATGGCTGATACTTGCTGATATATCAAAAATCAAAAATCAAAAACAGATGAATTATTGGCTGATGCTAGCTAGACTCTGAAGCCCAATTATTCTCGTAACTAATAGTGACCATAATCCTGCTCCCGCGGGATTTTCTTTTTCGCGAACGAAGCCGCGGGCAGCATATATATATATATATATATATATATATATATATATATATATATATATATATATATATATATATATATATATCTATATATATATATATATATAGTTTATAAATTTTAATGTAAAAAAAATGGCTAAATACCTACAATTCGCGGTCAAATCTTCCACCTGCTTCTATTCTTCTCTATTCCATAGTTTTCCGTCAACTTCTGCAATATCATCATCCTATCTGTTTAGTGGGCTACTTTTCTTTTTGATCGGAATAACGGACAAATGTTCTGACAAACTGTCAGAACTTTCGTCCGTCCGTAATTTACACTTTGCCCATTTCCACATAAGTCTCTGAAATTCTCTTTCCTGCTTCTCTTTCTTTTGTTACCTTCCTTAATTGACTGTTTTTATCTTATCTTTTATAGAATAGAATAGAATAGAAATATTATGTGTTTGGTAAAAAATAAACACAACAAACAAAAAATTAACGACAAAACTAATTTATATTTTACAAAATTGGTGCTCACTCAGCATATTGTTGCGAAATCGCAACGCTGATTTCAGTGAGCACCATAGCAAATAAACAAATATAATAATAAAATAAAACTGAAAACTCTCATAGTGAGAATGAGAACAATTAGTTATAACAAGTAACACTTATGATATTAACATAACATTTTTTTAAGTATTTAACAGAGAAACTTGACAAAATATGCAATTAACCATCTATGGCACCAATATTATGGCAGTATTCTAATAAAATAATCTACAGTTGCAGTCCTAAGAAAATTCTTAGCGTACCTGATTGAAATGTTACTCAATGTTTCTCTTTGCCAGTGTTCCAAGATTGGCTAGCTTAGGCAAGGCAGGGAAGTGAACGTTTTTCTATGGCTTTAGTTTTATTTTATGTCAGTGGTTGGCTTTGAAAATGTGTTCTTGATTCTTCTGTCTATCTCTGATTATTGCATTTTTTAATGCCTATGAGGTGCCCCAGATGTGTGTAGCTTCCTACATATTCATGATTCGTGTTGTGATTCAAGATTCATTTATATTTTGCTTTTTTTATCATTAACTTATTACCCAACTACTGCGACGCCAAAAGGTAGGGTAATGATTTTAGCAGTCTGTGTATGTATGTATGTTTATTCCCTCGTTACGTCTAAACTACTGGTCCGATTTTTTTTTGTTCTAATTTCATATAATTAAAACTATGATTCTGACTTCTCTGACATCTCCAGGAAGCGTACGGCATGCGGCTGAAGAGGTGCCACCTGATCACCCGCTCGAAGATGGTCCATTCCATCATCTCCCTGTTCAAGCCCTTCCTCAGCAAGAAGATCTTCGACCGGGTGATGGCCAACGAGACCGGAGAAGACCTGCTCCAGTACTACTGCAAGGAGTCTCTGCCGAAGGACTATGGCGGGAGTAGCAAGAGCATACAGGAGTTGCAAGGTATGTGTATATTTAACCGACTTCAAAAATAGAGGAGGTTCTCAATTTGACTGTATTTTTTAATGTTACCTCCGAACATTCGACTGGGTGAACCGATTTTGATCCGTGAGATTGACCATGCGGTCCCATTTTAATTTTGTCCAGATCCGACAATGACGTCCATGAAAAAACCATTAAACCAGCTTTTTAGCCCCCGATTTCTCCAAATCAAATCAAATCAAATCATTTATTTTGCATATGTGTGTGGGATAAAGGTCTTAAATTCAGTTTAGTTGCAGCACATAGGCCACTTGGGGCATGCAAAAGTTATTTTACTTAGTTACTATAATTACAATTGATTGTTGATAAAACTAAATGATTACATTAAAATTCACATTATAATATAAATCTATTTATTACATTTTATAATTATTTTTTTTTAAATATTATATTATGTATGCATTAATATAATAATCTAGAGCAATTTCGTATATAGAATTTACATAACAGCAGTCAATAGAATAGTACAAAATATTATGTTAGTAATTGGCCAGCAAATTAATTTAATTAATAATATCACCATATTTACATGTCATCGATAATATTTAAATAGTAGAGAATGTCAGCTGATACATAAAAATAACAATTAATAATATTATATCTATATACATATGTTAATAATACATCATTCAATAATAAAAGCGTTATCATTTAAATATTCATCAATAAGCTTTTTTAAGCAGAGTTGTCTTAATCGTATTTTTAAATAATTGTAGCGAATTTATCTCTAGTATACATTTTGGTAGTTTATTGTACAGGCGAACTGCCATGCCATAATGCAATAATGCCATGCGGTAACTCTTATTAAGTAAGGCAGTTTTGCTACTTGGAAAACACACCTTATGGCGATTTCTAATGCTTTTAAAAGTCTCATACTCGTGTAAATTGCATTTTACAAATGTTACGCTTTCTAAGATATATAGGAATGGAAATGTCAAATGTTTAAGTTTTTGAAAATGTGGCTTACAGCTGTCCGTTAATCTTATTCTACTTATAGCTCTTATACATTTCTTTTGGGCTTTAAATACTGTCTATTTATTTATTATGGTATATTTTTCAGAAGAGTTGCCCCAAAATACTATTCCATATCGCAACAAAGCCTCTACTTGAGCTTGATATGCAATAATAGTATTTAATCCTACAATTTTTTGGAGCATATATAAGGCATACGACAACCTATTGATTTTTCCACGAATATAGTAACAGTGCTCTTTCCAATTCAGTTCACTATCCACATATATTCCTAAGAACTTAGAGACATACTTGCTTAATTTTAGTATTCATATATTCCACCTCTATATTTACACTAGGCTGCTTAAAATTTTTAAAATACATAACCTTGGTTTTGTCTAAATTAATTTTTAAGTAATTCATGTTTAGCCATTTTATATTTTTGTCAAGGGAGTTCAATATATCAGTTTCCAGATGATTTTTATTTTTTCCAATATATAATATTGTGCCATCGTCAGCAAAGAGTACAATTTTTTTGTCTATTATTTTCGGTAAGTCGTTTATGTATAGTAAGAACATAAGTGGCGCTAGAACACCACCTTGTGGCACGCCATCATCGACTTCTTCAGTTGGTAATAGGTAACAAATTTCCGTAAGACTCTTCGGACATAGTTTTTTTATTTGAGTAACTTGCTTTCTATCAGTTAGGTTAGGTTAGGTATGATTTAATTAAATTAAGTACGTTACCTCTCATTCCATATGATTCCAGTTTATCAATTAAAATTTTGTGATTAACAAAATCAAATGCTTTAGAAAGGTCCATGTAGAGTGCACACATATTATTATTCTCATTTAAATTTGTTAGTATATTTTTTAAGAAATCGTGTATTGCACAATTTATCGATTTATTTTTCCTAAAACCCATTTGTTCTTTGCATATTATGTTGTGTTTTTCAAAATACTTGTATAAGTTTTCATTTATTAACTTTTCAAAAATGTTTGAGAAAATTGGTATTAGTGCTATTGGTCTATAATTATATTATTTGGCATTTCTGGATCACCCTTTTTAAATAGGGGTGTTACTATTGTTAGTTTTAACTTATCTGGATATACTCCCTTTTCTACGCATAAGTTATAGACGTGGCATAGTATCGGTGATATACTAGTAGACACTTTTTTAATAATATTAGTTGTTATTTCATCATAACCTACGCTACTAGTATTATTGAGAGAGTTAATTGTACGATAAATGACACTTGGAGTTGCGGGAGGCATGAATATAGAGTTATAATGATTTGATAACGGCTTGTATTTAGAGTCATTTTGACTGAACCTAGAGTTTGTGTCTGTAGTGCCAATGGAAAAAAATGTATTTAGAGTTGTAGCTATGTTGGAGGGGTCTGATAAATACTCACCATTTACGTGTAACTTGTGTATTTCATTTTTGCAAGTTTTTTTATTTCTGTTAATGACGGCCCACATTACTTTGGACTTATTATGAGATCTATTAATTGCATAGTTATTTTGGGCTTTTTGTGTCAGTTTGATTATTTGTTGAAGTCTTAATGAATATGTTTTAAGATATTGTTTAGTTACCCCTTTATTTTTACGATACTGCCATAGTAAGTATCTCTTACGTCTACAGCATTTTCTTATCCCTTTTGATATCCATTTCATTCGTTTGTTTGCATATATTTTCACTTTTATGAATGGGAAACACAAAGAATAAAATAAAAGGAATAGCTCGTGGAATACGTTAAACGCATTATTCGCGTCATTACAGTCATATACTTCGGAGAAAGATAGTGCATTTAAGCAATTTATGAACTTACGAATGTTATCTGTACCTACCATAGTCACGCTTTTGAACATACCAGTATTTATAGTGGGTTTGTCTTTCAATAGGACAAGAGAAAATTTGTGCCGTGTGAAACGAGAGTGCTAATTCAGTAACATTGCATTCAAAATTACTAAAATTACAAATAAAATTATCGATGCAAGTTTTGCTGGAGAGACGAGTTGCTTCATTTAGCGCTAGTTCAAGTGATTGTTTGGTTTTATTTAAGTGTCAATATTGAGGTCGCCGCATATTATTATTTTCTTCCGACCAAAACAAATTTTCTTTAGCAGATTATCTAAATTTTCTAGAAAGAGATTAAACGCGTTAAACCAACGTTTAGGGCTGAATTATCTGTTTTCGATCTGTCAGTCCCGTCCTAACATTGAATGAGAGAGGGAGTAATAGGTTTTAGCGTTAAGCGTTAATCCGGGCTTAGCGTTAAGCGCATCTTAAAAAGTTTGGTGAAGTCGAGACGTAGATATACCTGTTAGCTTACGTTTTTCGGGATTTAGTTTAGGACATAAAATACAATGTATCAATTCTTATGTTAGAAAGAGATGCAGCGGTCAGATTGCGCCTCTCGTTTCCTTCTAAGAAGCTTTGCATTCTATTTGTCATCCTCATCAAACAATGTATAGGGTGATGTATAGGGTATAATCTCAAATTGGTGCTTTTGACATCAAAGGAGGAGTCGAGGGAACTCCTCGAAATTTATATGGACACATTTGGTGATTTTTACTATTTCTGAAGTAACCCAAGCATATGCTACCAAAGAGTAAGATTTGCACCAAGGTATACCCTGGATCCAAAAGTACTGAACAGAACTCCCGACTCCTTATAGATACTTGTTAAATAGGTGCTTTTAAAGAACTGCAAGCATAAGCCTCATATATAATATAATCATAGTGAAGTCAATTAAAGTAATCATCATCATCATCATCACCACATCACACCATACATCATCACATAATCATGATATAATAGGTACTTCTCATAGGACTTTACACCGACACTGATATCTTTGAACATGACTCTGCCGTTTATGGACCGATTTTCAAATTTCTTTTTTTGATATAACGGGTATAATCCGAAGTTGGTCCCGTTATCAACAAAGTGGTGACCTGATGATGGCATCCATGAGGAATCGAGGGAAGTCTTCGAAATTTATATGGACACATAGGTATAGTGATTCTGACTTTTTCTGAAGTAACCCAAACATTTGCTCCCAAAAAGTAAGATTTTTTGCCAAGGTAACCCCAGGATCCTAAAGCACTGAACAGAACTCCTCAGTCTTTAAGATATGCGTTTGGAAATTTTGACATTGTTTCACCCTAGAAGGCCAATTATATTTTTATGGCTATAAAGCCCAAGCACGTAAAAATGACGTGTAATAATATAATCGATTATATTTAATCATTTTATATTGAATATATACTAGTATTCTGTATAATTTGTTTAATATACAGTCTAATAAAATAAAACCTAACCTAACCTAACCAAGGGCATGTCTGGACATGTCTAAGGAGGGTTCAGATACTGTAATCGCGTAATATAAATTATTCAAATTACTTCAAAAGATACTGTCCGATTTCGTTCAAAATAATTTTCTTAAAGAGTTTTTAGAAATGCCAGGGGGACCAACTTATAAACCACTTTAGAGGCCGATTTCTCGTAAATGGTTGACTTAATTAAAAAGGTTTCATACATGACTTTTTAACAAAGTCAACCACTTTGTTAAAAAGCCATGTATAAAATTCCTTGCCTTGCCTTACCTTGCTTTCATTTAAAGAGACCTATTCAATGATACCCTACACGATGGAGTACAATGAAAAAAAATCATTCCCACTTCACATGCATGGAGAGCCACTCCTAAAATATAAAATTATTATTATTATTAGTCATAACTATACCAAATTTCATCTATTTATATTCATAATTACAGAAGCTAGAAGCGCGGAGGGACAGACAGACAGACAGACAGACAGACGGACGGACAGAGCGAAACTTTTGTTCTGGTTTCGAGCGGGTTCCTTGATTATTACGCAACCCTAAAAAGAATATCAATAATTAAAGAAAGTTTTATTTTATTTATACTTCTACAATAATGACTTTGCAAACATAAGAAATTTATTAAAAAATGAGATCCTTTTTAGTTTTTCTTACATTATAATATTTAAAAATAAAAATAAATCATATTTAAATTCTCATTCTTAGCATTAAATCAACTCTTATGAAAAAACAAAATATAAAATAGGAAAAAAAAATTGTTTTTATACCCAGTTTTGCAAATATCAATATTGTGTTATCCGCTTACTACTTTTTTGCATTTGGAGCACTGAGTTTTGTCATCCTCCTTTTTATATAGGAACAAAACCCACAATAGCGTCGTTTCTTTGGTTCCGGCTCGTCTTCAATATCACTTCTCACATCGTCTTCAATAACACAATCTTCTTCTTCAGAGTCGGTATCGTTGGAAGAAATTTCGTCTTCATTCTCCAGTAAAGCTGCTATTTCAACTTCATTTAACAATTGCCGAGACGCCATTGTATCGTAGTCAATAAAAAGAAGTATCATTTGAGAAATGTAAGAAAATAAAACAATAATCGAATTAAAAATCACAATACAATTACAAAAAATATTACAAGACGTTGAACATTTGTAAAAGTTACGTAAAGCCCAAACATACGTCAAATGTACGTACAATAACGCTATTACGACAAAATGGCGGCACTTACCGAAGCGTCTCCTGATAGATCTTGACAGCTACTGGGTTGGTTCGAGCGGTCGCGATAATCCAGTCGTGCGTGTGAAAGTGATAGCGTATTTTCGCCGGGGTATACGTCAAAGTGACGTAGATTGGGCTTCTAGGGTTAAAGAACTGCAAGCATATGCCGCATATATTATGTAACTTACAGTAATCATCATCAATATCTTATATACAATACCTAATGGAAGCTTGGCGCGTATTCAATTATACATTCGATAGTTTATTTTAAAAGTTCTTAAAATGTTTGAAATACACAAAAAAGTATGAAACAAATATTATTTTCTGAATAATTCCCGTTTTTAATTCGGCTAAAATTTTAACTATTAATTATCTACACCAGCGAACATAAACGTGAGCTCTATAAAATAATGATTTATCGGGATATTGTTTGGGCTGGTACCGACTTCAAAATAATGAAGATTGTGTAGAGTAACAGTTAAAATTTTATTCGAATTCAAATGGGGAATTATTTAGAAAATAAGATTTATTTCATACTTTTTTGTGTATTTTTACTTTGGTAGTCGGTTTTTAAGATAGCAATTCAAAATTGGACTTTATTCACTACACAATACGATACGCGTTTCAGTGCAAGAGCGGTGTCCCCCTGCGCAGCGCGGCGCAGCTCGCAATTCGAACTCTTGCAATAAATTTTACAGTTAAGGCGTGTGAGGCAAAAAGTGTCCACACTAGAAGTCCGTACATAAGAAGAAAACTTTTTGACGACCTCTGTGGTTCAGTGATTAGCGCTTTGGCGCTCAAGCCAAGATAGCGGGTTCGAACCCCGCCAGGTAAGTAAAAAGGTTTTTTTCTTTTGTTTACATTGCATTGAATAGGCTCCGGAACTACTGAAACGATTTTGATGAAATTTAGTACAGACATAGAGAAGACTAGGTGGAAGGACACAGGCTTCTTTTATTTTGAAAAAGTACAGTGTTCCTGTGGGGTACTGTATTTACATAATGTATGCATTAAGCTATACAAATAGCAGTTAAAATTTAGCAAAAATAAGAATACCACGTTACAGGAAGTTGCGCAATTTTATATTTCTAATAAAATAAGGATTAGAATCTAAGCAAGTCATTATAAAATTTTATTATGTCAGGATTCATTAAATGTCGTAGTTAATCTTTTACAACAATTTATTCTTCGATTGTTTAAATATAATAGGTTAATAAGTTTTTACAATGCTTCCCGCTCGAAATATTTCTCCAAATGAAAAAAAAACAATTGAATTAAACAAATGAACATCTTACTCACTATAAAAAAAATACCATCTAACCGGTCAGTACAATCGGCTTATAAAAAGTTTATATATAAATTATGCATAAAATATGAAGTAAAAGTAGCCGATTATTATAATCAATAACAAAAGGATTTATAATAATAATTTATGAACATTTTGAAAACATCATGACTTTTATAGTAATATTTTAATAAACAGGCTATATTTTAATCGGAATGAAATACTTAACCCAACATTATGGTACTATATAATGAAGCAAAATTACAGTTTGCTTATCCATACATTTCCGTAACTTTAAAAAAAAATCGAGAGTAAGTAAACTCTTAGTAGTAAGCAATATTAAAATTGTAAATTAAATTATACATAAGAAAATATTTCAAAAATATACAATTCTTAGTACGATATTCTAATATGATAAAAAATACAAAAACTTTTCCATTAAGCAGTGACAGAAATCGACGTCAAAATTAAAAAAGCTAAATATTCAAATATTTTATTCGAATCTGACGGCCAACTCAACCGCTGCGCGATCATTTGTCAAATCAAATAGCGCGCGCTACCGCAACTTCCTCTTACACCCTTTCGTCCTATTTCACGAAATCACTCCCACAAATTGCAAGAAAGCGAGAAGAAAGATGTTACACATCAATAAAGCGATTTGCACGAGTGAGAACTCGCACTAGGCATAGACAAATGGACACTCTTAAACTGCCTTGAAGGTCCGGCAATTGTCAGCCATCTTGATTTCACCATACGTCAAATGTCAAAATGGCCACAAAAACTTCGAATGTGGGGACAGTTTTGGCCTCAACATGACTCGTCTATTGTATATTCGTCTATGCCGAACATAATTACTCAGGATCTTCGTGAACTTAGCCCCATTTGATGCGAAGATGTCGTCAAAAATTTGTCTCCAGCGGAGTCGCGGTGAGTATTCGGCTGAAATTATATTCTATACATAATATTGTCATCAAATAGCCTTACAATATTATAAAAACGACCAAGAGCGAGTAGGACTCTCGCACGAATCTCAGTACAATAAAATAAAAAAGCGTGTTTGTTGTATGGAAGCCCCATTGAATATTTATTTAATTGTGCTTTAGTATATTTGGTGACAGACAGACGAGCATACGGACCGACGGACAACGGAGTCTTAGGTACCCAAAGGGAAAAAACCCGTGCCCGTTAGTACGGAAAGTTGTGTTTTATTTGATTTCAAAGTTAGAGCGCTCTTGATGAAAAACTCTTTATATTTTTACGTGTTCGCAAAAAAGGTTTTTTTGTAAGTTAATGGGCTTACATAGAAATAAAATTAAGTATTAAACATAATTTAAATTTTAAACAATAGTAAACTAAGATTTTAAAGCCCACAAAAACAAGACTGATAATTTTTTAGGTCTCATTCGTTTTAAGATTAAAATTATTATAAAGTTTTGTACAATAGATATATGCGAGTAATAACTTATTGTGTGCAAAAACCTATTAACTAAAATTTTTCAGGATGCTAAATTTTGTTAAACGTAGGTAACTAATTTTTCAAAAACAATACAATTTAATTATCCGATATTAACATTAGATTGAGTATATTCTTTTTGTTTAAAAAATAATATATAATAATAATATAGGGTCCCGGGATCGAATCCCAGAATCTTTATCCACATTTTGTAATAAATAATTTAAGATCAGAACGGTAGTCGAAAAAATAATAAAAATCATACTATTAAATCTGAAATTGGCGTTCACAGCTACCAAATGTGTAACGCTAGATGGAGCTGATTAGAGCAGCGCCATCTAGCGTTACACGTTCGATTGAAACCAGTGAAAGTAAAATGTCTAAAGAAGGCAAAACAACTGCAGACATCAAAACACAAAAGGCTCCTAAAAGTCCCACAGGAAAAAAACGAAGCCACGAAGGACACTTAGAGAAAAAGTACAGGCAGGAACTACTACCGCAAGAATAGCCACCCTGAGTGATTCTGACATGGAGTCTCCAGTTCAGGCTTAGGACATCTGGATCTCGGCCCGCAAAGCGACAAGCCCGGAAGCCTCGCTGACTCTGACGATGCCACAGACTTATCAGACTGCTCCAAAGTGTCTAGAAGGAGCAGGAACAGTATTCTCCCAACACATCAAAAAAGGAGCTGGAGTGGCAACGGCCGAGGCCACAAAACTGGCAAATGAAATTTGCGAAAAGCAAAAACAGCATTAGAAGAGGCCGGGAACATGAATAGAAAGTACAAAAACACCACACTAGAATGCCTTCAAACTCTATATGAAATAGTACTAGCTCTTTCAGACTCAAGATCCAGGCAAGAAAAATATAATTTAGAAAAGGAAAGAAGTAGAAATGCTCTAGAACTAGTCCGAATGGAACGAGCACATATGAAGGAAATTATCATAACAAAGGAAACTAACAAAATAGTGAAATGACTAAATTTCGAAGCAAGACATTTAAAGGCATAGAGGAAGCAGGACAAGCCATTAAAAGGCTAGAAAAACTGCTCAAACAGAATAAGACAGACGAAAGTGAAAACGACTTTCTAGAGCTAGAAAATCTTATGCATGTCGCTTTGCGTATGGAGCGGGCCCAGATCCAGATGCCTGAAGCATGAAGCCTGAACTGGAGACTCCATGTCAGAATCACTCAGGGTGGCTATTCTTGCGGTAGTATTTCCTGCCTGTACTTTTTCTCTAAGTGTCCTTCGTGGCTTCGTTTTTTTTCCTGTGGGACTTTTAGGAGCCTTTTGTGTTTTGATGTCTGCGGTTGTTTTGCCTTCTTTAGACATTTTACTTTCACTGGTTTCAATAGAATGTGTAATGCTAGATGGCGCTGCTCTAATCAGCTCCATCTAGCGTTACACATTTGGTAGTTGTGAACGCCAATTTCAGATTTAATAGTATGATTTTTATTATTTTTTCGACTACCGTTCTGATCTCAAATTATTTATTACAAAATGTGGATAGAGATTCTGGGATTCGATCCCGGGACCATAGATATTATTATTATATATTATTTTTTAAACAAAAAGAATATACTCAATCTAATGTTAATATCGGATAATAAAATTGTATTGTTTTTGAAAAATTAGTTACCTACGTTTAACAAAATTTTGTATCCTGAAAAATTTTAGTTAATAGGTTTTTGCACACAATAAGTTATTACTCGCATATATATATATTGTACAAAACTTTATAATAATTTTAATCTTAAAACGAATGAGACCTAAAAAATTATCAGTCTTGTTTTTGTGGGCTTTAAAATCTTAGTTTACTATTGTTTAAAATTTAAATTATGTTAAATACTTAATTTTATTGCTATGTAAGCCCATTAACTTACAAAAAAAACCTTTTTTGCGAACACGTAAAAATATAAAGAGTTTTTCATCAAGAGCGCTCTAACTTTGAAATCAAATAAAACACAACTTTCCGTACTAACGGGCACGGGTTTTTTCCCTTTGGGTACCTAAGACTCCGTTGTCCGTCGGTCCGTATGCCCGTCTGTCTGTCACCAAATATACTAAAGCACAATTAAATAAATATTCAATGGGGCTTCCATACAACAAACACGCTTTTTTATTTTATTGTACTGAGATTCGTGCGAGAGTCCTACTCGCTCTTGGTCGTTTTTATAATATTGTAAGGATATTTGATGACAATATTATGTATAGAATATAATTTCAGCCGAATACTCACCGCGACTCCGCTGGAGACAAATTTTTGACGACATCTTCGCATCAAATGGGGCTAAGTTCACGAAGATCCCGAGTAATTATGTTCGGCATAGACGAATATACTATAGACGAGTCATGTTGAGGCAAAAACTGTCCCCACATTTGAAGTTTTTGTGGCCATTTTTACATTTGACGTATGGTGAAATCAAGATGGCTGACAATTGCCGGACCTTCAAGGCAGTTTAAGAGTGTCCATTTGTCTATGCCTAGTGCGAGTTCTCACTCGTGCAAATCGCTTTATTGATGTGTCTTCCTCCGATCTTTCCTCTCGCTTTCTTGCAATTTGTGGGAGTGATTTCGTGAAATAGGACGAAAGGGTGTAAGAGGAAGTTGCGGAAGCGCGCGCTATTTGTTTTGACAAATGATCGCGCAGCGGTTGAGTTGGCCGTCAGATTCGAATAAAATATTTGAATATTTAGCTTTTTTAATTTTGACGTCGATTTCTGTCACTGCTTAATGGAAAAGTTTTTGTATTTTTTATCATATTAGAATATCGTACTAAGAATTGTATATTTTTGAAATATTTTCTTATGTATAATTTAATTTATAATTTTAATATTGCTTACTACTAAGAGTTTACTTACTCTCGATTTTTTTTTAAAGTTACGGAAATGTATGGATAAGCAAACTGTAATTTTGCTTCATTATATAGTACCATAATGTTGGGTTAAGTATTTCATTCCGATTAAAATATAGCCTGTTTATTAAAATATTACTATAAAAGTCATGATGTTTTCAAAATGTTCATAAATTATTATTATAAATCCTTTTGTTATTGATTATAATAATCGGCTACTTTTACTTCATATTTTATGCATAATTTATAAACTTTTTATAATTTTTGTATTGTACTGACCGATTGTACTGACCGGTTAGATGGTATTTTTTTATAGTAAGTAACATGTTCATTTGTTTAATTCAATTGTTTTTTCTTCATTTGGAGAAATATTTCGAGCGGGAAGCATTGTAAAAACTTAGTAACCTATTATATTTAAACAATCGAAGAATAAATTGTTGTAAAAGATTAACTACAAAATTTGATGAATCCTGACATAATAAAATTTTATAATGACTTGCTTAGATTCTTATATTTATTTGATTAGAAATATAAAATTGCGCAACTTCCTGTAACGTGGTATTCTTATTTTTGCTAAATTTTAACTGCTATTTGTATAGCTTAATGCATACATTATGTAAATACAGTACCCCACAGGAACACTGTACTTTTTCAAAATAAAAGAAGCCTGTGTCCTTCCACCTAGTCTTCTCTATGTCTGTACTAAATTTCATCAAAATCGTTTCAGTAGTTCCGGAGCCTATTCAATGCAATGTAAACAAAACAAAAAAACAAAAAAAATAATTTCCTGATTATAATGTGAGTAGCTATGGAAAATAATAATATCTATGTACACTGTTACACCACGTCAATCTGGTCAAGTGCTAAGTTATCGAAGAACTTATGTTGCGAGTACCAGACAACAGAAATATTATAATATATTTTAATACTTTTATACTACACATGTTATATTTAAGATTTTTATTATATTATACACATCTATTGACCATGGTCCATGACCCAGGAATCAGAAAACGTGTTGTTCCTTCGGAGGGATTCGGAATAATAATAATAATATCTACGGACGCTTCACACCACGTCAGTCTGATCCCGTGGTAAGTTCTTGAAGAACTTGTGTTACGGGTACCAGACAACGGAAATATATTTAATACTTTTGATACTTTACTTATATTTAAGATTTTTATACACATATTAAATACACATTCATGACCCAGGAACACAGAAAACTTTTTACTTACCTGGCGGTGTTCGAACCCGCGATCTTGGCTTGAGCGCCAATGCGCTAACCACTGAACCACAGAGGTCGTCAAAAAGTTTTCTTCCTATGTAGGGACTTCTAGTGTGGACACTTTTTGCCTTACATGCCTGCCTTAACTATAAAATTTGTTGCAAGAGTTCGAATTGCGAGCTGCGCCGCGCTGCGCAGGGGACACCGCTCTTGCAATAAAACGCGTGTCGTATTGTGTAGTGAATAAAGTCCAATTTTGAATTGCTATCTTAAAAACCGACTACCAAAGTAAACATACACAAAAAAGTATGAAATAAATCTTATTTTCTAAATAATTCCCCATTTGAATTCGAATAAAATTTTAACTGTTACTCTACACAATCTTCATTATTTTGAAGTCGGTACCAGCCCAAACAATATCCCGATAAATCATTATTTTATAGAGCTCACGTTTATGTTGGCTGGTGTGGATAAATAGTTAAAATTTTAGCCGAATTAAAAAAGAGAATTATTCAGAAAATAATATTTATTTAATACTTTTGTGTATATTTAACACATTTTAAGAACTTTTAAAATAAACTATCGAATGTATAATTGAATACGCGCCAAGCTTCCATTAGGTATTGTATATAAGATGATGATGACTGTAAGTTACATAATGGCATATGCTTGCAGTTCTTTAACCCTAGAAGCCGAATCTACGTTACTTTGACTGAGGAGTTCTGTTCAGTGCTTTTGAATCCTGGGGTTACCTTGGTGAAATATCTTACTTTCTGGTAGCAAATGCTTGGGTTACTTCAGAAAAAGTCAAAATCACTATATCTATGTGTCCATATAAATTTCGAGGACTTCCCTCGATTCCTCATTAACTTCCATACCCTTTATATAAAAAAAAGAAATTTGAAAATCGGTTCATAAACGGCTGAGTAATGTTCAAAGATATCCGTGTTGTAAAATCCTATGAGAAGTACTATCTGATGATGTATGGTGTGATGATAGTGATGATGATGATGATGAGGCTTATGCTTGCAGTTATTTAAAAGCAGCTATTAAACAAGTATCTATAAGGATTCGGGAGTTATGATCACTCCTTTTGGATCCAGGGTATACCTTGGTGCAAATCTTACTCTTTGGTAGCATATGCTTGGGTTACTTCAGAAATAGTCGAAATCACCATATGTGTCCATATAAATTTCGAGGAGTTCCCTCCGATGTCAAAAGGACCAATTTGAGATTATACCCTATACATCAAAAAAAGATTTTTGAAAATCGGTCCACAGACGGCGGAGTAATCGTTGAACACAAAAAAAACATATATACAGCCGAAAGTATAATTGCCTTTTATTTGAAAGTATAATTTATAAGTTAATTTGAAAGTATAATTCTTTTTGGATGTCGGTTAAAAAGTGCGCGCCGCGGTGCGTCCTGGTGTGAACCAACCCTAAATGACGAATGTCTTTTTTTATCACTACTAATTACTTAGGTAGATCACTACGTTTGTTTATCGTCGTATTAGTATCCTTAACAATCGTACATTATTTAATTATAAACACTGACGCGTCAGATATTTAATTGTACCCAATAATAGTAATAATAATAATAATAATAATAATAATAATAATAATAATAATAATATCTATGGACACACGCTCCACACCACGTCACTCTGGCCCCGTGCTAAGTATCCGAAGAACTTGTGTTACAGGTACCAGAAAACGGGAAGTATATTTAATACTTTTATACTATAAATATATTTAAGATTTTTATTACATTATACACATATTTAATACACATCCATGACCCAGGAACACAGAAAACTTTTTGTTCCTTCGGCGGGATTCGAACCCGCGACCCCCGGCTTAAGCACCAACGCGCTGAACCACTGAGTCCTCCTTGGCAGAGGTGGGACAAAATAGCGAGATCGAAAATCTTATATTACTAAAGTCCTAACTAATACCGACAACAACAAATAAACAGGGAAACCAACACAAGCCAAAATAACCCAAATAAAGGCAGAGGTGGGACAAAATAGCGAGATCGAAAATCTTATATCTGTACCTCAGAGGTATACAACATTAACTGATAAAACAAAAATTTTACAGGACAGGCAAAAATGCGCGAAGCGAAACTTTGAATGCAATTTTAACATAGTAGCTTTAAAGATATTGCAACAAACTCAACATTATTTTTTATTATTATTTGTTGAAATTATATTGTATTACACAATATTATATTAAAGTTTCAAATTCTTGTCTGATTTTGTGGACTTGAGGTTATTTACCTTGCAACATAAATTAACTAAGGTGTTTTAAGAAAGCATTAAGATATCATACTTCTGTTTACCTCTAAATAAACCTTGTGGATGTTATTGGAATTCGGCATTTAGAAACATTATGTCTCTAGTCAGTATGTAGCGTAATGGAATTATTCAAGAATTTCTGAGGGGTTTACTAGCAAAATGAAACCAAAGTTACTTCACAAAGCTAAAATCAAAATACAATTTTTTTTAAATAACCAACACAGCTACTCGCACGCTTCAGGTAAGTCCGGGACATCTGCACATGGAAGATTCCTATAATAGTCATGGAACATGGCTGGTATCCACTGCAAGGATTTTTGTAAGTCGTTATATTTGAGTCTCGAAATAGGCTTTTGTGTTTCTCGAATAGGTTTCGGCGTGGGTACAGAAAATCCTCTCCGTTTATATCGTATGAAACTAACTTCTTCGAATGTTTCCTGGTCAAAAGAAGTTTTGTAGAACATCGAGCCAATCTCATTTTTTCTGAATTGCATCCGTACAATAGCAGAATATGGTACAGACTCTCCCGCAATAGATTTTTTTCTATGCACAAAAGGAGCTGATAACCCGTTGCAGAAGGCAGAAAAGTCCATGAATTTCATAGTTTCCATGTTCACCACTTTAATTTTGCAGTTCCTTGAACAGCTCTTTATAAACTGTTGCCAGTCCCAAGGAGTCACGATTGAAAACTCTTGCATTTTCTTTTTCTCTCTTTCTATTATAGAGTGAACAACGTCTACTTCTATGTGAGTATGGCCCTTTAATAATAATTTGTGGTTTATTACCTCTATATTTTCTTTTTGTGACAATATCCACAAATAAGCCATAATTAAATAAATATTTTTATTTTGCCCCGCACAGTTGTCGCTCCATACTGTTACTTCTTTTAATGCGCTATCGTTTAGCTGCTCAAAAAACTTAACTATTCCTGATGACATTTCGTTTCCGCCTCGTCCTGCCACGGTCTCATCCCACATAAAACACCAACTTTCTTTGGGTACTGAATCTATAATTGTGAAGTTAAAAGTCCACAACTTTCTGTAACAGAAACTCTGTCCATTAGTTAAATAGGGTGTAGGTAAACATTTTTGGAGGTCCACTGTCAGCATTCTTACGGCACCGTGGCTTTCTATAGCTGCAATTTTATCAAATCCTTTCAACGTGTATCGTAGACTACTTTCTTCAAGATGTTTATTATGTAGAGCTTTAATATTATTTTTTTCAGTTTCATCTGTGGCATTTTTGTATTTGATAGCATACGTATCGCAATCATCACAAGTGCCATTAGCAGGAGGATTAAAACCGAGATTAAACTCTGTATTAAAAATATATCTGTATAGCCACGCATTTTCCATATTCTCTTTCCGTATACCCTCTTCAGCACAGAACTCTAAATACAAAGAATATAATGTATCAATATTAAGGTGGCTTCCAAGATAATGTCTGTTTCGTTTCTGTTCTGTTTCGACTATAATGGCTCTCATATTTAGGTACCTTGCCAATATGTTTTCGTACTGTTTCTTTAACTATATCTGCTATTTTATTAGGCGGTGGATGTCTTCCTCGTCTATCTGCTTGAACAAATCCTTGTGTAGATTTTTTTACCGCGTTCCTCACCACAGTTTCTGAAATAGCCAAGGTATTCAAAAAAAACTTCTTGCAAACCTTCTCGACTTTTTCATCAATTAAAAATGTGTAATTTAATGTGTATACTCTTTTAGGTGGTTGATCAGGGTCACGGCGACTGGATCTAGCAGTTTGAACTTTTGAGACTCTAGATATAATAAATTGTCTTTTTAAATCCCACGTCATCTCTTCCGCGTAATACTTCTGATAAATGGATTGTCTAATAGAGTCGTTTATACGTTCATTATATTTCAATCTGCTGGTTTCATCCACTTTTCTGGAACAACTTTTCCTTTCTTAGAAGTATAAGATTTGCCTGTGATTGCACCTTTTTTTCTTAAATTGCATTTCCATTTCAATTTATTTAAGTTCTTTTACGGCTCTTTTTTACAGAAATTTGAGGTGATAGCTGTGGCTGAATATGTGATAGCTCTGTCCGAATATCTGAGGGAGTATTGTTCAGTGATTGTGTCGTTCCGTTATGTCTAATATTTTCCAGATCATCGATGGACGACCTAACTGATTCTGGTATATATATCTGCCATATTCACAATCTATAGAGTCTTCATCACTTTTTGGAACATACTCTTCATCTGTTGGTGAAAAATCTTTCTCAGAGCTCACATCTTCAGTTCTCATGCGATGAAAGCTACTTGATGGCACGAGATTATTTGAAATGTTAGTGAGCAAAGCAGATGTTGGAGGTTGTGTATCATGATCAGTAGCATCACTGACGGTATGTATCACTTCGGTTGGAGCCGGAACCACGTCTGTGTCTTGGGGTGGCCTTGAAAACGAACCTTCGGGCTTTTCCAAGAAAAGCTGTTCTTCTGTCTGTGATCCTAAAACAAAAGTTTCTACATTAGCTACGAACATATGATATCAATTGCGGGCAATAGCTCGTTATTTATAACATAGAAAAACAAATCCATACTAGGCGATAAAGATTATTTTTCGTAGCAGAATCTAATTAATAAATTAATGGGTCGCAAGCATTATATTAATTTATCCATTAATATTTATTCGTTGTAATATACTAGCTGTTTTCCACAGTTCCACCCGCACCCCGAAGGAACTATTTCCCGCACCCCGATAAAAAGTATCCTATCACCCAAGTGAGCTCATACCCTGTCTATATACCAAATTTCATCAAAATCCGTTCAGTAGTTTCAGCGTGATGACAAACATCCAAACAAACAAACTTTCATATTTATAATAATAGTATGATTTCAGCGCTCGCAATAGCGCTGAAATATCTGAAGCTCAAAACAAATAATAAACATGGTAAATATCCCGTTTTAAATCCTAATTTTAGCTTAAAACCTACTTTGAACACACTTTGTTTATGACACTTAAAAATGGACCTTAATACACAGTATTAAAGATAAATAATGCAATTATTATTTGTATTTAATATAGAAACATATGATGTAAACGAGAATCCTTGTAGTAATATTTTGTTAGGTACTTACCCTACTATGAGTTAATACTACCACAAGAATCATGTGAACCAAACTACTAACAATTTTTGTCATTGTAAAAAGTATCTTAACACCAAGAAATAAAGATCAATGGCATAAGACGTTTAAAGGAGATGCTATTGTTTTACCTCTCGTTGTGTTCTCTTTAAACTATAAATTTATTATAATTATAAAGTATTTACGATATTCTGAAGTTGTATCATGTTGATGTCCGTTATACACCAGGTCACACATTAATTTTTCACGTGAAAACATGACTTTAAAACACTTTATAACAATTTTTAAACTCACGCGGATAGTTTTGCACGATGAGTAGGGTACGATGACAGACCCACTGACGCAAGTGACAGTTCATACGGATAAATAGTGCGGTGCGCGCGAGTTTTCACTCAGAGGTAAAGAACATTAAGTCCAATGAATAACATTAAGTTCGCGCAAAGCGTAGAGGTAAATAATCTTATGGCCATTTGAGGTCCTTTACCAGTTAGACTTTAGTGGATTTAATGTCATATACGCTTGGATATTTCTTTTCATAGATGTAATAGGATTTAAAGGATTTATTTAATGTCGTATACCATTAAGTGGGACTTCTTTCTGGAAAATCTTCTCGCGACTTTAATGGTGCAAGAAGCATATTTAAAAAAAAAGTGGAGTTACTATTGTATACCTCCGAGGTACAGATATTACTAAAGTCCTAACTAATACCGACAACAACAAAAAAAACAGGGAAACCAACACAAGCCAAAATAGCCCAAATAAAGGCAATAAAGCAATCTAGGCAACAACGGTCAAAGGTTACTCCCTATTAATAATGCAAGAACCATATGTTGGAGTAACAGGAACCTTAAAGTGCGTGTATAGAACGGTTCAAAAGACTTCAAACAGAAGTAAACCAGTAAAAGCCACACTCGTGATTCTAGACCCAAACTTCAGGATCACAACAAAAAAAGTGGAAAACAGAAAATGTAGCCAGCGCAGTAGTCGTCATCAATGGAAACCTTGAAATAGGCATAATATCAATTTACTGGAAGAACTAAAATGATATATAGCAGCAAATCCAAGAACTAGCCAAAATAATTGAAGACATGGACACAAACATGCTGGTAGTAGGTGACGACGTAAATTCAAAAACTCCTTGGTGAGGCGAAAATGTGGAGGATAAGACATATCATAGACATAACCTACTGCAGCATATAAATCCTAAATCTAATATCAAATTGGAGAGTAGATTCAGACTTAGTAACAATATCAGACCACAGAGCGACCACATTCGTAATCAAAACAAAGAAAGACTTTGATTATACTACAGAAAACCAAATATCAACAAGAAAGTACAAGGAAGGTAAACTAGACGAAATTTAAAGAGGCAATAGAGATAAACCTTAAAGATAATAACATCACAAAACACCAAATAGATAAAATAAAAGATAAACAAGACATTAATGATATGACAGATGCAACACGGATACAATAAAGGTATGCGATGAAACTATCTCAAAAAAAACAAAAATAACAAAACAAATAAAATGGCGGACTAAAGAATAACAATAGCAGAAAAACAACATTGAAAAGACTAAGGAGGAAAATAAGGAAAGCAAATCCTAAAAGAAAAGACTATGTTATCAAAAATTACATAGAAGCGTTAAATGAGTACAAAGAAAAGATACGAGCTGAATCAAAAGCTGGAAAATGTTCTATACAACACAAGAACGAGAAACCATGTGGGACAAAACATATCGTGTATTAAGACAAACTAATAAAAGACACGACGAACTCTTGTTAAAAGTAACCGACCAGGACTGTAACCAGAAAGAGTCCACGGAACTACTGGCAGTGACATTTTACCCTAAAGATGACGTAGACAACTACATATTACACCACAAACTTACTAGAAAAGAAACAGAAAACATTACAACAGGACTAGACTTTACTGACCTAACTGATTTAACCAAAATCACTATGACTGAAATAGAGATGACATTTGACTCCATGGATCCCAAAAAATCACCTAGCCTAACCTCAGACATCTGCGAAAAGGCATTCAGAGCAGACCGATGACAAGCGCTATTCAATGCCTGTCTGCGAGTTGGATGCTTTCCCAGGAGATGGAAAAGGGCCACAATCATCGTACTACGCAAACCAGAAAAAAAAAAAAAAAAACCCAAAATCATACTGACTGATTGGCCTGCTACCCATCCTTGGAAATAAAGAGGCTGAACCCATGGCAATATGGATTTATGCCCCAGCGTAGCACGTAAGATTCCCTCTACGACGCCACCTAAATGATAAGACAAGTAATTTGCCTAAATAAATTGTTGCGGTTGTGTCGCTGAATATCGAGGGAGCATTCGACAACGCTTGGTGGCCAAAAATCAAACAGCAACTGTATAAGGAAAAGGTAGACAAATACATCCTAACAACAATGCTGGATAACCTCTCTAATCGAACCATCAAACTAACTTACGAGGGCACACAACCGAACGAAAAGCCGAGAATGGATGGATACAGCGTTCAGTGTGGGGACCACTGATATGGAACATCCTGATGGACCCTACGCGATAATGCAGATAATCTTGAACACATTCAGGCATTTGAAGATGACTTTCTCATAATCGCAGTAGGAAAAGATGTGGAGGAATCTGCCAATGTAGCCCTAAAGGCAGTCGAAAATTGGGGACAAGAAAACAAACTCCGGTTCGCGGCTCACAAGACTCAAACCATCCTAGTAGTTTAATCAGCCCGAACTGGAGATCTGTGGCACCAGACTCGAGTACAGTAGGAACCTAAAACTACTAAGATTAACACTGGATAGCGGCTTTACATTTAACGACCACATAGGAAACATCAATAAAAAGGCCATAAACAGCTGCAAGAGTTACATGGGGGCTAAATGCCAAAATAATCAGGACGTTGTACAACGCAGTCGTCGAACCGACGATCTTACTCGAACTTTAAAGAAAAAATATATTAGGAAGAAAGTAGATCGAATTAACAGACTGTTTACCATGAAAACATCCAAAGCCCACAACACCACCTCCCTGATGAACATCTGCCTCCTCAGCGGCACCATACCACTGCATCTCAGAATTGAAGAGAACACCGCGCTGTACATAATTAAAAAAGGCAAGCCAACTGGGGAATATCCAGTCAGGAGCATGGAGAAGAGAGCCCATCCCTTTGACCTGCCACACCCATCTGATCGTATCCCACTGCCGTTTAAGTTCATTAAGGGAAAAGAAGATCTAAATCTCATACCTAGAGAAAATCCGACAATCAACACGGACGGCAGTAAGTTAGATGGCAAAGTCGGGGCCGCGGTAAGCTGGTGGTAAGGAGGGAAAGAAATAAGATCTAGCAAATTAAAGCTGGATGGATACTGCTCTATCAAGCCTGCAGTCACTAGCACTAGAATTGAAAGAGCCGGCACTCTGGCGATAGAGGCTACCAAAAAGAAAACATGACCAGCCTACGACATTGTATCAATTAGCGCTATAAAATATCCATTAAGAAAAAACACTCTAGCCAAATACCAGACAGAATACGGACAAAGATAAGAGAAAACAATCGCCAATACTTTACAGACGTTCGCCAAGCCCACAAAATAATTAGTACAATCAACATGGACAACCTAATGGCTCAGATTTTCATAGGCCACGGTGGGTTTGGAGAATACCTGGATCGGTTTGAATTAAAAAGCGACTGTAGACTGCGACGGCGACAACACCTCTGAACAAAAAATAATGCACTGCCTGTGTGATTGCGTTAAATACGAATCCATCAGATATGAGACGGAGCAAAAGGTAGAAGGAATTATAAACATTGACAGAATCCAAGACGAGATATAATGAGCAACAAAAAAGAAAGGAGAATATTCATACAAATGGCAAGAAATATAGCACTGAAAGTCACAAGAGATAACAGCACGTAATTTGACAGAACATAATTCTTTCATATAAACTAAGAAAAAAATTGTTAACATAAAAGGTTGTCGGCTAGTCAATGCCGACAGAAAACAAAACATTAAAAAAATGAAGGGTAAATTCACACCGACACGATGCGCGACGATACGCGACATGTAGCTGCATTTTTAAGATAGCCTAGCTATTTAAATGAAACTATATTCATTACACAAGAACATGACACGTTTCATCGTAAGAGTTTGTGTGTCAAGTTGCACCGTGCTGCACAGCGCTTATTATATTATAAACATATTTGTTACACATTTACGAGCCAGGAACATTGAAAACTTTTTGTTCCCCGGCGGGATTCGAACCCGCGACACCCGGCTTGAGCGCCGACTTCTCTATTCGTCTATCTCACTGCAGAGGCCCGTTATAAGCCCGTTGTAAGCCGTGAAATATCCATTAATTTACTGTTACTAATTAAAAACCCTTGATGTATTGTACCAATAATTAAATTATAATCGTACAATTAGAAAGGAGATTAGCTACCCCGAAATCAAAAATTGTAAACAAGCTATATTTACCCTTGAGCATATTATTATTCGTAAGATTTTTGTGGGAAAAGGCGTAAGAAGTGAGGTATGGTCAAGTTAATAAAAGTGAATTCATTTTTACTACTCGCTTCTCACTAAGCCTATGTTCTCGCTATAGTCACAAAAATAGTTAGATTTTTGTTACTATAGCGATGTCGTTATGCTGACAACACACGCTGCAGTCCACCGCAGATGTCAATCTGTGTATGTATAGGTATAATCTGTGTATGTGTATGTATACACCGCAACTTGTGTGGGAATAGACCTCCACAGGCGACTGGCTCATAATCAGTTTGTTGTTTAATCAAATTGCTATTAATAACTATTTGAAATCATTACAAAAATGTATTAATGTTAGTACAAAAAATATTATTTTCTACTAATATCATAAATGTAAAAGTTTGTGAGGATGGATGGATGTTTGTTACTCTTTCACAAAAACTACTGAACAGATTTCGATGAAATTTGGTATGGTTTAGGCTCTGGTTTAAAATATAGGCAACTTTTATCCCGAAAAAGTACTGTATTCCGCGGGATACCTACTTTATTTACGCGGGTGGAGCCGAGGGAAAAGCTAGTAGTTAATAATGAAAATAAAATATAATTTAACGTTTTTTTTTTTTCAGAGACATGCGCGTACGACCTCTGCAACGACGAGGAGTTGAAACTCTTAAAGACGTTGAGTGACATCAAGCTGGACCAGAGCAAGTGTACCCCAAGCCAGTTCAGCCAATACGACGGCATGAATGGCACCTTCAGGTCACTCAATATAGACTAGACACTTTATGAAGTGTACACAAAAAACTTCACACTTGCCAAATGAAATAGAACACTTGACCAAAATGAATTTACACTTACCTAAATGAAATAGTATAGAACACTTCACAAAGTGTGATATAAAACTTGCTTCTATCTAATAAACATTTTATGAAGTGTTTTAATTTACAAATTGTTATTACTGTATGTAAATTAAACACTTCATAAAGTGTGAAAATTGTTGCTACTTACCTTATAGAATAACTTACACTTGCCTAAATGAATGACTGAAAAGATGACACTCGACACTCGACCAAGTGTGATATTTATTGTAATATTAAAGAACACTTGCTAAATAGTTATAATACTTTCTTGCAAGCACTTACACTTACCTAAATGAATTGTTAATTCAAAAGACACTTAACAAAGTGTAATAACACTTGCCTTATTGAATCTTAGTAGAAAATACTCGTGAGAGATTTTGCACTCATGGGGATAATGATATTAGCTATAGAGTATGATGGGTTGATAAGTTTGTGATGGCATTGTAATGTATAAATTTAGATTATTATATAACCTATATTGTCTCTTATCTAAAAGTAAATCTTAGGGTATAAATACAATTATTAATAATAAAAAAACGCTGCCATCAAGCAAAAGACATCAAGGCATGTGTTGCTCCTCTTCAGTTTAAATTTTGAAGACTATTTCCAAATCTTTTCGTGATATAATTATCTGTAGTACAATTTAATAATGTTTTACCCAAAACGGCCAAGCTAAAAGGAAGTGTTATGATTTTGGCAATCTATGTAGGTATGTATGTATGTTTGTTACATCGTAGCGCCTAAGCTACTGATCGGATTTTAATGAATGAGGTGTCAATAGATTCGTAATAATAGCTCTATGCCTAAAAATAGGGTAACATAGGCTATATAATTTGCGTAGTTGGTTTATAGTTTTTAACTTTTGATTATTATAAAAAATATAGTTATAAATATTATATTGTTATAAGTTAGTAGATACATGTTTCATTTTTATCTGGTGCTTAGAGATGGCAATTGAAATGATTAGAAATTGATCTTTATATACTTCACAACAAGATACGCGTTTCATTGCAAGAGATCGAGTTCGAAGAGTTCGAAAATGCGAGCTTCACCGCGCTGCGCCACGCTTTGCAATGAAACGTATCTTTTTTAATGTTTATTTTACCAAATATAATATTATCCTTCCTTTCTCTCTTTCTTTCTTCGTTATCCTTTTGTGGTAACAGCCTCCGTAGTCCAGTGGTAAGAGCTTGGCTCTCGACTCGGAGGTCGTGGGTTCGATTCCCGCATTGGAACAACAAAAAATGTTGTTTCCAAGTTTGGTCAGGACAATGCAGGCTGATCACCACCTGATAGTCTGACAAGAAAGATGAGTCGGATGGGCATGTGAAAAGTCGGTCCTGCATCTGATCTCTCGCCAGTCGTGTCGGTTATCCCTCCCACTGGGTTACGAGAGTAAAGGAAGAGAGTGTCCTTGTGTACAGCGCACACACTTGGGCACTATAAACTTACTCGTGCGTAACTGGCCTGGTTTCAATGAAACCGGCCACCGTCACCGAAATCGGTGTGGGGAGTTAATATTATCGTTTTGTGAAGTGTATAAAGTTAAATTTTGAATCTTAGTAAATATAATGTATGACATACATAGGCAGGTATATATTATAGTTATAACGAATGAGTATAAATTTGTTAATTACGTTGCCAGTTACCACGTGTAGGTATTAGGCGTCTCATTGAATCTAGCGATCCCCTGGGGGCCTAGCAGGAACATTTGACAGCGGCGTAAACGTAACGTTAACGAATGAGAATTGTATTAAAATCTGTCAAAATCATGACAGCCCATACAAATTTCACTCAATAACGTTACAGAGCAAATTAAATTATAAATTATGTATGTATGTCAAAGAATTAAAAAAATTCGTTAGCTCCTAACATCGTACCTTACGCCAGAAACACGTTGCTAAAATATTATGCACCTTATAAACGTGATAATATGTCTACTGCTAAATGTTGCTACTAATAAAATTAATTTTGTAAATCTAAAGATAAAAATCCCAGTGGAAGATCTTGGATTTTAGTTTGGGACAGCTCGACTCAAATAGATTTTGTTAAGAAGAAAATTATAAATACACTGTCATGGGTAAATCATATCATAAATCATTAATAATATATAATAATAATAATAATAATAATCATAATAATCGTAAATCATCAAATCCATGGGTACATAGATAGTGAAACTACTTTCTTAATGTCCTACGTTCGTATTATTTCTATGGAAATGACAGACGATGTATGAATAACGATTCCCGAAAGTCATTAAGGCGTTGTGCGCTGGATAGAATTGAAAATTGGAGTTCTTTGAAACCTTTTTTCTCAGTCATGGTCGTATTGAAAAATCCCAAAGAAATATATTTTAATCTGCATTATATTTTGCTAAGGGCTGTCTTTTTATAAATTGAAATATTTATTTACATATTGATTTAAAAATATGCTAAGTCCACCCTTTTTTTTAATTTAAAACCTTTTTTCTCTTCGTCTTTAAGTCACACGAGTGTGAAAATTATTTCATTATTTTTAGTAAGACAGGTCTCAGGGGAAGGTCGTTTTGGTTTTTGCAAATTTCTCAAATAATTATAGCGATTTTTTAACCGATTTCAATACAATTTTTAACGAAAACATAATGTATGGGACTTGACATAAGGCATCGCAAGCGACATATCGATGACTTAGGTATGTCAAATCCCATACATTTTTTTTTCGAAGTTCGCCGTCGAAATTATCGAATGCATCTTGACTAGAGGCCCAGGTCTCCAACAAAATTAGAATGGGACTTGACGCTCAAGGTCACTGGCGTTATACAGAGCCTTAAGGATATAGTTGTACGAGGGCGGCACTGAAATTTCGGGAATCAAGGAAGAGACACAACATTACTGTTTAAAAATATATTTATTGCTTTTCGAAGTATTCTCCGCAAAATTTGACACATTTTTCCATACGATGGAACCAATCATTGAAGCAACCATTCCATTCGGAAGTTGGGGTCTCCAAAATGGCCGCTTTGTAGGCGTCCACAGCTTCATCAGGTGATGAAAATCTCTGACCACACAATTTATTCTTTATTTTAGGGAAAGTATAGAAATCATTAGGGCTTAGGTCGGGGCTGTATGGCGGATGGTCTAATAATTATATGATTTCTTGCTCTAAAAACTCTTTTGTTCTATGCGCGGTGTGAGAACTCGCATTGTCGTGATGGAAGATGATGCGGCGGTTGCAGTTCTCTTTACGGAGTTTAGAAACGACCTGTCGCAAACAAATGTTAGCATACCATTCTGCATTTACCATTCTTTGTCTCTCAAGAGGAATAGTCGCAACATGGCCGGTTTTGGAGACAAACGTGGCCACCATTTTTTTTGCAACACTCCGTGAACGAACAATTTTTGTTGGCTTTAACTCATTTTCGAACACCCATACTCGTGACTGGTTTTTTGTTTCGGGTTCGTACGCGTATATCCAGGATTCGTCACCTGATACGATGTTGTATACAGCATTTGAGGATCCTGCGTGGAATCTTTCGAGAGTTCTGACGCACCAAGTAACGCAAGCCGCTTTTTGCTCTTCACACATCAAATGTGTGTGTGTAAAATGTATCCATCAGGAAAACAACTTTTTTACACCTAATTGTTCATGCAAGATTATTTGTATTTGACTCATGCCAATGTCTAAAGTTGCCTGAATTTCGCGGTATGTCACATGTCGATTTTCCTCAATCAGCTTACGCACAGCATCAACGTTTTCTTGGGTGACTGCAGTTTTTGGACGACCTTGACGGGGATCATCCCTGAGCTTGACACGTCCACGTTGAAATTCAGCAAACCAGCGATAAATTGTGGTTTTGGATGGGGCTTCATCACCAAATGCAGAAATCGTCCGGTCAACACACTGTTTTTGTGTTAAACCACTTCAAAAGTCATAATAAATCATCGCTCTAGAATTTTCTCGAGTCTATTCCATTTTCTCAACGACTAAACAAGTTTGACAAGACCTCGTGACAAGACCGAGAATCTTTTTTTAAATAAATAAACGGTATTCGATTTTTAAAACCAAGGAGTTTTAAATTAAAAAGATTTTAATATGACAGGAACAGTGGAAATATTCCATTCCCGATACAATTACTGTACTATACACGGGATTCGAAACTGGGTCCATCACGTGCACACCTCGTGAACATTACTGATGACTATGATATCAAACTTCTTTTATATTAAAATACAATAAATATATATAAAAGCGACATGTCACTTAGCGATGACTTAATATGTCACATCACATCCCATACATTTTGTTTTCGAGCTTCGCCGTCGAAATTATCGAATGCATCTTGAATAAAGGCGTAAAAGTAGTTTCGGAGCCTATTCACTTCAAACACACATACAAATAAACAAACAATGAAATATTTCCTCTTTATAATTGGTTATTCAGTATAGTTAGTATAGACAAGTATGTAAATTTACTTCTAAAATAAGCCTGATTTGTTTTTTCTTCAATATATTGTTCATACGAGTGTTAGGGGAGAGAGGAGTCAGTTGTAGCATTTTTTGCTTTTTTTAATGGGGGACGTCACACTCGGTGACTAAAATATTGATTTACTTAAATGAGAAATCATATGTTTTCAAATATATTCCTACGATATTTTTCCTGAAATTATAAGGCATGTATTTAAACTTGAAACAAAAAAAAAATTTTGGTGTGAAAAATCCGAATGTAAACCGTAGGTAATTCAAAAAACATAATAAGCAGCAAAACGAGAGCACATAAAAAACGTAAAGGAGCGTACAAAATTCCCATTTTTAATTTTTCTCGGTTTCGGGGGAAGTAGATATTGTGTAGATTCATTATGAAATTTTAAAATTATGGATATTTATTTTTCGTAAAATGATATTGTCGTTTACCAGGTTTTTGGGTGCTGGATACGAAAATGACATTCATCTAGAAATCCTAAGATGGCGGACATAATTCATTTTATGATAATATAATATAAATTTTATTATTATTATGTATATATTTTAATATTAATCTTACGTCTGTTTATGAATAGTTATTAAACGTTTTATTATTAAAAATGTTTTGTATTACATTACATACTTTGTTTCAATTACCCCTTTGGATACTATGGGTATAATTTTTATTCCTATCTCAATATTTTGTGTTAAAATTTGTTAAAGTGTATGTAAGTTGTTTAGAACTTGGGGTCTAAAAAGGCCACTTTAGGTGTTTCATATTATGATTCATATATTTTTTTCAACTCATATCATGTGCGACATTTTACGCATTTCTATTGAAAACTGTCAAAATTGATGTTTTCTAATATGATAAAATCAGATGAATCATGTAGCCATTTTACATTTTAAATTTCTGAAAATGTTGAAACTCTTCAGCCTTTGCTCGAAGCTAAACGTCTCGCTAATCTAAGCTGCCGAATAAGTCCGTCTCTCGCTTCACGCGAGGGTTTAAGAAAAGCGAAAATAGCTTTCCATCGATCTTGCCGGTTCTTTGCAAATACGTATTGGCAAAATCTCTTCTAGGGCATTCAAGCTTGTGCAGAGACTTTGTGACTTCGGTGGCATGTGTTCGGGCATCAAGCAGGTCGTGGTTATCACTGATAAACGCCACCATCTTCAGCAATGGGTGGATCACTGCGCGGGGCTTTATTCACACGCGTCTAACATTCAACCTGAAGTACTCGTACATATACCGAAGTAAACTATTGCTACAAAACTTGACAACCCACCTACGATCGAAGAGTATCGTGCCGCAGTTACTCAGATGAAATCCAGAAAGAACCCGGGAGCTGATTCTTTATACCCCGCAGTTACTAAGCTTGACTGCGTCTCTCCGATGTTGTACGAAATGCTGGGAGGCAGGCACAGTGCCGCAGGACATTCGCGACGGAAATATTGTCACCCTGTATAAGGGAAAAGGTGATCGCGGCGACTGCAACAGCAGGGCATTTCCCTTCTGAGCATTGTTGGCAAACTTTTCAGCAGTCGCTTTTGTTGACCTCAATAAGGCTTTTGATACCGTCAGTTGACAAGGCCTCTGTGACGTGCTCGAACTTATCGGATTTCCTCCCAAGCTTCTCAGTATCATAAAATCCTGTCTCGAGGACATGAAGGTAACATAATCTGCGGTGGTCACTTCTTTCCTCATCACATCCTTTTTGTATTTGTCTCGGAGTTAGGCAGGGATGCGTACTGGCTCCTACTCTTTTTGGTATATTTTTCTCTCTTGTCATCCAAACAGCATTCGGCAACCGTCAAACTGATATTCACCTTCACACACGGTCTGATGGGAAGAATATTATGATCATACGCTTTTGAGATCCAAGTGCCACCGAAAAGAGCTATTTATTAATAACCTTCTTCACGCAGATGATGCAGTCTTTGTGGCATTCTCACAGCACAAGCTCCAAGACAAGATGGACCGGTTTACCGATGCCTGCGGGAAATTTACACTGAGCATCGACACCAATAAAACAGTAGTTTTGGCACAAGGTTGCGTAGAACCACCCAACATATATCTGGGCGACATGCGTCTGGAAGTTGGCAATATTTTTTTTACTTGGGGTCGAACTTGTCGAACAATCTCTCTTTAGACCCCGAGATCGATACTCGGATCGGAAGGTCGGCAACGACATTCGGAAGGCTCCGTATCGGAGTATGAGACAACAAGCACTTGACAGTGCAGACGAAAGCTCTCGTATATCAGACGTGCGTCCTCAGTTTACTCATATACGGAGCTGAGACATGGTCCTCTTATGCCAAACAGGAGAGACGGCTCAACAGCTTCCATATACGCAGCCTTCGCAATATTCTGGGAATTTCATGGTCAGACAAAGTCACCAACCAAAGGGTCCTTGACATAGCCAATATGCTCAGCTTCACCGCTACACTCAGGGAAAAGCGGTTAAGGTGGTTGGGCCATGTTCACCGCATGAAGCCCTCGCACATGCCGCGTTAGATACTGCTTGGTTCTACCGCCGATGCTAAAAGACCTGTCGGGCAACCACTGTTGCGATTTAAGGACTGCGCTAAGCGCGATATGTTGTCATTTAAGATTGATCATAACAGCTGTGAAGAACAAGCCAATGATGGACCCAAATGGAGGTTGCTTTTTAAAAAAGGACTACAAAGTCATGATAAAGCAAAACGACACAACACTGACCTAAATCTATCACCAGCCACACCACATACCTGCCCTAGATGAGGCCGTCATGTCGCTCTCGTATCGGCTAATACAGTCACTTCAAAAAATGCACGACTCAGAAATATGTTCAAATCGTCTGTAAAAGACGTCAAGGCCAATATATTTACAATTTCATGATTTTCGTATGGGAAAAAATATATTAGGTCTTTACCTATGAAATTGCCGTTTTATATAAAAAAATTTAAACGATTTTTTGTCATGTATTTTTTATTTGTATTAATCGAAGTAATCACCCATGCAATCAATGCATCTTTGCCAACGCAGTGGACGTTTATTGTTTCCCTTCTTAAAGAAATCAGCTGGACGGGAGGCAACAAATTCTTCAAAGGCATTTTGTACTGCCTCTCGGGTATTGAATTTTTTTCCCGCCAAGAAGTTATCCAAATCCTGGAAAAAGTAGTAATCTGTAGGCGCAAGACGAGAAAGACAGGCGCAAGACAAGAAGAAAGTAGACGCTTGGAGACCGTCTGCTGTGCAGTATGAGGTCGCGCATTGTCGTGCAGGAGCAACGGAGACGAGCGATTGACCAATGCTGGTTGGAGATGTGCCAGCTTCTCCATTATTGTGTTCAGTTCTTCACATTACACATCTGCAGTAATGCTCACCCCGTTTGGTAAGAAGCTGTGATGAATGACACGAGCGCTAGACCACCAAACAGTGAAAATCTCTTTTCTAGGGGTAAGTTTTCGTTTAGGGCATTGTTTAGGTGCTGAACCAGGATCCAACCAACTTTCTGAGCGCTTGCGATTATCAAACAGAATCCATTTTTTATCGCAGGTAACAATGCGGTTCAAAATTCCTTCATTTGTGTGTCTGTTGAGCAGTGCAAGGCAAAGCAAGGTCTCGATGCGTACATGCGCTGGCGACCATTGAGTTCGTGGGGCACCCATTTGTCAAGCTTTTTTACCTTACCAATTTGACGCAAATGGACCAATATTGTTTTGATGCTAACGTCGAAAGCTGCTGCTAATTCAGCCATAATTCGTCATTGTCGATCAGTCTTCGGACGACCGCGAGGTTCATTTTTCAGGTCGACAGTTCCAGAACGAAAGCGAGCAAACCAATAACAGGTGGTGCGTTGGTTTGTAGTGTTAGCGTCGTTGATGTTGCGTGCCGCTTGTGCCGCGTTGCTGCCACGACGGTACTCATATTCCATAATTACTCGAATTTTTAACGTATCCATGATGGCGAAAAAGATTGAAATGTGATGAAAATGTAACACTAATCAATAAACAAATGACTACTTTTGGAAAAAGAAATCCATGTTTTTAAAATAAAATTAATTTGAAATTAGAATTCTTAGCCAAACAAAAATTATTTTGATTTGAAATGGCCAGTACTGCAGAACGGCAATTTCATAGGTAAAGACCTATTATGAAACATAATATACAACACCTAAAGTGGTTTTTTTAGACCCCCCTTGTCTACCCTAAAACATACCAGTGATTTGTATATTTTTCACACTGATAGTTAACACGCTACCTGGATGGCAAAAAAGCTATTTGATATGCAAAAGGTGCGGTTAGCTTGGCGTCTAGCTAGATTTTTGATACACAATTATATATCATGACTCCATAAGAGCCCTTAATACGTTAACTCAAAATAAATGAATCATGCGTGAGCATAGCAAAATTTCCAAGACATTGATATCGGAGCAAAAAACTCTGATGAGTAGTTAGTACCTATGTCATCATAATAATATGTTGGTGTTTCGTGTAAAGATGGTGGTAATGATGATGATGATTACTGTAAGTGGTATGATAGCATATGCTTGCAGTACTTTAAACAACGCCGGAATCCCCAAACATGTGCCTTATACATTGGTGCAAAATCTTACTTTTTGGTAACATGATAACACTATATGTGTCCATATAAATTTCGAAGAGTTCCTACGATTTATCATGGATCCCATCATCAGGTGACCACTTTGGTGACCAAGATTCAAATTTCGAATTACAGCCTTTGCAACAACAAAAGAATTTTGCAAATAGGTTCACTCACGGCAAAGTAATGTTCAAAGATATACGTGTCGGTGTAAATAGGTACCTGGTATATCATCATAATGTGATGATGTATGTTGTGATGATGGTGGTGATGATGATAATTATTACTATAATTGACATAGTGGCATATGCTTGCAGTTCTTTAAACAACGCCGAAATCCTTAAATAAGTCAATAGGACCAATTTGGGATTATATACTTGGTGCGTTTTCAGTCAGTATCTAAACTTTCAAGAGTGAATATACTCCTGAATATAAGCAACTTTTACTATAAAATCAACATACCTACTTGAAAAAAAAATCAGCTGTTTCCTACAAAAGGGCTACGGCATAGATAGCATTTTGTAGGAAACAGCTGATTTTTTTTATAAAACTAACCTAACCGCCTCCATATTTAGGATGTCGGATGTATCAACGAACAGGCCAAACCCTTAAGGCTAGAAATTTGAAATTTTGCACACGTATTTCTAATGTGACGTAGGCATCCACTAAGGATGGATTTTTTTTTCAATTATTAGGGGGTAAAATAGGTCATAAAAGTTTTATGACCATGCATGCATGGTATTTCATATGAATTGAGTACGGAAAAAATAATCAATTACGTATTTCAGCGTTTTCTAAAATTCAGCCCCTAGGTGGGGAAAATAGGTAATCGGAAATATAAATAAAGAATAAAAAGGAAAGTCTTTTAAAAAACCAGCTTGTTTCCAGGCCATTCAATATACGGCCCTAAAATGTCTTGTTCTTCGTATTCGTTATTCGTTATTCGTTTCGTATTACAACGACATTTTATTCTGACTGGATTCATCCTCCTGACGTGACGACCTCTCTGGCTCAGTAGTCAGCCCATTGGCGCTCAAGCCGGAGGTCGCGGGTTCGAATCCCCCCAGGGAACAAAAAGATTTCTGTGTTCCTGGGTCATGGATGTGTATTAAATATGTGTATAATATAATAAAAACCTTAAATATAAGTATAGTATAAAAAGTATTAAATATACCTATTTCCGTTGTCTGATACCCGTAACACAAGTTCTTCCGATACTTACCACGGGGCCAGACTGACGTGGTGTGAAGCGTCCATTGATATTATTATTATCCTGGTTTGGTCGTCTATGACTGGTTTAAAGGAGCATTAAGGTGACTTTCGGAAACGTCAAATTCAACGTAATTACAATTTGTTTTTTTATGGCATGACCTTAGTAGATACAAAGTTATTGACGAACGGAAAGCTTTTACATAAAATGGGGTTAATTTAAATAATGCGATATTTGGATAAAGCAATAATGCTATATGGGGTGATATTTGGAACGGCAATTTTAAAGCTAAATATATTTTGAGCTGAGAAGGTATAAAAGAATATTATGATCTCTTAAAAAACCAGCTTGTTTCCAGCCAATTCAATATACGGCCCTAAAGTGCCTAGGCACTTAGGTTCTACTAGGTTCACTTACTAGGTTCAGGTTACTACTGAGTTCCTTTTCGTATTACAACGACATTTCATTCTGAATGGATGCAAGCCTGAAGCCAGTTAGTTTTATGGCATTGTTATACGGCCCCAGGTATTATTTACGAATATATTATGCAAACGAGCATTCGGGACATCTAATTAATGGAAACCTAAATTCGACTTTAAGGTATTCGATGTTTTGTGAAAGGTGCAGCAATCTCGTTTTAGCACTAAAATATAGATATATCATCTAAGATCAATCAGGTTCACGTCCAAAGTCATTTATTATTCAAGTTAATAAAAAAAAGGATTGTGTGGTTTTATGAAACCACGGTAAAAGTGAAACTTAATAACAAAATAGCGTGGAGCACTGGCACAACAAATGAGTACTAGTCTATACACTACACGGTCAGCTGATGCGAACTATAGGTGCCGCCATATTGGCCTCGGCTGCTCTGACGAGCGCCTTTCACTTTATCCCTACTCCGCGGCCGACCGTCACGCGACATGCAACACACAGACGAAAAGCTTCTCTTTAAAAATATTTTGGAGTTTATTAATATTATGTAGTTAATAAATCAATGCATGTTCGTCTCAGATATCTGACTAGCTACATGTTATGGAATTTTAAAAAATAAGATACGCCTACGCCATTATTTGCCCTCGCTCCTGCAAGATAGTTTCTGAAAGTTTCTGACTTAATCTACCGTTCTCAGAGCGTTTTCACATTAAACAATTAAATTAAAAAGGTTTATTTCAGGCTGCATAGGGCCATATTATAAATACCTTACAGAGTACAGACTAACATACATATTATGTATTTGTATACTTAAGAATTACATTTTGTCACGTGATGCGCGCTTCTTTCCGTAGGAGACAAATATCGGCAACGGACCGATATCGTATCGGTATACGATATCGTGGCAAGTAAATTTAAAAAAAATTGTGAAAAATATTTTAGGTACTTGTTCTGCACTATCGGATATCTTCGTCCGGTTCTGATAACGGATAATGGGAAACGTTGTAAAATTTAACGTGTAGACTTTATCGTTTCAAACTCAAAATATTTTTTTTTTGGAGTTTACGATACGAAACGATTTTCTTATACATAAAAAATCGTTATCGTTACCCCGGGCTTACATATAAGGCCGTGGTATGAAAATATATGGGAGTAAAATAGAATTCACGATGGCATACGGTCACACGGTACGGTGTCACACGATGTTAGCCGAAGACGCGTCGGTCGCTTTGCATTGCACACCAAAGGACACTGGCGAATCCTGCCTGATTTTCCATCTAGAGCGGCCAAGTGTTCGAACATGTGTGGTTTTATACTACTTAAATAGTTATTATGTAACAAAAATATATTATTTTTTTACGACTTGAGAATAAAAAGTTATGAATCTCCGAATATCAGAGAATTCATGTGCAAAATACGTACTTATCTAATATCTGTGAAAATCGTTGTCATCATTTATGCCCATTATTATCAATATTTATTTTTATTGGAGTATAAAGTTATTTTCGTTTTCTATAGTTCAACAGTTTAGTACTAGTTTATGAAAAAAGAACATTACTTGGGGTGGGAAATAGATCCCTCTATAGTATAGAGGGATCTATTGCACTCATAGTATAGAGTCTATACTCTGGGATTCTATTGTATAGGCGTATAATGACCTACAGATTTACTTACTTGACGAGACGACTTCTGTGGCTCAGTGGTTAGCGCGTCGGCACTCAGCCGGAGGTCGCGATTTCGAATCCCGCCGAATGAATAAACAGTTTTCTATGTTCCTGGGTAGTGGATGTGTATTTAATATGTGTGTCGAATCGAGATGAGTGGCACCATCTGTTGTCGGCGATTTACACCATATTACCATTATTCCGTAAACCTCTATTTTAGTTTCTTCACGATCCCGCTAAGAGATGGCACCGTATGTCATTGTAAAGCGCCAACGGGAATATAGCAAACTTTCTTTTATTAGTTTTGCCATGTTGGCAAGCTTATTTACTGAAGCAAATTAGATTTGAAAGATTTGTTATGTTATGTCGGTACACAGTGTTAAGTCTGTTATGATTGGTGGAACGCAAGCAAAAGCTTGGACATAGTTCTTGGAATTGGCGGGTTTGTCGGGCTATATTTAGAGTAAGTTAACAAATTGGAATTCTTTCTATTCGGTGAATTTTGGAATTTGGAAAAGTAAGCCGCCGCCAAGAAACTTGTCTGTTCCCGCTATTATTATAAGCCTGTGTGAATCACTTCAAAAACATATCCGATACCCAAGATCGCCCGCAAGTTCCCGCTTTGGCCTCCCCTGATCCGACATGTGTATCATAATAAAAATATTTAATAATATGTATGGTTTACTATTAGGTCATTACATAATAATATGAAATTGGCGTTTTGTAAAGGAGGAACATAAAGTCGATTTTTTTTAAGCATATTATGTATAGGTATATATTAAATCAAAGTATATACCATTGCTATTTATGCACTTTTGCTATCTCATAGGAAGTTCATTGATTCCTTTACTAAAAAAACCCTTCGGACAGGAATCAATAAAATCTTTGAAGGCGCTTTATACTGTCTCATCGAAGTTGAATTTTTTCCCTTGCAAGAAGTTATTCAAATTTCGAAAAAAATGGTAATCTGTTGGAGCAAGGTCCGGGGAGTACGGTGGATGTATTAGACATTCCAAATAAGCTCTTCTAATTTAGTAGCCAATCTGTTGTGCAGTGTGTAGTCTAGCGTTGTCCTGAAGCAGCAGTGGCCTAGAGCGAATGACCAACCTCGGTTGTTTAGCAACTAGCTTTTCCATCATGATTTGCATTTCCTTGCAATAGACATCTGCCGTAATCGTCTGGCCAGAACAATTTTTGTTGGTTTTAACTCATTTTCGAACACCCAAACTCGTGACTGGTTTTTTGTTTCGGGTTCGTACGCGTATATCCAGGATTCGTCACCTGATACGATGTTGTATACAGCATTTGAGGATCCTGCGTGGAATCTTTCGAGAGTTCTGACGCACCAAGTAACGCGAGCCGCTTTTTGCTCTTCACAGAGCAAATGCGGTATCCATCGGGAAAACAACGTTTTTACACCTAATTTTTCATGCAAGATTATTTGTATTTGACTCATGCCAATGTCTAAAGTTGCCTGAATTTCGCGGTATTATTGATATGACTATATCAATTAAAGTAATCATCATCATCATCACAATCGTCACACCATAAATCATGACATAATGATGATCTTGAAGGTTGATGAAGGTTCTTCTCATAATATTTTACACCGACACGGATATCTTTGAAAATTACTCTACCGTTTATAAACCGATATTCAATATAATTTTTTTGATGTTTTGGGTATAATTCGAAAGTAGTCTTGTTGTCACCATAGCGGTGACCTGATGATGGCATCCATGAGAAATCGAGGGAACTCCTCGAAATTTATATGGACACATAATATAGTGATATGAACTTTTTCAGAATGAACCCAAGCATATGCTAACAAAAAGTATGATTCTGCACCAAGATATACCCTGGATATGACCATATGCCATTATGTATCTAACAGTCATCATCATCTTATATACAATACCTAATGGAAGCTTGGCGCGTATTCAATTATACATTAGATCGTTCATTTTAAACGTTAAAATGTATTAATAATAATTTAACAAATATCACTAAAAACGGGAAAATTATTATTATTTGTAAACAAAAAATTAAATCGACTTTCAAAGTAAAAATGCACAAAAAAATTAGAAATAAAACTTGTTTTCTATATATTTTCCTTTTTATAGTTGGCTAAAATTGTAACTAAATTCGGTTCCAGCCAACTTTAACGTGAGTTCTATTTTTAATATTGTTTTATCAGGATTATGTTCGTGTTTGTTTTAACAGGATGTGCATTTATAAAATAAGTTTTATTTCTTACTTTTTTGTGCATTTTTACTTTGGAATTCAGTTTATTTAAGTAGCATGATTTCTTAAAACAGGTCATGCTACGAACAAAATGATATGATGCTTCGCAAGTTTGATTTTTCCTCCTTCAGTATAAAAAAGTATTATGTAGTATTTGGTTTCGTCAAAAAGCATAACAATTTAAAAAGAAATGCTGCAATGCTTCTCTCTTGTTTCCATGACATTTTATTACTCTTCCAGCTAAACCCTACCTGAAGTCGACCTTAGTCACCAACAAGGGTTCAATAGAGAAGTCGAAGGCTATGATAGACAAGCTGTGCACCCTGAGGACTCTCATGCCGGACCAGTTTAGACCCATAGACACGGAAAAAGCCCTGGACGTCATTAGAGATGTCGCGTAAGTACCACCACTATTCCGAAAGGAATCATCAAAGTGGTGTTTCTTACTATGGAACCTCGTGAGTATGGACTTATATTATGATCTAGTCTTGGCTCAAATGAGTCAACTCAACAGGAAAGATTTGTGAAGGATAGATGTTTGTGACTCTTTCACGCAAAAACGACTGAACGGTTTTTGATCAATTTTAGGATGGCTGTAATATAGACTCTGCATTATACATAGGCGACTTTTTATCCCGAAAAAGTATAGTGTTACCGTGGGATACTGTATTTACGCGGGTGAGCCGCGAGTGACATTTAATACACAATATGATGGAATATTTTATCCCATTTCTCTCCGTAGGGCTGCTGGAAGAAATTTCGTTTTAGAAATAAGCAGTACCTTTGTGTCATCTTTCTTTGTTAATTGTATTGTAATAATGTTCTGTGTATGAAATAAATTCTTAAAATAAATAAAAATAATGGTGATTACCACCATTATTTTTATTATCATTCCATTACCACTCGTTTTCCAAAAGAGCACCGTAGGCTTATTTGTATCGTGAATCGGAAATTAAAAATGTAATTATTGATGATATATTTTTACTTCTACAGATACATGTGTATTGTCCCGAAGCAGACTGCTTCGGGACAATACATGACTTGTCTGACTTCTACAGACTTGTCGTTATCAAAACAACTATCTATACGAAGGAGCTTCTGCATTTGTTCTATAAAGCCTGTTACATGGTGAGTTTACTGTAAAATTAAACAAATTTTACATTCAAAGTCATAAGTGGTATTATTGTGGTTAATGGCGAAGAAGATGGAATAGATAGGCCCAAGTGTGCACCTTGTTTTGTAATAAAAATGAACTTAATTTGCCCTAGACTTTTAGGGGGTGCCTCAGGGGTGCACACTTGGGCCTTTCTATTTCATCTTCACCACTAACCACAATAACACCACTTATGACTTTGAATGTAGCTATTATTATGCTTAGATTTTATACATAGCCTAAACATATAAATAGTTTAGTACCAGTCTCCCGCTAAACCTGTGTTACCTAATCTATTTTAATAGTAAACTATATTGTATTGTACATAAATGAGTTTTTACTACTTTTATTATGAATATTTAATAATAATAACAATAACACTACATTTTAAGACTTTCTTTATTACATAACTAGCTTTCGCCCGTGGCTCCACCAGCGTAAATATAGTATCCCACGGGAACACTGTACTTTTTCGGGATAAAATGTGATCTATGTTGTAATCTAGAAAATAAACGATCTATTATCATACTAAATTTCATAAAAGTTCAGTATTTTTTGCGCGAGAGAGTCACAAACATCCATCCATCCATCCATTCCTCCCCACAAACTTTCAAATCTATGATGTATTTATACAAGTATGATTTTAATGCTCATATTTACTTACTAGGTAAATACAAATATTTTTGGTTTCGTACGTCCATCCATCTATCCATTCCTCCCCAGAAACTTTCAAATCATGATGTATTTATACAAGTATGATTTTAATGCTCATATTTACTTACTAGGTAAATACAAATATTTTTGGTTTCGTACGTCCATCCATCTATCCATTCCTCCCCAGAAACTTTCAAATCATGATGTATTTATACAAGTATGATTTTAAAATGCTCATATTTACTTACTAGGTAAATACAAATTTTTTTGGTTACGTACGTGTATAAAAAGTTTAAACAAAAACTTTGTATATTTAAATCAAACGAATTCTTCTTCCTTAACCAAAACTAATTATTTGGATTAAACTAATACACCTTTATAATTATTATAAGATCAAACATGTTTTTTTTGTTTTTCATTGGGAAGTGCTTACATTGTGATTTAATTTTTCCATTTTTTATGATTTAATTTCAAACAGTTTTCTGTTTTTTTAGTCGTAACTTTTTCTCACGTTAACAGCTGCAGCTTAGAAGTCAAATTTTTCCACAGCTTCAAGAGATCGTAGACCTGAATACGGTTACATATTCAACTCGATACCCGCGCCGTAATTCGAGTATTTCACAACGAGATTTTGCAGCCCCTAGCTTTATTTAAATACTAGATGTTGCCCGAGATTTCGTGCGCGCAAAAGGAAATCTCGAAGAAACCGTACATTTTTCTGCAATAAAAAGTAGCCTATGTCCTTCCCCATGGACTATTCTATATCTGTGCCAATTTGCAAATTTCATTAAAATTTGTCTAGTAGTTTCGGAGCCTATTTAATACAAAGAAACGAACCTTTCCTTGTAACGTAGTTACATTTCCTCTCCGTAAAATTAACTATTTCTGCGCTACTTGTGTAATCTATGATTTGTATGCTTAATTATTTGAGTCATTCAGAGGCTTTAGCGCCACCTATCGGCGCACGTCCTTACTAAAACGGCGTTAGCCTTGCTATTAATATTTGGTTCATAGATCGATTTTACTTCAGTCTTAAATCATAAAAATAATAATTTACCTTTGAATACTAATTAAAATACAGAATTGTATTATTATAATACATAAAATATTTATTATTATCATAATATCTTTTAATTTGATTTGTGGACTTTTTCTCTTTACGCTTTCGTTTTTTAGTTGTCTTCTTTAGTTGTTTCTTCTACCCTTTCCTCTCAGTGCTCCTGGTCCATTTTTCCTAACTCGTATGGGAGTGATCATTTTCCAATTATTATTTCTTACCAAAATTCCAATAGACCCGTTACCTTTACTAAAAAAATTTCCTAGGCAAAAATTTTATCTGGCAAAAGATGATTGGGATCTGTACTCTTCTACAACGAATGAGGAGTTTCAATCTTTCCCTTGAATAATCCGGATAACATCTTTAACATTTATGTGCTGAAAGAACTTTGCCCATTAAAAAACACGGTGTTTTTAGCATGTCGTCCCCTCCGTGGTGGGATTCTGATTGTACTTCTTGATTTGTAATAGACGAAAGGAAGCAGAACGAGCTTATTCATTATCGATGTCTGTGACAAATTTCCTTTCATACAAGCGAATTGCTGCACAGGCTAAGAAACTTTTCTCCAAAAAAAAAGACTTGGGTGACTCGGGACTCGGGCAACTTTTCTGTGAGAGTCTATCCCCTCGCTCACATACTTCTCTTGTGTGGCAGAATATTAAAAGATTTGGTGGGTCATTATCAAGTGATAACCGACTTTCAAATAATCCCTCATGTTGGATTGATTCGTTTGCGGAAAGACTGGCTCCACCTTCAGTCCCGTCACAAGAAGAATTAACAACTTATGAAAATTCTGGTTCGGTTACAAGTGACCTCGAAACTCCATTCTCGTGGGAGGAATTTCAGTTGGTGTTGGGAGCCCTAAAGGATTCAGCCCCTGGTATTGATGGGATACCTTACTCGTTTATAGTTAAAAGCAGTATTACCGCACAAAAAATTATCCTTCGGCTCTTAACGCTATATTTCATTCAGGTCTTCCTCCGTCGGAATGGAAGACTCAGATTATTATACCTGTATTAAAGCCAGGAAAACCTGACTGGTGTTCCATCTTCATATCGTCCTATTGCTCTCTCTTCAACATTGGCAAAAATTACTGAACACTTAATTAAAAATCGACTGGAATGGTTTATAATAATAATAATAATAATAATAATAATAATAATAATAATATTCTTTATTTTCGAGAATTTGGTGTACAGTGTTCTTAAGTTTAATTAGTTTCACAATTTCTACCTCTTAGAGGTGTGGAAATATTCAGATTATTGATTTCTTTTAAATCATTTAAAAGTAACATATTAGAATTCAGAAATTCATAACTTATATTCATAATAGGCATTTAAAGGTCACATCAAAATAAATAAATTATTAATTAAAACAATAAGCACAATTATTATGGTAATGTCAGCTAATACAATTCAATTATTCAATTTAATACATAGGTACATTTTTTATATAATTATAATTTAATAGGTAATTTTTTTACATTATTTAAATATTCAAAATATTCCTTATTACTATACAAGCATTTATCCAGCAACCACTTTAATAATATTCTTTTAAACTTGATAAATACAGAGATATCTCTAATGTCTTTAGGCAACATGTTGAAAATTTTTATCGACATACAATAGCTGTTATCGCTGTATATTTGTTTTTTCTGACGATGCACACAAAGCTTATTGCTATCCCTGCTTTCATACCTAGTTGTAGTCGTATGTGTCTTAAACAGATGGCTATGGTTTTTCACAAATATACATGTCTCAAATATATACTGACACGCTAATGGAAGGTTGTGAAATTTCTTAAATAGCGGCTTACAGGGAGCTAGGTATTCCGCGTTTGCTTAACGCCCGTATACATTTTTTTTTGTATGAGAAAAGCATTGTTTATTTCCGGTGAGTTCCCCCATATAACAAGTCCGTATCTAAGGATAGACGATACATATCCGTGGTATGCTGTAAGAGCTGCGTCTTGTAATACGGTATTCCTTATTCTCCTTAGGGCAAAGACGTAACTGTTTAATTTATTACATACTTTTGTGATATGATCTTTCCATTTTAACTTTTTGTCCAGTATTATACCCAAGAACGATGCTGAGGTCACGCTTTTAATTGAGTTTTTACCGTTATTTAAGTTTATGTCATAAGTATTAGTTAAATTGTCAAATTTAATTATATTAGTTTTATTAATATTAATATGTAAATAGTTTAGATTAAGCCATTTTGTAATATTGTCAACTTCACATTGTATTTCAGCATCAATTTTGATTTTGTTAGATTTAATTAACAAGGTTATGTCATCAGCAAACATATAACAGTCGTGCTTAGTGGCATTAGGCCAATCATTTACGTATAGAAGGAAAAGTGTGTTTATAGAAAGCAGAAATATTCTTCCTCATACCCAGTTTGGCTTTCGTAAATATGTAAGTACTATGGTCTGTTTAGGTATCTTTGTGACTGATGTCCGTTTAGCATTTTCCAAAAATGAGCCGATGGTAGGTGTTTTCCTAGACATAGCATCTGCATATGATAATGTCTTTCTACCAGTGCTTAGACAAAATACTTAAATTAGGTGTACCAGAGAAGATGGTCAAATACATTTCTAACTTCTTATCATCTGGATCCGTTATTATCAATCATCAAAATTTGTCTCTACCTCCTAGATCCGTTTGAAAAGGACTTACACAAGGTTCTGTTCTAAGTCCAATTTAATACAACATTTATACCAGTGACCTTGAACTCTCTGTCGGTTGCTTTTGTAGTATACTGCAGTATGCGGATGATCTGACTTTATATATTTCATGTAAATATATTATTCAAGGTGTCAATCGACTTACCTCTGCTGTGCTCTACTTAAGTGACTGGCTGGAGGATCATGGTCTCTCTATTTCTATTGAAAAGAGCTGTGTAGTGGTTTTCTCTCGTATTAGAAATCTTCCTAATGTTTCTATAACTTACAACAATAAATTTTTTTCCAGTTAGGGATAGTGTTAAGTATTTGGGCGTATATTTGGATTCCAGATTGTCTGGTTCTTCTAACATTAATAATTGTCTTAAAAAGGCGAAAAGAAATTTAAATGTCCTCCTCTCCTTATCGGGAGTTTGGTGGGGCTCACACCCATATGTTCAGAGACTTGTGTATAATGCATTGATTCGTAGTCAATTGGATTACGGGTCTTATTTACTAGAACCGTGTAACAAAACAAATTTGAAAATGTTTGATAAACTTCAGGCAAAATGTTTACGGTTAATTATAGGTGCAATGAAATCATCCCCAATTAATGCACTTCAGGTAGAGTGTGTGGAGCCTCCTTTGGCTCTTCGTCGTCAGTATTTATCTGATAGGTTTATGTTTAAAGCCTATCAGTGGTCCTCTCATCCTCTTTTTAATAAACTTTCTTCTCTACTACAACTTTCATCTACTAAGTATTGGACACATAAAAGTTTGCCTTGTCTTTTGAAAAGTTATCAAAAACTCGTATCCTTACCTTGTCCAGTAGCTCAATTCCCCATTAATCCACTGTTCGACTCTTCATTCTCCTATCTTATATTTTCTCCAAATGTTATTTTAAAATTTTCCCATTAGAAAAGGTTGTCCTTTTGCTAATGTTAAATTTAATGCAATAGTAAGCAATTAATTTAAAGATTGTACTCTTATATTTACTGATGCATCAAAATCGGAATCTAGTTGCGTTGGTAATGCTGTCGGGATACCAAAATATAATGTAATTCTCAATAACAAACTCCCTTCTTTCTCATCAGTATTTTCTGGCGAATCTTTAGCTATCCTTGAAGCGCTATCCTTTATAGAATCTCACAGACTGAATAAGTCTATTAATTTCTCGGACTCTAAAAGTTGTCTTGAAGCTATTTTGTCAAATCAGTTTCGGTGCAAATTTAAATCCCCTTTAATTATTAAAATTAGAGAACTGTTATTTAAATGTTATTGCAGTAACATTCAGGTTGTACTTGCCTGGATCCCTGGGCATAGTGGCATTACAGGAAATGAATGTGTAGACCTTTATGCTAAAGAGGCTTCTAAGTCTGGTGATTTAAGTAAGTTTAAAGTTTATTGCCATGATCTTCTATCTCTGGCTAAGACACATATGACCTCTGAGTGGAATAATATTTGGACCGATTCGTGTAGAACTAAGGGACGATTTTATGCCGTAATACAAGGATCTATACCTAGTAGGCCCTGGTTTTTTAAGTACTCTAAAGCTAGCATATCTGTTTGTTCTACTATTTGTCGACTTCGCCTTGGACATTACTGTAATAATGTATTTTTGGCCAAAATAAGAGTCAAGGATAGCTCATTGTGCGAGTGTGGCTTAGATGAGGGTTGTCCTGATCATATCTTCTTTAACTGTCCTATAAATCTTTCTTATGTATCTTTCCTTTTTTATACTAGTAATTATAACTTCTATCTGCATGAGGTACCCATGAAGTCATTGCATGAGCCATTCCCTGCACTGTACGCCATCAGCTTTTCACTGAACATCTGCTGCATCACTCTGATGCTGGCAACTCCTATTATAAGGAAGGCTATGCAAAAAAGAAGAAGAAGAGAAGAAGATGTAGTCGTTCATATTTCTTAATCCCGTTTTTAAGGTGAGTTTTTTATATCTGTGTAGTGAAGTTTTATTTGGTAAATCACGCGTGAGTTATCTTACTCTATTTGACACTGAATACCACCGCGACGTAGACGTGATCTACGGCCTCACGGACAGCGACGTGGAGGAGGAGCTGTCAGTCATCAACTTCATGGAGATCAAGGACTACGAGATTATCAATGTGAGTTATCTTACCCTATTTGTCACTGACTACCACTGCGGCGTGGACGTGTTCTATGACCTCACGGACAGCGACGTGAAGGAGGTGTCAGTCATCAATTTCAAGGTGTTCAAGGACTGCTATGAGATTGCCAATGTGAGTTATCTTACCCTATTTGTCACTGAATATGGACGCGTCGTAGACGTGATCTACCACAGCGACGTAAAGAAGGCGCTGTCCGATGTGAGGATGCTGGTGATGATGATGATGTGATATAATCGACAAAGTGGCATATGCTTGCAGTTCTTTAAACAACGCCGAAAACGCCAAACATATATCTATAAGGAGTCAGGAGTTCTGTACTTTTGGATCCAGGGTATACCCTAGTGCAAAATCTTACTTTTCTGAAGCTTATTATGATTGGGTTACTTCATAAAAAAATTAAATTATTATTTATAGCAACACATAATGTGTTGCTATAAATAATGATTTATGATGGCAAAAGAACATAGGTACGAGTAACCTTGATTTTAGTTTACCGAAACTGTAAATGGACTTCGTAAACAATTATTTATTATTTTACGAGTATAATAATATAGTTTGTTGTTATCGATTAAAAATATATTATGAAAAAAAAACTGTAGAAATTGTAAATAGTATAGCTAAGCTAACATTGTTTTATGTATTAAGATGTTTGATAATCTCATTTCAGCACAGCTACTCGTTGAGAGTACGAAGATATATCGTGATAACTCCATCAAAATGGGTCGAGCCGCTGGTGAACGTGTTCAAAACGTTCATGGAGAAGAAGATAGCGGACAGGATCATGGTGCTGAAGGATTACACCGAGCTACACCAGTTCTACTCCAAAGACATTTTGCCACAAGAGTATGGGGGCGAGGAGAAGTGTTTAAAGGATTTACAAGGTTAGTTATTTAATCAGTGTTACTAACACATGCTAATATTGCACTAAAACCTCCTTGACAGTAAAAATTAGATTACGTACATTACATAAGTCTTATTTCACGTAAATCCATAAAACGTGCTCAAAAAAAAAAGTCCAAAAAAAAGGCTCAAAACTCCTTAAAGTTTTTAGCACTTTTAAATTTCCGCGGTAGCGCGGCTAGACACAATATGACGTTCAGCATGGCAATCGCGCTATTGTTTACCGTTTGAAATAAGTTCAATTCTGCTTTGGTTGTGATTCAGTTTCAGTTCGGTTCCGATGTGTCTGATCAAATTTCAGTATCGCACTCTCCTTTCAAACGTAACTCAACCTCAGACGAAACTCGAACGATACTTTCGATAGACATTAGGGATGCGAACCTAATACGAGTATTTGTATAAATATCTATGATTTTAGCATAAATGAGCACTGATTTTGCTTGCACACTCACACTAGTTGCTTTGTGGTCTATGAGTGTTTGTCAAAGACATCACTGAGGCCACCATAATTAAAAGAAGAAGAAGTCAGTTGCCATACTTCGTAGTTTTTAAAGTTTCTTGAAGGATTGTCCTGACTCCTAGTGCGTCTAGTAGTGCTCCACTCCACCTTCGAGTCGACCCCGCCCACTAGTGCGCACTGCACTCCAGTGAACTCCTGATAGCGATCGTCAATTCACACAAATAGCTTGGCCTCCCGTTGAGTCTCAGCTCAACGTTGGGGTCACGAGGAGTCAGCCCCCAGGGCGTGCAGTGCGCGTAAATCTTTGAGATATATACTTTTTTTTAATTTCTAATGAGTTAATATCATATTTCAGATGAGATATTGAAACACGCGGCAGCGCCCAAGCACAGGGAGTTCAGGGAGAAGCTGTTCGAGGCCAGGACTGACGAGACGAAGCGCTCGCCGGATGTGTTCAGCGAACTGTATGCGGGGACAACTGGGACTTTCCGAGCGCTCACGCTGGACTAATATACCAAAATATCATACGTCGAATGACACCAATAATCTATACTAATATAAAGAGATATATTATAAAGAGGAAAAAATTGTTTGATTGCATTGAATAGACTCCGAAACTACTGGACTGATTTTGACATAATTTGGCAGAAATATAAAGTAGACCACGGGAAAGGTCATAGGCTATTCTTTATCGCGGAAAAATGTACGGTGTTCGCGCCAACACTAGCGCGACGTTTAGAATAAACACAAAGGACATTCAATTCGGCCAATCACAACGCAAGTATGGCCGACCAACTCAGGGGCGCTGTCAGAGAGTGACGGACACTTGCAATTAGAACCCCTTCCGCGCTGGATGCATTTTCAGCTCATCCCGAAACCTAGTGAACGCGAACGCGTGTGCGCATATTTATTGGTGCTCGTTAATATAAGACCAAATTCGCCGGCGAATCGCGATAAATCTATCGATAATCCGCTCAACAGCTGTGTATTGTGGTGAGAAGAAACCTCCGCCCAGATTCAGAACCACCAGCTCAGCAATAAGGTCAGTCCCAGATTTCTCCAGCCCTCACATTAACCTATATACCTACTTCCCTCAGCTCAAAGTCGTATGTGTAAGTTCCTAGCTTACACATTTCTTGGTCCATCGAGCCTTCGTAAAACCCTTCCCCCTATTACCGGCGTTGGGCCTCATTAGAACCAGCACCTACAGTGCCACTCCGCCCAATTCTGCACATAAAATCAGCTCGATTATTTATATTTTGTCCAATAAATTCTGGCCTGGGGGCCGCCCCGCCATTTAAAAAACCAAGTTACAGTCCACTCCCATTATTAATTCGGCACATTTAACATTAAACCCCTATTCTGTACATTGATATTAACCTAAATGTTAATTATTTAAATTATTTTGTGCATATTTCGGCCCATAAACACATAGGAAAAACCAAAAAATAAAATAAAAAAATAGTGGGTAGGTTGTCGGCTTATAGTCGAACAAAGAACTCGAACATTCCAGAACTTCCCTAGGTACCTAATACATAATTTGTGCCAATAATATGTCATATAATTTTCTCAGCTCTTAATTACTTACAAAATATTTTAATGTTTGATTTGCATATAAAATAAGTAATAACTAGTGAGTATTGTGAATTACGTTCGGCTCATAACAGAATTGTAAATCGTCGTTGCATTACTAAGTTTGAATTATTTTATCTATATATAACGTTTATATCTTCATATTCTCAAATTTTAAAACACAATATTAATTAACTTAGCATTATTTTAATAGTTACGGGTTGCATAACATCTCAAGTGCCCATAGAAACATCGTCGGCTCGCTTCGGTACAGAGAACTTGATTTTTGTGCATTCTGTAGGTAATAGGTACCTACACGGCGCCCGTGCACCAACCAACAGCTGTTACATTCATTCTCAATTAGGTATTCTTCATAGAATAAATAGTGACCTTCACATTGAATTCTTGTCTACGTTCTGTGTCTATACAAATATATTATTAGGTGTTACGTTACAGCTGTTTAAAATAAGAATTCTTATCTACGTTCTGTGTTTATACAAATATATTATAGGTGTTACGTTACAGCTGTTTTAAATAATATTTTTTATCTACGTTCTGTGTTTATACAAATATATTATAGGTGTTACGTTACAGCTGTTTTAAATAAGTCGGCACACTATTGAGATTGAACCTGCTCATACCTACTTACATTGTTTTCATTACGTTATTTTGTTTCTAACGCGCCCGCTAAAATTTGTTTATATTCAAACTTCAGGGCATTAATTTAAAATATACATATTACAGACGACTTCTAACGCATTAATCTCCGCTCATCAAACATATACTAATACTTTATTAGCATCAGGCGATTGGGCAGATCATTTGTTAATTAACTCGTACACATTTTATGATAAAATTGTATACATTGTCGGCACATTATTAAAATCTATTTTCTGCGTTTTAATTAATTGCGCGCGTACTTTCCGCTCATTACTTTTAAATATTTAACTTAGTTACACGCATATATTTTTAAACATGCCTACAAAATCGCAAGCGGCCATATTTAGGCAAACTATAAAATCTATTAGTCGGCTCAGAGAGATCGCATTGGCATTACACAAAGGTGACTCAAAATCTAACAAAACGGAGTTTAATGCGCGTTTTCAAGACCTACAAAACTTGAAACAAAAATTAGAAAATTTATACTGCGAAATTTTAGACGACGGCAGTCTTACAGAAGAAATTGAAAAATTTTATACAACCGGTTACGAAAACGCGCTATCCGAATATTATGATATTTTAACTGCAGCGGAAAATATAAGTTTTACTTCAGAGTCAAGTCAGCTCACTTCTGCCGTTCTGCCCAAAATTGAACTACCAAAATTCAGCTCACGCGTTGAGGACTGGCCATCGTTTATTACGATTTTTAGGAGTCTTACAGACGACATGACGTCACTTACAGATGCAGTTAAGCTGCACTATCTTTTGTCTTGCCTATTGGGGGAGGCGCTCAGCATGATTGCGCATTTAAAAATCACAAATGATAATTACAGCGTCGCGCTCGATATTCTCACACGTAGGTATGAAAACCGCCGTGTTCTGATAGATGGGTTTGTTGATATAATACTCGGCCTACCTAATATTCATATTCGATCAAGCATACGCGCGACGTTTTTAACTCCGCTCATCTCCGCACAAAGCGCATTAAATAATCTGCGTTTACCTATGGATAGTAATTACGTATTTGTGTCTATTGTAGTTAGAAAATTACGAGGCGAGCTCCGCACCCTGTTCGAAAGAAGATACGGCATCTCGGACACTCTGCCCACCTTAGGTGATTTGATTTCTTTTTTAGAGGAGCACGCGCGCTGTATCGAAACCGAATATTCTAATGCAACGCGCGGTGTTACCTACTCACCACAAACTGGGCCCTCTCGTCAACACACACCCCCCGCAAACTCTCCGCGCAGTCCACGCTTTAGACCAATTAGTCCCGCGTATTCTCGTAATACGCAGCGCTCGCCATCGGCTCACACTTTAAGTAGCTATCACGTCAGCCCAGTTCCTCAACGTTACTGGCCCCCCTCCCCCCCGAACAGAGCGGCGCGAGTACTCAGCGCGGAATACAGATAAACACAAGCGATTCTACTGCCCCTATTGTAGGAATACAGAACACAAACTTATCGCGTGTCCAAAATATAATCATCAGCCCACTCAAGGTCGTTGGGATTTCATAGAAGCCAACAACAGATGTCGTAAATGTCTAGGTCCGCATTTTGAAAATGAATGTCGTTCGACAAACTCATGCAAAGAGTGTGGAAGTCCAAATCACCACACCTCGCTTCATCGTCACGGAACTCCAAATTCTCTCGTCAGCGCATTTGCTTCCTCCTCATTTACGTGCACAGCCCCGCCGGCGTGCTCAAGACAAGCCACATACCTACACGGCCTACACACAACATACGCGTGCCCATCAATCATCATCATCAGACCCCAACCAATCGTCTGATCATGCACCGTCTACAACTCATCAATCTCAAAACAAAAAACAATGACTACCTACAATCACGGAGCACATAGAATTAGAAGATCAACCCAATAATTTAAAATGTCATTCAGCTCATAGTACACCTGCATCACATTCAGCTCATAAAATATCTAAATCTAGTTCAGCCCAATATTCTGTAGAATCAGCCCAAGTAAATGCAACTCAGCACATAGAAAACCCATTAAAAACTCCTGTGTTACTTCCCACAGTCGTTTTAAATATATCTGATAAATGCGGAGAATATCGCAAAGCTCGGGCTTTATTGGACTGTGGTGGCATGATAACGCTCATAACTCAGCGCATGACTAGAAATCTTAATTTGCAACCAAAACAATGTTCATTAAAAATTACAGGTGTAGGTGATCAGCACATACAAAATTCTAAAGGTTGGGTCACAATAACATTTAGGCCCACACACCGTGACACGCCATCTATTACTACTACCGCTCATATTCTCAAGGACGTTACAGGTTATTTACCTTTGCAAAAATCCCAGATTTTATACAAGACTCAGCTCATCAGCTCATTCCATTGGCGGATCAAGCTTATCATACTCCTGCGCCCATTGATCTCATTTTAGGCTCAGACGTTTTGGGTCACGTTTTGGATGGTACTAAGATTGCTTTGGGCCCGGGGAAGCCCATAGCCTTCGGCACGATTTTTGATTTTGCACTCATAGGACTCGTTGAACACTCATGCGATTCACCTGTAGCTCAAGTTAACTCTGCTCATATTACTCATACTCATTATACTCAGTCGGCTCACTCTACACATTCTGCTCATTCTACTCATGATATTTGCAAAAGCCTGGAAAGATTCTGGGAGTCGGAAGCACCCCAGCCTCGTTCTGCTCATTCAAACCCGCTACACGAGCAATGTGAACACATATTCAGCTCAACCACCATTCGTGACGATTCAGGCCGTTACATGGTGACTCTTCCCTTCTTATCAGATGCACCCGTATTAGGTAGTACTCATGCTATTGCTCTACGTAGATTTCTCAATTTAGAAAAACGGTTGCAATTCGATCACACACTGCGACAAAAATATATAGAGTTCATGAACGAATACATAAACTTAGGACACATGACACCGTGTCATCCGTCTACATTTACTCATAATCCTCATTTTTATATTCCTCATCATGGCGTGTTCAAATCAGGTACTGACAAACTCCGCACAGTATTTGATGGCAGTTGTATGTCATCCAATGGAGTCAGTTTAAACGATTGCCTGCACACAGGTCCAGCACTTCAACGAGACATTGTAGATATTATTATATCATTCCGTGCACATCGTATAGTATTCAGCACTGACATAAAAATGATGCTTAGAAATATTCTCTTAAGACCAGACCAAAGACACTATCAGCTCATACTCTGGCGATCCTGGCGATCGTCTCCAGATCGACCTCTGCTCACATATGCACTCAACACTGTTACATACGGATTGCGCTCAAGTCCATATCATGCTATCCGCACATTATTACAATTAGCTGAAGATGAAGGTCATCGCTATCCTCAGGCTGCCCAAATTTTGCGTAAATTTGTTTTCGTGGATGATATACTTTGCGGCCATGACACCATAGAAGAAGCATCAGCACTCCAAACTCAGCTCTTTGATTTGTTATCACTCGGTGGATTTAAACTTAGTAAATGGACATCAAACACACCTCAGCTCTTGCAAAGATTTCCAGACGATCAATGCGAAATGCCTAAAGACTTTGACATCAGCGCAGAGTCTCCATCAATTAAGGTTTTGGGTATTAGATGGATTCCCAAGTCTGATGAATTTACATATCACATCTCATTTCCACCAGTTACCCACATTACAAAACGTTCAATTCTTAGCACAGTAGCTTCTCTCTATGACCCAAACGGTTGGGTTACACCTGTCATATTCCGCGCAAAAATACTTCTTCAAAGATTATGGTTAACTAAATTGGACTGGGACGATCCCACTTCAAATAATATTACAGATGATTGGCAGCGCATCTATCATGATCTTCCGCACATCTCAGATATACATTTTCCCAGACATATCGCTCCACACAAATTCAAATCAACATACTCACTTCACGGATTCGCAGATGCTTCGGAAAGCGGTTTTGCTGCAGTGATATATTTACAAGAATCAGCTCACAACGGATCTGTTAACGTTCACCTCATAATTGCTAAATCTAAAGTCGCACCGATTAAAAATAAACTCACGATCCCCAAATTAGAGTTATCTGCTGCAACTCTATTATCTCAGCTCATGTTGCGTGTCTCACAACAATTATCTGCTCATCTCACAATTACACATCACGTTTGTTGGTCAGATAGTACCATAGTGCTTGCATGGATAAAAACTCCGCCCCATCGTTTACAAACATTTGAATCAAATAGAGTAACAAAAATTAACTCAAATTCACTCACACTTAAGTGGCGTCATGTACCTTCCCAATTAAATCCTGCTGACTGTGCCAGCAGAGGATTATCAGCTCAAGATCTCTGCTTATGATTTATGGTGGTCTCCTCCATGGCTGAAATTGCCAGAGGATACCTGGCCCAAGATGCCTTCAGCTCATACTCGACAAGACTTGCAACGGCTCAAACCAAAATACGTACCATGCAATTTTATTGATATAATTATTTTAGACTCACTCGTTCGGAACTCACATACGATGCTCAACATCCATTCATTTTGCCTAGTTCTAGTCCACTCGTAGACCTCATAATAGATTACTATCATCGCATACACTGCCACCCTGGCACGGACACGCTACATGCTATTTTACGTCAGCAATTTTGGATATTATCTGCCCGCCGCATTATAAGGCACAGAACGTTTAAATGCATAAGATGTTTCCGTTGCCGCGCTCAGCCCGAAGTACCTGTCATGGCTGACCTGCCAGCTGATAGAGTCATACCTCAGCCCGTATTTAGTCACGTATCAACGGATTTCGCCGGACCGTTTCTGCTCAAATCAAGTCAATTACGTAATGCTAAGTTAATTAAGGGATATTTTTGCATATTTGTTTGCCTCACTACAAAGGCGGTTCACTTAGAACCAGTCTCATCGCTCACTGCCGAAGCGTTTATTGCAACATTACAAAGGTTCTGCTCACGTCGCGGACTTCCGGTATTGATACGTTCGGATTGTGGCACAAATTATGTAGGAGCTAGGAATCATCTACTAGAGGTACAACAATTTCTCAATGACAATAACGACGCCATTTCTCATAAACTCTCAACTCAAAATATAACTTGGTTACTCAATCCGCCTAAAGCCCCATGGATGGGAGGTATCCATGAGATTAATGTTAAATCCACAAAGCAACTTCTATACCGTGTTATCGGTGAGCAACACCTCACTTTCGAGGAACTCTTAACTCTGCTCACTAGAATCGAAGCGGTGTTAAACTCTCGGCCCATCAGTCCACTTTCGTCCGATCCCACGGACTATCAGCCCCTTACTGCCGGCCACTTTCTCATTGGCCGTCCGCTCACAGCTCTCCCCGAGCTGACTCTAGATGAAAGAGTAATATCCCCGCTCAAACGCTTTCAGCTCATTCAATCACTCTCCTAGCGCTTTTGGACCAAGTCCTACCTCCATACCCTTCAAATCCGCTCCAAATGGCTTTCCTCTTCCTCTCCACCCAAAATTGGAGAACTGGTTCTGCTCAAGGAGGATAATTTGCCTCCTCTACAATGGAAGATGGGAAGGATCTCACGTCTGCTACCTGGGAAGGATGGAGTCATCAGAGTTGTGGACTTGGACACTACTCAAGGCCAGCTGCGGAGGCCTGTCGGCAAGATTGCCCGGCTCCCACTGGATTCTGCTCAAGATGGGGCTCAGCTCGCCGCCTGTGCGGGCCCCCCAGGATGTTCGCGCCAACACTAGCGCGACGTTGAGAATAAACACAAAGGACATTCAATTCGGCCAATCACAACGCGAGTATGGCCGACCAACTCAGGGGCGCTGTCAGAGAGTGACGGACACTTGCAATTAGAACCCCTTCCGCGCTGGATGCATTTTCAGCTCATCCCGAAACCTAGTGAACGCGAACGCGTGTGCGCATATTTATTGGTGCTCGTTAATATAAGACCAAATTCGCCGGCGAATCGCGATAAATCTATCGATAATCCGCTCAACAGCTGTGTAGTGTGGTGAGAAGAAACCTCCGCCCAGATTCAGAACCACCAGCTCAGCAATAAGGTCAGTCCCAGATTTCTCCAGCCCTCACATTAACCTATATACCTACTTCCCTCAGCTCAAAGTCGTATGTGTAAGTTCCTAGCTTACACATACGGTTTCCGCGAAATTATCTTGTGCGCGCACGAAGTCGCGAGCAACATGTATATTCTATACAGTATACTATGTATATACAGTAGTCTATACATAGTATACTATATATACAGTAGTATATACAGTATAATGAGACACACACCGGCATATTTAGCGGAACATAAAATAAAGGTTTGATATCATTATCATATAAGGTTGCTGGCTGGTTTATACGTCATTTAATTTAAAAAGAAATATTTTCAAATTAAGAAAATAACTGAATATCACATTTTATGCAATTGTTTTAATTTTATTCAAATACACCTTATCTCGAGCGAACTTCGAGTATTTCTTCCTTCTGAGATTGATTTAAAATTTCATTGAAATACTATTTTTTGGTTAGTTTTTTTTAAATCGCGTATCTTTTTGGAGTTGAGGACTGAATTATGCCTGACTTAGCCCCAACGGAGATTGCCAGGGCACTCGAAATGCGAAGAAATGGTCAAACCTACAAAGTGATATCCAGAGATCTTCGTCGACCAGTTTCAACGATCCATCGCAGTATCCAACGGTTCAGGGAGACCGGTACTTATGTGAGAAGAGCAGGACAAGGCAGAAAAAGTCGCACTTCGAGTAGGGATGATCGATTCATTCGGCTTCGTGTACGTAGGAACCCCCGTTTGACGGCCATCCAAGCCCGACATGAGTTAGTAGCAGTGCGGGGTGTAAGTGAGCGTACGGTACGAAGAAGGTTCGAAGAAGCTGGTTTGGGTTCATTTGTGCCCGCCAAGGCTTCAAGGCTCGAGGTAAATCAGCGTAGAAACAGGTTAACTTTTGCTCAGGAACATCGACTTTGGAACGCGGACCAATGGAGTAAGGTATTGTTTAGTGATGAGCGCAGAATTCTCTTAAATCAAATTGACGGCAGGCAAAGAATATACAGACGCAAAGGAGAACGATACATTCAGACAAATTTTTAAACTACAGTTGCATACGGTGGTGGATCAATAATGGTTTGGGCGGGCATTTGTTTGGGAGCTCGCACAGACTTGGTAGTGATTGACAGAGGGAGTCTGACTGCAGATCGCTATATCAGACAAGTTTTAGAAGAAAATGTCGTACCGTTTGCCCCATATATCGGTGACGATTTTGTTTTTATGCAGGATAATGCTCGGCCGCATACCGCTCGGGTAACTCAAGCTTATCTTAATGATATGAATATCATTGTTATGGAGTGGCCGGCGAGATCCAATAGAGCACGTTTGGGACTTGCTGAAAAGAAAAGTTAAGTCCAGAATTCCAGCTCCTGCCAACGTGGGTGAACTGCGAATCGCCGTAGTTGAGGAATGGCGGAGACTATCCCAGAAGACCATCGATAACATCATTCTCAGTATGACTAGACGGGTAGAAACTTTAATAAGAGCACGTGGAGGAAATACGCGATATTAATCACCATTTTTCTAATTTAATTAATTGTTATTTTAATATTAATTTTCACTTTTCCCGGTTACATGAAAAGATCAAAAATGTACCATTTTTCACAAATATCCTTTACTCGCAAAATCTGTTGTTAATGTGATCTCATTTTAAGTAAAACAAATGAAACTTTAAATAACAAAAGAAGTGTCGTAAGTAGATTTTAAAATAAAACCATATTTTTTTACATAATGGACCTTTTTTTGTGTTCCGCTAAATATGCCGGTGTGTTTAGATGTGTGCCGCGACTTCGTGCGCGCAAAAGTTAATCATGCGGAAACAGTACATTTTCCTGCTAAAATTGTCCCGCTTTTGTCAACACAGCAAAAAAAAACTTACAAATATACATAAGTCTCTTATACAAACGCCTGGCGTTTTCGACATTTATCGCCAGTGAGCAAACTACTCCCTTCCGACTCGTTCCCTTCATCTAGGTCCTAGGATGTCGCTGTTCTCTATAAGATAATTATTTAGTAAAACACCACATTTTTATGGTAATATTGTATGTGCTAATAGATGGCGCTTTGATTGGTTTTGATTGCGGGCATTGTAAATATTTAAAATTTCTAGATGTGAATAGAATTCAAAATTTATTTACTATTTAAATCATAGCCCCTCACCCCGCAAAATACCACGCGTTTTTAGAGCGTGATTTCGCAAAATAAATGGTCACGTTATGTACACTCGAAGATAGATACAGACGGCTGCGATTTGACATCGACAGTGCCGAACCTTTTATAGTAGGCGCGACCACGGCTCTACCTTGACCATTTAATAATAAAATACGTAATCAAAAGATTTAAAATTAATAATAACCTTTTCGCGAGCGCGTAGCAAGACATTATTTTTTCTAGATTAAAAAAAAAGATAATAATAATATTAACTTAATCAAGAAACGTAATTGACATCATTCACTAATCAACAACATAACGATACTGCGAATCAGAAATAAGTCCCGTATAGTGACATCTATCGAACGAGTAAGTAATATTATTTTTAAACAAAAAATTAAACCGACTTCCATAATAAAAATGCACCAAAAAGTATGAAATACAACTTATTTTTTAAATAATTCCCCTTTTGAATTTGACTGAATTTTTAACTATTTCTCTACTCAATCTTAAAAATTTTGAAGTCTGTAGCAGCCCGAACAACATCCTGATAAAACAATATTAAAAATATTACATACGTTCAAGTTGGCTGGTACCGAATTCAAAATTTTATATATGCTTGGGTTACTTCTGAAAAAGTCGAAATTACTATATATGTCTATACACATTTCGAGGAGTTCCCTCGGTTCCTCGTGGATACCATCATCAGGTCATCGCTTTGGTGACAACGAGACCAATTTGGATTATACCCAATACATCAAAGAAACAATTTTGAATATCGGTCGATAATCGGCAGAGTAATGTTCAAAGATATGTGTCGGTGTAAAATATTATGAGAAGAACCTATTATATCATCATTATGTCATGATTTATGGTGTGATGATGGTGTGATGATGATGATTACTTTAATTGATATAGTCATATCAATAATCCCCAAAGATGTATCTATAAGGAGTCAGGAGTTCTGTTCAGTACTTTTGGATCCAGGGTTTACCTTGGTGCAAAATCTTACTTTGTAGAATACATTTCGGTAGCATATGCTTGGGCTCTTTTGTGAAAAAGCAACCAACTTCGAAGTATAATTTAAAAATTCTTTCTTTGATGTAAAGGATATTATCCTTTACATCAAAGAAAGAATTTTTAAAATCGGTTAACAGGCGGCGGAGTTATCGTTGAACATACAAAAAAAAACATACAGCCGAACGTATAACCGCCTTCTTTTTTCGGAAGTCGGTTAAAAAGTGCTAATAATTTATTTTATCTACATGTTTTATTAAAAAACGGAAAAACCGATTAACCGATTTTGATCTGGTTTTTGTTTGATTGAAAGCTGACATGATCGAGAGTTCTTAGCTATATTTCATCTTCATCAGCTCGTTCACTGCTTGACAACTTAGGGGTTATTTGAATTCATTTTGATATGCATATATATGAATTAATATGTGCGTGTTAATATGGAGGTACAATAATATATAATATTATTATATAAATAATACATTTATAGTCTTATATTACGTAATATTTGAAAATTGGACAACTGGGTTTTATTACGTACGTAAGGTACGAATCGTACTTTCGCATCTTAAATGTGTATTGGAACGTAATTCCTTATGGCGCATTGCGAATTGTATTGGGGCTAGACGGATTGAATTGGCACGACACATTTTGCCACTCGAAATCACAATGTAATGACGACTATTAAGAATGATACAAAAAACGACCTTATCACCTTGACAATAATGTAGAATTTTGCAATTACACATTGTGACTGTTATGACTGTTACATATTGTGGCTAGCTAGCCGGGCCTTAGGTATGCGAGCGGTGGGACGGAAGAGCGCTTGATGTTATTTATTACTCAGTACGCAGCCGGACTTCGCGGCGGAAACACTGCAAGCAGCAAGCAACCTGCCCCCTCACCCCTGACCCTACCTAAGGCGCGGCCAACTAGTTCCGCGCCCACTATATATACTTAGTTCAACTATTTGTTTTGTATAATATAATATATTATATCTATACAGATAAACAAAATTGAAGTGTCTGTTTGTAACATTTTTCTGTCCGTCTATAAGTCTGTGTGTTTGTTCCGGCTAATCTCTGTATATATATATATATATATATATATAACTTCGTTCCATCCGGATGTCCCTTGACACCTCTCAAGTTTTTTGACTTAAAGAATATGAAATAATATAATATAATATATACATATTTATACTGTGCTTGTCAACCTTTCCTTTGATATCAAACACGTGATGATTATCTCGGCTTGATTTTTTTAGATGTTATATACTGAGACATAATTTTCGAAATACAAAATTTTGAAAAAAAATCTATAGCCCATGTTACCCGCAGCATTATTACGAATCTATTGACACCTAATTTAATCGGGCCAGTAGTTTAGGCGCTACGGTGGAACAAACATACATACATACATTGACTGCCAAAATTATTAAGTACCCTTCCATTTGACTTCGCCGTAGTCGGGTAAAAATCGATATTTTTAAAGATATTGCGGATTGTTTGAACTTTTGTGTGTCTCTTGAAAACGCCCCATATGGAAGTCGTACAAGTAGGTGACGTCACACGCTAATAGTGTTGCTACAAAATGTATGGCCATATGCACAAAATTTCTGATATCTCTGTAGTTTGTTTTATGTTGATCATACCATAGTATATTTTCATTCTTTAATTTGTTGTATTTGATGTAAGGAAACTAATTATGTAGGTTTTTATACACTAATTATGTAATATTATAACATTTTTTTACTTCAAAATGCATATAATTACAAAACTACACATAAAATCCAATTTTTTTTACTTTTATCAAGTTGTTATACCTAATTATTTCTTAAATTATTAAAAAAAAACTAAATTTTACAAGTAGGAAAACACCCAATTTCATCTAAATCCGTTCAGTAGATTTTCCGTGAAAGAGCAACAAACATTCATACATCCATCCTCACAAACTTTCATATTTATAATTGTACCTAGTAGGAAGTAAAGCTGAGACTATATGATCCGGAATCCGGAAAAATTCAGGGCACTGAAAATAGAATTCTGCAATATTGCAATAGAGCTGAAAATTAAACACACAAGTGTCGAGTCAAATGTCAATGTCATATATTATGACAGCTCGACACTCGACACTTCCATTTTCAACGTACTAGCGCAGAGCTCTAGTTTCAGTGCTCTGAATTTTCCCGGGCCCGCCGCGCAGGCTAAGGCGTTTTGGCATCATTAATTGTGGTCATCATCATCAGGCATCATCATCATCAAGGTGATAAATCTAATTTATATTAATATATATACTCTAGGTGTATAATAAATAGGTGTATGGTAAATAGGTGAGAAATATTGCAAAAGCTGTAGGTTGTAGGAGTAGGTGTAGGTATTCATTCCAGTTCATATTTAAGACAGAACAACGTGTGTCGGGACAGCTAGTAAATTATAATTGTTACTTTTGTAATTATTATGTAAATAAAAAAGTCACTATCTATTTTATTGCATGTTAAAAATGTAAGTAGGGTGTTTCTTGTAAAAATAAAATACAAATATTTGCTATTTTATTTATTTAAATAAACGATCAATTTATATTATTTAATATTTTTATTTGTTCTCGTTACTGTGTCAAAAAAATCACACAACGCACGCAACCATGGACAAAGCTTAAACTTCAATGTTATGCCAATAGATATAGCAAAAGGAATAAGCAGCTGCTCAGGCCAATCTATATGTCTACATTCACATCGCAGCAGCTGCAGGCTGCACAGATTAAAGAAAAAGGAACAGATAAACAGCTACATAGTTAGGATTCGATTTGATTGCATACATCAAGCATACGGTGTGTCTATGTCTGTGTGGAAAAATTGTGGGCCATTTGCCAGCCAGTTGACGTCAAAATTTTTCAAATTCGGATTGATTTGGGTCGAACTATCAAGGCTGTTTCTCTGTAATATATATTTACTACTCTGTGGCTGCAGCGCGACCGTCATTATACGTAACATACTCAGCTCAGATCTATATGACAGATTGTATGGACAAAATAACAGTTTACCTTTATCAATCTGTCATTTTTGTCTATTCTTCCGTAGAAGGAAACCATTTCTTCGGTGGTCACTCTACGCGCGCTGCAGCGTTCTAGCTCCTATCATCCGCGTGCAGGCCGGGTTTGCGCGCGGATAAAAAACGCATGACAGGAAAAGGGCTCTTAGTCTATGCTGAGAGTTCTGAAGGTGCCGCTGACGCCGTCCACCTCGTTGAGCTGGAGGCGAGGGTTGAGTGCCTGGTCCACTCGGTAAGCAGACATCAGCTGCATGTGGTCCAGGTGGGCTTCTGCGGATATCACCTTTTGGCCTAATGGAGAGAAAGTGTGTTTTGTTTTTTGTTCCAATGTTTCTGAGCAGCGAAGAAAATGCCATGCGAGATCTCTCTTACAATTCATACGAATACAATACGCAGGGCGCGCGGGGCCTGCGCGTGCGCCTTATTCGCCAGCGTATTAACGTAGAAGACCAGACTAACACAATTTTTTATAATGTGGACTGTATTCCACATCATAGTACCAATTTGTTTAATTACATATCTGGAATCCTATAATGAACTATGTGAAGTCAGTTGCAAAATGCAAATGCTAATTAATCGAGCCATTATAATAGCTTAGGTCGGTATTGCTTAGGGTTTGGGTCCCAGGACGTCTCGTGTCTCGATGTCCCGGGACTTTTCATGATTTTAGCTGTCTCGAGTCCCGGGACTTTTGGGTCGAGACTCGAGACGAGACAAGATTGTCGAAATTGCTATGTAATCATTTTTATTTTTAAATAATTGAAAAAGTATACGAGGTGGAATTTCATATTATGATGGCCGAACGCTTTCTGAAGCTCAAAAATTGCGTGAAGAAAGCGTTGATTGATTTAAATATGTTAGAAGAGTAGAATGGCATCAACTACTGTCTATAGATCTCGGATTTGGCATCATAAAATAATAATATAATAATAATTTTATATTTTAGGGATTAGCTTTCCATACATGTGAGTAAAGTGAGGATAAAAATATTTTTTCATTCTACCCTATCGTGTGGAGTATCGTTGAATAAGTAGTTTTAAATAATGACAAAGTTTCATACATGACTATTTTACAAAGTTAACCATTTTCGAGTAATCGGCTTCCAAAGTAGTTTATAAGTGGTTGAAATTGTCAGGAATTCCCAAACCCTAGTATTGCTGCTCTTTATGCTAAGGTACGCACTCTAGTCAATAAGACTAGAAGACGTATCTTATGATGATTTTTAGGATTCCGTAGTTCACGTCTCGGAATCCTTACAGTTGCGTCATGTTCGTCCGGTCCGTCCTCGGCGTGCCTTCCAAACGGTAAATGCTGGAAAGATGCATGGACATATTGTTTATTTACTACGGCGACAAAGTGCTTAAATAAAATCACGAAAAATATCTTTTGGGGTACCACACGTAAAGTGGGATGTTTCTTTTCTTTCGTCTACCCCTAAGTTGGGGTGTTATTAGATAGGTGTTTTAAAAATATCGAGAGGTTGCTAAGATGAGTTTTCAATTTACGTATTCATTTGCGAGATATATTTTTTTTATATCTAGCAAAGCCTCTAAAAGCTAAACGGCTGGCTCGAAAACTATGAAATAAATTCAGGATGGTAGTCCATGTGACGCACTTTGAAGGAAAACTATAACGGCTTGTATAAAACTTTGTTAGTTCAGCTGAACCTGGAAAGGTACTAAAAGATACTAAAAGACCATAAGGAGCTTTGAACTAAAGAACAATCTCTCAACTAAAAAATATTTACCTTCCAAATCCTCCAACCATTTCTCATCACCCCCGAAGTCCTTGGGTAGTATGTCTTTGGAGTAATAGTTAAGTAGCTCCTCCGGCTTCTCGTGCACCATCTTCTTGCTGAAGTACTGCTTGAAGAAAGAGATGATGGTGTGCACCAGCTTGGATGACGAGATTACGTGCATACGCTTCAGTCTCATACCGTAGGCATTCTGGAAATGTTTTATGTGGAAATAAAGAAGTCATTTTTGGTAATTGTAATGACAAAAATAAATAACTCCCCCACATCGATGACGGTGGCCGGTTTCATTCAAACCATGCCAGTTACGCAGGAGAAATTTTATGGTGCCCAAGTGTGTGCGCAGTACACAAGAGCACTCTCTCTTCCTTTACTCTCGTAACCCAGTGGGACGGATAACCGACTCGACTGGCGAGAGATCAGGCGCAGGTCCGACTTTTTACATGCCCATCCGACGCATGGATCATCTTTCTTGTCAGATAATCAGGTGATCAGGCTGCATTGTCCTAACCAAACTGGGAACCAAATTTTTTGTTGTTCCAATGCGGAAATCGAACCTACGACCTCCGAGTCGAGAACCAAGCTCTAACCACTAGGCCACGGAAGCTGTTATTGTAATATTATTATTATGATTTGGATTTTGGCCTTAATTATCAAGTTCGTGGTAAACAAAACTTCACTATGGGAACTCAATTGCTTTGTTAATTTCGTTGTTATTTTCCTTAAATGAGGGTTTTTCATATTTTTTCTGCCGCTAGGGTGCCGACCCAGCTCACAAAAAGCGTCATCTGGTGGTGTATATGGTATCAAAAACGGTCAATAAGAATTTTCGATTCTTTTTCTGTCACCAGGTGGCGCTCGGTAGCAAGACGGTCCTTGTCGTGTCAAAAAGCTGTTACATGTCATGAATTTAAAAGCCCTCATTGAATGCTCGCTACAGCATACAGGAGTTTTTAAATTCTTAAGGAATTGTTTGTGTGGATCCATGAGAGAGGTGTTTATTGTATCCGTGGCAGAAACAGCAGAAAAAGACGAAGAGCCCGTACACGTTAATGTGGAGACCATACAGAACTGAATTATGATCTAGAACTTGGGTGGGTAGATAAATACAAACGTGCAAGGTCTCGAGTAATTATAACCTCTTGTATGCACTAGTGATCTGCACGTTTAGCATAACCACCGTAGAAATGGTTTCTTTATACGGAAGAATAAACAAAATGACAGATTGACAAAGGGAAGCTGTTCTGTTTGTTCATATTATCTGTCAGTATCTCTATTCTTTCTATGGTGATCATGCTAAGCGTGCAGGTTAGTTTAACCAAAGCCTGAGTTTCACACACGACAGATATACTGGTTAACCTTCACTAAATCTTTAATTATACTATGTTCGGTTAATCTATATATAATACTAATATCATAAAGTGGAATGGTATGTTTGTTTGTTTGCACCAATTTTGATGAAATTTGGCACAGACATATAGTAGACCACGGGGAAGAACATATTTTCATACTTTTTATTGCGGTAAAATGTACGGTTCCCGCAAGATTTCTAATAGCGCGCACGAAGTCGCGGGCAACGTCTAGTAAAAGATAAAATCAAATAAAAATATAAAATTCGACCAATTAATGTGTAATAATTTTAATTCTTGATTGCACGGTTAATAAGAGACATTTCATTTGATAGCATTATAGTACGCTGTTAACAGCCTCCGTGGTCCAGTGGCTTAGAGCTTGGCTCTCGACTCGGAGGTCGTGGGTTCGATTCCCGCATTGGAACAACAAAAAATGTTGTTTCCAAGTTTGGTCAGGACAATGCAGGCTGATCACCACCTGATAGTCTGACAAGAAAGATGAGTCGGATGGGCATGTGAAAAGTCGGTCCTGCATCTGATCTCTCGCCAGTCGTGTCGGTTATCCCTCCCACTGGGTTACGAGAGTAAAGGAAGAGAGTGTCCTTGTGTACAGCGCACACACTTGGGCACTATAAACTTACTCGTGCGTAACTGGCCTGGTTTCAATGAAACCGGCCACCGTCACCGAAATCGGTGTGGGGAGTTAATATTATCGTTTTGTGAAGTGTATAAAGTTAAATTTTGAATCTAAGTATAATGCATGACATACATAGGCAGGTTATAACGAATGAGTATAAATTTGTTATTTACGTTGCCGGTTACCACGTGTAGGTATTAGGCGTCTCATTGAATCTAGCGAGCCCCTGGGGGCCTAGCAGGAACATTTGACAGCGGCGTAAACGTAACGTTAACGAATGAGAATTGTATTAAAATCTGTCAAAATCATGACAGCGCCCATACAAATTTCACTCGATAACGTTACAGAGCAAATTAAATTAGAAATTATGTATGTATGTCAAAGAGTTCACAAAGTTCGTTAGATCCTAACATAGTACCTTACGCCAGAAATACGTTGCTAAAATATTATGCACCTTATAAACGTGATAATATGTCTACTACTAAATGATGCTACTAATAAAATTAATTTTGTAAATCTAAAGATAAAAATCCCATTGGAAGATCTTGGATTTTAGTTTGGGACAGCTCGACTTAAATAGATTTTGTTAAGAAGAAAATTATAAATGCACTGTCATGGGTAAATCATATCATAAATCATTATATAATAATAATAATAATAATCATCATAATCATCGTAAATTATCAAATCCTCAAACCATCCCGAAACCATCAAATAAATAGTGAAACTACTTTCTTAATGTCCTACGTTCGTATTCTTTCTATGTAAATGACCGACAATGTATGAATAACGATTCCCGAAAGTCATTAAGGCGTTGTGCGCTGGATAGAATTGAAAATTGGAGTTCTTTGAAACCTTTTTTTCAGCCATGGTCGTATTGAAAAATCCCAAAGAAATATATTTTAATCTGCATTATATTTTGCTGAGGGCTGTTTTTTATAATTTGAAATATGTATTTACATATTGATTTAAAAATATGCTAAGTCCACCCTTTTTTTAATTTAAAACCTTTTTCTTCTTTGTCTTTAAGTCACACGAGTGTGAAAATTATTTTAGTATTTTAAGTAAAACAGGACTCAGGGGAAGGTCGTTTTGGTTTTTGCAAATTTCGTCTCAAATAATTATAGCGATTTTTAAACCTATTTCAATACTCTCCGGTGGCCGCGATACGCCCTTGGCCTTTAGTCAAGATGTCGCTTGCGATGACTTATGTCACATCCCATACATTTTGTTTTCGGGCTTCGCCGTCGAAATTATCGAATGCATCTTGAATAAAGGCGTAAAAATTGTTTCGGAGCCTATTCACTTCAAACACACATACAAATAAACAAACAATGAAATATTTCCTCTTTATAATTGGTTATTCAGTATAGTTAGTATAGACAAGTATGTAAATTTACTTCTAAAATAAGCCTGATTTGTTTTTTCTTGTAGTATCAAAGTATTGTTATAAGTAGTTTTATTATTAAAAATGTTTTGTATTACATTACATACTTTGTTTCAATTACCCCTTTGGATACCATGGGTATAATTTTTATTCCTATCTCAATATTTTATGTTAAAATTTGTTAAAGTGTATGTAAGTTGTTTAGAACTTGGGGTCTAAAAAGGCCACTTTAAGTGTTTCATATTATGATTCATATATTTTTTTCAACTCATATCATGTGCGACATTTTACGCATTTCTATTGAAAAGTGTCAAAATTGATGTTTTCTAATATGATTAAATCAGATGAATCATGTAGCCATTTTACATTTTAAATTTCTGAAAATGTTGAAACTCTTCAGCCTTTGCTCGAAGCTAAACGTCTCGCTAATCTAAGCTGCCGAATAAGTCCGTCTCTCGCTTCACGCGAGGTTTTAAGAAAAGCGAAAGCGGCTTTCCATCGATCTTGCCGGTTCTTTGCAAATACGTATTGGAAAAATCTCTGCCAGGGCATTCAAGCTTGTTCAGAGACTTTGTGACTTCGGTGGCATGTATTCGGGCATCAAGCAGGTCGTGGTTATCACTGATAAACGCCACCAACTTCAGCAATGGGTGGACCACTGCGCGGGGCTTTATTCACACGCGTCTTACATTCAACCCGAAGTACTCGTACATATACCGAAGCAAACTATTGCTACAGAACTTGACAACCCACCTACGATCGAAAAGTATCGTGCCGCAGTTACTCAGATGAAATCCAGAAAGAGCCCGGGAGCTGATTCTTTATACCCCGCAGTTGCTAAGCTTGACTGCGTCTCTCCGATGTTTTACGACAGGCACATGACAGACGATGCTGGGAGGCAGGCACAGTGCCACAGGACATTCGCGACGCAAATATTGTCACCCTGTTATAAGGGAAAAGGTGGTCGCGGTGACTGCAACAGCAGGGCATTTCCCTTCTGAGCATTGTTGGAAAACTTTTCGGCAGTCGCTTTTGTTGACCTCAATAAGGCTTATGATACCGTCAGTCGACAAGGCCTCTATGACGTGCTCGAACTTATCGGATTTCCTCCCAAGCTTCTCAGTATCATAAAATCCTATCTCGAGGACATGAAGGGTAACATAATCTTCGGTGGTCACTTCTTTCCTCATCACATCCTTTTTGTATTTGTCACGGAGTTAGGCAGAGATGCGTACTGGCTCCTACACCTTTTGGTATATTTTTCTCTCTTGTCATCCAAACAGCATTCGGCAACCGTCAAACTGGTATTCACCTTCACACACGGTCTGATGGGAAGCTATATAATCATACGCTTTTAAGATCCAAGTGCCATCGAAAAGAGCTATTTATTAATAACCTTCTTCACGCAGATGATGCAGCCTTTTAGGCATTCTCACAACACGAGCTCCAAGACAAGATGGACCGGTTTACCGATGCCTGCGGGAAATTTTCACTGAGCATCGACTCCAATAAAACTGTAGTTTTGGCACAAGGTTGCGTAGAACCACCCAACATATACCTGGGCGACATGTGTCTGGAAGTTGGCAATAATTTTTTTTACTTGGGGTCGAACTTGTCGAACAATCTCTCTTTAGACCCCGAGATCGATACTCGGATCGGAAGGTCGGCAACGGCATTCGGAAGGCTACGAGCTAATACCAACGAGACAATCCACATGCATAGATAATATTTTAAGTAACTTAACACAAGTCTATAGCGAACTACTTCACATATTGTGTCTGTCGGATCATAACACAGCACAATTTATTTCAGCAACAATAGAAACATCTAATAACCTCACCCTAGATAAATATTACTATGTCTATAAGAGAGAGTATAAAAAAGACAACATAAAAAAAATTTAAAACCATTTTTCAAACATTTGCTTTGATACATATTTAGACAACTTATGACTTATTTACTATGCTATATAAACTTTGATTTCCTATAATCCGCTTTAAAGTAACAAATAAACACATATTACCTCACTGGATAACTGAGGGCTTAAGAATTAGTTGTAAAACAAAAAGAAAATTACAATATAATTATTATAGAAAAAAAGACAGTTCCACGAAAAATAAATACAAGCAAAATAGTAAATTACTTAGGAAGTGCTTTAGACTTGCAGAAATAAATTCACATAGTAAATACGTCGCAAGTGCAAAAACTAAATGTAAAGCGTCATGGGATATTGTTAAACAATACTCAAGCAAAGCTAACAACAACAAATTTATTACAGACATTAAAATTAATAATAAAAAACTTACCACACCCACAGATATTCTCCATTATGCCTAAATGCCATTATGCTTATCATAAACTAATATTACTTTATAATATTTACTTTACACTTAATTACCTATAACTTGGTGCAACTTGTAATACGTATCATCTATACAAACCTCTGTGGTTTCTTGATGATATTGTAATACCAATGTCTTACATGTATTTTTGTTTAAACGGTAAATAAATAAAAAAAAATAAAATATAGCAAACACATTTAATGAATATTTTATAAAAACTACAAACATAAATATAGCTTCAAATTCTAATTTTACAAGTAATATTCATGACAATCCTATGAGCATCTTTTTAAAACCTTGCACCTGTGACGAAACAATAAACATTATTAATTCCTTAAAAAAGACGAATACAGTGGGTTATGATGAAATATCCACAAAGGTAATCAAATAATGTAAATATATAATTGCCCCCATCTTAACTGAGCTGATAAACAAGTCTTTCGTAGAAGGTTGTTTTCCAGATAAGTTAAAAGTATCAATAATAAAACCAATATTCAAAAAAGGTGACAGAAAGCAATTAAGTAATTATAGGCCAATTGCGCTAGTTCCAATACTATCAAAATATTTGAAAAAGCAATGCATAAAAGACGTTAGTCTTTTATGCATTCTTTTATGCAGTCTTTCATTCATTCATTAATAAATTTAATATTTTGAAACATGAACAATTTGACTTTCAAAAGAACAAATCAACTCAACAAGCATGTTTCAACGTTACTAACCAAATTATAAACTGCATTGATGAAAAGAACCACTGTATAACTGTTTTCATTGACATGACTAAAGCTTTTGATTTTGTTTCACATAAATTACTACTAAAGAAATTAAGCAAAATGGGAATAAGGGGACCAGCGTTAAATTGGATTAAGACCTTCCTTGAAAATAGAACCCAATACACAATAATAGAAAACATTAACAGAGATAATGAATTAGTCAATACTAAATCTGCAGTCTTACTTAATGAATATGGAGTTCCACAAGGCTCTGTATTAGATCCTCAGCTATTCTTGTTTTACATTAATGACATTCCCATTGAAATTAATAATCCAATAATCATGACTAATTATAAATTTACATTATTTGCAGATGACATATCTATAATATTTACATATTTAAACAAATTGGACGTGAATAAGATCGAAAATGACATAAACTTGACACTTAGATATTTCATTGAATGGCTGACATCTAATAACCTTAAAATTAATGTTAATAAAACTAGGTATATACAATGTACAACTTACAATAAAAAACACATTGACTAAAATTAACACATGATAATGAAAAAATAGATGAAGTTGAGGAAAACTTGTTTTTAGGCGTACAAATTGACAAACACTGTAACTGGCATGCACACATAGATAAAGTTTGTTCAAAACTGAACAAATTTGTTTTTGTCTTGCGCAGGTTAGCGTGGACAGTTAATATCCAAACCTCAATTACAGCCTATCATGGCTACGTGTCCTCAGTCCTACGATATGGTCTAGTTGTCTGGGGAAACTCTACGCACATAGACAAAGCATTCATTGTGCAAAAGAAATGTATTCGTGCTATAGCTAAGATTCCACCGTATGAGTCATGTAAGCCTTTCTTTAAAAAATTTAACATCCTGACTCTGCCTAGCATGTACATTTTAGAAATATTTAAATTCGTTATACATAACAAGCACATTTTTACATAATTGATTGACACGAATCCAACTAAATATTTTAGAAATTCAAATAGAATATAATCATAAATAAGAAACCAAAAACAACTCTTTTTTTAAGTAATGCATATACAATGTGTGTAAAGATTTACAATAAAATACCAGATCAGATAAAACAACTTGTCTAAAAAACACTCTATTAGAGAACTAAAAAAAAATACTAATAAACAAGATTTGTTTTTTGGAATTTTTTTTAGTTCTCTAAAATAATAATAATAATATATAAATAAAAATATTATGATGTAAAGGAATTCCTAAACAGTTGACATAAATTATTTTATTTTATGATGATAGTTTTAAAATTAATTGACATTTTCTACTTTATCTAATTTCTTGACATAAATATATATATTTCTCATTATCTTCATGACATGATTAATTATTATTGTGAATGACCTATGTATAAAATTGATTTGAATATTGTTAGCGTAAAATATATTTTGTATGATTATAATTATTAGATATTCTTATGACATGTTTAATTATTACTATTATTAATGACTTATATTGTATAAAATTGATTTGAATATTGTTAGCGTAAAATATGTTTTGTATGATTATAATTTAAATCTATATTTGCATGCTATTTTATACATAGCTAAAGGTTGTTAGTTCTTAAGAAAATGATCATTACCACCTACTGTATTCACCACTTGTATAGCAAATAAACAAATTGAATTAATTGAATTGAATTGAATCAGAATTCTTAGCCAAACAAAAATTATTTTGATTTAAAATGGCCAGTACTGCAGAACGGCAATTTCATAGGTAAAGACCTATTATGAAACATAATATACAACACCTAAAGTGGCTTTTTTAGACCCCCTTGTCTCCCCTAAAACATACCAGAGATTTGTATATTTTTCACACTGATAGTTAACACGCTACTGGATGGCAAAAAAGCTATTTGATATGCAAAAGGTGCGGTTAGCTTGGCGTCTAGCTAGATTTTTGATACTCAATTATATATCATGACTCCATAAGAGCCATTAATTCGTTAACTGAAAATAAATTAATCATGCGTGAGCTTCCGACAAACTAGACCTTGGATATTTTCGCGTTTCGCTGAGCAGACAATATTTAGACGTTATATTTACATTAAAACAGGTTTAATACATTATACATCTGCATAACAAGTTGATATATTATCTCGCCAACTATTATCGAGATCGGACTTATCAACTTTTTAAAAACAAAATTCCAAAATAAAATTTAAAAAAAGTTTTTTAAATTTTTAAAATCAACATGGAGTATTTGCCAACGGAGAGCATTCTGAAGATTCGCCCGGAGGCCATAGACGTGGTGAGGCGGGAGGTCAACCTCCACCGGCCAGGGGAGATGGAGGAAGCTGTGAGGATCCTGGACGAGTGGATCCATCAGCAGCCGCATTATCTGTATAAGGAGATACGTGAGTATTTTGAGGCACTTATTATATTTTATTATTTTATTTATTAAAAAACTTAATATGTTGTAGGAGTCATAAGTTAATAATATTATTAACTTGTGACATGATATTTTTAAAATAATATTAAAATATTCATAGTATCACATACGATCGTCAATAAATTCTTATTTACTATATTAGAATGTCATAGTTTATCTTGTAAGAAATGTCTTTCTAATTTTATCTTAGGTATATTTTCGCGCTTTTTCTGAGCTTTGAAAGCTCCGTCCGCCTCAGCCAAATTACCCCAAATCATTATGCCATATCTCAATATTGTTGATATGTAAGTATGGTAGGCTAACAATGCGGTGAGTATATTATCAACTTGCCTAATTCTCCTTAAAACATAGACAAACCGATCAGTTTTATTTATAATTTTCTCTATATGTAGTTTCCACCTGCAGTGTTTGTCCACGGTTATACCTTAAAATACACAATCATGTCTGAAATATAAAAATGTTTGTTTTTGTCAGTGTCAGTGTTTATTAAAGTTTTTGGTTGATCATATTTTTTATAAAAAAATATTGATTGATTGGTTCAGTGGTTCAGACCTTGGCTCTCGATACCGAATGTTTTGGGTTCGATTCCCCCATTTGAACAACAAAATTGTTGTTTTTAAGTTTGTTTAGGACAATACAGGCTGATCATCTGATTGTCTAACAAGAAAGATGATCCATGCGTCGGATGGGCATGTAAATAGTCGGTCCTGCGCCTGATCCCTCGCCAGTCGTGTCGGTTATCCGTCCCACTAGGTCACGAGAGTAGAGGAAGTAGAGAAATCTAGTATATTGCGCACAAACTCGGGCACTATAAAATAACTCCTTTATAGCCTACCTGCTGATCTGGTTTCAACGAAACCGGCCACCGTCACCGAAATCGGTGAAATCGAAATATCTATCGAAATATCTATATACAAAAGTTATGAATACAAAAAATTTATTCTCACTCGCTCGGAAAACAAACTCAAGCGTTATTTCATGCCTGTTTTCTGAGAGGCCGTGGTATTTCCCCAAATAAGCATTACCGATCTGCGGTCCTACTAAACAATCACCAGTGATGATAATGATTAGATACTATATTATTAAATAATTATTATTATCTATTGTTATAGTCGACGGCAAAAATGTAGCAGTAAGCATTAAATATACTATAGTGATGATGATGATCACGAATATAATTATGGCATGGCAAAATTTCCAAGACATTGATATCGGAGCAAAAAACTCTGATGAGTAGTTAGTACCTATGTCATCATAATAATATGTAGGTGTTTCGTGTGAAGATGGTGGTAATGATGATGATGATTACTGTAAGTGGTATGATAGCATATGCTTGCAGTACTTTAAACAACGCCGGAATCCCCAAACATGTGCCTTATACCTTGGTGCAGTCTTACTTTTTGGTAACATGATAACACTATATGTGTCCATATAAATTTCTAAGAGTTCCTACGATTTATCATGGATCCCATCATCAGGTGACCACTTTGGTGACCAAGATTCAAATTTCGAATTACAGCCTTTGCAACAACAAAAGAATTTTGCAAATAGGTTCACTCACGGCGAAGTAATGTTCAAAGATATACGTGTCGGTGTAAATAGGTACCTGTTATATCATCATAATGTGATGATGTATGTTGTGATGATGGTGGTGATGATGATCATTACTATGATTGACATAGTGGCATATGCTTGCAGTTCTTTAAACAACGCCGAAATCCTCAAATATGTCAATAGGACCAATTTGGGATTATATACTTGGTGCGTTTTAGTCAGTATCTTAACTTTCAAGGGTGAATATACTCTTGAATATAAGCAACTTTTACTATAAAATCAACATTCCTACTTGAAAAAAAAAATCAGCTGTTTCCTACAAAAGGGCTACGGCATAGATAGCATTTTGTAGGAAACAGATGATTTTTTTTATAAAACTAACCTAACCGCCTCCTTATTTAGGAAGTCGGATGTATCAACGAACAGGCCAAACCCTTAAGGCTAGAAATTTGAAATTTTGCACACGTATTTCTAATGTGACGTAGGCATCCACTAAGGATGGATTTTTTTCAATTATTAGGGGGTAAAATAGGTTATAAAAGTTTTTATAAAACTTTTTATTCCTTAGAGACATTTGCATGGTATTTCGTATGAATTGAGTACGGAAAAAATAATCAATAATTACGTATTTCAGCGTTTTCTAAAATTCAGCCCCTAGGTGGGGAAAATAGGGGATGAAAGTTTAATACCTAATTTCACTCGGGCGAAGCCGCCGGCAATTAATGCTAGTTAATAATATTATTATTATTCTGGTATAATGACGCGCTCTAAGGGTTGCATAGGGACTAAGTAGGTAATCTTTTAAAAAACCAGCTTGTTTCCAGGCCATTCAATATACGGCCTTATAATGTCTTGTTCTTTTTCGTATTACAACGACATTTTATTCTGACTGGATTGATCCTCCTGACGTGACGACGACGGCTCTTTGGCTCAGTAGTCAGCGTGTTCCTGGGTCATGGATGTGTATTAAATATGTGTATAGTACAATTAAAACCTTAAATATAAGTATAGTATAAAAAGTATCAAATATATTTCCGTTGTCTGATACCCGTAACACAAGTTCTTCGGATACTTACCACGGGGCCAGACTGACGTGGTGTGAAGCGTCCATTGATATTATTATTATCCTGGTTTGGTCGTCTATGACTGGTTTAAAGGAGCATAAAGGTGACTTTCGGAAATGTCAAATTCAACGTAATAACATATTTTTTTTATGGCATGACCTTAGTAGATACAAAGTTAATGACGAACGGAAAGCTTGTACGTAAGATGTGGTTATTTTAAATAATGCAATATTTGGATAAAGCAATAATGCGATATGGGGTGATATTCGGAACGGCAATTTTAAAGCTAAATATATTTTGAACTGAGAAGGTATAAAAGAATATTATGATCTCTTAAAAAACCAGCTTGTTTCCAGCCAATTCATTATACGGCCCTAAAGTGCCTAGGCACTTAGGTTCTACTAGGTTCACTTCCTAGGTTCAGGTTACATATATATATATATATATATATATATATATATATATATATATATATATATAGCTGGTTTTGTAGGAGATCATAATATTCTTTTATACCTTCTCAGTTCAAAATATATTTAGCTTTAAAATTGCCGTTCCGAATATCACCCCATATCGCATTATTGCTTTATCCAAATATTGCATTATTTAAAATAGCCCCATCTTACGTACAAGATTTCTGTTCGTCATTAACTTTGTATCTACTAAGGTCATGCCATAAAAAAATATGTTATTACGTTGAATTTGACATTTCCGAAAGTCACCTTTATGCTCCTTTAAACCAGTCATAGACGACCAAACCAGGATAATAATAATATCAATGGACGCTTCACACCACGTCAGTCTGGCCCCGTGGTAAGTATCCGAAGAACTTGTGTTACGGGTATCAGACAACGGAAATATATTTGTTACATTTTTATACTATACTTATATTTAAGATTTTTATTATACTATACACATATTTAATACACATCCATGACCCAGGAACACGCTGACTACTGAGCCAGAGAGCCGTCGTCGTCACGTCAGGAGGATCAATCCAGTCAGAATAAAATGTCGTTGTAATACGAAAAAGAACAAGACATTATAAGGCCGTATATTGAATGGCCTGGAAACAAGCTGGTTTTTTAAAAGATTACCTACTTAGTCCCTATGCAACCCTTAGAGCGCGTCATTATACCAGAATAATAATAATATTATTAACTAGCATTAATTGCCGGCGGCTTCGCCCGAGTGAAATTAGGTATTAAACTTTCATTCCCTATTTTCCCCACCTAGGGGCTGAATTTTAGAAAACGCTGAAATACGTAATTATTGATTATTTTTTCCGTACTCAATTCATACGAAATACCATGCAAATGTCTCTAAGGAATAAAAAGTTTTATAAAAACTTTTATAACCTATTTTACCCCCTAATAATTGAAAAAAATCCATCCTTAGTGGATGCCTACGTCACATTAGAAATACGTGTGCAAAATTTCAAATTTCTAGCCTTAAGGGTTTGGCCTGTTCGTTGATACATCCGACTTCCTAAATAAGGAGGCGGTTAGGTTAGTTTTATAAAAAAATCATCTGTTTCCTACAAAATGCTATCTATGCCGTAGCCCTTTTGTAGGAAACAGCTGATTAATTTTTTTTTCAAGTAGGAATGTTGATTTTATAGTAAAAGTTGCTTATATTCAAGAGTATATTCACCCTTGAAAGTTTAGATACTGACTGAAACGCACCAAGTATATAATCCCAAATTGGTCCTATTGACATATTTGAGGATTTCGGCGTTGTTTAAAGAACTGCAAGCATATGCCACTATGTCAATCATAGTAATGATCATCATCACCACCATCATCACAACATACATCATCACATTATGATGATATAACAGGTACCTATTTACACCGACACGTATATCTTTGAACATTACTTCGCCGTGAGTGAACCTATTTGCAAAATTCTTTTGTTGTTGCAAAGGCTGTAATTATTGTATGTATATTGTATTTGTGTAATATGTAATATATATATATATATATATATATATATATATATATATATATATATATATATATATATTATCTAAGATCAATCAGGTTCACGTCCAAAGTCATTTATTATTCAAGTTAATAAAAAAAGGATTGTGTGGTTTTATGAAACCACGGTAAAAGTGAAACTTAATAACAAAAAAGCGTGGAGCACTGGCACAAATGAGTACTAGTCTATACACTACACGGTCAGCTGATGCGAACTATAGGCGCCGCCATATTGGCCTCGGCTGCTCTGACGAGCGCCTTTCCCTTTATCCCTACTCCGCGGCCGATCATCACGCGACATGCAACAACACACACGCAAAGTTTCACTTTAAAAATACTTTGGAGTTTATTAATATTATGTAGTTAATAAATCAATGCATGTTCGTCTCAGATATCTGACTAGCTACATGTTATGGAATTTAAAAAAATAAGATACGCCTACGCCATTATTAGCCCTCGCTCCCACAAGATAGTTTCTAAAAGTTTCTGACTTAATCTTCCATTGTCAGAGCGTTTTCACATTAACCAATTAAATTAAAAAGGTTTATTTCAGACTGCATAGGCCCATATTATAAATACCTTATAGACTAACATACATATGTATTTGTATACTTAAGAATTACATTTTGTCACGTGATGCGCATGCGGTCACACGGTACGGTGTCACACGATGTAAGCCGAAGACGCATCTTCGGTCGCTTTGCATTGCACACCAAAGGACACTGGCGAATCCTGCCTGATTTTCCATCTAGAGCGGCCAAGTGTTCGAACATGTGTGGTTGTATACTACTTAAATAGTTATTATGTAACAAAAATATATTAATTTTTTAGGACTTGAGAATAAAAAGTTATGAATCTCCGAATATCAGAGAATTCATGTGCAAAATACGTACTTATCTAATATCTGCGGGAATCGTTGTCATCATTTATGCCCATTAGATATATTTATTTTTATTGGAGTATAAAGTTATTTTCGTTTTCTATAGTTCAACAGTTTAGTACTAGAAAAAAAAACGTTACTTGGGGTGGGAAATAGATCCCTCTATAGTATAGAGGGATCTATTGCACTCATAGTATAGAGTCTATACTCTGGGATTCTATTGTATAGGCGTATAATGACCTACAGATTTACTTACTTGACGACCTCTGTGGCTCAGTGGTTAGCGCGTCGGCACTCAGTCGGAGGTCGCGATTTCGAATCCCGCCGAAGGAATAAACAGTTTTCTATGTTCCTGGGTAGTGGATGTGTATTTAATATGTGTGTCGAATCGAGATGAGTGGCACCATCTGTTGTCGGCGATTTACACCATATTACCATAATTCCGTACACCTCTATTTTAGTTTCTTCACGATCCCGCTAAGAGATGGCACCGTATGTCATTGTAAAGCGCCAACGGGAATATAGCAATCTTTCTTTTATTAGTTTTGCCATGTTGGCAAGCTTATTTACTGTAGCAAATTAGATTTGAAAGATTTGTTATGTTATGTTGGTAGACAGTGTTAAGTCTTTTGTGATTGGCGGAACGCAAGCAGAAGCTTGTACGTTATTAGTTTTGATATCTTGGCAAACCTGTTCACTTTAGCAAATCAGGTTTGAAAGATTTTGTTAAGTTAACTTAAGTTATGTCGGTACACAGTGTTAAGTCTGTTATGATTGGTGGACCGCAAGCAAAAGCTTGAGCATGGTTCTTGGAATTGGCGGGTTTGTCGCTTCGGACAGGAATCAATAAAATCTTTTAAGGCGCTTTATACTGCCTCATCGGAGTTGAATTTTTTCCCTTGCAAGAAGTTATTCAAATTTCGAAAAAAATGGTAATCTGTTGGAGCACGGTCCGGGGAGTACGGTGGATGTATTAGACATTCCACATAAGCTCTTCTAATTTAGTAGCCAATCTGTTGTGCAGTGTGTAGTCTAGCGTTGTCCTGAAGCAGCAGTGGCCTAGAGCGAATAACCAACCTCGGTTGTTTAGCAACTAGCTTTTCCATCATGATTTGCATTTCCTTGCAATAGACATCTGCCGTAATCGTCTGGCCAGATTTAAGAAAGCTGTACTGAACGACACCGGCACTAGTCCACCAAACGCACCAAACAAGTAACTTTTTTTTAATCAATTTTCGCTTGGGGCAGGCTTTGGCTGGTTCGCCAGGGTTCAGCCATTGCGACGAGTGTTTCCGATTATCGTACAGGATCCACTTTTCATCACAGGTAATGATTTCCTTCATTATTGTGCCGGTTGAGTATTGTAACGCAGCAGTCGACGCGCGTTTTTCGGTTTGCTGCACTCAATTCATGAGATACCCACCTTTCAAGCTTTTTCACCTTCCCAATTTGCTTCAAGTGGATTAAAACAGTTTTATCACCAATGCAGACTCCAGCTAACTCGGACGTGGTTTGCGATGGATCCGCTTTCATAATAGCCTTCAATTCTTCATTATCAACGTGGATCTCCGGCCGTCCACGGGGCTTGTTCTGCAGGTCGAAATTTCCAGAACGAAGACGTTGGAATCAAAAACGTACTGTGTTTTCTTTTGCGACACGACCGCCATACACATCTTTAATTCTTCGAGCCGTTTCTGCAGCACTGGTGCCACGGTGGAACTCGCACTCGAAAATAATACGATATTTCAAGTTTTCCATTTTATAAACAGAGTGACGCAAAGAAAAAACCAAAAGAGAAAAAAATAAATAAATGACGGTTTTCGAAAAACAAATGCATGAGTAAATAGCGGCATAAATTTGAAATTGGAATTCCTAACCAAAGTAGATATATTTGAGATCAAAGTGGCCAGTACGACAGAACGCCAATTTCATATTTAAGAACCTGATATATATCAAATATATTTACGTTGTCTGGTACCCGCAACACAAGTTCTTCGAGAACTTAACACGGGAACAGATTGACTTGGTGTGAAAGTATCCATTATATTATTGTAGTGTGTGTATCACCTCCCTATATATTGCACTGTAAGTGCAATTAAGAAGGAGTTAATAAACGTTATTCGCGAGCACAACATCTTTTTTTTTAAATAGAATCTTACTAGTACTTACTTACTTACTCGTATATGAAATAACTTTTATTGAACATGTAAAATCCGTCTTGACATGAGGAATGCTATTCTCATTACAAAATAACACAAATGTAAATTTCAGAGACTAATCCACATTGAAAACCTACCTATAATTAATATTCTCTACCGGTCTCTGCAACCAATACGAGTCACCATAATTAACTAAAATACAACATACACTTGATTCTAAAATACTTAAAACATAATGGTTAAGTTTTGTACCATTTATCAGTGTGTTCGATCAAAACTTAGGGGCCACTCGAGCCTAAAACTTAATTCATTGTGGCATTTTTATTGCAGCACAAAGGAAACCAAGACCAAAAGTTTTGATGAAACCTCTTTAACCCTCATGTGGTTTCAAAAAAAAAACACCAACAATTCTACAATTCTCCAGTGATACATGCTAACACTTAACTTTTTTTTCGAGACCTTAGCCTGCAGTAAAATTTTCCAAATGCTGCAATTAGCTTAAAACTATTACAATTTAATAAATACACTACATTCACAATAATCATCTATATAATAGCAATTGAAATATATGATTAAATAGGGAGCAATTTAATATTCTGAATATGAGCATTACTAAAATGGATTTTACATAGTTTTTGGTAAGTAATTCCTATTTAATTCTGTAATAAATTAATTCCAAGTAAATTATTAATATGAACAGAAATGCCTTATACAAAGAGAGATCACTCGCTTTTCGTATTAACTCCTTCTATTCTATTTCTATTCTTAATTGCACTTACAGTTCAATATATCGGGAGGTGATACACACACTACATTTTTATGTAGTGTGTGTATCACCTCCCTCTTTTACTTAGCAAAGTAATAACTTACTTTGCTAAGTCTGATCACCAGTATATATTTTTCGCTGTGGAAGCCCAGAGTCACTTGGTCCTCTACCGCTCATGCCTCAACTCAATATAACATAGGACGTAAATGCAATATATAATATTATAACATAATATTATATATTTAAGATTTACAATTTTACGGTGACATATATTTAATACATTCATTTTCATGAAAGCAAGCACACACTCACACATACACACATACGCACACACACGCACACACACAACACAATAGTTTCTTCATCGCTTCAGTCACACACTTGCATGCTGGTGCAGTGTGGTGTAGTCTATCTGTACTAGCAATAAGTATGGGGGGCCTGGAGATCTATATTACAGGCTTGGCTTAGTTTAGACTCCAGATCTCCCACAAGTTACAATTTCTGTGTAAACTATTTTGTTTTAAAATTTATCTAAACAACCATTGTAATTTGTGGAGATTAAATAAACGTTATTATTAATATATTGATTATTATACTATATTATATATATATGACAGAGATCTGACCTTACAAATAGAAAAAATTAACAAGAATATTTTTTTGTGTTGAAAAACAATTAATGATATTTTTAAATGTACAACGAATCTTAGATTTCACGCACACGCACACACACAACATGCTATATGTCTGTATATATAGGCTTACTTGCTCCTACGGCTCCACCCGCGTAAATACAGTAACCTACGGGAACATTATACTTTTTCGGGACAAAAAGTAACCTATGCGTTAATCCAGTGCTTTAAAAACTACTACGATACCAAAATTCTTAAAAATCCGTTCAGTAGTTTTTGCGTAAAAGAGTAACGAACATCCATCCGTCCTCACAAACTTTCACATTTATAATAGTAAGTAGGATAATCTATCATGCTCCATGCGTGCAACGGAAAGAAAGCTAAATGCTGCGAAAAAAGTTATCTTTTTAACCGACTTCCAAAAAAGGAGGCGGTTATACGTTCGGCTGTATGTATTTTTTTTGTATGTTTAATGATAACTCTGCCGTCTTTCGACCTATTTTCAAAATTCTTTTTTTGATGTAAAGGGTATACTTCGAAGTTGGTCCCTTTTTCACAAAAGTGGTGACCTGATGATGGAATCGAGGGATCTTAGGGAGGCGGGGGGGGATTATTGATATGACTATATCAATTAAAGTAATCATCATCATCATCACAATCGTCACACCATAAATCATGACATAATGATGATCTTGAAGGTTGATGAAGGTTCTTCTCATAATATTTTACACCGACACGGATATCTTTGAAAATTACTCTACCGTTTATAAACCGATATTCAATATAATTTTTTTGATGTTTTGGGTATAATTCGAAAGTAGTCTTGTTGTCACCATAGCGGTGACCTGATGATGGCATCCATGAGAAATCGAGGGAACTCCTCGAAATTTATATAGACACATAATATAGTGATATGAACTTTTTCAGAATGAACCCAAGCATATGCTAACAAAAAGTATGATTCTGCACCAAGATATACCCTGGATCCAAAAGTACTGAACAATACTCCTCAGTCTTTAAAAATACGCGTTTGGAAATTTCAACATTGTTTAAAGAACTGCAAGCATATGCCATTATGTATCTAACAGTCACCATCATCATCATCATCTATACAATACCTAATGGAAGCTTGGCGCGTATTCAATTATACATTAGGCCGTTCATTTTAAACGTTCTTAAAATGTATTAATAATAATTTAACAAATGTCACTAAAAACGGGAAAATTATTATTATTTGTAAACAAAAAATTTAATCGACTTCCTAAGTAAAAATGCACAAAAAAGTAAGAAATAAAACTTATTTTCTATATATTTCCTTTTTAAAGTTGGCTAAAATTGTAACTAAATTCGGTTCCAGCCATCTTTAACGAGAGTTCTATTTTTAATATTGTTTTATCAGGATCATGTTCGTGTTTGTTTTATCAGGATGTGCATTTATAAAATAAGTTTTATTTCTTACTTTTTTGTGCATTTTTACTTTGGAATTCAGTTTATTTAAGTAGCATGATTTCTTAAAACAGGTCATGCTACGAACAAAATGATATGATGCTTCGTAAGTTTGATTTTTCCTCTTTCAGTATAAAAAAAGTATTATGTAGTATTATGTAGTGGTTTCGTCAAAAAGCATAACAATTTAAAAAGAAATGCTGCAATGCTTCTCTCTTGTTTCCATGACATTTTATTACTCTTCCAGCTAAACCCTACCTGGAGTCGACCATAGTCACCAACAAGGGTTCTATAGAGAAGTCGAAGGCTATGATAGACAAGCTGTGCACCCTGAGGACTCTCATGCCGGACCAGTTTAGACCCACAGACATAGAGAAAGTCCTGGACGTCATTAGAGATGTCGCGTAAGTACTACCACTATTCCGAAAGGAATCATTAAAGAGGTGTCTCTTACTATGGAACCTCGTGAGTATGGACTTATATTATGATCTGGTCTTGGCTCAAATGAGTCAACTCAACCGGAAAGATTTGTGAAGGATAGATATTTGTGACTCTTTCACGCAAAAACGACAGAACGGCTTTTGATCAATTTTATAATGGCTGTAATATAGACTCTGCATTATACATAGGCGACTTTTTATCCCGAAAAAGTATAGTGTTCCCGTGGGATACTGTATTTACGCGGATGGAGCCGCGAGTGACATTTAATACACAATATGATGGAATATTTTATCCCAATATCCTAACTGCTATATTTTATCCCATTTCTCTCCGTAGGGCTGCTGGAAGAAATTTCGTTTTAGAAATAAGCAGTACCTTTGTGTCATCTTTCTTTGTTAATTGTATTGTAATAATGTTTTGTGTATGAAAACAATTCTTAAAATAAATAAAAATAATGGTGATTACCACCATTATTTTTATTATCATTCCATTACCACTCGTTTTCCATAAGAGCACCGTAGGTTTATTTGTATTGTGAATCGGAAATTAAAAATGTTATTATTGATGATATATTTTTACTTCTACAGATACATGTGTATTGTCCCGAAGCAGACTGATGACTTCTACAGACTTGTCGTTATCAAAACAACTATCTATACGAAGGAGCTTCTGCATTTGTTCTATAAAGCCTGTTACATGGTGAGTTTACTGTAAAATTAAACAAATTTTACATTCAAAGTCATATGTGGTATTATGGTGGTTAATGGCGAAGAAGATGGAATAGATAGGCCCAAGTGTGCACCCCTGAGGCACCCCCTAAAACTCTAGGGCAAATTAAGTTCATTTTTATTACAAAAATGTTTGCTCATTATTATAATTAGGATTGTATTATCATAATCATAGTTAGGGTAAAGCTTAGCTCTCGATACCGGAGGTCGTGGGTTCAATCCCCGCGGTGGAAAAATAAAAAATGTGGTTTTCAAAACATGTGGTTAGGACAATGCAGGCTGCACCTGACAATAAAAAGATTTTTTTTACATCTGTCAAAGCACGACCAACATCAGCTCCTTAAGTTTTTCTTAATTAAAATATATATTTACGAAAAAACCACCAAATCAGTGATTTTTTAATTAATATTAAACCTAATTATAATAATCAGTATACATGTTCGTAATAAAAACGAACTTAATTTTCCGTAGAGTTTTAGGGGGTGCCTCAGTGGTGCACACTTTGGCCTATCTATTTCATCTTCACCACTAACCACAATAACATCACTTATGACTTTGCATGTAGCTGTTATTATGCTTAGATTTTATACATAGCCTAAACAGTTAACTAGTTTAGGTACCAGTCTCCCACTAAACCTGTATTACCTAATCTATTTTAATAGTAAACTATATTGTATGTATTGTAAATAAAAAAGTTTTACTATTTTTATTATTATTATTATTAATTAATAATAACAATAACACTACATTTAAAGACTTTCTTTATTACATTACTAGCTTTCGCCAGTGGCTCCACCCGCGTAAATACAGTATCCCACGGGAACACTGTACTTTTTCGGGATAAAATGTGGTCTATGTTGTAATCTAGAGAATAAACGATCTACTACCATACTAAATTTCATAAAAGTTCAGTATTTTTTGCGCGAGAGAGTCACAAACATCCATCCATCCATTCCTCGCCACAAACTTTCAATTCTATGATGTATTTATACAAGTATGATTTTAATGCTCATATTTACTTACTAGGTAAATACAAATATTTTTGGTTTCGTACGTCCATCCATCTATCCATTCCTCCCCAGAAACTTTCAAATCATGATGTATTTATACAAGTATGATTTTAATGCTCATATTTACTTACTAGGTAAATACAAATATTTTTGGTTTCGTACGTCCATCCATCTATCCATTCCTCCCCAGAAACTTTCAAATCATGATGTATTTATACAAGTATGATTTTAAAATGCTCATATTTACTTACTAGGTAAATACAAATTTTTTTGGTTACGTACGTGTATAAAAAGTTTAAACAAAAACTTTGTATATTTAAATCAAACGAATTCTTCTTCCTTAACCAAAACTAATTATTTGGATTAAACTAATACACCTTTATAATTATTATAAGAAGTTTTTTTTTGTTTTTCATTGGGAAGTGCTTACATTCTGATTTAATTTTTCCATTTTTTATGATTTAATTTCTAACAGTTTTCTGTTTTTTTAGTCGTAACTTTTTCTCACGTCAACAGCTGCAGCTTAGAAGTCTAATTTTTCCACAACTTCAAGAGATCGTAGACCTGAATACGGTTACATATTCAACTCGACACCCGCGCCGTAACTCGAGTATTTCACAACGAGATTTTGCAGCCCCTAGCTTTATTTAAATACTAGATGTTGCCCGAGATTTCGTGCGCGCAAAAGGAAATCTCGAAGAAACCGTACATTTTTCCGCAATAAAAAGTAACCTATGTCCTTCCCCATGGACTATTCTATATCTGTGCCAATTTGCAAATTTCATTAAAATTGGTCCAGTAATTTCGGAGCCTATTTAATACAAAGAAACGAACCTTTCCTTGTAACGAAGTTACATTTCCTCTCCGTAAAATCAATTATTTCGGCGCTACTTGTGTAATCTATGATTTGTATGCTTAATTGTTTGAGTCATTCAGAGGCTTTAGCGCCACCTATCGGCGCACGTCCTTACTAAAACGGCGTTAGCCTTGCTATTAATATTTGGTTCATAGATCGATTTTACTTCAGTCTTTAATCATAAAAATAATAATTTACCTTTGAATACTAATTAAAATAATTTTTTTTAAATAAAATTAAAGGCCGGCAACGCACCTGCAGCTCTTCTGATGTTGCGAGTGTCCATGGGCGACGGTAGTTGCTTACCATCAGGTGACCCGTTTGCTCGTTTGCCCCCTTATTTAATAAAAAAAATAAATAAATACAGAATTGCATTATTATAATACATAATATATTTATTATTATCATAATATCTTCTATTTTGATTTGTGGACTTTTTCTCCTTACGCTTTAGTTTTTTAGTTAACAAATGTTTAAAAAAAAGAAGACGGAGAAGGGGATTTAATGCACTTCGTTTCACGGAGTGACGTTTCTTTTTGGAATAAAATTTTCTATAAACTCAAGATGTAGTCGTTCATAATTCTTAATCCCGTTTTTACGGTGAGTTTTTTATATCTGTGTTGTTAAGTTTTATTTGGTAAATCACGCTTGTATTAAAACACATTATTTTTCATGTAAATTATCACCTGGTAAAATTAGTTGTCAAAATTTGATTGGCCAAACTATGTGCACATTCGTCATTTCAATATTTCGGTTTTTGTATTGATATAATATTAGGATGTTTGTATGCATACTTTAATTGTTCTTTATATCCTCATTTATCTTGCTTACCCTTTATTTTGTGATCGTCACACGGCCCGTGATTTTTTTTGTTTGGGGTTAAGATCATGGCAGCTGTGGGACTCCAACTCCAGATACTTGTATGGATTTTCCAGGGACCTATATTCCGGGTTCAACGCACCGTTTCACGAGGACTTATTACTAGTTCCACATATCTGGATTTCTGAGCACCACTAGTTGTATTCCAGAGTGAACTGACTGGCTTCGGACCCACTCTACACCGCCCCTTGGACGATCTATGTCGCGGCGAATATACCGGCCTGAACGACAGAGAGACAGAGACGCTACCGAAAGTTAGGTTCCTCGCGCCACGTGCTGACTACACTCCTGGACCCAGCTAAGTGCCGCGTGGTTAAAGCCCCTCCGATTTCCATAGACTCCAAGAGGCTAAACCAGATCTTTCGGCCCACGTCCCCTTTTTTTAATATATTTGTCCCGTTGGTAATTCCTCGTTTCATTTACTCTTACCCGTAACATCCTCTTTATTATACTAGTATAGATTAAGTGTTAAGATTATTAGAACTATAATTTATGACGAGGATGAAGATGATAATGATAATGACGATGACGTCGTTTCAGTTGGTGGACTACACGCGCCTGTACGACTACCAACGCGGCGTAGACATGATCTACGACCTCACGGACAGCAACGTACAGGAGGCGCTGTCTGTCATCAACTTCATGGAGTTCAAGGACTGCTACGAGATTGTCCATGTGAGTTATCTTACCCTATTTGACACTGAATACCACCGCGACGTAGACGTGATCTACGGCCTCACGGACAGCGACGTGGAGGAGGAGCTGTCAGTCATCAACTTCATGGAGATCAAGGACTACGAGATTATCAATGTGAGTTATCTTACCCTATTTGTCACTGACTACCACTGCGGCGTGGACGTGTTCTATGACCTCACGGACAGCGACGTGAAGGAGGTGTCAGTCATCAATTTCAAGGTGTTCAAGGACTGCTATGAGATTGCCAATGTGAGTTATCTTACCCTATTTGTCACTGAATATGGACGCGTCGTAGACGTGATCTACCACAGCGACGTAAAGAAGGCGCTGTCCGATGTGAGGATGCTGGTGATGATGATGATGTGATATAATCGACAAAGTGGCATATGCTTGCAGTTCTTTAAACAACGCCGAAAACGCCAAACATATATCTATAAGGAGTCAGGAGTTCTGTACTTTTGGATCCAGGGTATACCCTAGTGCAAAATCTTACTTTTCTGAAGCTTATTATGATTGGGTTACTTCATAAAAAATAAAATCATTATTTATAGCAACACATAATGTGTTGCTATAAATTTCCTCATGTAACTTCAGATTTATACCCTTCACATAAAAAATAATTTTTAAAATCGGTAGACGGCGAAGTTATCGTTAAGCATACAAACAAAATAAAATATAAAAAGATATACAGCTGAATATATAACCGACTATTTTTTTTGGAACTTGGTTAAGAAGGCAAAAGAACATAGGTACGAGTAACCTTGATTTTAGTTTACCGAAACTGTAAATGGACTTCGTAAACAATTATTTATTATTTTACGAGTATAATAATATAGTTTGTTGTTATCGATTAAAAATATATTATGAAAAAAAAACTGTAGGAATTGTAAATAGTGTAGCTAGCTAAGCTAACATTGTTTTATGTATTAAGATGTTTGATAATCTCATTTCAGCACAGCTACTCGTTGAGAGTACGAAGATATATCGTGATAACTCCATCAAAATGGGTCGAGCCGCTGGTGAACGTGTTCAAAACGTTCATGAAGAAGAAGATAGCGGACAGGATCATGGTGCTGAAGGACTACACCGAGCTACACCAGTTCTACTCCAAAGACATTTTGCCACAAGAGTATGGGGGCGAGGAGAAGTGTTTAAAGGATTTACAAGGTTAGTTATTTAATCAGTGTTACTAACACATGCTAATATTGCACTAAAACCTCCTTGACAGTAAAGATTAGATTACGTACGTTACATAAGTCTTATTTCACGTAAATCTATAAAACGTGCTCAAAAAAAAAAGTCCAAAAAAAGGCTCAAAACTCCTTAAAGTTTTTAGCACTTTTAAATTTCCGCGGTAGCGCGGCTAGACACAATATGACGTTCAGCATGGCAATCGCGCTATTGTTTACCGTTTGAAATCAGGTTCAATTCTGCTTTGGTTGTGATTCAGTTTCAGTTCGGTTCCGATGTGTCTGATCAAATTTCAGTATCGCACTCTCCTTTCAAACGTAACTCAACCTCAGACGAAACTCGAACGATACTTTCGATAGACATTAGGGATGCGAACCTAATACGAGTATTTGTATAAATATCTATGATTTTAGCATAAATGATCACTGATTTTGCTTGCACACTCACACTAGTTGCTTTGTGGTCTATGAGTGTTTGTCAAAGACATCACTGAGGCCACCATAATTAAAAGAAGAAGAAGTCAGTTGCCATACTTCGTAGTTTTTAAAGTTTCTTGAAGGATTGTCCTGACTCCTAGTGCGTCTAGTAGTGCTCCACTCCACCTTCGAGTCGACCCCGCCCACTAGTGCGCACTGCACTCCAGTGAACTCCTGATAGCGATCGTCAATTCACACAAATAGCTTGGCCTCAACGGGAGGCCAAGCTATTTGTCTCAGCTCAACGTTAGGGTCACGAGGAGTCAGCCCCCAGGGCGTGCAGTGCGCGTAAATCTTTGAGATATATACTTTTTTTTAATTTCTAATGAGTTAATATCATATTTCAGATGAGATATTGAAACACGCGGCAGCGCCCAAGCACAGGGAGTTCAGGGAGAAGCTGTTCGAGGCCAGGACTGACGAGACGAAGCGCTCGCCGGATGTGTTCAGCGAACTGTATGCGGGGACAACTGGGACTTTCCGAGCGCTCACGCTGGACTAATATACCAAAATATCATACGTCGAATGACACCAATAATCTATACTAATATAAAGAGATATATTATAAAGAGGAAAAAATTGTTTGTTTGCATTGAATAGACTCCGAAACTACTGGACTGATTTTGACAAAATTTGGCAGAAATATAAAGTAGACCACGGGAAAGGTCATAGGCTACTCTTTATCGCGGAAAAATGTACGGTGTTCGCGCCAACACTAGCGCGACGTTTAGAATAAACACAAAGGACATTCAATTCGGCCAATCACAACGCAAGTATGGCCGACCAACTCAGGGGCGCTGTCAGAGAGTGACGGACACTTGCAATTAGAACCCCTTCCGCGCTGGATGCATTTTCAGCTCATCCCGAAACCTAGTGAACGCGAACGCGTGTGCGCATATTTATTGGTGCTCGTTAATATAAGACCAAATTCGCCGGCGAATCGCGATAAATCTATCGATAATCCGCTCAACAGCTGTGTATTGTGGTGAGAAGAAACCTCCGCCCAGATTCAGATCCACCAGCTCAGCAATAAGGTCAGTCCCAGATTTCTCCAGCCCTCACATTAACCTATATACCTACTTCCCTCAGCTCAAAGTCGTATGTGTAAGTTCCTAGCTTACACATTTCTTGGTCCATCGAGCCTTCGTAAAACCCTTCCCCCTATTACCGGCGTTGGGCCTCATTAGAACCAGCACCTACAGTACCACTCCGCCCAATTCTGCACATAAAATCAGCTCGATTATTTATATTTTGTCCAATAAATTCTGGCCTGGGGGCCGCCCCGCCATTTAAAAAACCAAGTTACAGTCCACTCCCATTATTAATTCGGCACATTTAACATTAAACCCCTATTCTGTACATTGATATTAACCTAAATGTTAATTATTTAAATTATTTTGTGCATATTTCGGCCCATAAACACATAGGAAAAACCAAAAAAAAAAATAAAAAAATAGTGGGTAGGTTGTCGGCTTATAGTCGAACAAAGAACTCGAACATTCCAGAACTTCCCTAGGTACCTAATACATAATTTGTGCCAATAATATGTCATATAATTTTCTCAGCTCTTAATTACTTACAAAATATTTTAATGTTTGATTTGCATATAAAATAAGTAATAACTAGTGAGTATTGTGAATTACGTTCGGCTCATAACAGAATTGTAAATCGTCGTTGCATTACTAAGTTTGAATTATTTTATCTATATAATATAACGTTTATATCTTCATATTCTCAAATTTTAAAACACAATATTAATTAACTTAGCATTATTTTAATAGTTACGGGTTGCATAACATCTCAAGTGCCCATAGAAACATCGTCGGCTCGCTTCGGTACAGAGAACTTGATTTTTGTGCATTCTGTAGGTAATAGGTACCTACACGGCGCCCGTGCACCAACCAACAGCTGTTACATTCATTCTCAATTAGGTATTCTTCATAGAATAAATAGTGACCTTCACATTGAATTCTTGTCTACGTTCTGTGTCTATACAAATATATTATTAGGTGTTACGTTACAGCTGTTTAAAATAAGAATTCTTATCTACGTTCTGTGTTTATACAAATATATTATAGGTGTTACGTTACAGCTGTTTTAAATAATATTTTTTATCTACGTTCTGTGTTTATACAAATATATTATAGGTGTTACGTTACAGCTGTTTTAAATAAGTCGGCACACTATTGAGATTGAACCTGCTCATACCTACTTACATTGTTTTCATTACGTTATTTTGTTTCTAACGCGCCCGCTAAAATTTGTTTATATTCAAACTTCAGGGCATTAAAATAATATTACAGACGACTTCTAACGCATTAATCTCCGCTCATCAAACATATACTAATACTTTATTAGCATCAGGCGATTGGGCAGCTCATTTGTTAATTAACTCGTACACATTTTATGATAAAATTGTATACATTGTCGGCACATTATTAAAATCTATTTTCTGCGTTTTAATTAATTGCGCGCGTACTTTCCGCTCATTACTTTTAAATATTTAACTTAGTTACACGCATATATTTTTAAACATGCCTACAAAATCGCAAGCGGCCATATTTAGGCAAACTATAAAATCTATTAGTCGGCTCAGAGAGATCGCATTGGCATTACACAAAGGTGACTCAAAATCTAACAAAACGGAGTTTAATGCGCGTTTTCAAGACCTACAAAACTTGAAACAAAAATTAGAAAATTTATACTGCGAAATTTTAGACGACGGCAGTCTTACAGAAGAAATTGAAAAATTTTATACAACCGGTTACGAAAACGCGCTATCCGAATATTATGATATTTTAACTGCAGCGGAAAATATAAGTTTTACTTCAGAGTCAAGTCAGCTCACTTCTGCCGTTCTGCCCAAAATTGAACTACCAAAATTCAGCTCACGCGTTGAGGACTGGCCATCGTTTATTACGATTTTTAGGAGTCTTACAGACGACATGACGTCACTTACAGATGCAGTTAAGCTGCACTATCTTTTGTCTTGCCTATTGGGGGAGGCGCTCAGCATGATTGCGCATTTAAAAATCACAAATGATAATTACAGCGTCGCGCTCGATATTCTCACACGTAGGTATGAAAACCGCCGTGTTCTGATAGATGGGTTTGTTGATATAATACTCGGCCTACCTAATATTCATATTCGATCAAGCATACGCGCGACGTTTTTAACTCCGCTCATCTCCGCACAAAGCGCATTAAATAATCTGCGTTTACCTATGGATAGTAATTACGTATTTGTGTCTATTGTAGTTAGAAAATTACGAGGCGAGCTCCGCACCCTGTTCGAAAGAAGATACGGCATCTCGGACACTCTGCCCACCTTAGGTGATTTGATTTCTTTTTTAGAGGAGCACGCGCGCTGTATCGAAACCGAATATTCTAATGCAACGCGCGGTGTTACCTACTCACCACAAACTGGGCCCTCTCGTCAACACACACCCCCCGCAAACTCTCCGCGCAGTCCACGCTTTAGACCAATTAGTCCCGCGTATTCTCGTAATACGCAGCGCTCGCCATCGGCTCACACTTTAAGTAGCTATCACGTCAGCCCAGTTCCTCAACGTTACTGGCCCCCCTCCCCCCCGAACAGAGCGGCGCGAGTACTCAGCGCGGAATACAGATAAACACAAGCGATTCTACTGCCCCTATTGTAGGAATACAGAACACAAACTTATCGCGTGTCCAAAATATAATCATCAGCCCACTCAAGGTCGTTGGGATTTCATAGAAGCCAACAACAGATGTCGTAAATGTCTAGGTCCGCATTTTGAAAATGAATGTCGTTCGACAAACTCATGCAAAGAGTGTGGAAGTCCAAATCACCACACCTCGCTTCATCGTCACGGAACTCCAAATTCTCTCGTCAGCGCATTTGCTTCCTCCTCATTTACGTGCACAGCCCCGCCGGCGTGCTCAAGACAAGCCACATACCTACACGGCCTACACACAACATACGCGTGCCCATCAATCATCATCATCAGACCCCAACCAATCGTCTGATCATGCACCGTCTACAACTCATCAATCTCAAAACAAAAAACAATGACTACCTACAATCACGGAGCACATAGAATTAGAAGATCAACCCAATAATTTAAAATGTTATTCAGCTCATAGTACACCTGCATCACATTCAGCTCATAAAATATCTAAATCTAGTTCAGCCCAATATTCTGTAGAATCAGCCTAAGTAAATGCAACTCAGCACATAGAAAACCCATTAAAAACTCCTGTGTTACTTCCCACAGTCGTTTTAAATATATCTGATAAATGCGGAGAATATCACAAAGCTCGGGCTTTATTGGACTGTGGTGGCATGATAACGCTCATAACTCAGCGCATGACTAGAAATCTTAATTTGCAACCAAAACAATGTTCATTAAAAATTACAGGTGTAGGTGATCAGCACATACAAAATTCTAAAGGTTGGGTCACAATAACATTTAGACCCACACACCGTGACACGCCATCTATTACTACTACCGCTCATATTCTCAAAGACGTTACAGGTTATTTACCTTTGCAAAAATTCCCAGATTTTATACAAGACTCAGCTCATCAGCTCATTCCATTGGCGGATCAAGCTTATCATACTCCTGCGCCCATTGATCTCATTTTAGGCTCAGACGTTTTGGGTCACGTTTTGGATGGTACTAAGATTGCTTTGGGCCCGGGAAAGCCCATAGCCTTCGGCACGATTTTTGATTTTGCACTCATAGGACTCGTTGAACACTCATGCGATTCACCTGTAGCTCAAGTTAACTCTGCTCATATTACTCATACTCATTATACTCAGTCGGCTCACTCTACACATTCTGCTCATTCTACTCATGATATTTGCAAAAGCCTGGAAAGATTCTGGGAGTCGAAAGCACCCCAGCCTCGTTCTGCTCATTCAAACCCGCTACACGAGCAATGTGAACACATATTCAGCTCAACCACCATTCGTGACGATTCAGGCCGTTACATGGTGACTCTTCCCTTCTTATCAGATGCACCCGTATTAGGTAGTACTCATGCTATTGCTCTACGTAGATTTCTCAATTTAGAAAAACGGTTGCAATCCGATCACACACTGCGACAAAAATATATAGAATTCATGAACGAATACATAAACTTAGGACACATGACACCGTGTCATCCGTCTACATTTACTCATAATCCTCATTTTTATATTCCTCATCATGGCGTGTTCAAATCAGGTACTGACAAACTCCGCACAGTATTTGATGGCAGTTGTATGTCATCCAATGGAGTCAGTTTAAACGATTGCCTGCACACAGGTCCAGCACTTCAACGAGACATTGTAGATATTATTATATCATTCCGCGCACATCGTATAGTATTCAGCACTAACATAAAAATGATGCTTAGAAATATTCTCTTAAGACCAGACCAAAGACACTATCAGCTCATACTCTGGCGATCGTCTCCAGATCGACCTCTGCTCACATATGCACTCAACACTGTTACATACGGATTGCGCTCAAGTCCATATCATGCTATCCGCACATTATTACAATTAGCTGAAGATGAAGGTCATCGCTATCCTCAGGCTGCCCAAATTTTGCGTAAAATTGTTTTCGTGGATGATATACTTTGCGGCCATGACACCATAGAAGAAGCATCAGCACTCCAAACTCAGCTCATTGATTTGTTATCACTCGGTGGATTTAAACTTAGTAAATGGACATCAAACACACCTCAGCTCTTGCAAAGATTTCCAGACGATCAATGCGAAATGCCTAAAGACTTTGACATCAGCGCAGAGTCTCCATCAATTAAGGTTTTGGGTATTAGATAGATTCCCCAGTCTGATGAATTTACATATCACATCTCATTTCCACCAGTTACCCATATTAAAAAACGTTCAATTCTTAGCACAGTAGCTTCTCTCTATGATCCAAACGGTTGGGTTACACCTGTCATATTCCGCGCAAAAATACTTCTTCAAAGGTTATGGTTAACTAAATTGGACTGGGACGATCCCACTCCAAATAATATTACAGATGATTGGCAGCGCATCTATCATGATCTTCCGCACATCTCAGATATACATTTTCCCAGACATATCGCTCCACACAAATTCAAATCAACATACTCACTTCACGGATTCGCAGATGCTTCGGAAAGCGGTTTTGCTGCAGTGATATATTTACAAGAATCAGCTCACAACGGATCTGTTAACGTTTACCTCATAATTGCTAAATCTAAAGTCGCACCGATTAAAAATAAACTCACGATCCCCAAATTAGAGTTGTCTGCTGCAACTCTATTATATCAGCTCATGTTGCGTGTCTCACAACAATTATCTGCTCATCTCACAATTACACATCACGTTTGTTGGTCAGATAGTACCATAGTGCTTGCATGGATAAAAACTCCGCCCCATCGTTTACAAACATTTGAATCAAATAGAGTAAAAAAAATTAACTCAAATTCACTCACACTTAAGTGGCGTCATGTACCTTCCCAATTAAATCCTGCTGACTGTGCCAGCAGAGGATTATCAGCTCAAGCTCTCTGCTTATGATTTATGGTGGTCTCCTCCATGGCTGAAATTGCCAGAGGATACCTGGCCCAAGATGCCTTCAGCTCATACTCGACAAGACTTGCCAGGGCTCAAACCAAAATACGTACCATGCAATTTCTCGATACCCGGTGTCGATAGTGATCTGCTCACTCGCTTCAGCTCTTTAGAAAAACTAACTGGTGTCACTGCCTACATGAGGCGATTCATTCGTAACTGTAAACTAAATTCAAACTCGCGACAACTAGGCCCTCTAACTGTAAGTGAACGTAGAGAAGCATTACTTTTCTGGATCCGCTCTGTACAGCAAAATGCATTCGCAGAAGATTTTCACCGCCTGCAAACCGATAGAATCTGAACAGTACGACTACAAGGTCTGTCGCCTTTTACGCAGGACGGTCTCCTCAGAGTGGGAGGTAGACTCACTCGTTCGGAACTCACATACGATGCTCAACATCCATTCATTTTTCCTAGTTCTAGTCCACTCGTAGACCTCATAATAGATTACTATCATCGCATACACTGCCACCCTGGCACGGACACGCTACATGCTATTTTACGTCAGCAATTTTGGATATTATCTGCCCGCCGCATTATAAGGCACAGAACGTTTAAATGCATAAGATGTTTCCGTTGCCGCGCTCAGCCCGAAGTACCTGTCATGGCTGACCTGCCAGCTGATAGAGTCATACCTCAGCCCGTATTTAGTCACGTATCAACGGATTTCGCCGGACCGTTTCTGCTCAAATCAAGTCAATTACGTAATGCTAAGTTAATTAAGGGATACTTTTGCATATTTGTTTGCCTCACTACAAAGGCGGTTCACTTAGAACCAGTCTCATCGCTCACTGCCGAAGCGTTTATTGCAACATTACAAAGGTTCTGCTCACGTCGCGGACTTCCGGTATTGATACGTTCGGATTGTGGCACAAATTATGTAGGAGCTAAGAATCATCTACTAGAGGTACAACAATTTCTCAATGATAATAACGACGCCATTTCTCATAAACTCTCAACTCAAAATATAACTTGGTTACTCAATCCGCCTAAAGCCCCATGGATGGGAGGTATCCATGAGATTAATGTTAAATCCACAAAGCAACTTCTATACCGTGTTATCGGTGAGCAACACCTCACTTTCGAGGAACTCTTAACTCTGCTCACTAGAATCGAAGCGGTGTTAAACTCTCGGCCCATCAGTCCACTTTCGTCCGATCCCACGGACTATCAGCCCCTTACTGCCGGCCACTTTCTCATTGGCCGTCCGCTCACAGCTCTCCCCGAGCTGACTCTAGATGAAAGAGTAATATCCCCGCTCAAACGCTTTCAGCTCATTCAATCACTCTCCTAGCGCTTTTGGACCAAGTCCTACCTCCATACCCTTCAAATCCGCTCCAAATGGCTTTCCTCTTCCTCTCCACCCAAAATTGGAGAACTGGTTCTGCTCAAGGAGGATAATTTGCCTCCTCTACAATGGAAGATGGGAAGGATCTCACGTCTGCTACCTGGGAAGGATGGAGTCATCAGAGTTGTGGACTTGGACACCACTCAAGGCCAGCTGCGGAGGCCTGTCGGCAAGATTGCCCGGCTCCCACTGGATTCTGCTCAAGATGGGGCTCAGCTCGCCGCCTGTGCGGGCCCCCCAGGATGTTCGCGCCAACACTAGCGCGACGTTGAGAATAAACACAAAGGACATTCAATTCGGCCAATCACAACGCGAGTATGGCCGACCAACTCAGGGGCGCTGTCAGAGAGTGACGGACACTTGCAATTAGAACCCCTTCCGCGCTGGATGCATTTTCAGCTCATCCCGAAACCTAGTGAACGCGAACGCGTGTGCGCATATTTATTGGTGCTCGTTAATATAAGACCAAATTCGCCGGCGAATCGCGATAAATCTATCGATAATCCGCTCAACAGCTGTGTAGTGTGGTGAGAAGAAACCTCCGCCCAGATTCAGAACCACCAGCTCAGCAATAAGGTCAGTCCCAGATTTCTCCAGCCCTCACATTAACCTATATACCTACTTCCCTCAGCTCAAAGTCGTATGTGTAAGTTCCTAGCTTACACATACGGTTTCCGCGAAATTATCTTGTGCGCGCACGAAGTCGCGAGCAACATGTATATTCTATACAGTATACTATGTATATACAGTAGTCTATACATAGTATACTATATATACAGTAGTATATACAGTATAATGAGACACACACCGGCATATTTAGCGGAACATAAAATAAAGGTTTGATATCAGTATCATATAAGGTTGCTGGCTGGTTTATACGTCATTTAATTTAAAAAGAAATATTTTCAAATTAATAAAATAACTGAACATCACATTTTATGCAATTGTTTTAATTTTATTCAAATACACCTTATCTGGAGCGAACTTCGAGTATTTCTTCCTTCTGAGATTGATTTAAAATTTCATTGAAATACTATTTTTTGGTTAGTTTTTTTTAAATCGCGTATCTTTTTGGAGTTGAGGACTGAATTATGCCTGACTTAGCCCCAACGGAGATTGCCAGGGCACTCGAAATGCGAAGAAATGGTCAAACCTACAAAGTGATATCCAGAGATCTTCGTCGACCAGTTTCAACGATCCATCGCAGTATCCAACGGTTCAGGGAGACCGGTACTTATGTGAGAAGAGCAGGACAAGGCAGAAAAAGACGCACTTCGAGTAGGGATGATCGATTCATTCGGCTTCGTGTACGTAGGAACCCCCGTTTGACGGCCGTCCAAGCCCGACATGAGTTAGTAGCAGTGCGGGGTGTAAGTGAGCGTACGGTACGAAGAAGGTTCGAAGAAGCTGGTTTGGGTTCATTTGTGCCCGCCAAGGCTCCAAGGCTCGAGGTAAATCAGCGTAGAAACAGGTTAACTTTTGCTCAGGAACATCGACTTTGGAACGCGGACCAATGGAGTAAGGTATTGTTTAGTGATGAGCGCAGAATTCTCTTAAATCAAATTGACGGCAGGCAAAGAATATACAGACGCAAAGGAGAACGATACATTCAGACAAATTTTTAAACTACAGTTGCATACGGTGGTGGATCAATAATGGTTTGGGCGGGCATTTGTTTGGGAGCTCGCACAGACTTGGTAGTGATTGACAGAGGGAGTCTGACTGCAGATCGCTATATCAGACAAGTTTTAGAAGAAAATGTCGTACCGTTTGCCCCATATATCGGTGACGATTTTGTTTTTATGCAGGATAATGCTCGGCCGCATACCGCTCGGGTAACTCAAGCTTATCTTAATGATATGAATATCATTGTTATGGAGTGGCCGGCGAGATCCAATAGAGCACGTTTGGGACTTGCTGAAAAGAAAAGTTAAGTCCAGAATTCCAGCTCCTGCCAACGTGGGTGAACTGCGAATCGCCGTAGTTGAGGAATGGCGGAGACTATCCCAGAAGACCATCGATAACATCATTCTCAGTATGACTAGACGGGTAGAAACTTTAATAAGAGCACGTGGAGGAAATACGCGATATTAATCACCATTTTTCTAATTTAATTAATTGTTATTTTAATATTAATTTTCACTTTTCCCGGTTACATGAAAAGATCAAAAATGTACCATTTTTCACAAATATCCTTTACTCGCAAAATCTGTTGTTAATGTGATCTCATTTTAAGTAAAACAAATGAAACTTTAAATAACAAAAGAAGTGTCGTAAGTAGATTTTAAAATAAAACCATATTTTTTTACATAATGGACCTTTTTTTGTGTTCCGCTAAATATGCCGGTGTGTTTAGATGTGTGCCGCGACTTCGTGCGCGCAAAAGTTAATCATGCGGAAACAGTACATTTTCCTGCTAAAATTGTCCCGCTTTTGTCAACACACCAAAAAATAACTTACAAATATACATAAGCCTCTTATACAAACGCCTGGCGTTTTCGACATTTATCGCCAGTGAGCAAACTACTCCCTTCCGACTCGTTCCCTTCATCTAGGTCCTAGGATGTCGCTGTTCTCTATAAGATAATTATTTAGTAAAACACCACATTTTTATGGTAATATTGTATGTGCTAATAGATGGCGCTTTGATTGGTTTTGATTGCGGGCATTGTAAATATTTAAAATTTCTAGATGTAAATAGAATTCAAAATTTATTTACTATTTAAATCATAGCCCCTCACCCCGCAAAATACCACGCGTTTTTAGAGCGTGATTTCGCAAAATAAATGGTCACGTTATGTACACCCCAAGATAAATACAGACGGCTGCGATTTGACATCGACAGTGCCGAACCTTTTATAGTAGGCGCGACCACGGCTCTACCTTGACCATTTAATAATAAAATACGTAATCAAAAGATTTAAAATTAATAATATAGTATCTAATCATTATCATCACTGGTGATTGTTTAGTAGGACCGCAGATCGGTAATGCTTATTTGGGGAAATACCACGGCCTCTCAGAAAACTGGCATGAAATAACGCTTGAGTTTGTTTTCCGAGCGAGTGAGAATAGCGGAGGCTTTTTTGTATTTATAACTTTTGTATATAGATATAGATAGATAATAATAATAATAGCTCCCACACCGATTTCGGTGACGGTGGCCGGTTTCGTTGAAACCAGACCAGCAGGTAGGCTATACAAGAGTTATTTTATAGTGCCCGAGTTTGTGCGCAATATACTAGATTTCTCTACTTCCTCTACTCTCGTGACCTAGTGGGACGGATGACCGACACGACTGGCGAGGGATCAGGCGCAGGACCGACTATTTACATGCCCATCCGACGCATGGATCATCTTTCTTGTCAGATAATCGGATCAGCCTGCATTGTCCTAAACAAACTTAAAAACAAAACAACAATTTTGTTGTTGAAATGGGGGAATCGAACCCAAAACATTCGGTATCGAGAGCCAAGGTTTAAACCACTGAACCAATCAATCAATATTTTTTTATAAAAAATATGAACAACCAAAAAACTTTAATAAACACTGACACTGACAAAAACAAACATTTTTATATTTCAGACATGATTGTGTATTTTTAGGTATAACCGTGGACAAACACTGCAGGTGGAAACTACATATAGAGAAAATTATAAATAAAACTGATCGGTTTGTCTATGTTTTAAGGAGAATTAGGCAAGTTGATAATATACTCACCGCATTGTTAGCCTACCATACTTACATATCAACAATATTGAGATATGGCATAATGATTTGGGGTAATTTGGTTGAGGCAGACGGAGCTTTCAAAGCTCAGAAAAAGCGCGAAAATATACCTAAGATAAAATTAGAAAGACATTTCTTACAAGATAAACTATGACATTCTTATATAGTAAATAAGAATTTATTGACGATCGTATGGGATACTATGAATATTTTAATATTATTTTAAAAATATCATGTCACAAGTTAATAATATTATTAACTTATGACTCCTACAACATATTAAGTTTTTTAACTTAAACTTATTTTTCAAATATTTGCGCGCCATAAGAATATGTTTGTGATATTATAATGATTGTAACACCATTTATACCATATTCTGGCAAATAAACGATTTGAATGATTTATAAAAAAATATCATAAGTGCCTCAAAATACTCACGTATCTCCTTATACAGATAATGCGGCTGCTGATGGATCCACTCGTCCAGGATCCTCACAGCTTCCTCCATCTTCCCTGGCCGGTGGAGGGTGACCTCCCGCCTCACCACGTCTATGGCCTCCGGGCGAATCTTCAGAATACTCTCCGTTGGCAAATACTCCATGTTGATTTTAAAAATTTAAATACTTTTTTCTAATTTTATTTTGGAATTTTGATTTTAAAAAGTTGATAAGTCCAATCTCGATAATAGTTGGCTAAATAATATATCAACTTGTTATGCAGATGTATAATGTATTGAACCTGTTTTAATGTAAATATAACGTCTAATTATTGTCTGCTCAGCGAAACGCGAAAATATCCAAGGTCTAGTTCGTCGGAAGCTTACGCATGATTCATTTATTTTGAGTTAACAAATTAATGGCTCTTATGTATATAATTGTGTATCAAAAATCTAGCTAGACGCCAAGCTAACCGCACCTTTTGCATATCAAATAGCTTTTTTGCCATCCAGGTAGCGTGTTAACTATCAGTGTGAAAAATATACAAATCTCTGGTATGTTTTAGGGGAGACAAGGGGGTCTAAAAAAGCCACTTAAGGTGTTGTATATTATGTTTCATAATAGGTCTTTACCTATGAAATTGCCGTTCTGCAGTACTGGCCATTTCAAATCAAAATAATTTTTGTTTGGCTAAGAATTCTAATTTCAAATTAATTTTATTTTAAAAACATGGAATTCTTTTTCCAAAAGTAGTCATTTGTTTATTGATTAGTGTTACATTTTTATCGCATTTCAATCTTTTTCGTCATCATGGATACGTTAAAAATTCGATTAATTATGGAATATGAGTACCGTCGTGGCAGCAACGCGGCACAAGCGGCACGCAACATCAACGACGCTTACGGAGCTAACACTACAAACCAACGCACCACCTGTTATTGGTTTGCTCGCTTTCGTTCTGGAAATTTCGACCTGAAAAATGAACCTCGCGGTTGTCCGAAGACTGATCGACAATGACGAATTATGGCTGAATTAGCAGCAGCTTTCGACGTTAGCATCAAAACAATATTGGTCCATTTGCGTCAAATTGGTAAGGCAAAAAAGCTTGACAAATGGGTGCTCCACGAACTCAATGATCACCAGCGCGAAGTACGTATCGAGACGTGCCTTGCACTGCTCAACAGACACACAAATGAAGGAATTTTGAACCGCATTGTTACCTGCGATGAAAAATGGATTCTGTTTGATAACCGCAAGCGCTCAGAAAGTTGGTTGGATCCTGGTTCAGCACCTAAACAATACCCTAAACGAAAACTTACCCCTAGAAAAGAGATTTTCACTGTTTGGTGGTCTAGCGCTCGTGTGATTCATCACAGCTTCTTACCAAACGGGGTGAGCATTACTGCAGATGTGTACTGTGAAGAACTGAATACAATAATGGAGAAGCTGGTACATCTCCAACCAGCATTGGTCAATCGCTCGTCTCCGCTGCTCCTGCACGACAATGCGCGACCTCATACTGCACAGCAGACGGTCTCCAAGTTGCAAGAACTGGGGTTGGAAGCTCTCCGTCATCCGCCCTACCCACTAGACCTTGCGCCTACAGACTACTACTTTTTCCAGGATTTGGATAAGTTCTTGGCGGGAAAAAAATGCAATACCCGAGAGGCAGTATAAAATGCCTTTGAAGAATTTGTTGTCTCCCGTCCAGCTGATTTCTTTAAGAAGGGCATCAATAAACTGCCACTGCGTTGGCAAAGATGCATTGATTGCATGGGTGATTACTTCGATTAATACAAATAAAAAATACAGGAAAAAAAATCGTTTAAATTTTTTCATATAAAACGGCAATTTCATAGGTAAAGACCTAATATATTTTTTCCCATACGAAAATCGTGAAATTGTTAATATATTGGCCTTGGCGTCTTTTACAGACGATTTGAATATATTTCTGAGTCGTGCATTTTTTGGAGTGACTGTATTAGCCGATACGAGATCGACATGACGACCACATCTAGAGAAAGTATGTGGTGTGGCTGGTGATAGATTTAGGTCAGTGTTGTGTCGTTTTGCTTCATCATGACTTTGTAGTCCTTTTTTAAAAAGCAACCTCCATTTCGGTCCATCATTGGCTTGTTCTTCCCAGCTGTTATGATCAATCTTAAATGATAACATATCGCGCTTAGCGCAGTCCTTAAATCGTAACAGTGGTCCCCGACAGGTCTTTTAGCATCGGCGGTAGCACCAAGCAGTATCTGACGCGGCATGTGCGAGGGCTTCATGCGGTGAACATGGCCCAACCACCTTAACCGCTTTTCCCTGAGTATAGCGGTGAAGCTGGGCATATTGGCTATGTCAAGGACCCTTTGGTTGGTGACTTTGTCTGATCATGAAATTCCCAGAATATTGCGAAGGCTGCGTATATGGAAGCTGTTGAGCCGTCTCTCCTGTTTGGCATAAGAGGACCATGTCTCAGCTCCGTATATGAGTAAACTGAGGACGCACGTCTGATACACGAGAGCTTTTGTCTTCACTGTCAAGTGCTTGTTGTCTCATACTCCGATACGGAGCCTTCCGAATGTCGTTGCCGACCTTCCGATCCGAGTATCGATCTCGGGGTCTAAAGAGAGATTGTTCGACAAGTTCGACCCCAAGTAAAAAAAAATATTGCCAACTTCCAGACGCGTGTCGCTCAGATATATGTTGGGTAGTTCTACGCAACCTTGTGCCAAAACTACAGTTTTATTGGTGTCGATGCTCAGTGAAAATTTCCCGCAGGTGTCGGTAAACCGGTCCATCTTGTCTTGGAGCTCGTGTTGTGAGAATGCCACAAAGGCTGCATCATCTGCGTGAAGAAGGTTATTAATAAATAGCTCTTTGCGGTGGCACTTGGATCTTAAAAGCGTATGATTATAATATAGCTTCCCATCAGACCGTGTGTGAAGGTGAATACCAGTTTGACGGTTGCCGAATGCTGTTTGGATGACAAGAGAGAAAAATATACCAAAAAGAGTAGGAGCCAGTACGCATCCCTGCCTAACTCCGTGACAAATACAAAAAGGATGTGATGAGGAAAGAAGTGACCACCGAAGATTATGTTACCTTTCATGTCCTCGAGACAGGATTTTATGATACTGAGAAGCTTGGGAGGAAATCTGATAAGTTCGAGCACGTCATAGAGGCCTTGTCGACTGACGGTATCAAAAGCCTTATTGAGGTCAACAAAAGCGACTGCCGAAAAGTTTGCCAACAATGCTCAGAAGGGAAATGCCCTGCTGTTGCAGTCGCCGCGATCACCTTTTCCCTTATACAGGGTGACAATATTTGCGTCACGAATGTCCTGCGGCACTGTGCCTGTCTCCCAGCAATTCGTACAACATCGGAGAGACGCAGTCAAGCTTAGCAACTGCGGGGTATATAGAATCAGCTCCCGGGCTCTTTCTGGATTTCATCTGAGTAACTGCGGCACGATACTCTTCGATCGTAGGTGGGTTGTCAAGTTCTGTAGGAATAGTTTGCTTCGGTATATGTACGAGTACTTCGGGTTGAATGTTAGACGCGTGTGAATAAAGTCCCGCGCAGTGGTCCACCTATTGCTGAAGTTGGTTGCGTTTATCAGTGATAACCACGACCTGCTTGATGCCCGAACACATGCCACCGAAGTCACAAATTCTCTGCATAAGCTTGAATGCCCTGGCAGAGATTTTGCCAATACGTATTTGCAAAGAACCGGCAAGATCGATAGAAAGCCGCTTTCGCTTTTCTTAAAACCTCGCGTGAAGCGAGAGACGGACTTATTCAGCAGCTTAGATTAGCGAGACGTTTAGCTTCGAGCAAAGGCTGAAGAGTTTCAACATTTTCAGAAATTTAAAATGTAAAATGGCTACATGATTCATCTGATTTTATCATATTAGAAAACATCAATTTTGACAGTTTTCAATAGAAATGCGTAAAATGTCGCACATGACATGAGTTGAAAAAAAAATATATGAATCATAATATGAAACACCTAAAGTGGCCTTTTTAGACCCCAAGTTCTAAACAACTTACATACACTTTACCAAATTTTAACACAAAATATTGAGATAGGAATAAAAATTATACCCATGGTATCCAAAGGGGTAATTGAAACAAAGTATGTAATGTAATACAAAACATTTTTAATAATAAAACGTTTAATTTCTATTCATAAACAGACGTAAGATTAATATTAAAATATAATTATTATTATCTATTGTTATAGTCGGCGGCAAAAATGTAGCAGTAAGCATTAAATATACTATAGTGATGATGATGATCACGAATATAATTATGGCATAGCAAAATTTCCAAGACATTGATATCGGAGCAAAAAACTCTGATGAGTAGTTAGTACCTATGTCATCATAATAATATGTTGGTGTTTCGTGTGAAGATGGTGGTAATGATGATGATGATTACTGTAAGTGGTATGATAGCATATGCTTGCAGTACTTTAAACAACGCCGGAATCCCCAAACATGTGCCTTATACATTGGTGCAAAATCTTACTTTTTGGTAACATGATAACACTATATGTGTCCATATAAATTTCGAAGAGTTCCTACGATTTATCATGGATCCCATCATCAGGTGACCACTTTGGTGACCAAGATACAAATTTCGAATTACAGCCTTTGCAACAACAAAAGAATTTTGCAAATAGGTTCACTCACGGCAAAGTAATGTTCAAAGATATCCGTGTCGGTGTAAATAGGTACCTGTTATATCATCATAATGTGATGATGTATGTTGTGATGATGGTGGTGATGATGATCATTACTATAATTGACATAGTAGCATATGCTTGCAGTTCTTTAAACAACGCCGAAATCCTCAAATATGTCAATAGGACCAATTTGGGATTATATACTTGCTATATAATCCCAAATTGGTCCTATTGACAATATTTGCGTCACGAATGTCCTGCGGCACTGTGCCTGTCTCCCAGCAATTCGTACAACATCGGAGAGACGCAGTCAAGCTTAGCAACTGCGGGGTATATAGAATCAGCTCCCGGGCTCTTTCTGGATTTCATCTGAGTAACTGCGGCACGATACTCTTCGATCGTAGGTGGGTTGTCAAGTTCTGTAGGAATAGTTTGCTTCGGTATATGTACGAGTACTTCGGGTTGAATGTTAGACGCGTGTGAATAAAGTCCCGCGCAGTGGTCCACCTATTGCTGAAGTTGGTTGCGTTTATCAGTGATAACCACGACCTGCTTGATGCCCGAACACATGCCACCGAAGTCACAAATTCTCTGCATAAGCTTGAATGCCCTGGCAGAGATTTTGCCAATACGTATTTGCAAAGAACCGGCAAGATCGATAGAAAGCCGCTTTCGCTTTTCTTAAAACCTCGCGTGAAGCGAGAGACGGACTTATTCAGCAGCTTAGATTAGCGAGACGTTTAGCTTCGAGCAAAGGCTGAAGAGTTTCAACATTTTCAGAAATTTAAAATGTAAAATGGCTACATGATTCATCTGATTTTATCATATTAGAAAACATCAATTTTGACAGTTTTCAATAGAAATGCGTAAAATGTCGCACATGACATGAGTTGAAAAAAAAATATATGAATCATAATATGAAACACCTAAAGTGGCCTTTTTAGACCCCAAGTTCTAAACAACTTACATACACTTTACCAAATTTTAACACAAAATATTGAGATAGGAATAAAAATTATACCCATGGTATCCAAAGGGGTAATTGAAACAAAGTATGTAATGTAATACAAAACATTTTTAATAATAAAACGTTTAATTTCTATTCATAAACAGACGTAAGATTAATATTAAAATATAATTATTATTATCTATTGTTATAGTCGGCGGCAAAAATGTAGCAGTAAGCATTAAATATACTATAGTGATGATGATGATCACGAATATAATTATGGCATAGCAAAATTTCCAAGACATTGATATCGGAGCAAAAAACTCTGATGAGTAGTTAGTACCTATGTCATCATAATAATATGTTGGTGTTTCGTGTGAAGATGGTGGTAATGATGATGATGATTACTGTAAGTGGTATGATAGCATATGCTTGCAGTACTTTAAACAACGCCGGAATCCCCAAACATGTGCCTTATACATTGGTGCAAAATCTTACTTTTTGGTAACATGATAACACTATATGTGTCCATATAAATTTCGAAGAGTTCCTACGATTTATCATGGATCCCATCATCAGGTGACCACTTTGGTGACCAAGATACAAATTTCGAATTACAGCCTTTGCAACAACAAAAGAATTTTGCAAATAGGTTCACTCACGGCAAAGTAATGTTCAAAGATATCCGTGTCGGTGTAAATAGGTACCTGTTATATCATCATAATGTGATGATGTATGTTGTGATGATGGTGGTGATGATGATCATTACTATAATTGACATAGTAGCATATGCTTGCAGTTCTTTAAACAACGCCGAAATCCTCAAATATGTCAATAGGACCAATTTGGGATTATATACTTGCTGCTTTTTCAGTCAGTATCTAAACTTTCAGGAGTGAATATACTCTTGAATATAAGCAACTTTTATTATACAATCAATATCCGACTTGAAAAAAAAAACAGCTGTTTCCTACAAAAGGGCTACGGCATAGATAGCATTTTGTAGGAAACAGCAGATTTTTTTTATAAAACTAACCTAACCGCCTCCTTATTTAGGAAGTCGGATGTATTGATCAACGAACAGGCCCAACCCTTAAGGCTAGAAATTTGAAATTTTGCACACGTATTTCTAATGTGACGTAGGCATCCACTAAGGATGGATTTTTTTTTCAATTATTAGGGGGTAAGATAGGTTATAAAAGTTTTTATAAAACTTTTTATTCCTTAGAGACATTTGCATGGTATTTCGTATGAATTGAGTACGGAAAAAATAATCAATTACGTATTGGGATGAAAGTTTAATACCTAATTTCACTCGGGCGAAGCCGCGGGCAATTAATGCTAGTTAATAATATTATTATTATTCTGGTATAATGACGCGCTCTAAGGGTTGCATAGGGACTAAGTAGGTAATCTTTTAAAAAACCAGCTTGTTTCCAGGCCATTTAATATACGGCCCTAAAATGTCTTGTTCTTTTTAGTATTACAACGACATTTTATTCTGCCTGGATTCATCCTCCTGACGTGACGACCTCTCTGGCTCAGTAGTCAGCGCATTGGCGCTCAAGCCGGAGGTCGCGGGTTCGAATACCGCCAGGGAACAAAAAGTTTTCTGTGTTCCTGGGTCATGGATGTGTATTAAATATGTGTATAATAAGCGTCCATTGATATTATTATTATCCTGGTTTGGTCGTCTATGACTGGTTTAAACGAGCATAAAGGTGACTTTCGGAAACGTCAAATTCAACGTAATTACAATTTTTTTTTTTATGGCATGACCTTAGTACTCGTAGATACAAAGTTAATGACGAACGGAAAGCTTGTACGTAAGATGGGGTTATTTTAAATAATGCTTTTTTATTTTATTTTATTTTATTATTTTTAAAAATTTAAAAAAAAATGTTTTTTTTATTCGTTATTTTAAAAAAATATTTGGACAAAGCAATAATGCGATATGGGGTGATATTTGGAACGGCAATTTTAAAGCTAAATATATTTTGAACTGAGAAGGTATAAAAGAATATTATGATCTCTTAAAAAACCAGCTTGTTTCCAGCCAATTCAATATACGGCCCTAAAGTGCCTAGGCACTTAGGTTCTACTAGGTTCACTTACTAGGTTCAGGTTATTACTGAGTTCCTTTTCGTATTACAACGACATTTCATTATGAATGGATGCAAGCCTGAAGCCAGTTAGTTTTATGGCATTGTTATACGACCCCAGGTAATATTTACGAATATATTATGCAAACGAGCATTCGGGACATCTAATTAATGGGAACCTAAATTCGACTTTCAGGTATTCGATGTTTTGTGAAAGGTGCCTGCAGTCTCGTTTTAGCACTAAAATATAGATATATTATCTAAGATCAAATAAAGGTTAAGGTTCTATTGTTTTATCAACTAAGGTTCACGTCCAAAGTCATTTATTATTAAGTTATGAGTTAATAAAAAAATACTTTGGAGTTTATTAATATTATGTAGTTAATAAATCAATGCATGTTCGTCTCAGATATCCGACTAGCTACATGTTATGGAATTTTAAAAAATAAGATACGCCTACGCCATTATTAGCCCTTGCTCCCACAAGATAGTCTCTAAAAGTTTCTGACTTAATCTACCATTCTCTGAGCGTTTTCACATTAATCATTAAAATTAAATTGGTTTTATTTCAGGCTGCATAGGCCCATATTATAAATACCTTACAGAGTACAGACTAACATACATATGTATTTGTATACTTAAGAATTACATTTTGTCACGTGATGCGCGCTTCTTTCCGTAGGAGACAAATATCGGCAACGGACCGATATCGTATCGGTATACGATATCGTGGCAAATAAATATAAAAAAAAATGTGAAAGACATTTTAGGTACTTGTTCTTCGCTATCGGATATCTTCGTCCGGTTCTAATAACGGATAATGGGAAACGTTGAAAAATTTAACGTGTAGACTTTTTCTTTTCAAACTCAAACTATTTTTTTTTTGGAGTTTACGATACGAAACGATTTTCTTATATATAAAAATCGTTATCGTTACCCCGGGCTTACATATAAGGCCGTGGTATGAAAATATATGGGAGTAAAATAGAATTCACGATGGCATACGTTCACACGGTACGGTGTCACACGATGTTAGCCGAAGACGCGTCGGTCGCTTTGCATTGCACACCAAAGGACACTGGCGAATCCTGCCTGATTTTCCATCTAGAGCGGCCAAGTGTTCGAACATGTGTGGTTGTATACTACTTAAATAGTTATTATGTAACAATAATATATGAATTTTTTAGGACTTGAGAATAAAAAGTTATGAATCTCCGAATATCAGAGAATTCATGTGCAAAATACGTACTTATCTAATATCTGTGGGAATCGTTGTCATCATTTATGCCCATTAGATATATTTATTTTTATTGGAGTATAAAGTTATTTTCGTTTTCTATAGTTCAACAGTTTAGTACTAGAAAAAAAAACGTTACTTGGGGTGGGAAATAGATCCCTCTATAGTATAGAGGGATCTATTGCACTCATAGTATAGAGTCTATACTCTGGGATTCTATTGTATAGGCGTATAATGACCTACAGATTTACTTACTTGACGACCTCTGTGGCTCAGTGGTTAGCGCGTCGGCACTCAGCCGGAGGTCGCGATTTCGAATCCCGCCGAAGGAATAAACAGTTTTCTATGTTCCTGGGTAGTGGATGTGTATTTAATATGTGTGTCGAATCGAGATGAGTGGCACCATCTGTTGTCGGCCATTTACACCATATTACCATTTTTCCGTAAACCTCTATTTTAGTTTCTTCACGATCCCGCTAAGAGATGGCACCGTATGTCATTGTAAAGCGCCAACGGGAATATAGCAATCTTTCTGTTATTAGTTTTGCCATGTTGGCAAGCTTATTTACTGTAGCAAATTAGATTTGAAAGATTTGTTATGTTATGTTGGTAGACAGTGTTAAGTCTTTTGTGATTGGCGGAACGCAAGCAGAAGCTTGTACGTTATTAGTTTTGATATCTTGGCAAACCTGTTCACTTTAGCAAATCAGGTTTGAAAGATTTTGTTAAGTTAACTTAAGTTATGTCGGAACACAGTGTTAAGTCTGTTATGATTGGTGGACCGCAAGCAAAAGCTTGGGCATGGTTCTTGGAATTGGCGGGTTTGTCGCTTCGGACAGGAATCAATAAAATCTTTTAAGGCGCTTTATACTGCCTCATCCGAGTTGAATTTTTTCCCTTGCAAGAAGTTATTCAAATTTCGAAAAAAATGGTAATCTGTTGGAGCACGGTCCGGGGAGTACGGTGGATGTATTAGACATTCCACATAAGCTCTTCTAATTTAGTAGCCAATCTGTTGTGCAGTGTGTAGTCTAGCGTTGTCCTGAAGCAGCAGTGGCCTAGAGCGAATGACCAACCTCGGTTGTTTAGCAACTAGCTTTTCCATCATGATTTGCATTTCCTTGCAATAGACATCTGCCGTAATTGTCTGGCCAGATTTAAGAAAGCTGTACTGAACGACACCGGCACTAATCCACCAAACGCACCAAACAAGTAACTTTTTTTTAATCAATTTTCGCTTGGGGCAGGCTTTGGCTGGTTCGCCAGGGTTCAGCCATTGCGACGAGTGTTTCCGATTATCGTACAGGATCCACTTTTCATCACAGGTAATGATTCCCTTCATTATTGTGCCGGTTGAGTATTGTAACGCAGCAGTCGACGCGCGTTTTTCGGTTTGCTGCACTCAATTCATGAGATACCCACCTTTCAAGCTTTTTCACCTTCCCAATTTGCTTCAAGTGGATTAAAACAGTTTTATCACCAATGCAGACTCCAGCTAACTCGGACGTGGTTTGCGATGGATCCGCTTTCATAATAGCCTTCAATTCTTCATTATCAACGTGGATCTCCGGCCGTCCACGGGGCTTGTTCTGCAGGTCGAAATTTCCAGAACGAAGACGTTGGAATCAAAAACGTACTGTGTTTTCTTTTGCGACACGACCGCCATACACATCTTTAATTCTTCGAGCCGTTTCTGCAGCACTGGTGCCACGGTGGAACTCGCACTCGAAAATAATACGATATTTCAAGTTTTCCATTTTATAAACAGAGTGACGCAAAGAAAAAACCAAAAGAGAAAAAATAAATAAATGACGGTTTACAAAAACAAATGCATGAGTAAATAGCGGCATAAATTTGAAATTGGAATTCCTAACCAAAGTAGATATATTTGAGATCAAAGTGGCCAGTACGACAGAACGCCAATTTCATATTTAAGAACCTGATATATATCAAATATATTTACGTTGCCTGGTACCCGCAACACAAGTTCTTCGAGAACTTAACACGGGAACAGATTGACTTGGTGTGAAAGTATCCATTATATTATTGTAGTGTGTGTATCACCTCCCTATATATTGCACTGTAAGTGCAATTAAGAAGGAGTTAATAAACGTTATTCGCGAGCACAACATCTTTTTTTTTAAATAGAATCTTACTAGTACTTACTTACTTACTCGTATATGAAATAACTTTTATTGAACATGTAAAATCCGTCTTGACATGAGGAATGCTATTCTCATCACAAAATAACACAAATGTAAATTTCAGAGATTGATCCACATTGAAAACCTACCTATAAATAATATTCGGGGGTGGGGGGGGGGGGGGGGATTATTGATATGACTATATCAATTAAAGTAATCATCATCATCATCACAATCGTCACACCATAAATCATGACATAATGATGATCTTGAAGGTTGATGAAGGTTCTTCTCATAATATTTTACACCGACACGGATATCTTTGAAAATTACTCTACAGTTTATAAACCGATATTCAATATAATTTTTTTGATGTTTTGGGTATAATTTGAAAGTAGTCTTGTTGTCACCATAGCGGTGACCTGATGATGGCATCCATGAGAAATCGAGGGAACTCCTCGAAATTTATATGGACACATAATATAGTGATATGAACTTTTTCAGAATGAACCCAAGCATATGCTAACAAAAAGTATGATTCTGCACCAAGATATACCCTGGATCCAAAAGTACTGAACAGTACTCCTCAGTCTTTAAAAATACGCGTTTGGAAATTTCAACATTGTTTAAAGAACTGCAAGCATATGCCATTATGTATCTAACAGTCATCATCATCATCATCTTATATACAATACCTAATGGAATCTTGGCGCGTATTCAATTATACATTAGGTCGTTCATTTTAAACGTTCTTAAAATGTATTAATAATAATTTAACAAATGTCACTAAAAACGGGAAAATTATTATTATTTGTAAACAAAAAATTAAATCGACTTCCTAAGTAAAAATGCACAAAAAAGTAAGAAATAAAACTTATTTTCTATATATTTCCTTTTTAAAGTTGGCTAAAATTGTAACTAAATTCGGTTCCAGCCATCTTTAACGAGAGTTCTATTTTTAATATTGTTTTATCAGGATCATGTTCGTGTTTGTTTTATCAGGATGTGCATTTATAAAATAAGTTTTATTTCTTACTTTTTTGTGCATTTTTACTTTGGAATTCAGTTTATTTAAGTAGCATGATTTCTTAAAACAGGTCATGCTACGAACAAAATGATATGATGCTTCGTAAGTTTGATTTTTCCTCTTTCAGTATAAAAAAAGTATTATGTAGTATTATGTAGTGGTTTCGTCAAAAAGCATAACAATTTAAAAAGAAATGCTGCAATGCTTCTCTCTTGTTTCCATGACATTTTATTACTCTTCCAGCTAAACCCTACCTGGAGTCGACCATAGTCACCAACAAGGGTTCTATAGAGAAGTCGAAGGCTATGATAGACAAGCTGTGCACCCTGAGGACTCTCATGCCGGACCAGTTTAGACCCACAGACATAGAGAAAGTCCTGGACGTCATTAGAGATGTCGCGTAAGTACTACCACTATTCCGAAAGGAATCATTAAAGAGGTGTCTCTTACTATGGAACCTCGTGAGTATGGACTTATATTATGATCTGGTCTTGGCTCAAATGAGTCAACTCAACCGGAAAGATTTGTGAAGGATAGATGTTTGTGACTCTTTCGCGCAAAAACGACTGAACGGCTTTTGATCAATTTTAGGATGGCTGTAATATAGACTCTGCATTATACATAGGCGACTTTTTATCCCGAAAAAGTATAGTGTTCCCGTGGGATACTGTATTTACGCGGATGGAGCCGCGAGTGACATTTAATACACAATATGATGGAATATTTTATCCCAATATCCTAACTGCTATATTTTATCTCATTTCTCTCCGTAGGGCTGCTGGAAGAAATTTCGTTTTAGAAATAAGCAGTACCTTTGTGTCATCTTTCTTTGTTAATTGTATTGTAATAATGTTTTGTGTATGAAATCAATTCTTAAAATAAATAAAAATAATGGTGATTACCACCATTATTTTTATTATTATTCCATTACCACCCGTTTTCCAAATCGGAAATTAAAAATATAATTATTGATGATATATTTTTACTTCTACAGATACATGTGTATTGTCCCGAAGCAGACTGATGACTTCTACAGACTTGTCGTTATCAAAACAACTATCTATACGAAGGAGCTTCTGCATTTGTTCTATAAAGCCTGTTACATGGTGAGTTTACTGTAAAATTAAACAAATTTTACATTCAAAGTCATATGTGGTATTATGGTGGTTAATGGCGAAGAAGATGGAATAGATAGGCCCAAGTGTGCACCCCTGAGGCACCCCCTAAAACTCTAGGGCAAATTAAGTTCATTTTTATTACAAAAATGTTTGCTCATTATTATAATTAGGATTGTATTATCATAATCATAGTTAGGGTAAAGCTTAGCTCTCGATACCGGAGGTCGTGGGTTCAATCCCCGCGGTGGAAAAATAAAAAATGTGGTTTTCAAAACATGTGGTTAGGACAATGCAGGCTGCACCTGACAATAAAAAGATTTTTTTTACATCTGTCAAAGCACGACCAACATCAGCTCCTTAAGTTTTTCTTAATTAAAATATATATTTACGAAAAAACCATCAAAGCAGTGATTTTTTAATTAATATTAAACCTAATTATAATAATCAGTATACATGTTCGTAATAAAAACGAACTTAATTTTCCGTAGAGTTTTAGGGGGTGCCTCAGTGGTGCACACTTTGGCCTATCTATTTCATCTTCACCACTAACCACAATAACATCACTTATGACTTTGCATGTAGCTGTTATTATGCTTAGATTTTATACATAGCCTAAACAGTTAACTAGTTTAGGTACCAGTCTCCCACTAAACCTGTATTACCTAATCTATTTTAATAGTAAACTATATTGTATGTATTGTAAATAAAAAAGTTTTTACTATTTTTATTATTATTATTATTAATTAATAATAACAATAACACTACATTTAAAGACTTTCTTTATTACATTACTAGCTTTCGCCAGTGGCTCCACCCACGTAAATACAGTATCCCACGGGAACACTGTACTTTTTCGGGATAAAATGTGGTCTATGTTGTAATCTAGAGAATAAACGATCTACTACCATACTAAATTTCATAAAAGTTCAGTATTTTTTGCGCGAGAGAGTCACAAACATCCATCCATAGATTCCTCGCCACAAACTTTCAAATCTATGATGTATTTATACAAGTATGATTTTAATGCTCATATTTACTTACTAGGTAAATACAAATATTTTTGGTTTCGTACGTCCATCCATCTATCCATTCCTCCCCAGAAACTTTCAAATCATGATGTATTTATACAAGTATGATTTTAATGCTCATATTTACTTACTAGGTAAATACAAATATTTTTGGTTTCGTACGTCCATCCATCTATCCATTCCTCCCCAGAAACTTTCAAATCATGATGTATTTATACAAGTATGATTTTAAAATGCTCATATTTACTTACTAGGTAAATACAAATATTTTTGGTTACGTACGTGTATAAAAAGTTTAAACAAAAACTTTGTATATTTAAATCAAACGAATTCTTCTTCCTTAACCAAAACTAATTATTTGGATTAAACTAATACACCTTTATAATAATTATTATTATAAGAAGTTTTTTTTTGTTTTTCATTGGGAAGTGCTTACATTGTGATTTAATTTTTCCATTTTTTATGATTTAATTTCAAACAGTTTTCTGTTTTTTTAGTCGTAACTTTTTCTCACGTCAACAGCTGCAGCTTAGAAGTAAAATTTTTCCACAACTTCAAGAGATCGTAGACCTGAATACGGTTACATATTCAACTCGACACCCGCGCCGTAACTCGAGTATTTCACAACGAGATTTTTCAGCCCCTAGCTTTATTTAAATACTAGATGTTGCCCGAGATTTCGTGCGCGCAAAAGGAAATCTCGAGAAACCGTACATTTTTCCGCAATAAAAAGTAGCCTATGTCCTTCCCCATGGACTATTCTATATCTGTGCCAATTTGCAAATTTCATTAAAATTGATCTAGTAGTTTCGGAGCCTATTTAATACAAAGAAACGAACCTTTCCTTGTAACGAAGTTACATTTCCTCTCCGTAAAATTAATTATTTCGGCGCTACTTGTGTAATCTATGATTTGTATGCTTAATTATTTGAGTCATTCAGAGGCTTTAGCGCCACCTATCGGCCCACGTCCTTACTAAAACGGCGTTAGCCTTGCTATTAATATTTGGTTCATAGATCGATTTTACTTCAGTCTTAAATCATAAAAAATAATAATTTCCCTTTGAATACTAATTAAAATACAGAATTGCATTATTATAATACATAATATATTTATTATTATCATAATATCTTTTAATTTGATTTGTGGACTTTTTCTCTTTACGCTTTAGTTTTTTAGTTGTCAAATGTTTAAAAAAAAGAAGACGGAGAAGGGTATATAATACTTATTATAATTCTCCACTTCGTGGAGTGACGTTTCTTTTTGGAATAAAATTTTCTATAGACTCAAGATGTAGTCTATAGAAGATGTATCCTAGAACCACCGTAGATTTGTCATTTGTTTCTTCAACCCTTTCCTCTCAGTGCTCCTGGTCCATTTTTCCTAACTCGTATGGAAGTGATCATTTTCCAATTATTATTTCTTACCAAAATTCCAATAGACCCGTTACCTTTGACTCCCCTCCTAGGCAAAAAATTTATCTGACAAAAGCTGATTGGGATCTGTACTCTTCTACAACGAATGAGGAGTTTCAATCTTTTCCTTGAATAATCCGGATAACATTTTTTACATTTATGTGCTGAAAGAACTTTGCCCATTAAAAAACACGGTGTTTTTAGCATGTCGTCCCCTCCGAGGTGGGATTCTGATTGTACAGAGATTTGTAATAGACGAAAGGAAGCAGAACGAGCTTATTCATCATCGATGTCTATGACAAATTTCCTTTCATACAAGCGAATTGCTGCACAGGCTAAGAAACTTTTCTCCAAAAAAAAAAGACTTGGGTAACTCGGGACTCGGGCAACTTTTCTGTGAGAGTCTATCCCCTCGCTCACATCCTTCTCTTGTGTGGCAGAATATTAAAAGATTTGGTGGGTCATTATCAAGTGACAACCGACTTTCAAATAATCCCTCATGTTGGATTGATTTGTTTGCGGAAAGACTGGCTCCACCTTCAGTCCCGTCACAAGAAGAATTAACAACTTATGAAAATTCTGGTTCGGTTACAAGTGACCTCGAAACTCCATTCTCGTGGCCTCCCACGGAGGAATTTCAGTTGGTGTTGGGAGCCCTAAAGGATTCAGCCCCTGGTATTGATGGGATACCTTACTCGTTTATAGTTAAAAGCAGTATTACCGCACAAAAAATTATCCTTCGGTTCTTAACGCTATATTTCAGTCAGGTCTTCCTCCGTCGGAATGGAAGACTCAGATTATTATACCTGTATTAAAGCCAGGAAAACCTGACTGGTGTTCCATCTTCATATCGTCCTATTGCTCTCTCTTCAACACTGGCAAAAATTATGGAACACTTAATTAAAAATCGACTGGAATGGTTTATAATAATAATAATAATAATAATAATAATATTCTTTATTTCCGAGAATTTGGTGTACAGTGTTCTTAAGTTTAATTAGTTTCACAATTTCTACCTCTTAGAGGTGTGGAAATATTCAGATTATTGATTTCTTTTAAATCATTTAAAAGTAACATATTAGAATTCAGAGTAACTTATATTGATAATAGGCATTTAAAGGTCACATCAAAATAAATTAATTATTAATTAAAACAATAAGCACAATTATTATGTAATGTCAGCTAATACAATTCAATTATTCAATTTAATACATAGGTACATTTTTTATATTTAATTATAATTTAATAGGTAATTTTTTTACATTATTTAAATATTCAAAATATTCCTTATTACTATAAAAGCATTTGTCTAGCAACCAATTTAATAATATTCTTTTAAACTTGATAAATACAGAGATATCTCTAATGTCTTTAGGCAACGTGTTGAAAATTTTTATCGACATACAATAGCTGTCATCGCTGTATATTTGAATTTTCTGACGATGCACACAAAGCTTATTGCTATCCCTGCTTTCATACCTAGTTGTAGTCGTATGTGTCTTAAACAGATGGCTATGGTTTTTCACAAATATACATGTCTCAAATATATACTGACACGCTAATGGAAGAATGTGAAATTTCTTAAATAGCGGCTTACAGGGAGCTAGGTATTCCGCGTTTGCTAACGCCCGTATACATTTTTTTTGTATGAGAAAAGCATTGCTTATTTCCGGTGAGTTCCCCCATATAATATGTCCGTATCTAAGGATAGGCGATACATATCCGTGGTATGCTATAAGAGCTGCGTCTTGTGATAAGGTATTCATTATTATCCTTAGGGCAAAGACGTAACTGTTTAATTTATTACATACTTTTGTGATATGATCTTTCCATTTTAACTTTTTGTCCAGTATAATACCCAAGAACGATGCTGAGGTCACGCTTTTAATTGAGTTTTTACCGTTATTTAAGCTTATGTCATAAGTATTAGTTAAATTGTCAAATTTAATTATATTAGTTTTATTAATATTAATATGTAAATAGTTTAGATTAAGCCATTTTGTAATATTGTCAACTTCACATTGTATTTCAGCATCAATTTTGATTTTGTTAGATTTAATTAACAAGGTTGTGTCATCAGCAAACATATAACAGTCGTGTTTAGTGGCATTAGGCCAATCATTTACGTATAGAAGGAAAAGTGTGTTTATAGAAAGCAGAAATATTCTCCCTCATACCCAGTTTGGCTTTCGTAAAAATGTAAGTACTATGGACTGTTTAGGTATCTTTGTGACTGATGTCCGTTTAGCATTTTCCAAAAATGAGTCGATGGTAGGTGTTTTCCTAGACATAGCATCTGCATATGATAATGTCCTTCTACCAGTGCTTAGACAAAAAATACTTAAATTAGGTGTACCAGAGAAGATGGTCAAATACATTTCTAACTTCTTATCATCTCGATCCGTTATTATCAATCATCAAAATTTGTCTCTACCTCCTAGATCCGTTTGGAAAGGACTTACACAAGGTTATGTTCTAAGTCCAATTTTATACAACATTTATACCAGTGACCTTGAACTCTCTGTCGGTTGCTTTTGTAGTATACTGCAGTATGCGGATGATCTGACTTTATATATTTCATGTAAATATATTATTCAAGGTGTCAATCGACTTACCTCTGCTGTGCTCTACTTAAGTGACTGGCTGGAGGATCATGGTCTCTCTATTTCTATTGAAAAGAGCTGTGTAGTGGTTTTCTCTCGTATTAGAAATCTTCCTAATGTTTCTATAACTTACAACAATAATTTTTTTCCAGTTAGGGATAGTGTTAAGTATTTGGGCGTATATTTGGATTCCAGATTGTCTGGTTCTTCCCACATTAATAATTGTCTTAAAAAGGCGAAAAGATATTTAAATGTCCTCCTCTCCTTATCGGGAGTTTGGTGGGGCTCACACCCATATGTTCAGAGACTTGTATATAATGCATTGATTTGTAGTCAATTGGATTACGGGTCTTATTTACTAGAACCGTGTAATAAAACAAATTTGAAAATGTTTGATAAACTTCAGGCAAAATGTTTACGGTTAATTATAGGTGCAATGAAATCATCCCCAATTAATGCACTTCAGGTAGAGTGTGTGGAGCCTCCTTTGGCTCTTCGTCGTCAGTATTTATCTGATAGGTTTATGTTTAAAGCCTATCAGTGGTCCTCTCATCCTCTTATTAATAAACTTTCTTCTCTACTACAACTTTCATTTACTAAGTATTGGACACATAAAAGTTTGCCTTGTCTTTTGAAAAGTTATCAAAAACTCGTATCCTTACCTTGTCCAGTAGCTCAATTCCCCATTAATCCACTGTTCGACTCTTCATTCTCCTATCTTATATTTTCTCCAAATGTTATTTTAAAATTTTCCCATTAGAAAAGGTTGTCCTTTTGCTAATGTTAAATTTAATTCAATAGTAAGCAATCAATTTAAAGATTGGACTCTTATATTTACTGATGCATGAAAATCGGAATCTAGTTGCGTTGGTAATGCTGTCTGGATACCAAAATATAATGTAATTCTCAATAACAAACTCCCTTCTTTCTCATCAGTATTTTCTGGCGAATCTTTAGCTATCCTTGAAGCGCTATCCTTTATAGAATCTCACAGACTGAATAAGTCTATTATTTTCTCGGACTCTAACAGTTATCTTGAAGCTATTTTGTCAAACCAGTTTCGGTGCAAATTTAAATCCCCTTTAATTATTAAAATTAGAGAACTGTTATTTAAATGTTATTGCAGTAACATTCAGGTTGTACTTGCCTGGATCCCTGGGCATAGTGGCATTACAGGAAATGAATGTGTAGACCTTTATGCTAAAGAGGCTTCTAAGTCTGGTGATTTAAGTAATTTTAAAGTTTATTGCCATGATCTTCTATCTCTGGCTAAGACACATATGACCTCTGAGTGGAATAATATTTGGACCGATTCGTGTAAAACTAAGGGACGATTTTATGCCGTAATACAAGGATCTATACCTAGTAGGCCCTGGTTTTTTAAGTACTCTAAAGCTAGCAAATCTGTTGGTTCTACTATTTGTCGACTTCGCCTTGGACATTAGTGTAATAATGTATTTTTGGCCAAAATAAGAGTCAAGGATAGCTCATTGTGCGAGTGTGGCTTAGATGAGGGTTCTCCTGATCATATCTTCTTTAACTGTCCTATAAATATTTCTTTATATGACTTCCTTCCTACACATTCCTTAAAAAATAAAAAAAAGGCTAAGAAACATTGGCTTTGCATATTATTCTGTTTTTATACTAGTAATTATAACTTGTATCTGCATGAGGTACCCATGAAGTCATTGCATGAGCCATTCCCTGCACTGTACGCCATCAGCTTTTCACTGAACATCTGCTGCATCACTCTGATGCTGGCAACTCCTATTATAAGGAAGGCTATGCAAAAAAGAAGAAAAAGAGGAGAAGATGTAGTCGTTCATTTTCTTAATCCCGTTTTTACGGTGAGTTTTTTATATCTGTGTAGTGAAGTTTTATTTGGTAAATCACGCTTGTATTAAAACACATTATTTTTTCATGTAAATTATCACCTGGTAAAATTAGTTGTCAAAATTTGATTGGCCAAACTATGTGCACATTCGTAATTTCAATATTTCGGTTTTTGCATTGATATAATATTAGGATGTTTGTATGCATACTTTAATTGTTCTTTATATCCTCATTTATCTTGCTTACCCTTTATTTTGTGATCGTCACACTGCCCGTGATTTTTTTTGTTTGGAGTTAGCTGTGGGACTCCAACTCCAGATACTTGTATGGATTTTCCAGGGACCTATATTCCGGGTTCAACGCACCGTTTCGCAAGGACTTATTACTAGTTCCATATATCCGGATTATTGAGCACCACTAGTTGTATTCCAGAGTGAACCGACTGGCTTCGGACCCACTCTACACCGCCCCTTGGACGATCTATGTCTCGGCAAATATATCGGCCTGAACGACAGAGAGACAGAGACGCTACCGAAAGTTGGGCTCCTCGCGCCACGTGCTGACTACACTCCTGGACCCAGCTAAGTGCCGCGTGGTTAAAGCCTTTTTTTAATATATTTGTCCCATTGGTAATTCCTCGTTTCATTTACTCTTACCCGTAACATCCTCTTTATTATACTAGTATAGATTAAGTATTAAGATTATTAGAACTATAATTTATGACGAAGATGAAGATGATAATGATGATGACGATGACGTCGTTTCAGTTGGTGGACTACATGCGTCTGTACGACTACCAACGCGGCGTAGACGTGATCTACGACCTCACGGACAGCGACGTAAAGGAGGCGCTGTCTGTCATCAACTTCATGGAGTTCAAGGACTGCTACGAGATTGTCCATGTGAGTTATCTTACCCTATTTGTCACTGAATATGGACGCGTCGTAGACGTGATCTACCACAGCGACGTAAAGAAGGCGCTGTCCGATGTGAGGATGCTGGTGATGATAATGATTACTGTAATCGACAAAGTGGCATATACTTGCAGTTCTTTAAACAACGCCGAAAACCTCAAAGATATATCTATAAGGAGTCAGGAGTTATGTACTTTTGGATCCAGGGTAGTCCCTAGTGAAAAATCTTACTTTTCTGAAGCTTATTATGATTGGGTTACTTCATAAAAAATTTAAATCATTATACTATGTGTTGCTATAAATTTTGAGGAGTTACCTAAATTTCCTCATGGAACTTCAGATTTATACCCTTTACATAAAAAATAATTTTTAAAATCGGTAGACGGCGAGGTTATCGTTAAGCATACAAACAAAATAAAATATAAAAAGATATACAGCTGAATATATAACCGACTATTTTTTTGGAAGTGGGTTAAGAAGTCTCGTCTCCGCTATGCGAGTGTTCGACCGAAGGTATTATGAACAAACTGCTCATCACATACTCTGGGAGTGTGATCTCTGGTATGACGAAAGAATCGAAATGTTGAACAGCGTCCATTGTGTTTCAAGGGTTGTGTACTATGAAGATCTCGTGGGCTGCGTGAAGAACTTCCGAGCTTTCAAACGTTTTTGTCATAAGTACTATTGGAAAAAATGCAACACTTTTTTGTCATTATAAATGCATTGTAATCAATTGTCATATTATAAATTAAAACATTTAATTACATTCTGTCTTGTAGTCATAAAAAAAAAGAAAAAAAAAAACATATTATTCCCGTGGTGCTTTCCCTTTAATTCTGACTTTTTGTCATCACAATTTTTGCTGTCTCCCGCTTTGCTTGGGGAGAGAAACTGGAATACTTCCTACTCCTCCTACAATCTTCTGATTAATTTCGTTGCGGGTTCCAAGACAGATTTAGCATGTCCCCCGGGCACCCCTGAGATCATATCAAAGGGTTTTTGCGGTTGGTTACCACTGTCGATCCTGGCTACACAGGAGTTGCAGTGGTGGGTAAGTGTGTTGGGCCAATTGCCCGTTAAAAAAAAAAAGTGGGTTAAGAAGGCAAAAGAACATAGGTAACCTTGATTTTAGTTTACCGAAACTGTAAATGGACTTCGTAAACAATTATTTATTATTTTATAATAATATAGTTTGTTGTTATCGATTAATTATTATGAAAAAAAAAACTGTAGAAATTGTAAATAGTGTAGCTAGCTAAGCTAACATTGTTTTATGTATTAAGATGTTTGATAATCTCAGCACAGCTACTCGTTGAGAGTACGAAGATATATCGTGATAACTCCATCAAAATGGGTCGAGCTGCTGGTGAACGTGTTCAAAACGTTCATGAAGAAGAAGATAGCGGACAGGATCATGGTGCTGAAGGACTACACCGAGCTACACCAGTTCTACTCCAAAGACATTTTGCCACAAGAGTATGGGGGCGAGGAGAAGTGTTTAAAGGATTTACAAGGTTAGTTATTTAATCAGTGTTACTAACACATGCTAATATTGCACTAAAACCTCCTTGACAGTAAAGATTAGATTACGTACGTTACATAAGTCTTATTTCACGTAAATCTATAAAACGTGCTCAAAAAAAAAAGTCCAAAAAAAAGGCTCAAAACTCCTTAAAGTTTTGAGCACTTTTAAATTTCCGCGGTAGCGCGGCTAGACACAATATGACGTTCAGCATGGCAATCGCGCTATTGTTTACCGTTTGAAATCAGGTTCAATTCTGCTTTGGTTGTGATTCAGTTTCAGTTCGGTTCCGATGTGTCTGATCAAATATCAGTATCGCACTCTCCTTTCAAACGTAACTCAACCTCAGACGAAACTCGAACGATACTTTCGATAGACATTAGGGTTGCGAACCTAATATTTGTATAAATATCTATGATTTTAGCATAAATGAGCATTGATTTTGCTTGCACACTCACACTCGTTGCTTTGTGGTCTATGAGTGTTTGTCAAAGACATCACCGAGGCCACCATAATTAAAAGAAGAAGAAGTCAGTTGCCTTACTTCGTAGTTTTTAAAGTTTCTTAAACGATCGTCCTGACTTCTAGTGCGTCTAGTAGTGCTCCACTCCACCTTCGAGTCGACCCCACCCACTAGTGCACACTGCACTCCAGTGAACTCCTGATAGCGATCGTCAATTCACACTTAATTCATTAGAATAGCTTGGCCTCCCATTGAGTCTCAGCTCAACGTTGGGGTCACGAGAAGTCAGCCCCCAGGGCGTGCAGTGCGCGTAAATCTTTGAGGTATATACTTTTTTTTATTACTAATGAGTTAATATCATATTTCAGATGAGATATTCAAACACGCGGCAGCGCCCAAGCACAGGGAGTTCAGGGAGAAGCTGTTCGAGGCCAGGACTGACGAGACGAAGCGCTCGCCGGATGTGTTCAGCGAACTGTATGCGGGGACAACTGGGACTTTCCGAGCGCTCACGCTGGACTAATATACCAAAATATCATACGTCGAATGACACCAATAATCTATACTAATATAAAGAGATATATTATAAAGAGGAAAAAATTGTTTGTTTGCATTGAATAGACTCCGAAACTACTGGACTGATTTTGACAAAATTTGGCAGAAAATTAAAGTAGACCACGGGAAAGGTCATAGGCTACTCTTTATCGCGGAAAAATGTACGGTTTCCGTGAAATTATCTTGTGCGTGCACGAATTCGCGAGCAACATGTATATTCCATACAGTAGTATATACAGTATACTATAGTTTATATGTGAGCCGTGACTTCGTGCGCGCAAAAGTTAATCATGCGGAAACAGTACATTTTCCTGCTAAAATTGTCCCCCTTTTGTCAACAGACCAAAAAATAACTTACAAATATACGTAAGCCTCTTATACAAACGCCTGGCGTTTTTAACATTAATTATCGCCAGTTTTCACACTGATAGTTAACACGCTACCTGGATGGCAAAAAAGCTATTTGATATGCAAAAGGTGCGGTTAGCTTGGCGTCTAGCTAGATTTTTGATACACAATTATATATCATGACTCCATAAGAGCCATTAATTCGTTAACTCAAAATAAATGAATCATGCGTGAGCTTCCGACGAACTAGACCTTGGATATTTTCGCGTTTCGCTGAGCAGACAATAATTAGACGTTATATTTACATTAAAACAGGTTTAATACATTATACCTACATCTGCATAACGAGTTAATATATTATCTCGCCAACTATTATCGAGATCGGACTTATCAACTTTTTAAAATCAAAATTCCAAAATAAAATTTAAAAAAAGTTTTTTAAATTTTTAAAATCAACATGGAGTATTTGCCAACGGAGAGTATTCTGAAGATTCGCCCGGAGGCCATAGACGTGGTGAGGCGGGAGGTCAATCTCCACCGGCCAGGGGAGATGGAGGAAGCTGTGAGGATCCTGGACGAGTGGATCCATCAGCAGCCGCATTATCTGTATAAGGAGATACGTGAGTATTTTGAGGCACTTATGATATTTTTTTATAAATCAATCAAATCGTTTATTTGCCAGAATATGGTATAAATGGTGTTACAATCATTATAATATCACAAACATATTCTTATGGCGCGCAAATATTTGAAAAATAAGTTTAAGTTAAAAAACTTAATATGTTGTAGGAGTCATAAGTTAATAATATTATTAACTTGTGACATGATATTTTTAAAATAATATTAAAATATTCATAGTATCACATACGATCGTCAATAAATTCTTATTTACTATATTAGAATGTCATAGTTTATCTTGTAAAAAATGTCTTTCTAATTTTATCTTAGGTATATTTTCGCGCTTTTTCTGAACTTTGAAAGCTCCGTCCGCCTCAGCCAAATTACCCCAAATCATTATGCCATATCTCAATATTGTTGATATGTAAGTATGGTAGGCTAACAATGCGGTGAGTATATTATCAACTTGCCTAATTCTCCTTAAAACATAGACAAACCGATCAGTTTTATTTATAATTTTCTCTATATGTAGTTTCCACGTGCAGTGTTTGTCCACGGTTATACCTTAAAATACACAATCATGTCTGAAATATAAAAATGTTTGTTTTTGTCAGTGTCAGTGTTTATTAAAGTTTTTTGGTTGTTCATATTTTTTATAAAAAAATATTGATTGATTGGTTCAGTGGTTTAGACCTTGGCTCTCGATACCGAATGTTTTGGGTTCGATTCCCCCATTTGAACAATAAAATTGTTGTTTTTAAGTTTGTTTAGGACAATGCAGGCTGATCATCTGATTGTCTGACAAGAAAGATGATCCATGCGTCGGATGGTCATGTAAAAAGTCGGTCCTGCGCCTGATCCCTCGCCAGTCGTGTCGGTTATCCGTCCCACTAGGTCACGAGAGTAGAGGAAGTAGAGAAATCTAGTATATTGCGCACAAACTCGGGCACTATAAAATAACTCCTGTATAGCCTACCTGCTGGTCTGGTTTCAACGAAACCGGCCACCGTCACCGAAATCGGTGTGGGAGCTAATATTATTATTATCTATATATATATATATATATATATATATATATATATATATATATATATATATATATATATATACAAAAGTTAAAAATACAAAAAAAGCCTCCGCTATTCTCACTCGCTCGGAAAACAAACTCAAGCGTTATTTCATGCCAGTTTTCTGAGAGGCCGTGGTATTTCCCCAAATAAGCATTACCGATCTGCGGACCTACTAAACAATCACCAGTGATGATAATTATTAGATACTATATTATTAAATAATTATTATTATCTATTGTTATAGTCGGCGGCAAAAATGTAGCAGTAAGCATTAAATATACTATAGTGGTGATGATGATCACTAATATAATTATGGCATAGCAAAATTTCTAAGATATTGATATCGGAGCAAAAAACTCTGATGAGTAGTTAGTACCTATGTCATCATAATAATATGTTGGTGTTTCGTGTGAAGATAGTGGTAATGATGATGATGATTACTGTAAGTGGTATGATAGCATATGCTTGCAGTTCTTTAAACAACGCCGAAATCCTCAAATAAGTCAATAGGACCAATTTGGGATTATATACTTGGTGCGTTTTCAGTCAGTATCTAAACTTTCAAGAGTGAATATACTCTTGAATATAAGCAACTTTTACTATAAAATCAACATTCCTACTTGAAAAAAAAATCAGCTGTTTCCTACAAAAGGGCTACGGCATAGATAGCATTTTGTAGGAAACAGCTGATTTTTTTTATAAAACTAACCTAACCGCCTCCTTATTTAGGATGTCGGATGTATCAACGAACAGGCCAAACCCTTAAGGCTAGAAATTTGAAATTTTGCACACGTATTTCTAATGTGACGTAGGCATCCACTAAGGATGGTTTTTTTTTTCAATTATTAGGGGGTAAAATAGGTCATAAAAGTTTTTATGACCATGCATGCATGGTATTTCATATGAATTGAGTACGGAAAAAATAATCAATTACGTATTTCAGCGTTTTCTAAAATTCAGCCCCTAGGTGGGGAAAATAGGTAATCAGAAATATAAATAAAGAATAAAAAGGAAAATCTTTTAAAAAACCAGCTTGTTTCCAGGCCATTCAATATACGGCCCTAAAATGTCTTGTTCTTCGTATTCGTTATTCGTTATTCGTTTCGTATTACAACGACATTTTATTCTGACTGGATTCATCCTCCTGATGTGACGACCTCTCTGGCTCAGTAGTCAGCCCATTGGCGCTCAAGCCGGAGGTCGCGGGTTCGAATCCCCCCAGGGAACAAAAAGATTTCTGTGTTCCTGGGTCATGGATGTGTATTAAATATGTGTATAATATAATAAAAACCTTAAATATAAGTATAGTATAAAAAGTATTAAATATACCTATTTCCGTTGTCTGATACCCGTAACACAAGTTCTTCCGATACTTACCACGGGGCCAGACTGACGTGGTGTGAAGCGTCCATTGATATTATTATTATCCTGGTTTGGTCGTCTATGACTGGTTTAAAGGAGCATTAAGGTGACTTTCAGAAACGTCAAATTCAACGTAATTACAATTTGTTTTTTTATGGCATGACCTTAGTAGATACAAAGTTAATGACGAACGGAAAGCTTTTACATAATATGGGGTTAATTTAAATAATGCGATATTTGGATAAAGCAATAATGCTATATGGGGTGATATTTGGAACGGCAATTTTAAAGCTAAATATATTTTGAACTGAGAAGGTATAAAAGAATATTATGATCTCTTAAAAAACCAGCTTGTTTCCAGCCAATTCAATATACGGCCCTAAAGTGCCTAGGCACTTAGGTTCTACTAGGTTCACTTACTAGGTTCAGGTTACTACTGAGTTCCTTTTCGTATTACAACGACATTTCATTCTGAATGGATGCAAGCCTGAAGCCAGTTAGTTTTATGGCATTGTTATACGGCCCCAGGTATTATTTACGAATATATTATGCAAACGAGCATTCGGGACATCTAATTAATGGAAACCTAAATTCGACTTTAAGGTATTCGATGTTTTGTGAAAGGTGCAGCAATCTCGTTTTAGCACTAAAGTATAGATATATCATCTAAGATCAATCAGGTTCACGTCCAAAGTCATTTATTATTCAAGTTAATAAAAAAAAGGATTGTGTGGTTTTATGAAACCACGATAAAAGTGAAACTTAATAACAAAATAGCGTGGAGCACTGGCACAAATGAGTACTAGTCTATACACTACACGGTCAGCTGATGCGAACTATAGGTGCCGCCATATTGGCCTCGGCTGCTCTGACGAACGCCTTTCACTTTATCCCTACTCCGCGGCCGACCGTCACGCGACATGCAACACACAGACGAAAAGTTTCTCTTTAAAAATATTTTGGAGTTTATTAATATTATGTAGTTAATAAATCAATGCATGTTCGTCTCAGATATCCGACTAGCTACATGTTATGGAATTTTAAAAAATAAGATATGCCTACGCCATTATTAGCCCTTGCTCCCACAAGATAGTCTCTAAAAGTTTCTGACTTAATCTACCATTCTCTGAGCGTTTTCACATTAATCATTTAAATTAAATAGGTTTTATTTCAGGCTGCATAGGCCCATATTATAAATACCTTACAGAGTACAGACTAACATACATATGTAGTTGTATACTTAAGAATTACATTTTGTCACGTGATGCGCGCTTCTTTCCGTAGGAGACAAATATCGGCAACGGACCGATATCGTATCGGTATACGATATCGTGGCAAGTAAAATTAAAAAAAATGTGAAAAATATTTTAGGTACTTGTTCTTCACTATCGGATATCTTCGTCCGGTTCTGATAACGGATAATGGGAAACGTTGTAAAATTTAACGTGTAGACTTTATCGTTTCAAACTCAAACTATTTTTTTTTTGGAGTTTACGATACGAAACGATTTTCTTATACATAAAAAATCGTTATCGTTACCCCGGGCTTACATATAAGGCCGTGGTATGAAAATATATGGGAGTAAAATAGAATTCACGATGGCATACGTTCACACGGTACGGTGTCACACGATGTTAGCCGAAGACGCGTCGGTCGCTTTGCATTGCACACCAAAGGACACTGGCGAATCCTGCCTGATTTTCCATCTAGAGCGGCCAAGTGTTCGAACATGTGTGGTTTTATACTACTTAATAGTTATTATGTAACAAAAATATATTATTTTTTTACGACTTGAGAATAAAAAGTTATGAATCTCCGAATATCAGAGAATTCATGTGCAAAATACGTACTTATCTAATATCTGCGGGAATCGTTGTCATCATTTATGCCCATTAGATATATTTATTTTTATTGGAGTATAAAGTTATTTTCGTTTTCTATAGTTCAACAGTTTAGTACTAGAAAAAAAAACGTTACTTGGGGTGGGAAATAGATCCCTCTATAGTATAGAGGGATCTATTGCACTCATAGTATAGAGTCTATACTCTGGGATTCTATTGTATAGGCGTATAATGACCTACAGATTTACTTACTTGACGACCTCTGTGGCTCAGTGGTTAGCGCGTCGGCACTCAGCCGGAGGTCGCGATTTCGAATCCCGCCGAAGGAATAAACAGTTTTCTATGTTCCTGGTTAGTGGATGTGTATTTAATATGTGTGTCGAATCGAGATGAGTGGCACCATCTGTTGTCGGCGATTTACACCATACTACCATTATTCCGTAAACCTCTATTTTAGTTTCTTCACGATCCCGCTAAGAGATGGCACCGTATGTCATTGTAAAGCGCCAACGGGAATATAGCAATCTTTCTGTTATTAGTTTTGCCATGTTGGCAAGCTTATTTACTGTAGCAAATTAGATTTGAAAGATTTGTTATGTTATGTTGGTGGACAGTGTTAAGTCTTTTGTGATTGGCGGAACGCAAGCAGAAGCTTGTACGTTATTAGTTTTGATATCTTGGCAAACCTGTTCACTTTAGCAAATCAGGTTTGAAAGATTTTGTTAAGTTAACTTAAGTTATGTCGGTACACAGTGTTAAGTCTGTTATGATTGGTGGACCGCAAGCAAAAGCTTGGACATGGTTCTTGGAATTGGCGGGTTTGTCGGGCTATATTTAGAGGAAGTTAACAAATTGGAATTCTTTCTATTCGGGGCATTTTGGAATTTGGAAAAGTAAGCCGCCGCCAAGAAACTTGTCTGTTCCCGCTATTATTATAAGCCTGTGTGACACTTCAAAAACATGTCCGATACCCAAGATCGCCCGCAAGTTCCCTCTTTGGCCTCCCCTGATCCGACATGTGTATCATATAATAAAAATATTTAATAATATGTATGGTTTACTATTAGGTCATTACATAATAATATGAAATTGGCGTTTTGTATAGGAGGAACATAAAGTCGATTTTTTTTAAACATAATATATATATTTATTAAATCAAAGTATATACCATTGCTATTTATGCACTTTTGCTATCTCATAGGAAGTTCATTGATTCCTATACTAAAAAAACTCTTCGGACAGGAATCAATAAAATCTTTTAAGGCGCTTTATACTGCCTCATCGGAGTTGAATTTTTTCCCTTGCAAGAAGTTATTCAAATTTCGAAAAAAATGGTAATCTGTTGGAGCAAGGTCCGGGGAGTACGGTGGATGTATTAGACATTCCACATAAGCTCTTCTAATTTAGTAGCCAATCTGTTGTGCAGTGTGTAGTCTAGCGTTGTCCTGAAGCAGCAGTGGCCTAGAGCGAATGACCAACCTCGGTTGTTTAGCAACTAGCTTTTCCATCATGATTTGCATTTCCTTGCAAAAGACATCTGCCGTAATCGTCTGGCCAGATTTAAGAAAGCTGTACTGAACGACACCGGCACTAGTCCACCAAACGCACCAAACAAGTAACTTTTTTTGAATCAATTTTCGCTTGGGGCAGGCTTTGGCTGGTTCGCCAGGGTTCAGCCATTGCGACGAGTGTTTCCGATTATCATACAGGATCCACTTTTCATCACAGGTAATGATTCCCTTCATTATTGTGCCGGTTGAGTATTGTAACGCAGCAGTCGACGCGCGTTTGTCGGTTTGCTGCACTCAATTCATGAGATACCCACCTTTCAAGCTTTTTCACCTTCCCAATTTGCTTCAAGTGGATTAAAACAGTTTTATCACCAACGCAGACTCCAGCTAACTCGGACGTGGTTTGCGATGGATCCGCTTTCATAATAGCCTTCAATTCTTCATTATCAACGTGGATCTCCGGCCGTCCACGGGGCTTGTTCTGCAGGTCGAAATTTCCAGAACGAAGACGTTGGAATCAAAAACGTACTGTGTTTTCTTTTGCGACACGACCGCCATACACATCTTTAATTCTTCGAGCTGCGCTGCGTTTCTGCAACACTGGTGCCACGGTGGAACTCGCACTCGAAAATAATACGATATTTCAAGTTTTCCATTTTATAAACAGAGTGACGCAAAGAAAAAACCAAAAGAGAAAAAAACAAATAAATGACGGTTTTCGAAAAACAAATGCATGAGTAAATAGCGGCATAAATTTGAAATTGGAATTCCTAACCAAAGTAGATATATTTGAGATCAAAGTGGCCAGTACGACAGAACGCCAATTTCATATTTAAGAACCTGATATATATCAAATATATTTACGTTGTCTGGTACCCGCAACACAAGTTCTTCGAGAACTTAACACGGGAACAGATTGACTTGGTGTGAAAGTATCCATTATATTATTGTAGTGTGTGTATCACCTCCCTATATATTGCACTGTAAGTGCAATTAAGAAGGAGTTAATAAACGTTATTCGCGAGCACAACATCTTTTTTTTTAAATAGAATCTTACTAGTACTTACTTACTTACTCGTATATGAAATAACTTTTATTGAACATGTAAAATCCGTCTTGACATGAGGAATGCTATTCTCATCACAAAATAACACAAATGTAAATTTCAGAGACTAATCCACATTGAAAACCTACCTATAAATAATATTCTCTACCGGTCTCTGCAACCAATACGAGTCACCATAATTAATTAAAATACAACATACACTTGATTCTAAAATACTTAAAACATAATGGTTAAGTTTTGTACCATTTATCAGTATGTTCGATCAAAACTTAAGGGCCACTCGAGCCTAAAACTTAATTCATTGTGGCATTTTTATTGCAGCACAAAGGAAACCAAGACCAAAAGTTTTGATGAAACCTCTTTAACCCTCATGTGGTTTCAAAAAAAAACACCTACAATTCTACAATTCCCCAGTGATACATGCTAACACTTAACTTTTTTTTCGAGACCTTAGCCTGCATAAAAATTTTCCAAATGCTGCAATTAGCTTAAAACTATTACAATTTACGAGGGCGGGTCAATAAGTCCGTGACTTTTGGAATAAAACACAGATTTTTTGATAAATAAAACATTTTATTTTTCAACGTAGTCCCCCTTGAGCTCTATACACTTTGTCCAACGCTTCTCCAATTTTTTTATCCCTTCCAAATAATATGATTTGTCGAGGTCCTCAAAATAGGCCTTTGTTTGCGAGATGACTTCATCATTGGAGTCAAATCTTTTTCCACCGAGCCATTTTTTCAGGTTTGGGAACAAGAAGTAGTCACTCGGAGCCAAATCTTGAGAATAGGGCGGATGTGGGAGCAATTCATAGCCCAATTCATGGATTTTTGCCATGGCAACTGCACATGTGTGCACCCTTGCATTGTCTTAGTGAAAAAGAACTTTTTTCTTGGCCAAATGAGGTCGGTTTTTTTTCAAATCCTCATTGAAGCGGTCCAATAAGTTGGCATAATATTCCCCATTGATTGTTCTTCCCTTTTGAAGATAGTCAATGTGGATTATCCCACGTGCATCCCAAAAAACAGTCGCCATAACTTTATTGGCTGACAAACCCACCTTGGCCTTCTTTGGCGCCGATTCACCCTTAGAAACACACTGTTTTGACTGTTGTTTGGTCTCTGGTGTATTGTGATGGATCCATGTTTCGTCCACGGTTAAAAAACTCCTCCATATTGTGATTAAACAACGCCAAACCTTCCTGTGAAGTTGTTACACGATTGCGTTTGTGGTCGACTGTGAGCAAACGCGGCACCCATCTTGCGGAAAGCTTTCTCATGCCCAAGTGATCATTCAAAATTGAAACCACTGAGCCATGCGAGATGCCTATGGCTTCCACAATCTCTTGCACTTTCAATCTTCGGTCGGCCAACACCATATCGTGAAATTTTTCGATTGTTTCGGGTGTAGAGACCTCAACTGGGCGTCCAGGACGTTCGGCATCTTCAGTGCTTGTGAGGCCACAAAGAAATTCAGTAAACCACTATTTTACCATTGAAATCGATGGTGCAGAGTCCCCATAGTATTTATCAAGCTTAGCCTTGGGTCTCGGTAATGGTTTTTTTTCGCAAAAAATAATGCTTAATAAGCACACGAAATTCACTTTTTTCCATTGTTTCCTTAAGTTACTGGATAGTCTGATAAAGATAGCTGTAAAACACAAACTAACTGACGCAGCAAGTTCAAATTTTGATAGGAGTCAACTGACAGATGCCTGTTGACAGGAGTAGTGTTGCTTTTTCAGTAAGGAGGTTAGAAATTCAAAAAGTCACGGACTTATTGACCCGCCTTAGTAATAAATACACTACATTCACAATAATCATCTATATAATAGCAATTGAAATATATGATTAATTATTCTGAACAATTTAATATTCTGAATATGAGCATTACTAAAATGGATTTTACATAGTTTTTGGTAAGTAATTCCTATTTAATTCTGTAATAAATTAAGTCCAAGTAAATTATTAATATGAACAGAAATGCCTTATACAAAGAGAGATCACTCGCTTTTCGTATTAACTCCTTCTATTCTATTTCTATTCTTAATTGCACTTACAGTTCAATATATCGGGAGGTGATACACACACTACATTTTTATGTAGTGTGTGTATCACCTCCCTCTTTTACTTAGCAAAGTAATAACTTACTTTGCTATGTCTGATCACCAGTATATATTTTTCGCTGTGGAAGCCCAGAGTCACTTGGTCCTCTACCGCTCATGCCTCAACTCAATATAACATAGGACGTAAATGCAATATATAATATTATAACATAATATTATATATTTAAGATTTACAATTTTACGGTGACATATATTTAATACATTCATTTTCATGAAAGCAAGCACACACTCACACATACACACATACGCACACACACGCACACACACAACACAATAGTTTCTTCATCGCTTCAGTCACACACTTGCATGCTGGTGTAGTGTGGTGTAGTCTATCTGTACTAGCAATAAGTATGGGGGGCCTGGAGATCTATATTACAGGCTTGGCTTAGTTTAGACTCCAGATCTCCCACAAGTTACAATTTCTGTGTAAACTATTTTGTTTTAAAATTTATCTAAACAACCATTGTAATTTGTGGAGATTAAATAAACGTTATTATTAATATATTTATTATTATACTATATTATATATATATGACAGAGATCTGACCTTACAAATAGAAAAATTAACAAGAATATTTTTTTGTGTTGAAAAACAATTAATGATATTTTTAAATGTACAACGAATCTTAGATTTCACGCACACACACACACAACATGCTATATGTCTGTATATATAGGCTTACTTGCTCCTACGGCTCCACCCGCGTAAATACAGTAACCTACGGGAATATTATACTTTTTCGGGACAAAAAGTAACCTATGCGTTAATCCAGTGCTTTAAAAACTACTACGATACCAGAATTCTTAAAAATCCGTTCAGTAGTTTTTGCGTAAAAGAGTAACGAACATCCATCCGTCCTCACAAACTTTCACATTTATAATAGTAAGTAGGATAATCTATCATGCTCCATGCGTGCTACGGAAAGAAAGCTAAATGCTGCGAAAAAAGTTATCTTTTTAACCGACTTCCAAAAAAGGAGGCGGTTATACGTTCGGCTGTATGTATTTTTTTTGTATGTTTAATGATAACTCTGCCGTCTTTCGACCTATTTTCAAAATTCTTTTTTTGATGTAAAGGGTATACTTCGAAGTTGGTCCCGTTTTCACAAAAGTGGTGACCTGATGATGGAATCGAGGGATCTTAGGGAGGGGTGGGGGGGGGGGGTTTTATTGATATGACTATATCAATTAAAGTAATCATCATCATCATCACAATCGTCACACCATAAATCATGACATAATGATGATCTTGAAGGTTGATGAAGGTTCTTCTCATAATATTTTACACCGACACGGATGGATATCTTTGAAAATTACTCTACAGTTTATAAACCGATATTCAATATAATTTTTTTGATGTTTTGGGTATAATTTGAAAGTAGTCTTGTTGTCACCATAGCGGTGACCTGATGATGGCATCCATGAGAAATCGAGGGAACTCCTCGAAATTTATATGGACACATAATATAGTGATATGAACTTTTTCAGAATGAACCCAAGCATATGCTAACAAAAAGTATGATTCTGCACCAAGATATACCCTGGATCCAAAAGTACTGAACAGTACTCTTCAGTCTTTAAAAATACGCGTTTGGAAATTTCAACATTGTTTAAAGAACTGCAAGCATATGCCATTATGTATCTAACAGTCATCATCATCATCATCTTATATACAATACCTAATGGAAGCTTGGCGCGTATTCAATTATACATTAGGTCGTTCATTTTAAACGTTCTTAAAATGTATTAATAATAATTTAACAAATGTCACTAAAAACGGGAAAATTATTATTATTTGTAAACAAAAAATTAAATCGACTTCCTAAGTAAAAATGCACAAAAAAGTAAGAAATAAAACTTATTTTCTATATATTTCCTTTTTAAAGTTGGCTAAAATTGTAACTAAATTCGGTTCCAGCCATCTTTAACGAGTTCTATTTTTAATATTGTTTTATCAGGATCATGTTCGTGTTTGTTTTATCAGGATGTGCATTTATAAAATAAGTTTTATTTCTTACTTTTTTGTGCATTTTTACTTTGGAATTCAGTTTATTTAAGTAGCATGATTTCTTAAAACAGGTCATGCTACGAACAAAATGATATGATGCTTCGTAAGTTTGATTTTTCCTCTTTCAGTATAAAAAAAGTATTATGTAGTATTATGTAGTGGTTTCGTCAAAAAGCATAACAATTTAAAAAGAAATGCTGCAATGCTTCTCTCTTGTTTCCATGACATTTTATTACTCTTCCAGCTAAACCCTACCTGGAGTCGACCATAGTCACCAACAAGGGTTCTATAGAGAAGTCGAAGGCTATGATAGACAAGCTGTGCACCCTGAGGACTCTCATGCCGGACCAGTTTAGACCCACAGACATAGAGAAAGTCCTGGACGTCATTAGAGATGTCGCGTAAGTACTACCACTATTCCGAAAGGAATCATTAAAGAGGTGTTTCTTACTATGGAACCTCGTGAGTATGGACTTATATTATGATCTGGTCTTGGCTCAAATGAGTCAACTCAACCGGAAAGAGTTGTGAAGGATAGATGTTTGTGACTCTTTCACGCATAAACGACTGAACGGCTTTTGATCAATTTTAGGATGGCTGTAATATAGACTCTGCATTATACATAGGCGACTTTTTATCCCGAAAAAGTATAGTGTTCCCGTGGGATACTGTATTTACGCGGATGGAGCCGCGAGTGACATTTAATACACAATATGATGGAATATTTTATCCCAATATCCTAACTGCTATATTTTATCCCATTTCTCTCCGTAGGGCTGCTGGAAGAAATTTCGTTTTAGAAATAAGCAGTACCTTTGTGTCATCTTTCTTTGTTAATTGTATTGTAATAATGTTTTGTGTATGAAATCAATTCTTAAAATAAATAAAAATAATGGTGATTACCACCATTATTTTTATTATCATTCCATTACCACTCGTTTTCCATAAGAGCACCGTAGGTTTATTTGTATTGTGAATCGGAAATTAAAAATGTTATTATTGATGATATATTTTTACTTCTACAGATACATGTGTATTGTCCCGAAGCAGACTGATGACTTCTACAGACTTGTCGTTATCAAAACAACTATCTATACGAAGGAGCTTCTGCATTTGTTCTATAAAGCCTGTTACATGGTGAGTTTACTGTAAAATTAAACAAATTTTACATTCAAAGTCATATGTGGTATTATGGTGGTTAATGGCGAAGAAGATGGAATAGATAGGCCCAAGTGTGCACCCCTGATGCACCCCCTAAAACTCTAGGGCAAATTAAGTTCATTTTTATTACAAAAATGTATGCTCATTATTATAATTAGGATTGTATTATCATAATCATAGTTAGGGTAAAGCTTAGCTCTCGATACCGGAGGTCGTGGGTTCAATCCCCGCGGTGGAAAAATAAAAAATGTGGTTTTCAAAACATGTGGTTAGGACAATGCAGGCTGCACCTGACAATAAAAAGATTTTTTTTACATCTGTCAAAGCACGACCAACATCAGCTCGTTAAGTTTTTCTTAATTAAAATATATATTTACGAAAAAACCACCAAAGCAGTGATTTTTTAATTAATATTAAACCTAATTATAATAATCAGTATACATGTTCGTAATAAAAACGAACTTAATTTTCCGTAGAGTTTTAGGGGGTGCCTCAGTGGTGCACACTTTGGCCTATCTATTTCATCTTCACCACTAACCACAATAACATCACTTATGACTTTGCATGTAGCTGTTATTATGCTTAGATTTTATACATAGCCTAAACAGTTAACTAGTTTAGGTACCAGTCTCCCACTAAACCTGTATTACCTAATCTATTTTAATAGTAAACTATATTGTATGTATTGTAAATAAAAAAGTTTTACTATTTTTATTATTATTATTATTAATTAATAATAACAATAACACTACATTTAAAGACTTTCTTTATTACATTACTAGCTTTCGCCAGTGGCTCCACCCGCGTAAATACAGTATCCCACGGGAACACTGTACTTTTTCGGGATAAAATGTGGTCTATGTTGTAATCTAGAGAATAAACGATCTACTACCATACTAAATTTCATAAAAGTTCAGTATTTTTTGCGCGAGAGAGTCACAAACATCCATCCATCCATTCCTCGCCACAAACTTTCAAATCTATGATGTATTTATACAAGTATAATTTTAATGCTCATATTTACTTACTAGGTAAATACAAATATTTTTGGTTTCGTACGTCCATCCATCTATCCATTCCTCCCCAGAAACTTTCAAATCATGATGTATTTATACAAGTATGATTTTAAAATGCTCATATTTACTTACTAGGTAAATACAAATTTTTTTGGTTACGTACGTGTATAAAAAGTTTAAACAAAAACTTTGTATATTTAAATCAAACGAATTCTTCTTCCTTAACCAAAACTAATTATTTGGATTAAACTAATACACCTTTATAATTATTATAAGATCAAGCATGTTTTTTTTGTTTTTCATTGGGAAGTGCTTACATTGTGATTAAATTTTTCCATTTTTTATGATTTAATTTCAAACAGTTTTCTGTTTTTTTAGTCGTAACTTTTTCTCACGTTAACAGCTGCAGCTTAGAAGTCAAATTTTTCCACAGCTTCAAGACATCGTAGACCTGAATACGGTTACATATTCAACTCGACACCCGCGCCGTAACTCGAGTATTTCACAACGAGATTTTTCAGCCCCTAGCTTTATTTAAATACTAGATGTTGCCCGAGATTTCATGCGCGCAAAAGGAAATCTCGAAGAAACCGTACATTTTTCCGCAATAAAAAGTAGCCTATGTCCTTCCCCATGGACTATTCTATATCTGTGCCAATTTGCAAATTTCATTAAAATTGGTCCAGTAATTTCGGAGCCTATTTAATACAAAGAAACGAACCTTTCCTTGTAATGAAGTTACATTTCCTCTCCGTAAAATTAATTATTTCGGCGCTACTTGTGTAATCTATGATTTGTATGCTTAATTTTTTGAGTCATTCAGAGGCTTTAGCGCCACCTATCGGCGCACGTCCTTACTAAAACGGCGTTAGCCTTGCTATTAATATTTGGTTCATAGATCGATTTTACTTCAGTCTTAAATCATAAAAAATAATAATTTCCCTTTGAATACTAATTAAAATACAGAATTGTATTATTATAATACATAAAATATTTATTATTATCATAATATCTTTTAATTTGATTTGTGGACTTTTTCTCTTTACGCTTTCGTTTTTTAGTTGTCTTCTTTAGTTGTTTCTTCTACCCTTTCCTCTCAGTGCTCCTGGTCCATTTTTCCTAACTCGTATGGAAGTGATCATTTTCCAATTATTATTTCTTACCAAAATTCCAATAGACCCGTTACCTTTACTAAAAAAATTTCCTAGGCAAAAATTTTATCTGGCAAAAGCTGATTGGGATCTGTACTCTTCTACAATGAATGAGGAGTTTCAATCTTTCCCTTGAATAATCCGGATAACATCTTTAACATTTATGTGCTGAAAGAACTTTGCCCATTAAAAAACACGGTGTTTTTAGCATGTCGTCCCCTCCGTGGTGGGATTCTGATTGTACTTCTTGATTTGTAATAGACGAAAGGAAGCAGAACGAGCTTATTCATTATCGATGTCTATGACAAATTTCCTTTCATACAAGCGAATTGCTGCACAGGCTAAGAAACTTTTCTCCAAAAAAAAAGACTTGGGTAACTCGGGACTCGGGCAACTTTTCTGTGAGAGTCTATCCCCTCGCTCACATCCTTCTCTTGTGTGGCAGAATATTAAAAGATTTGGTGGGTCATTATCAAGTGATAACCGACTTTCAAATAATCCCTCATGTTGGATTGATTCGTTTGCGGAAAGACTGGCTCCACCTTCAGTCCCGTCACAAGAAGAATTAACAACTTATGAAAATTCTGGTTCGGTTACAAGTGACCTCGAAACTCCATTCTCGTGGGAGGAATTTCAGTTGGTGTTGGGAGCCCTAAAGGATTCAGCCCCTGGTATTGATGGGATACCTTACTCGTTTATAGTTAAAAGCAGTATTACCGCACAAAAAATTATCCTTCGGTTCTTAACGCTATATTTCAGTCAGGTCTTCCTCCGTCGGAATGGAAGACTCAGATTATTATACCTGTATTAAAGCCAGGAAAACCTGACTGGTGTTCCATCTTCATATCGACCTATTGCTCTCTCTTCAACACTGGCAAAAATTACTGAACACTTAATTAAAAATCGACTGGAATGGTTTATAATAATAATAATAATAATAATAATAATAATAATATTCTTTATTTTCGAGAATTTGGTGTAGAGTGTTCTTAAGTTTAATTAGTTTCACAATTTCTACCTCTTAGAGGTGTGGAAATATTCAGATTATTGATTTCTTTTAAATCATTTAAAAGTAACATATTAGAATTCAGAGTAACTTATATTGATAATAGGCATTTAAAGGTCACATCAAAATAAATTAATTATTAATTAAAACAATAAGCACAATTATTATGGAAATGTCAGCTAATACAATTCAATTATTCAATTTAATACATATGTACATTTTTTATATTTAATTATAATTTAATAGGTAATTTTTTTAAAATTAGTTAAATATTCAAAATATTCCTTATTACTATAAAAGCATTTATCTAGCAACCACTTTAATAATATTCTTTTAAACTTGATAAATACAGAGATATCTCTAATGTCTTTAGGCAACATGTTGAAAATTTTTATCGACATACAATAGCTGTTATCGCTGTATATTTGTTTTTTCTGACGATGCACACAAAGCTTATTGCTATCCCTGCTTTCATACCTAGTTGTAGTCGTATGTGTCTTAAACAGATGGCTATGGTTTTTCACAAATATACATGTCTCAAATATATACTGACACGCTAATGGAAGGTTGTGAAATTTCTTAAATAGCGGCTTACAGGGAGCTAGGTATTCCGCGTTTGCTTAACGCCCGTATGCATTTTTTTTTGTATGAGAAAAGCAATGTTTATTTCCGGTGAGTTCCCCCATATAACAAGTCCGTATCTAAGGATAGACGATACATATCCGTGGTATGCTGTAAGAGCTGCGTCTTGTAATACGGTATTCCTTATTCTCCTTAGGGCAAAGAAAGACGTAACTGTTTAATTTATTACATACTTTTGTGATATGATCTTTCCATTTTAACTTTTTGTCCAGTATTATACCCAAGAACGATGCTGAGGTCACGCTTTTAATTGAGTTTTTACCGTTATTTAAGTTTATGTCATAAGTATTAGTTAAATTGTCAAATTTAATTATATTAGTTTTATTAATATTAATATGTAAATAGTTTAGATTAAGCCATTTTGTAATATTGTCAACTTCACATTGTATTTCAGCATCAATTTTGATTTTGTTAGATTTAATTAACAAGGTTGTGTCATCAGCAAACATATAACAGTCGTGTTTAGTGGCATTAGGCCAATCATTTACGTATAGAAGGAAAAGTGTGTTTATAGAAAGCAGAAATATTCTCCCTCATACCCAGTTTGGCTTTCGTAAAAATGTAAGTACTATGGACTGTTTAGGTATCTTTGTGACTGATGTCCGTTTAGCATTTTCCAAAAATGAGTCGATGGTAGGTGTTTTCCTAGACATAGCATCTGCATATGATAATGTCTTTCTACCAGTGCTTAGACAAAATACTTAAATTAGGTGTACCAGAGGATGGTCAAATACATTTCTAACTTCTTATCATCTGGATCCGTTATTATCAATCATCAAAATTTGTCTCTACCTCCTAGATCCGTTTGGAAAGGACTTACACAAGGTTCTGTTCTAAGTCCAATTTTATACAACATTTATACCAGTGACCTTGAACTCTCTGTCGGTTGCTTTTGTAGTATACTGCAGTATGCGGATGATCTGACTTTATATATTTCATGTAAATATATTATTCAAGGTGTCAATCGACTTACCTCTGCTGTGCTCTACTTAAGTGACTGGCTGGAGGATCATGGTCTCTCTATTTCTATTGAAAAGAGCTGTGTAGTGGTTTTCTCTCGTATTAGAAATCTTCCTAATGTTTCTATATCATACAACAATAAATTTTTTTCCAGTTAGGGATAGTGTTAAGTATTTGGGCGTATATTTGGATTCCAGATTGTCTGGTTCTTCCCACATTAATAATTGTCTTAAAAAGGCGAAAAGAAATTTAAATGTCCTCCTCTCCTTATCGGGAGTTTGGTGGGGCTCACACCCATATGTTCAGAGACTTGTGTATAATGCATTGATTCGTAGTCAATTGGATTACGGGTCTTATTTACTAGAACCGTGTAATAAAACAAATTTGAAAATGTTTGATAAACTTCAGGCAAAATGTTTACGGTTAATTATAGGTGCAATGAAATCATCCCCAATTAATGCACTTCAGGTAGAGTGTGTGGAGCCTCCTTTGGCTCTTCGTCGTCAGTATTTATCTGATAGGTTTATGTTTAAAGCCTATCAGTGGTCCTCTCATCCTCTTTTTAATAAACTTTCTTCTCTACTACAACTTTCATCTACTAAGTATTGGACACATAAAAGTTTGCCTTGTCTTTTGAAAAGTTATCAAAAACTCGTATCCTTACCTTGTCCAGTAGCTCAATTCCCCATTAATCCACTGTTCGACTCTTCATTCTCCTATCTTATATTTTCTCCAAATGTTATTTTAAAATTTTCCCATTAGAAAAGGTTGTCCTTTTGCTAATGTTAAATTTAATGCAATAGTAAGCAATTAATTTAAAGATTGGACTCTTATATTTACTGATGCATCAAAATCGGAATCTAGTTGCGTTGGTAATGCTGTCTGGATACCAAAATATAATGTAATTCTCAATAACAAACTCCCTTTTTTCTCATCAGTATTTTCTGGCGAATCTTTAGCTATCCTTGAAGCGCTATCCTTTATAGAATCTCACAGACTGAATAAGTCTATTATTTTCTCGGACTCTAACAGTTATCTTGAAGCTATTTTGTCAAACCAGTTTCGGTGCAAATTTAAATCCCCTTTAATTATTAAAATTAGAGAACTGTTATTTAAATGTTATTGCAGTAAAATTCAGGTTGTACTTGCCTGGATCCCTGGGCATAGTGGCATTACAGGAAATGAATGTGTAGACCTTTATGCTAAAGAGGCTTCTAAGTCTGGTGATTTAAGTAATTTTAAAGTTTATTGCCATGATCTTCTATCTCTGGCTAAGACACATATGACCTCTGAGTAGAATAATATTTGGACCGATTCGTGTAGAACTAAGGGACGATTTTATGCCGTAATACAAGGATCTATACCTAGTAGGCCCTGGTTTTTTAAGTACTCTAAAGCTAGCAAATCTGTTTGTTCTACTATTTGTCGACTTCGCCTTGGACATTACTGTAATAATGTATTTTTGGCCAAAATAAGAGTCAAGGATAGCTCATTGTGCGAGTGTGGCTTAGATGAGGGTTCTCCTGATCATATCTTCTTTAACTGTCCTATAAATCTTTCTTATTTATCTTTCCTTTTTTATACTAGTAATTATAACTTCTATCTGCATGAGGTACCCATGAAGTCATTGCATGAGCCATTCCCTGCACTGTACGCCATCAGCTTTTCACTGAACATCTGCTGCATCACTCTGATGCTGGCAACTCCTATTATAAGGAAGGCTATGCAAAAAAGAAGAAGAAGAGAAGAAGATGTAGTCGTTCATATTTCTTAATCCCGTTTCTACGGTGAGTTTTTTATATCTGTGTAGTGAAGTTTTATTTGGTAAATCACGCTTGTATTAAAACACATTATTTTTTCATGTAAATTATCACCTGGTAAAATTAGTTGTCATAATTTGATTGGCCAAACTATGTGCACATTCGTAATTTCAATATTTCGGTTTTGGCATTGATATAATATTAGGATGTTTGTATGCATACTTTAATTGTTCTTTATATCCTCATTTATCTTGCTTACCCTTTATTTTGTGATCGTCACACGGCCCGTGATTTTTTTTGTTTGGGGTTAAGATCATGGCAGCTGTGGGACTCCAACTCCAGATACTTGTATGGATTTTCCAGGGACCTATATTCCGGGTTCAACGCAACGTTTCGCAAGGACTTATTACTAGTTCCACATATTCGGATTTCTGAGCAACACTAGTTGTATTCCAGAGTGAACTGACTGGCTTCGGACCCACTCTACACCGCCCCTTGGACGATCTATGTCTCGGCGAATATACCGGCCTGAACGACAGAGAGACAGAGACGCTACCGAAAGTTGGGCTCCTCGCGCCACGTTCTGACTACACTCCTGGACCCAGCTAAGTGCCGCGTGGTTAAAACCCCTCCGATTTCCATAGACTCCAAGAGGCAAAACCAGATCTTTCGGCCCACGTCCCCTTTTTTTAATATATTTGTCCCGTTGGTAATTCCATTCCATTCCATTTCGTTTCATTTACTCTTACCCGTAACATCCTCTTTATTATACTAGTATATATTAAGTATTAAGATTATTAGAACTATAATTTATGACGAAGATGAAGATGATAATGATGATTACGATGACGTCGTTTCAGTTGGTGGACTACACGCGTCTGTACGACTACCAACGCGGCGTAGACGTGATCTACGACCTTACAGAGAGCGACGTAAAGGAGGCGCTGTCTGTCATCAACTTCATGGAGTTCAAGGACTGCTACGAGATTGTCAATGTGAGTTATCTTACCCTATTTGTCACTGACTACCACCGCGGCATGGACGTGTTCTATGACCTCACGGACAGCGACGTAAAGGAAGCGCTGTCTGTCATAATCTTCATGGAGTTCAAGGACTGCTACGAGATTGTCCATGTGAGTTATCTTACCCTATTTGTCACTGAATATGGACGCGTCGTAGATGTGATCTACCACGCGACGTAAAGAAGGCGCTGTCCGATGTGAGGATGCTGGTGATGATAATGATTACTGTAATCGACAAAGTGGCATATACTTGCAGTTCTTTAAACAACGCCGAAAACCTCAAACATATATCTATAAGGAGTCAGGAGTTCTGTACTTTTGGATCCAGGGTAGTCCCTAGTGAAAAATCTTACTTTTCTGAAGCTTATTATGATTGGGTTACTTCATAAAAAATTTACATACATCATTATATTATGTGTTGCTATAAATTTTGAGGAGTTACCTAAATTTCCTCATGGAACTTCAGATTTATACCGTTTACATAAAAAATAATTTTTAAAATCGGTAGACGGCGAAGTTATCGTTAAGCATACAAACAAAATAAAATATAAAAAGATATACAGCTGAATATATAATCGACTATTTTTTTGGAAGTGGGTTAAGAAGGCAAAAGAACATAGGTAACCTTGATTTTAGTTTACCGAAACTGTAAATGGACTTCGTAAACAATTATTTATTATTTTATAATAATATAGTTTGTTGTTATGGATTAAAAATATATTTTGAAAAAAAAAACTGTAGAAATTGTAAATAGTGTAGCTAGCTAAGCTAACATTGTTTTATGTATTAAGATGTTTGATAATCTCATTTCAGCACAGCTACTCGTTGAGAGTACGAAGATATATCGTGATAACTCCATCAAAATGGGTCGAGCCGCTGGTGAACGTGTTCAAAACGTTCATGAAGAAGAAGATAGCGGACAGGATCATGGTGCTGAAGGACTACACCGAGCTACACCAGTTCTACTCCAAAGACATTTTGCCACAAGAGTATGGGGGCGAGGAGAAGTGTTTAAAGGATTTACAAGGTTAGTTATTTAATCAGTGTTACTAACACATGCTAATATTGCACTAAAACCTCCTTGACAGTAAAGATTAGATTACGTACGTTACATAAGTCTTATTTCACGTAAATCTATAAAACGTGCTCAAAAAAAAAAGTCCAAAAAAAAGGCTCAAAACTCCTTAAAGTTTTGAGCACTTTTAAATTTCCGCGGTAGCGCGGCTAGACACAATATGACGTTCAGCATGGCAATCGCGCTATTGTTTACCGTTTGAAATCAGGTTCAATTCTGCTATGGTTGTGATTCAGTTTCAGTTCGGTTCCGATGTGTCTGATCAAATTTCAGTATCGCACTCTCCTTTCAAACGTAACTCAACCTCAGACGAAACTCGAACGATACTTTCGATAGACATTAGGGATGCGAACCTAATATTTGTATAAATATCTATGATTTTAGCATAAATGAGCATTGATTTTGCTTGCACACTCACACTAGTTGCTTTGTGGTCTATGAGTGTTTGTCAAAGACATCACCGAGGCCACCATAATTAAAAGAAGAAGAAGTCAGTTGCCATACTTTGTAGTTTTTAAAGTTTCTTGAAGGATCGTCCTGACTCCTAGTGCGTCTAGTAGTGCTCCACTCCACCTTCGAGTCGACCCCGCCCACTAGTGCGCACTGCACTCCAGTGAACTCCTGATAGCGATCGTCAATTCACACTTAATTCATTAGAATAGCTTGGCCTCCCGTTGAGTCTCAGCTCAACGTTGGGGTCACGAGGAGTCCGCCCCCAGGGCGTGCAGAGCGCGTAAATCTTTGAGGTATATACTTTTTTTTATTTCTAATGAGTTAATATGATATTTCAGATGAGATATTCAAACACGCGGCAGCGCCCAAGCACAGGGAGTTCAGGGAGAAGCTGTTCGAGGCCAGGACTGACGAGACGAAGCGCTCGCCGGATGTGTTCAGCGAACTGTATGCGGGGACAACTGGGACTTTCCGAGCGCTCACGCTGGACTAATATACCAAAAAGCTCCATATCATACGTCGAATGACACCAATAATCTATACTAATATAAAGAGATATATCATAAAGAGGAAAAATTTGTTTGTTTGCATTGAATAGACTCTGAAACTACGACTGATTATGACAAAATTTGGCAGAAATATAAAGTAGACCACGGGAAAGGTCATAGGCTACTCTTTATCGCGGAAAAATGTACGAATTCCGCGAAATTATCTTGTGCGCGCACGAATTCGCGAGCAACATGTATATTCCATACAGTAGTATATACAGTATACTATAGTTTATATGTGTGCCGTGACTTCGTGCGCGCAAAAGTTAATCATGCGGAAACAGTACATTTTCCTGCTAAAATTGTCCCGCTTTTGTCAACAGACCAAAAAATAACTTACAAATATACGTAAGCCTCTTATACAAACGCCTGGCGTTTTCGACATTTATCGCCAGTGAGCAAACTACTCCCTTCCGACTCGTTCCCTTCATCTAGGTCCTAGGATGTCACTGTTCTCTATAAGAAAATTACTTAGTAAAACACCGCGTTTTTAGGGTAATATTGTATGTGCTAATAGATGGCGCTTTGATTGGTTTTGATTGCGGGCATTGAAAATATTTAAAATTTCTAGATGTACAATTCAAAATTTATTTATTATTTAAATCATAGCCCCTCACCCCGCAAAATAGCACGCTTTTTTAGAGCGTGATTTCGTAAAATAAATGGTCACGTTATGTACACCCCAAGATAGATACAGACGGCTGCGATTTGACATCGACTGTGCCGAATCTTTTATAGTAGGCGCGACCAGGGCTCTACCTTGACCATTTTTGCACCTGTGCATTTATAGATTTTATCTAAATTATTTTCTTGTTTCGGCCTTTTTAGACCACTTTTTTTACGTAGTCGGGTTATAGTTTTTTTTACTTGTTTTTTATTTAGTATTTTTCCTTTTCCCAATCTAACATATTATTGGAATAATATTATTAATACGTAAACAAAATATTTAAAATTAATAATAACCTCTTCGCAAGCGCGTAGCGAGACATTATTTTTTCTAGATTAAAAAAAATGATAATAATAATATTTACTTAATCAAGAAACGTAATTGACATCATTCACTAATCAACAACATAAAGATACTGCGAATCAGAAATAAGTCCCGTATAGTGACATCTATCGAACGAGTAAGTTATTTTTAGGTAATATTATTTTTAAACAAAAAATTAAACCGACTTTCATAATAAAAATGCACCAAAAAGTATGAAATACAACTTATTTTCTAAATAATTCCCCTTTTAAATTTGACTGAATTTTTAACTATTTCTCTACTCAATCTTCAAAATTTTGAAGTCGGTACCAGCCCGAACAACATCCTGATAAAACAATATTAAAAATATTACACACGTTCAAGTTGGCTGGTACCGAATTCAAAATTTTATTTATGCTTGGGTTACTTCTGAAAAAGTCGAAATTACTATATATGTCCATATACATTTCGAGGAGTTCCCTCGATTCCTCGTGGATACCATCATCAGGTCATCGCTTTGGTGACAACGAGACCAATTTGGATTATACCCAATACATCAAAGAAAGAATTTTGAATATCGGTCGATAATCGGCAGAGTAATGTTCAAAGATATCCGTGTCGGTGTAAAATATTATGAGAAGAACCTATTATATCATCATTATGTCGTGATTTATGGTTTGATGATGGTGTGATGATGATGATTACTTTAATTGATATAGTCATATCAATAATCCCCAAAGATATATCTATAAGGAGTCAGGAGTTCTGTTCAGTACTTTTGGATCCAGGGTTTACCTTGGTGCAAAATCTTACTTTTTAGCAAATATTTCGGTAGCATATGCTTGGGCTCTTTTGTGAAAAAGCAACCAACTTCGAAGTATAATTTAAAACTTCTTTCTTTGATGTAAAGGATATTATCCTTTACATCAAAGTTCGGTTAACAGACGGCGGAGTTATCGTTGAACATACAAAAAAAAACATACAGCCGAACGTATAACCGCCTCCTTTTTTCGGAAGACGGTTAAAAAGTGCTAATAATTTATTTTATCTACATGTTTTAATAAAAAACGGAAAAACCGATTAACCGATTTTGATCTGGTTTTTGTTTGATTGAAAGCTGACATGATCGAGAGTGTTAGCTATATTTCATTATTATCAGCTCGTTCACTGCTTGACAACTTAGGGGTTATTTGAATTCATTTTTGTTACATATATCGATAATAAGATGTAACTGTCAATGTCATTATTGACATTGACAGATGTCATGAGGTAAGCCTATCGAGATTTATTTTAGTTGGCCAAAAGGCTATACATAGTGTAGACGTATATATTGTGTTAAGCATATCTCATTACATATTGTAATACGTATTTGTGGTAAGCACCAATAAAGGAGAGTATAAGAATTGCTGCTGTATTATTATCATCACCACACGAGCACAAGGAGGACTTACAATCAAGAGGTCATAGTCCGTTACATGGTGTCAGAAGAAAACATTGAAAAGTAAACGAAAATTATGAACGCAAAAGAGGGTACATCGAAAACTCCGGAAGCTTCGAGACAATCTGAGTGTGGGAACTTAACAATGGCAGGAAACGGAGTACAGAAGCTTGAGATCTCTACAGAAATTATCAACAATAATGCTGAAAATTTCAAGAAATGGACGCAGTCATTCGAGATATTTCTACTGGCGTCGGGCATGGAGAAAACGGAAGACAAAAGAAAAATTGCAATCATGCTGCATTCCATGGGAGAAAAGGGTTTAAACATATACAATTCCTTCAATTTGGACCTAAGCACTGCTACTTTCCAAGAAGTCAAGGCAAAATTCGTCGAGTATTTTGAACCCAAAAAGAATTTGACGGTGGCGCGACACAAATTCTTTACGTTGAAACAGCGTGTGAACGAATCCTTGGAAAATTTTCTAATGGAATTGTAGCATAGCTACATTTTAACGCATTAATATAACTTATAACGACGCTCCTAGCGTCATCTATTGGCTGTTATTGCTAACTTTAATAACTAAATTATGTTAGTCGACGCCATCTATTGGCAAAGGTTTTGTAACTAGAGCTTCATCTCCAATATTTCTTTATTGTGGCGGTTGGATTATTCATTACCGCTAGTTGTCAGTTAAAAAAAAAACATTATGTCAGTAGGAGTATATAAGGGCTGTCGCGAGATGACAGGGCTTTATTTTTCCTCCTGCTAGAAGACGAAGTAGAATTTTTATTATTGAAGTCTTTCCAGTATCTTATATTTCTTAATCCCGTGTATCACGGTGAGTATTTTAAGTATCTGTGTTGTGAATGTTTGTAAAATCATGCTTGTATTAAAACGCAGTATTCTTACATGTAAAATATCATCCTTTTAAATTAGTTGTCAATTATCTGATTAGCCATACCACGTGCTATCATTTGTAGTTTCATCTCACATTCTTTCATTGTCAAAATATTAGGATATTTGTATCCATGCCTTAATTATTCTGTTTATCATCTTTTTTCAATTTGTAATGGTCACACAGCCAGTGATATTTTAATCGTTTGGGGTTAAAATCACGCATGGCTGTGGGACCAGACTCCTACCGACACATTACCGTGAATATTTGCAGGGAACTTGATTTGGGGCACGAAACACCGCCAACTAAAGCATTCGAGGCACCAATTAAAAGGACTTATATCTAGCTGGAGTTCAGAGTGCTGATAGTCATTGGACGGGGATTTATTTTTTTTATTGAGACGATCTATCTACGACGAACGGACGCAGCGGTGACGGAGAAGCTTCCAGGAGTTGGAGCCCTATCTCGCATCCGCCACGTGCTAGACACCTGGATCCTCAGCTAAGTTCCCACGTGGTTTAAATCTCCTTACCACCACCTTGACACCAAGAGGCTAGACCAGTCTGTACGGCCTTCTGCCCACGACCCCTATTTTTTTTAAATATATATTATTGTCACGGAGATTCTTTTTTTATTTTAATTCCCCCGTAACAGAATTAGAAAACGCAAGTCATGCCTGTGAGTTTGGTTCGCTACGTGAGTCCCTTGTAAAGGACATTCTCATTGCTAATATGGCCACAAACTTCTCGCAATTTCGTCACAAGCTCCTACAAGAGCAAGATCTATCCTTAGAAAGAGCCAAACTCCTCTGTAGAACAGTGACGATGGCGCAGAAAAGTGAAGAATCAATCAATGCAGCAGATGGAAGAGAAGCCACAATATACAAGCTACACAAAAGTCGTCGGGCCAGTTCCCCCTCATACCAGAAAAGAAAAAACGCAAGATCTCCATCATGCCAAGGTCACCCAAGGTCAGGTACACCTGGATCAAGAACAACGTCGTGTGTAAAGTGCAACACATCACATGGTCGCCGCAACTGTCCAGCTTGGAAACACATATGCAGGTCATGTTTAAAATATGGACATTTTACTCATTTATGTTTCAAGAAAAATAGTGTCAGGACTGTTGTTACTGGGGTAGGTAGCATAAATCTCGATGATGAATCAAGCCCCAAAAGTGCTGAGGCTGAGGCTGAGAGATTTACAATAGGGGCATTGTTCAACATTAAAAACATAAAATCACAGAATGCTAGTACAAATTTGATAAGCACAACAGTCCTGGTATTATTCTCTTAAGATAAATAACAAAAATGTAGATTGCCTTACCCTCTGCGACTGACGTGGTAGTCCAACAGACACCACGAAACATAAAATTCTGTTTATTTTCATTAAGTTTTAAATTTGCGCGCTGCTGGGCTCAGTACCTTATCGTCGTGACCTCATGCGCCGGTTAGTGTGCGGGGGGTGGCCGCAGCGAGTGCACCCTTCCGTGGAGGAAGGACGATGTCCACGGTACTACCACGTCAGCGTCAACGTAAGTGTCTATTATACTACCACCTCAGTAAAATTGTTATATTTCCATAGTGTCTCCTAAACAACCACGTCAGTAAGTTTGTGTTTACGATACGGTATTTTTTGATTATTTATGATTGAGGAAGAATAATTTGATTTTTTTTTAAATTGTAGATTTTTTACAAAATATTTCTTATTTATTTACTCATTTTTTAGATGGCAGACTCAAGCAACAACCCTACTCGTAAGAGAACATCGACTGGAACTTTTTTAAGTTACGATGAACAAATAATAAACTGGCTGGAAGAGGAAAGCGAACACGAGTTTAGCGATATTGATGATGAAGGAGAAGATCCAAATTATGAACCGGAAATCCAAGAGCTTGAAGAAGACACCATATCTTGTGAAGAAAGTTCAGAGCCAAATGTCGAAAGTCAGAGTTCTTCTAACGAGTCACACGAGCACTACACAGGTAAAAATGTTTTCATTTGGAGAAAAGAAGGGGGTCCTAGAACGTCACGCACGGCAGCTCATAATATTATTCGATTACCAGGCCGTACTACAAGAACTCATTTTGAAGGCTACTCAAAACTTTGGTCTCAGCTAATTGATACAACAATCTTAGAATCTGTAGTACGATTTACTAATCAGAAACTCGGTTTTTATCGTAGTAAATTTAAAAATACTACTAAGGTTGAACTTCGGGACACAAACGTAACCGACATTATAGCATTTATTGGTTTGATGTACTATTCATCAGTATTCATTTACATTCAGTATTTAAATTGCTACCGATGGTACAGGCCGTGAAATATTCCGTTGCGTGAGATCTCGTTGTCGTTTTTCATGTTTGTTCAACTGCCTTAGATTTGATGACTCCACCACCAGAGAAGAACGTCTAAAAGATGACATACTTGCTCCAATATCCGAAATATTCGATAAATTCATATCAAATAGCCAGTCTCAATATACTCCTGGACCAAACCTATGTATCGACGAAATGTTACTGCCATTTAGAGGTCGTTGTAAGTTTATAGTTTATATGCCTCAGAAACCCGCAAAATATGGTATTAAAATATTATTATTAGTAGATATACAACTATATCTACTAATAATATAGATAGACATACTACATTTACAATAGTTATATATACCACGGGAAGAATTCTGATGGCAAAGGCTTGAGCGATCAAGAGAACAAAATGGCAGTTCCCACTCAGTCTGTTCTAAGACTTGCCAAAGTACTTGAAAACTCGAACAGAAATATTACTGCTGACAATTGGTTCAGCTCGATATGTACCACTTGACGAAATATTGCTGAAAAGAGGACTAACATACCTGGGAACCCTTAAAAAACAACAAAGCTGAAATACCACCTTGTTTTTTACCGAACAAAAATAGACCGATAGACAGTTCCTTATATGGTTTTACCAAAGACTTTACAATTTTATCATATGTGACAAAACCAAATAAAGTCGTAATCTTGGTTTCTTCTTCTCATCATATTCAAGAAACTGATGGTGATACAGGAAAACCAGTTATAATTGCAGACTATAATCATACAAAGGGTGGAGTAGATGAGGTGGACAAGAAATGCTCGATTTATTGTTGCAGTCGTAAAACTCGACGTTGGCCTATGGCAATCTTTCAAAGAATACTGGACATGGCAGGCATAAATAGCTTTGTACTATATCAAAGTTGTGCTGACACTGATAACAAAATGAGAAGAATAGATTTTTTGCTGAATATGGCTAAAGATTTAGTGCTGGAACATAAGAAAACAAGAGTATATAATGAAAGATTGCCAAACGCATGACTATAGCTAGGGTTTTAGGTAAGGATACCCCCCTCCACCACCAGCAGTACTATCATTTTCTTCAGATAGCAAAAAGCTTTGTTACATTTGTCCGTCAAAAATAAAAAGACAAACTAGATATAGATGCTGTGATTGTTCGAAGCCAGTTTGTCTTCAGTGCTCCAAGCCACTGTGTATTAATTGTCAAACAAAGCAATGATTTTGAAACTGTGTAATTTTTAAATTAACCAATGAATGTTCCTAATGTTTACTCGTCTGATTAGTGTAATTGTTAATTTCTAAAATACCTAATGTTAAATTTAAAGAAAGTTAATTTTGTATTTTTTTTTATGTCATTAGTGCCTAAGTAAAAATTTATAGACTGATTTGTGTGATCTCAATAAACACATTAAAATTTGTTAAATAAAAATGTTTTCTTTTATTAATAATTTATTTTACATAACAAATATGTTTATTTTTTAAATAATATAAATAAAATTGCTGTATAATTTAATTCTATAAAAATATTTAATGTTTAAATGGTGTCTCGTGTACTACCACGTCAGTACAATTGTAAAAATTGAGCCACGTCAGTCGCAGAGGGCTAATTGACACTGGTGCAGACATAAATGTGATGTCTTATCAAGTATTTAAAGAATTGAATCTTAAATTTGACAGAGTAAAGAAATGTGTAAAAAATATAATATATTTGCCTACAGTGGGCACAGAATACCGATAATCTCAGTATTAAACATTTGTTGTGTAGTTGAAAACAAAACAAAACCAGAAAACATTACTTTTGTTGTAACAAAATTAAATTGTCCAACTGTGATTGGTTTACCCACTTGTATAAAGCTAAATTTAATAACAAAAAACTTTTCTCTATCAATGGAAAATAAAAAAAAAATTTGAGCAAAATGTATATATGTTTCAAAAAACTTGTGACAAAATTGTGACCAGATATAATGATGTGTTTCAGGGTCTAGGCTGCCTCCCATACGAACACAGAATCGTGCTAAAAAAGGATGCTATTCCGTGCGTTGATCCCCCTAGAAAGGTACTCTTCGCGTTGGTTGAACCGTTAAGGAAAGAGCTTCAACTCATGGAGAACATGGGAGTCATACGGAAGGTGAACAAACCTACTCTCTGGGTGAGTAGTTTAGTTATAGCCATGAAAAAGAATGGTGGATTGAGAATTTGCTTAGATCCTAGAAATTTAAATAAAAATTTTTTGAGATGTCATTATCCAATTAAAAATATAGATGAAGTCAGGTCTAAATTGTCCATAGCCTCTTATTTTTCACATTTAGATGCGTTTTCTGGGTTCTATAACATAAAATTAACTAAAGAAAGTAGTGATCTATGTACATTTCAAACTCCATTTGGCAGATACAAATTTTTAAGATTACCTTTTGGAATAAACGGGGCTACAGAAATTTTCTATAAAACCATGATAGATCTTTTCGGGGACGTAGAAGGTATAATAATTTGGTATGATGACATTTTAATATACGGTGAAACAATTGAAATACACAATAAAAGGTTAGAAATGTTTTTGGACAGGGCTAGGCAAGTTAATTTAAAATTAAATAAAGCCAAGTGCAAGTTTCTTCTAGAAGAAATAGCATATTTGGGCTATATTTTCAGTAAAGAAGGTGTAAAAATTGATCCAGAAAAAGTTGAAGCGATAAAAAATATGCCCATACCTAAAAATATTAAGGATTTGCAGAGATTTCTAGGCATGATTAATTTTTTAGCACCATTTATAGAAAATCTAGCAGAAAAAACTAATACCCTAAGAAATTTGTTAAAAAAAGAATTGTTTGCCATACAGTTTGGATGTAATAAATTTCACCAATATATTTATGGCAGTAAAACAACTGTTCATACTGATCACAAACCTTTAATTTACCTTTTTAAAAAACCTCTTCATGAAGAACCTGCTAGGCTACAAAGAATGATGTTATCGTTGCAGGGTTATGACCTAGAAGTAGTTTATGTACGTGGTAAATATATGTATATAGCAGATACTTTGTCAAGAGCCTCACTTATTGATACATACATACCTCAGTATGAGCAAGACTTACAGTATCATGTTAATTCAGTATTTTCTAATCTCTCAGTGAGTAAGCCTTATTTAAAATTTATATTATTAGAAAGCAAAAATGATGAATCTTTAAATCTGCTCAAGTCTTATATTCAGAATGGTTGGCCAAGAAGCAAAAATAAAGTAAGCTCTCTTGTGAAACCATATTGGAACATTCAAAATGAAATACATATAATGAATGACTTAATATTTAAAGGCAATAGGCTTATTGTTCCAAAGTCCTTGCAAAGACAGATTTTAGATAAAATACACTGTGGTCATTTAGGTATTAATAAGACACTAAACATCGCTAGAGAAACAGTTTATTGGCCAAATATAAACGCGGATATTAAGAACTTAATTGATCAATGTTCCGTCTGTGCTAAATACAGATCAAATCCACCCCGTGAACCGTTGAAATGCCATGAGATATCTTATCTTCCATGGGAGAAGGTAGGTATAGATTTATTATATTTTGATGGAGAAAATTTCCTTGTCTGCATGGATTATTATTCCAAGTACATAGAGTTAGCTTCTTTGCATAAGAATTACAGTGTCGATAATGTTGTTAAAAGTCTAAAATCGTTCTTCGCTCGACATGGCATACCGAAGGCATTGGTGTCTGACAATGGTCCACCATTTAACTCCTGCAAATTCAAGTCTTTTCTTGTTGATTGGGATGTAGGATGTAGAACATATTAAGAAAATGCAAAGAAGATGGCTCGGATATACATTTGGCGTTATTACACTATCGCAACGCTGCGAAGGGAGATTTTCCCAGTCCGGCCGCATTATTAATGTCTAGAAACTTGCGAGTAAATTTACCAATTCTTAACAAAAAATTAAAACCTAAAATTGTAAAATTTTCGACATTTGAAAGATGTCATAGATATAGCAGAGACAAGATGTCTTTTTATTTTGACAGGAATGCGAAGCATACACCTTATGATTTTCAGCCGGGGAATGACATTTACTTCAAAAAAAATCCTAAATCGTTCTGGTCTCCGGGAATAATTAAAGAGAAGTTAGGATGTGGTAGATCGTATTATGTTGAGGATCTAAACGGTGTTGTATATAGGAGGAATAGGGGACACATTAGACCTAGAAAAAAGAATTTAAAAGAAATAAATCCTCCACCTTCTTTTTATGGCAACGGCAGCACTGACAATATGCCTCCCATGCAGGAGAGTATAGATCCCATGAGTTTGACACAACTCGGAAACGGTCCCGTTCAAAATTGCATTAACGATGATAACTGTGTTCCTATGGAGAGTCTAGAAAATACCGGTTACGTAACCAGGTCTGGTAGAAGTGTAAGGCGTCCTAAATTGTATATGCATGAGAAATTTGAGTAGATAAGTAATGTATTGTTATTAGTTATATACCTATATTATTAGTTTGCTTTTATACTCGAAAAGGGAGGTGTTACATATATCGACAATAAGATGTAACTGTCAATGTCATTATTGACATTGACAGATGTCATGAGGTAAGCCTATCGAGATTTATTTTAGTTGGCCAAAAGGCTATACATAGTGTAGACGTATATATTGTGTTAAGCATATCTCATTACATATTGTAATACGTATTTGTGGTAAGCACCAATAAAGGAGAGTATAAGAATTGCTGCTGTATTATTATCATCACCACACGAGCACAAGGAGGACTTACAATCAAGAGGTCATAGTCCGTTACAATTTTGACATGCATATATATGAATTAATATGTGCGTGTTAATATGGAGGTACAATAATATATAATATAAATATATAAATAATACATTTATAGTCTTATATTACGTAATATTTGAAATATTTGAGTATAATTTAAAAATTCTTTCTTTGATGTAAAGGATATTATCCTTTACATCAAAGTTCGGTTAACAGACGGCGGAGTTATCGTTGGACATACAAAAAAAAAACATACAGCCGAACGTATAACCGCCTCCTTTTTTCGGAAGACGGTTAAAAAGTGCTAATAATTTATTTTATCTACATGTTTTAATAAAAAACGGAAAAACCGATTAACCGATTTTGATCTGGTTTTTGTTTGATTGAAAGCTGACATGATCGAGAGTGTTAGCTATATTTCATTATTATCAGCTCGTTCACTGCTTGACAACTTAGGGGTTATTTGAATTCATTTTTGTTACATATATCGATAATAAGATGTAACTGTCAATGTCATTATTGACATTGACAGATGTCATGAGGTAAGCCTATCGAGATTTATTTTAGTTGGCCAAAAGGCTATACATAGTGTAGACGTATATATTGTGTTAAGCATATCTCATTACATATTGTAATACGTATTTGTGGTAAGCACCAATAAAGGAGAGTATAAGAATTGCTGCTGTATTATTATCATCACCACACGAGCACAAGGAGGACTTACAATCAAGAGGTCATAGTCCGTTACAATTTTGACATGCATATATATGAATTAATATGTGCGTGTTAATATGGAGGTACAATAATATATAATATAAATATATAAATAATACATTTATAGTCTTATATTACGTAATATTTGAAATATTTGAGTATAATTTAAAAATTCTTTCTTTGATGTAAAGGATATTATCCTTTACATCAAAGTTCGGTTAACAGACGGCGGAGTTATCGTTGGACATACAAAAAAAAAAAATACAGCCGAACGTATAACCGCCTCCTTTTTTCGGAAGACGGTTAAAAAGTGCTAATAATTTATTTTATCTACATGTTTTAATAAAAAACGGAAAAACCGATTAACCGATTTTGATCTGGTTTTTGTTTGATTGAACGCTGACATGATCGAGAGTGTTAGCTATATTTCATTATTATCAGCTCGTTCACTGCTTGACAACTTAGGGGTTATTTGAATTCATTTTTGTTACATATATCGATAATAAGATGTAACTGTCAATGTCATTATTGACATTGACAGATGTCATGAAGTAAGCCTATCGAGATTTATTTTAGTTGGCCAAAAGGCTATACATAGTGTAGACGTATATATTGTGTTAAGCATATCTCATTACATATTGTAATACGTATTTGTGGTAAGCACCAATAAAGGAGAGTATAAGAATTGCTGTTGTATTATTATCATCACCACATGAGCACAAGGAGGACTTACAATCAAGAGGTCATAGTCCGTTACAATTTTGACATGCATATATATGAATTAATACGTGCGTGTTAATATGGAGGTACAATAATATATAATATAAATATATAAATAATACATTTATAGTCTTATATTACGTAATATTTGAAAATTGGACAACTGGGTTTTAATACGTACGTAAGGTACGAATCGTACGATCGCATTTTAAACGTGTATTGGAACGAAGTTCCTTATGGCGCGTTGCGAATTGTATTGGGGCTAGATGGATTGAATTGGCACGACACTTTTTGCCACTCGAAATCACAATGTAATAACGACTATTAAGAGTGATACAAAAAACGACCTTATCACCTTGACAATAATGTAGAATTTTGCAATTACACATTGTGACTGTTATGAATGTTACATATTGTGAATAGCTAGCCGGGCCTTAGGTATGCGAGCGGTGGGACGGAAGGGCGCTTGATGTTATTACTCAGTACGGAGCCGGACTTCGTGGCGGCAACACTGCGAGCAGCAAGCAACCCGCCCCCTCACCCCTGACCTTACCTAAGGCGCCGCCAACTAGTTCCGTGCGCACTATATATACTTAGTTCAACTATTTGTTTTGTATAATATAATATATTATATCTATACAGATAAACAAAATTGAAAAAAGTGTCAAAAACACGTGATGATTATCTCGGCTTGATTTTTTTAGATGTTATATGTATACTGAGACATAACTTTCGAAATACAAAATTTTGAAAGAAAATCTATAAGCCCATGTTACCCGCAGCATTATTACTAATCTATTGACACCTAATTTAATCGGACCAGTAGTTTTTTTTTTTTAACCCATTTGGACCCAAAGGCAAACTACAGTGAAAATATTTTTTTTTTCTTTATTTATCTAATAATAGGGTTCTTACAAAGTGAAAACACCAAAAAGAAATTTTAAAAAAAGTTTGCAAGTATTAAAAAAAACACTATCCTTGTACAGGGACAATGGGCTCATGTGTGGTAGTTTTCGAAACAATAGTTGTTTTCGATACACAATGTTTTTATGCATTTTTTGCACTGCCATCGTACTTTTTTATGACAAATGACATATTACTTACATCGTAATTGGTTTGGCGGTCTCTGCGGAGAGTGTCCAACTCCATCTGCTGCAACTCCTGGAACAGCCGATGATGGTTTTCATCTCCGATCTTTACGCCCATCAGATTTTAAGAAAAATCGTGTAATTGTTCGACGGAATTGCAGCTGATCCAATTTTTCTTCATGTGTCAAAGAATGCAGACGTCAGGCATTAGCAATAGACAAGTCGTGAATGTAGGTGAATAGCACCCACCACCATTTTTTGCCCCTAATAGCCGATCTATATACTGCGATAGATTGATCCGCCTGATCTACACGACCCATACCTTTATTATAATTTTGAAAGACATGTGGGATGTCCATATCTACTTTTTTCTTTTGTGCAGTATCCCATCTTTTAACTTTTCCCAAGGGATGAACCGTGTCGAAATTGATGCCCATAGTACATACGCTGTTATCAAGCCAACGGACGAACAAGGGGCTCATCATCACTGCTATACCAATCCTCATTATCCTGAGTAGCGAAAACTTCTACTCTACCAGGTATATCTCGCGGCAATATGTTTTGTTGAATGTCATCTTCGTCAAACTCCTCTTCATCCGTTAGAACGCTTGGGTCTGGAGGAAAGGCTACCAATTCATAGCTCGTGTCTAGGTCATCTTCTTCATTCAATATGTTTTCTAGTGCTTCTGCAAGCCCTCCCTAATCAGAAATAGCATTAAATGTCCTTTTAGCCATTATAAATTCGATAAAGATTCTGAAAAGAAGATACAAAATACTTAGAACTTTATTAAAAAAATATCACTAATGTACCCAATGTCCCTATACAGGGACACTAAAACAAAATATGACTTGTCATACACAACACTAAAATATAAACACTTTTTATCACTTAGTACTCTAATTGACAGTATAAAACAGTAATATTTCTAAAACAAACATAAAATTTCGCATAGAAACATAAAATAAAATACCTTACCTTGTGACGATAATTTGCGTTTTGACTTCAGTTGTTTTATACTTCAATATGAACACTTTTTATTGCAATTTCACCAATATTTAAAATAAGATAAACACGATACACTATTCAGCATATGAAATATGGATGCAATTAAAAAATATCTGTGACACAACAAAAAATGTGGGTATTTGAACAACTGTCCCTGTACAGGGACAGCGGATCCAAACGGATTAAGGGCCCATTTCTGGGCCTACTTGTTCCCCCAACCACGAAGTCAGGACAATTTTTTACTTTTTTATTTTGTAGCATTTATAATTATTTATTATGTATACATTTCCTTTACATCTTGTTCTTACATCACTTTTATTCCATTTCCTATTATTACATTTCCATCATTTAGCTATTCTATTACATTTCCTTTTCTCTATTTTAGTCTATATTTAACTTTACATTAATTGTTTATTTTAATTTTTGCTATTTTATATCACATTTCCTTTAAATTCTTTATCTTTATTACATTTCTTACTTACTTCTACAACTCTATTTCTTGCTTACATTCATTTATTTCCTTTACATATCCTTTACATTAGTTATTTGTTTTCTATTTTCACTATTTCGTATTACATTGTCTTTTACATTTTTACATTTTCTTTCCCTAATTTCATTTGCATTTGTCTTCTTTACAATTTCGGCCCCAGTTTCTCAATTTTAATTTATAACTACATATTACATTTCGATTTGGTGTTTTATTTACTATTACAATCTATAGTACTGTTTGATAATGTTCCCCTCGCGCTGAGCGCGAAGCGTCCGGCGGGCATTTTTTGCAAAAAATTTATTACATAGTAAATTCTCATTACAAATGTCGGCGGTCTGCAAAGCATACCGTCCTACTTTCTAATTTCCCATAACAGCAGCAGCTTACATTTAAAATTTAACATTTTACATTATTTTACATTCACATTTTACATTCATTAGTCCACCCATTCATTCATTTATTTTGCTGTAGGTATATATGCTGTGCTATGCCATAGCCATATATGCTAAGCAGGTTTTTTTTTTTTTTGCGAGTGTGGGTTTATTAAAAAATAATTTTAATAAATTGCCAACTGCTAGTTTTATTACACACACATATTCATAACGTACTCATTCATATTTTACTGCTGCTGTTAGGGGCAATCTATATCATCTTCGTCTCTGTATGCAACGATCGACCGTGCTATTGCATCCCACCGACGCCTTACCGGGCACTCCGCGCTAAACGCGTTATGGTCCGTCCTATCTAGTTTCCCTGCTTGACAATTAATACAGCATGCTGTGCTTCCTACTTTTAACCCCTCACACTGGGACTGGTGGTGCTCTCCGGAGCAGTGGCTACACTTCACTTCGGTGTTACTGTTACAGTGCCGCCTTCCATGTCCGTACCCTAAGCAGTGCGAGCAATGTATTAGGGGGGACTGGTCGGCGACACGAATGCGTTGCATGTCCACATAAATGTGGCCTGCTTTTGTGAAGCATTGCCACAACCCCGGCGACACCGTCAGCACCACGTGTTCGGTACTATCGTCCTTACCCTTTTTCCTATACTTTACTTTACAGGATATCTCCTGCTTTTAGTTTCCTCAGATAGTGACGGCATGAGGTGCTTATTTTGGGTCCTTATAGCGTCTAGGACATCTTCATTGGTTTTTATCTTAAGCACCCCATACAGCACTACCTGTGGGTCCTTGTTTTGTGCTGTTTCTACTTCAAAATTGCTTCTACTATTTTCAATTTTACTTTTAATTCTATCCCTATCTTTCTTATCCCTACATCCTAAAATATTTTTTCTCTCCTTCCCTTTCCGAATCCTGTCTACTTTCATCCCTTCCTTTCTAGCTTCTATTATTTTTCCTATTCCTTTTATCTCTTATCCCCCGCCGCCCCCGGGGGAGGGCAGCAGGGGTATGCCGGACTCCCTCGGCGCAATGGTGATGAAAAGCGCCGAGGTTTACCGACTAAAACCCCTCCATGCCTCCTTCTGCGCCTATGCGGGGTCATGGGAACTGCGTGATACTACTACCACGACCCCGCAGCGCTTGCCGTGTCCGGCCCTCTTCTTCGCGGCGGCTAATTCGTATGCCGCCGCCTGCCTCACCGAGAGCTCCCCGGGCATAGGGGAGCTTATCTCCTCGGGACCCATCGTGTGAGTGGCGATCCCCCGATCGCCACTCACGGGTCTAGGCATCCAGCTCCATGGCGGAGGAGGATGGTTCCACCCTTGCGCCTTTGGCCTTGGGCTTTTGCCGAGCCGTCGAAGCCTTACTCTTCCTCTTTTTGGGGGGCGGTTTGGCTGTTATACAACCACTGCTCCCCAACACGTGGTCTCGCTTCTCTTTATTTAGCGCCTCACACACGGGGCAATTGGGTGCCGCCGTGCACTCGGGCGCCTTGTGTCCCGGATTCCCACAGCGAAAACAGCTCCCACTGAGGTCAACCGGGCACGAACACTTAACCGCCAAATGCCGGTGTCCAGACAACGGTAGCACCGCCTTGGCCTCGCGGCCAGCAGCGCTACCCTCGCCTGGACCCAGCCGACCTATAGCCGCCCAGAGCTGATGAACTTCTTGGCGGCCGCGGTTGGTACGCCAAGCCAAAGGCTTTTAACACCCTTGGGGCCCATCGCAATTCTGCCCGACCGAATGTCGGCGGCCGGGCAGCTACCGTCTCTTGCGGCGGCCTCGACTATGTCTGCGGCCGTCGTCGAGTCGTCCAGCCCGGTGACGAGAACTTCTGCTCTTTTCACCGGGCGGGCCACTCGCACTATATTATTGTCCAGGACCGCCCTCATCTTATCGGCCAGGGCGTCCGCCTTCTGTTGGGCCCCCTCTCCAGATATCTGGAGGACCCGGGCGCCCGTTTCAGCCAGACGGAAGACCTTTGTTATGCCGAGATCCGCCAGGCAGATCCTCACCTTCGCCTCCTTCAGGATGGAGGTGTATGTCGCCCTCCCCTCCTCGAGCACCCCCTCCTTGAGGGTGAGGGTGATCGCCGCGGTTTTGGGGGGCCTCAGTCTCGCCCTCTTTTTCTCCCTAGGGGGTGCCTTTTTGGCGGCACCCCTTCTCACCTTCTTCTTACTCTGCCCACGTGACCAGTCTGTGGTCCGCGGGGCGACTGTCGCGGGTGGGGCGGTCGTGGACGCCCTCGCCTCTTCAGCCTCCTGTGCGGCCAAAGACTTCTTCTTCTTTCTTTTCCTGGGCGGTGTAGGTGCAGTGGGAGCCTGTGTAGGCGCCACCGTGTCCTCTGCCGCCCCACTCCTTTCTTTGGCCGCTGCCCTCTTCGGCTCCGGCCGTTCCTTTCCCTTCGGCGCCTCGACGCTCGGCGCGGGTGCCGGGGCTGAGTATTCCCGGGCCCTGTCCGCTGCGAGCGGAGGCCTTCTTCGAGGCTCCGGCGGAAGACGCTCCTCTAGGCCGGCCAGCCTCGCGTTGAGCATGTTACCGAAGGTCTCTATGTTTGCTCTAGAGACCTCCACCAACAGCTCACGCATGTCCTTGTCCTTGGGGCGGGAGGCCTGTTTGCGCAGCTCGTCGAGCTCCTGGCTCTATTTGGCCATTTGCTTTGCCTTTTCCACCTCCTCTATCGCGGTGCGACATCGTACCTCGTTGAAGGCCGACGCGATAGTCACCACTGCCTCCTTTAGGTACCCTTGATAGGTACCTTTTAGGTTGGAGGACTTTGTGGCGACCATGTAGACGGTCTCCAACGAGACCTGCACAGCTCCGAACAGCGCAGCGCTCGTCCGCTCCGAAGCTTCTTCTCGCGTAGGAGAAGTAGCGTGGAGTCTGGTGAGGGAGGAGTTAGAACGGATGGACGCTGCAGCATTTCTCGCCCCACGAGCCACTGCGGCGACTTCCTCCTCGGCCTGGAGCCGAAGGACCTCCGCCTTTTCTCTGTTTAGGTCGGCCTTGGCCTTGGCCAGGCCGACATACTGGCCGGTCGTCGGTGGCCGGCCACGTCCTCTTTTCGGTTTGGGCGCCACCCCCTTACTGATGGGCGGCGCCATGCCCTCATCCGTGTTACGCCGCTTACGGGCAGTCCTGTCCGGGTTTGCGGGCAGCCCCTCAGAGTCCAGCGACATGGAAGACATGCAGCTGTAGTCCGAGGGACAGTCCTCGCTGTCTACATCTGTGGAAGGAGGTTTAGGGCGGGCGCCAGGCAAGCGTTCCAATAACACGCGCGGCAACCCCCCCGTATCCCTCCTTTGAATCCTCTCCGGTAGCAGGGCCGTCTCCGATGCGGTAAGGTGCACCGGTTTCGGTCCTGCTTGCGCCATCACGCCTCCCTCTCCACTACACGCTACTTGTGCCGCTCCCGTATACGTGCGGCAGACTTCCTCTTTCGAGGAAGTGTGGGATTCCCCGGCATTGCCGGGACCCACCCGGGGAGAATTTTTCAATTTGCGTTTCTCCATGTTGTCCATTCTCCGACACCCCGGGTCGCGGCCTTTTTTCAGGTGTGAGGTCACCTATCGGAAGAGTTAAATACAAGTGAAAGATAGCAAGAGAAGAAAGAAAGATGGTGAAAAGATAGAAAAAACAAATAAAACTAAAGCAAAAACAAGAAAGTTTAAACTAAAAAGGTGGTGAAAGATAGAAGAAGAAAGAAAGATAGAGCCAGCCTTCAGCCGCGTGAGTACCTCACCCTGCAAAAGACGGGGTGGCGCACCCAAGCGTTGCCCTGGGGCACGAACGTGGACGCACTGGCAACAAAAGTCCTGACTTAACTTTTCTACCCCACTTATCAACTCAACTGCCTTATTTAAATTCTCTTTACTTGCTTTTGCCAATTCCTGATATATTTGTTTTATTTTCTCCACCTTATTGTTTATCTCCCCTTTTATTCCCTTACTTTCCTTTATAATATCTTGGTTTAGCTTATTTATTTCTTTAAATATATTACTTGTTTCCTCTTTTATTCCCTGACTTAGCTCTTTTACCCCCTTTATTAATTCGACTGTCCTGTTTAAATTTTCCTTACTCTCTTTTTCTGATTTCTGACTTATCTGTCTGATTTCCTCTATCCTACTATTTAACTCCCCTTTCATATCCTTACATTCTTTTATAACGTGTTGGTTTGAGTTATTTATTTCCTTAATTTTATTATTACCAGGACCAGTAGTTTAGGCGCTACGGTGGAACAAACATACATACATACATTGACTGCCAAAATTATTACCCTTCCATTTGGCTTCGCCCTAGTCGGGTAAAAATCGATATTTTTAAAGATATTGCGGATTGTTTGAACTTTTGTGTGTCTCTTGAAAACGCCCCATATGGAAGTCGTACAAGTAGAAGACGTCACACGCTAATAGTGTTGCTACAAAATGTATGGCCATATGCACAAAATTTCTGATATCTCTGTAGTTTGTTTTATGTTGATCATACCATAGTATATTTTCATTCTTTAATTTTTTGTATTTTGTATTTGATGTAAGTAAACTAATTATGTAGGTTTTTTACACTAATTATGTAAAAAAATATTATAACATTTTTTTACTTCAAAATACATATAATTACAAAACTACACATAAAATCCTATTTTTTTTACTTTCATCAAGTTGTTTTACCTAATTATTTCTTAATTTATTAAAAAAAAAATTAAATTTAAAAAAAATTAAAAAAAACACCCAATTTCATCGAAATCCGTTCAGTAGATTTTGCGTGAAAGAGCAACAAACATTCATACATACATCCTCACAAACTTTCATATTTATAATCGTACCTAGTAGGAAGTAAAGCTGAGACTATATGATCCGGAATCCGGAAAATTTCTGGGCACTGAAAATAGAATTCTGCAATATTGCAATAGAGCTGAAAATTAAACACACAAATGTCGAGTCAAATTTCAATGTCATATATTATGACAGCTCGACACTCGACACTTCCATTTTCAACGTACTAGAGCAGAGCTCTAGTTTCAGTGCTCTGAATTTTCCCGGGCCCGCCGCGCAGGCTAAGGCGTTTTGGCATCATTAATTGTGGTCATCATCATCAGGCATCATCATCATCAAGGTGATAAATCTAATATATATTTATATATATATACTCTAGGTGTATAATAAATAGGTGTATAGTAAATAGGTGAGAAATGTTGCAAAAGCTGTAGGTTGTAGGAGTAGGTGTAGGTATTCATTCCAGTTCATATTTAAGACAGAACAACGTGTGTCGGGATAGCTAGTGAATTATTATTGTTACTTTCGTAATTATTACGTAAATAAAAAGGTCACTATCTATTTTATTGCATGTTAAAAATGTAAGTAGGGTGTTTCTTGTAAAAATAAAATACAAATATTTGCTATTTTATTTATTTAAATAAACGATCAATTTATATTATTTAATATTTTTATTTGTTCTCGTTACTCACTTCTCTTCTCGTTACTCGTTACTCGTCAAAAAAATCACACAACGCACGCAACCATGGACAAAGCTTAAACTTCAATGTTATGCCAATAGATATATCAAAAGGAATAAGCAGCTGCTCAGGCCAATCTATATGTCTACATTCACATCGCAGCAGCTGCAGGCTGCACAGATTAAAGAAAGAGGAACAGATAAATAGCTACATAGTTAGCTTTCGATTTGATTGCATACATCAAGCATACGGTGTGTCCATGCTGTGTGGAAAAATTATGGGTTTTTTTTTTGACGTCAACTGGCTGGCAAATGGCCAGCCAGTTGACGTCAAAATTTTTCAAATTCGGATTGATTGGGGTCGAACTATCAAGGCTGTTTCTCTGTAATATATATTTACTGCTCTGTGGCTGCAGCGCGACCGTCATTATACGTAACATACTCTGCTCAGATCTATATGACAGATTGTATGGACAAAATGACATTTACCTTTATCAATCTGTCATTTTTGTCTATTCTTCCGTAGAAGGAAACCATTCTTCGGTGGTCACTCTACGCGCGCTGCAGCGTTCTAGCTCCTATCATCCGCGTGCGGGCCGGGTTTGCGCGCGGATAAAAAAATGCATGACAGGAAAAGGGCTCTTAGTCTATGTTGAGAGTTCTGAAGGTGCCGCTGACGCCGTCCACCTTGTTGAGCTGGAAGCGAGGGTTGAGTGCCTGATCCACTCGGCAAGCAGACATCAGCCGCATGTGGTCCAGGTGGGCTTTAGCGGATATCACCTTTTGGCCTACCACTGGAATGGAGAAAAAGTGTGTATTGTTTTTTGTTCCAATGTTTCTGAGTAGCGAAGGAAATGCCATTCGAGATCTCTCTTACGATTCTTACGAATGTAATACGCAGGGCGCGCGGGGCCTGCGCGTGCGCCTTATTCGCCAGCGTATTAACGTAGGAGACTGACTAACATAATTTTTGATAATGTGGACTGTATTCCACATCATAGTACCAATTTGTTTAATTACATATCTGGAATCCTATAATAAACTATGTGAAGTCAGTTGCAAAATGCAAATGCTAATTAATCGCATTATAATAGCTTAGGTCGGTATTGCTTAGGGTTTGGGTCCCAGGACGTCTCGTGTCTCGATGTCCCGGGACTTTTCGTGATTTTAGCTGTCTCGAGTCCCAGGACTTTTGGGTCGAGACTCGAGACGAGACAAGATTGTCGAAATTGCTATGTAACAATTTTTATTTTTAAATAATTGAAAAAGTATACGAGGTGGAATTTCATATTATGTTGGCCGAACGCTTTCTGAAGCTCAAAAATTGCGTGAAGAAAGCGTTGATTGATTTAAATATGTTAGAAGAGTAGAATGGCATCAACTACTGTCTATAGATCTCGGATTTGGCATCATAAAATAATAATATAATAATAATTTTATATTTTAGGGATTAGCTTTCCATACATGTGAGTAAAGTGAGGATAAAAATATTTTTTCATTCTACCCTATCGTGTGGAGTATCGTTGAATAAGTAGTTTTAAATAATGGCAAAGTTTCATACATGACTATTTAACAAAGTCAACCATTTTCGAGTAATCGGCTTCCGAAGTGGTTTATAAGTGGTTGAAATTGTCGGAAATTCCCAAACCCTAGTATTGCTGCTCTTTACGCTAAGGTACGTTCTCTAGTCAATAAGACTAGAAGACGTATCTTATGAAGATTTTTTAGGATTCCGTAGTTCACGCCTCGGAATCCTTACAGTTGCGTCATGTTCGTCCGGTCCATCCTCGGCGTGCCTTCCAAACGGTAAATGCTGGAAAGATGCATGGACATATTGTTTATTTACTACGGCGACAAAGTGCTTAAATAAAATCACGAAAAATATCTTTTGGGGTACCACACGTAAAGTGGGATGTTTCTTTTCTTTCGTCTACCCCTAAGTTGGGGTGTAATTAGATAGGTGTTTTAAAAATATCGAGAGGTTGCTAAGATGAGTTTTCAATTTACGTATTCATTTGCGAGATATATTTTTTTTTATATCTAGCAAAGCCTCTAAAAGCTAAACGGCTGGCTCGAAAACTATGAAATAAATTCAGGATGGTAGTCCATGTGACGCACTTTGAAGGAAAACTATAACGGCTTGTATAAAACCTTGTTAGTTCAGCTGAACCTGGAAAGGTACTAAAAGATACTAAAAGACCATAAGGAGCTTTGAACTAAAGAACAATCTCTCAACTAAAAAATATTTACCTTCCAAATCCTCCAACCATTTCTCATCACCCCCGAAGTCCTTGGGTAGTATGTCTTTGGAGTAATAGTTAAGTAGCTCCTCCGGCTTCTCGTGCACCATGATGCGGTCGAAGATCTTCTTGCTGATGTACTGCTTTAAGAAAGAGATGATGGTGTGCACCAGCTTGGATGACGAGATTACGTGCATACGCTTCAGTCTCATACCGTAGGCATTCTGGAAATGTTTTATGTGGAAATAAAGAAGTCATTTTTGGTAATTGTAATGACAAAAATAAATAACTCCCCCACATCGATGACGGTGGCCGCTTTCATTCAAACCATGCCAGTTACGCATGAGAAATTTTATGGTGCCCAAGTGTGTGCGCAGTACACAAGAGCACTCTCTCTTCCTTTACTCTCGTAACCCAGTGGGACGGATAACCGACTCGACTGGCGAGAGATCAGGTGCAGGTCCGACTTTTTACATGCCCATCCGACGCATGGATCATCTTTCTTGTCAGATAATCAGGTGATCAGGCTGCATTGTCCTAACCAAACTGGGAACCAACATTTTTGTTGTTCCAATGCGGAAATCGAACCTACGACCTCCGAGTCGAGAACCAAGCTCTAACCACTAGGCCACGGAAGCTGTTATTGTAATATTATTATTATGATTTGGATTTTGGCCTTAATTATCAAGTTCGTGGTAAACAAAACTTCACTATGGGAACTCAATCGCTTTGTTAATTTCGTTGTTATTTTCCTTAAATGAGGGTTTTTCATATTTTTTCTGCCGCTAGGGTGCAGACCCAGCTCACAAAAAGCGTCATCTGGTGGTGTATATGGTATCAAAAACGGTCAATAAGAATTTTCGATTCTTTTTCTGTCACCAGGTGGCGCTTGGTAGCACGACGGTCCTTGTCGTGTCAAAAAGCTGTTACATGTCATAAATTTAAAAACCCTCATTGAATGCTCGCTACAGCATACAGGAGTTAGTAAATTCTTAAGGAATTGCTTGTGTGGATCCATGAGAGAGGTGTTTATTGTATCCGTGGCAGAAACAGCAGAAAAAGACGAAGAGCCCGTACACGTTAATGTGGAGACCATACAGAACTGAATTATGATCTAGAACTTGGGTGGGTAGATAAATACAAACGTGCAAGGTCTCGAGTAATTATAACCTCTTGTATGCACTAGTGATCTGCACGTTTAGCATAACCACCGTAGGAATGGTTTCTTTATACGGAAGAATAAACAAAATGACAGATTGACAAAGGAAAGCTGTTCTGTTTGTTTGTTCTTCTCGTTGTTTATTCTGCTTGTTCATATTATCTGTCAGTATCTCTATTCTTTCTATGGTGATCATGCTAAGCGTGCAGGTTAGTTTAACCAAAGCCTGAGTTTCACACACGACAGATATACTAGTTAACCTTCACTAAATCTTTAATTATACTATGTTCGGTTAATCTATATATAATACTAATATCATAAAGTGGAATGGTATGTTTGTTTGCTTGCACCAATTTTGATGAAATTTGGCACAGACATATAGTAGACCACGGGGAAGAACATATTTTCATACTTTTTATTGCGGTAAAATGTACGGTTTTCGCGAGATTTCTAATAGCGCGCACGAAGTCGCGGGCAACGTCTAGTAAAAGATTAAATCAAATAAAAATATAAAATTCGACCAATTAATGTGTAATAATTTTAATTCTTGATTGCACGGTTAATAAGAGACATTTCATTTGATAGCATTATAGTACGCTGTTAACAGCTTCCGTGGTCCAGTGGTTTAGAGCTTGGCTCTCGATTTGGAGGTCGTGGGTTCGATTCCCGCATTGGAACAACAAAAAATGTTGTCTCCAAGTTTGGTTAAGACAATGCAGGCTGATCACCTGATTATCTGACAAGAAAGATGATTCATGCGTCGGATGGGCATGTAAAAAGTCGGACCTGCGCCTGATCTCTCGCCTGTCGTGTCGGTTATCCGCCCCTTACGAGAGTAAAAAGGAAGAGAGAGTGCTCTTGTGTATTGCGCACACACTTGGGCACTATAAAGTAACTCCTGCATACCTAGCCTGGTTTCAATGAAACCGGCCACTGTCACTGAAATCGGTGTGGGGAGCTATTACTATTACGCTACTGTCTCTTTCTTAACGTTTACGTTTAATTGAATCCGTAGGGAGTACAACGTGAACATTCTTCATTGAAGAAGGTTCACTAATTTTTTATAACTCTCTGTAAACTCGATTGAAAATAAAAATATGAGTGAAAAAAATATTACAATACATAGTGTAGTTTCAGAGATATTTAATTTCAAAATAAGTGCGCGATTCGGGATTCCACCAGGCCGGCGCTCGATGCGATGACGTCACAGCACATCGCAACACTCGCTCAGTCTACTCGCGCGCCCCGGTAACGCCGCGTCGCCCGTCCCTTTTACTAATAAAGTTTAAAAATCTATATGCTAGAAAACAACCACCAGGATACCTGAAAAGTTGTTTTTTCACGTTCTATAGAATGATCAAATATAGGATGATCAAATATAGGATGATAAATAATGCGAAATAAAGGGATAAAAGCTATGAAGAGGTTGAAATCATTTGGAGCTAAAGTTACAGTTTATTCTTGTGAAGATCATTACGAAAAGATCATCAACGAAATCACTACTCTACAAAGTCCATATATTTTAGGTAAATAATCCGATTCCCCTTTTTCAAATCCGTCTTCTATTGTACTGTACATAAATTACAGTATTATATTCACTAATATTACACCAAAAAGAAAGAAAGAAAAATTTATTTTCAGTTCGCAAAAGACACAAATATAACATGACATAAAATAGGAAGATACAAAAGAGAATAACAAATTGAAACATGCTCCATAATTACTGCTGTAAATAAAATAAGACAAATTGTATCTTCATGTGACTTAAAAAGGGGTCCAGTTCAGCGTAAGCCACATATGGCGTATATAGACACGCGCATACATGACACCGGTTTTCAACTGAACCGAGAAGTGTAGTGAGCATACTACTATAGTACTGTACAGACTTCAGCTGTCAACTGTCAGCTGTCAACTTGATAACTTGTCAGTTGTCAACGTCATTATAACTGTCAGTGGTGCGTTTGTTTATTAGTCGAGACTTCTCTTGCTCTGAGAACAACGCCTGCGCCGGTCGTGCGCACTGACTGTGTTTAAAGTGATAAAATTTAAATATGTTCCGACATATTTAAATTTTATCACTTTAAACACAGCTCAGTTTTCAGGTGAAGGCACCGAATTTCCTTTGTTCTCCGATGTTGAGGGACCCGCCACATTGTCACCTTGATCTTCGCGTTCCAGCCGAAAATATTCTTCGTTTTGAGTAGTCCGGTGTCCGCACCGATGGCGACCGTGCGGATGTTAATCCATTCGAATCTGCGACAGCAGCGGTGGGATTGATCTCAAAATCATCCCACATGCCTACCGCAATGGCTACTACTCAAAACGAAGAATATTTTCGGCCGGAACGCGAAGATCAAGGTGACAATGTGGCGGGTCCCTCAACATCGGAGAACAAAGGAAATTCGGTGCCTTCACCTGAAAACTGAGCTGTGTTCTTCCAAAATATGATGGCGGGCCTCCAAAACTCCAAATCGTCTCCAACAAGCGCCGTAGAATCTAGAAAACTGAAAGCTAGCGAAATTTATCTACCCTCTTTTGATCCGGACGATTGTCAATTCACTGCGGCACAATGGTGCGACGAGATTGAGAACCACAAACAGCGCAACTCGTGGACGGATTATGAAACCAGGAATGCGGCTTTTATTCGCCTGCAGGGCCGTGCCAAGAAATGGGCAGCACGTTCGTACCCGCTGTACAAGACTTGGGAAGAATTAAAGGAGCGGCTCACACAGCAGTTTATTTCGACCAGGAGATTCTACGACTTGTTTCGCGACATGGTGGAGTACACGAGCGACCAGGCGGCGACGTACATCGAGTATTCAACTAACAAAATGGCGCTGATAGACCGGTTGGATACCGGTTGGGGTGAGTCTAACAAAATTGAGGTGGTGATCTCCGGCATCACAGACGTTCAGGTACGCACTGACTCACTTAAAAACACGCCTACCAATTTTGTGGCATTTGATAGACATTTAAATACGTACCCTAAAATTAAAAATTAAAAGCGTCAATCCGTTATGACGCGAACTGATAATGAAATTCCCAAGCGTTCCAGACTAGGCGAGCCACTTACCGAGCGTCGCTGTCATTATTGTAATAATACCGGCCATTTGAAGCGACATTGTTTACAGTTGCGTAATAAAAATAAGCGTGAGGACCCCGATTCTTGCATGCCAGTCGATAAACCTAGTAATAAGCAAAATGTTACTCAATGTTCTTATCGTCATAAGACTGTACATTCTGAATCTACTTGCTTTACTAAACAGCGCGATGAAAAATCAAAAAATTTTAAAGATTCCAAATTACAGACGAAATCGGTTAACGTTTGTTCATCTTCCATTGACTCTTTGATTAAAACGTGTATTGGTGGCTATACTTTACTAGCACTCATTGACAGTGGTTCAGAATGTTCATTGATGAAAAAGGAAATAGCTGATTATTTACCCGATAAGAAGGAGGTTTCGTTTACTCGTCTTACAGGTATTGGTTCGGTGCCATGTTTTTCATTTCGTAAAATGACAACATTTGCTGAGTTTGACGGGTTATATACCGAGGTCACGTTTGTGATAGTCGATTCACACTTACTACCGTATGACGTAATCTTAGGTAGAGAGATTTTTAAAACCCCTGGATTAATATTTACTCTCAATAGCGATGGCGCTAAAATTATACGCGATGCTAGTGTTAATATGAGCCGAAATTTGAACATGGATGCAGAGTTAGATATAATTAACACTGACTTGACCGAATCTAACGATATTGATAGGTTCAAGACCGTATTGGCAGTAAACAAGAATAATTTTACAAGTGGAAATTCTCAAACTACCGTCAATACAGATACCATGAAAATTAAACTTAATAATCCCGATAAAATCGTACAGCGACATCCGCACCGACTAGCCCCTTCCGAACGCACTATTATGCGAGATATTATTGCTGATTTAGAGAGTAAAGGTATAATCCGTGAAAGTTCCTCTCCTTTTTCTAGCCCCGCATTGCTAGTAAAGAAAAGGGACGGGTCTGACCGCCTTTGTGTCGATTATAGGGAGCTTAACTCCAACACTGTACGTGATAGTTACCCTTTGCCGCTGATATCGGAACAAATTGATGCTCTTGGGCAAGCATCTCATTTTTCAAGCTTAGATATGGCCTCTGGGTTCCTTCAAATTTTGATGGCATCCCAGGCGGACATTGAAAAAACCGCGTTTATTACGCCGGACGGTGTATGGGAATATTTGAAAATGCCGTTTGGGCTTTGCAACGCACCTTCTGTGTACCAAAGGGCCATTAATAAGGCGCTTAAAGGGTTAAAAGATAAGGTAGCATTGGTTTATATCGACAATGTCCTAATTTTTTCAAAAACTAAGGAGGACGCGTTTCGTAGCCTTGATCTGGTGTTATCTGCACTATCAAAGGCAGGTTTTGCTTTTAACTGGAAGAAATGCACCTTTCTCAAATCTTCTGTAGAATACCTAGGCTACATTGTCGGCAACAATAGCATTAAACCTAATCCTAAGAAGATAGAGGCTTTAGCTAACGCACCCTTACCAACTAATGTGAAGGAGTTACGTCAATTTAACGGTCTCGCTGGGTATTTCCGAAAGTTTGTACCTAATTTCTCCTCTATTATGGCGACTCTATACTCCCTTACAAAAAAGGACGCTAAGTGGATATGGACTACTGAACACACAAAAGCTCATGCAACTGTGATAGGCTATTTGACTTCCGAACCTGTGTTAACGATTTTTGACCCTAGTAAGCCGATCGAACTACACACTGATGCGAGTTCGATCGGATTTGGCGCTATTTTATTTGAAAAGTTTGATAATCAATTAAAAGTTATAGGTTATTTTAGTCAAAGGACTTCGAACGCAGAAAGTAGATACCATAGTTATGAACTGGAGACGCTGACGATGTTCAGGGCGCTTAAACATTTCCGTCATTATCTACTTGGTAGAGAATTCAAAGTCGTGACTGATTGCAACGCATTAAAGGCATCACGTCACAAACGAGAGCTTTTACCGCGTGTCCATAGGTGGTGGGCGTATATCGACCTATGCGTAGAACAAAGTCTGATGTGGTCATAGAGCAAAAATGAGTTTTTTGGATAAATGAAATAAGGAACCAAAGCTCTACAGCCTCACATTTTCAGTTTTTTTTTGTCTGGTTTATTTTCGGAGATACAGAATCGTATAACGTCTTATCTGATGTAAGTTCCGTGTTAAAATGCACCTAGCGTTCGTAGGACGGGGAGAGGGGAGCGCGCGCGGCGCGGGCGCCTCGCGCGATCTTCACTTCAGGCGTTATCGAGCGGAAAGAAGGATGTTTTTGTGTTAAGTGTGTGATTTTTTCGGTTGGACGAAAGTTTTGCCACTATAGTAATTACTGGTTGCAATAAGTATTTTGAAGATGTCACGCTCTCGAAGAATGGTCGATATGCTTATAAAAGAAAAAAAACAGCCTGAACGTAGTCCTTCATTTTCAAATAAACAAGATAATTGCACGAGGAACGGTGTAGAACTGGGTAAGTTGATATTTTTACTTATATTATTATTCAAATTAAATATTACTATGCTTTAAAAATATTTTTTTTTACTATTCTGCTTTTTAACTAGTTTAAACTGTTAAGGGAATTCTATATTCATATAAGACGTTTTTTGACGGAGAGTTAGAAAAATACGTTTTCAGTGCGAAAGTATGATTTGTTTATTGTTTATTTATTAGTTAAATATTTGTCGTGCTATTATTAAAAGTTGACGTTGTAAGAAAGTTGACGTTATATGTAATATTAGAACGATGTTAGACGAATACTTTAGAACTTCTAAGGGTTTCATGTAACTATAGGACGTTTTTTTACGGAATCACAGGTACGTTTTGTCAGTTCGATATGCAGGTGGGACGTTATCACCTGAATGATGACATAAGCTAGGACGTTGTTCGTTTAAAAACATTATTAAATATAAATATATTTTTAATTAAATAAATAAAAATAGTTTGAAGCTGAATTACCTTACAATTTGTGATGTCTTTGACAAATCATTATCATAATATTATAAGTTTTTAAATAGTTTTGAACAAATATTATTAATATAAATAAAAATATTTAAATGTTTTTAAGTTACAAGATTATGTCAGATACCATACATATTATTATTTTTAGTGTATTATGATGCAGTGTAGTAATACGATTTTTAACATTTCAGTTGTTGACGACAGTACGACACCGCAACATTCGCCTTTGCCTCCGGGTGCAGAAGAAATAAGTCAGCAACTGGGCGATGTTTGGAATGAAATTAACGCCGCACCTAATCCATCTACTTATGACACAATTTATAGCTTTCAACCATCATTACTTTCTTTAGAAGCGCCTTCTAGTTTTGAAAATTCACCTTTAATACAACTTGAAGGCTTAGTGAATTGCGACCACAGGTGTACTCCAGTTGATCAAGAATTGTCGGTGCCAACTCCGATGCCATCTCCTACTAACAGTAATTCCACCTGTGACAGCGTTTTCAGTCCCAATCGTCTAGATAGTTTTATTTCTTCGTCTTCATTTAGCACACAAAACTCTCCGGCAACTCCCCACTCACCCGCTTGCGCCAACACTCCTAAAACAACTAGAAAACGCCCAAGACGCCCTAATGAATGGGTAGAACTAAAACGCAAATGTTTAAAAAATTTAGGCAAGAAGTATGTAACTAAAAGAGGGAAAACCGTTGACGAAAAAACGATGGGACCATCTTGTAAGTGTCGCTATAATTGCAGTAATAAAATAACTCTTCAACAGCGGTTGGACTGTTTTGCTGCCTTTTGGAAGTTAGGAGATCGCGCGAAGCAGTGGGATTTCATCATCAAATATTCAGATAAAATGAATAAAAAAAGATGCCTTAATCAAGAGTTTCCTAATAAAAGAAAATATACTTTTAAGTATTATCTGCCGCTCATAGCAGATCAGGTATCTAAATCGCGCTGTGAAAAAACTGAGGTATGCCAAACGATCTTTATAAATACGCTTGCAGTTTCAACCCGCATCATAAAGACTGCATGGATGAAGTACGATGGCAGTGCTGATTTAGAGGGGGACAGACGGGGTCGCCACGACGGTCATAAAGTTGTTATAAATGATGCAATGAAACAAAGTGTTTGTGACCATGTTCGTGCATTCGTTCCTGTGGAATCGCATTATATACGTAAGAGTAGTCAAAAGCTCTATATACAAGGAGATTTAAGCATTGCCAAAATGTTCAAAATGTATAACGAATGGTTTGACTCTGAAAAATATATATCTAAGGCTACAAAAGAACGTCAGTATCGTGACATAGTTAACTCAAACTTTAATTTAGCTTTCCACGTCCCCAAGAAGGATCAGTGCGACGAATGTCACGTTTTTCGATCGAAAAAGGAGCCATCGGACCAAGAAAAGGAATTGTTTGAAACACATCAGTCTAATAAGATGGTCGCAAGGCAACTAAAAGGCCAAGACAAACAATGTGCTGATCAGTCAAATGGAGCCATAGTCGCTGGTGTATTTGACTTTGAAAAAGTATTGCTGTGTCCTCAAGGCAATATCAGCACATTGTATTACAAAAGGAAATTATCTTCTTTTAATTTCACTGTCTTTAACTTGGCGAAACGCAGGGCAGTCTGCTATATGTGGGATGAGTCTGTTGCGAAACGTGGCGCAAATGAAGTCAGCAGTTGCCTTTTAGATTTCATTCAGACAAATGTTCAGCAAGGGGCAGAAGATTTCAGATTTTGGTCCGATAATTGTTCTGGCCAAAATCGGAATCGCTTCGTTTTTTCTATGTACATTTATGCCGCAAAAAAGTTCAATATACGAATAACTCACCGATTTTTACAGAAAGGACACACACAGAATGAGGGTGATAGTGTTCACTCTGTAATTGAAAGAGCTTCAAAAACCAAAATCATCTATACCCCTCAAGAATGGCGTGCATTAGTAAGATGGGCTAAAAATGAAGGTGAACCGTACGTTGTTCGTAACGTAACTCAAAATAATATATTCGATTTTAAAACCCTGGTAAATAATAAAGTTTGGATGAAGGACACTACGGCCAAGAAGATTGCCTGGAGCAATATTCGAGAAGTTCATGCAGACGGCCGTAGTGATCCTAATAAATTATTTTTTAAATATGATCTAACACAACCTCATTACAATACCTTATTGATTCGTAGTAACACGAGAAACTCCGGACAAGCCGAACAAGAACTAAAACATGCATATGCTGAACCCATTCCTATTCCTGCAGCCAAATATAAAGACCTAATGGACATGTGTCGCACAGAAATTATTCCCTTAGAGTATCATCAATACTTTACCTCAATACCACATCATATTACTGTAGCTGACGTTCCTGAAGAAACCGATAGTGAGTTATCACAATAAGAAATTTATAGACCTTGTAAGACTACAATTTTATATTTATTATTGTCCTTCCTACTGATTTACTATTCTATTTTATATTTAATGTGCCCATGGCACAGTGTAAGACTGATTGGTAATAATAAAGTCTGATTATATTATTATAATTATTTAAATATGTTAATTTTATAAAGTTAGAAATTTATATTTGTTGCGTATTTTTATTGAAGTTTGTACTGTTGTTGTGTAAGATCATACCTAGTTTCTGTGACAAGATATTTTTTTGTTTGGAAGTTTCTTTTTATTTTATTGTTTTCAGTTTGAAATATTAAAGTACCAAAGCAGTTTACTTTATAACTATGTTATAGAAAAGTAAGTTTTATTGTTGTTAAGTTTAAATTTTGTCTTGTGCCTTTTGATTGTAGAATTATACAAATTTGTATTTTTTTATCTCGTTTTAAATGTTTAAATTAAACATAATATTTTTATGTGTAGGTATATCTTAAAGATTTTAATTGTTTTGTAGATTTTAGACATTGTTAATTAGTCTTTAATTATAAGTTAGTACTCAGTGGCGGCTGTGATTAAATGATAGCTATTCAAAGCAACACCTATTTTGAGATTTTTTATATTAATAAACGATTTTAAGAAGAAATATATGTTTGTAATCATTAATACGTACTGTTGCCAATGCTTTAGCAGAATAATACATTATAGATATTCACATAAGACTTAAAAATGTTGATAAACTCCAACAGAAAACAAATCATATGTATATAGAACGGAGTTTCATTCAGAAGTCTCCGTAAAACAATGTCACATGATCACTACGAACTCTCGCTCCTTCGCTATGAAACGTCCTAGGTTAATATCGAACTCGTTATCTCCCTAAATATAATAATAAATAAGATAAAACATAAAGCACTTAACTAGACTAGGATGTTATAATAACATATGAAATTTTCAATAATAGAAGTCTTACTGTTTTTAAGCTATTCAAGTTTTTCAACTCGCAAAACTTATATTGCCTCTACTGAAAACTATCAATTTTGCAAATCGGACTTTGTTCTACGCATAGGTCGATATGCAAATCTCCAATTTTGAGATAGAGTATCGAAAGGGTGAAAGAATTCCGCACGTAGACTATTTGAGCCGTAACCCCACGAACTGCAAGGAAGTGAATGTCACGCATGTGAGTGATGAATGGCTGCAGGCTGAACAAAGATTAGATTCTGACATAAGCCGAATTATAAAGTCCATTGAGAACAATACCATTGAAGCTAATCTTAGGTCATCTTATACCTACAAAGACAATTTGTTGTATAAAAATTTTCAATTAGATGGTAAAACTTTTAGTCGCGTAATTGTTCCCAAAAACTTTCGTTGGCAAATAATTCAAAAATTTCATGATAAATTAAAACACCTAGTATGGGAAAAAACTTTGTTTAAAATACGTGAGCATTTTTGGTTCCCAAATATGTCTTCATCAGTAAGTATGTAGATCATTGTTTACCGTGCAAAATTAATAAAAATCCTTCTGGTAAAAAACAATCAGCGTTACATCCCATAGATAAAGTTGCAGAACCTTTTCATACCATTCACATTGATACTAGTGGTAAACTGACTGGTGGTAGGATGTCTAAGGAATATGTGATAGTAATAGTCGATGCTTTCACTAAGTTCTGCCACTTAACAGCTGTCAAAGACTTAACATCTCGATCTGCTTCCGAAGCGCTTAGAAGTTTTGTCCACACATTCGGAACACCGCAACGCATTATCTCGGATCAAGGCACCTCCTTCACAGGTCAAGATTTTCAAAATCTTGGTAAGGAATGGTGTATTGAATTCCATGAAATTGCTAGCGGCGTCAGCCGTGCTAACGGGCAAGTAGAGCGTCTAATATCCGTTTTAACTAATTGTTTTACCGTTGCTGAGAATCATGAAAATAAATCCTGGAAATCTGTTATCGGTGAAGTTCAATTAGCTTTAAATTGTACTATTTCTAAAAGTACTGGCATGAGTCCTTTCAAGTTATTATTTGGATTTAATAAATCCCCACCCAAATTAAACTATCTTTCAGTAGAGTCCCATGCTACAAACGAACAGGATTTACCTGAAATAAGACAAACGGCTAAGTGTAGGATGGACGAGCAAGCGTCAAAAGATAAAAAGCGTTATGACTCTAGTAAAGCTGTTATTCATCCTTTTGTTGTTGGTAATCTAGTATTAGTTCAGAGAAACCCCCGAATAATTAATAAGCTAAGTGAAAAATTTAGCGGCCCGTGAAAAATTACCAAGGTTTGTTCAAATGAGCGCTACATGGTTGAACCATTATCTGGAGGACGGGCACAATACGTGTGCCATGAACGATTACGTAAATATCCAGCTAGTCTTCCAGGATTGTCAGAATGTCTTAATCGTGTAGAACTCATAGCGGATTAGTTTTATTTAATAATTATTGCAGAACAGATTGTTTTCAATAATGTGTTTATTGTTTGTTGAAATGAGTTTTTACATTGTAGTGAATTTTGTTTCGTGATTGTATCTTATCCTTTCTGTTTAATATTATGAATTGAAACAAGTAAGGTAATTCCATAATAAAAGACGTAAGTCCGTTACTGATTAATAAAATGTTTTATTTAAACTGAAAGCTGAGTACGCTTTGTTGAAGGAAGAACTGAAAGCGATTGCTTTGTCTGTGTGGTGTGTTGAAAGCTACCACGCTTTGCAGTGCAGTTGAGCTTGGGATTGAAAGCTGCAACGCTTTACAGAAAAGTGGACTGAAAGCTCTTGTCTGACGCTTTGTCCTTCTGATCTGCTGAAAGCTACAACGCTTTGCAGTGAAATTGAGTTTGAGAATATTTGATACTCATACGAGTAGTTGATGCTGAAAGCTACGCTTTGCTTATGTGTTACGAGCAGGTGATGTTATAAGCTCCGAGGCTATGCTAGATGCTAAAACTAAAACTTGACGAAAGCTTTTACGCTTTGCTCTGTGTGCGTGTGTGTGTGCTATAAGCGCTTTGCCGTTTAGGCCCATCAAACGTCAAGGGGAAATGCGAGAGCGCGTTTATGCGCAGAATTGCCGTGTAAGAGATAGTAAATAATTTATAAATTAATTGTACCGGAAGTACTGTACAGACTTCAGCTGTCAACTGTCAGCTGTCAACTTGATAACTTGTCAGTTGTCAACGTCATTATAACTGTCAGTGGTGCGTTTGTTTATTATATTCGGGACTTCTCTTCCTCTGAGAACAACGCCTGCGCCGGTCGTGCGCACTGACTGTGTTTAAAGTGATAAAATTTAAATATGTCAGATACCGATGGCGACCGTGCGGATGTTAATCCATTCAAATCTGCGACATACATACATATATACATAATATAATATGATCATACTAGACTATACTTAAACATACAACTCCCTTACAAACTATACAGTAGATAAAAGACCGCACAAACTGCTAGAAAACCTTACAACAACAGCCCGCACCGCTCTTTCATAGTCTCTAGTAAGAAAGGAGATATATAGCTGGATGTCATCCGCATAAATGTGATGCTTACAGTTTTTAATGCATTGTGCTATATCAGAACAGTAGAGGCTAAAAAGGTTCGGGCCCAGGAGTGAGCCCTGCCTCCACATGTGCTAATGAGGAAGTGCCAAGCTTACCGCCGTCGAGCTGGATTTGAACATTGGCTTCTATTATGAAGGTAACTGTCAAACCAGCGTCGGGATGAGATGTCAAAACCTTAATAGCTTAGTTTGGATAAAAACAAATTTATATTAATGGAGTCAAAGGCTCGTGAAAAATCCAATAAGACAAGCAAAGTGCACATCCCACTATACTGGGCAGCCAAGATACTATCGGTAACATCCAGTAGAGCGGTGGCTGTACTTCTCCGCTTCCTAAAGCCATACTGTAGAGGTGGTAATACGTATTTTGTTTCCAAATAATGTGTTAACTGTAGTCACACCACTTTCTCCAGATCCTTAGAAATACACGGCAAAATGCTTATCGGCCTAAAATCGCTAAAGTCCAAGTGATCCTTTTTTTGGTAAAGGGCGATCCTTTGCAATTTTCCATAGATCAGGAAAGCAAGAAGTTGAGATGGAGTAATAATATAGTATATAATAGTCATTATTGTTTCCAAATAATGTGTTAACTGTAGGCACACCACTTTCTCCAGAACCTTAGATATACACGGCAAAATGCTTATGGGCCTAAGATTGCTAAAGTCCAAGGGATCCTTTTTTTGGCAAAGGGCGAACCTTTGCAATTTTCCATAGATCAGGAAAGCAAGAAGTTGAGATGGAACAATAATATAATAATAGCGGTAATAGCGCCTAAAGAGTTGGATAGAGTTAACATTAGCATGTTTAAATTAATCCCGTCAAACCCTTCAGCGTTTGATTTTAAAGTGTTAATGATACGATGTATACTACTTACAGTTTCCAGACAAGACAACAAGACAATAAGTACAAGACTACTTACAGTTTCGAGTTTAAAAGTAGCAGAGCTAAAGTTATGGAATTCAAACAGTGATAAACTTGTAGTGGCATTTCTTGGAATACTTATGAAGTGATTGTTTATTAAATTTGGATCTGTAAAATAGGTAGGAAATTCAATATTTTTCTTTGCATTAATTGTGTTTTTTAAGTTTTTCCATAATAGTTTAGGTTCTTTCATTTTATTATTGATATAATACTTAAAATATGCTATTTTTTTCATTACAGAGGTCTTGTTCTACGCGTGCTTTTAATTGTTTATTGATTCAGTTTTGTATTTACGATATTCTGTCAATGCTTTATCACGTAACCTCATCATAAAATTTAACTTAGGCGTTACCCAGGGATACGAGGGCTCCCTCACTGTACATGTTTTGACTGGAGCATGGAAGTCAAATATACCCAAAACAAGAGTGTTCAATGCCTAAACTATCTCGTCTACATTACAAATATTTACGACTTCATTCCATGGTACCCGGTTTAAGTCGCTCGAGAATCTGTCCAGACATATATTTTTAATGGGCTTGAAAGTTAATGTAAGAGATAGAGTTAGTGTAACCTATCACGTACAATACGGAACTCGGATATAAAAATGATATGACCATTTATAGCTCTGTAAGCCGCGACCTTTGTGTACTTCGCATGAAGATTTGTGCAAATTAAATCAATTAAGGTTTGACTGGTTTCTGTGAAATGAGTTGGCGATTGAACGAGTTGAAATAAATTGAAGCTTTTTAAAAAATCATTAAGTTTTTTTGTTTTTTTGCATCATTTGAAGCTAAAAAATTAATATTCAATAAAATAAATGTCACAACTACCCAGACCGATCATAGCGTCACAAAGAGCATCAATAAATAAATCCGTGTCAAACCAGGGTGGACGATACGCAGTACCTATCGCAAGATTTTTACCATTACACATAAGCGTGAACCACATTTGCTCTACGGACTGGAATTGTATATTAACGGGACTCGACCAAGTCCGCGAACTGAGTCCTAGCTTCAAATAAAAACCAACAAAACCACGTCGGCCGCCGCGGACCGTCGCCGGTCGCTCCCGATGCCGCAGGCGGTAGCCGGGGACTGCGGGGGCGCGCCCATCTTCCCCTGGCCTCAACCACGTCTCGTTTATGGCCGTAACGTCGAAACTATGTCTCTGGACGGCGTCTATAAAGCTATCATGGTTAGTGCCTAATGGGCCTACATTAAGAAATCTAACTTTTAAATTCTGTCTAGTGGTAATCATTGTTTAACTTGTAAATAACACAAAATAAGGAAAATGTAATTAAAATTCTACACAGAAGACATACATATACAGTGAATAGTAACATCATAATATAATATACGTAATACAGACAAAAACAAAAGGCACGTATCCCTAAACGTACATAAAGATAAGGCCGAGGTCAGCGGTTGTGGCGCCGCGCCGGGTTCTCGCGCAGGCCAACATCTGGTCCCGAAAGTCGCGCCGGCCCAGCCGCAGGGTGAGGCGACGGGGACTGACGCGCTCCGCGCTTGTGATGTCACGCTCGTCCAGCTTTAGACCAATATTCGTAACCACCAACAGTACCTAGTGGATGGGGTTCTCATTTTCAACTTCGGGCAAGATTACTATGTCGCAGTCGTTCAACAACAACTCCTGCTCCTTGTCGTTGAAGTCACTTTTAAATTTCTCGACTACACTCTCCAAGTCCGACGAGGGGCCGAGCTAATGCTACTGCCCGTCCCTAGCGCTGATACCCTTTTAGCGCTTTTCTAGGTTGGTAATGCGCTCGCCCAACTTCTCACGAAACAATCGGAATTCTTGTTTTATGTAATTCATAATTTCTTCTGTGGCCGATTTCAGTTCCGATTTAAAGTTACAAATCAGGTCCTCGGCTGTACCTCCGCTCTTGACCGGTGTTGAGAAAAGGTTAATACCTACCACTGTTGTTCCCTTGTGAAAGATTATACTTTTGCTGTATTGGGGTAGTACAATTTTTAAGCAGCCGGGCATTTCCATTTAGCGGAAACTTTTTTTTAGCAGAAAGTCCCACGACATGATTTATGGTACTTTTGTGGGCAAATCTCACAACTAGCGCCATCTGGTTGAGAAAAAAATTTCATGTTCATATCGAGTTGTCGAATAAGTTCAATTATTTGAAAACAGATGGCGCTAGTGCCACTCTAAATTCTTTTATGGGGAACTTTTACTCGCATACACCACTGACTCACTTAGTCACAAGACGAAACAGACCAAGCGCTTTGAGTACACTCCAGCACTATAGAGTTCGCACTGAATACAAAATCACAGTTTTGCCACTTTTGTGTTTTCATTGCTATTTCAGGGTACTCAAAGATAAAAATCGTTTAATCGTTCACATTCAATGGTTTTATTGATATTTTACTTTACACTACACTTTACACTAACGCCCAATAACAATGTATACTCTTCCTGGTATGTACTGTTAACTACACTGGCGTAAATTCAACGTGTATCGATATTGATGTTATAAATTTTAAATAAACAAATAATACGTAGACACTAACGATGGCAATGACATAAGAGCTGACATCCTATCTACTAATTGTTGCATAATGTCAACAGTAGTTTTAAGAAACATAATTGTCAAAAATGTCACAGGTAAAGCCTATTTAGTAAGGTTTATTTCGGTTAGCTAAAAGGTTATACTCAGTGTAGACTGTAGACGTATTTGTGTTAGACATATCTCATATGTAATACGTATCTGTGTTAAGCACCAATAAAGGAGAATATAAGAATTGTTGCTGTATTATTATCATCACCACTCAAGCGTAAGAAGGGCATGTAAAACCAAGAGGTCGTAGCCCACTACATATACAATACATATATATAATATATATACATATATATACAATAATTAAACTGAATATTACTTAATGTACGTAGAGTACGGACGAAACAATATAAAACACTGCAATAATAGCAAGATACCTAGTAATTAACTCGACAGGCGCGGATTGCCAGCGAGCGGCGCGCTGTGTCGTGACGTCACACTCTCCACGCGCGCCTGCCACGGGCCGCTAAATTTACTAGAATTTGAAATGTCTATATTTATATATAATATAATATCAATACTTGGTCGTTTTCAATGAAACTAACACTAGTGTATTTGTATAGATACGAGCTCTACTAGGACAATAGTTGTAAGCGATTTTATATACCTATTGACATTCTTCATTAATAGTCCCCCAGCAGTTAAGCGTTTAAGTACTCACCAGGTATGTGATCAGCCCGTTCTTGATCTCCAACAGCATGGAGATGTCCCTCAGCATGGACTGCAGGTCCAGCTCGCGAATGTCGAAGATCACCACCATGCCGCCGATGTAGTCCGTGCTCTTGATGTAGTCCAGACACTGTTGAAAGTTTTAGTAAGAAATCATGGATGTCAGTCATAGTCCGGTCACTGGAAACACAATGCACATAATACATTTAATCAGCAAAATTCCTATATTTTTCGAAAGACAATATAAATATGGGCTGAATAAAGCAAATAGTACAGCAATCAGTTTGCTAAATTAATAGAGCTAGAACTCGGCGTCGAAAAAGGAGATCATCGCGAACAACAGAATAATAAAGAGCTACAAACCGAATTGGTTTTTAATTTGTTTCATAGGCTTATACGAAACATTCATTAAACGAAACTTACACTGAAGCTGAATCTAAGCAGAGCCTCCAGGCTTCTCCTGCTCAGCCTTCCCTTGTGTTTGGTGACCTGGACTCTGTGGTACTCTGAAGTCAGTTTAGGCAGCGCGGTCGCGCATCTGAAACGTCATTTTTTTAAATTAAGTTCTACCTAAAGTACAGCTTAGCAAAAGAGAGTAGGTACGACGCCGTGACAGAAGGAACTGAAAACATTTTCAATCGTATCATCTTTTATCCTTATAAGATTGGAATGATATTCAACCTTATAAGAGCGAGCGATCTGTTCAGGCAATTTACAAGCTGGCCCCCAACACGTCATTAAGAGAGAAGTATAAAGAAACTGGAATCTTAACTGTAGCTTCTCAGTATGTTCTATCAAATGTATTATATGTTAAAAAAAAATTAAACCTATTCAAAAAGAAAAGTGACCACCACAATAGAAATACCCGAAATAAGCATAAGCTTGATGTGCCAGTGACTAGACTTAGTAAAGAAAAGAATTCGTTTAAAGGCCAGTGTATACGCCTATACAATAAGATCCCAGAAAGCGTTCAAAATTTTTCCATTAATAAATTTAAAAAAGTAGTTAAAGAACGTTTGTGGGCTAAAGCCTATTATAAAGTTATTGATTTTATGAATGATAGCACACCTTGGGAATGAGGTGACCCCCTGCAAGGCTACTTCTAAATTACATATATTATTGTACTCTTGTTATGTAGTTTTAGTCATAACATTGTTAAATATGCCTTTTTTATGTTTTTAAAAGAACATTTTTCCACCTTTTTGATAAAAGATGGCCCCGCGCGAGTTTCTCACGCCGGTTCTTCTCGCCGGGCTAGTTCCCGAACCGGTGGTAGGCATCATGTAGATCGACGTTCAGAAAGTGTATGAAAATACCTATTTTGAATAAAAAAATTTGACTTTGACTTTGACATAAGGATAAGGATCACCTGTTATCATTAATGATATCACGCAAAAAACGGCAAAACAATCAAGTTTGTTCGTATGGGTTAAATAAAATTAGTGTTTTTTTAGTAGTTGACAATATATCAGCAATAGAAATATAAGCTGTGAAAATTTTAACTCTCGGAAATCAGCCTTTTTTTCTACGGAAATAACGGATGTATGGAAAACGTCGACTTTCGAAAGACATTAGCAACGTAGTTTTACTGTCAAAAGTCTATACTTTTGACAGTAAAACTACGTTACTAACGTCTAATATAAAAACATACCTAATACCTATGTATTAGGTATGTTTTTCTAAATACGTAATACCTATTTGGTATGTAACTTCTTTTCGGTTTTTATTAACAGTATATTTGTCGAATTATGTCACTTCATGAAGTTTTGAGGTGGCTTGAGTACTATAATAGTTATATTTGCGAGACTTCGTACGCGCAAAAAAAATCCCACGGAAACCGTTTTTTAGGAATAAATATTTTTTTTAAACTTGGCAACACGATAACATTGCACTCCAAAAATTTTTGATTTTTGACATTTTGAATATTTCAAATCGATATTAATTATGTGTTTGAAGGTTTTCATATAAAATGTCTTCTGCCAAAATTGGTCTTGACAAAACATTGACAGTACAAAATTTGTAAACACTATAAAGTAAAATTGCACTAGTGTGAGTACTGTGAAAATACCAAAATTACCAGTTGCCAACAGTGCCAACCGATCTGAATGCTGTCTAACGAATGAACTGAAAACTTCTGTCTCTCTCTGAATCATAAAATCGGAGTGAGAGAAGCATAATTCTCTCGCGATACGGATCTCGCGCGAGTGGAGCCGCACGTATTTGATCCAGGAGCGGATCACCTATGGGACTGCAAACTTTCACGGTATTCACATACGCTACCAAACAGTAAGATTTTGCATCAATTTATACTCTTGATCCAAAAGTAGTAGACAGAACTCCTGAGTTCTTATAGATATATGTTTGGGGATTCCGGCGTTGTTTAAAAAACTGCAAGCATATGCCATCATACCACTTACAGTAATCATCATCACCACCATCTTCACACGAAACACCAACATATTATTATGATGACATAGGTACTAACTACTCGTCCGAGTTTTTTGCTCCGATATCAATGTCTTTGAAATTTTGCTATTGACAAAATTATATTCGTGATCATCATCATAGTATATTTAATGCTTACTGCTACATTTTTGCCGTTGACTATAACAATAGATAATAATCATTATTTAATAATATAGTATCTAATCATTATCATCACTGGTGATTGTTGTGGGACCGCAGATCGGTAATGCTTATTTGGGGAAATACCACGGCCTCTCAGAAAACTGGTATGAAATAACGCTTGAGTTTGTTTTGCCGAGAGAGTAAGAATAGCGGAGGCTTTTTTGTATTTATAACTTTCTTAAAATGTATTAATCATAAATTTTAAATAAAGATAATAAATTTAACTAAAAAGAGAAAAAAAATATATTTTTAAACAAAAATTAAAACCGACTTCCAAAGTAAAAATGCACAAAAAAGTAGAAATAAAACTTATTTTCAAATTTTTCCCCTTTTAAATTTGGCTAAAATTTTAACTATTTCTCCGAGCCGAACTTTGGTAGTCGTTTTTTTTAATTCTAAAATAAAAATACAGTTCTATTTTCAACATGAATATAATTATCAAGTATGTAAAGTAGCTAGTAGCTACATTTTAACAACATGATAATTTAAAATCTTGCCGAATAATATTAAATTGATAGGTCGAGGTATAATTATTGTAATTTACGGAAGTGTAGTCTTAAAACTTGTTGCGTAGGTTTACCTTGAAGGATCCCTGATCAGTGTAGGTGTGGAGCTTACACATATTACATAATTATAAACTTTTAAAGGAACTCTCACTTATCGAAGGTCAGTAACACCTGAGGGTGCTCTGATATAGATGACTAAGAACACATTCGGCAATCATTTACCATGTGCCATGAGCTTCGCAAAAGTAAATGAGCCGTCTTAATGAGGGGTGTTATAAGTTGAACGTGTCTGTATGCTTGTGTGTCTGTCCGTGATATCGTAGCTCCCAAACGGATTAACCGATTTTGATCTAGTTTTTTTTTGTTTGAAAGCTGACATGATCGAGAGTGTTCTTAACATAACTATAATTCATTATAAGCTCGCTCACTGGTTACATAATCTCACATTTCGGGGGTTACATAATCTCAGATGTAAAAGTTAAAACATTCGCGTGTGTTATTTATTTGCTTTTACATCATTTACCCGTGAACGATCTTTTCTTTAGGGTCAGCTTACACTGAAACAAGACTTGACGTGGCGTGGCTTACCATTTAAAAAAAACATACCGGTTGTCTGTAAAGTCGGTTTACTGACGATAGTTGAACGTGACAACGTCAACAACAACAACAACAACAACAATAATAATAATAATGAGGTAAAGGCAATGCGAGCTAACGTTGGTACTTGGTAACGGTACTTGGTAACGATAACGGGTAACAGGTAACGCATGAGTCATGTTTGTTCGTGCGTGCAGCCGGCTCCATCGATTGATAAGACGTTATCACGTCAAAATATTGATTCAAACTAAACTTTATTTAGGCGATACACGTTTCATTGCACGAACGGCACTGCGCTATGCAGAGCGGTGCAACTTGACATTCGAAGTTCGAACTCTTGCAATTAAAATTTTGAATCGCTATCTTAATATTGGAGCGCCGCGTCGCGTAACGTGTCGTTTCTGTTTCGGTCCCTCAAATTCAATAAAGAATTTATTTTATTATTCATATATACTCTGAAAATAGCTGCGCTAACAATCGAGCTGAAAAACGAACACACAAGTGTTGAGTCAGCTAGACACTCGACACTTTGATTCCCAACTCAACTTGTATTAGTGCAGAGTTCTATTAATTCTATCTAATTAGTCCGCCGGACTCCGGATCATATTGTCCAACCCAAGTGGCTCTCCTTTAGTCAGTTGCGGATGGCTATATTCAATGCTGATCGCACACCATGAACCATCAAGAGATGTCTCTATTAAAAAACTCTTACAGTTCTTTCTTGAAAATCTCGTAGTAGGTATAAGGGTCTGCGGGCTCGAAGTAGTCGGGGCGCTCCGTCCGTGCGGCGTACATGTTCTCAATCACCCGCTTGGCCTTCTCCAGCGAGCCCTTGGCCATCACGATCGTCATCTCCAGGTAGTGAGAGGCTGGAAATGAAAAAAATATTTTATTATTCACCAAGGCCAATAACGTATATGTTGCTCCTTGAGCTGGGACTATAATATGATCCGGAAACTGGCGGACCTGGGAAAATTCAGAGCACTGAAACTCGAACTCTGACATACGATACAGTTAAAAATTGAACGCACAAGTGTCGAGTCAAAATGAGGATTCCGGATCGTGTAGTCCAAGCTGTAGACCATAGGGACCCAATAATCGTATCTAACTTACACTTTCATTTTACTTGTATTGAGTTACTCGAATGCTCGCGACTTCGCACTCGCAAAATTTAATTTCCTCGGAAACCTTACATTTTTCCGCGATATAAGGCAGCCTATGTCCTTCCCCGTGTTCCACTCAATATCTGTGCCAAATTTTATCAAAATCCAATTGTTTCGGAGCCTGTTCAATATAAACATACAAACAAACTTTTCCTCTTTGTAATATTAGTAGAGGAGTAAAGATTAATAAATGGTCTTGATATATAAAGTTATATTTGGAGTTTGGATCAATCATAACCGGTTTGACTTTTATGAGGATACCATTTTGCAGTTTTATCATTTTGGGAGTGGTACGTAATTGTATTTTTGCAGGATTTAATTAGCAGAATCGACCTTCTGAAGGTTTACTTACTGCCGAGCACTTACGGGTATAGATTGGGGCATGCGAGGGAAATACTAGTCTGTTCGCGATAAGAAAGCAGTAAAAGTCAATTAATCACCCCTTTCCCCATAATATGTCAAAATGGCTTACTTCGATCAGTCAATGTGAGCACGTTACACGGCTTAGGGTCGGTTCACACCGCGACGATACGCGGCACTTCATTTTTAGTCCATACGCCAAAAAGATGTATGTTTCATATGATATCTGCAGTCATACACTGCACATGCGCTGTGCAACGCGGTGCAACCGGACATTCGAACTCTTACAATGAAACGTGTATCTTCTTGTGTTAAGAATAGAGTTAAATTTTCAAGCTATTCAATTTCTTCTTAAAAATGGAGAGTCATATCGCGTATGGTTTTGATTCGGTGTGAATTGACCCCTATGCGTCATTGGTCAATTTAGTTTTTATTTTATATTTCATCGTCTTCTTAACAGAATAGTCCACGATTCCTAACAGAGTAGTCCACGATGAGATAACTGTGGGAGCTAAGGCCACGCTTCGGCATGAATGGGCCGGATCAACCGGGTAAATACTTGTGCCACGGCCTCACAGGAAACCGGCGTGAAATAACGCTTGCGTTGTGTTTTGCTGACGTTACCGGAGGCCCAAGAGAATTTTAAGGATTGAAGAATGCAAGTCGCAACACCCTTTCGTTTCCCTTCCCTTCCCTTTCCGTTTGCTCGTCTCCTGGTTCATTTCATAAAAAAATAACCTAACCAATAGCACGACACGATCACGACATGTCTAAGGAGGGTTCTGTAATTATCAACGCGCAATAGGTTTTCTTTGAATTACTTCAAATGTTATAGTCCGATTTCGCTCAAAAAAAATCCCGAAAGGTTTTTGTATTTATTTGTAAGCATGATGTATCAACATGAATGAATGAATCAATGAATATGAATGAATGAATGAATATTTATTGTTCCCCCCCCCCCCACAAAGGTTTTGGTATTTGCTACAATACAATTTCGCCTTAACATTAACACAACCTTCGTGAGAGACCTGGTGTCTGTGCTAGGATAAACCTGTGTTACAGAATCACCCGGCTCCCTCTTCACAAAAAGGTACAAATCAGTGAAGTATGCCTAATTTATAGAACCATGTTAATTTAGACAGATGTTAGTAAATGAATAGTAAAGTAAAGTAGAACATACAAAATAAATTACTTATACAAATATGTATTTAAGATTGAAATAAATACTTATTTTATAATTTATATATAATACATTATGTATACCTTTTATAAATTAATTCATACTAGTATTATCTAATAAATCCCGTCATAGCATCATGGAAACTTACAAGTTCATATCTCCTATAGTATATAGTATATAGTATATAGTATATAGTATATAGTATATAGTATATACCAACTTGTAAACCACTTTGGAGGCCGATTACTCGAAAATTGTTGACTTTTTAAAAAGTCGTGTATTAAACCTTGCCTTTATTTTTTAAAAGACCTATCTAACGATACCCCACACGATGGTATAGAATGAAAAAATATTTTTCACCCCCACTTTACATGTATGTAGAGCCACCCCTAAAATATAAAATTATTATTATTTTATGATGCCAAAACCGAGATCTATAACTATACGATCACAATCTATAACTATACGAAATTTCCTCCATTCATATTCATATTTGCAGAAGCTGTGGATGTGTAATGAATAAAGTTCAATTTTGAATATGCTATCTTAAAAATGCAGCGCCACTTCACGTATCCTTCGGTTTCGGTGTGAAATGACCCTAAGGTAGCACAAAAAATTGCACCATAAATACTTGACTTCATCTTGTATGACCTTATGGAACAAAATTTCCGTCCCTATATCCTGACTATAATATTATTATATACGCGAAAGTTTGTATGTGTTATAGTTTAGGCGGAATTAACAGATAGGCTGAATTAAAACATAGGTAAAGTGAGCCGCGGGCAAAAACTTGTTATATATTACTAGCTATCGGGTTATCCCACGGGAACACTGTAAGTATCCGGAATAAAAATTAACCTGTGTTTAAATCCAGAGCCTAAGCTACTACCAAACCGAATTTCATCGAAATCCATTCAGTAGTTTTTGCGTGAAAGAGTAACAAACATCCATCCACCTATCGATCCATCTATCACAAACTTCTACATTTTTATTAATAGAAGGATGTAAAAGAAACAGTCAACTATTTAAAACCTAAAGGTAACATCGAAATGAACCATGTCCTAAAAGTCCTTTTGAAGTCGTTACCAGCCCAAAAAATATCCTGATAAAACAAAATTTTATAGAACTCTATTTAAATTGACTGGTACCGACTTCAAAATTATGAAAATTGAGTAGAAAAAAAGTTAAATTCTAGCCGAATTTAAAAGGGGAATTATTTAGAAAATGAGATTTATTTCATACTGTTTTGTGCATTTTTACTTTGGTCGTCTTTGGAAGTCAGTTTATTTTTATTTTTTTTTAATAATATATTTTCCCTTTTTAGTCATATTTATTATTTTATTAATAACACAACATTTAAGAAAGTTTAAAAGAAGCGTTCGAATGTATAATTGAATACGCGACAAACTTCCATTAGGTATTGTTTATAAGATAATGATGATGATTACTGTAAGTTACATAATGGCATATGCTTGCAGTTCTTAAAACAACGCCAAATTTTCCAAATGTGTATCTTTAAAGACTGAGGAGTTCTATTCAGTACCACCAGACCAATTTCGACCAATTTCCCTTTACAACAATAAAATAATTTTCCGAATCGGTCCACAGACGGCGAAGTAATCGTTAAAAATTAAATATATATATAGTAAGGTCCTTACATATGAAATTGGCGTTTTGTCGTATTGGCCACTTTGATCTCTAATATATCTTCTTTGGTTAGGAATTCCAATTTCAAATTTATACCGCTCTTTACTCATGCATTTTTGTTTCGAAAACCGTAATTCATTTGTTTTTTCCTCTTTTGGGTTTTTCTTTGCGTGACACTGTTTACAAAATGGAAAACTTGAAATATCGTATTATTTTCGAGTACGAGTTCCACCGTGGCACCAGTGCCTCAGAAACGGCTCGAAGGATTAATGATGTGTATGGCGGCGGTGTCGCAAAAGAAAACACAGTGCGTTTTTGGTTCCAACGTTTTCGTTCTGGAAATTTCGACCTACATAATAAGCCCCGTGGACGGCCGGGTTAGTTATTATATAAAAAAATATATTATACTTTTAGGTCTTGGGAATAAAAAGTTACGAATCTCCGAATATCAGAGAATTCGTGTGCATAATACGTACTTATCTGTGGTGATCATTGTCATCATATCTGTATAGTCTATGGTTATCAATTATCGTGCATAAATTGTCAATTTGAGGTGTAAAAGCACACCTTAAATTGCTCCAAATAGTGGGCCCAATAGATAGATTATTTTTTATTGGAGTATAAATTTATTTTGTTTTCTATAGTTCAACAGTTCAGTACTAGTTTTATAAAAAAAAAATACTTGGGATGTGACCATGAATATAGATCCCTCTATACTATTCATACTACTCATCATATCTGTGCGATCTTCATGCCCTCAGTAATTGGTGTACCCTCAATGCCATGTTCTTGAACCCAAAGAAATGAGTCCACATCATATTCAGCAAAAACATTTACCTCATGCGTCCTGTTACCACATAGAAGGAGCCAAATTGGCCGAGGTAAACGAGGTCCACGATCATAGTGTCGTGTTTGATAGTGAGCTTAAATTCAATCGACACGATTTTTACGCTTAATTCATTAGTATTGAGTACTCAAGCTCTGTATGGAGTCCGTACTATGTCAGTCATCTCAGAGAATCGAAAAAATCCAGAGATCATTCACGAGATACTTCCCTTTTTTAAATAGAGGTATTTCCCATATAGAAGCTCATACGAGCAGCGCCTGAATTTTTACAAAATTCTAGCACTCAGCAATCGGAGAAAAATCTACGTTCTTACTTTACACCACAAAATTATTAACGGTAATGCGTTTTGTTGTGATCTCTTGGAACTCTTCTCCTTGTCCGCCCTTTATAACCGACCACGGCACCCCATAAATAAGCTCTTGCGTGGACCATCTTATCTTTTGACCAATCGATAAAATTGAGATTAAAATCTCCCACGATAATTAAATAATTAAATCATCTACATAGTTTAGAACATTACTAGTGTTAGTTAATAGAATCAGGCGTCACTTTACGGAAATCCATAGCATAAAAAAATTTAAACGAATTTTTTTCATGTATTTTTATTTGTATTAATCAAAGTAATCACCCATGCAATCGATGCATTTTTGCCAATGCAGTGGTAGCTTATTAATGCCCTTCTTAAAGAAATCAGCTGGACGGAGGCAACAAATCCTTCAAAGGCATTTTGTACTGCCTCTCGGGTATTGAATTTTTTTCCCGCCAAGAAGTTATCCAAATTCTGGAAAAAGTAGTAGTCTGTAGGCGCAAGGTCTGGTGAATAGGGCAGATGACGGAGAGCTTCCAACCCAAGTTCTTGCAACTTGGAGACCGTCTGCTGTCCAGTATGAGGTCGCGCGTTGTCGTGCAGGAGCAGCGGAGACGAGCGATTGACCAATGCTGGTTGGAGATGTGCAAGCTTCTCCATCATTGTGTTCAGTTCTTCACAGTACACATCTGCAGTAATGCTCACCCCGTTTGGTAAGAAGCTATGATGAATCACACCGGCGCTAGACCATCAAACAGTGACCATCACTTTTCTAGGGGTAAGTTTTCGTTTAGGGCATTGTTTAGGTGCTGAGCCAGGATCCAACCAACTTGCTGAGCGCTTGCGGTTATCAAACAGAATCCATTTTTCATTGGTAGTAGTCACAGGTAACAATGCGATTCAAAATTCCTTCATTTGTGTGTCTGTTGAGCAGTGCAAGGCACGTCTCGACGCCTTCTTCGCGCTGGAGATCATTGAGTTCGTGGGGCACCCATTTGTCAAGCTTTTTTACCTTGCCAATTTGACGCAAATGGACCAATATTGTTTTGACGCTAACGTCGAAAGCTGCTGCTAATTCAGCCGTAGATTGTGTATCATCAGCTTCCACAATCGCCTTTAATTCGTCATTGTCGACCAGAGTCTTCGGACGACCGCGAGGTTCATTTTTCAGGTCGAAATTTTCAGAACGGAAGCGAGCAAACCAATATAACAGGTGGTGCGTTGGTTTGTAGTGTTAGCTTCGTAAACGTCGTTGATGTTGCGAGCCGCTTGTGCCGCGTTGCTGCCATGACTCATATTCCATAATTACTCGAATTTTTAACGTATCCATGATGACGAAAAAGATTGAAATGCGATGAAAATGTAACACTAATCAATAAACAAATGACTACTTTTGGAAAAAGAATACCATGTTTTTAAAATAAAATTAATTTGAAATTAGAATTCTTAGCCAAACAAAAATAATTTTGATTTGAAATGGCCAGTACTGCAGAACGGAAATTTTTTACAACCTAATAATTTTATCTTAAATACAGGTTGGTCTAATTTTTTATGATATGATTCGTTATGGAAGTTTTCTTTAAGTATTAGGTACTTAAGTTAAGTATATACAGGTAATACGTTACATCAGAATATGACGTCATAGAATTTTTGCTTAATATTACTACACTTATTAATATTCTACGTTGGAGTTTAAATACTTCATACAGGTATGTTTTGTACGGCCGCAGCTACTTAGTTCGTATTGGACATAAGACTCCGCCAAAGCATTATGTTTTGACTTTGTAAGGTATACGATTTTTAATAATAATAATGATGACACTACTCAATATACTTAATACCATTAAGGAACATGTCACTAAAGAGCTGTCCAATATTCACCAACAGACTGTCAGCTTTCATGAATATTTTAGTTTCTTAAACGAAAAATATGAGACAGTGCTGAAAGAACTCGAAGACAATGCCGTTGTTATAAAATCTCTCAAGGCCGAAAATGCAAACTTGTAAACCGCTTTGGAGGTCGATTACTTGATCGGGGTATCCTTATATAGGTATTTTCCTCAGACGATGAGGTAGAGTGAAAAATATTTTTTCCATTTTTATTCTACCCCATCACATACTTCACATGTATGAGGTTTTGGCGAGCCACACCCTAAATAAAATACGAAGCATCCATTTGTGATTTATTTTTACAACAGGAGTTTTGAAATAGAGTGAAAATTATTGAAAATTAACAGTTTTACTTTTCCTATCATGTTCAGTACAAGTTTCTTGTATTAACCACCATATTATATAGTCCCTTATCACGCTTTCAGTATACTGGCCTTGGTAACGTCTCTCAAATTCCAACTATATCTTGATGGAAGCGTTCTCCATGTTCTCCCGATTATGCTCCCATATTATTTTTAAATTTATCAAAATGAGAATATAACATGTGCATCTTTAGAGACATTCTACATCCGATGATGAAAAAATTCGTAATCATATTATTATTTTAATCATTTCACAAGCCCATTTTTGTCTTCATTTTTAACAGAAAGATGGAAATGAGATTGTAATGCTTAGCAAACCTTTAAGTTTGTATTTAAATCGTACTTTTTCTCTCTCACTTTAATAAATTTGCCGCAAATAAAGCAAAACGAGTCAGCGAAGCCATTTTGTATAAGTAAATCCAGATCAAGTGTCAGCTTTTGTAGCGAAAGAACTGCATAAGCTGCCGGCAGTGACACTGGACCACGTCGATGTCGTCAGCCTACTGAAGGACATCAAGTTTTCCTGAAGGAAGAACTGGCCGAAGTTCGAGGTAGATCGCATAAGTGATCTTCGTAGTGATTAATTATTACAGATAAAAAGTGTTAATTCAATATGTAGGACACCTGATGCAGTAAACGTCGCTCGTCGTTGATCCGACGTTTAGCTCGTCAGCACTATCCAACGGGTCAACGAACATCGTCGCTGCTGCCCCTGCCGCCCGCTCCCCGCCCAAGAAGGAGCCGGTGCTGAGTCACGCGAGCGTCACCGCTAGCGTCCCCCTACCACCTCTCCCACGATCGAAAAACAAAGGGAAGAATGAGGCCCCTACAAAAGAGTCCCCTTTCTAAAAAGGATGTCCGATAAGGATGGGTTCACCAAGTCAAGAGGAAGAAGAAGAAAACCGTCGTCCACAACCATCAAGGCACCGCACCCGGAGGACCCGAGCAGCTGTTGCGGTGTGAGACTCCTACGACACCGCTGGACATGTCCAGGCTGCATTGGTCTACGACGGTCGAGCACGTCGTGGACTACATCAGGAGCAGAACCAACTTCACCTTGAGGGTCGAGCGTTTCAGATCTCATCATAAAGTGAATTTTAGTTCCTTTATGGTAAGAGTTTCAACCTAATCATTTACCGAACTTCGAGAATAGGAGTTCTGGCCGATTGGAGTCGTCTACAGTAGATTTACAGGACGACTCTTGAACACTTCGCGCCCCACGTTGCAACGTTGCACGTCCACGTTGGAATTTAATTTAATTCAAAATACAGCGAAAAATGTGAAACACGTTATCTCTCTATAATATCCGAACCAATACATAGGCTGCACTAAAAGTATCGAGAATGGAATATTTCCACTGTTCCTGTCATATTAAAATCTTTTTAATTTAAAACTCCTTGGTTTTAAAAATCGAATACCGTTTATTTATTTAAAAAAAGATTCTCGGTCTTGTCACAAGGTCTTGTCAAACTTGTTTAGTCGTTGAGAAAATGGAATTGACTCGAGAAAATTCTAGAGCGATGATTTATTATGACTTTCGAAGTGGTTTAACACAAAAACAGTGTGTTGACCGGATGATTTCTGCATTTGGTGATGAAGCCCCATCCAAAACCACAATTTATCGCTGGTTTGCTGAATTTCAACGTGGACGTGTCAAGCTCAGTGATGATCCCCGTCAAGGTCGTCCAAAAACTGCAGTCATCCAAGAAAACGTTGATGCTGTGCGTAAGCTGATTGAGGAAGATCGACATGAACATACCGCGAAATTCAGGCAACTTTAGACATTGGTCAAGAGTCAAATACAAATAATCTTGCATGAACAATTAGGTGTAAAAAAGTTGTTTTCCCGATGGATACCGCATTTGCTCTGTGAAGAGCAAGAGCAAGTCAGAACTCTCGAAAGATTCCACGCAGGATCCTCAAATGCTGTATACAACATCGTATCAGGTGACGAATCCTGGATATACGCGTACGAACCCGAAACAAAAATCCAGTCACGAGTTTGGGTGTTCGAAAATGAGTTAAAGCCAACAAAAATTGTTCGTTCACGGAGTGTTGCAAAAAAACGGTGGCCACGTTTGTCTCCAAAACCGGCCATGTTGCGACTATTCCTCTTGAGGGACAAAGAACGGTTAATGCAGAATGGTATGCTAACATTTGTTTGCCACAGGTCGTTTCTGAACTCCGTAAAGAGAACTGCAACCGCCGCATCATCCTCCATCACGACAATGCGAGTTCTCACACCGCGCACAGAACAAAAGAGTTTTTAGAGCAAGAAATCATAGAATTATTAGACCATCCGCCGTACAGCCCCGACCTAAGCCCTAATGATTTTTATACTTTCCCTAAAATAAAGAATAAATTGCGTGGTCAGAGATTTTCATCACATGAAGAAGCTGTGGACGCCTACAAAACGGCCATTTTGGAGACTCCAACTTCCGAATGGAATGGTTGCTTCAATGATTGGTTCCATCGTATGGAAAAATGTGTCAAATTTCGCGGAGAATACTTCGAAAAGCAATAAATACATTTTTAAATAGTAATGTTGTGTCACTTCCTTGATTCCCGAAATTTTCAGTGCCGCCGATTTTACGCCAGCAATAGAGCGCAAAGACCAACTTTAATTGGGCGTAAAAATCAGAAATAGTTAAAGCGACATAACTTCATTAAAATTAAATACTTTCGATTTGTAATCGCAAATTTTATATATATATATTAGCATAAATAATTAAGACAAATAATTTTTTGAAATATATATTTGCAAAAATAATCAGAATAAATCAATTTTTTAAATATATATTTGCATAAATATTCTGAATAAATCAATTTTTTAAATATATATTTGCAAAAATAATCAGAATAAATCAATTTTTTAAATATATATTTGCATAAATAATCAGAAAAAAACAATTTTTAAAATATATATTTACATAAATAATCAGAATAAATCAATTTTAATTATATATTTGCATAAATAATCACAATAAATAAATTTTTTAAATATATATTTGCAAAAATAATCAGAATAAATCAATTTTTTAGTATACATTAGCATAAATAATCAGAATAAATCATATTTTAAATATATATTTGCATAAATAATCAGAATAAATCAATTTTTTAAATATATATTTGCATAAACAATCAGAATAAATCAATTTTTGAAATATATATTTGCATAAGTAATCGAAATAAATCATTTTTTTAAATATATATTTGCATAAATAATCAGAACAAATTATGCGCAATTTTTCTTATTTTTTTGTTGACCGGTGCAATTTAAGATTGCTGTATTAAAGAAGAACAGCTGTATTAAAAAAAGAAATTTAATAACTAGTTAAAATATCTAAAGTATAATATATATCTATTGTAATATATATGTATAAATTAAAAAAATTAAATGCAAAATGGAGTCTATTGTGTAAGATTTGTATTGACCGTAGTTAGCTAAATTAGCTTAAGTTAGAATCAAGTGACGACCTGAACACCAGCCAGCATCATATCAGCATTGAGACAAAAATGTCGGAACTTTCGTTTAAGGACTACGACGCGATGCCACGGACAGCCAGACTTATAATACCGCTCTCTTTGCGTCGGGGGTAAAAAACGTTTAAAAATGACTCACGTATATCCTTCATGATGAAATGCGGCTGCTGGTGCACCCATTCATCCAGGATCCTGACTGCCTCCTTCATCTCCCCAGGTTTCGCCATGTTGATGTCCCTCCTCACCACCTCCAGGGTGTCAGGGGGTACCTTCAAGTATCCCGTTTCGGGTAAATACTCCATTATCACATATACGAATTAAAGGTAATATGTAACTTTGACGATTAACGTCTCTGCAACCTTGAGTTGATTGTAACACGACCACTCGGCCAGTATGTTAATGCAGAATAATTCGAAAATTGTGCTGGACAATATCTTATATATATCAATAATTGGAACCTCGGAAATATCTGCAAAGATTTCCATGAAGTTTACAATGCAGGGAGTTTTGAGGGAGGAAAATCTATCTAGCTAGAGATCTTGTGACTTATCCCTGGGAAACAGCGTATTTTTTAGTAGTACGAGTAATTTCGATTTGTAATTGTCGAACTCGGTCACCGTTTTGAATAGCGATGGACTTTTTATGTTGTTGGCAAATTGATGACTACCTATGGTTTTTTATAATTAAAAATTAAATATAGTATATATATAATATTTATTTTATTTATTTATTTACACTTAATGCACAAAAACAGGTACATAGGCGGACTTACTGCCATATGGCATTCTCTACCAGTCAACCTTTAGGCGTACAAAAGCAAAATTGTACAGGTGCTAATAGAGAAAAAAAAACAAGTCAATAATCAGCTCTAAATAAAATAATAAGATGTAGCTAAAACACATAAATAAAATATATATATATTGTTGAAGAATATGACCACACTTTTAGGATAGCAACACTAATTACGTTGGGAACAAAGAGTCGATAAGTGGGGATTGCGCCTTTAAATAAATTAAATAAATAATTAAATAAATTTAAAAAAAAAAATTAAATAATTAAATAAATTAGCCTTTAAAAACGAATTAAATAGGCATTTAAGTCGTTGCAATGTTCACATCAGTAACTTTTTCGATAAAGTAGTCTAGTAAGAGGAAACTCTGCCCGTTTGAGTAGTCAATCGCATAATAATAATAATTTTCTTTTCTTTGTTAACAAAGATATATAAATATTTAGTGTTACGTTTTGCTTTAGCTTTAAGTATTCCATGTATATTTCATTTTAGTTGTTTAGTTCAATTTAGTTTATATTGAAATTATTGTCGGTAGATAAATAAAACGCGTTTATGTCCAAGGTGTACTCATTTTTATAATTCCCTTCTGAATCTTCCCAAGATCAGATGTGGGATTGTTAATTCACGCATGCTTTGGCTCTGCGTCCTGAATAAACAGCGATTGACTATTCAAGTAAATTATTTTTCTACCCGCAAAAGAAAATAGAAAAAAAATAAGCGTTATGAGTAACGGTACAGGCAGTACAGGTAAAAGGGGTAAAGTATATCAAGACTAGTATCACGGACATTGGTGAGTACGTTTCAATTCCTTTTTTTAAAGTGTTTAAGAAAAATTGGTATTTTTAATAACTACCCACCATATTTACAGTTTTGTTCTAAACGCATTAGCGTTCATTGTCTTTATATATTTTAGTCGCTAATATAGATAGCTTAAACAGAAAATACTTATTAAATTAAAAGCATTGACAATTATTTACTTTTTACATAAATTTCTAAAATATTCTTTTGATTTTATTAATCTCTCGAGCATCATGCCAAATAAAAAGAATAAGAAACGTTCTAGAAATTACCATTCACGATCAAGTAGAACACGTTTACGTTCTAGAGAGCGTAGTTCGCGATCTAGAACCTGTTATTTAAGTCCGAGTTGCTCTCCTCCTCAATATAGAACTACTCGCAAGTCTCGTAGCCCCACTAATCATTCAGTAAAGGAACAAATGCAATTAATTTTAGATCGATTGGTGTCCTTGGAAGAGCGGTGTTGCTCGTCAACGCGCTCCGGTGTGCCCGTTGAGCCTGTTGCTGGCACGTCCCGGTCGTCTATGGTGGTTGCAGCTGGAGCTGAGGTCCCCTTATCACAGAGCTACACTACGAGCCCCATTACGAGCGATACCACTGCTACGGATAGGATCGTCAATGCGATACGATCAATCAACACGACGGTGAGATCTGACCAATCTTTTTATATTTCTAATTTTGACCCAAATATTAATGATATTGACGCTTGGTGCGAGGAGGTAGATCGTGCTAATCGTGGATCGTGGTTGGAACGACAGTGAGTGTTTATCACGCATTGGGAATTGTTTAAAAGGTGAAAGTAGAATTTGGTTAAATGAGTGGGTCACTAGTGATCGTAGTTAGAGCAAATTTAAGGAGGAATTTAAGCCTTTGTGCCCAAAAAGGCTAGATATAGCGAATATTCTGTATGAAGTAATGTCTACGAATTCCGATAACTATCACACATATGCCGACTATGCTCGTCGTTCGTTATTAAAATTGCGTATTGTGCGGGGACTAAGCGACGAGCTAATTTCAGCAATAATTATTAGGGGTATCACAGACCCACAGATGCGAGCATCGGCTACTAATTCAAAAGTCATGCCAAATCAGTTAGTTGAATATTTCTCAAATTACGTTAAAACACAAGTATTAATTTCGAATAAAAAGATTGACAATTCGCGTAATGAAAGCTATGGAAAATTACAAGTTCATAATAAGTTTCGCAAACAAAAATTTGAAGAAAGGAGATGTTTTACATGTGGGCAGCGTGGTCACAAACAATTATATTGTCATAAAAAATCAATGCCTATTTTTACAAAAAATATTGACAACAATGTCAAAAATTCTAATCAAAATGTGGGTAAATCGGATCTTTGTGCATTTTGTAAAAAGCCGGTCATAAAATTGAAACGTGTTTTGCTAAAATTAAATCCGAAGCTCGTAATTTAAAGAATGTCAACTTTTGTCAATAAATTCTCGATAATAAGAATAATGATATTGCGGTAGCGGTCATTCAAGGAGTGCCTGTTGATATTCTTATAGATAGCGGTTCAAGTATATCACTAATTTCATCGTCGTTACTAAAACATTTTAAGTGCGCACGTAAACCTGCTTTTAGAATCTTAAGAGGTATAGGCGGACGAGAGGTCGAGTCTACTTATTACGTCACGCTATCGATAGAATTTAGTGAAATAACTATAGAGGTAGACTTACACGTGGTGTCCCCTCAGTTTATGAATATTCCTATAATAGTTGGCACTGATGTATTGAATCGAGAAGGTGTAACGTACATCCGTACTCGTAACCGGCAGTATCTTACGTGTGAGCCTTGTCTTTCACATAGTGTGTTAAGTGTCGTGCAATCTTTGCGCACTCAGATTAGGACTCCTTTAATAGGTCAAGATTTAAAGAAATTAAATGAATTAATTGACGGATTTTCAAAATATTTTATTACTGGTACAGCCAGTTCTACCGTCACCACGGGGAGTATGTCCATAAAATTGAACAAAGATACACCTATTAATTATAGACCTTATAGACTTTCATATGCTGAAATTTTAAAGGTTCGCGAAATTATTAGAGACATTTTGAAAAAAAAAATTATTAGGGAGTCTGAATCTGAGTACGCGAGCCCTATTCTCTTAGTGAAAAAAAAAGATGGGTCAGACCGTATGTGCGTCGATTATCGGAAACTTAATGAAATAACAATTAAGGATCGATTTCCTTTACCCTTAATCGATGACTATATTGATAGATTAGGCAAACATAAGTATTTCACTAGCCTTGATATGGCGACTGGCTTCCACCAGATACCACTTGACCTTGATTCGATTCGGTACACAGGATTCGTAACCCCAGAAGGACATTTTGAATATTTAAAAATATGGTTATGGTTATGGTTTATTAAACGCACCTGTCATTTATCAAAGAATAATGTCCAAAACGCTCCGTAAGCATATAGAATCTGGGAAAACCTTGGTATACATCGATGACGTGTTAATTTTAAGTAATTCTATAAACGAAGGGCTTGATACTCTTCGAAAAGTACTTCAGACTCTTACTAATTCGGGTTTTTCTATTAATTTAAAGAAGTGCTCATTTTTGTCCACTAAAATAGAATATCTTGGACGTACAATATCTCAAGGTCAGGTTCAACCGAGCGAAGGAAAGGTTAAAGCCTTAATCGAAGCACCAATTCCGAAAAATGTAAAACAAGCGCGTCAATTTCTAGGCTTAGCGAGTTATTTTCGCCGTTACATTGCTGGTTTCGCAATAAAAACAGCCCCCATAAGTAAATTAACTAAGAAAGGGGTACCTTTTGTATGGGATAGTGAACAGGAAGAAGCACGGCAGAATATAATTTCTCAGTTAACAAGCGAGCCAATTTTGACTATTTATGATTCCAATTTACCAAGTGAAATTCACACGGATGCAAGTTCCATAGGATATGGAGCCGTGTTTCTTCAGGTCCACGATAATGGTTGTAAACGAGTGGTTAGTTACTTTAGTAAACGGACACACGGCGCAGAACCCAAGTACCACTCGTATGAGCTTGAAACATTGGCCGTTGTTAAAGCTTTGCAGAATTATAGACATTATCTGGTTGGCGTTCATTTTACCGTTGTAACGGATTGCAATGCTCTTAAAGCAACTCAACAAAAAAGGACCTTTTACCACGGGTAGCCAGATGGTGGATATATCTGCAGGATTTTGACTTTACGTTGGAGTATCGTAAAGGCTCTTCCATATCACATGCGGACTATTTGAGTCGTAATCCTGTAAACGTTTGTGAAGCAACTAAAGGACAGAATTGGGCTCAAATGGCGCAAGCAGCTGATGAAGAAACTCAGCAGCTATTACAAAAGCTAACTGATGGACAACTTGACTCAAAACGTTACATTAAAAAGAATGACATGCTTTATTACAATTATATGCCAGTTGGTGAAAATTCTAGATTATTATGTTTTGTACCCAAAGGTCATAGGTTAAGCTTACTGAGAATTTTTCATGACGAACATAATCATCCGGGGGTATATAAAACTTTAGAACTCATACGAAAGCACTTTTGGTTTCCTTCTCTTAATTCTTTTGTCCAAAAATATGTAAGACATTGTCTTGTTTGTATAACTCATAAAAGAGTCCCGCGAGCACCTAATCAACTTATTCATTCATGGGAAAAACCTTGTAGTCCTTTTGAAATTATACATGTAGATGCTTTGGGTCCACTACCGCCGTCAAATGATTACAAGTATGTACTAATAGTAGTAGATGCTTTTTCAAAGTATTGTCTCTTATATCCTATGTTTGGTCAGGACGCTAATGAATTAAAAAGACTTGTAACTAATGTTATTTCATTATTTGGTACGCCAAAATTAATTGTAGCAGATCGCGGTCGTATGTTTCAAAGCTCAGGTTTTACAAACCTTTTAAAAGAAATGGCGATTGACTTGCATCTAATAACACCTGAGATGCATCACTCAAACGGGCAAGTTGAACGTTATTGCCGGACCTTACAAAACATGCTTCGTATAGAATGTAATCACCGACACAATGAATGGTCAGATGTTATGTGGCGATTACAATTGGTACTAAACATAACTAAACAAAAAACTACCAAACAGTCGCCCCTCAATTTGTTAGTCGGTATTGAAGCAGCAACGCCTATTATACGTCACCTCGTAAGAGATGTCGCTTTAGAAGGCTCTAATCAAAATCGCGAGGCATTGAGAGAGATCCGCAGGCATGGTGCCTCGCAGCGCCTGGAATTAAATCGGCATCAACAGGACTCAACAGTAAATGCCAACCGCAAACCCCCTCGCTCATTTGAAGTAAATTCCTTGGTATTTGTTATTAAACAGGCGCAATCAACTGGAAAGCTTGACTCTGGCATGCGTGGACCGTATCGAGTGGTCAAGGCGCTACCCCATGGTCGCTACGAGCTGCAGCTGCTGGCTAGTTCCTATGGAAAGCTAACCCAGGCCGCGGCAGAATTCCTGGTGCCGTGGCGAGGGGAGTGGACTCCAGATACGTGTGCAACTTTCTTCGAAAGTGAGGTTCTTTTAGGAACGTACATGATATGCTAACGTCGTGCCTATGTCATGTTTTGTGTGTAATAATTATGTGCATGATATGCTAACGTCGTGCCTATGTCATGTTATGTGTGTAATATTATGTACATGATATGCTAACGTCGTGCCTATGTCATGTTTAGTGTGTTACATGTTTATGTGCATACTGGTGGAATAAGCTAACGTCGTGCCTATGTTCCTTTTGGTCAGAGATAGCTAACGGCGTGCTTCCTCTCTGGGCCAGTTTAAAACGTCCCGTAAATCGAGGTGACGCAACTGAATTGTCTGCAGCGGTTCTGTTGCGTTATCACGATATTAGTAGTTCATGTTGTTATAAATTTTAAAGCAAATTTTCGTTTGTGTTTCACAGGTGTCGAATCTGATGAAACGGAGTCTGCACTCGAGCTAACAGCCAGCGATATTGCGATGGCGGATAGAGTATTCGAGCCTGCACCGAGTACTTCGCGTACAATAAAAGCAGCTGTCATTCGAAACAGGAGAACGGGGACGTCCTCCAGTCAGGAGAGGCCGTGTTGAAGAATATGACCACACTTTTAGGATAGCAACACTAATTACGTTGGGAACAAAGAGTCGATAAGTGGGGATTGCGCCTATTTAAGTCGTTGCAATGTTCACATCAGTAACTTTTTCGATAAAGTAGTCTAGTAAGAGGAAACTCTGCCCGTTTGAGTAGTCAATCGCATAATAATAATAATTTTCTTTTCTTTGTTAAATATTTAGTGTTAAGTTTTGCTTTAAGTATTCCATGTATATTTCATTTTAGTTGTTTAGTTCATTTTAGTTTATATTGAAATTATTGTCGGTAGATAAATAAAACGCGTTTATGTCCAAGGTGTACTCATTTTTATAATTCCCTTTTGAATCTTATATATATATATATATATATATATATATATATATATATATATATATATATATATATATATATTTATTATATTACCAGCCAACTTAAACGTGAGTTCTATTTTAAATATTATTTAAAACCGACGGTACCGACTTCAAATATATATATATATATATATATATATATATATATATATATATATATATATATATACCGACTTCAAAATTATGAAAATTGAGTAGAGAAATAGTTAAAGTTTTTGCCGAATTTAAATGGGGAATTATTTAGAGAATTAGTTTTATTTCATGCTTTTTGTGCATTTTTACTTTGGAAATCGGTTAATAAATTTTTAAAAATAATATTTTTTCTCTTTTCAAATATATATATATATATATATATATATATATATATATATATATATATATATTTGAAGTCGGTACCGTCGGTTTTAAATAATATTTAAAATAGAACTCACGTTTAAGTTGGCTGGTAATATATATATATATATATATATATATATATATATTACCAGCCAACTTAAACGTGAGTTATATATATATATATATATATTACCAGCCAACTTAAACGTGAGTTCTATTTTAAATATTATTTAAAACCGACGGTACCGACTTCAAATATATATATATATATATATATATATATATATATATATATATATATATATATATATATTTGAAGTCGGTACCGTCGGTTTTAAATAATATTTAAAATAGAACTCACGTTTAAGTTGGCTGGTACCGACTTCAAAATTATGAAAATTGAGTAGAGAAATAGTTAAAGTTTTTGCCGAATTTAAATGGGGAATTATTTAGAGAATTAGTTTTATTTCATGCTTTTTGTGCATTTTTACTTTGGAAATCGGTTAATAAATTTTTAAAAATAATATTTTTTCTCTTTTCAGTTAAAATGGTCTATAAAATATAAAATACAAAAAAGCCTCCGCTATTCTCACTCTCTCGGCAAAACAAACTCAATAGTTATTACATGCCAGTTTTCTGAGAGGCCGTGATATTTTCCCAAATAAGTATTTCCGATCTGTGGACCTAATAAACAATCACAAGTGATGATAATTATTCGATACTATGTTATTAAATAATTATTATTATCTATTGTAGTAGTCGGCGGCAAAAATGTACTATAGTGATGAAGATGATCACAAATATAATTTTGGCAATAGCAAAATTTCAAAGACATTATTATGGGTCACAAAACTCTGAATAGTAGCGAGTACCTATGTCATCATAATAACATGTTGGTGTTTCGTGTGAAGATGGATGGCATATGCTTGGAGTTCTTTAAAGAACGCCAGAATCCCCAAACATGTATGTATATGGACTCAAGTAAGTTCTGTCCAGTACTTTAGATGCAGGGTATACCTTGGTACAAAAGATTAGATTTTGGTACCATAATATGCTTGGACTTCTTCAGAACAAGTCAAAATCACTCTATGTATCCACATAAATTTCGAAGAGCTCCCTCGATTCATAATGGATCCCATCATCAGGTCACCACTTTGATATCAAAATGACCAATTTTAGAATAAAAATTAAAAAATTATATATACACTAAAGGCCGCCACAGACGAGAGGCTGATTCGAGCACATACACGGAAAAAATCGCATCCGACCGAACTGACGTCAGTTCGGCCCATAGATTAATAACGCCTAGATAGTCTTCAAACAAACGCATCTTTTAAAGTGAAGCAAGCAACAGATAGATGTAGGCGTAAGCATTACATACCGACACGCAACACAACGACACGCGACACACAAACTTTAATGTGTGTGCAGTTTTAAGGGACAATTTCCATGGAAAATATTGCTCTAAAATTAGAATTATTGTATTTGTTTTTCTTAATATCGTGAGATGTAAAAATATAACTTGTATTTCATTTTAAACCATCTAAAAACGATTTGTAAACATTATTTATATTAAACTGGTATAAAGGAATATATAAAGGATTATCATAATACTGATGAAAATACTTTAAATTGATAGTTTAAACAAGAAAAAATCAGAAACTAATAAAAAAATTGTCTTAGTTGCAACTATTAGTTAGCCATGAAAATTTTGAAATAAATTTCTTATTACTATGTAGTAATATTTTCACAATTCACAATAGGGCAGCAAGATGGCGACAAAATGTGATTTTATTTTAAAATGTTTGAAATATTTGGCTTAATACAAGTCAAGTTGTAGTACTTACATATGAAATGTTATGTCCGAAGCTTTTTTAATTATTTTCCGATGCATTGTGCTATTATGACACCCTATAACGACACAAACCGTCATAATGTTTTTAATAGTCGGAGATGTATGCACTAGCGCTTGACAACTGACGGGTCGTTCGAACAAACTGAGCCGATATGGCTCAGTATGATTGCTACACTTTTCATGCGCGTATCCGGTTTCTAGGCGTTTTAATCTAAGGTTCGGGCTGAACAGATTCGAGCTCATACACGGGAAATCGCATCTGGTTTGCCACGAGCTTCGGTCGTATTTTAGGGTTCCGTAATACTTAAGGAATCCTTATAGTTTCGCTTTGTCTGTCTGTCTGTCTGTCTGTCTATCCGCTCTACTATTAATAACTTTTGAAGTAATTCAAAGAAAACCTATTGCGTATTGATAGTTATCCGTTGATAGTTGATAGAACCCTCCTTAGAAATATCGTGACATGCTCTTTGTAAGGTTATTATTTTATTTATTTATTGTATTTTGCTGCTATCGACGAAACCGAATTATTGTGCCATACATTTATCCAGTAATAATTGTTATAGAAATATGTTATAGAAATCATTTATCTTTGTTTTATAGTAATAGTCTTTATATATTATTAACCATAGTGGCTCTAAAGTTTCAAATACTTCAATGAACTCTAGTAAATATTTTTTGACCACATTGCCATTTTTAGGGTTCCGCACCCAAAGGGTAAAAACGAGACCCTATTACTGAGTCTTTGCTGTCCGTCCGTCTGTCACCAGGCTGTATCTTAACCTTCTTATACCGTGATAGCTCGACAGTTGATTTTCATAAATGATGTAGGTATTTATATTGCCGTTATAACAATAAATACTAAAAACAGAATAAAATAAAAAATTGAGGCTCCCATACAACAAACGTGATTTTTTCCGTTTTGTACGGAACCTCTCTTGCCTACACGCACTTCACCGGTTTTATTTTACACTCGAATTTTATTACTGTTCAGTCCAATTTCATTACCGTTCAGTCCATCCGTACAGGTCAGAAATTTAGTATTTTATTCCCACTTCAGTAGGAATTTTGTTGTTAGTAGTGGTTTTGTAAATAATAGCTCATAATATGCAAAATGGCCTGCTACTATGTCATAATTCACACCTTATCATAATAGCACATAGTAGCACGCGTCGCTATATTATATATATGTAATATAGCGACTCACGCTATATTACGTAATATTTCCTACTATATTTTAATTTTATTTTACGGTAAAATTATCATATTTTCAATTTATTAAAACTGAAAATGTAGTGGTTTTTTGTTGTTTTTCAGGGATTTCTAAGTTTAGTAGCTTTTTTATAGTTATCGGTACTCTTTTAGTAGTTTTTAGTAGAAAACGCCGCCAGTTTAGTAGCTTCGCAAAAACACAGTTGGCAAAACTGGAGCAAATCGCTTAAGTCCATACGGCCGACTGATGCGATCTCGAAATTGCACACAGACGATACGATTTTTCATCCGTTCAGGCCGAACTGAAAGAAAACCGGACCGTGTATAGGGCCACATACGTCCGACTGATGCGATCTTGAAATTGCACACAGACGATACGATTTTGCATCCGTTCAGGCCGAACTGAAGGAAAACCGGACCGTCTATGGGACTCCTTATACAGAGGAACGTATAACCGCCTTCTTTTTGGAAGCTGGTTAAAAATGGGTTGCAAAATTACAGTACGCGCTTTACGGCGTTGTTTAGGTCATTGACCTCACACATCACATTGTATTGATGTTATTGGCAAAGTCTTTGCTTCACCTTTAAATCAAATATTTTTGTGAGGTTAATTACCTCAGCGTAGGTTTAATGCTCTACCCACCTGGGCTGAGCCTTGGCGTTTTAGTGCGGTAACCCCACGCACGTAGAGAGTCCTACATACCCCGGCCAATGTCCCCAACCCGCCGCGCCGGGGATCCCCAAAGGATTTCCCCAAGTTAAAAAAAAGTTTAATGCTCTAAGCCTCAGCGCCTTAGAGAGCGCAAAGTTATTTTATATATTTTTTAAGAATATTTAATTATTTTTCTTCTTTAACGTTTTTATAAGCAGTAGATTATATGCCCAAAAAATCCGTAATTGATTTTTAACAACCCTTATATTTAAGGTTCTTTATTGATAAGCGTTAGTGAAGAAGTTATTTTTTTTTCGTTTGAGTCTATATTTATTATAATATTATTATTAAAAAAATTTAAGAAAGTTTAAAATAAACGTTCTATTCTATAACTGTATACGCGCCAAGCATCCATTAGGTATTGTTTATATGATGATGATTATTGTAAGGTACATAATGGCATATGCTTGCAGTTCTTTAAACAATGCCGAAATTTCCAAACGTGTACCTTTAAAGACAGAGGAGTTCTGTTCGGTGCTTTTGGATCCAGGGATCCAAAAGCACCAACAAGCAAGGGCACAACATTTTATTACTTTTTGGTAGCATAATTATGCTTGATTTACTTCACAAAAGTCAAATCTCTATAGATGTCCTTATAAAGGACACTGGCGAAACTCTCCCGATTTACCATCAAGAGCGGCCAAGTTTCGAACATATGTGGTTTTATAGTACTTAAAAAGCTATTATATAAAAAAATATCATATATTTAAGACTTGGGAAAAAAACGAGAAGAAAAAAAAAGAAAAAAAATATTTTATATTTCAGACTTGGGAATAAAAAGTTATGAATTTCAGAATATCAGAGAGTTCATGTGCAAAATACGTACTTATCTGTGGTAATCGTTGTCATCATATCTAAAGTCTATTTTTATCATTCTGTAATTTGCCTATTTGAGGCCTAAAAGCTCCATCTAGTGTCCATTATATAGATTTATTTTGTATTGTTCAACAGTTTAGTACTAGTTTTATGAAAAAAAGGTACTTGGGGTGTGAAATACATTCCTCTATACTATTAATATATTATGAAAAATAATTTTTATGATTTTGGTTTTTGTAACGTGAAAGCGACATCTGTCTTTTATCTGTTAGCATATTGCGTTTCCAAACAAACTAGTTAATTTCATTAAGTAATTAATAATAATAATTAATATCTATGGACGCTTCACACCACGTCAATCTGATCCCGTGGTAAGTTCTCGAAGAACTTGTGTTACGGGTACCAGGCAACAAAAATATATTTAATACTTTTTATTCTTTACATATATTTAAGATTTTTACTATATAATACACATATTTAACACACATCCATGACCCAGGAACTCAGAAAAATTTTGTTCCTTCGGCGGGATTCGAATACGCAACCTCCAGTTTGGGCACCAACACGCTCAACTACTGAGCCACAGAAGTCGTCAGTAATTGACTAATAGATGTCACTGTTCCGCAAACCGCCACTAGGGCAATTTATTGAACAATAGGTTAGGTTATATTTAATCAATTATCTTGTATCCCCGAGTCTGATGTATAATATGATTGCTGTTTTGTTCCTATGTTCTTAAAGTCTAACTTACAATGTATCTTTTTAGTGACCACGTATTTTAATTACCAGGCAGTAAATGTATTGCAATTTTGCGATGTCCTTTGAAGAGTTCCCTTGATTTCTCATGGATGCCATCATTAGGTATATACTTTAGTGACTAAAGGACCAATTTCGAATCCCCTTTACACTGTGATGAGCACCTATGCAAGTTCGCTCGCCCATTTCAACGCAGCACCAAGATCATGCCACTTTACGTCATAATATGGTCCGATGTAGCTACGCTACGTAATGCCTAAGTCACGCTCACTGAAATATGGCAGCACTGCCGCACAAGCGTCTATTATGGTTCCGTTTAACGTCCAAAGTCCTTTATGAGAGAGTAGATCGTCTTCTTTTTGCATTACAGCCGCTAGATATCGTTTACCGTTACAGATTAGCCCTGCGCCCTCTTCTGGAAAGTCTGTGAACTAGATGAAAGGCCACAAGCCGACATATTTGATATAATTGATTATTGTTGCGTCGTTTTTACAACCATTCGCAGTCGCTAATACAGAGTTATTTTAGTCCAAATTATAACCTAACTTTTAATTTTAAAAATATTATTAAAAATTATTTTTGAGTCTTTTAAAGTCGTAAAACCGTTACATAATTTCGTCATTAGAGTTCATTGATACTTTTTTACCGCGATCGTAGTATCGGGTAGACGAAAATCAAGCGAACGGTTAACAATCGAATCGTCGTTTGAACTCGTTGTCGGCGGTTACTTCAGAACATCTTCTGCTTTCGGAGCAGCAAGACTGGTTAGTCGTAAGAAATGATTCAATAGAGGATTTGAACCGAAGCAAAGGTTTGCCGCAGCATTTGGTGGGTCATGTCATGTCATTTCACGATTATGCGAGGCCAGATCAATTGCATGAGACCGTGCCTAATTCGGTGACCTCCTATAACATTGCGTGTTCAGATCCGAATAGTATAGAAGTAATTAATCATAAAAAATACTATTTTTAAACTCTTTACGACTACCACCAATTTTTGCAATGGAGAGAGGTATTAAATTTTTTAATTTTAACGTATCTATTTAAGAAACCGCTGTCTTTATACATGTCGAATGGTCATGTAATATATTTATAAAGCGATTTCATTCCTAAATCCGATTTTCGCCCGCTACATGACTGATGTGCGCAGACGCATGCTATGCGTATATAGAAAGTAGTTAAAAATTAAAGCATAATATATGAGAGTTGCCTAACACTTTTCTACTGCAAAATGAAACTGTACGTACATTTCTGCAGATATTTAAGGCCCGGTACATCCTAAAAATAGGCTTCTTAAAAAAATTTTTGAGACGAATGAATACATTTTAGTACTGCAAAAAATATATTATGTTAATCTTGATCATATATAAGGGAACCTTTGTTTTCGAAACACGTTTTCTGTAAATTTTCTCGATAAAAAAAATCATAAAATATACATTAAAATGGATATTCTTGGAATTGTAACTGTATTATTTGTAAACAAAATAGAAAAAATTAATTACAGTTTCGTAATACATAATAAAAGGAAGGGAATTGTCGTTTTTATTTTTCGATTGGAATAAGATATTATTAAGGATTAATTTATTTCAATGATAAATTATTCGGACGAGTCGAATGAAACATCGCGAAATGATGACGTGTCATTCCTTCTCTTTCATATCTATGGAATCCGATAGTTCTGGCTTAGGCCTCTGACTATGGAGATATGTAATTTTATTCTGCTTTTTTCTGCTAAAAAATCATTCGAATTTATTGTTGAAAGTCCGTTTAAGGTAGTTTTACCTCCGACTTGACCTTTATACTTTATTATTTTGTCATGTTTTTTCATTCGTCGTGTAATACTAATAAGGTATCAGTAATTTCGAAGTGTTATGTCAGGTACCCGGTAGCGCAGCAGCAGGCCTCTGGCATATTGCGTTGTTGACCAATTGGTATCGGGTTCGAATCCCAGTCAGGCTAATTCTTTTTCTTTCTTATTCTTGTACAATTTTATTTTTTCTAGCACTATTAAAACTCCGAGCAATGCTGATTCTCACTAGTACTATAGTATATTGTTGAAAGCTGTATACCTAATTATTTATTTTATTATTATTTTCTCTAAGTTGTTGTAAATATTCATATAGTTAATAAAAAAAAGTAAAGAAAAATCTACGAAGCGATTATATTATTCTATGAAAGTACACAAACACATCATAATGGAAATACAGTCCGTTCAAATTTATTTCCACAAGGTTTACCGTGTTTGTCCACCGAATTTTTCATTGTAAAAAAACAATTTTTATCGTGCATGGTCTCCCCGCCACGCTTGGGGAGAGGAGGCCTCAAGTTACGTGTTACGACAAAATGAAATGACAATTTATGTGACAACTTGACATGCAACATACTTCAATCAATAATTTTCATGTAAAATGATGCCAAGACGAGACCATAATATTATGACTCGCAATAACAAAATGTTATCAGATCACGTCTAGAGCCAAGTTCTGAGTCTATAACACGCCCCAACTCTACAAAGCCTGAATTTACAAACTTTTTACCTAACTTAAACTTAAACCTAAACTTAGTAAAAAATAGGCGTAAGATGCAAAATATGTTATATATATGTATATATGTTATATAAAAAATATTCACAGTTCATTAATTTTCTGTTATACAAAAGCTCATATAGTAATGAAACTTCCAAGCTATTCAATTAGAGAAGATGGACCGCTCTAGCTGTTTTTTGGTGGAAGGTGGAAAAAATTCTAATGCCGCTGAATTTTTCCTTTTGGTAGAGTAGTCCCTAGGGAGCTAATTTTTAAGTTGTGTGCCATTTGTGGTTGATTTTTACGTGGGTACGTAGCGTGCGTCTCTACAAAAAAATGGGTTTGTGTTTAAAATAGATATGACAACATGTCTAGGAGTGTGTCATTTTGACAGATTTTCATACAATTCTCGTTCGATAACGTTAGGTTTACGCCGCTGTCAAATGTACCTGTTAGGCCCACAGATTTATAAAATTATCCTATATAAAGAGGTAGAATACTATTGTACAGTCGACGCCCTCACAATTATTACCAATCTCGTTCTTTTTAAAGAGAGGTACGATACTATGGTACGGTCGACGCCCTCACGATAATGACCAATCTCGGTCTTTTCAAAGAGGGGTAGAATACTATTGTACAGTCGACGCCCCTATGCCCCTACGATGTATGTACGGTGCCCTCACGAAAGTAACCAAGCTTGTTACTTTTGAACTGGAAGGCGTAAACTTTATTATAAACAGGAAACGTACAGTACATACAGCTTATTATATAAATATCGATACCTCGTATCGGTACTAACATCTGACCAGAAATCATGCTTAAACAATTCTAAAAATTTTAAGCTTAGGCAGGTTGTCAATTACAAATGTCAGTAGTTTACCAAGGACATTGAAAATTGTCAATAGAATGAGGCGTTACTTTGCGAAAATCCATAGCATACAATTTAATTATTATAATATCTAGCAATATCCCGTGAAAAAAATACCCACAACCTGCAAGCAGATGTGTGAGTGCACGCATAAGTAAAGCGAGAAAGCTATACCTATACTTTTTGAAACTAAAACCGTTCCTACCTAATCCTAAGATAATTATGTCATTTTGATTAATATTTTCATGCAAGTTTGTTGTGCTCAGAAGAATGTAGGAATATGATGCACCCGGCTTAATAATTGATGTTACGGAGTAGTTGTCATTCCATTTATTTTCCCCAGCGTTAGTTAATGTTGATGATAAGCCACGAATTTGTTCATCTCCATATATTCTTATATTTTTATGTATAGAAGTTTCAGCGCCATCTATGTTTTGACCATGTGAATAAGCCTGAGGATTTCATATTTTGTTGTGATTTGTAGGACTAACGACATCTGTTGTCAGCGATGGTAGACTGTTTAGAGGTTTTTTATTTAGGATTATATTATTTGATGTTTTTTTTTTGTTTTCGTTATTCGTTTTATCTTTGATAATGTCTTTATTATTAGTGGTTTTTTTCGTAAGTGTGGTCTCTAAGGAGAACAGTGCTCTAGGTGTGTTGTAATATTGCAATAGATTCTTTCTTTTCGATTTCTTATTAGTTCTGGGAGTGTCTGTTATACAGGTGCTGCTATCAAAATTTACTTTTCTTAATAGATTGATGATTTTATCCTCTTCCTGTATTGTGAGGCTTAGTGAGCGGTTTTCACAATTTAAATTAGAAATTTCTTCGTGTGCAATTTCTATTTCATTTTGCAGGTTCGATAGGTATTTGTGTTTTTTTAGTTCCGAAACAATAGAAGTCTGCCCCATCAATCAGACCAACTGGAGTTGGTCTGATTGATGGGGCAGACTTCGCATAGAAACGTCAATTGCAGTGGAAGGTGAAATGGAATCTGAATTCTCATGTGATAGAATAGTTAAGTTGAGGTCTGATAGAACTTTTAGGAATTTTGTTCAGACTGTAACATTTTCCATGTTGCTATTATTTTCAGTGAAAATTATAGTAATAATTCATGTGTATTGTTCAAATCAATTTAATATTTTATAATGTCATGATATATGTACTGCCATCTATGATTTGTTTATGAGTATTGAGTGCATTCAGTCTTAGAGCGCCATCTATTTTTGTGTAGAAAAATCCAATTGATTATAAATATTATCTGAATCTTAGAGACAAAACCTCGTATCCAGAATGTGAAGGTCTTTAACGGCCCGTTTCAACATCAGTTAAAAGGTTGTTTGGATTAGTAATTTCGAAATTTTATCCAGTAAAAGTACAAGTAGAAAGTAAAAGCTTGCAAGTAGATATAATATTAATTATATTCTATGCTGTACAGTTAACTTCGTGACCTTCATCTCCCGCCGGGAAAGGTTGCATCGCCCCACATACACTATACTATACAAAGTCCCTGGTGAAAGTCAATAAGTACGGTAAATTTATTACAATTTATGGATTCTTTAGTTAGCAGCTGGTTCTTCAAGCAGGTCTCAAGTCTCTTAGAGTATAATATCAGCTTCACAACTCTTATTACCCTACGGGTATAGTAGCATTGCCGTAGACTGCAACGCCAGGCTTTCGCGCAATTTGGTTTTCTCTCAATTTACATAAGACAGAAACCATAAAAAGATTCGGTAGAAGTACGTTATGCGGCATTTTCCTCATCGCAAGTATCGAAGACGCGGACGTACTGCGCGTTATTGTATTGACATTACATTACCATCCGAAAGACTATGGAAATTAGTGCAGTCAGCAGTTGGTCACTCAAACTGGTCCAGCCTCATAGAGTTATACTTCAGCTGCTTAACCGTCATTTCACTTTGGGAATGATTACATTACCGACGCTTGCATAATACAAAGTCAAGAGGTTTATGGCACACATCCTATTACGAAGTTCCTATTGAAAACCAAGATATAACCAAAACGTACTCTCTCTGTAGTCGGCAATTGGCTCCAAGAGCAGGCCCAGACTCTTAAGGTTACTCGGACGCTCGCACACTACGATTTCATTGAAAGAGAACACTCATCGCAATTCGAAGTTCCTATCAAAAATTAAGATACCTACTAAAAATGTAATGCATTATGTAGCTTATGGGTTTATTATTAGGAATATCACAACACGAAGATTCTATTGAAAAGTAAGATATACGTATATATGTGCACTATGCACTGTATACGTGCTACAGCTTATGGAGTCTCCTGTGAAGCCGTTAGTTTGTCCCTCAAGCAGGTCTTGCCTCTTAGGGTTTATCAACTTCGCAACCTTCATCACCCTGCGGGGAGGGTTGCTTGCTCAGTGCTCGCACGCTACAGCATCAGAGAAACTGAACACTCATCGCAATACGAAGTTCCTATCAAAAAGTAAGATACTGAAGAGCTGTTACAGCTTATGGACATCTACTCTCCAGTTGGCGGTTGGTCACTTAATCAGGTCCAGCATCTTCGGTATATAATCTTTGCAACCAACCAATGCGACACGGTCGGTAATATAAATATGAACTTTTTTCTCTTTAGTTCTCAGAAGTTAATCCAGAGTTGCTGAGGTTTGCTATTGCCCCTATTGCATAGTACCTGTTCCATCGAGCTGTTATTTGTTCATAGAATCGAACGTGGCATACGATCACAACGTGTCTTAAGTAACTTTTTAACTCTGCAAGACCTTTTGAACGTTGTATTCGGGTCTCATCACCAGCCGGGCGTGTACAATACCGACGGTGGTCATCTTTCATGATAGTGGCAGGAAATTTAATCTAAACCATAATACGCTACAGCTAGAATATTTGTTTCTTGGTGAACTCTTGAGGTACAACCTATGTATACCTAATAAATTATATTTCAAACATCTTGATTCAAATAGCTTGCTCGTATTATAATATACCAGGCTACAAATAATAAGTGTAATTAGACTTGAAAGAAATGGGATCTAATCGTAGTGCTTTCAGAATAGTATTACTTCACCAATATAATTTCGTTGAACTATGGGCCAGCATACACGATAACAATAATTGTTTCGTATGCAAGGTTCATTTATATTAGACGCTACGCCTTGGCAGCTTTAAATCGGCACCATGTTCGTGAACTTATTCAAATTTATCAAGGGCTAAGTCGGATTACATCAACAAAATTTTATCTTGAAATATTGAAAGCTCGAACAGTCTCGACTTATAGATAAACTAATAAGTTTATGTAATTTTTTTGTTACTTAAAAACATTATCTCATTATTGCATTATATACAAGCCACCAGGAGATAACAAACAGGTCTTACATAAAGAACTTTGTACGTCAAACGGAACCATAATATAGAATTTTACCTTCCAATAAAATTAATATTATGTTCCAAGACGTCCAAAGTCCTGGTAAGGGCTTCCTGGTGTTCAACCTCATCATTATGAGACTCTAACAATGATCAGTTATATCAAATATGGTGGATTGTGGCCTTTCATCTAGTTCACAGACTTACCAGAAGAGGGAGCAGGGACGTAATCTGTAACGGTAAACGACATCTAGCGGCGGTAATGCGGAAAGAAGACGATGTACTTTCTCATAAAGGACGATATTCCAAGACTTTGGACGTCTTGGAACATAATATCAATTTTATTGTAAGGTAAAATTCTATATTGTCCACGCGTAACAGCCTTGGGCTTACGCTCGCCTTGGGAACGCACATCTTTGAGTTCTACGCTCCAGACTGAGGACTGTCTGGTCTCTGTCCCGGTTAACACCGCCCCGGAACGATCTACGTCGAAGCGAGCTTCCTGGCCTGAACACCGAACCTGGAAGCGCTACCGGAGTTGGTTACCCGCGCCACGTGCTGTCCACCCGGCACCAGCTAAACCTACTAAACCAAATAATTTAGAGCTATTCCCACGACCTTCTAGTAATTTCTTTTATATAATATTTGATTGTTACGAGCAACGTTGTGTTTAATTAATCATACCCGTAACAAATGATTGATCTCGGTGCTCAACTAGATACCTATACTACCTAGATGCCTAGAACTTGAAAAATGCGGCAACAAATAGTATGCCGAAGCCGGCTTGCCCGAGCCCGTCACATAGAAATCTTTGTGTCAGATGTACGTACCGAATTCACGCACACCGGAAATTGTCTAACACACAATGATATTACAAACCACACTACAATAATAAGTTGCCGCATTCACGGAGCTGTTGTTAGATAGCGCGGTATCTTGTCAAGCGCTGAGACTAATAATTTATCTATGTTATACATTTATGTTTCTCGCTATGAAAACTTAAGCAACACCGTTCGCCGTTCTACGGCGATAAGCCCATATACATTGTACAGTACTACGATCATAAAGGCTTTTGGCAACCGTCGTTTATCATAAATCATCTTGTCATTTCCATAGAAAAACAATAATTGCTAAAGTGCAATAACAACAAGATTTTACTATACCTTTTTTCATGCCGGTATGTTATTATTTTTTAGTCCAAAGGTTTTGCATTAACACACACATACCTAAATAAAATTGAAGTGTCTGTTTGTAATTTTAAATTATCAGCTTTTCACTTATTGTATTGTTGTATATCTGGGGGCACTCTAGGGCCCTCGCGAAGACGAGCCAAGCGAAGCGCAAGGGCGCTGAAAATTGTTGTAGGGATCCGTTTTAGAAAATAACCATATATAATGTAATAAAATAACCGTATAACCCTTTACTAACAACAAAAAAATTAATCCAATTTAATCTTTATCGACATATTGTACTTCATCTTAAATAGTAGTGTGTGTAACGTCCCATTAATAATTTGCATGTTACATATTTTATGTATAATTCTCCGTTGAAATTACTAAAGAATACTTGGGAAATAATTATTTTAATATTACTTCAATCAGTTTCCAATCCAGCGATGAACGACGACATAAATGACATAGTTCATAACATACGCGATAGATGGCGCTTTTAACAAAACTTAAAAAATATTGTGATTTACCATCAAAACGATTATTAATCAATTGAAGTAAATAACAATGTCAAAAAACAACATGTTATAATATCAGGACATATGATAGTTACATACTTTTTAAGTTTTTGTAGATCAAATACTTACAGCACAGAGATAATAATATACTACGTACAACTTACAGTATTCACTTATCTTAGAAAATAAACTGGTAAAAAGCGCCATCTAGGAAAACACATACCTAATAAATATAATATCAATGATGTGTATTCAAGCAGTATTTAATGCTACCGACAGATGTCAGCGCTTCGACCCTGCATCACGCTATTGGTGTGTTGTAGATATAATACTTAAAAGATAATAGACACTGTGATTGTTTTTCTCGCCGAAAGATTCGATTTTAAATAAGTATCTAGGAGTAGTATTGCTCACAGTTATAGTAGTAGGAAAAAAATATAATAAAAATAAATATATAAAATAAAATAAAAAAAATCATCTCACCGAGATTCGAACCCGCGACCAATTATTTTTCAACAACGCAAACTCTGACGTCTGACGCTAAGTAGCTGAGCCTCACGTATTTGACATTGTCTGGCGACTTACAAAAAATATTGCCGTAGCAACTTACAAAAAGAAATGAAATCCCCAAACCAAAAACATAATTTATTTATGTTAAAATATTTACCAAGACTTATACCATATGACTCGCACTGTCAAATATTATCAGATCTCATGTAAAGCCAAACCTCGGACTGGACTCCCTAAATCTACATGACTAACTTCACAAACATGATGGGTAAGGTTGAATCGCCGAATTGTGCATTATGTGGAACACCTGAACATGTGCAACATGTATTGATGGAGTGTGGTCGGGATGAGTCTCAACGTAGTAGACTCGGTCTTGATGTTTCAAGAAATGTAGGAGTATGTTATAGTTTTCTGACCTCACCTAATTCAAGGGAAGCCAGAATTTTATTGGAAATATACCTGATTATATTTGTTTTGTAAGTCTCATAGGGGTGGCATAGTCGGTCACCGACAAAACTCCTGAATTATAAAGAATAAAAAAAAAATATTCACAAACTCTACACCTTCGTCAAGATAATATGTGGCTTGGCGGTTTTGTTCCTACAAGAGTACTAGGTAGTATAACAGAAATACAGTCAGTGAAATTTTACCTTACGCCCAAGGTGGCCATTTAGGTAAAATGTAGCGAAATGGCCAAGCCACATATCTTGAGTAAGGTGTAGAGTTTGTATAGATAGTCTTGTAGAGTTCAGAGCAGAGATTTACACGGATCGGTTTTCGCCGTGCGGCGAGCCGTCTCACAAGTCACCTCACCGAATTGCAAGCCCGTTTACACGGGTGACTAATGGCCCGTTTCTACCAATAACTATTTGTTAGAAACATGAAACTTGTATCGCAAAAAACCGCATGGCTCACACTGGCGCTGAGCCGAAGCGACGTGACACGTCATGATTTTCTCATAGAGGCTATGACGAATGATTTCAAAGCTAAGGATGGGCTATGACGTACATTTGACAGAAGAAACTTCATACAAAAACTTACGCCATCTTGAGTTCAGAAGATTTTGTCATACATTAAGCAGACCGAATGTACTGCGGAAAGCAAATGTTAAACCTCGACTGCCCCAAATAACCCAAAAGTAGGCCAGTTTAAGTGTGGACACTTTGTTCCGACATAGCTAGTCTATAGTAATGTAATAAAGAGAAAATATATTTTTAGTTCTGATAGTTAGATCTGTTAGTTTGTATTGAATAACTTTCGAAACTAGTGGATTGATTTTGATGAAATGATTTGCTCAGATATGGAATAGACCATGGGGCTACTTTTTATCGCGAGAAAATGTACCCCGTGGGTTTTCTTTTTTCGCGCACGAATGGCAAAATCTAGTCTTTAGTATAAAAGTATAGATATAGATTGAAGCATATTCATTTCTATTTTTCCATTATTAAGGAACAAATTTGTATTATGATAATACGGTGGCGCTCGACGTCGTCGTCGTCGTCGGCGTGCGTCGGCGTGCGTATCCGCACGTCTGCGTTCTTGTGGAGTAGTAGTCCGTCGTCGTCGTCGCGCGTCGCCGCGTCTCACTCGGGCGCAGTGACGCGTCAGACTTGACTATACAGCGTGTTAAATGTTTCGTCAGAATAAATTTTTCAGAAGACAGTTTTGTAAACCTTGAAACACATAAATAATAATGATTTGTAAATAATCGTCACCCTATATATAAAGAGAGCGTAGATAGTTAATTTGCGCGCGGGTACGATCGTGTTACCGAGTATCAATAATTTTTCCTAAAATAAATAGTACGGTTCCCGCGAGATTTTGCGCCAGTGTGGCTGAAACTTAGTTACCTTTCTTCCAAAATTACAAACGATAAATTGTAAACAACTTCTTGTAGAGACCTCTTGGTTTTACATATCCTTCTTACGCTTGAGTGGTGAAAATAATAATACAGCAACACACACACAGCACAAATACGTCTGCAACACTTCTTTGTCGTTTAAATTTGAAATTTTTTAACGTCATCCTTAGAACGTCAAAATTAGAATGAGTCTTACGTAATTTCGGCTGCGTCGCGCTGTCAAAGCATCGAGGAATATTGTATAAAGGTAAAGAAAGTATATTAACGTATAATTTATAAAGGCAAAGATTAGTGCTAAAGATTTAAATTGAAAACAAAATACGTCTACTAGTGTAACTCTGTAGTTTCATTCAGTAGATATCTTTGGGGATTCTATTTGGATATTATATGAATGAATGATGATATAATCATAATTATTGTCATTTTCATTTTTCGCCTGCAACTGAGCGTTTGACCTGTGTGACCAGAATAAATTAAATCGACCATTATGCAATTCACATAATATCCGTGTTCTGCTAAAATCTACCAAAAACTTTTAAAAAGCGTGTTCTAGATTTAAAACATGGGGTATGTTAGAGCAGAGTATGCCGAATATACATGAGGTTTGTTTTAAAAAAAAATGTCTTCTAAATCTGGAGATTTTATAAGATTCTCCTAAAAACTGCAAATTTTTCAGATCTGCGATACAATCTACAAAACTCTAAAATTGTATTCTGATTCTGCTTAAATCGCAGGATTTTGCTAAACCTGCCCACACTGCAGGGCGCCGTGCTGCGAAAGTCGAATAATACCCAACTTTGGGGCTTGCTGCTTTTAGTCACTCGCGGCCTCACCGTTTTGGCATTTACATGGTGGACTTTCACCGTGCTGCGGAAATCGTGCGGCTAGTCACCCGTGTAAATGCTACAAAAGTTAGGGCTTGCTGCTTTAGTCACTCGCGGCCTCACCGAATTGGCATTTACATGGTGGATTTTCACCGTGCTGCAGAAATCGTGCGGCTAGTCACCCGTGTAAATGCTACAAAAGTTAGGGCTTGCTGCTTTAGTCACTCGCGGCCTCACCGAATTGGCATTTACATGGTGGATTTTCACCGTGCTGCGGAAATCGTGCGGCTAGTCACCCGTGTAAATGCTACAAAAGTTAGGGCTTGCTGCTTTAGTCACTCGCGGCCTCACCGAATTGGCATTTACATGGTGGACTTTCACCGTGCTGCGGAAATCGTGCGGCTAGTCACCCGTGTAAATGCTACAAAAGTTAGGGCTTGCTGCTTTAGTCACTCGCGGCCTCACCGTTTTGGCATTTACATGGTGGACTTTCACCGTGCTGCGGAAATCGTGCGGCTAGTCACCCGTGTAAATGCTACAAAAGTTAGGGCTTGCTTCTTTAGTCACTCGCGGCCTCACCGAATTGGCATTTACATGGTGGATTTTCACCGTGCTGCGGAAATCGTGCGGCTAGTCACCCGTGTAAATGCTACAAAAGTTAGGGCTTGCTGCTTTAGTCACTGCGGCCTCACCGAATTGGCATTTACATGGTGGATTTTCACCGTGCTGCGGAAATCGTGCGGCTAGTCACCCGTGTAAATGCTACAAAAGTTAGGGCTTGCTGCTTTAGTTACTCGCGGCCTCACCGAATTGGCATTTACATGGTGGATTTTCACCGTGCTGCGGAAATCGTGCGGCTAGTCACCCGTGTAAATGCTACAAAAGTTAGGGCTTGCTGCTTTAGTCACTCGCGGCCTCACCGAATTGGCATTTACATGGTGGATTTTCACCGTGCTGCGGAAATCGTGCGGCTAGTCAACCGTGTAAATGCTACAAAAGTTAGGGCTTGCTGCTTTAGTCACTCGCGGCCTCACCGAATTGGCATTTACATGGTGGATTTTCACCGTGCTGCAGAAATCGTGCGGCTAGTCACCCGTGTAAATGCTACAAAAGTTAGGGCTTGCTGCTTTAGTCACTCGCGGCCTCACCGAATTGGCATTTACATGGTGGATTTTCACCGTGCTGCGGAAATCGTGCGGCTAGTCACCCGTGTAAATGCTACAAAAGTTAGGGCTTGCTGCTTTAGTCACTCGCGGCCTCACCGAATTGGCATTTACATGGTGGACTTTCACCGTGCTGCGGAAATCGTGCGGCTAGTCACCCGTGTAAATGCTACAAAAGTTAGGGCTTGCTGCTTTAGTCACTCGCGGCCTCACCGTTTTGGCATTTACATGGTGGACTTTCACCGTGCTGCGGAAATCGTGCGGCTAGTCACCCGTGTAAATGCTACAAAAGTTAGGGCTTGCTGCTTTAGTCACTCGCGGCCTCACCGAATTGGCATTTACATGGTGGATTTTCACCGTGCTGCGGAAATCGTGCGGCTAGTCACCCGTGTAAATGCTACAAAAGTTAGGGCTTGCTGCTTTAGTCACTGCGGCCTCACCGAATTGGCATTTACATGGTGGATTTTCACCGTGCTGCGGAAATCGTGCGGCTAGTCACCCGTGTAAATGCTACAAAAGTTAGGGCTTGCTGCTTTAGTTACTCGCGGCCTCACCGAATTGGCATTTACATGGTGGATTTTCACCGTGCTGCGGAAATCGTGCGGCTAGTCACCCGTGTAAATGCTACAAAAGTTAGGGCTTGCTGCTTTGTCACTCGTGGCCTCACCGAATTGGCATTTACATGGTGGATTTTCACCGTGCTGCGGAAATCGTGCGGCTAGTCACCCGTGTAAATGCTACAAAAGTTAGGGCTTGCTGCTTTGTCACTCGTGGCCTCACCGAATTGGCATTTACATGGTGGATTTTCACCGTGCTGCAGAAATCGTGCGGCTAGTCACCCGTGTAAATGCTACAAAAGTTAGGGCTTGCTGCTTTAGTTACTGCGGCCTCACCGAATTGGCATTTACATGGTTGATTTTCGCAGTGCGGCTGAAATCGTGCATCATCGGCTTTAGGCACCCGTGTAAACAAGGGCGTGTAGAGTCAGAAGCTTGGTTTAACATGAGATCTGGATATAACTTTTTGACGGTGCGAGTCATATGGGATCGTTTTGGCAAATATTTTAACATAAATATATTTTTGGTGGGATGAAAGTAGGTATACACGGTACATATCCTTTAAGCCTAGTGAAGTCCACGATGCTGTGATTGAATTGAACTCTGACCTTGCTAGTATCTCGGAGTGGTCTTCAGCTAATGCCCTTGTTATGAATCCGGTGAAAACTAAATACATGATATTAGGTTCGAAACTAAAAATCCATAAAATAAAAATAGCGCAGCCATTAATATATGTAGATGGAAAATTAATCGAAAGAGTAGAAGAGGTACGTAATTTAGGTGTATTGATGGATGAAGGTTTGAAGTTCGAGAAGCACGTAACTAAAACTGTCAGCAATTGTTTCTACCGGTTAAAAGTACTGTATAAAATTAGAACTTTTTTTCCGGCCAATTTGCGTGTTATTCTGTGTGACTCACTTATCTTATCCAAATTAAATTACGCGGATACAATCATCGGGTCATGTTTACTATCCAGGTCGAAAAAACTAATTCAAAAGGTTCAAAACTCTTGCGCCAGATTTTGTTATAACGTCCCTCCTCGTGCTCATGTAACAACTTACATTAACGAAACCCGTTGGCTTAAGATGGATTATAGAAGGCATTTACATTTTGCCACGTTACTGTTTGAGGTTATAAAATTTAAAACACCAACCTATCTCCACAAAAAATTACTGTGGGCAGGAGATAAGCAGCTGGCTATCACTACAAGAGGTTCCTCCTATCTTCTAGTCACTCAGTTGCACCACACTTCCGCGTTTAGGGGTAGTTTCCGGTATTTGTCCAGCAAGGTCTGTAACAATCTACCGCCAACATTTCGTGCTCTGCAAACAACTCAAGGGTTTAGGTTAAAATACAAAGCCTATTTACTGCAGCAACAAGCTTCTTCTAGCTATATATTAACTACCCTTTAAATATGCACGCATGTATATTGTAATGTAATGTAATGTAATAATATTCTATTTATTTATTTTTAATAATAGTTATATTTTATTAATGATACCCTATACATATTTATCTAATTATTTATAATTTATAATAAATACAATATTATGTGTAGGATTACTATTACATACTTAATATATAATTTAATCACTGATAGTGTTGTCAGCCGAAGCCTAAGAGGTATATTTCCTTATCAACAAGGTCAAGGTCATGTTTTCGTCGCTGCACAAGATTGTAAACAACACACGAACTGCTGACTGTGTCCATATAACTACTACATAGGTACTAATTACTACTACAGACTTTAATACTTGTATTTAGTTTATAATAACTCACGTGTGTGTAATTTCACGTAATTAATTATACATTATATTAATATAGTATGTAAGTTATAGGATACTCCGATAAAATATTAGTCGGGTGCTGTGGCTGTAGCACTGAACGCGACTGAACCGATCACGGCGCGGGTGCGGTGTCCAGTTGTGGTCCAATATCCCGTACCTATCGCGAGATAAAGCTGCACCAGCGGTGTCTGACCGTAATTGTTGTTTTGTATTGATGTTTTAAATAGTAGAATCTTTAATGTTTTAGTGTTATATATATACATGATTATTTAAAGTTATAATATATAAATATATACTAAATAATAATTTAAAATGGTGTGCTGATGTGAGATCTCAAACTAATAGCGGACCACGGAAGATCAGGCGCCTCGGCACCGCCGCGGTCGAAGCCTGAGTGGATTCCCTTTGAACATGTGCTGTGGGGATTAGATTCCGATTTTCGATTTGTTTATTTTCTTTTTAACTGTGATAATGTCCCTTGTGTGTTCAATAAAGATATATTATTATTATTATTACATACAATAAAAATCAATTTTTGAAAATTTTGGTCTGTCCGTCTGTCTGTCTGTCAGTTTATCTTTGCTAATCTTTGAAACGGCTGGACTGATTTTCACGATCAGGCCATACTATTTTCTATTAGGGTTCTGTATGTTGCGGGCGCCAACTTATTAGCAATAAATCATGTAGACGAAGGCCTCGTAATAAATTTTTGGAAACTTTTTAGTATAGCGAGCTAGTTATTCTCCTAGATCTAGATTCTAGTCTATAGCCAGAGCCCTAAAGGTGCCGCAGGAGACGTCGTCCGCCTTGGTCGGTCGCAAGGTTTCGTCCACCCGCGCCTCCGAGAGCTCCTTGAGGTACGCCCTGAAGTCCTCTGACGTCAGGTGCGAGATGAAATCCTCTGAAATAGTTTAACAAAATATTAAGCAGTGCGCGATTTGACGATGATGAATTGTAGCTAAGAACACTCTCGATCAAGTCAGCTTTCAAACAAAAAAACTAGATCAAAATCGTTTCATCCGTTCGTGAGCTACGACGACCCGGACAGACACATACACACACACATGGACAGCCATACAGACACTTCAAACTTATAACACCCCTCTGTTAGCGTGGGATTTTAAAATTAAAACGGCCAAGTGAGTCGGACTCAGTCACGAAGGGTTTCTTACCATTATACCAATATTTTACATGCTTACTTATTGTTTCATTATTTTTGTATGAAATTTTCCAAGTAAGCGCAATGTCAAAGTCAAAAAATTTTTATTCAAAATTGGTATTTTTATACACTTTCTGAACGTCGGTCTACGTGATGCCCACCACCGGTTCGGGAAGTACTAATAAGAACTAGCCCAGCGAGAAGAGCCGGCGTAAGAAGCTCGCGCGGGGCCATATTTTACCAAAAAGATGAAAAATTGTTCTTTTAGAACAGGGGTCTCCAAACTACGACCCGAGGGCCACATCCGGCCCGCGGACAGATTTTGTCCGGCCCGCGGAGAGCTAGAATACTTGAAAACTTCTTTTAGAGAACATATTTTTTATAGCAAATTAAATTTAGTTTACTGAAGTATTCTAATTTTATGTTGAATAATTATTAATATGGCATCTACATTGATATGGTCATGGGCTAACTACTCATAACATTGTTGTAGGCTTATTGTTATTGTTTTTGTGATAAGTTGGATAAAGAAACACAAAATTGTAATGATTACAGACACGTATAATATGCAGAAAATTTAACTTCAGTATATAATAACTAACAAATTATTGAAATGAATCCAACTAACATTTTATACATTTTAAATAAAAACATAACTTATAACAAGCATAATGACATATTTTTTTTATATTGCTAGGTTAATAGTTATAGAATTTAAGAGTAACATTGTCCTACAAATAGAACAATCCATATTTTAGGACCATCTAATCAAAGTATGAAATCCTTTCTATTTCTGTTAGACTTACCACCACCACTTACCACACACTTACCACTTTCAAGATCTTTCGCAGATAAAAATGTTGTTCGTCTTATCAAAATGAAGCTACTCACAAAAAAATAGCTTGATAGTAATAACAAAAAAATGTTCTAGGGCGTACGTACTACTACTAGTGAGGGAGCCCTAGAACAATTTTTTTGTGATTTGAGCTATATTTTGATAAGACGAACAACATTTTTATTTTCGAAAAATCTCGAAAGTGGTAGCTAACAGATATAGAAAGGATTTCATACTTTGACTTGATGGTCCTAAAATATGGATTGTTTTATTTGTAGGACAAGGTTACTCTTAAATTATATAACTATTAACCTACCAATATACAAAAAATCAGCTGGTTAGGGTTCCGTTTTAGGGTACAGTAGTCAACCAAGTTTTGTTGATTTTATTTTAAATTCTATTTTTAAAGCCAAGCCGTATGAAAAGGAGGGGGTTACTGTAGAAAAAATTGAGTGCAGGAATCACATACTGCGTAATTTTTGTAAAAAATTACGTACTACGACTACAGAAACCAAATATGCACTAGCTCACCGTAAATGCTTAATGATGTTAAAATTATGACAATGCGAAAAGCAATAGTAGAAAGTACTAACCATCACAAAAATTCTGACAGTCCTCGCAATGTAGCAATATCATGTCTTCATAATGATATCACCAACTGTGTTTCCCATGCTTTTGGTGATCACAGAATATGCCAAGAATATAATTGCACGAAGGACAAAAATGACTCTGAACAGCTAAAAACTATTCAAAACACTACTTTTATGTTCAGAGTCAATTCGATTGTATCAAATATTGCTGCCAAATTAAGAAGCTTGATTGAAGACGTGGACACTAACGCTGTTGAGTGTTTTAATAATGTCATCGCATAGTTCATAGGTGGAAAGCGAGCGAATTTTACCCTATGAAGGTAGATGTAGCGCAGCTGTTGTGTCATTCAACACTCAAAATGCTATTTCCAAAGTGCAAAAAGCCTTTTTAAGCCGAAGCCCAAAAGGCAGAGTATAATTTATTGAAAAAAGACGAGCATAAAAAAGAAAATTGAATTTAGAACATCCAATAAAAAATAAAAGGAAGTTGAATGCAGTCCACGAAAAACAACATGATTATGGTCCAGCAAGCTCAGCACCAGACATGTCTCCACAAGAGTTAGAAAAAGCGAAGGAAGAGTTCATAGACAATTTAAAAACATTAACTGCTGATAGGCATGCTGTTGAGCGAGCTACAGTATTACAACGAGACAGCAGCGAATGGCTGGATATAAGAAAAAATCTGGTTACTGCGTCCAATTTTGGCCAAATATGCAAAAGAAAAATTAAAATAAATACTGCTCCTTTAGTAAAGAGCATATTGTACCAAAAAAATTTGACACGTCTAGCTGGTATTGCACATTGACATTTTCTGGAAAACTTTAATGGAGCCTAAACTAGATAAATTTTTCACTAAATGTTTACTTCCGGAAATTGTAGATAGTAGACACGCTCGTGGAATGCCAATAAGAACATTAACTTTAGAAGATGATGACGGCAAGAAAAACATGGATTCTTTAGAGGGTACATGTTTAACACCCTCTCTGACACAGCCAGAATATGCAATAGACGATGATGACGTGGAAAACATAGATTCAATTGATTGTTCATACACATTAGCCACCAAACAACAGCCATAAAATCCAAGCCATGTAAATTCACCTTTGGTATCCCTTGATTCACTTTTAAATTTGCAACCTGGTCCAAGTACAAGGGAAATAAATTTTAAGGAATTTTAAATAGGTACTTAAAATATGACCTATTTATACCGACATTTATAATAAAAACTAAAGGATGCCCGCAACTCTGTTGCGCCAAAATTTGTTTATCACGCCGCAACCGTACATTATTCCGGGATAAAAACTATCCTATGTCCTTTACCGGGACTCAAGGTATCTCCATGCCTATGTGTTGTAGTTATTGATTTCGAGCAAATAATAGCAAAAAAATTACGTTTGTTGTATGGGAGCCCCCCTTAAATATATAATTTATTTTGTTTTTAGTATTTGTTGTTATAGCTGCAACAGATATATTATATACACAATCTGTCAAAATTTCAGAAGTCTAGCTATAGCGGTTCTTGAGTAACAACCTGGAGACGCACAGATAGAACAGACAGACAGACGGACAGACATCGAAGTCTTAGTAATAGGGCTCCGTTTTTACCCTTTTAATCTAATAGAAAATAGAATGCAAAATTTTCGCAGTTAGGTAACTGTAATTTATCATGAGTTTTTCAATTATTTTTTAGAAAAGCAATTTATTTGTCATCATAAAATAATAGGTTTTCTGAACTTAGCAATGGCACGGTATAAAATAAAAATTCTAAAATAAAAACTGTAAAGTTTACAAGTTAACATACTGCAGGTACAGTCCTGTGCTCTGTGGCATTGCCGGCCGATCGCCCGGGGGTCATGTGAGTTCATTCTTGCGGCGGTCCGGCGATCTTTTGACGGAACGCGCAGAATAACGCTAAATGCCTACTTTTTGAGTGATAGATGGCCTTAAAGCATGGCGATTGTCACGATCAACATGAGAATATTGTTAATAAACAACTAAAATATGAATATTACTATGATCATCATTGCAAGTCACTGCCTGAATTGAGTGATGATGTGATAATTTGCAAGATAATAATGAACGAATTCGCGGAAAAGTAATAGGAAATGCTAATACACCTCGCTCTTATATTATCGTGGTAATCGCCGACATTTAATTAAAGCTCTGGCAACATATAAGCAAGCTGTTGTGCAAAATGATACAAGTAATTTGGTATCCGACAACTCGTGTGAGGAGAGCGAATCGTATGAGAATGATGAAGGTTCACTGTATGAACCAAGTTATTTGGAAACTTCAATAGAATCAGAGTATTCACCTCCTCATCCTCGAAGTGGTTTAAATTATTAAAATAGTTTATTTTGCTAATAACATTTAGAATAATAATTTTTGTTGTGTATTCAATAAAATAGGCTTTTGCTTTTGTAAGTGAAAGATGTCGTAGTATGTAGTTTTCGTGTAAAAGAAAAATTATAAAAGACAGTTGTCAACGAGTGTGGCCTTTCAATACATTACAGTCATCATATTTAAAACTAATGCTACCTCGTAATTCATCCAGCGACCTCTCCGTGCCGCCGTAGTCTTTAGGTAACATGTGCTTTGGGTAGTACTGATGCAGATCCTCGTAGCTCTCGTGCACTGTCAGCCTGTCCACGATTTTCTTCGTCAGAAACTGCTTGAAGAAGTTTATCAAAGTGTAGACAATTTTAGACGCCGTTATAATATGTATCTTTTTAATTCTAAACGTGTAGCTCTCCTGTAATAAATGGAAATATTCTAATTTATTTTATTTTATTATCGTAACATGACGTAATTGAGTGTTTTCCTACATATACATGTAAATATTTCGTTTGTTTAAATAAATTAAAAAGTAATTAGGTATTACAACTTGAAAAAAGTAAAATATATAATATTAAATATAATAAGGATATTATGTGTAGTTTTGTTATTATATGCATTTCGAAGTCACAATAAAAATGCACAAAAAAGTATGTAATAAAACTTATTTTCTAAATAATCCCCCTTTTAATTCGGCTTAAGTTTTAACTATTTCTCTACTCAATCTCCTTAATTTTGGAGTAGCTACCAGCCCAAAAAATATCCTATAATATTAGGTCCTTACATATGGAATTGGCGTTTTTTTCGTACTGGCCACTTTGATCTCAAAAATTCTTTGGTTAGAAATTCCAATTTCAAATTTATACCTCTATTTACTCATGCATTTGTGTTTTGAAAACCGTAATTAGTTAGTTTTTTCCTCTTTTGATTTTTTCTTTGCGTCGCTCAGTTTACAAAATGAAAAACTTGAAATATCGTATTATTTTCGAGTACGTCCACCGTGGCACCAGTGCTGCAAATCGGCTCGAAGGATTATTGATGTGTTTAGCGGCGGTGTCGCAAAAGAAAACACAGTGCGTTTTTGGTTCCAACGTTTTCGTTCTGGAAATTTAGACCTGCAGAACAAGCCCCGTGGACGGCCGGAGACCAAAGTTGATAATGAAGAATTGAAGGCTATTGTGGAAGCGGATCTATCGCAAACCACGTCCGAGTCAGCTGCAGGCTGCGGTATTAGTGATAAAACTGTTTTAATCCACTTGAAGCAAATTGGGAAGGTGAAAAGGCTTGAAAGGTGGGTACCTCATGAATTGAGTGCAGCAAACCGGCAAACGCGCATCAACTGCTGCGTTACATTACTCAACCGGCACAATAATGAAGGGATTTTAAATCGAATCATTACCTGTGATGAAAAGTGGATCCTGTACGATAATCGGAAACGCTCATCGCAATGGCTGAACCCTGGCGACTGATGTCCATTATTTGGTACAACGTCCACATTGTAAAAAATGTTGAGTGCTTGAGACTTGAGTGTTCTATGTCCACTCAACTGACCAATCACAGGCCGCGGCACTTGTTACTTTGGCGGAAGACAGTGAAACGATACTGCATTGCTACGGATTTTTACTCTAAAATTGTATTATTCGAAGTGTTTTTAACAGTGTATCTATAATAGTTATTATTAAGTATAACTATTTTGTGCATTTTCACCTTGGAAGTCGGACAACAATTTCGAAACCAAGGATGAACACTTTACATAAAGCTTTTACAACTAACTTGCGCGTGTAATTACAATATTACCCAAGATTTCACAACTAAAGATAGGCTTCGAGTTTGTTCTGTCAAATGTACGTCATAACTCATAGCCTATCTTTAGTTGGGAAATCTTTGGTAAGATTGTGATTACACGCCCAACAACATGCCTCGTCTATAATACGTCTCTGGTATTTACAATTTCACGATGACATCAAAAGATAAACGGCAATTCACTTTATTTATAACATTTTTTTTTTATATCAATGATTGCCCACGAACCAAATTCTGGATCCGCTCCTGTATGTAGGAAAAGGAAGGAATTAAACTAAAGGAATTAAATTAAACTAAGGAATTAATTTAAACTAAAGGAATTAAATTAAACGATACTGACCAGTATGATCATATAAACGTTCTTGAGCTCCATGAGGTTGAAGTTAGTCAGGATATACTTGAGATCGCATTCCGACACGTCGTAGATCAGGGACGCGCCGCCGTGGTAGTCGTAGCGCTTTATGTAGTCCAGGCTCTGCGGTGAAAGTTGACGCACAAATAGGCTTATTCAGGCTGGGAGTATGTGCTCCGGAATCCGGAAGGCTGGGGAAAATTCGGAGCACTGGAAATAGCGCTGCGCTAATACGATAGAGCCGAAAATCGAACACACGAGTGACGATTCAAATGTCAATGTCATATATGACAGCTCGACACTCAACACTTCAATTTTCAACCTTCCCTTCCGGACCAAGCCTTCCGGATTCCGGATCATAATACAGTCCTAGCCTTAATGCTGGTGCCCGGCATATCAATTCTATTTATTATTATGTATAGATTACGCATAATATAGAAACATAGGAGCAGACTGGAAAATACTGACCACGGTGGGAATCTTCTAGAAATGGATTGCAACTCTAATACATATCTCGCTAAAACTCGAGAACGGCTGGACCGATTTGGCTTATTTCGGGTCTTTAAATATTTGTGGAAATTCAGGGAAGATTTAAACGGTGACAAATATTGGGAAAATTGCGAGGAAAATATTTTTTCACAGACAACCTGTTCAATGTGTTCAATAATTGTCTTGACTTAACTTAACTTGACTATCAAATATTTAAACCTTTATCACAGATATTTCAAGAAGTCTCCATGATTTATATATATTTTTTTGTATGTTCAACGATAACGCCGCCGTCTGTAAACCGATTTTCAAAATTCTGTTTTTGGGCTCTCTTAATTTGGGGGGGTTTTTTGATTTTTTATTAATTTTTTTTGGCTATTTCAATTGTTCTTTAACTATTCTTCAATGTTTGATCAAAAATTTTTTTTGGCTTTTTTTTTTTTTTTAATTTTCAAAAATTTAATCTCAAGTTAGCGCCAATTTTGATTTTTTATTAATTTTTTTTGTCTATTTCAATTGTTCTTTAACTGTTCTTCAATGTTTGATCAAAAAATTTTTTTGTTCGCTTTTATTTATTTATTTTTTAATTTTCAAAAATTGAATCTCAATTTAGCGCCAATTTTGATTTTTTATTAATTTTTTTGGCTATTTCAATTGTTCTTTAACTGTTCTTCAATGTTTGATCAAAAATTTTTTTGTTCGCTTTTATTTTAATTTTTTTTAATTTTCAAAAATTGAATCTCAAGTTAGCGCCAATTTTGATTTTTTATTAATTTTTTTGGCTATTTCAATTGTTCTTTAACTGTTCTTCAATGTTTGATCAAAAATTTTTTTTGTTCGTTTTTATTTTATTTTTTTTTTAATTTTCAAAAATTGAATCTCAAGTTAGCGCCAATTTTGATTTTTTATTAATTTTTTTGGCTATTTCAATTGTTCTTTAACTGTTCTTCAATGTTTGATCAAAAATTTTTTTGTTCGCTTTTATTTTAATTTTTTTTAATTTTCAAAAATTGAATCTCAAGTTAGCGCCAATTTTGATTTTTTATTAATTTTTTTGGCTATTTCAATTGTTCTTTAACTGTTCTTCAATGTTTGATCAAAAATTTTTTTTGTTCGTTTTTATTTTATTTTTTTTTTAATTTTCAAAAATTGAATCTCAAGTTATCACCAATTTTGATTTTTTATTAATTTTTTTTGTCTATTTCAATTGTTCTTTAACTGTTCTTCAATGTTTGATCAAAAAATTTTTTTGTTCGCTTTTATTTATTTATTTTTTAATATTCAAAAATTGAATCTCAAGTTAGCGCCAATTTTGATTCTTATTTTTTTTTTTGGCTATTTCATTTGTTCTTTAACTGTTCTTCAATGTTTGATCAAAAAAATTGTTGTTTTTTTGAAACAGTTGTTTTTTTTGAACGAACACATAAGAGATAGTTTCAAAGTATTAAAAAAAAAATTAAAAAAATTTATAGTTGGCGATAACTTGAGATTAAATTTTTGAAAATTAAAAAAAAAAAAAAAAGCGAACAAAAAATTTTTTGATCAAACATTGAAGAACAGTTAAAGAACAATTGAAATAGCCAAAAAAATTAATAAAAAATCAAAATTGGAGCTAACTTGAGATTCAATTTTTGAAAATTAAAAAAAAAAAACGAACAAAAAAAATTTTTGATCCAACATTGAAGAACAGTTAATGAACAATTGAAATAGCCAAATAAATTAATAAAAAATCAAAATTGGCGCTAACTTGAGATTCCATTATTGAAAATTAAAAAAAATAAAAAATAAAAGCGAACAAAAAAAATTTTTGATCAAACATTGAAGAACAGTTAAAGAACAATTGAAATAGCCAAAAAAAATTAATAAAAAATCAAAATCCCGCCAACTTAAGAGAGCCCTGTTTTTGATGTAAAGAGTATAATCCGAATTTGGTCCCGTTGTTACCAAACTGGTGACCTGATGATGGCATCTATGAGGAATCGAACTTTTTCTGAAGTAACTTAAGCATATTCCACCAAAAAGTAATATTTTGCACCAAGGTATACCCTGATCCAAAAGTACTGAACAGAACTCCTGACTTCTTATAGATACATGTTTGGGGATTTCGGCATTGTTTAAAGAACTGCAAGCATAAGTCACTATGTCAATTAAAGTAATCATCATCATATATACAATACGTAATGGAAGCATAGCGTGTATTCAATTATACATTCAATAGTTTATTTTAAAAGTTTTTAAAATGTCTTAATAATATTATAAGAAATATGACTATAAAGGGAAAAAATATTATTTTTAAACAAAACATTAAACCGACTTCCAAAGTAAAAATACACAAAAAAATATGAAATAAATCATATTTTCTAAATAATTCCCCTTTTAAATTCGGATAAAATTTTAACTATTTCTCTACATTGTGTAGAGAAATAGTTTTAACCAGCCAACTTAAACATGAGTTCTATAAAATAATGATTTATCAGGATATTGTTTAGGCTGGTACCGAATTCAAAATAATGAATATTGTGTAGAGAAATAGTTTTAGGCGAATTTAAAAGGGGAACTATTTAGAAAATAACATTTATTTTATACCGACGATACAGTTATTAGAAAGATGTAGAATTTTCTAGATCTTTCTACATAGAACAATCTAGAACTTTCGGGTCCGGATGAGAATGGTACAGTGCACGTTCGAGAACGTTCTAGTACTTTCCATACTAGAAGCTTCTAGAACACAACACATTCGAGCACCGCGGCCGTAACATACTCGTACTAAAACACTCTACAAATTGAAGCGCGTAACAATAGTAAAATAGCTACAGTTGGTCGGATTAAGTTAAATTTTGCCACGTGGATAGTTATTATGACGTAGAATACCGTTAAAAATTATTTTTCGAAATACATACCCCACGGGGGTGCAATGGCGATCCACGCGGACGAAGTTGCGCGCAAAAGCTAGGGTAATACAAAAGCAGATCCCACGACGAAGGAAACAGTATGTTCGTAGAGTTAATGAACAACACAGCGGCAGAGTGTCACCGAAAAATTCCGTATCCACCTTCACCTTTGAACTTGGCATGACCGCAACATCAACCAAGGTTATAAGCATGCACGCGTTGTCAGCATTACAATGACACGTAACTGTTTAGATTAAAAACAAATGCTCACTTGAGAAAGAATATAAGTTCTACTACTATAATAAATGTTAAACTTTGTGTGGGTTGATGGATGTTTGTTACTTTTTTACGCAAAGACTACTGAACAGATTTCGACTTGGTGTGGCAGTAGTTTAGGCTATGGACATAAAACATAGGGTGCTTTTTGTCCAGAAAAAGTACAGTATTCCCGAGGGATAGGCGATACTATATTTACGCGGGCGGAACCGCGGGAAAAAGCTTGTATGCAATAAATAAGGTCACTTACGGTAAAAACAGTTCTGTAAACGCCTTCCACAATTCTGGGGGGCAATTTGCCGATGAACCTCCACACCAGCACCCGGTAGTGATCTTCCGTGAGCTTCGGCAGACTGAGGATGTAACTGGAAAAATACATTACGTGTACAACAGTGGCGAAGGTTCTCTTTCATAGGGAAGCCCTAGCCTGTATTATAGGTAGGTATTTGGATGAGAGTCTTCAAAAGGTAGCCGATAGGAATGGAGTTTTTGGAACCCCACGTCACTGGTGTACAGAGCACGCATGGTGGAAGTGAAAATACATTCTTCATTTAAAATCCACTCAACTTCCATAGGGTATATTGAGCCGTACTTTAGAAAGCTAAGTTGTTAAATAAGAAGTATAAGTAGATTCCGACAGATGGTGTTATATCGATGACGTTATATCTGAAGTCGCGTCGTGACAGGACATTTAAATTTTACTCTCAACAAATGGGCAAGTCTATGATAATAATAATCTATCTTATTTCCCACATATTATACATTTTTACCATAATACTATGTAGGCACACCACATACAGCCAGAACCCCAATTCTCGTAATTACCTGTAATGTTTAATGTAAAAACCTTACACTTTGAGTTTACTTTTATTTGATTATAAATGATTCGTAAACTGATTTTTGGAGTTGGGACCAATCATAACGGGTTTGACGTCTATGGGAATACCATTTTGCAGTTTTAACATATCGGGACTGGATTGTAACTGTATGATTGCCGGATTCAATTAGCAGAATCGACCTTCAGTTCCAAAACAAACATTTTCGAATCATTCTACCTTTGGGCTTTGATTAGTAAAACATTTATAGATTTTACATAAAAATATTAAAAGCTTAGGCTACAAAAGGATCGTTTATCTTTGAATTTTTAAGTTTGATATATTTATTTATTTATTTAGAAAGGACACCAGCAGCGCATGTATTATACACTCAAGTTACAAATTAATTTATACAATATTCCTGATACATGCACCTTTATAGGTGACACAACATTGACAAAAGTACAAGTAAATCATAATGTTAACTTAGCAATATTAGATATAGCAATGAATAGATAGTTGGTGATTTAAAATAGGATATAGTTAAATAAAATACGTCATTGGGGGCAATTAATTTACGTTGCATCAATTACTATACATATTGGTTAGAGAGTCAGTAAAACTATATAAATAAATGGATTAATAATGAAAGAATCAAATTAAGTTAAACTTAAACTAATTTTAAATACATTGATACTTAACCTAATTATAAAATAATATGAAACAAAATTTTGTGATGATTATTGTTCATTTAAAATACTTTGTTTGTGTCATGGAATACAAATAAAATAATTGAACATAATAGCAAAGAAGACACATAATAGGAATTTAAATTTTTTACTATCGTCAATCATTCATTTTTGACTTCTTTTTAATTTTAGACTTCTTTTTGATTTTATAAAAATAAGCTAGCTTGTTTTTAAATTGGTTGTGGCACATACCGAAAATATCAATGCCATTGTTGAGGTTCGTGCAAACGTTACTGTATAAATTTCACATTCTGGAGATTGGTGCTTGCATCCCCAAATTAGTTCTGGAAATGGGGCCGCACAGGATATTGGTAATCGGCTTCCGAGGTAAATTGTATGGGACAGCCAAGGAGAAAAGATTTAGCAGATCACAACAAGAGGTAAGGCCGTTAACCATTTTATGTAATAGGAGCAGGTCGTGTATTGTTCGCCTTGTCCTTAAGTCGGACATCCCAAAGTAGTCCAGCCGTAGCTCGTATGGACACCTATGCGAAATTCCCGAACAGCTGTATGCGAGGCGTCTGGTGAAGGACCTTTGGATACATTCGATCCTTTGTGAATGAACGGCGTATGTTGGGTTCCATATCGAGCTAGCGTATTCTAGGTGGCTGCGTACCAGATAATTAAATAAGAGGATTTTTGTGCTGTAATGGTTGCCCGATGAGTTGCGATTAATAAAGCCCATCATCTGAGCTGACTTTTTTACAACAGATTCAATATGGGAAGTGAACTTCAATTTAGAATCCAGGATCACGCCTAGGTCACGGATTTCAGTTACCTCCTCAAGTATGGAGTTCTCCAGGGTGTAATAAGAAGGAAATGGACATTTTTTCCTGATAAATTTAATGTGATAGCATTTTTTTGCATTTAATAGCATCTTATTAATTAAGTACCACTCATTAAGGCTGTTAAGATCTTCTTGCAAAAGTAAAGTATCTAGGTGTGATCGTACTGTCTTATATAGTTTTAGGTCATCGGCGAACAATGAGTATCGGCAGTGCTTGATAGAGCGAGAGATGTCATTTATAAAATGAAAGAATAGTATAGGACCCAGGTAGATACCTTGGGGTACACCAGACTCTGCCTCGTAGACATATGACTCGTAACCGCCGACACAGACAAGCTGCGTCCTTCTCTCGAGGTATGAGGAGAACTATTTGAGCAAAGAGCCATGAACTCCGCTCGCCTCAAGATTTTGCAGTAAACGAGCGTGAGAGACCTTGTCGAAGGCATTAGTGAAGTCAGTATAGACTACGTCCACCTGAAGCCTCTTATCTACATCATGTAGTGCATATATCCTTATTCAGAGAACAGCGTTTTAACTAACATAAACAATATCTATTTCCATTGTTTATAATATTTTTATAACATTCGGAAAACTTACGGCTACATACAAGAACAATTATAATTACTCAAACAAGAAGGCCAATTAAAAGTTTTCACAGATAAATAGAAGAAATAAAAAAACAAATATGAAATCGGTGGTTAACTTAAAAGTGGAAATAGAAGGTGTACAAACGCAAACAGCACATAGTACATCAATCGTGAGGTATAAAAATTTATAGCAAGACAATTTTTCATTTTAGAAATGCTGATATTAAATAAGTCTAGATCATCGTCACACGAAATTTCATTGAATCTTCTGCTGGCACGTATCAGCAAACTATTCTGCACATGTACTGCTAACAGTTTTTTCAAGACAAACTGAAATTTTTGAAAATAGTTGGAAACTATACCGAAATAGTGCTAAGTATTTTCGATCGTCTGTTTTTAAAGAACTATTTACCCGACTACGGCGGCGGCGGCGGCGGAAGGATAATGATTTTGGCAGTCTATGCTACATATGTGTATGTATGTTTGTTCCATCATAGCGCCTAAACTACTGATCCGATCTTAATGAATGAGGTGTCAATAGATTCGTGATAATAGCCCGGGCAACATCGGCTCCATAATCTACGTAGTCGAGTTGTAGTTTTATTATAACAATTGTAGTAATTAAGGGACTTACATAAAGTTTTTTAATAATAATTACTTTACGAGGGCTGATTGATAAGTTTCCGAAACGACAAAGAAAAACTTCAAAAATCTATTTAAAATAAATTTATTTCTCAACGTAGTTTCCTTCTACCTCGATGCATTTAGTCCAGCGCTTCTCCAATGCCGTTACACCAGTTCGATAAAATGTTTTCTCTAACCCCTCAAAATACTCGTCCACGGCAACAATGACTTCTTCATTTGATGAAAATCTCTGGCCACCTAACCATTTCTTCAGGTTTGGGAATAAGTGGAAGTCGCACGGGGCCAGATCCGGGGAATAGGGTGGATGCGGTAGCAATTCGAACCGCAATTCATGGAGTTTGGCGACTGCAACCATTGACGTGTGTGCAGGTACGTTGTCATGGTGGAACAAAATTTTTTTCTTGGCCAAATGTCGTTTCTTCTGGATTTCTTCACTTAATTTTTGCAGTAAGCTTGCGTAATACTCTCCATTTATTATTTTTCCTTTTTGCAGATAATACACTAAAATAATCCCTCGAGCATCTCAAAAAACAGTCGCCATCACTTTGCCGACCGACAAAACCGTTTTTGCTTTCTTCGGCGCAGGTTTTCCGCTCTCAGTCCACTGCTTAGATTGTTCTTTTGTCTCGGGAGTATAATGATGTATCCAGGTTTCATCGACTGTTACATAACGCCGCAAAAACTCATTAGGATCTCGGTTAAACAGCGCCAAACACTCCGATGAATCGTCCACTCGACGTTGCTTTTGGTCTACAGTGAGCAAACGCGGCACCCATCGCGCGCAAAGCTTTTTCATTCCCAAATGTTGGTGTAAAATATTAAAAACGCGTTCAGATGAAATGCTCACCATCTCTGCTATCTCTCGCAACTTTAAGCGCCGATCATTCAATACAGTTTTATGAATTTTTTTGATCATGTCCGGATTCGTGACTTCATTTGGATGGCCAGACCTGTGGGCGTCTTCGCAGCTCTGTCTTCCACGTTTAAAATCAGTTACCCAGGTGTGAATTGTACTCAATGCAGGAGCAGAATTACCTAAAACACTGTCTAGCTTGGTTTTAATTATTTTTTTTGTTTTGGTTTAGGTTGCTGTTTTCTCTTTTAAAACGTAAAACTTTATCTCCGCACGAATTTCGCTTCTTTCCATTGTTAAGAAAATTTACGACAAAGTTCTACGTCCTCTCAAACAAATTCCATCAGAATAAATTCAAATTTGGCGTTCTATTTTCAAAAAGATGCCAGAATATAATGTAATATACCTTTTTTGCGTATCATTTTTTTAAGTTCGTCGTTTCGGCCAGTTATCAATCAGCCCAGATAAGCACTGTAATTACTTTAAGGCTAGTAATCGAGGCTCATTCGAACAAACCAATTGATTTTAATATTATAGTACCAAAAAAAGCCTCGTTTAGTATTTAAAAATAAAGTGTACTTTTTACTACCTTTATTATAAACTAGATGTTGCTGGCTACTTTTTGTATGTTTTGTACGTTTGAATGTCGCAGGAACCGTACATTTTGCTGCAATTAAAAGTAGCCTTAGTCTTTTTCCGTGTATCTATATCTATATCTGTGCCAAATGTTATTAAAAATTGGTCCAGTAGTTTCGCAGCCTATTCAATGCAAGCAAACAAACAAACGTTTCCTCTTTATAATATTATAATTATTTTATATAGTAAATATATAGTAGTAAATTTAGAGTTTTCGAAGGACAGGACAGTTTCACTCACATGGTCCTCCTTACATGTCCAACTCTTGTCCAATAGACCTATTATTATAGCGCAAGTACTAATGACTATTTTACCCACCTGGTTTCCATTATGAGCTGGTACTCCTTCTCAATATCATAAGGGTCGAAGTATTGTGGCAGAAGGGTCCTGACTGTGCACATCTTGTCCAGGATAGCTTTGGCACGTTCCAGAGATCCCTTGCTCATCACTATCAGCGTCTCCAAGTAGACGGGGTCTGAAAAATGTACTTTATTTTACGCAAATTGTCATTGGCCATGTCTTATTTGTTCGCAAATTAATTTATTGTTATCTATTACTTATACGCAAATTACACAGATCTGCGATGAAAAAGTTTTTTGAATAATTTTAAGTGTTGATATGAACCTAAATATTGCACTAAGCCTTATTTTAATGTATCACGTCACATTTTCTTTTTCAAATAAGCAGAATTTTCACTTATGGGACCTTGTATCAGAAAACATAACAAGCTGTACAATTTGAAAAAGTGAATACAACCTTGCAAATGCTTGGAAAGACTTTGAGTTTGTTCTTTTTAAGTTTTATGATAATATAAAAGATCCTGATAATAGAATTGAGAACTAAGTCTGTACCTAATATGATTTCTTAAATTCACCCTCTGACGTGTATATAACGATATATTTTGTTTTTTTTTCCTAATTTTTTCCTAATAAATCTAGCGGCTACAGTTAGGAACAAGGTGGATTCCATTATACGATACGATAAAAGATATTATGGAAAAGATGTATCAAGGTCGTTGACACAGTAAATCATTGCTGGATGTTGCACAAAACTAAAGCAAAAAATATTTAAAAAATCGGTTGTCTGTAAAGTCGGTTTACTGATGATAGTTGAACGTGACAACGTCATAATAAGAAATGGAACGCCTCAGAGCGAGGTAACGCCGCATGAGTCATGTTTTTTCTTGCGTGCAGCCGGCTCCATCGAATTATAAGACGTTGTCACGTCAAAAAAATCAAATGTTAAAATGGTACAACTATATGAAAAATCGGTCATTAAATGTTAAAATTGATAACACACTCAGTGATCAAATTACAGTACATGAGGGCACCGCCCAGGGCTCGGTGCTGGGGCCTACCCATTTTTTATCATACGTCAACGACATGAGTAATTGCATCAAAAACTGTTCATGTTATCAGTTTGCTGACGATACGTGTCTGGTGTCTGCTGACGAGGACCCTAACAAGGTACTTGAGCGCTTACAAACTGACTTTGATACGATTCAACGCTGGTGTCATGATGCTGGATTAGTACTGAATGCGGTAAATTTATTGCTCATGACCTGTTGAGCTGTTTACATCTTACCAGAGTTGATTCGTGTAGATTAAGATTAATTAATATGTAGATTAGCTATTGAGAAAGTAAGCTCACAAAAATACCTTGGTATAACAATCTATCTATATTATATTATAATAAATCTGTAGAGAGGTCAATTCTGTACATGAAATATTTTTAAAAAATAACTATCAGGGGGTGATTAGGGATCGCTACTGATGTCAAAAATGCAATCAGTAAAATTTTTGTCTGTCTGTCTGTCTGTCTGTCTGTATGTACGTTATAGAAACAAAAACTACTCGACGGATTTTAATGAAATTTGGCACAATTATTCTTCATACTCCTGGGCAGGTTATAGTATACTTTTCATTACGCTACGATTAATAGGCGCTGAGCAGTGAAGGGATATATTGGGAAAACGGGAGAAGTTACTCCATTTTTTAAGCTTCCACCGCGTGTGCAGCCTTAATGGTTAGAGCTGCATAGAAATCACGTATCACGGAAATATTTTCCTTAATATTATATAAAAATATTTCTTGACAGCATAATGTCTATCTTTTATGGTTGACTCACAATAGCACGTGAAACTTCCGGTAGCTTAGCAATTCGGAGCTTTCTGATTATATTGGTCTAATCTGACGTTTACAACACTCATCCCTAATTAAAAAAAGTTAACATTATTACTTATTCAATAAAAAAAGAATCATGTAAATCGGTGTAGAAACACCAAAGTTATACATGAAATACACTAATAAGTCATCGCGCGTGAATACAAAATCATGCAATAAGGATTATTTTTGTGTATCAGTTGCCGCGCTCGACGCGCTTCGCGGTGGGAGGTATAAAAAGGCGGTCCGCGTGCGAACTTCATACTTGTATAACTTCTATGCCAGTGATTTCCCAAAAGACCCTGGCACCATCGCAGCGCTATACGCCGACGACACGGCGTTCATAGCCAGCTCCTTGACTCCTGACCACGCTGCAATAAAACTTCAGAGGACGCTGGACCTTCTCCCTGACTGGCTGAGCAACTGGCGACTATCCGTCAATCCAGGTAAGTCCCAAGCGCTCGCCGTCACTACGAGAAGGGGGTTCCCAGCGCCTCTGAAGATAGGAGACGCCGAAATACCATGGGGGAGAACGGCGAAATATCTAGGGGTCATCATAGATCGCCGTCTCTCCATGGTCGCCCAGCGACAATCGGCAGTGGTAATGGCCAGAGCGGCCACCGCACAGCTACACTCCGCATTCTCATCTCCTCTAATCCCCTCAACATGCGGACGGCCTTGTACAAGACCTACATACGGCCCCGCCTCACCTACGCAGCACCTGCGTGGCACCATCTGCTCTCTGCACCCCAGAAAAGGTCGCTGCAGAGAGCCCAGAACCGGGTGCTGCGCCACATCGCGGGCGCCCCCTGGTACGTCCGCAACTCCACTATTGAGAGGGATCTTAGGATGGAGAGTGTGGAGGCTTTTGTGGCCCGGCTCGCCACAAACTTGTTCGCGCGAGCGGATGCCTCGTGCCTGGTCGAGCTGACCGACCTGGCGCCCTGGCACGCCCGCCCGCCCGACCGTCACATACTGCCGAGGGACGCCATCCCACCGGCAGACCCAGCGGAGCCTCGCCACCCCCGAAGAGGAGGAGCCCTGGCGCAATGAAGCGCCCCCCCCCCCTCGAAGAGGAGGAGCCTAGGCGCAAAGACGCGCCATCATGTCACCGAAGAGGAGGAGCCTGGGTGCATTGATGTGCGCCCCGCCGAGGCGCACGTTGCAGCAGTTAACTCCACCCGGGGTTTGTCGGGGTAGCAAACCTCTTGCCACCCCGTCGCCCCCTTGGTGCATCTTCCCCCCCGACACACAAAGTCGGGGCTCGGAAGTTTCTCGGCCCCCGGGTCGGGACCCCCACGCGCCGCTTGGAGCCGACCGCCGGTCTTGGTTGGGCCTGGATTGGTCGATCCACACTCCCTCGTCATTGTTGGTTGCCCCCCCCCACGGGTTTCCCCCGCGTTCTGCCGCGGGGGGTCTTCCCATAAAATTTAAGACTCATGCGCCCAGTACTCGTGCTGGGCGCGTCATCCCAATTAGAGGGGCTTAGCCCCTGGTATTGGATAGGTCCGCCGTAAGGCCCTTTTCAGGGTCCCGGCGTCGAGCCGAGAAGAGTCTCCTTCTCTAACACCGGAACTTCATACAATATTTGGCTGTTGAAGCGATAGGACGTTCAGATTGTTCGACCTTATTGACAGACAATTATAGTTATTAGTGCTTATCAGCGCGATTTTTAGTTTTTGAATAGGTTATTATTAGATTGGTTTTGTTGTCTTTATTTTATGAAATAGGTATAGAGGTTTTGTTAGTATTAGTAGTTTAGTTATTTTAGTTTATTAGTTATTTTGGTAGTGTTAAATATTTCGAAAGTAGAATTATTTAGTTTTAGTAGGTACCTATATTTTTCACATTTTATAGGTTCATATAGATAATAGTCTAGTTATTTAAATTACTTTTAGATTAATTATAAGTTAACATTTATTTAGCAGTAGTTTTAAATAGGTACTTAGGTGTCAAATAGGTTATAACATACGTATATTAAACGTAGTTTAGGTAGATACTTAGGTATTTAAGTAAGCATTTAGATTTCATAATTAGTGTAAAGTAGCTTCTGTTACCGTCGATTAAAAATTCACAATGCCTCCTAAAAAACGACCATCTTTATCTCGAAATTCGAGAGATGCTAAGAGGATGAGAAATACGCGTTCTCAAGAATCGGCAGAGGAAAGAGCGCATCGGTTAAACTCTATGAGAGTTAGTGCCTCAACTTCTCGAGCCAATGAAAGCTCTCCTGAGAGAGAGGTGCGATTAGCAGCTGACAGAGCGAGACATGCTACATCACGGGCGTCTCAAGCTTTTCTCAGCGAGAGCTGAGTCTTACCAATGACCGAGAACAACATGTGTTATCCCGAGAAGCTGAAACTGCTGCACAACGAGAATTGCGTCTCACAGCTGATCGCGAACGACATACATTTTCTCGCGAGTCAGAAACCTTTACTGAGGGGGAATTGCGTCTCACAGCTGACCGCGAATGTCATACATTGTCTCGCGAGTCCGAAACCTTCACTGAGAGGGAATTGCGTCTCACAGCTGACCGCGAACGTCATACATTTTCTCGCGAGTCAGAAACTTTTACTGAGAGGACATTGCGTCTAACAGCTGACCGCGAACGGCATATTTTATCTCGCGAGTCAGAAACTTTTACTGAGAGGGAATTGCGTCTCACAGCTGACCGCGAACGGCATACATTGTCTCGCGAGTCAGAAACTTTTACTGAGAGGGAATTGCGCCTCACAGCTGAACGCGAACGGCATATTTTATCTCGAGAATCTGAAACTTTTACTCAATATGAAGACCGTTTAACAAATGATAGGGTAGGGATAGGATATGAGCATGAACAACGACTAGAGTCGGTACGCGAACATTACAATTCTTTGAGACACGAACGATCAATAAGTCTGTCTAATGAGAGATTAAGAATCGAAAATATTCGGTCTCTTGAAACGGACGAACAGCGAGAAGCCCGCCTTACTGCAGATAGATTTCGACATAGTCTTAATAACTTAGATGTATACATAGAAGATCAATTTAGAAATTCGGTGGCGTGGTCCGACAAATATAAAAGTTGGGTTTGCTTATAACCTCACAATTGATTACAGATCATCTTCTGTAATAGGCGATATGAACGTGGTATGTTCTTTTTGTAATGCTTCAAAGTGGAGTAAGGAGTCGGCTGGTTTCTGTTGTTCTGGAGGTAAAATAAATTTGCCTTTATTCGAAGACCCACCGGAACCTTTAAAATCACTACTTTTAGATGAACATGTGCAATCGAAACAGTTTTTAGACAATATTCGCACTTATAATAGTGCGTTTCAAATGACATCCTTTGGTGCTCAACAAATCTCAGAAGGTCCTTTCATGCCTACTTTTAAGATACAAGGTCGGGTTTACCATTTGATAGGATCCCTTTTGCCTGAAGACCAACCTAAATTTCTTCAAATATATTTTGTATCCGACTACAACGAACAGTCGAATATAAGAAATCAATATTTCCCGAATTTAAATACTGAACTCATTTCACAACTTCAGAACATGTTGCATCCGGTTAATTTGTATGTATGCAGTTTTAAATCGGCTTTAGAAGCTCTTCCTCGAGAAGATGATAACAATTATAAAATTGTTACAAATGCCGATAGGCGTCCAACTCAGGAACACCCTGGGCTATATAATGCTCCATCCACGAATGAAGTTGCTGTGGTATTGGTCGACCAGGAATGTGATAGGCGTGATATCGTTATCCGTTCCAGAGACAATCGTTTGCAACGTATTTACGAAACCCACAGGGCTTACGACAGTTTGCAATATCCTTTGATATACTGTCGAGGAGAAGATGGTTACAATTTTTCTTTATACCAAACTGATCCACGTACAGGCGCACCTACTTATAATAAAAAGATTTCATGCCTTCAATTTTACTGTTACCACTTGCAAGTAAGACGGAATAGGTTTGTATACTTTCAACGTTTTCGTGGCTTATTCAATCAGTTTATTGTAGATATGTACGCAAAAATTGAAACCGAAAGATTAGTTTATAAACGATCTAATCAAAGGCAGCTGCGCGCTGAAGAATACGTGCACCTTCGCGACGCCATGCAGCAAGATAATGATACGGTGAATATGGGCCGTTTAGTTATTTTGCCCTCTTCTTTTACTGGTGGTCCGCGCTACATGCACGAACGTACTCAAGATGCTTTTTGTTACGTAAGAAAATATGGACGTCCCGACTTATTTATTACTGTGACTACCAATCCTAAATGGGATGAAATCACTCGGGAGCTTCTTGAGGGTCAAGCACCGCATGACCGCCATGATATCATCGCAAAAGTTTTTCATTTAAAATTAAAATCAATGATAGATCTACTTACCAAATATATCATTTTTGGAGAAGTATTGTGTTATATGTATAGTGTTGAATGGCAAAAACGCGGCTTACCTCACGCACATTTCCTGCTTTGGTTAAAAGATAAGGTTCGACCTAATAAATGTAGACAGTTTAATCAGTGCTGAAATTCCAAGTCCGATTGCAGATCCCGTGTTATACGACATTGTTAAAACTCATATGATACATGGTCCATGTGGTGTATTTAACGGGAATTCTCCTTGCATGCAAGACGGTCGTTGCACTAAAAGATATCCAAAAGCCTTAGTGGATGAAACTGTAACAGGACTCGATGGATACCCATTATATCGTCGCCGTTCGAGAGACAATGGTGGTTTTACTGTTGAAAAGCGAGTGTCTGGACAACAGGTTACTTTAGATAATAGGTGGGTCGTTCCGCATTCTCCTGTGTTGTCCAGAGCATTTCAAGCTCACATAAATGTTGAAATGTGTAATAGTGTAGAGTCAATAAAATAATAAATATTTGTAAGTACATCAATAAGGGCAGTGACCAAGCTACATTCGCTTTGAGAAATGAACATGATGAAGTTACACGTTTTCAGTCAGGCAGATATATAAGTTCTTCAGAAGCTGTATGGCGGATCTTAAGTTTCAACATTCACGAAAGATATCCACCTGTGACTCATCTGGATGTTAATCTTGAAGGCGGTCAACGGATATATTTCAACGCCGAAAATGTCACAGAACGGTTAGAGAACCCTAGACAAACAACTTTATTAGCATTCTTTCGACTTTGCCAAACTGATGATTTTGCAAAATCTCTTTTGTATGAGGAAGTTCCATTGTTTTATACCTTCGATAAGCAACGAGGTGTCTTTAATCAAAGACGCCGTGGCAGGCCTGTAGATGGCGAGTCAGGTATTTTCAAAGAACATGTCCTTGGTAGAGTGTACACAGTCCATCCTAACAACGCTGAGTGTTTCTATTTGCGATTATTATTACATACCGTGCGAGGACCAACCTCATTTAGAGATTTAAGAAAAGTGGACGATGTTGTTTATCCCTCTTATCATGCAGCTTGCCAAGCGCGTCATTTGCTTGAAAATGATCAGCATTGGGATGACGCTTTAGCAGAATCCAGTGTTAGTGATAATCCACGACGGTTACGTCATTTATTTGTAACATTACTCACATTTTGTAATTTATCAGATGCTGTACAGTTATGGGAAAAATAAAAAGAAAAATTTGCAGAAGACTTTCTTAGAAATAATTCTAACAATGATGAAGGCACTACTAATGACCATTTCCGTGATCTTGCCATAAATCAGTGATTATTAGCTCTTCAGGATGATTTAACAGCAGTAGGCGGTAAATCACTCTGTGAATATGGTTTGCCAACACCAACCTCAGTCGGAGAGGTAACTAATAGGGAATATTCCGCAGAAATTGGTTACAACTTAATGGAACTGCAGACAACATTAGAAAACGGTGTCCCAATGATGACTGCAGAACAACGTTCAGTTTATGATCGCGTGTGCGAAAGTGTTCAAAATAATTTGGGAACAATATGGTTTTTAGATGCACCTGGAGGAACAGGGAAAACCTTTTTGACTAAATTAATATTGGCTTTTGTTCGAAATCAGCGTAAAATAGCTCTTGCCGTAGCTTCATCAGGGATAGCTGCAACATTACTACCAGGAGGTAAAACTGCTCATACTACGTTTAAAATACCAATTGATTTAGATCGCACGGAAAGTCCAACCTGTAGTATTTCAAGAAATAGCGACAAAGCTAAGGTATTAGGCGAGTGTTAATTTAATCATATGGGATGAATGTACGATGGCCCATCGAAAAGGAGTATAAGCGGTAGACAGAACATAAAGGGATAAGGCAAAATGATCGACCAATGGGCGGTATCACGGTTTTATTTTGTGGTGATTTTCGACAAACCTTACCGGTAATACCACGGGGAACCCGAGCTGATGAGGTTAGGGCTTGCCTGAAAAGCTCTTATTTGTGGCGTGATATACAATTGGTGCATTTGACTATTAACATGCGAGTGAGAACTGGAGATAACCCGGATGATAATCAATTTTCTGATACATTATTAAAGATTGGTGAAGGTACCTATCCACAACTACACCAAGGAAAACTTATTCTGACGCCTGAATTATGTTGTATAGTGCAATCTTAACCACATCTTATATCGTCGGTTTACGGTGACGTAACAAATATATTAAATAGGGACAATTCTTGGCTATGCGAAAGATCTATTTTAACTCCTCGCAATGACCTGGCATCTGAGATTAATAACAAAATACTGTCGAATATACAGGGGGAAAGCAAAGTTTATAGATCGATAAATAGAATGGTCGATGAACAAGAAGCCACTAATTACCCGATAGAATTTTTAAATTCTTTAAATACGCCCGGACTTCCTTCTCATGAAATTTGTTTAATAATTGGCATTCCGATTATTCTGCTCCGAAATTTAAGACCACCACAACTTTGCAATGGAACTCAACTCAAAGTAACCCAGTTATAACAAAATATAATCGAGGCTCAAATTTTAACAGGTTGCGGTGCAGGAGAAACCATTTTTATTCCCAGAATACCCTTAATACCAAATAATTTTCCATTCCAATTTAAAAGGACGCAATTCCCAGTATCGGTGTGTTATGCAATGACAATTAATAAGGCTCAAGGGCAGACTTTCCGTGTTGCCGGAGTAGATCTCGGTGTCAGTTGTTTCTCGCACGGTCAGTTATACGTTGCTCTTTCCCGTGTTAGCAGTTCTAGAAATCTTTATGTTCACGTGCCGGACGGGTCAACTTTCAATATAGTTTACCCGGAAGCTTTGCGCTAAAGTATTTTCGTTCTATAGGTACTTTAGCCTCATGTGAATGTGAATACATTAACTTAATCTAAACAATATTACCAATACATTAACTTATTCTCAGCTATCTATACTTTCTGCCGGAAGTCACTATTCCACGCGGACGAAGTCGCGGGCAAAAGCTAGTAGATAATAAAATCAACTGGAATCATCATATTGAAAATTTATGCGATAAACTAAGACAGCTTCTGGCTAGTATTACTATTTTAAAACATAAAATTCCATTTAAAGTGAAACTTATGCTTTATAATTCATTTGCTGAGTCGCATATAAATTACGGATTAAGTACTTACGGTCGGACCTATAAAAGTTATTTAAATCTTTACAACTTACAACATAGAATTTTATAATCAATAGTTTCCCCGAATATAAAACAGAAAACTCGTCAACAATGATGATGAATTATTTAAGCACTGTAAAGTTTTACCAGTATTTACTAAATTTAAATTTACACTGTGTTTATGCGTTAGATTTTAAGTTAATTTTCTTAAAGAACTTTGGTTCTCATTTGGCAAACTAGATGGCGCTGATTTGCCGCTAGATAACGCTATAGGTAACGCGAACCTATTTGCATTTAAAGACGTTTACGAGGGCCTTACGAACATTCTGCTCTCGGACACCGTCCGATGAACAGCTCCGCTCGTTCCGTCGTCAGTCGTCAGTACTCGCTAAGCGCTCTCGCTCTAACGTGCTCTCTCTCTCGCGTGTGCCATCGCTCGCGAAAGGGAAACATTTGGAAGACATAAGACCGAAGACTCATCGAGTCAAGACTCAAGTGTGAAGAAGACAAGCCGCCACCCAACCGCCTTTGCCGCCCGCGTACCGGACGATCGTGCGACCGCTCGCATCGTCCGTTTCGCTCTTTGGTGCGAGCCCTCTGCTCGCACCCCGCCGCCTAGTAACCGCCGCGCTAGGACGAGCGTGCAACCGGTCGCATCATCCGTCTCGCTTTTAGCGCGAGCCTTCTGCTCAAAAAAAATGTTTCTCTCAATATCTATATTGAGACTCGCCACGAGCTTAACTCGGACCACAGACCGGTTACGATTACACTTAGTAGTCTTAGAAGATAGTAGACTATAAATTATTAGCGGAGAACATCAAAGTCCTCCAATCTAATCACCTCGATAAAATTCCCGATACTAAAGATAGTAAAGAGACAGCCATAGAGGCCGCCTCCCGCTTGACCGACCACCTGGTAGCGACCATAGAAAACTCATCTAGGGAGGTGCCAACGACCCCCAAGGGCCATTGGCCCCTCCCTGAGGACATAAAGGAGTCCATCAGACTCCGAAAAGCGGCCAAACGCACATATGATCGCTACCCGTCGGAAGAGTGGAGGAAAGCCCTCTGTCACTACGAGAGGAAAGTAAAGTTTAAGATTAAACAGCACAAAGCTGAGAGTTGGGATCGACTTCTCAGCGATTTAGAACCGTCACACGTGGCGTACTGGCCACTCGCGAAGGCCCTCAAAAAATAACACGGAGAGCGACATGCTCTCATGTCTGCATGACAGACCAAATCGTCCTCCTGCATTCGAAGACATTGACAAGGCCGAATGCCTAGCTGATAATTTCAAAAAACAGTGCCGGCCGAGCACTCTCCCGATTGATCCCGAGCACCTTAGCTTAGTGAATAGCGAGGTCAACAGCCGACTCTCGAGGCCACCTGATGACGACGATGGTGGACTCGGAGGAGGTCAATGACATTATTAAGTGTATGAATGCCAAAAAGGCCCCAGGCCTCGACGGTATTTCAAACAAAACACTTGAAATGTTACCGTCCGAGCTAATTCAACTCCTAGTGAACATCTTTAACGCCCTCTTAGTAGGATGTTCATTTCCAGACATTTGGAAAGTAGCTATTGTCATAGGTATCCACAAACCGGGGAAACCCCGGAAGGCACCTGGTAGCTACCGACCAATTAGTCTCATTAGCTCCCTTGGAAAAGTCTATGAAAGAGTTATTAAAAGGCGCATCAATGACGTCATAACCGATAAAAAACTCTTTCCAGACAAGCAGTTTGCCTTCCGCAAAAAGCACAGCTGTCCCGCTCAAGTACACCGCTTAACGGAGTAGTGCGCCGTATTCTTTGATATTGCAAAAGCTTTAGATAAAATTTGTCATAACGGACTGTTATAGAAACTCTATCAAATGGGCATACCTGATAATCTTGTTTTATTAATTAGTAACTTTCTCAAAAATCGCAAGTTTCATTTCCGCGTAGAAGGCGCACTGTCGTCGCCAAGATATATGGAGGCGGGAGTACCGCAGGGCTCGGTCCTCTCGCCCTCCCTATATAACCTGTACACTAGTGACATCCCTAAACACGCTAAGGTGCACGACACAGCCCTTTATTATTCCCACATCCGTGCCTGTACCGCGTCTAAAGCCCTCCAGGAGTCAGTTACCGCTCTCGGTAAATGGTTCTCCAAATGGAGAATCGAAGTTAATCCCGATAAAAGTCACGCCATCCAATTTGATATTAAAAGTGCGTGCGTCTCTTTCGCACAAATAAGCGAGTCTCTGGACCGATTGCAAAGAGTCCAAAACCGGTTTCTACGCATGGCAACAGGAGCCCCCTATTACATGCGTAACATCGACTTGCATAGGGACTGCGAGCTCATCACCATTAAAGCCTATATCAGGGAACTCGTAGAGAGATTCTTTGATAAAGGCAAAAACCATCCAAACCCCTTATCCAAAAGGCCCTGGACTATAACCACGACGCACAGACTTTCCGACACCCGTACAGACGGCCTAAGCATATCTTATCCGATCCCATCGACCCGATCACAAAATACGTAACGTACTTAACGTACTGTGTACAGTTACATAAACACAAATCACACGCACCCGCGAGGTTACGAGGTACTTTTACTTGAAAACCAGCGTCGCCGCCTATCTCCCAGCAATACCCTCCACTACATAAGAATATAAATACAATAATACATATGTACACGAATTACTAATTAAATTAAATTAAACTAATTCGTCCTGTCTCCTAGTTCGCGTGTGTTGTGTCTCACTCCGCGTTTCGTGTCGTCTCGTTCTGACTGCGTAGTAGTGACTCGCTCACTCCGCATCAGTGCCGTCTCGCTCTAAACGCGTTGAGTGTCTCGCTCACTCCGCGATCGTGCCGATCCCGCCCTCTAGTGCAGTTTTTGCGAACCTCTAATAGCGATCGTCAATTTACACCCTACTTCGTTAGAATAGGGTGTACATTGGCGCCTTGCTGGGAGTTGAACTGCTCTTGACCTCCCGTTGAGATTTACTCATCGCTGGGGTCACGAGGAGCCCCAGCCCTCACAGTGTTGTGACAACCGTGCAAGTACGTACACTTTTGTGACTGCTTAGACACTAAATACGTGTTGTGTTTTAGTGTTATCTGTGTTTGTGTGAGTACCTTTATTATTACAATTTTCGTTATATATGTACATGTCCCGCGTGTGTAACAATATGTGCAACTACTGTGCGCCATGCCCACGTACACATAGTACATTAGTACCTATTGTACCTTGACCAAGGCCGACCGTGGTTCGCGGCCACATAGCCGCGACCGCCCCAGCCATTCCCGCGCCAGCTCAGTTGCGTCGCGCAGCGGACCCTCATCACGGTCCAGCTCGCGCACGTCCGAGCACGCATATCATTCCGCCTCCGAGCCCAGCTTGAGCGGCAAGGATACCGCTCGCCCCGGGCCGTCCTCGGCATTTTCGCGGGGGTGTACTGATACCCCCCCGCCCCAATGCCCTCCGACGGCGACCCGCCGCGAGTCAGGGCACCCGCCTAGCTCAGCCGAACAGGGCTCGGCGTCACCGCCGCGCCCCGCGCGCCCTTCGACGGAGGCGAGCACCCCCCGCCAACCTCCCGCAGCCGCCTCGGTGAGTACTAAACTCACGTTCACCGCCTCGCCGGCCTCACCGCCGCAAGAGGAGCGCAGTGCGGTAAGTGCACCCACCCCTAGGGCCCCTGCACCGGCCCCTGCGTCGAGCATCATGCCTCCGCCCCCTGCCCCCACTGTGCAGGTTACCAAGCGACAACGCCAGCAGGTAACATCAGATGTTTCCCCACCTGCCAAACGCGCCGACCGCCCGGCATCGTACGCCGCAGCTACCTCGGCGACGGCGACTATCTCTGCGTCGGCGACGAAAACAACCTCGCCCTCCCCCTTGCCCACCTCTCATAGTTGAGAGACTGGACAACTGGACTAGCCACTTTCGAAACCTAAAGGGCCTCCTAGGTCACGCCCCACACGCAAAGCCCTACGCTCAGGGCATGAAGTTTAACCCACAGGGCGAAAAGGAGTACCGGGTCATACAGCGATACCTGGTCGACCTGAGCCAGTCGACATCGATCAGCTGGTACTCCTATGCTCTTCCACAGGAACGGGGACTGAAGGTCGGTATTCACGGCCTCCCGTCAGACACCCCCATTGACGAGATCGCCGCCGACCTAAATAATCTGGGATACGAGGTCGAGCACGTATCCCGGATCACTGCTAGGAAAGACCGCCCAGGATGCAGCTACTTTGTGCTGCTCAAACGTACCCCAGATCTGGTACCCGGGATCTACCAGATCACCGAGTTGCTCAACATGCCGGGCATCAAGATTGAGGCCTGGCGTGAACTGCCCGGTCTTCCACAGGGAGGCCCGTAACCGTCAGGCGGGCCCCGTCGCCCGCTCCACCCGAGCCCCCCGAGTAAGCCGCGACCCCCCCATCTCGGAGAAAGAGGTCCCCCCACCCCCGCCGACTGCCACTTCCCTAATGGCAGAGGCGAACGACCCCATCCCCCGTCCTACCCCCTCAGCCGCCCCAACTCCAGCCAGGAAGCATAGGAGGAGGAAGACTAAAAAGAGGTCCAAATCAGGTGCCACCTCCACAGCCGCCACCGACTCGGAGTACGAACCTCTCGCACTCCCCCTTCCCTCCGCAGAAACCGCTTCGATGCCCCCTCCCCTTCCCCAGCGCCCCCCGCGCCTGCCCCGCGCCCCGCGCACGGCTCCCCCGACCACTGCTACCGAAGTGGCCGAGGTTTCCACCATACCCGCAAACCCAGCGGCAGTGGCCACTACTCTGCCCGCTATTCCCTTTAGAATGGTGGCCGCCCTCACCCGCCTGTTTAACAGCATTGTGAGGACCGGCCACTTTCCTTCCCCCTGGAAACGAGGATTAATTATAAACATCCCCAAGCCGCATAAAAATCTGAGACAGGCCGAGGGATACCGGCCCATAACACTGCTCTCAACCCTCTCAAAGTCCTTTGAAATCCTTCTCCTCAAATACCTCTCCCCGCACCTTCCTCCTCGTGAGGAACAATTCGGTTTCAGGTCCCAGCTGAGTACCACCCTCCAGCTGGTACGCGTGATTCACCACCTTTCCGTTGCGGCCAACAAAAAGAACTCGTCAGTCGCGGTCTTTTTAGATATGGAGAAGGCGTTCGATAGTGTTTGGCACGAAGGTCTCCTCTATAAGCTTATCCGTGCCGACGTTCCCCCCTCCCTGACAAGGCTCATGGCCTCATTCCTCACCGGACGGACCTTCCAAGTCCGCGTTGATGGAGTCCTTTCACGTGAGTACCCCATTGCAGCGGGAGTCCCTCAAGGTAGCGTGCTCTCTCCGGGGCTATACAGCTTCTTCGCCAGCGACGTGCCCAAGGACCCTGGCACCACCGCGGCGCTGTACGCGGACGATACAGCGTTTATCGCCACCTCGCTGAAGCCTGACCATGCCGCCATCAAGCTCCAGAGGACGCTGGACCTCCTCCCTGACTGGCTGAGTAAATGGAGACTTTCTGTTAACGCAGGTAAGTCCCAGGCGCTCGCCGTCACCACGAGAGTCAGTTTTCCAGCTCCAGATCCCTTGGGGAAGAACGGCGAAATACCTAGGGGTAATTATCGACCGCCGACTCTCCATGCGCGCCCAATGCCAGTCTGCGGTGGCCAAGTCTGGAGCAGCCATAGCCCAGCTGAGACCAGCCTACGCGTCCCCACAGATCCCTCTTAATATGCGTTTAGCTCTGTTTAAGACCTACATCAGATCCCGCCTCACGTACGCGGCACCAGCGTGGCACCACCTGCTCTCTGCGCCCCAGAGAGCGTTGCTGCAGAGAGCCCAGAACCGCGTGCTGCGCCGTGTCGCAGGTGCCCCCTGGTACGTGAGGGACGACACCATATCAAGAGACCTGAGGGTGGAGAGCGTCGAGGCCTTTGTGGCCCAGCTCTCCTCCAGACTGTTCGCGCGTGCGGATGCCTCGCGCCTGGTCGAACTAACCGACCTGGCGCCGTGGCACGCCCGCCCGCCCGACCGCCACCGCCTGCCCAGGGATGCCGTCCTACCCGGAGGACCCAGCAGAGCACGCAGCCCGCCCCACCGCCCCCGAAGAGGAGGAGCCCAGGCGCAATGATACGCCGCACCTAGCGCACTGATGCGCTCCGGCACACCGCGCCACCACCACCGCGGGATTGTATCCCCCCCCCTACTTTTCCCTTTCACCGGCAAACCAAATGCCGGAGAACCTGCTGATCGAGTGCCCGATTTTTGCTAGCAGTAGATATGATACTGAGCAAAAATTGGGCATATCGATCACGGGTGAGAGCCTGTCTTCCATCTTGGGGGGAAAATCGAGGGATATTTTCCTCGAGTTTTGCAAAAAGATTGTGGTTGCAGTATGCAAAAGAAACTGTGATATCTTGATGTGATTTAGTTAGGCTCTATTTATATATGTTTTCTGTGATATTAGGCTAGTATTTTACCTTGTGTCGTCGTTTTATTGTTATACTTAAATGGTTGTGATATTTTAGCTGAATTTTATTATTATATTTTTTATTGCATTTTATTGAACTATTATTTTAATTGATTAATTTTGTTGGGATTTTATTTTAAATTGGATTTTAGTTTTATTGTATTACTCTAGATGCTATTATTGCATCATGGATGTTGTACTGTAATTATTGGCTTCTTAAAAATTGATCCTTACAATCTCTTTCTATACAAAAAACATGACGAGTACATTGTACTTCAAGACAAAATTACCATTGTAATACTGTAATAAGAATCATTGTACATATAAAAGACAAAAAGAAATTGTAAACTAGAATGAAGAATATCATGAAAATTGTTATAAAAATAAGACGAAAAAGAATAAAAGATCAAAACAAGCCCTGATCATGTTAGGGGGACGAAAAAAAAAAAAAAAAAAAAAAAAAAAAAAAAACCTATTGCCACCCCGTCGTCCCCGTGGCGTACCTTCCCCCCCCCCCGACACAAAAACTTGGGGCGCGGAAGTTTTATATTTCCTCCCCTTTCCCCAGGTTCGTTTGTTCCACGGTCCGGTAAACACGGCGCGTGAGGGAGTGGACTCAAACACGTTTCTCGGCCTCCGGGTCGGGACACCCACGCGCCGTTTGGAACCGACAGCCGGTCTCGGTTGGGCCTGGATTGGCACTTCGACACTCCTTTGTTTTTGCTGTTGGGTTTGTTGGGCCTCCCATGGGTTTACTCCGCGTTCTGCCGCGGGGGGTCTTCCCTTAAAACCTAATGACTCATGCGCCCAGTATTCGTACTAATCGTATTCGTACTGGGCGCGTCTTCCCACCCCAAGTAGAGGGGCTATGCCCCTGGTCTTTGGTTATTTCCGCCGTAAGGCCCTTTTCAGGGGCCCGGCGTCGAGTGAGAAGAGTCTCCTTCTCTAACGAATTACGCACACTAATTAACAAATCACACCTAGAACAGAGGGCTGCGATTTGGTACTCACACTACGTTGAGTCGGTAACGTTACGACACAACCACATGCTCAAAATTCACACGCACGCTAGGGCTTGCTATGGTCGATAGGAATTTTCGATAATGAAAATGGTCAAACTTGAATCTTGAAATCATCTTAGTTTCAGTTACATTTACGATTTATGAGCCCTAACTTTTGCATGCGGCGGGGGGAGTAGCGGGGCAAGTATGGTTGCGCGTGTACAATATGTGCATGCCCACTATTTTTGCCGAGGGTTTATCGTAAATCGTAAACCGTCCTGTAGCTATTGGTAATTGAATGAAATATTTTAGTAACGGGAGCACTAGTAATTTTATACTAACTAAAACATTGTGTCAAAGGTGAATTTAATTGGTATTGGGATAGAATATGAAAAAAAAATATTAACATGTTATTACCTTTATTTGTAATCAAAAATAATAAGAAAATCAAAGCAAAAAAAGAAGTCGATGGTCGATAAATATTATGTAGCAAAAAAAAAAAAACTAGCAAAATTTTACTACCGAGAACAGTAGTAACTCATTCTGAAGAAAAATAATTTGTTGATAAATCATCGATCACTGACTGCACTATCCAGGCGACCGAAGCGGACGTGACGCGAACGAATCGAAAGGCGCGGTAATTTGGCTCGCTTCGCAACCCATCTGTCAGATGTGTCTTCTCGCGAAATATTTGCGTTCTTCACCAGCAATGTATATTTTCTGTGATTCTTGGCTTAATTGTCGTTTCTACTTAGAGTTTCATAATTCGAACTAGGTTTTTTGGAAAAATACGAAAAAACTAAGGTTTTTGCTAATGCTTACCGATGAAAAGAAATTCCTCCTTGTTTCATATTTGATGTCTGACTCTTTAATTTGCACATAACAATCGCACAACACGGCATTTTCAAAGGATTTTAGCGCTGCTCCGTACTTCGAGGCAATCAACAAGCGACTAAAAAGTATGAACGCGTGGTTCGGTTGAAGTACGATTGTTTAATCATACTTGTGGCGCGTCTGCCCCGCGCACATTGCCAATCCAACCTCATTTATCTTATCCGTGGCTTATCCAATTTGTAAATATTTTTATTAGTAAGGGGGAATATAAATACAGTTTTATATTACTTTAAAAACATCTACAAGGAATGAAAACATTGTTTGAGATAAACTTTTGGAAAAATAAATACTATGGGTCTTTACTACTGTCTACTGGGTATGGGTCTACTGGGACTATATTACTGTCGGGAAAATTCAGAGCAGTGAAAAGAGAGCTGATAGAGCTGAAAATCGAACACACAAGTGTCGAGTCAAATGTCAATGTCATAATTACATTATGACAGCTCGACACTCGACACTTCGATTTCCAACTCTATTGTATTAATGCAGAGTTATATTTTGAGTGCTCTGAATTTTCCCCGGCCCGCCGGATTCCGGATCACATTATAGTCCCAGCCTTATACGAATATTATTAATTAATAAGATTAGGTATACATTAAGGGATGAAGTTGTAACATTTATTAGGGTAGATGACCTACATGTAAAATATTTAGTTTCATTTATATATTCAGAAATATTGACGTACTCTATATTAAGAAATATTGAGGTATTACTTGAGCAATGTAGAAAATAAATGATATTTTATTTTATGTGTAGTTCTGTAATTATATACATCTTAAAGTCAAAGTCAAAAATTTTTATTCAAAATAGGTATTTACATACACTTTCTGAACGTCGATCTACATGATGCCTACCGCCGGTTCGGGAACTAGCCCGGCGAGAAGAACCGGCGGCGTAAGAAACTCGCGCGGGGCCATCTTTTATCAAAAAGATGGAAAATTGTTCTTTTAAAAATATAAAAAAGGCATATATAACAATGTTATGACTAAAACTACATAACAAGAGTACAATAATATTAGGTCTATGAAATTGCCGTTTTGTATGAAAAAATTTAAACTGTTTTTTTTTCATGTATTTTTTATTTGTATTAATCGAAGTAATCACCCATGCAATCAATGCATCTTTGCGAACGCAGTGGCAGTTTATTGATGCCCTTCTTAAATAAATCAGCTGGACGGGAGGCAACAAATTCTTCAAAGGCATTTTGTACTGCCTCTCGGGTATTGAATTTTTTTTCCCGCCAAGAAGTTATCCAAATTCTGGAAAAAGTAGTAGTCTGTAGGCGCAAGGTCTGTTGAGTAGGGCGGATGACGGAGAGCTTCCAACCCCAGTTCTTGCAACTTGGAGACCGTCTGCTGTGCATTATGAGGTCGCGCGTTGTCGTGCAGGAGCAGCGGAGACGAGCGATTGACCAATGCTGGTTGGAGATGTGCCAGCTTCTCCATCATTGTGTTCAGTTCTTCACAGTACAAATCTGCAGTAATGCTCACTCCGTTTGGTAAGAAGCTGTGATGAATCACACCGGCGCTAGACCACCAAACAGTGACCATCACTTTTCTAGGGGTAAGTTTTCGTTTAGGGCATTGTTTAGGTGCGGAACCAGGATCCAATCAACTTACTGAGCGCTTGCGGTTATCAAACAGAATCCATTTTCCATCGCAGGTAACAATGCGGTTTAAAATTCCTTCATTTGTGTGTTTGTTGAGCAGTGCAAGGCACGTCTCGACGCGTACTTCACGCTGGCGATCATTAAGTTCATAGGGCACCCATTTGTCAATTCTTTTTACCTTGCCATACTGACGCAAATGGACCAATATTGTATTGACGCTAACGTCGAAAGCTGCTGCTAATTCAGCCGTAGATTGTGTATCATCAGCTTCCACAATCGCCTTTAATTTGTCATTTTTGACCAAAGTCTTCGGACGACCGCAAAGTTCATTTTTCAGGTCGAAATTTCAAGAACGGAAGCGAGCAAACCAATGACAGATGGTGCGTTGGTTTGTAGTGTTAGCTCCGTAAACGTCGTTGATGTTGCGTGCCGCTTGTGCCGCGTTGCTGCCACGACGGTACTCATATTCCATAATTACTCGAATTTTTAACGTATCCATGATGACGAAAAAGATTGAAATGCGATGAAAATGTAACACTAATCAATAAACAAATGACTACCTAATTTTGGAAAAAGAATTCCATTTTTTTAAAATAAAATTAATTTGAAATTAGAATTCTTAGCCAAACAAAAATTATTTTGATTTGAAATGGCCAGTACTGCAGAACGGCAATTTCATAGGTAAAGAAAAGTAGTAAACCTATTATATGTAATTTAGAAGTAGCCTTGCAGAGGGTTAACCTCATTCCCAAGGTGCCCACCTTGATAGCACTCATTCATAAAATCATTAACTTTATAATAGGCTTTAGCACACAAACGTTCTTTAACTACTTTTTAAATTTATTGATTGAAAATTTTTTAACGCTAGGCGTATACACTGGCCTTTAAACGAATATAAAATTACAATAATCTAACCAAGAGCATGTCACGACATGTCTAAGGAGGTTTCCGTAGCTATCAACGCACAATAGGTTTTCTTTGAATTACTTCGAAAGTTATTGTCCTATTTCGGTCAACATTTTTTCGGTCTTTTTTCGTAAAGAGTTTTTAGCATGATCTATCAGCATGGAAACATATGTTTTTTTTATCTCCTAAAGTTTAGAAATGCCAAGGGGGGGACCAACTTATAAACCACTTTGGAGGCCGTTTTCTCGAAAAGTTTGTAAAAAGTCATGTATGGAACCTTGTCATGCCTTTATTTTGAAAGACCTATTCAACAATACCCCACACGGTAAGGTAGAATTAAAAAATTTTTTTCATCCCCACTTCACATGTAAAACATAAAATTATTAAACCGATATCTATACGTATTAAATAACTGTACCAAATTTCATCAACTTATATTAATAATTACACAGGCAGGAAGAGCGGACGGACAGACAGACAGACAGACGGACGGACGGATAGAGCGAAACTATAAGGTTCCCACAGACGAGAGGCCGATCGTTTCATTTAGAACTGATGTCAGTTCGGCCTGAATGGATTCGAGCACATACACGGAGAAAATAGCATCCGACCGAACTGACGTCAGTTCGGCCCTTAGATTAGTAACGCCTAGATAGTTTTCAAACAAACGCATCGTAGAAATTGAAGAAAGCAACAGATAGATGTAGGCGTAAGCATTTACATACCGACACTCACACAAACAAAACATTAAAGTTGTGGAATTGTTGCTCTTAAAATTGGAATTATTGTATTTGTTTTTCTTAATATCGTGAGATTTAAAAATATAACATATTTCATTTTAAACCATCAAAACACGATTTGTGAACATTATTTATATTAAACTGATATTAAGGAATATATTAAAGATTATCTTAATACTGGCAATAATTTAAATTGATAGTTAAAAAAATTTGAAAATATTTAAAAAGTTGCAACTATTAGTTAGCCATGAAAATTATGAAATAAATTTATTATTACTAGTAACACTCACAATTCACAATAGGGCAGCAAGATGGCGACATAGTATGATTTTATTTTAAAATGTTTTAAATATTTGGCTTAATACAAGTCAAATTGTTCGGACATAACATTTCATACTTACGTATGAAATGTTATGTCCGAAGCTTTTTTAATTATTTTCCGATGCAATGTGACACCCAATAACGACACAAACCGTTTTAATGTTTTTAATAGTCGGAGATGTAAGCATTAGCGCTTGATCTTGACAACTGACGGGTCGTTCGAACAAACCAAGCTGATGTGTCTCAGCATGATTTGCTTCACTTTTCATGCGCGTACCCGGTTTCTAGGCGTTTTAATCTAAGGTACGGCCTGAACGGATTCGAGCACATACACGAGCTTCGGTCGTGTTTTTAGGGTTCCGTAATACATAAGGAACCCTTATAATTTCGCTCTGCCCGTCCGTCTGTCTGTCCGCCGCTCTCCCAGCTTCTGTAATAACTTTTGAAGTAATTCAAAGAAAACCTCAATAGGTTAACGTCAACGCGCAATCACGTTGATAGTAACGGAACCCTCCTTAGACATGTCGTGACATGCTCTTGGTTAGTTAAAAGGTATTATTTTATTTAATAATTGTATTTTGCTGCAACTGTTATAACGCTATTGACGAAACTGAATTATTGTGTCATACATTTTTCCAGTTATATGTTATAGAATTTTTTTTTTCTAGTTCGTTTTATAGTAATAGTCCTTTGATTTTATCAACCATAGTGGATCTATAGTTTTAAAAACTTCAATGAACTGTAATATATATTCTTTAGACCACGTGCCATTTTTATTGATCCGTACCAAAAGGGTAAAAACGGAACCCAATTACTGAGACTGCTGTTCGTCCGTCTGTCGCCAGGCTGTATCTTACCTTACCTTACCTTATTATACACAAATATTTTCACAAATGTATGATGTAGGTATTTCTATTGCCGTTATAACAACAAATACTAAAAACAGAAAAAAAAATTGAGGCTCACATACAACAAACGTGACTTTTTCCGTTTTGTACGGAACCCCTCTTGCCGACTCGCACCTGCCCGGTTTTATGTTACACTCGAATTTTATTACCGTTTAGTCCTATTTTATTAGGTAATGTTCAGTCCATCCGTACAGGTCTTTATTGGAAACATTAATTCTGTTGAATTTGTTGTAAAGTTGTAAAGTTGGAAACATTAATTCTGTTTGAATTAATGTTTCCAACATTAATTCAAACAGAATGAATGTTTCCAACTTAGATGTTTTACAAAGTTTTCCTACAAAATTTAGTATTTTATGCCCTTTTTAGTAGAAATTTAGTTGTTAGTAGTAGTTTTGTAGAAAATAGCTAGACAATAATCATAATATGCAAAATGGCCTGCTACTATGTGCTATTATGATAAACTGTCACCACGCGTCCGTAAGTCGCTTAAAAGTTAAAACTACCGATTTAATTTATTTATACGTAATACGAGTATAAAATGCAGTGGTTTTTTGTAAACCACTGCATTTTGTAAACACAAAATCCCTAAAAAAAACTTTTAGGGATTCCTAAGTTTAGTAGCTTCTTTATATTTATCGGTACACTTTTAGTAGTTTTTAGTAGAAAACGACGCGAGTTTAGTAGTTTCGCAAAAACAGAGTTGGCAACACTGGAACGAATCGCTTCAGTCCATCATTGCACACAAACGATACGATTTTGCATCCGTTCAGGCCGAACTGAAGGAAAATCAGACAGTGTAATATAGTTATAAATGAAATTAAAAAAAACAATGTAATAAAGACTCAAGGGTTCCTAGGTTATTAGCATTAACCTTTAGTATCCAAGGTAAACTGGAGTAGGTACATGTGGGTAATATTGTAATTATTTGCAATAACAAGTTTAGAACTAATATCTTACCTATAAAAATTCAAGGAAATATTTGCTGGCACTATTTTTTTGACCGTTTAGAATTTAGATTGTGTCGCTAACTTATTAAACCTGTATACTCCGTTCCGATTCAATCCAATTTAAAGTAATCAATCTGAGAATTTAAATATAATATTCGGTAAAATCAACTACGGATATTTTGGGCATATGATCTACTGCTTGTGTATAGACGTTTAGGCAGAAAAATAATTGTTGTACTCAAAAAAAAAATCTTCCTTTATATGGGCGAGATAACGTGCGTGCGTGAGCGGAGATTCACCCATACATGAGATGATTTCTTTACATTGAGTATGACAATATTTTTTGCCCAAACATCTTGACATAAGCAGTAGATCATATGCCCAAAATATCCGTAATTGATTTTACCCAACAATATGTAACAAAAAAAATTAAATACGACCAAAGTAACGTGTCAATTATTCTTTATTGATTGATATAATATATTGATGAATACGCGGTGATTAAGTGACATTTTAATCAGAAGCATTATATTTTTTATTATTATATTATATTGAGCTTAGGGCCGCCCATATTGAGCTTAGGGTCAGTTTACACCGCGACGCTACGCGGTGCTACATTTTCATTTTTAAGACAGCCATTCAAAATTGAACTTTATTCACTACACAAAAAGATACACGTTTCATGAGACATAAGTCATACACTGCACATGCGCTGTGCAGCGCGGTGCAACTTGACATTCGAACTCAATACAATGGAACGTGTATCTTGTGTATTGAATGAAGTTCAATTTTGAATAGCTATCTTAAATATGCAGCGCCAAGTCGCGTATCGTTTCATTTCAGGGTGAATTGATGAATGAATGTGAACTTAATACGTCCTTACATTAAGACGCCTATACGATGAAACCTCCAACTTCTAAAACCATGTGATAAACTTTCATTTACTTTCTCTTATCTCATTTTTAGGCTTAGAGCTTGGCTCTCGACTCGGAGGTCGTGGATTCGATTCCCGCATTGGAATAACAAAAAATGTTGTTTCCAAGTTTGGTTAGGACAATGCAGGCTGATCATCACCTGATCGCTGATCGTCTGACAAGAGTGATGATCCTTGCGTCGGATGGGCTACATGCCCAGAGTCGGACCTGCGCCTGATCTCTCGCCAGTCGTGTCGGTCTGTCCGTCCCACTGGGTTTCGAGCGTAATGGAAGAGAGAGTGCTCCTGTGTACTGCGCACACACTTGGGCACTATAAAATAACTCCTGCGTAGCTGGCCTGGTATCAATGAAACTGGCCACCGTCACCGAAATCGGTGTGGGGAGCTATTATTATTATTATTACTTTCTTCTCTCTAATCATACTCACGTATGTCCTTCTTGAGGAAGTAGTTCTGCTGCTTGACCCAGCTGTCTAGGATCCTCACAGCGTCAGCCATCTCCCCGGGCCGATCCAGGCCCACCCCCCGGCGCACCACCTCCAGGGTGTCTCCATGGAACTCCAGGTACCCATGATGCGGGAGACTCTCCATCGCACGACCGCTCTGTGCGGAGATTGGCAAAGAACTGACCTAGATAAGTCATAACATTTATAAAAATACCTCTAAAAACAAAATATGATTATTGGTTCGTTTTATATCCGTGACGTAAAGATTACAGAGGTATTTGCTGTGACTGTGTCTGTGTGATATCACAGTAGTTGAGTTAAATATATTATTATATTTTGATATGTTTTTTTAAATCCTTTTTAGGTTAGGGTTAGTTTCTCTCTATCTGTCCGTCCATCTGTCTGTCTGTCCGCGCTTGTAGCTTCTGTAATCTATCTGTCTATATCTATACATATAATAATAAATACATATAATAAATTTGTAACTGGTCACTGTCTGTACATGGAAGATAAATAATAAAAACTATTACAGGGGTATTATGAACGGTATAGAACCAAAAACAATGATTTTTAGTATTTTTGTCTGTTTGTCTGTACGTCTGTACGCCCTAATCTCAGAATCTACTGAACGGATTTTAATGAAATTTGGTATGATTGTAGGCAGTTTAGACTCTGGATTAACACATAGGCTACTTTTTATTGCAGAAAAATGTACGGGTCGCGCGATATTTGTATTTGCGCATACGAAGTCAACGGCTTAACCGATTTGAATGTAGCTTTCACTAATGCGTTTTGTTTTTCTATATGTACTAAAAGTTTAAGTATTTGTTTCATTTCAAACGGTTCACACGAGGGCGGCACTGAAAATTTCGGGAATCAAGGAAGTGACACAACATTACTATTTAAAAATGTATTTATTGCTTTCCGAAGTATTATCCGCGAAATTTGACACATTTTTCCATACGATGGAACCAATCATTAAAGCAACCATTCCATTCGGAAGTTGGGGTCTCCAAAATGGCCGTTTTGTAGGCGTCCACAGCTTCTTCAGGTGATGAAAATCTCTGACCACGCAATTTATTCTTTATTTTAGGGAAACTTTGGAAATCATTAGGGCTTAGATCGGGGCTGTACGGCGGATGGTCTAATAATTCTATGATTTCTTGCTCTAAAAACTCTTTTGTTCTGTGCGCGGTGTGAGAACTCGCATTGTCGTGATGGAGGATGATGCGGCGGTTGCAGTTCTCTTTACGGAGTTCAAAAACGACCTGTGGCAAACAAATGTTGGCATACCATTCTGCATTAACCGTTTTTTGTCCCTCAAGAGGAATAGTCGCAACATGGCCGGTTTTGGAGACAAACGTGGCCACCATTTTTTTTGCAACACTCCGTGAACGAACTATTTTTGTTGGCTTTAACTCATTTTCGAACACCCAAACTCGTGACTGGTTTTTTGTTTCGGGTTCGTACGCGTACCTATATCCAGGATTCATACAGCATTTGAGGATCCTGCGTGGAATCTTTCGAGAGTTCTGACGCACCAAGTAACGCGAGCCGCTTTTTGCTCTTCACAGAGCAATTGCTGTCTCCATCGGGAAAACAACTTTTTTACTCCTAATTGTTCATGCAAGATTATTTGTATTTGACTCATGACAATGTCTAAAGTTGCCTGAATTTCGCGGTATGTCACATGTCGATCTTCCTCAATCAGCTTACGCACAGCATCAACGTTTTCTTGGGTGACTGCAGTTTTTGGACGACCTTGACGGGGATCATCACTGAGCTTGACACGTCCACGTTGAAATTCAGCAAACCAGCGATAAATTGTGGTTTTGGATGGGGCTTCATCACCAAATGCAGAAATCATCCGGTCAACACACTGTTTTTGTGTTAAACCACTTCGAAAGTCATAATAAATCATCGCTCTAGAATTTTCTCGAGTCAATTCCATTTTCTCAACGACTAAACAAGTTTGACAAGACCTTGTGACAAGACCGAGAATCTTTTTTTAAACAAATAAACGGTATTCGATTTTCAAAACCAAGGAGTTTTAAATTAAAAAGATTTTAATATGACAGGAACAGTGGAAATATTCCATTCCCGATACTTCTAGTGCAGCCCTCGTAGATATAAAAGTTATGTCAGTCTAAAGAGTAGAAACATATAAAATTCTATAGAATATCTGATTAGTTGAACTGGCTGAAACATTACGTAGGTATTACCTAATCATTGATGTTCATTAGCACCAGGAGCAATAAGCGAGATGTTCTAGGTCGTAGCGCTAACTCATGTTGAGCAACGCCGGTCGTGGATTCAACTAGGATGGGTGACCGCAATCCAAAATATTTTTAGGTCAAAGTCTATACCTACGCCTAATACTTACTAACGTTTTCCTATTCAAGAGATTTTCGAATTGGGTTTCAACCGATATCTTTATAATGATTTAAAACTTTCATCCCCTATTTTACTTTCTTAGAGGTTGAATATTGGAAAACGCTAAAGTACGTGACTCATCATTTTCCGTACTCAATTCATACGAAAGTTCATGCAAATATCTCCAAGTAATAAAAAGTTTCATACAAACTTTTATTCCCTATTTAATATAATAAAATCAAACACACGAGTGTCAAGTCAAATGTCAATGTCAAATATGACAACTAGACACTCATGTATTCGATTTTCAACTCTATTATATTAGTCCAAAGTTCTATTTTCAATGCTCTGACTTTTCTCCGGCCTTCCAGATTCCGAACACTATAGTCCCAGCCTTAGTCTAACAACTCGTCATCCACCGGAGAATATTCTCTCCGACCAGGAAGGGTGAAATGTAGAAATTATTCTACATTGAAACCTTTCCTGGACAATATTTGAAAATCAGGGCTTGCTTAACGGCCCCGGTCTTTAACTATTGCTGCTAGGTCTTTTGGAATGTTGAAAGACTCAATTTTGGTCTATAAGCGACAAAACATTGGCTGCAACCTTTTGTGGGAATATTTATCACAAAAAGTGTACGAAATACGCTCGCTAACATACGTAGATTGAAGCAGGCTATAATCTTGACAAAAATGGGTATCGTTCTACCCATAGATACATAGCGCCCATATCAATAGTCTTCATACAAGCGCATCGTAGAAAGTGATGCATGCAACAGATAGCTTTAGGCGTAATTGGATTGGACATATTCGCATGAAATTTCGTACGGAAAAATAATGAGTTACGTATTTTAGCGTTTTTCAATATTCAACCGCTAAGAAAGTAAATTGGGGAAGAAAGTTTTAAATTATTGTAATGGTATCGTTTAAAACCCAATTTCACGCGGGAGAAGCCGCAGGCAAATGCTATTTATATTTTTTGCAGGCACTATCAAACTCCAAAACTTTTCTCTAGAACTCTATTGAGTTCATCTCTCATATCTTGTCGTTTCTCAAAACCGATTTCGTTCGCTCGTTTTTTTCGATTTATTTTGCAAATCTTGACTACCACGGAAAAGACTTATCATTTTTCGAGTTAATATATAGCCTATGACACTCACAAATAATGTGGGTTTCTATTGGTAAAAGAATTTTAAAAATAGGTTGAAGTAGATCCGGAGATTAGGGATTTATCCCCTTACAATCTCGGTAAGTCATAAGTTCACAAAGAAACAAACTTTACCTCTTTATAATATTAGTTTAGTTCGGATGTTAGCCGCGACATCGAGCGCGTAAAAGAACGGGATTTCATTTTCGCGGGCGAACCGTACTTTTTCCTGGGATAAAAAGTAGCCTATGTGTTAATCCAACTAAACTACTACCATTTCATTATAATCCGTTCAGCTGCTATTACGTGAAATAGTAACGTGTAGTAGTAACTTTCGCGTTTTTTATTAAGTAAGAATATTATGTTCGTCGCCGTGTTTTAATGATTTCGAAAATCTCTTAAATAGGAAAACGTTAGTAGATATTAGGCGTATGGACTTTGATCATAAAAATATTTGAGATTGTGGTCACCCATCCTTTATTGATTTAATATATATAATGTCTTTGGTTGATTGATCAACACCCAGTTTCTGAAAGGCTAATCAAATAGTCGATCAACTAACACGTACTATGTTAATTTATCAAGCTTGTTAAATCAATTTGCGGTTCTGAAACGCTAATTAGTGAAAAATTTACGAATCATTGATCATCTTGTCATTGCACATTTACGCCGTAAGGCGAGGTGAGTCAACAGCTATGAAGTATTCGAAGGGGTAAAGGAGATGCGTGGGGGACGTGCCGCTGCGGGGTGCTTTGCGCGAATTATGTCAAAGTGATGTGACCATAATGTATAAAAGCGTAATTTCGAAACTTTCAGAATGTGCATCATAGCCTACCTGTTTTTTGCCCACCTGGCGCTAAGCGTAGCGTCTAGGTTCAAATCTCATTACAAATTAATATATTTCTTATCTTCCTTGTTTTTTAAATAAATAGGTTTATTAATATATTATAAAATAATAATTGATCACTACATATTTCCACATTTTTGCTTTATTGCTTCCGTACTTTTTTATACCCCATTTTTTTGTAATCTGCACTAATGTTTACGACATAAATATAACTTGTGCCTTTATCACGGACGGATTATAATGCAAAAATAATATTATTTTAACATGCGGTCGAAGTACTGCGGAGTAGGTATACGCACTACAACATACACATTACACAATACACACATTGACGTTGAAATGACGGTGAAATATAGAATTGGAGTGATCCAAGACCACATTTCAAAATTTTATATTTCACATAATTTTTCAGCGGCTACAAAATCAAAACTTGCTGCAAACTTCGTTCGCGTAGCACAAAGCTAAATTTTGTCGCCTGATTTTATACAATACATAATTACACAATGAAATTTGATATCCAATAGCCTTCCACATGAAACTTCGGTTATCTAACACCAAAAATATTACAATTTCAGATACCTAGTTTTAGTTTTTGACATTAGTGGCTTAAACCGAATAGTCTCTTCAGTTACATCATATTTATTGTAAATATTGTATTATTTAATAAAAAAATAAATCAATTAATACAACGCGTGAATTATAAACGTAATTTGCTGAATACATGTTCCTAATACTTGTGGTGAAGGACTTATTTATTAGGATTAGAATTAATTATAATAATTGATATAATTAAATACACTTTACAATTTCTGACCGGGATTCGAACCCGAGACCAATTTGGTCAACAACGCAAAAAGCCAATGGCCTACGTAGCTGCGCTACCGGGTATCTGACATAAGACGGCGAAATTACTCATATCTTACTAGTATTACACGACGAAAGAAAAAACATGACAAACTTTGAACGGACTTTCGACAATAAATTCGAATGACTTTTGAGCAGAAGAAAACGGAAAAAAATTATATACGTCTCCATAGAATGAGCCCTAAACCAGAACTATCGGATACAATAGATATGAAAAGAAGGAATGACAAGTCGCCATTTCGCGATGTTTCATTCGACCCTTCCGAATTATTTATCATTGAGATAAATTAATCCTAACAAATATCTTATTCCAATCGAAAAATAAAAACGACAATTTCCTTCCTTTTATTATGCATCACGAAACTGTAATTAATTTTCTCATTTCTGTTCACAAATAATAGAGTTTCAGCTCCAAGAATATATATTTTAATCTTTATTTTATGATTTTTTTCTATCGAGAAAATTTACAGAAAACGTGTTTTGAAAACGGTGGTATTATTTACAAATATGATCAAGATTAACATATTATATTTTTTTGATGCACTAAAATGTATTCATTCGTCTCAAAAATTTTTTTAAATAAAAACTCATTTTCACGATGTAGAGCGCCTTAAATAGCTTTACAGAAACCGAAAACAGCGATTGACATGGGGCATTTCACGTCAAGCCGGACGGACAAGCACGGACACCAAAAAAAATGAGGTTGTGAATTTTGTTTATACTCTGGTCAGTTATTCTTGTAGTAGACGTGGACGTCAACAATGTTTTTTTCGTATCATACTTTATTGCTGAGCTATGGGCTTTTAAAAAATTACTAAGAGTGATGTCCGTTATTTTTGGATGCTTAATACTTTTTTGTAGCGAAATTCAATTAATTTATAACGAAAACCAAAAGATATTGTTTCTTATAGTTTAAAAGATAATTTTTTTATTGAATTCTTGATTTGAATTTTTTGCGTATAGTACCTAAACGGAAGTGAAAATTTCAAATGGATATTTGAGTAACTTCGACCTTTTTATTTTAAAATATTAGGCCCGTATTAATAAAGCGTTCTTAACTCTAAGACCATTCTCAAGAAAGTACTAAAGATGTTGTTTTAATTATTAGACCATACTTAAGTATAGCTGTAGGTACGGCGTATCAAGTGAGTGCGAACGTATTGATAAACGAGACTCGTTACTCAAGTACGCTGTCATTGCTGTCAAACTGTTACTTGAGACGCGGTTTCGTGGGTACAGTCAAACCTTGACTTGAGAACGGCTTGCTTGGGAATTGGGATACAGTACATTATTATTTGTGGTGTTTTTGGGTGTTTCACAATTATGTAAATTAAAATCTAAATACTTATGATTAAACAAACTCAGAATTTACACTACATAATCAACACAAAATAAAGTTAAAAAAAAAGACGCTTATTGATACTTATTCTTCTATTTTGTGGTAATCCCGGTTGCAAAGGTTTTGCACCATTCTGCCAGTGTCGAGTATTTGTAGAAATATTTTCGATTTTATTTATATATTTATACCTATTAAACGAATTACCTATTTGATTTATATTAATTGACTTGATTTGACACTTGACAGCAGAACTTTTTTTCGCCGCCCAAAAAACAATCCTCATTTTATGATCCCTTCCTCCTACAATTCCTCGCCCTATCAACCTTAAATATGTTCTGTTTTTTGTAAATACTCCTTTTACTGAAACTTTATGTACTCGTACATACTGTGGTACTGGCCCTAAATTTGTCTGTTCTAGGTTTTAGATTATTCAACAGACTTCACCTGTACACCGTGGTCCGTGCCCTTGTTTATTCATAAAACCCACTCATAAGGCGTAGTTTTTGTCAACACAACACATTGGCGAATCACTAAGGAGCCACTTTAAAGAATAAGAAGAAGAAGAACTTTTTTCGAATGGCAATGATCCGCATTCCGCAACAATATTAATATGCTAGACAATAATAAATATTAATATATACGTAAAAATTAATAAAAATCAGTTTTTTTCAATATAAAAAATACAGACAAAACTTGTTTGGTATATATATTACTAGCTGTTTCCCGCGGCTCCGTCCGCGTAAATACAGTATCCCTCGGAAACACTACTTTTTCGGGATAAAAAGTAGTTGTTTTAATCCAGAGTCTAAACTACTACCATACCGAATTTCATCGAAATCCGTTCAGTAGTTTTTGCGTGAAAGAGTAACAAACATCCACGCTTTCACATTTATAATATTAGTAAGGATTAAATATTACATTTTTAAAAAGAAATATTGAAGGAATGTATAATCAATAAATCCGTTCTTTGTAGAAGTGTAAACGAAACGTTATTTTATTCGTTCTTTGTCGTGTAGATGACGCTTAAAAGTTGAGTAAGTGATCTCAATAACGTTATCAACTGAGACGGTCTTGAGATCATACTATGAATTAAAGACCATCTTGAGAAGCTAATCGTTACCTGAGACTGTTTTAGCCAAGAATGATCTTAAGAACGAGTTTGAAAACGGTTTATTAATACGGGCCTTAGAGTGGACTTAGGGAAATAGTAACACGTGTAGTTGATGAGCGGTCAAAGATTCGACTATGGGGCCCCATATACGGTCCGGTTTTCCTTCAGTTCGGCCTACTCAAGCTCACGTTGATTTCTACTAAAAGCTTCTAAAAGAATACTGAAAACTATCAAAAAAGCTACGCAACTTAGGAATCCCTAAAGCCCCCAAGAAACCGCTACATTTTATGTTTTGTTCTATTAAAATTTTATTATTTATCGAAATTTAAAATATACTAGGAAATATTACGTACTTATCTAGTAATTAAACGGGTAGTTTTAAGCAATTAACGGATGAATGATACGACGCATTATTATGATAAGGTGTAAATTTTTATTAATTTAATTTAGTAGTAAAACTTTGTAAAAAAAACTTAGTTGGCAACATTAATTCTGGACTGAACGGACCATGTGTGACAAATCGCTTCAGTTCTCGCCAGAGTCGCGGCCGTGCGGGCGTGTATCGTGTACAATCGTAGTGAGTTTACAATTAATAAACACGACCGTAGCTCGCGGCAAACCAAAACGAACTGATGCTATTTTTCCGTGTGTGTGCTCGAATCCGTTCAGGCCAAAATGACGTCAGTTGGGTCGGATGCGATTTTTTTCCGTGTATGTGCACGAATCCGTTCAGGCCGAACTGACGTCAGTTCTAACTGAAACGATAAAAACGAGAAAAAGAATCTTACTTTATATCACAATATAATTAATGTAATACGGAGACAGATAGATAATAGCTGTCTCTTCCTAGCAAGTAACGACGAGTAGTATTGTATTTCTTAATGACACTTTTTAGGGTTCTGTAGTCCCTAAAAACCATAACTTTAGACGGTTAGAGCTATAAAGATGAAACTTTGCATGTATATGTTTATTTACCACGTCGATAAAGTGCTAAAATAAAGACAAGAAAAACTTTTTTTTGGGTAGGTACCTCCCCTACATGTAAAGTGGGGACGATTTTTTTTCCTCGCGCCTACCCCATCGTGTGGGGTATCATTAGATTTATAAACATTGAGAGGTTTCTGATACTATTTTTTTTATTTAGATATCCGTTTGCCAGATATTCAACTTTAAAGTGCTTTTTTTTGTTAAAATAGCTAAACGCTAAAAGCTAAATAGTTGTCCATGTGCTGAACTTTGAAGGAAAACTAAAATGGCTCATATATCTTTCTTAGTTCCAGAGCTATAGGTATTTGTAAAATGCAAATGCGCGTACTTGGAAAACTTCGTACAAAAATAAGGAAACAGTAAGTAAAATATTGGTATAATGGTACGGAAACTTACGTGAGCAAGTTCAACTCGCACTTGGCCGGTTTATTATAGCTACGAGATGGCGTTACCGACTGGTGTATTTCACAGTCGTGTTTTTGTTTTTGAAATTATTCTTTTGTATGAACGAAATGAAGTATGATACGAAAAAAACATTGTGTGCACACATCCACGTCTACTACAAGTATAACTGACCAGAGTGTAAACAAAATTCACGACCTCATTTTTTGTTGGTTGTCCGCTTGACGTGAAATGCCCCCGTGTAAGATTTGACATTAGTTTTGGTAACTAACACGTTGATCAAGCTTTTTCCAACTGAATTTACACTTGACAAGAGATTTGACCGCTGATTAGGTAATTTCGGCGTTGATTGGCATTTCAGAAACCGGGAGTTAGGAAAACTATTTATTACATAGTTAATTTACAATACATAAAAGATTACATTACTTAAATTATTGTATATAATGAGAGAACCATTTAAATTGTTAATTTGCATATGCTAATAATGCAAAGATACATTAAACCGTCATAAAATATATCTAGATTATTTTACATAAAAAGTATTAAGTTTGTCTATTTAAAATGAAATAAAAAACGGATAAGAACAAGTTAACTCGCCCACCAAGGGTTCCGTATAAAGTAGGGACATATAAAAACTTCAGGAATCTAGTAATCTAGTCTAGCAGTTTTTGTCGAGACTCAAGACGAGGCATGTTGAGGCTAAAACTGTCTCCACTTAAACCGCCCCATTTTTGAGGCCATTTTGACATTTGAAGTATGGAAATCTATGTTATAAATAAAAAATTATGCGTTGTACTAAATAAACAAAATAAGATACATATGTATTATGTTTGGAATGCTCACAAAATGCTCGTTTTACATGGTCCCCATTTGAACTAGTACATAGCTATAACTTAAAATTTCGACCCCAACTAAGATTTTAGACTATTATGTCCTAATTTAAATTGCCCCCCTATTTTGAATTATTTAAATTTCAATTGCAAATGTGCAGTTCTCTGATTTTTTTGTACTTTAGCCCTTACTAATAAAAATATTTACACAGTGGATACAACGTTTTGTCCTCGTTTGATACGTTGGAAAAGTCGCTTGACAGACAATGACAAAACATTGTATATCTTATCCATTGTGTAAATATTTTTATTAGTAAGTGTTTAGCGATTTCGGTCTTGCAATATATTAAATTTAATGCAAAATACTTATTAAAGTGGAAATAGTGAAAGAAATCCTGTATTTTATTACTGTGAGTATATACAGAGGTTACTTGCCAATTTCCATAGTTCTAAGTCAATGGGAAGTAACCCTTTAAATTTTGATTACCTAGGTACTTTGATGTGGTGTGACTTTGATGAAGTGTCGCAATATGCGTTTTTGTGGCAAAAAACGGCAGGATTTTTACGTCAATTTAGAAGTCTGATTTTTTCAAAGCTTCAAGGGACCGTAGACCTGTTTACGGTACAAGACGGTAAGTTTTAATTTCAATTTTCAAGTCTATACCTACTACCACGCGTTCTCAAAATGAAGGGTTTTGACTCTTGACAGACAGACATTCGAGGTACGGAACCCTAAAAGTATTATTTTATTAAATAACAATATCTACGTACATGTTGTTAAGGACAGCGGCCTCGTAACGTTATTATACCAGTGAATTCAAATGTGAACGATAAACAAGTGATTTAAAACAGTACATAAACTGAAACTTGGCCAAGTACAAATGGGTAAAAACAGGTGTGATAACTGTCTTTTTTTTGCACTTAGCTCTACAAATTTTGGTTAATTAAGATCTGAGTCTATCCAGTTAACGTTCATGATCACTTTTTCTCACAGTTAAAGGTTTTATAAATTGATAATGAAGTTTATCCAAAAAAACACATTTACACAAAATTTAACACTTAAGTATAAAGCACTACGAATTTAAAACTGTCCGATTTTTTGTCGCTTTCTGTCCTTTTTAATAGCGCGTGTTACCTCCTCTAGCCCTTATAACCGCCTGCATTCGGTCTGGCATGCTTTGGATGACGTTCTTGATATCGACTTGTGATAAGTCGCGCCACGCTCTCACTGCAGCATCTCGAAGCTGGTTAATGGTTTGTGGTGGGTTCGATGATGATTTTATTACTCGTTTCAGCTTATCCCATATGTGTTCTATCGGATTTAAGTCCGGGCTGCGAGCTGGCCACTGCAATTTTTGAATACCAGCCTCTTGAAGGTACTCATTTACTATGCGAGCGACATGTGGACGGGCATTATCATGCATTAAAATGAATTGTTCATAACCACTGAACCCTCCAAAGGGCACAACATGTTCTTCGAGAATTTCCTCAACGTACCGAGTCGCATTTAAGGCGTTATTAACGATGACAAATTCCGTACGAGCATCAGAACTCACGCCACCCCATACCAATATAGAGCCTCCGCCAAAACTGACCGTCAGAGTGGTTGTTATCGCCAAATAACGTTCGCCTTTGCTTCTTCTTTCTTCTTTTTCAAATAACGTTGTCGACCATCAGTGCATTTAAAGCGATCCTGCACTCGTCAGTAAACAAAACCCTTGCCCATTGCTCATGAGTCTAGTAGCGTGTTCGCGGGCAAAGTGAAGTCGAGCTACCCTGTGCTGAGGAAGAAGCTGTGGACCACGGGCTGGTCTTCTTGCCCTCAAATTAACTTCCTCTATACATCTTCTCACCGTACGCTCGCTAACATTCACACCTGTGGAAATTTGAAGCCGCTGACGGATCTCGACTGCGGTCAGGAAGCGATTTCTTAAAATCTCTAACACAATAAAGCGGTCGTCACGAGCTGATGTGCATCGTACACCACCACTACCTGGTCTTCAGGTGTAGCGGCCAGTCTCTTGATATCGTTTTAGTGCATATTGCATCGAGGAACGCGGCACGTTTAGGACAATAGTCACTTCACGACGAGTCATCCCCTGTTCCACTAAAGCTACTGCCTGCGCTATCTGACTTGGTGATAAAGGCATTTTTATGAATCCTAAGGGGTTCTTAATAGCGAGACGAATAATCAAACGTTATATTACACACTTTTACAAAAATAACGGTCAGAATGCGATAAACAAAGTAATTAGGTTCCTATGCCGAATTCAGACGGAGAAAGAGGCCTCTGGCGTCTTCGGCAGCCGTCAAATAGCTCCAGCTCCTGTCACTTGTCATCCGTCTCGATGACAGTTCCGTCAGCTGACAGCTGTCAACCTGAAAGTTGCCACGGCCATACTGCACGGTGCCTGCCCCAGGCACCTCCAGAGTCTGGATAGGATACTGAAACACAAAGGAAGTATATTGAGATGGGGTCAGATACATTTAAGAGTTAAGACGTCAATTTCACTGGAGTATTGCACACTTTTACACATGCCATGCAACGCTTCTTCCTGCACCTAAAGGGACTTTGCCACACTTAGGAGTATCCAGGATATCTATAACAGCCAGAGATCACTTGCACTTGAAGAGCTTTTCACTCACTCAAGTGTACCAAGTTGATCTTCCTGCCAATGCGACGTAAAGCATTGATAGCACTTTAATGTTATGTACTCGTACAATACAACAATGATTAACGTATCCTATCTAGACTCGCAAAATAAACTATTCTGAACCTTAAATAATTATAATCTTATGACCATGTAACTTGAGTTCATGATAAAGTAATACATTATAATTATTATTTTCCATTTACTTCATTACTTTCGAAAGAATAAAATAACATAAGTAATAAATAAAACAAATATTAAAAAAAATCATTAAATTCCGCTTTCATAAATACCTTGCCAACATGGTTATAATATTTGGGTCTCTCCTTACATATTATTCCAAACTCCAATTGTCAATATTAATCCACGGCTTCATATTTCAGCCACGGCCACACCATTGTACATTTTTGAAGTTCTTTGGCTACCTCTTAAATCAGCTATCTCGTATCTATCGTTTTTTAAGACTTTTATAATTTTAAATGGACCTTTATATACAGGCAATAGTTTTCGACTTTGGCCATCATTACTTTGACTCTGTATTTTTACTAGCACTAAGTCTCCTTCCTTATACCGCGTAGCTGTGACTCGTGTTTTATCAAATCTCCTTTGTTGATCCTCTGCATTGGCTTTAATTTTAAGATCTACTTCTTCGCGCAACTTTGACACGTCTATCAATGGTTCGTTATCAAGTTCTGGGGCGAGACTATCGTTATCCTTACGTATTCTATAGCCAAACATCACGTCACTGGGGAGCTGCTTGCGTAGTTTTATTTATCGTAGAATTAATTCCCTGTTGCAATGCTCTCACACATAGATCCCACCGATCCTCATCAAGATTAGCCCCCATAATTTTTAAAGACTCTAAAATAGTTTTATTAAACCGTTCGGCTTGACCATTGGCACGGGGTACACCGGTTGCTAAAACATGTAATCTAATGTTTTTATTTTTACAGTATTGAGAAAAGTGACTAGAAGTAAAGCAAGAACCCGCGTCGCTAATAATTCTTCGAGGGTTACCAAATATAATAGAAATGCGTTCTAATTCTTTTATCACACCCGATGAGTTTATTTTGCGTCCAGCTGATAGAAACACAAATTTTGTAAAAGAATCTACAATTACTAGTAAATATTTATTTTTATTTTTAGTTATCACGAAAGGACCTAAGTGGTCGAGATGAAGAGTATGGAAGGGTTGTGCATATTTTGGTAAGGAATATAGATGTTCCTCCCTGGGACCTCCTTTATTTTTATAGTATATGCAATTGAGGCAATTTTTAATATATTTTTAATGGTATTACGCATTCTACGGAACCAATATAATATACGTATACGCTCAACACATTTATCAACTGCAAAATGACCTAAATCATCGTGATTGCACCTAATAATCTGCCAAATGCATTTCTTTGGAACCACCCATCTACGACCTTACGAAAAATCGCCAGTACGATTCAGAAGTAAGCTTATCTTTTAAAATATGAAACGCTCTGTCTTGGTTATCCTCCCACACCCAAACGGCATCTTTCTTCAGTAACTTTGTAAGAGGTGCCGATACAACCGCGCAGTTCCGTATAAATTTTCGAAAGTAGCTTATTAAACCTAAGAACTGTCTAAGTTGATGGACTGTCCTAGGCTTTGGAAAATTTCTAACGGCTTCCAGTTTTGCATCATTTGGCATGATACAACCCAGTTTAATCTTATAACCTAAAAACTCTAATTCATGTTTAAAGAAATGGCACTTTTTAAGATTTAAAGTCAACCCATTTATTCTAAATATCTGTAATATTTGTTTTAATAACCTAATATTTTCTTCTACCGTTTCTGTAACTAAATAAACATCATCTAAATAAATAATGACGTTGCCAAATCGCAAATTGCCTAGTGTCTTGTTCATCATTTGTTGGAAACAAGATGGAGCATTGGCTAATCCAAATGGAAGTCTTAAGAACTCATAATGCCCATCTTCCGTAATAAAGGCGGTTTTTTCTATAGAATTTTTATGTAAACATATCTGATAATACCCGCTTTTTAAATCTAAAGATGTAAAGCACTTATGCCCCTGGAGTCTGTCTAATAAGTCTTCCTAATAATACTTCACACCCAACTAAATCGTCTAGAACATACAAATCGATATCACTTAAGCTAATTGAGTCTAAAGAAATATTTACGGTTACCCTTTTGGTAACGTATTTGCAAACTTGCACAGAAAATCCCTGCAAAGCGACAGGTGAAGGTAGTGTGATAAAAGATAACGAAATTTTATTTGCCAAAGACTCGGATATTAATGAGCAACTGCTCCCCGTGTCAATGAATGCCTCACAGCAGTGATTTAAAATAAAAATGTATTTAACAAATTTATTACGCGGATTAGTAGATAAAAATTTAATTTCTTGTTCAGGTTTTACTACCGACTTTAAAGTTAAATTTTTCTTATGATAACAAACGGATTGTGTGTGCCCCTTTTTGCCACAATATTCGCATTTAAGTGCTTCACACTGACTCCTTTTGTGGTTGCCGCCACAAATATAACATTTTATTATTTTACGACTAGAATCTTGAGTAACACTGGACTGAGATTGATACGTAAGGTTTGAATTAGTGGATACGGGGACTTTATTAGTTCCTGCAGCTTGGCTACTCGAAGCTTTAATATTGTGTGATTCGCGTAAACTACCCTCCTGTTTTATATTTTTCTTATAAATACGACTGTGCAAATAACTGGCTAAATCGTCGGTGGTTTTAAAATTACTAGCTTCGATCGATGCACCAATATGATTATCACCTATATTTCCGACTATTATGGAGATAATGTCTTGTTCCGAAAAATTTAATTTCAAACGATCAATTTTGCACTTCTGCTCAAAATAAAATTCATATAGTGATTGATTATCAACAGGTTTCTTATCTATAATATCTTTTAAAAGATCAAACATATTTCTACGTATTTGAAAACTACTGGATAATTTTACGCGCCACTGCTCCCAATTCCACGTAGGTCATTGTCTTTCCGTACGTAACAACGAGTCGTACCACACTTTAGCCGACCCCTTTAGTTTATTGAGAGCCTGATAACGAATCATTTTATCAGGCCACGAAAAAGTGCTCGCGTAGGATCGTATTATACTGAGCCAGGTGTCGTTGTCATCTTTTATGGGATCAAAATCGGGTATAAAATTATTAAGACTGATGGAGTTAGTGCCATTTACAGATTCGCCGTAGTCACGTTGTACCTTATTCTTCCGCCTTGGCGCCGGAGGTGACGGCGTTCTGGCGCTGGAGCTCGAGCTAGAACTTGACGAACGCGCGCGTTTCCGCTTAGAATGTCTACGTCTACCCGCGTCGCGTTTCCTTTTACCCACCGCGTGGATTTTACTTATCACTTCTGATGTTAGCAAATACTGTGTTCTAAAGTTAATTTTAAATACTAGAGGCCTTAAATAAAAATAGCGAGACGAATAATCAAACGTTATATTACACACTTTTACAAAAATAATGGTCAGAATGCGATAAACAAAGTAATTAGGTTCCTATCCCGAATTCAGACGGAGAAAGAGGCCTCTGGCGTCTTCGGCAGCCGTTAAATAGCTCCAGCTCCTGTCACTTGTCATCCGCTTCGATGACAGTTCCGTCAGCTGACAGCTGTCAACCTGAAGGTTGCCAACATACCCTCTTGAGATTAACGTGACCATTTTTTCTACCCACCTACACGATAAGATCTAAGTTAGAACCCTTTCAAAAAGTGTTATCGCATATTAGAATTTGGCCAAGATTCCGTGCCGCTGAGGTATAATGGTGAACATTTAGTGACTATAATATATGGGTAGATTTCTATAGCATCAGTGTGCAAAAGTAGTGTTTCATGGTGTTTTATAAACTTAAGGTTATTTTGCTTATATGTTTTAAACTGTAGTGAATTTTAACGTAGTTTCTTTTGATTTCTATAGATAAACATAATATCTAATGGAAAAAATAACAGTTTGAATTATATAATAAATGGATACGTAGTTATAAGGCAAAAAATGGTAAAAATACATAACATTTCATACATGGTGTACCTTAGGTTATGAATATCTTTTATATGGAATAAGATTATTAGTATGTAAGGACTTATGTAATTGGGTATAACAATAAATAATTTCACACAATGCGTTTTGCTTCACCTGGCTCATTGAAAATAGGGAAAATTATGGAAAACAGCCGTATAGAGAGGCAAAAATGAGATAGCAAATCGGCCCGAAAGAGGCGTACGGGCGCGGCTCTCTATACGGCATTGCCATGAGCCAGGTAAGCAAGACGACAAAAGTGAAAATCGTTCTCCTCAAAATAGTGTTTTATTATCGCCCCGGCTCTGCCTAAATCGGTGTAACCTTGATATCTTCGAGTCTAATCTGAGCCGGCGGTTGAAACCCTGTGGAATAATACAGTCCCCTACACATGTCTTTGGTTAATTGATTTTTTCTTTAAAAAATTGTGGATTTTCAAATATTTTTAATATTTTTATGTTTTATTTGTTTCAATGTAAGGTTACTATGTTAATTGCTCCCACCGATTGTTGGTTTTGGTTGATTGGCTGGTATCCAAAACGATGTTATTTTAAAGTGCCCAAATGTGTGCGCAGTACACAAGAGTACACTCCTTCTCTCTTCCTTTACTCTCGAAACCTAGAGGGACGGAGAACCGACACGATTGGCGAGAAATCAGCCGCAAGTTCGACTTTGCGACATGCGACATGCCCATCCGATGCATGGATCATCTTTCTTGTCCATAGAGCATCCAAACAAACTGAGACGAAATGACAGCTAATTTCTATGCGAAAAAGTCTGCCACTTTCTGCGGGGGGGACGGGGGACGGGGGGGACGCGCACAAATAGTGATTACACACTAATGCATTTTCAATCACGTCGTTACGCACGCACACAAAAATATTGTCAAACACAAACATAAATTATACACACACATGTACAAACAAAAAGGAAATAGGCTGTCAGTGTATGGCTAATGTCATTTTTATTCATGCAACGCTAGTGCTTGACACTATCGATATTTAAATATCGATGAGTTCCGCGAATAATAATAGGGTACTTTCTATGGTGAACAAAATAGTAATAAACATAAATATATTCATTTTAAGGCTAGGTGAGACGCCAACTATGGAGTATTTAAGGAGGTGAAGGAGATGAGTGGGGGATGCGCCGCCCCCGTAACTGCGGGGTGCTTCGCGCGAATTACGTCAGTGATGTGCTTTATAGCCTAGCGGTTTTTTGCCCGCCTGGGGCAAAGCGTAGCGTCTAGGTTCAAATCTCATTACAAATTAATATATTTCTTATCTTCCTTGTTTTTTTAAATAAATAATAATATACCTAAGTATTTTATTTATTTTTCTACATATTTTTTTTATTTATTTTATTTCTAAAGTGTGATAAATGACTATTTTCTGACTAAGACCACTAAAATAGGTCTAATCCCTAATTTTGTGCCAAATTTTGCCATTACGATTCGAGAAATTAAGTTTTTTAGTTTCTCCAAGCTAAACACGCTCAAAAACAACATAACTGTTATATAAAGTTCACGTATTCAATATTGGTAAGATCATATAGAATCTATATTCCAAATTTGTGCCTTTTTCATGGATGGTTTAAATAATAAAATGCAAAAATAACATTATTAAATCATGCGATCGAAGTACTGCGGAGTATACGCACTACAACATGCACAATACACAATACACACATTAACGTTTTATTCTAAGATGACATTTTAAAAATTTAAATTACGCATTTTTTAGCGGTTACAAAATCTAAACTTGCTTTTGCACGCAACTTCTTTCGCGTAGCACAAAGATAAAGCTTTTGTCGCCTGATTTTGTACAATACATAAATACACAATGAAATTTGATATCCAATAACCTTCCACATGACAGTTCGGTTATCTAACACCAAACAAATTACAATTTCAGATACCTAGTTTTAGTTTCTGACATTAGTGGTTTAACCGAATAATCTCTTCGGCTGCATCATATTTATTTTAAATATTACATTATTTAATAAAAAAATAAATCAATTAATACAACGCGTGAATTATAAACGTAATTTGCTGAATACATGTTCCTAATACTCGTGGTGAAGGACTTATTTATTAGGATTACAATTGATATAATTAAATACTCTTTACAAACAAACAAAATAATATTTATATATATTAGGTCCTTACATATGAAATTGGCGTTTTGTCGTACTGGCCACTTTGATCTCAAATATATCTTCTTTGGTTAGGAATTCCAATTTCAAATTTATACCGCTATTTACTCATGCATTTGTGTTTCGAAAACCGTAACTCATTTGTTGGAACATAGTTCCTTATGGCGCGTTGCGAATTGGAGGCTAGGCGGATTAAAATTGGCACGACACTTTTTGCCACTCGAAATCACAATGTAATAACGACTACTTATGATACAAAAAACGACAGTATCACCTTGACAATAATGTAGAACTTTGCAATTACACATTGTGACTGTTATGACTGTTACATATTGTGACTAGCTAGCCGAGCGCTTGATGTTATTACTCAGTACGGACCCGGACTTCGCGGCGGCAACACTGCGAGCAGCAAGCAACCCCTGTCCCTACCTAAGGCGCTAGTTCCGCGCGCACTATATATACTTAGTTCAACTATTTGTTTTGTATAATATAATATACTATATCTATACAGATAAACAAAATTGAAGTCTGTGTGTTTGTTCCGGCTAATCTCTGTATATATATATATATATATATCATAACTTCGTTCCATCCGGGTGTCCCTTGACACCTCTCAAGTTTTTTTTATCCTCTTTTGGTTTTTTTTCTTTGCGTCACTCTGTTTACAAAATAGAAATCTTGAAATATCGTATTATTTTCGAGTACGAGTTCCACCGTAGCACCGCACCAGTTTTCGTTCTGGAAATTTCGACCTGCAGAACAAGCCCCGTGGACGACCACAACCCAAACCAAACCAAAGTTGATAATTAAGTATTGAAGGCTATTTGTAGAAGAGGATCCATCGCAAACCACGTCCGAGATAGCTGAAGGCTGCGGTAGTGATAAAACACTAATTTAAACCACTTGAAGCAAATTGGGAAGGTAAAAAAGCTTGATAGGTGGGTACCTCATGAATTGAGTGCAGCAAACCGATAAACGCGCGTCGACTGCTGCGTTGCATTACTCAACCGGCACAATAATTATGGGATTTCAAATCGAATCATTACCTGTGATGAAAAGTGGATCCTGTACGATAATCGGAAATGCTCGTCGCAATGCCTGAACCCTGGCGAACCAGCCAAAGTCTGCCCCAAACAATGATACTTATATACTTTGATTAAATTAATATATTATTGTTTTAAACATTTACGGATGGTGTCGCGGTGCACTTTTCTTTTTCCCGACGTTTCGGCTACTTTCCAGCTTTCATAATATAAAAAAGTGCTCTGTGACTGAGGTTTCAATTGTCCTATTTGTTGAAGTTGTTCAAACTACCCGAAGATTCTTCAATTATTATTTGTGTTCCGATCCACGCAAAACATACTAACAGTATCTTGAAGCCGCGGTGATTTTAAATTACATCTTATTTTGTTAATTATTGGATCCCAACTAGATGGCAGCACCCAGCCATCTTCTCAGTTAAAATTAGGGTACTTTTTAATTTCTATAGCCTCGCGTATCATTCTTGGACGATAACGGTGTTCCTTTGCCAGTACTTGTGGCTTATCAAATCTTATGTAATGGCGAGGTTGATCCAGTGTGTGTTCGCAAATTGCAGATTTCGAAACGTCGACGAAACGTCGGGAAAAAGAAAAGTGCACCGCGACACAATCCGTAAGTGTTTAAAACAATGAACAATATTCGCGTAAACCTAAGAAATTAATATATTATGTTTTTAAAAAAATTGACTCGTTCATCGTTTACAAAACGCCAATTGCATATGTAATGACCTAATATTATTTTTTATTCTGTTGTCAATCTTATGTTTTTTTCTTATCTCATGCTACAATATATCAATAATTTCGACTCTCTTACGTCAGTCTTATTGGCAGCTCGGTATGCGTACCTACGTTACCTACGTTTTAATTTTGCATTGTTTGGAAATTCGGAATGTGGTGGGTTTGAATCCCGATAAGATAAATATGTTTGTGATTCTTATTATTTATTTTTCTTTTATATTTATTTTAAATTATTTAATTGTTGTACTAAAACTCCGAGCAGGGCTCGGTCTCCCGAGTACTAATATTAAAAAGAGGGTTTTTGTACTTTCATTGAATACAATATCTTCATATATTTTATAATCTACACTAATATTTACAACAACTTAGAGAAACTAATAATAAAATAAATGACAAGGTTTTATAGTGCGAGAAAATTTTTAAAAAATAATAATAATAATTCGTCCGACCGGGATTCGAACCAGAGACCAATTGGTCAACAACGCAAAATGCCAACGGCCTACGTAGCTGCGCTACCGAGTATCTGACATAAAACGGCGAAATTACTCATATCTTATTAGTATTACATGACGAAAGAAAAAACATGACAAACCAAGATCCTTATGTCGTCGGCATAAAGGTTAAGCGGAAGTAAAATAACTTTGAATTGACTTTAAACAGTAATTTCGAATGATTTTTGAGAGTGCGGAACAAAATGACATAGGTCCATTTAGCTAAACGCCTCAGCGGGTGCTACTGTTTTCTTTACAAATCAAAGAGAAGAAATGACAGGTCGCCATTTCGCGATGTTTCATTCGACTCGTCCGAATTATCTATCATTGAAATAAATTAATCCTAACAAATATTTTATTCCAATCAATAAATAAAACCGAAAATTTCCTTCCTTTTATTATGCATTACGAAACTGTAATTAATTTTCTTATTTCTGTTCACAAATAATACAGTTCCAGCTCCAAGAATATATGATATTTTAATGGTTATTTTATGATTTTTTTATCTAAAAAATTTACATAAAACGTGTTTTGAAGACGAAGGCCCCCTTACAAATATGATAAAGATCATATTATATTTTATTGCTGCACTAAAATGTATCCATTCGTCTCAAAAAAAAATTTAAAGAACCCTATTTTTACGACGTTTATGCGCCTCAAGTGATTTTTTTTTTCGTAATTGATTAAATAAATTGATTGATTTTATTTTAATAAAATTGATTGAAAAGATGCAATATGTGATTTAATATGGCTTTTATAGTCATATTGATTTTATGTATAAATAGTTGTGTTGATTTATAGCACCTACATGTACCATGAAATAGAGTTTTACTTACATTGAAGTGATTTTCACAAATATACAATCAACTTTTAGTTGTAAATGATTTAGGATATCTTTTTGCGATTTTCAACTTCCAACCAAACTTTCCTTATTTCGATATCTTCCGGTACTTTATTGAACAACTATAACTACTTAGTCTGATCACCGGTATATGTAGTCTGTGTTTATTTCTAGTGTTCATACAGTGATTATTGAACATAATGTCTTTTAGAATTTTTTTATATTGAAAAAACTGATTTTCATTATTTTTCACGTAGATACATAGGCTGCACAAAAAGTATCGGGAATGGAATATTTCCACTGTTCCTGTCATATTAAAATCTTTTTAATTTAAAACTCCTTGGTTTTAACAATCGAAAACCGTTTATTTATTTAAAAAAAGATTCTCGGTCTTGTCACAAGGTCTTGTCAAACTTGTTTAGTCGTTGAGAAAATGGAATTGACTCGAGAAAATTCTAGAGCGATGATTTATTATGACTTTCGAAGTGGTTTAACACAAAAACAGTGTGTTGACCGGATGATTTCTGCATTTGGTGATGAAGCCCCATCCAAAACCACAATTTATCGCTGGTTTGCTGAATTTCAACGTGGACGTGTCAAGCTCAGTGATGATCCCCGTCAAGGTCGTCCAAAAACTGCAGTCACCCAAGAAAACGTTGATGCTGTGCGTAAGCTGATTGAGGAAGATCGACATGTGACATACCGCGAAATTCAGGCAACTTTAGACATTGGCATGAGTCAAATACAAATAATCTTGCATGAACAATTAGGCGTAAAAAAGTTGTTTTCCCGATGGACACCGCATTTGCTCTGTGAAGAGCAAAAAGCGGCTCGCGTTACTTGGTGCGTCAGAACTCTCGAAAGATTCCACGCAGGATCCTCAAATGCTGTATACAACATCGTATCAGGTGACGAATCCTGGGTATACGCGTACGAACCCGAAACAAAAAACCAGTCACGAGTTTGGGTGTTCGAAAATGAGTTAAAGCCAACAAAAATTGTTCGTTCACGGAGTGTTGCAAAAAAAATGGTGGCCACGTTTGTCTCCAAAACCGGCCATGTTGCGACTATTCCTCTTGAGGGACAAAGAACGGTTAATGTAGAATGGTATGCTAACATTTGTTTGCCACAGGTCGTTTCTGAACTCCGTAAAGAGAACTGCAACCGCCGCATCATCCTCCATCACGACAATGCGAGTTCTCACACCACGCACAGAACAAAAGAGTTTTTAGAGCAAGAAATCATAGAATTATTAGACCATCCGCCGTACAGCCCCGACCTAAGCCCTAATGATTTCTATACTTTCCCTAAAATAAAGAATAAATTGCGTGGTCAGAGATTTTCATCACCTGAAGAAGCTGTGGAGCCTACAAAACGGCCATTTTGGAGACCCCAACTTCCGAATGGAATGGTTGCTTCAATGATTGGTTCCATCGTATGGAAAAATGTGTAAAAATTTGGCGGAGAATACTTCGAAAAGCAATAAATACATTTTTATATAGTAATGTTGTGTCACTTACTTGATTCCCGAAATTTTCAGTGCCGCCCTCGTATTAATATTTTTTATTCTCTAGCTTATTATTATCCATATTTTTTCAACAATTCCGTAAAACGGAATGCGGATCATTGCCATTCGAAAAAAGTTCTTCTTCTTCTTATTTTTAAAATGACTCCTTAGTGATTCGTCAATTGCAGTGTGTTGACGAAATGGATGAAAAGGATGAAGGCTGTTGAATAGTCAAAAAACCTAGAACAAAAACAAACATTTAGGGCTAGTACCGGAGTTTTCTTTGGTTATATTACATTAAGTATTTTTTTATAATTTTGTACATAAAGTTTCAATAAAAGGAATATTTACAAACCACAGAACAGATTTAAGGTCGATAGACCGAGGAATTGTAGGAGGGAGGGAATCATAAATGGGATTGTTTTTTGGGCAGCGAAAAAAAATTCTGCTGTCAAGTGTTAAATCAAGTCACTTTTGTTTTGACTTTTATCTTTGGTATTGAGTGATATTAATATAAATCAAATAGGTAATTCGTTTATACATTAATTAAATAAATAAAATCGAAAATATTTAAATACTCGACACTGGCAGAATGGTGCAAAACCTTTGCAACCGCGATTGCCAAAAAGAAGAAGAAGTATCAACAAGCGTCTTTTTAAAATAACTTCTGAGTTTTGCCGGGGAGTTCAATGGGTGAAGTTGTGGAATTTGTAATATTTCATAAATTTGTGTTATCTCGGTTCATAATGTGTAATATTGGTAGAATATTAACCATTAAATATTCGTTAACGTTCACAAGTGTGGGCAAGTGGTACAACTTCTAAAAACGTGCTATTTTGTGTTTCCCGCCAAAACTCCCTAGGAACTTTCAGTAAAGTTTCTTCCACTTTACTGAATCGACTGACATGACTCATGGACTGTACTGACTATATATTTGTACTTTGACTAGACTTTAGACTTGACGATTTAAGAATACGGTGTTGAAAATTGAAACGAAAGTTCTATTTCCCGCCATTTTAACTTGACACTGGCAAATGGTTATAAGCCGATGCCATATATAAATAATAAAATAATTTAAAAAATAACTTTATTTTGTATTGAGTATGTAGTGTAAATTCTGAGTTTGTATAATCATAGGCATTTCGATTTTAATTTAGTTGTAAGACAACCAAAAACACAACAAATAATATTGTACTATATCCCAAGCCGTACTCAAGTCAAGGTTTGACTGTACTTACGAAACCTACGTTACGAGTACTTACGTCTCAAGTAACAGTTTAACAGCAATCGTACTTGAGTAACGAGTCTCGTTTATTAATACGTTTGCACTCACATGATACGTCGTACCTACAGCTGTACTTAATTACGGTCTATTAATTAAAACAACATAATTAACTTAAGTACTTTCTTGAGAAACGTCTTAGGGATAAGAACGCTTTATTAATACGGGCCTAAGTTAGGATCTTGTACGATTCAGTGGCAACACTTATTGACCGAGAATTTGTTTTGTATTTTTGCTTATTTATTGCATTATTTGTCAATATTTGGAAAGTAACGTTTTCCTATTGTTTATCAGAAGTTTCCGATCTCTTTTCACTGTAAAAAAACATAGCAATTTAGAATTTTTTGCTCCGGTTCATCCCGCCTCACTGTGATTTGCCGAATACGTCAATAACGCGCGGCAACTAGTTTTATATAACCGGTATGATCGGCGGTCTCGTACCTTTGGCAGCGGGGGACGCCTGACAATGGCTGCTCCGTTGGATTAATGCTCTAAGTTCTTGTCAGACAATTAAGTGATCAGCCCGCACTGTCAGCCAAACTTGGAAACAACATTTTTTGTTGTTCCAACATGGGAATCGAACGCACGACCTCCGAGTCCGAGAACCACTACAAGACCACTAACTAGATTCCCCAGCCTTACGGATTCCGGACAATATGGTCCCAGATAAAACGGCCTTCCGACCTAGCGTAGACCCATTCGCATTAGCAAAAAAACAGCGCGAAAAAAAACACAACAGGCCAAGAAGCTTTTTCCCGCGGCTCCGCCCGCGTAAATATAGTATTGGGTGTCCCACGGGAATTCTGCTTTTTTCGGGATAAAAAGTAGGATATGTTTTAATCCAGAGAAACCTAAACTACTACCATAACAAATTTCATAGAAATCTGTTCAGTGGTTTTTGCGTTAAAGAGTAACAAACATCCATTCGTCCTCCAAAAACTTTCACAATTCACATTTATATTAGTAGTAGAATTACCATAGAGGAATCTGTTTGATTGGCCTATGATATTACTAAAGGATATTACAAGCAAAGAATATATTATGTATAACAAACTATAATGTATACAATAACTAACATTAAACAAATACTGATATTGTAATAAACTAAACTATTTAAAACAATAATTTTCACCGGAACCAAATCAGTAATTACCAAAAAATAAAAGTACTTATACTATTACCAGACGACAAAAATAAACCTTATAATGGTTTTTGGGTTGGACATAAGATTGGAAGTTGGACACATTAATAATATTACACAAAACTTCAAAATTTAACTAATTCTCGAGCGAGCTAATGATGATGATTGATGTTGAGTTATAGTTAAGAACCATCGCGATCACGTCACCTTTCAAACATAAAAAACCGCATCTAAATCGGACGCGGAGCTACGGTGCCACGGATAGACATACATATTAAAAATAGCGTATAGTTATCATCAGTCCAGGATCAGCACTCGGAAAGTGTCCACAGTGCCGGCGTTACCTGCACTTATACTAAAAGCGCAGGGCTTCGTACTAGCTGATGCTGGTCCTCATGTTTGTGGGCTTCTGTGGAGTAGTCCATTGAAATACGGAAAACATTACAGTCAATTCGTCAAGTCGCGTTAAGTATGAAGTGAGTTATCAGTACAAATGACAATATTGATCGAGGACGCTTATGGCGTGTGCACATTGACCAATTGAAGTAAGTTATTTAGACATTCGCGCTGATGACTTGATATAAAAATATGTATTTTAAGTAACCTTCGAGGTGTTTTCATCAGTAGAAATTAAAAAACAAAAATACATATTCCGGCGAGGATGTGAGGACATAAACACACTAAACACATATGTAGTAGTGAAACGGAACGTTTCTGTAAATAAATAGTTCATGACAACTTAAAAAGTTATTTATGTCAAAACGTCAAACGGAACGTAGCACCGCCATTTTACTACTACGGACTATAGCACAGATTACAAATAGTACTAGTATGACGTCACAGCACAGATAATTAATCTATCGACCAACATGGCGAATAGTGTTTTCGGCGGTATTTCAAAAGTGTATTTTTTAAATAATATTTTTTGTAGGTTTTTAGTGTAATATATTTTTTTTTGTGTAATGTAACAATAATTATGAAGCGCGTTGGTTGTAGGTGTAGAAATTGACGTCTGTCGGGTCAGCTATGTGTCTAAATAATTAAATTATGCGTGTACTTTTGATGTACCTACCTTAGTATATAAATAAAAGATACTAAATTTCATTCAAATTCGTTCAACCGTTTTGCGCGAAAGACGGACTTACATACATAAACAACAAACTTTCGCATTTATAATAATCAATGTGATTATTTGAATTTATACAAATAAATAAAATTGAAGTTTCTGTTTGTTATTTAGATTAACAGGTTTTTATTAATGCATATGAAAGTATATACGGTACTTACATTTTACAATAATAAATCAATTTTTTAAATTTTGTCTGTCCGTCTGTCTGTCTGTCTGTATGTTTGTTCCGGCTAATGTCTGAAATGGCTGGACCGATTTTCACGGGACTTTCAGTGGCAGATAGCTGATGTTATAAGGTGTAACATAGGCTACTTTATTTAGGGTTCCGTTTAAAAACAGGGTTCCGTTTCCGTTAGTTCTACGCAAACGAAGTTGCGGGCACCAGCTATTAAAGAACAAAATCCATTTGAAAAAAACACTCACTGCAATTCTTTCAGCACCATTTCTCTGCACCCCCATACTCCTTAGGCAAAATGTTACTGGGGTAGTACTGGTGCAGATCTTCTGGGGTCGGGACCACGGATATTTTGTCTACAGTCTTCTTCTTGATGAAGGGTTTGACGATGGCCAGCAGCGCGTTGACCACGGAGGACGAAGTAAGACAATCCACTCTGTTAATGCGCAGTTGGAAGCATTCCTGATTTGGAGAGCAAAATTAGACTCAGTTTTTTTGTGTGATCTGGATTGAAAATATTCTAATTCCAAAAATGACCGGTGTTCTGACACTTGTCATGATCAATCTTGTAATACTAAGCTCTAATAAAGCAGTGCGCGCACTGGCAGCGAAATTATCTCCTCCTTCCACTATTTCCATTCCGATTATCGACTTCAGCGCACACGGAATAGAGTCAAATTTTCCGCTAAACATGACCGTATAGGAAAACATTGTGCGCTAAAGCTCATAATCGGAATGCAAATGGTGGGCGAAAGAGACAATTTTGTTGCCAGTGCGCGCATGCACTACCCATATACTGGCCAGTAAGATTTGTCGTCACATCCGGTCGCCATCTAGTACTAGCTTGCGGGCTGCGGCCACTGTACCAGAGTGGTCAGTGAGTGGCCAGTAGTAGCTGGTCTTGAAGTAGCTCACAACTCCCCGCGCATATCTGATAGCTGGTCTTGAAGTAGCTGACAACTCACCGCACATATCTGATAGCTGGTCTTGAAGTAGCTCACAACTCCCCGCGCATATCTGGTAGCTGGTCTTGAAGTAGCTCACAACTCACCGCGCATATCGGATAGCTGGTCTTGAAGTAGCTCACAACTCCCCTCGCATATCTGATAGCTGGTCTTGAAGTAGCTCACAACTCACCGCGCATATCTGATAGCTGGTCTTGAAGTAGCTCACAACTCCCCGCGCATATCTGATAGCTGGTCTTGAAGTAGCTCACAACTCCCCGCGCATATCTGATAGCTGGTCTTGAAGTAGCTCACAACTCCCCGCGCATATCTGATAGCTGGTCTTGAAGTAGCTCACAACTCACCGCGCATATCTGGTAGCTGGTCTTGAAGTAGCTCACAACTCACCGCGCATATCGGATAGCTGGTCTTGAAGTAGCTCACAACTCCCCGCGCATATCTGATAGCTGGTCTTGAAGTAGCTCACAACTCACCGCGCATATCTGATAGCTGGTCTTGAAGTAGCTCACAACTCCCCGCGCATATCTGATAGCTGGTCTTGAAGTACCTCACAACTCACCGTGCATATCTGGTAGCTGGTCTTGAAGTACCTCACAACTCACCGTGCATATCTGTTAGCTGGTCTAGAATTCGTTGTAACGTAGTTACATTCCCTTTCAATAAAATCGATTATTTCGGCGTTACTCGCGTCATCTATGATTTGTATAATTAATTATTTAGTCATTTTTCGAGGCTTAAAGCGCCATCTATCTGCGCACGTCCTTACTAACGGCGTCAGCCTTGCTTTAATACTTAGTTCGTAAATCGATTTTACTTTCGTCTTAAATCTTTGAAAAATAATAATTTAGTTTTTAATAATGAAAATACAGTGGATTTCTAATATTATATTACATAATATATTGATTATTGATATAATATCTTCTTATTATGATTTCTGGATTTCTTATCTTTACGCTTTAGTTTATAGTTGTCAAAAGTTTAAAAAAGAGGAAGGAAAGGTATATATATGGCACTTCTTCGAATGACATTTCCTTTTCGAATTAAATTTTCGCTATACTCAAGATGTAGTCGTTATAATTATTATATTTTAATCCCGTGTTCCACGGTGAGTATTTTAAGTATCTGTGTTGTGAATGTTTGTAAAATCATGCTTGTATTAAAACGCAGTATTCTTACATGTAAAATATCACCCTTTTAAATTAGTTGTCAATTATCTGATTAGCCATACCACGTGCTATCATTTGTAGTTTCATCTCACATTCTTTCATTGTCAAAATATTAGGATATTTGTATCCATGCCTTAATTATTCTGTTTATCATCTTTTTTCAATTTGTAATGGTCACAGTGCACACACAGCACACAGCCAGTGATATTTTAATCGTTTGGGGTTGAAATCTACTGGCTATGGGACCGGACTCCTATCCACATGTCGTGAATATTTCAGGAACTTGGTTTGGGGCACGAAACACCGCCAACTACAGCATTCGAGGTACCAATTAAAAGGACTTATATCTAGCTGGAGTTCAGAGTGCTGATAGTCATTGGATGGGGATTTATTTTTTTTATTGAGACGATCTATCTCGACGAACGGACGCAGCGGTGACGGAGAAGCTTCCAGGAGTTGGAGCCCTATCTCGCATCCGCCACGTGCTAGACACCTGGATCCTCAGCTAAGTTCCCACGTGGTTTAAAGCCCCTTACCACCACCCAGACACCAAGAGGCTAGACCAAACCGTACGGCCTTCTACCCACGACCCCTATTTTTCTTTGTTTATACAATATAAATATTGTCACGGGAAATCTTTTATTTTATTTTTAATTTCACCCGTAACACGTTCATATTAGTAGTGAGCGCCTCGGCGATGTCGGTGGTCGGCTTCCATCATGTCGATGATTATGTCCACGGCGCGGTGATAGTCATGCATGCGGAGGTACTCCACCATCTGAGCAATGCAAAATCCGTTGAAATTTGAGTACAATTTTTATAAAAAAAACTATAACGCACTACGCAAATGATTTAGCATACTTACCTGGGCTATTTTTACGAATCTATTGACACTTAATCCCATAGACAAAAAAGAGTCGAGGCAAAAACTGTCCCCACTTAAATGGACTTTTGGGATTGTTTGTGGCTATTTTGACATTTGAGGTATGGTCAAATCAAGATGGCGTATAGCCCATCCTTAGTTTTGAAATAATTGCCTCGTCTATTAAAATCAGACCGGTAGTATTAGATAATAATAAATAGGGTAAACTCACAGCGTACGCAGTCTTGTAAAGGAGGCTAACCACATTGGGCGCGAAGGAGTTGAACTTGAAGAAGATGACCCGGGTGTGCTCCTCCGTCTGCTGCGGGAACACCAGCTGGTAACTGTAACATGCAAATTTTGAATAAATACGTATCAAAGATCTTAAATCAAAGAAATACCAAAGATGTAACATCTCCTACATTTATAAATTTTTTATGATCTACGTGGTGACACCCATCAAGTAAACCCTGAGTTAAAATATTATGCCTTCTCTTTCATAGAATACAAAGAACGAGAGAGATAACATGATAAGTATTTAACCCAGGGTTATCTTTAACCCAGACCTGCGCAAGTGGGCCTAATACAGTTTTATTTTCGTAAACAATGCTTAGTTCATAAACAATATATTTCGTTCAAAACACATTAATCCAGCTCCCCTATTATGAACTTCAACTGACAAGTGGGAATGGGCTTCATTTTGACGTTTGAACTTTTTAAAACACGATTTAAAAAGTTAAAGTGTCAAAATTTTGACATAAGAACTTTTAATGCCCATCCGATGCATGGATCACCTTTCTTGTAAGACAATCAGGTGATCTGCATTCTAGGACAATTGAAAACCAGACTTGAAAACAACATTTTTTGTTGTTCCAACGCGGGAAGCGAACCCATGACCTTCGGAGACGAGAGTCAAGCTCTAAACAGTGACCGCGGAGACCACGGCAGTGGAAACACGCTTTTTTATCACCGAAACTTAGTTGAATGTTGCAATTGAAAGTTTCGAATACACTACTTGGATTGTGGATACTACTTGGATCCTGGCGGCCGGAGGACGACGAGGGAAGTATTCCGAGTGGCGCAGCAGGTGAAGCACAGATATATTTCCTGGACACTTTACTTCAATGCAATTTGTCGCAATTTAATTTTTATAACAATACTAATGGGAGAGTTTTAGATTTAGTTTTATCAAATTTAACTTGTTCAGTTATGTCCTGTGACTCTCCATTAGTACCAGAAGACATCCATCATAAATCACTAAAAATTAATTTAAAAGTTGAGAATCTTAAATCACTCGAGATTAGTTCGCGAAAAAAATATTTTTACTCATCTGGAGATTTTGACAAAATTAACACTGAACTAAATGAAAGAAACTGGCATGAATGTCTTAATAAAACTACATTTGAGGAGGCAGTTACTACCTTTTACGAATGTTTATATAGCGTCATGGACAGACATATTCCCCAAAAAACAGTCAATAGTCGAACAAATTTCCCAGTTTGGTATAGTTCCGCTCTTAGAAAAGTTCTTAAAGAAAAATTTAAATATCTTCGTAAATATAGAACATATGGTAATACATCAGACTATCACACTTTTTCATTACTTCGAAAAAGAGCCAAGACTTTAGAAGAAAATTGTTACAAATCTTATATTAAAAAATGCGAAAACTCAATAGTTACTAACCCTAAATTTTTCTGGTCTTTTATTAAAAATAGTAAAAATTTTCACGCTCTACCCTCTTCGCTCACGTACGAAGGTCGCACTTCTACATCGGGAGCAGACGCTTGCTCCATGTTTGCTACTTATTTCAATAGTACTTTTCTCTCGCCAACCATTGACGCTAATCGAATGCCTCAGAACTTTCACAATCCCAACAATATTACTATAAATGATATTGAAATATTGTCCGAGTATGTAAATCATCTCCTAAAGACCGTTGATCGCACTAAGGGTGCTGGCCCAGATAATATTTCCCCCATATTTATATCTCGCTGTTCAGATTCCCTTACGAAACCCATCACTGCTCTTTTTAAACGCTCTATTAATGAAGGTATCGTACCGAAAATTTGGAAGTCTGCCTTCGTATCTCCTATTCATAAATGTAAAAGCAGAAATGAAATCAAAAATTATAGGCCCATCTCCAAACTATGCATATTTGCCAAACTATTAGAAAAAATTACCGAGCAGCATGAATTTCTACAGAATCGTTCAACCATATCTAACCTCTTAACTTTTGTAGATTATGTCACGGAGAATATGGATTCAGGTGGTCAAGTAGACGCCATATTCACCGACTACAGTAAAGCTTTTGACCGTTTAGATCATTCTTTGCTCCTTGAGAAGCTTTATAAATCAGGAATACATGGTAATCTATTTAGATGGTTTACTTCCTACGTTGAAAATAGATCCCAAGCTGTAATTGTCAATGGTTTTACATCTTCATGGTATGTCGTGCCATCAGGCATCCCTCAGGGCTCATTGTTAGGACCGTTGTTGTTCAACATATTTGTTAACGACATATCTACATGCTTTCGGCATTCACGATTTCTTTTGTATGCTGATGACATGAAGATATTCAAAAAAATCAAAAGTCTGCACGATTGTCATCTACTGCAACAAGTACTCGGCAGACTTGAGATATACTGTCATCTCAACAAACTTGACCTGAATGTCACCAAATGCTATTCCATATCTTTTAGCCGAGCCCGTCATGCCATTGACAATACCTATTTACTTAAAAATCAAGATTTAAAAAGAGTAAATGAGGTCCGCGATCTAGGTATCATTCATGACTCAATGATGACGTATAACAAGCACTTTGATCACATAATCACTAGAGCTAATAGATCTCTGGGCTTTGTTATAAGAATGAGCTCTCAATTTAAAAATATAAAAGCAGTAAAAGTTCTTTATTGCTCGTTTGTTCGCAGTGTCCTCGAGTATTGTTCTCAAATATGGAACCCACAGTATGATGTTCATATTAATCGGCTGGAGTCACTTCAAAGAAGGTTCACGAGATTTCTGCAATTTAAGTGCAACACGTCGGACAATAACTATGAGTCTAGGTGCAGAAGATACCATCTCCTGCCTCTACACTTGAGACGTCGAATAGCCGACATCTCGATGCTGCTTAAAATCACCCAGCATAAAATAGACTCCCCTTCCCTCCTTTCAAAAATAAATTTAAAAGTTCCCCTACGATCTTCTAGAATGTCTTCATATAACACTCTCCATACCCCTTTTTCCCACACAAACTATCGAAAAAATTCTTTTTTTATAAGATCATGTAATTTTTTTAATGATTTGAGTAAAAATTATGACCTTGATATATTCAACTCATCAGTTACTGGCACAAAAAGGCTATTATCTAAGCACTGGTTTGAGGCTGTTCTCTAACTGTTGATTCATTGCTAACTGCTATGTTTAGTATGAAAACTATTATGTGTACCTACCGTTTTAAAACTTTTCAATATCTACTTTTTATTATGTATATTAACTTTGTATTTTAGTTTCACTTGTCAGAAAAGCTTTTGTTGCTACTTAGTTTTTAGATGCGGAAACGTGTAAATAGTGCTAAGACTTTATATAGCATTTAATTTTGTAATAAATCACTGTATGTTTTCCTAAATAAAATAAAATAAATAAAATAAAAATTGTATAAGCGTTATTTTTTTATTTAATTTAATAAAATCAATTAACAGGCAACCCATACCCTATTAGCCACATATTATAATTGTCAGGGTCAGGACATTTATAAATTTCCTACAATTATTTTATCATAATTTAGAATTGTTTACAAAGTCCAACACGGTTTTGGGTTAAAAACTAAAATCAAAGTCGCTGGTCACCTGCGTCGTTCCTTGTCCTTTTTACCCGACTACGGCGAAGCCAAAAGGAAGGGTATATTCGGCAGGCTATGTAACATAGCCCGTGTAACATAGATTATATTATAATTTACGCAGTCGGGTTATAGTTTTTATAGAAAATATAGTTATAATATAATTTTGTTAGTGATTGTTTTTGGCCCGTCTCGTATGGCCATTCGAACGTTATGGTCAAATACCTCGTCGACTGATGCATACCTACATGAATTTCATTTTGAAACAAAACAAATAAAAATGACATGAAAACGTTATAAGCTAAATGGAAAATAGCTGACCCTAACCTCTTCAAAGACCCTAAGTTATTATTCTTCTTGGTTGCTAATAAAGTCTTCTTCTTCAAAGGCTTTATTAGCAACCAAGTAGTGTGCATATGATTATACAATACCTATGTAAATAGTGCCTTGTGCATTTACACAATTAGTAAGAATCTTAATAAATGATAAGTGATATTTCACCATAATACATAATTTTAGGAAAAAAAACAGCGTTTATAATATAGCTTGGCAGGCAGCATACATCATGTATGGCTTGGCAAAAAAGTGTAAGAGCCAAGCTGTACTTAGATTTCGAGGTCGACCCCTTTTTCTGACTTATATGACTGTACTTAAAAGGATGTTATGCCAGCCGGGACCGAAATGACACCACCGCCTCACAAAAACCGAAGGAAAATGTTTTTTTTGTGTTTCTTCCACTTTTTATCACATTATATTATTTGTTATTATTAGGTCATTACATATGAAATTGGCGCTTTGTAAAAGAGGAACATAAAGTCAATTTTTTAAACATAATAATATATATAATTAATCATAATATGTACTTATATACCATTGCTATCTTTGCACTTTAGCCATCTCATATGTAGTTCATTGATTTCCTTACTAAAAAAATCATTCGGACAGGAATCAATAAAATCTTTGAAGGCGCTTTGGACTGCCCCATCGGAGTTGAATTTTTTCCCTTGCAAGAAGTTATCCAAATTTCGAAACAAAATGGTAATCTGTTGGAGCAAGGTCCGGGGAGTACGGTAGATGTCTTAGACATTCCAATTGAAGCTCCTCTAATTTGGTAGCCGTCTGTTGTGCAGTGTGTGGTCGAGCGTTGTCCTGAAGCAGCAGTGGCCTAGAGTGAATGACCAACCTCGGTTGCTTAGCAGCTAGCTTTTCCATCGTGATTTGCAGTTGCTGGCAATAGACATCTGCCGTAATCGTCTGGCTAGATTTAAGAAAGCTGTAGTGAACGACACCGGCACTAGTCCATCAAACGCTCACAAGTAACTTTTTTTGAGTCAATTTTCGCTTGGGGCAGGCTTTGGCTGGTTCGCCAGGATTCAGTCATTGCAGTGAACGTTTCCGATTATCGTACAGGATCCACTTTTCATCACAGGTAATGATTGGATTTAAAATCCCTTCATTATTGTGCCCACGGATACGATAAATGAGGTTGGATTGGCAATGTGCGCGGGGCAGACGCGCCACAAGTATGATTGGACAATGAACAATCATACTTCAACCGAACCACGCGTTTATACTTATACTTATACTTTTTTTTTCATTTTCTATCCCAATACCAATTAAATTCGCCTTTGACACAATGTTTTAGTTAGTATAAAATTACTAGTGCTCCCGTTATTAAAATTTTTCATTCAATTACCAATAGCTACAGGACGGTTTACGATTTACGATGAGCCCTCGGCAAAAATAGTGGGGATGCACATATTGTACACGCGCAACCATACTTGCCCCGCTACTCCCCCCGCCGCATTCAAAAGTTAGGGCTCATAAATCGTAAATCTAACTGAAACTAAGATGATTTCAAGATTCAAGTTTGACCATTTTCATTATCGAAAATTCCTATCGACCATAGCAAGCCCTAGCGTGCGTGTGAATTTTGAGCATGTGGTTGTGTCGTAACGTTACCGACTCAACGTAGTGTGAGTACCAAATCGCAGCCCTCTGTTCTAGGTGTGATTTGTTAATTAGTGTGCGTAATTCGTGTATGTATTATTATTTCTTATGCAGTGCATTGGTGGGAGACAGGCGGCGACGCTGGTTTTCAAGTAAAAGTATCACGGTTGCCAATCCAACCTCCTTATCTTATCCGTGATTGTGCCGGTTGAGTAATATAAAGCAGCAGTCGACGCGCGTTTGTCGGTTTGCTGCACTCAATTCATGAGATTCACCTTTCAAGCTTTTTCACCTTCCCAATTTGCTTTAAGTGAATTAAAACAGTTTTATCACTATCACCGCAGCCTGCAGCTAACTCGGACGTGGTTGCGTGGTTTCCGCTTCCACAATAGCCTTCAATTCTTCATTATCAACTTTGGTCTCCAGCCGTCCACGGGGTTTGTTCTGCAGGTCGAAATTTCCAGAACGAAAACGTTGGAACCAAAAACGCACTGTGTTTTCTTTTGCGACACCGCCGCCATACACATCATCATCCTTCGAGCCGTTTCTGCAGCACTGGTGCCACGGTGGAACTCTTAATCGAAAACAATACGATATTTCAAGTTTTCCATTTTGTAAACAAAGTGACACAAAGAAAAAACCAAAGAGGAAAAAACAAATGAATTACGATTTTCGAAACACAAGTACACACATGAGTAAATAGCGGTATAAATTTGAAATTGGAATTCCTAACCAAAGAAATATCTTCATTTTTTATTATTATTTTTATTTGAGATCAAAGTGGCCAGTACGACAAAACGCCAATTTCATATGTAAGGACCTAATATTATTAAGCAAAACTACTTAGGCCTAATCTATAAGTACGATCTTTTTGCAAACCTGCTTGCGCAGTTTAGACCGTGAATTATAAAGCCCGGCATTGCGCTTGTTTCTCCTCTGGTGTTGGCACCATCTATATATGAATACCTACGCCATGCCATTAAGTCCCAGGACCTCCTTCTTGACATCGAGGGGTGTAAACTGGTCCGGGGTGAGAGTCCTCATGGTGCACAGCTCGTCCAGGGACGCCTTGGCGCGCTCCAGGGTTCCCTTGGAGGCGACTATCGTACCTTCCAAGTATTCGGCAGCTGGACGATGGGTTCCGTACCATTAGATAATAATAATCATATCTATGGACGCTTTCTCACCACGTGAATCTGGTCCCGTGGTAAGTTGTCGAAGAATTACGGGTACCAGACAATGGAAATAATATGTTTAATACTTTTATACCATACATTTATTTAAGATTTTTGTGATAACAATATTATACACATGCATGACCCAAGAACACAGATAACTTATTGTTCCTTAGGCGGGATTCGAATCCGCGGCCTCCGGCTTGAACACCGACGCGCGACGCGTTCAACCACTAGGCCACAGATGCAATAAAGAAATACATTAACAGTTTTAGGCCCACTTGTGCAGATCTGCGCTAAAGTTGACCCTGGGTTAAAATATCATGCCTTCTCTTTCATAAATACGAAAAACGAGAGAGATAACATCATATTTAGCCCCTTATTTAGTCGAATTCAATCTTTTTGTTTACGTTATTGATAAAATTGGATCTGAACAGAGTCGATCACTAAACACTAATACAAACTATGTCTATCACTAATAATAATTATAGAAGCCTAAAAATGTACAGCCTGTTGTTTCAGTCAGTGTCCAAACTTTCAGCGGGCTTAGGCATGGCGATCCGAAGAAATAATTTTAAAGAAGAAATATTCGACCCAAAGTAGTCCTTTGCAAAATAGTTCTTAATCCATTGTAACAAGGTCGTCAATAGAAATAAAATTTCGAAACAGCCATATTTTTTAAATGTCTGCCGGGAAATCGTCAGTCGTCAAAAACGAACAAATATCAAGTAAATGATTGAACGTAAAGAAACCATATTTTGTCTTGGACCGCCATGATGTGGAGTAGTTGACATTATTGTAAGACTATTTGACATTGAATTAAGAAAACATTTCTACTTTAGCTGTCAAAAGGAGCCATTTTGTGAGCTCATTCTCGGGAAGAATAGAAATGTTATTTCTCATTACAACGATGCATCGACCTTGCTGCCTTACAATAAGACCTATTTTTCTCCGAATGGTGTTAATGTTTCTTCAATCCGTCATTTTGTCGATTCTTCGGTGTTTCTAGGATGCGCATGCTAGGCCTGCAGGAGTGAATATACTCTTGAATATAAGCAACTTTTACTATATGGTATCAACTTTCCCACTTGAAAAAAAAATCTGCTGTTTCCAACTGCAGAATGCTAATTATGTCGAAGCCCTATTGTATGAAACAGCTGAATTATTGTTTTTAAGTAGGAAAGTTGATCCCATAGTAAAAGTTGCTTATATTCAAAAGTATATTCAATCCTGAAAGTTTGGACACTGACTGAAAAAACAATCTGTATACAGCCTAACGTACGTGTCTTAAAACAAAAATAGATATTTAAGGAGCGTATTCAGTATTAGTTTTTTGTTCCAAAAATATAAATAACATGTGACTTTAAATTTTGACCAGATTATCCTATAAAATACTGAAATTCTATTCGTAACTGCGCGGTCGTACTTCGCGACGAGAACGTGACCTTCAAACTCGGCGCGTTGTACATACGTGTACGATGTGGTGACTATGCGTAGGGCGAGTTGTCAGGATATGTTTTGTTAATGTTGTTGTTGTAAATGTTGATAAGTTGAAATTTTTAGATCCACATACTGACATTACTTACGTAATATTGTAGCTTAATGTTGGGTTAAATATTTTATTCGGAAATGCACCTTGTATAACCGCCTCCTTTTATGGAAGTTGTTAAAAAGATAAACGCTGATTGGCACAATGAAAAACACACGAAAATCCTTCTTCCTAAAATGATCCTGACCGCGTCTTTCATCTCACCAGTTTTGTTCAGGTTGACGCTCCGCCAGACCGCCTCCAGGGTCCCCGGTCTGAGCAGCTGAGGTGCTTAGGGGTACGGAGTCCATCGCTGTAGGTAGGAATATGAAATACTTACAATAATACAACTAGCGCCACCTATTTGACCGCATGTAGTGAGCATAATATAAAGATGGCGCCACGGAAGCTATAAAATCTGCGGTACGAGTGTCGAGTATTTTTCGGGTCTTTCGCCGCCAACCGTTGGGCTAGCAAGTAATGTTAAAAGTGTACTCTGAATTATAATATAAAAATAATTAAATAATAATAATAATAAAGTTAATAAAGTCCTTAAAATGAAAAAGTCAAAATATATTAGTGTTATGAATGTTGTGTGAATTGTGACAGACCATAATAAACTTCGTTTTGTATTGGCGAGTTTTCTTTAACAAGTTAGCAAGCGAACGGAAGGCCAAAGGAAAGCCAACAAAAAGCATAAAACATGAAAGAACGGTAAACCACTCTCTGCCATCTGGTATTGCGGATGTCCATGGGCGATTATCGCCTTACACACTAACCTACGGCTCGCGAGCCACATCCAGCTCTTTGAATGTGTAGCTTAAGTAGGTACTATACGCAAATATTGTTTATTTTAAGTATTTTAAAAAGTTTGAAAATCGTTCTGAATCGATGAACGAAGATAAGGCACCATTTCTATCTAACAGCCACTTCGGCTGGCTGGTTGCGGGGAAAATCGCTTTTTCTCTCAGCCAGAGGCGGCGCGCGGCGTAAGGCGTGGGCGACACGACGTGGCATGCGGCCTCGCGCCTCAATTACGCATAACTCGGAATTCAGATGCAATAAATATAAACAACATAATATTATGTACTATATTATTTTGTACCGACGTTCTGTCTCAAGCTGTTGATTTTCTTGTATTTTCCCAAGTGTACAATTTAAACTTTCGGGGTTTCAAATTTAACCTGTAAAATAGACAAAAAATTTCATCGCTCACTCCGCTCGCTCGCATTGTAATTAAATATAGGTGTTTCTATATAGGTTTTAATGCGCTTCCAACCCAAGACAGTTTAGTGTCTTGACGTTATTTATGCTATAATTTATTTATTTATTGTTGACAGGAAAAAAAATTGTGGGTCTTCAAAAACTTGGAAATTTTGTAAATTGTAATTTTTGACTCTTCCGACTCAATAGGTTGCCAACCTCTGCACTAGGCGAAACCCGTTTGCCCCATACAAATAATCTGATTAATATTCAACTCGAATTAGCTCCCCACAAAGATTTCGGTGACGGTGGTTGGTTTCATTGAAACCAGATCAGCTACACAGGAGTTATGTTCAGTTCCAAGTGTGTGTGTAACACACAACAGCACTCTCTCTTATTTTACTCTCGTAACCCAGTGGGACGGATGACCGCCACGACTGACGAGAGAAGCGCAGGAGCTACTTTTTAACTATGTAAAAATAAAAATCCGACCCGACGCATGGATCATCTTTCTTGTTAGACAAGTACGTGATCAACCTGCATTGTCCTTAATAGGAATGCTAGACGTCTCGTATTTCTTGGGATTTCCCGTATTTTAGGTATTATTTAAAACGTCCTACGGGGACAAGCGCTGACCCGTAAGTCGAGCGATGTAGGGAAAGTACTCGCCCACACAATGCTCACAATTATTATTATCTACTAGCTGTTTCCCGCGGCTCCGCCCGCGTAAATATCCCGCGAGAACACCGTACTTTTCCGGGATAAAAAGTAGCCTATGTTTTAATCCAGAGTTTAAACTACTACCATACCAAATTTCATCAAAATCCGTTCAGTAGTTTTCGCGTGAAAGCGTAACAAACAAACTCACATTCTCATTTATAATATTAGTAGGGATTGTAATAGTCCACGGAGAAAACGTAGCAGTAAGCATTAAATATATATATATTATGATGATAATGATCACGAATATAATTTTGGCAATAGCAAAATTTCAAAGACATTGATATCAGTACACAAAACTCTGATGAGTAGTGTGTACCTATGTCATCATAATAATATTATGTCGGTGTTTCTTTTAAAACGGGCGATTGGCCCACCACACTTATCCACCACTGCAACTCCTGTGTAGCCAGGATCGACAGTGGTAACCAACCGCAAAAACCCTTTGATATGATCTCAGGGGTGCCCGGTGACATGCTAAATCTGTCTTGGAACCCGCAACGGAATTAATCAGAAGATTGTAGGAGGAGTAGGAAGTAGTAGTCCAGTTTCCCTCCCCAAGCAAAGCGGGAGACAGCAAAAATTGTGATGACAAAAAGAATTAAAGGGGAAGCACCACGGGAATAACATGTTTTTTTTTTATGACTACAAGACAGAATGTAATTAAATGTTTTAATTTATAATATGACAATTAATTACAATGCATTTATAATGACAAAAAAGTGTTGCATTGTTTCCAATAGTACTTATGACAAAAACGATTGAAAGCTCGGAAGTTCTTCGCGCAGCCCACGAGATCTTCATAGTACACAACCTTAGAAACACAATGGAGCGTCCATTGTTCAACATTTCGATTCTTTCGTCATACCAGAGATCACACTCCCAGAGTATGTGATGAGCAGTTTGTTCATAAGGGCTACCTTCGGTCGAATACTCGCATAGCGGAGACGAGACTAATGTAAATCCAAAAAGTTTCGCTTTAAAGTTTCCGTATCCTGTCAAAAATTGTGCGACGTAGTGGTATATTTCTATCCATTGCTTCGAGAGTCGATCGCGTACCGAAGGGAAGAAATTATATAGGTGACGCTCTTTGATAGTGTTATCCCACCGTTCCTGCCACTCAGAAATTAGATTCTGTATAGAAATATCTAACGGTTCGAATAATCTAGTTATCTTATTACTCTCTTTCGCGCTTAAAAACTCAGGGTTAGTCATTTTTTTATTTTTATAATATAGTGCTGCACGACGCTGTACCTAACTCTAAATCTACTGGTAGGACTCCGGCTAAGACTGGAAGTGCTTCAGTACTTACGGTACGGTATGCCTTACATAAAAATATTAAGGCGAGACGTTGGCTTTGCAAAAGTTTACGACGGGCCGCTCCTATTGTAGCCCTATCTGCCCAAGCCGGTGCGCCATAGCATATTATGCTGCCGAGGTACGTCGCATTATAAATTATTTTTAATGTTTTAAATGAAAGGCCCCATGTCGACGTTGATATTTTTGTGAAACAATAGAAATTCCTTTTAGCTTTCTCACCGATCTGTATTATATATTCCAGGAATGTAAATTTATTTTCTAAAATAAGTCCTAGGTAACAAAGTGACTGTTTTACGGTGTTGTTGGTGTTTCTTGTATAGATGATGGTGATGATGATGATGACTACTGAAGTGGTATGATGGCATATGCTTGTTGTCCTTGAAACAACGCCGGATTCCCCAAACATGCATCTATAAGGACCAAGGAGTTATGTTCAGTACTTTTGGATCCAGGTTATACCTTGGTACAAAAGCTTACTTTTTGGTAGCACATGCTTGGTATACTTCAGAAAAAGTCGAAATCACTATATGTATCAATATAAATTTCGAAGAGTTCGATTTGTCATGGATCCCCTCATCAGGTCTCCACTTTGGTGACTAATGGGCAAATTTCAAATTATAGTCTTTACAACAACTGCACAAACACAACACAAACAAAAAAAAAACAATTTTGCAAATAGGTTCACATACGGCAGAGTAATGACTAATGTTCAAAGATATCCGCGTCGGTGTAAAATACTATGAGAAGTACCTATTATATCATCATTATGTGATGATGTATGGTGTGATGATGGTGTTTATCATGATGATTACCGTAATTGACACAGTGGCATATGCTTGCAGTTCTTTAAACAACGCAAAAATCCCCAAACATGTATATATAAGGAGTCAGGAGTTCTGTTCAATACTTTTGGATCCAGGATATACCTTGGTGCAAAATCTTACTTTTTAGTAGCATTTTGAAAATCGGTCCACAAACGGCGGAATGATCGTTAGTATTGATATATATACAGCCGAATGCATAACCGCCTCATTTTTTTGGAAGTCGGTAAAAAACTCGCTCGATCCACAAAAAAATGGACACTAAATAATTTAGTTTTTTTTGTCCCGCCATTAATTTGTTCCAACGGGAGGATCGAACCAACGACCTCCGGAGTCGAGAGCCAAGCTCTAAAACATGACCACTGGACCACGGAGGTGCCTGTACAATATATTATGTACTAAGGTGGGTCAATAAGTCCGTGACTTTTTGAATTTCTAACCTCCTTACTGAAAAAGCAACACTACTCCTGTCAACAGGCATCTGTCAGTTGACTCCTATCAAAATTTGAACTTGCTGCGTCAGTTAGTTTGTGTTTTACAGCTATCTTTATCAGACTATCCAGTAACTTAAGGAAACAATGGAAAAATGTGAATTTCGTGTGCTTATTAAGCATTATTTTTTGCGAAAAAAAACCATTACCGAGACCAAGGCTAAGCTTGATAAATATTATGGGGACTCTGCACCATCGATTTCAATGGTAAAAAAGTGGTTACTGAATTTCGTTGTGGCCGTACAAGCACTGAAGATGCCGAACGTCCTGGACGCCCAGTTGAGGTCTCTACACCCGAAACAATCGAAAAAATTCACGATATGGTGTTGGCCGACCGAAGATTAAAAGTGCAAGAGATTGTGGAAGCCATAGGCATCTCGCATGGCTCAGTGGTTTCAATTTTGAATGATCACTTGGGCATGAGAAAGCTTTCCGCAAGATGGGTGCCGCGTTTGCTCACAGTCGACCACAAACGCAATCGTGTAACAACTTCACAGGAAGGTTTGGCGTTGTTTAATCACAATATGGAGGAGTTTTTGCGCCGTTTTGTAACCGTGGACGAAACATGGATCCATCACAACACACCAGAGACCAAACAACAGTCAAAACAGTGGGTTTCTAAGGGTGAATCGGCGCCAAAGAAGGCCAAGGTGGGTTTGTCAGCCAATAAAGTTATGGCGACTGTTTTTTGGGATGCACGTGGGATAATCCACATTGACTATCTTCAAAAGGGAAGAACAATTAATGGGGAATATTATGCCAACTTATTGGACCGCTTCAATGAGGATTTGAAAACAAAACCGACCTCATTTGGCCAAGAAAAAAGTTCTTTTTCACCAAGACAATGCAAGGGTGCACACATGTGCAGTTACCATGGCAAAAATCCATGAATTGGGCTATGAATTGCTCCCACATCCACCCTATTCTCAAGATTTGGCTCCGAGTGACTACTTCTTGTTCCCAAACCTGCAAAATGGCTCGGTGGAAAAAGATTTGACTCCAATGATGAAGTCATCTCGCAAACAAAGGCCTATTTTGAGGACCTCGACAAATCATATTTTTTGGAAGGGATAAAAAAATTGGAGAAGCGTTGGACAAAGTGTATAGAGCTCAAGGGGGACTACGTTGAAAAATAAAATGATTTATTTATCAAAAAATCTGTGTTTTATTCCAAAAGTCACGGACTTATTGACCCGCCCTCGTAGTATATGTTAGCCAGTACCTAGCTACTACCTAATCACATAGTGTAGTTAAGATGTCGTGTACGTGTGTACCCAGGTTATCCGTTGCTGTATTCAACGCTATTTGTTCTGGGTATGGTACTATAAATTAGAAGTTCTTTTTTTATTTCTTTTTAGTTCTTTTTCTTTTTACTTTACATATTATTATTCAATACTTTTAACAATCATTTTTTTCATTTTTTAATAATTAACTTATTTCTTATTTTAGTACCATAAGATTGGATACAGTCATTAAAAATAGTTCTAATAATAATAGTTAGACAATAATAATAATCTCCATAAAATAATAATTCAAATAATAATTTCCATAAAGTAATAATACCTAATAATAATTCAAATAATAATTCCAATAAAACACTAAAGAAAAAATACAATTAAAATATCAACAATAAAACTACGGCACACACATTCAACTTAACCCTACTATCACATTAATTCTTAATCTAGAGCCTATACTAAAATCACACCAATTTATCACAGTTTTTTCTATTTGTATAAACAGTAATTTCCTTACAAAAGGAAAGGAATATTTCCCTCCTTTTTCCCCCCAGGATGGAAGACAAGCTCTCACCCGTAATCGATATGCCCAATTTTTGCTCAGTATCATATCTACTGCTAGCAAAAATCGGGCACTCGAGTAACAGGTGAGGAACCGTCTCCTCAACTCCTGGCTGACATGAACACGACGGGTCCTCCTTCAACTTGAATCTGTTCAAGTAGAAGGCGAACCCGCCGTGTCCAGTCAGTATCTGTGTAGTGTGGTGTGTTATGTCTATTTTGTTGACTATCTTGTATGCAGCAGCAGCGCTTGGGAAAAAGAGCTTCGTGGTTCCGGCCGTCCCTCCCACTTCGTATCTCCTGTCCCATTCCTCAACCGTATCCTCTCTTAAGATACGCTTGACGAATGAAACCGGACACAGATCGTAGTCAGGTTTCCTTTTCAATCGCAGCGCGGCCACCTTGGCTAGTTCGTCAACCCTCTCATTCCCTCTCAACCCTGCGTGCGCCTTAATCCAAACCAGGGAGACCTCCCGCCTCTGCGATGCAGCTTTTCGGAGGGCCTCCCTTGTTTGCACTGCCAGGAGATGAGGGGAACTAAGGGTGACTGCCTGGAGAGCCGATCTGGAATCGCTAAGGATACCGACCTTCGCCATTCCACTCTTGCAGGCTATACTTACAGCTCTCTGGAGCGCTAGAAGCTCGGCTTGGTAGACGGTGCAATACGGCGGCAACGCAAGCTTGACGGCCTTCGTCTCGGCCTCACCCTTCCATACGGAGAGTGCGGCTCCGATTCGCCCCTCAATCTTGCTGCCGTCCGTATAGATCCTATGGACGTGGCTGTTAACCACGTCTGCATATGAGTCCTCGTCCACCAACCCGAACCTCAGTTCTACCTGCTCTGCCGGATGTGGGTCCTCAATCGCTGGAGCCATTCGTTCCACCTCCCTGTCTCTAAACACCGGGTGTGGTACCCCCTTCTTGATCTCATAGAGCCTCGAAGCTACGAGTATCCTGAGATCAAGAGGAAGTATCCCAGCCAACAGCATCGCAGAGTTCAGGGAGACGGTCCGATATGCAGATCTTCTGGGCAAAACCCCGTTGGACGGAGTTAAGCCTTTTTTGGACCCCCATCTTTTCCACGGTGGGTGCCCACGCTGCCGATGCATACAAAATAGTCGGCTCTATTACGGCCATATATATATAGTCCTAACTATCTGGGGGTTAAGCCCCCAACCTACTCTGGCCGCTTTGGCTAATTGCTTATATCTATTAATCGCCTTCTTGCAAACACTTCCTACGTGGGCGTTAAAAGTGAGGCCGCTGTCTATTGTCAGTCCTAATACCTTAATGCTATCTTGATATTGTAGGTAAACACCCCCCATAGCGAGTCGAGGCACGTCATATTTGAGTCTATGCGTCGTTAAAAAAGCACATGTTTTGTGGGGGGCGAATTTAAGCTTATTCAGCTCCCCCCACTTACTTATTCTTTCCAGAACCCCATTAGCCTTCCGCTCTATCTCCAGAGCGGTGTCCCCCTTAAACACTAATACTACGTCGTCGGCGAAAGCCTGACTAAAAACATCCATCTCCTCTAACATCCATAGCAGGGGGTCCAACAAGAGGTCCCACAGGATCGGTCCACCGATGGATCCCTGCACTCACCCCTTATTGGTCTCCCTGCTCACTTCCATACCAGCATACCTTACATTCACTTCTCTTTCACTCAGGTAGCTGCTGATCACCCGCCTCAGGTTCCCCGGGCACCCAACCTCAGCTAACCTAACCTTTATGGCCGGCCACCAAGCACTGTCGAAGGCCCCTCTATGTCCAGCGACACCACGACAGAAATTTTCTTCTCCTCCCTCTGTTTTCTGACATGGTTCACCAACCTATAGAGGGCGTCTTCGGTGCTTCTTTGGGGCATAAAGCCATACTGGTTAGGGCTAATCTTGGGCAGCAGGTAGCCTAAGTCGGGCGACCAGCATCTTCTCGAAGATTTTGCCGAGAACAGGCAAGAGGACGATCGGACGATAGGCTTTTGGTACCCGGTACGATTCCTTGCCCGGCTTCCTTAGCACCACCACCACCACAGTTTGGGGAAGCAGGCGACGGTGAGGCACCTATTCAGCAGAGCAAGGAACCATTCCGGGTCACGTTCCACAGCGTGTTGGCAGATGTCCGACGTGAGTCCATCCGCCCCGGGGGCCTTTTTGGGGTTGAAGGACCTTACGGCTCTCTTCAACTCCTCCATGATGAAAGGAGGGTCGTCCGGACCCGCCGGCGATTCGGTGTCCAAGGACTCCGCCCGCCGGCGCGTCCGCCGATGTTCCTCACTTTCACCACTTTCCTGGTCCTCGGGGTAGAAGGTCTCCGCCAGCCATTCCGCGGAGCTTCGGGCGTCGAGGGTTTCACCGTCCCTCGTAAGGGGCAGATCCTCCTCCCTCCCTCTGACTCTGCTCAACACCCTGTAGATGCCCTCCCAGACCCCCTCCCTATCCTGTTTCCGGCAAAACTCCTTCCAGCTTTCAGTATGTGCATCTTTTACTGCCTTCTCATACTTCTCTTTCGCTTCCAGTTACGTGCTCATTGAACGAGTTCACTAAGGTCACCTATTGTGTAGCAAGTAAGATAGATTTAAGTACCTACTAGTAACACTCTATTGCATTAGGTTTAAACCTGTAATGATAGAAGTCGTAAGTTGTAAATAAATAAATGTCTATGGACGTCGGTATTCACATACCTACCATCAGATAATATGCCAATTGCCACAGTTCGTTTTCATACACAAACAATCACACAAACAACCTGCCAGAATATTGTCTTTCACAAGTCCTTCACTCTTGGAACTCTACAATTGAATGCAAAATGTTAAATTTTAAAAATATAACCTTTTTCCTTACCTAAGTATTTTATATCAATTACATGAAACGTGTTACGCGACTGAGATATCAACCAACAAGTATGAAACACAGGTAGGAGATAGGACCAAGGAAGAAGGATAAGGTGGGAGGATTGTAAGTCGACTGAGTATTTTAATCTATATTTATACAAATACTACCTTGCAACTTCAATTATTTTTAAGCAAAAAATTAAATTAGCTTTTCAAAGTCCACAAAAAAGTATGAAATAAATCTTATTTTCTAAATAAATCCCCTTTTAAATTCGCCTTAAGTTTTAACTATTTCTCTACACAATCTTTGATTATTTTGAAGTCAGTACCAGCCCAAACAATATCCTGATAAATCATTATTTTATAGAGCTGACGTTTAAGTTGGATCCCATCATCAGGTCACCACTTTGCTGGCAACGGGACCAACTTGGTCCGACCCTTTACATCAAATACAGAATTTTGAAAATTTGTCAACAGACGGCGGTGTTGTCGTTGAACATACAAAAATATATACACCGAACGTGTAACCACCTCCTTTTTTTTTGATGCCGGTAATAATTAACAGCTTTGCAGTTTGCATATGAGACTACACCAAAAAATCAAATTTTAAAGTTTTTATCTGTCTGTTTGGTTTGTTCCGGCTACTCTCTGAAACGGCTGGACCGATTTTGACCAACCTTACACTAACAGACAGCTAAAGGAGTAACTTAGGCTATCTTAAGAGTTTCGTTTAAAAAAATGTCTTCCGTTTTCATTAGTTCCACGCAAAGAAAGAATATAATTGTTATATTATATAGGTATATTATATTACTAACGTTTTAATCGTCATTCCACCGATTTACACTAATGACAGCTCGCGGCTGTGTGTGCGTGGCTGGGCGAATGCGGGGGCGGGCGGAGCGTGAGTTTTTTTCAGCCAGTACTTTCGTTCACGGGGCTGGCCGCTGGTCGTTTCGTGGTTTGACATAATTGACTGTATAAATTCATAATATTTATGATAGATTAGAGTGTACCAGACAACGGAAATATTAGGTCATTAAATATGAAATTGGCGTTTTGTAAAGGAGGAACATAAAGTAGATTTTTTTAAACATAATATATTTATATAATCAAAGTATATCTATCTACCTATCTATCCATTGCACTATGCACTTTTGGCATCTCATTGGTAGTTCGTTGATTCCTTTACTAAAAAAACCATTCGGACAGGAATCAATAAAATCTTTAAGGCGCTTTGGACTGCCCCATCGGAGTTGAATTTTTACCCATGCAAGAAGTTTTCCAAATTTCGAAAAAAATGGTAATCTGGTGGAGCAAGGTCCGGGGAGTACGGTGGATGTCTTAGACGTTCCAATTGAAGCTCCTCTAATTTGATAGCCGTCTGTTGTGCAGTGTGTGGTCTAGCGTTGTCCTGAAGCAGTAGTGGCCTAGAGCGAATAACCAACCTCTGTTGTTTAGAAGCTAGCTTTTCCATCATGATTTTCAGTTGCTGGCAATAGACATCTGCCGTAATCGTCTGGCCAGATTTAAAGAAAGCTGTAGTGAACGACACCGGCACTAGTCCACCAAACGCTCACAAGTAACTTTTTTTGACTCAATTTTTGCTTGGGGCAAGGCTTTGGCTGGTTCGCCAGGATTCAGATTCAGCCAATGCGATGAGCGTTTCCGATTATCGTACGGGATCCACTTTTCATCACAGGTAATAATTCGATTTAAAATCCCTTCATTATTCTGCCGGTTGAGTAATGCGTCGCAGCAGTCGACGAGCGTTTGTCGGTTTGCTGCACTCAAATCATGAGGTACCCACCTTTCAAGCTTTTTCACCTTCCCAACTAGCTTCAAGTGGATTAAAACAGTTTTATAACTAACACCGCAGCCTGCAGCTAACTCGGGCGTGCTTTGCGATGGATCCGCTTCCACAATAGCCTTCAATTCTTCATTATCAATTTTGGCCTCCGGCCGTCCACGGGGCTTGTTCTGCAGGTCGAAATTTCCAGAACAAAAACGTTGGAACCAAGAACGCACTGTGTTTACTTTTACCGCCGCCATACACATCATTAATCCTTCGAGCCGTTTCTGCAGCACTGGTGGCACGGTGGAACTCGTACTCGAAAATAATACGATATTTCAAGTTTACCATTTTGTAAACAGGGTGACGCAAAAAAAAAGAGGAAAGGAGGAAAAAACAAATAAATTACGGTTTTCGAAACACAAATGCACACATGAGTAAATAGCTGTATAAATTTGAAATTGGAATTCCTAACCAAAGAAGATATATATTTTGAGATCAAAGTGGCCAGTACGATTAAACGCCAATTTCATATGTAAGGACCTAATATATTTAATATTTTTACTGCATTATACACATATTTAATACACATCCATGACCCAGGAACACAGAAAACCTTTTTGTTCCTTCGGCGGGATTCGAACCCGCGACCCCAGACTTGAGCACCAACACGCTCAACCACTGAGCCACAGAGGTCGTCAAATTATCGCATATGGTGTTTTCGACTCTTTCTGAAGAAAGAGTGTTAGAATCATCACAGCCGGCAAACCCGGCAAATAATAATAATAATAATAAATAATAATATAATAATAATAATATCTATGGACGCTTCACACCACGTCAATCTGGTCCCGTGGTAAGTTCTCGAAGAACTTGTGTTACGGGTACCAGACAACGGAAATATATTTAATACTTTTTATACTATACTATACAATGAGGTCGTCAAATGATTCAAGTGATTGAATGCCGACGTTTTTAACAAATAGTTATTGGTAGATAGGTTATTAAAACCGGACGTAAATAAATGAATATAGGTACTCACATTTAAATTGAAAAACTTATCGCGACTGACTAATCTATTCACGTTAAGAAGCCAGTGAATCACGCGTACGGATGTCACAATTGACCAATTACCACAAGCCGTATTCACATTCTCCAATTAAAATATGCCATTTTGACAAATGTACGCATGCTTCACTGACTTCTTAACCCGAATAGACTAAAGTTATATACTATGGCGGTTATAATAATCATTATAAATGACTTAAAATCGTTGTTGAGATATTTTTTTGCTTCTACAACAACATAAAATTAAGGAAACTGTTTGTTTTTACTTCGAATACAAAAATCTAATTTAGCAAAACACTTTGACGTCATGAGCTAACCTTGACAATACAACACAGGAAGCAGCTCAACACTTATTGTGAAATACATTATTTATATTGGGAAAATAGTGAGAAGACAATTATAATATGTAAAATATATTTATTTATTAATTCATAATATTTACACTACATACACTAAAAATAATTTAGTTACAAAAATTTACTACAGCCAATAATTCATAAGTGCCAACAATATCGGTGCACCACATTTCGATCTTATCAGGCTGGGATTATATGATCCGGAATCCGGCGGGAAAATTCGATCGAGTTAAATGCAATGTCACATATGACAGCTCGACACTCGAAACATCCATTTCAACTCTATTGCATTAGCAAAGACTTCTATTTTCAGTGCTCTGCATTGTCACCGGAGTTCCCGATTCCGGAGCACATAGTCCCAGCCTTACTGCTCCGAATTTCTACCGGCGTAGCCTTATAGCTACTGTAGCAGTAAGGTCCGAAAGTGGAACACCGTACACCACATCTGTCGGCAAACGTACAACTCGCCGACACTGCGGTGTACCACTTTCGAACGTTATATTAGTATTAAGATGATGACGAATTGTCGAAACCGGTCGTGTAATATATTAAAATTAATGTAAAATACTTATTAAAGTGGAAATAGTGCAAGAAGTCCTGTGTCCACCAAGACCCTACAGTACAATCAATAACATACCATAGTATTAAAGTCGAAATTCGGTTCACCGCGGGTGACTGCGACTGGACCTTGATGTTGCCTAGTGTCGAATATCACATTTTTACAAATTAAATTTAAAAATCGTTTAATAGATATACACAAATCTAAAATAAATAATTAATAAGGTTGACGCGTTTAAAAATTATGAACCGTTTAAAAAATATTGCCGGTCTCTTTCTCGCAAAACGATTTGTGATGTCACTTAATGTATTCGCTCTCTTTTGTATTTTCGTTATTTTTTAAGATTTACAAAAATGGCTTCGAGATTGTTTATTATCATATTGTCTTGCATTGAGGACAATACAAATATTTTTAATATATATAAATAAGTTGATTTTTTTCATTAGCATGATCATTTTCATTACCTACGTGATCGCGGAATCGAATACTCAATTTTTGTGAGTCCACTGTAATGGGGATACAGTGGCATTAATAATATCGTGTATTGAGTATTTGTATTTGATAAAACTTGATGTAACATAATTTTGCGTACATACGTAATACTGAACATTATATTATTCTTCCCATATTTGGGACAGGAATATTAAGCAAATTACGAAAAACGATATATATATACATATATATATATATATATATATATAAAATTCGTGGTTTCTAAATTCGTGACATCTGACAGCCTTTTGACACGACAAGGACCGTCGGGCTACCGAGCGCCGCCTGGTGACAGAAAAAGAAACGAAAATTCTTATTGACCGTTTTTGATACCGCTTACGCCACCAGATGACGCTTTGTGTGAGTTGGGTCTGCCCCCTAGCGGTAGAAAAAATATCAAAAACCCTCAGTGAGGATATTTTGGGTATATGATCTAGTGCTTGTGTCAAGACGTTTAGGCTCATACAGCTGATTGTGTTGTTGTTATTTTGGCAAGTCTTTGCTTGCGCCTGTTTCTCTGAGGTTAGTGCTTTCAGCTCCTTAGAGAGCATAATGTAATTTTATTTAACGTAATTATTTTTTTCGATTTTTTTCTGCCTAAACATCTTGAAATAAGCATATCAGATGCCCAAATTATCTGTAATTAATCAATTACAGCATTCAACAACCTTATATAATACCTTCAACTTTATCTCGCTCGCTTGTGTGACTAAAGAATGGGCGTTACACTTCCATCTCATTTCACGAGCGGGGCGGGAGCGGGGCGCGAGCGGGGCAGGAGCGGGGCGGGAGCGGGAGGGAGCGAGGCGGGAGCGGGCGAGAGCGGGCGGGAGCGGGCGGGAGCGGGCGGGAGCGGGCGGGAGCGGGGCGGAAGCGGTGGCGGCGCGGCAACGCCGCCCCGCTCTCGCAACCAGCGGGTAGGTAGCGCGACACTATAGCGGCGAAGTATTGTGTTGGTTAGATATTTGTTTATAATAAATTATAAATTTAACAAAACTATGTACGACAGTGCTTGAGCGGTCACCGCTCACCGATCGTCGCCCGCCGCCGCGCCGCTCTTGCGGGGTTCGAGGCAGCGGCCTTAGAGTAAAGGTCAAGTCATACCAGCGTAGTGCACGACTAACGATTCTTTTAATCACAGAAGGAATATATTATGCATTATATACACATTGGACACAAGGGTGAATTTGCTATATCAAATTTCGGAATTTCGCTTCGCCGCGCTTCGACTATGCGCTAGTTTGAATCGACCTAAATATTAGGCGCACAGAGAGGTCGCCGGTTCGAATCCTACTCTGCATCAACATACACCTCCTTGTACATGAGGTCTGGCAACCGCGTCGTCTGCCACGTCGGGATCCACCTTGACGCCAAAACCACTGAACGGATTCAAATGAAATTTGCTACATGGGTAGATTGGACCCCCGTGATGGATATAGACTACTTTTTACAAAATACCCACGGATAGACAGGTTACTGCGCGTACGTCCAGTCCGAGATGAGCCCATCTTCGAGACGAGCCCATCTACTCCTCGGCGACGTACACCTCCTCGTACATGATGCCGGGGTCGGCGTACACCTCGGACACATCGGGCTCCGCCTTCACGTGCACGCCCATGCCCATGTCCAGCCCGCGGTACATCTCCTCCTCCCGGTCCTGGTACTCCTGTAACAGTGGCTTTTGTATAGCTTTATCCTACTACTATTATAAATGTGAAAGTTTGTGAGAATGGATGGATGGATGGATGTTTGTTACTCTTTCACGCAAAAACTACATGATGGATTTCGATGAAATTTGGTATGGTGATAGTTTAGGCTCTGGATTAAAACATAGGCTACTTTTTATCCGAAAAAGTACAGTATTCCCATGGGATAGCCGATACTATATTTACGCGGACGGAGCCGCGGGATAAAAGCTAGTTGGTTTATATCTTGAAAAGGTTGGTCATTCCTGGTTTATACTATCTGCCCGGCAACAGCGAAGGGTGGTTCTCCTTCACAGGGTAGCCCTAGCCTATATAATAGGTAGGGATTTGGATGAGGATCTTTAAAAGGTAAGTGGCAAGTGAAGTCGATAGGAATGGTTTTATAGGAACCCCGCGCCTATTCTACAAGTATTCGCAATACGTAATTCGAATCGGATTTGATATCTTCCCTGCGCGGCAGCCAATAACAAAGCGGTAAGTTCTCGAAAGACTGTCCTTGGGCAGGGCAGTCGAATAGCTACAGACATAATGAAATAATCCATTAGGATTATTTGTAGGTTATTTATTAAACCTACCCGAAAATAAAATACTTTTTTTTTCGGTGCAAAAAAGTACACAGACATTCTTAATAACTAATTATATTATTTAAATAGTTTAACCAAATATAGTGAAAATATTATTATATAATTGAGTATAATACATACAGTTTTATAGTCAATAAACGTTTGTGGAACCCTATATGAAGTGCTATTACTAGACATTACTAGACACTAGACACCACCTACCAGCTGACTCATCTTACATTAGATTACACCTGTGTTCTACAAAAAATTTGCAAGTATCTACAGTCAACGATGTCACAATTGCATGAAATTGTAAAGGCACAGCAGAGTCTTGAGGAACTTGTATCAAAAAAGATGGGAGGAACTTCATGCCCAGATGCAAAGTGGTTCTGCCAAGGATACTGTTGCTAAGGTTGCCGACGAATTCTGCACGTTTCGTGAATTAACCTTCACAATGCTCAGCCTCCTTCGCAAGCAGATCTCGGAATGCTCAAGGGCTGTTGATGCAATTGAGCCCAGGACACGCAGGAAGACTTTAATTTTCTCTGGTATTCCTGAACAAAATGGTGAAAATTGCACAGCCACTATTGTGAGTCTAATGACATTCCATCAAGCTCATTTAAGGCGTGTAATCGCTTGGGAGCCCATGAGTCCAATAAAACACGACCAATACTTGTGAATTTTTCTTCTTTTGACACCAAGTCTGCGGTGTGGAGAGCCAAAACAAAGTTGAAAGAGCCTATCTCGTCCTAATATAGGTCCATTTCAATTTTCTCCAATTACTTCAGACGAGATTGACAAGACAATCAAGTCTATAGTATCAAGCCATGGGATGTGATGACATCAGTCGTCGTATGATTACCACCATTCAAGTCCAACTCCTGACTACCATCACCCACATTATCAATTTTTCCCTTGATTCATCACAATTCCCAAACCTGTGGCGCAAAGCCTTCGTTCGTCCGCTTCTAAAAATCTCCAACCCTACTCATCCTTCACACTTTCGTCCTATTTCCATACTTCCTTTCTTATCAAAGTTTCTCGAAGCCTGCGTCCATAAGCAGTTGTCCAGGTTTGTTTATCAAAATAACATACTTTTCCCACTTCAATCCGGTTTCAGACAGTGCAGAGGTTGTGCTATGTCCAGCATAGCACAACCTCTGCACTGATAAAAGTGACAGGCGATGTCAGAGCTGGTTTCGAGAACTTTATGATTACCGTTTTAGTGTTAGTAGACTTCTCGAACGCATTTAACCACGTCAATCATGATATCCTACTGGCAGTACTCTCCGGTCTTATGATCTCGTCTGAAGCGCTAACATGGATTTCTTCCTATCTTCGAGGCCGTCAGCAGTCAGTACGCACGGATAGGTCATCTAATTGGCGTAATCTCGATGCTGGTGTTCCTCAAGGCGGTATTTTATCTCCCCTATTTTTCTGTATTTTTATAAATCTTATCACCAAAAGACTTCGCAGTACGTATCATCTGTATGCCGATGACTTGCAACTTTATATCGAGGCAGGATTGGAGGGATTACCAACAGCCATCGAAGAGTTAAACCAGGATCTAAGAGCAATAAAAGACTGGTGTGACAAATTTGGTTTAACAGTAAATCCAACTAAATGTCAGGCTGTATTGTTAGGTACATCTCGATGCTTGTGTAAAGTGGACAAAAGCACTCTTCCACCTGTTATCTACGATGGGTCTGTTATTTCTTTTAGTTCCAGCGTCAAAGATATTGGTTTACATATTGACTCGTCTCTCGGTTGGCAAACCCATATATATTACTGACGTTTCCTGCAAAGTCACGGGGATCTTGCGATCCCTTTATCGGCTTAAAAATTTCCTTCCTATCCCGGTCAAGACTTTGCTGGTGCAGACCCTTATTTTCCCAATAATCGACTATGGTGACGTGTGTACTTTCGATCTTAATACTGATAAACTAAATAAACTTGATCGTCTTTTCAATAACTGTATAAGATTTATCTTCAACCTAGGAAAATTCGATCATGTTTCTTCCTATCGCTTCAAGCTGCACTGGTTGCCAGTATGTCAGCGCCGCTCTGTGCGGGCACTGTGCATGCTCTACTCATTGCTGCACCATCAACACGCTCCCGAGTATCTCTCTTCTCACTTTCAATATCTGCAGCAGGCACGACAAGAACCTCCGATCGACTAACAACGAGCTTTTACTTTGCCCTCCCCATAAGTCTAATATCGTCCATTCTTCTTTTAATATCCAGGCTATTCTTCTCTGGAATGCACTTCCTCTAGAAATCAGGATGTCCAAAACCAGAGACACGTTAAAGCACAGGGTTCGTGAATTTTATTTTAAGCAATTGGCAGATTCTTAGTATTTGTTATTAGTTAGTGCATATATATATTTATTTTATAGTAATTTTGTATTTCAATATATATTGTTATAATATTTATGTTATCTATCTTCATTGTATTTATATTATTGTATTGTATCATGATTGTATCCCTATTTCATCTAGGATTTTTTGGTTTCTTCTTCTCAGCATTTTTTTTTCTTTCACTTTACCGGCACCTATATAATTTTGCTCCTGTAACGCCCAAAGGTTGACTGGTAAATAATGCCATAAGGCATTAAGTCCGCCTTTGTACATGTTTGTGCATTAAGTTTCAATAAATAAATAAAAATAATGATTCAAACGAAACCGACGATTCTCGAAGCACTACGATTCCATCTTCTTATATTTGACAATGTTATAAAAGCACTTAACAATTCGGCCGCCCCGCCCCGGTGCACTTTTAGAGGCTGTAAGTCTTGTGCTAAGATTTTCTGTACTTGATTTTACAAACCCTTATTTAAGAAAATAATACAGTTATTAACCCCCTTACTAATAAAATTACACAATGGGTAAGCTATACAATGTTTAATCCTTGTATGTCAAGAGACTTTTCCAAGGACAGAACATAGTGTACATGAATATCCAGAACACTCCGCGATCCTACCTCACTGTACTCCCCCAGTGCGTACTCCTGGCTGTGGGGCTCCACCTTCACCTGCTGGTAAGTGCCGTCGTCCACTCGCAGCTGGATCTTCATGCCTGAAAACAATGCACAGGTTAGCAGTCGATACTGTATTACAATATTCAAAATAAAATCTTATTCATTTAAACTTAAATGAAAAAAAAAAACCAATAATAATGAAGAAAAGAATATATTATAATGACACCAACTTAAATGTCACTTTTAATATTATTCACCGTGCAAGATACACAATGTGTCATTAACTTGATTTGAGTGAATTTTATCACTTTGAACTAAATAAACATTTTCGGGCGCGCAAAATATACGTACTATAGTACTTATACATTTTGCCGCAATTAAAATTGGCTCATTAGCCATTTCCGTGGTTTTATGTCAGTGTCTTACTTTATGTCTGTGCCAAATGTCGTCAACATCGGTCGAGTAGTTTCGGAGCTGATTCAATGCAAACAAACAATCAAGTGTTTATACCATGGTTTTCTATACTCATGGGAGTATAGAAAATAAAGCTTATGTAGGGTAAAACACCCAATTGTTGGCCCCGAACAAATAGCTGTGCCTATGAAAATATAGATTTTTAGTATACTGTTTCCCCTGAGAAGTTACTAATATTTAAGGGTACTATTCATTTATGCAATTTAAAAAAAAAACAGTCGTCCAGCAACATGGGGATGCCAATAATAAGTCTATAATTATGTATCTTCTATTAGTTAAATATCAGTTAAACTTACTATTGATAGCGGCCGCCTGTCTCCCGGCCTCCTTGCTCTTCCTGTTTTTACTCTTGTAAGGAGCCGGCATCTTCAGATGCACAGTCTTGACGTGCAGCTTCATCGAGTTGGACTGAGTGAAAGCTTTGCCGCACTTCAGACATTGGTACGGTTTTACCCCGGTGTGGACCTGGACCGGTGTGACATACGAAACAAAATTGAAAATTTTAAGGAACCCACGAATTGTCAAGCAGTGAGCAAGCTGATGATGATGAATTATAGCTAAAGGTAGTCTTCCGATGCAAGCGACGCGCGACGCGAGGCCGAATTAGGGTCGGCAGCCACTGCTTAGTATGATTTTGTATGGAGCACTAAACAATCCCTGCGACGCGCGACCGGTGAGCATGGCTAGAGAACCTGATTGGCTGGTTTGCCGGTCGCGGTCACGGGTCGCATCGGTCGCATAGATCGGAAGGAAACTTTTAGAATACTCTCTTAAAGCTGACATGATGTCAGCTTTAAAACATAAAAAACTAGATCATATTCGACATACATAGTAAAGCCATGTATTAATTTTATATATACTTACAATAGAATAAACATGTATATAGATCACGTCATTCCAATCCCACGCTAAGTTAAGACTTGTATGCTATTTTTAGCCCCGACGCAAAAAGAGGTGTGTTATAATATTGATGTGTCTGTCTGTAACGTCCGGGCATCATAGCTCTCAAAGAGATGAACCGATTTTGATCAAGTTTTTTTTTGTTTGAAAGCTGACATGATCTTTTTTTGCTTATACACACAATCCTAAAGGCATATGTATATGACCACAATAACTACAATTTGACGGCCGCACACCTCGTTTTAACTGGGCCCTTATTATTGTAAAACTTACCCTATCGTGTCTGAGTAGAGCAGCTTTGTTACTGAAGGCTTTCGGGCAATGCGGACACGCGTACGGCTTCTCACCGGTGTGGGTGCGGATATGTATCTGGAAAACATAAATATTCAGGGCTAATAAAATACGTATTGTACTTATTTCATCTTGTCTAGATGAATTTTCAGTGGTATTACAAAACTTTTATGAGCCGTAAACTTGTATAAGCCAAGGCCAAAATCCGCAGTCAATAATTTTTGTAACTAGCCGTTTCCCGCGGCTCCGCCCGCGAAAATTCACTATCGGGTATCCTGAGGGAATACTGTACTTTTCCAGCATAAAAAGTAGCTTATGTTTTAATGCAGAGCCTACACTACCATACTAAATTTCATCAAAATCCGTTCAGTAGTTTTTGCGTGAAAGAGTAACAAACATCCTGGATGGATGTTTGTTACTCTCCTCACAAACTTTCACATTCATAATATTAGTAGGATCATGCATTAGTTATTAGAGATGGAATAAGCGGAGCATACTTTATTTTCTGGGGTAAGAGAAACTCACCTTTTGTATGGTACTGGCACTTTTGCCTATTGTTATGTATTAATTAGTGGGTACATTTGTTTAACTTTTTAAAATAAAAGATAAATCAAGTGGGTAGAAAAAATATAACATAAAAATGTTACTTGTAATTTTGCTACCTAGCACAATTAAGTAATTTCTATAAACCGGGTATTATTTAAACATAATAGTGGCGACAAAGTGTAAATTTGGATGGATTAAAATAGATCATAAATCAGTGAAATTCAGTGAATTTAATCCAAAAACAAACATATTATGGGTCAATTATATGGATAGGTTAAAATTTTGTTTTGAAGCAAATGGCATACTTTTGGATGGTGCAAAAAGGGCAAACTTTTTTGTTTTCGAGACATTCTTGGCATTAATTACGCCAAGAAAAGCGAGTGAAGTGACCTTTATGAAGGAAATGGAGGAAATTTTGACAAAACATTATAGCCCAAAACTAAATGAAATTTCTATGTCATATAAATTCTATAATCGTAATCATAATACAAATGAGACAGTAACCGAGTACATTGTACAATTGGGTAAAATCAGTTCTTCATGTAATTTTAAAGAACTGGAGCGCATGTTGCGTGACAGACTTGTATGTGGTATGAAAGATCAACGCTTGCAGTATGAACTTTTAAAACGGGATAATTTGAGTTATCAAGATGTTACTGATACTATGTTGTCATCTGAGAGTGCTGGAAAATACTGTCGAATGATACAGTCATTCATGGGCGATGAAATTAGATCAAATTTGAACCACTCAACAGATGACAAAGTACAAGATAGACCTGAGCCTATGGATGTAAATGCTGTACAACCAAAGTTAAACAAGCGCTTTTGATACCGATGTGGAGATAGACATGGGGGAGAATGTCGTATCATTAATGCTCAATGTAGATATTGCAAGAAAACTGGTCATATTGAAAAGGTCTGTATACTGAAGAAAAAATCTATGAGAAAGAATATTAACTTTACAGAAGATGAAAACGATTTTCATTTAAAAGGTATGTACAATTTTAAAAATGAAGGCAAAACACCACCATTTGTAGTTCATCTTTTACTGGAAGGTATTCCGGTGGAGTTCCAGTTAGACACCGGAGCAAGTTTTTCATTGATTAATGAACATACATGGAGAATAATACAATCTCATTGTCAGCATCTTGTACTCAACTCATCATCATTGTATTTACGGACTTGGACAGATACACCTGTAATATTGTTTCAAGCAATAATTAAGGTGCAATATGGAGACATAACACGAAATTTAAGCATAATCATAGCTAAAGGACGGGGTCCTAACCTCTTGGGACGTGACTGGTTACGTCCATTACAAATTACAATGAATATTAATAATATTTCTATGGGTAAACTGATAAAAATAGAGAATATTATATCAAAATATGGGGATGTTTTTCAAGATGGACTTGGTACTTTTCGTGGTGAACCTGTGAATATACATATTTTGATGTCCAATGCTTCACCTAGGTTTTTAAAAGCCCGTCCTGTTCCATATGCAATTAAAGCTGATGTAGAAAAGGAAATTGACCGTCTGGTTTCAGAAGGAGTTCTTAAACCAGTCTCGTATTCTGAATGGGCAACACCTGTAGTGCCTATTCGAAAGAAATCAGAAGAAATCCGGCTGTGTGGAGACTATCGCAATACAGTTAATCAAGCTACTGAATCTGACACCTATCCAATCCCGACCACCAATGAGGTATTTGCTACGATAGCAGGTGCACAATTTTTTACAACATTGGATCTGGATCGCGCATACACGCAAGTGAAAGTTAGTAAATCAACGGCCAAATTGTTAACCTTAAATACTTGCAAGGGACTGTATACAGTTTACCGACTACCATTTGGGGTAAAAGCTTGTCCTGGCATATTCCAGAGATTAATGACTTCCTTACTGGCTGGAATATCAGGAGTAGCAATGCTCATTGATGACATTATTATTAGCGGTTGTACAATGCTGGTTATGCAGCAGCGTCTTGAGGAAGTACTATATCGAATACAAAAAGCCGGATTGCGTCTTAATAAGAACAAGTGTAAGTTTGCCCAAGAACAGGTTGAGTTTTTAGGATTTGTCATCAATAAAGATGGTATTCATCCAGCTCCAAGTAAGATTAAGGCTATCGTTAAAACACCAGAGCCAAAAAATGTACAAGAGCTACAGGCTTTCTTGGGATTATATAATTTCTACGAGAGGTTTATACCCCACAAGGCAACAGTACTTGAACCTTTGCATAGATTGCTAGACAAGTCTCATAAGTGGAATGGACTAAATGTGAACAAGATTCTTTTGATACTACAAAACGTTTGTTGACATTTGACACCACCTTGGTCCATTATGACCTAAACAGACCACTGATTCTGGTATGTGACAGTTCTGAATATGGTGTTGGGGCAGTATTGTCTCACATAATGGATGATGGACAGGAGAGACCAGTTGCAATGAGTTCCAGAACATTACATACTCATGAACGTAGGTACTCACAGTTGGACAAGGAAGCTACAGCAATTATGTTTGGAATACAAAAATTTCACAATTATTTAGCGGGAAGATATTTCACAGTAGTAACTGATCACAAACCTTTGCTTGGAATTTTTAATCCAAAAAGGCCTATGCCAGTAATTTTATCACCAAGGTTAATTCGCATTGCTATAGCGTTGACATCACATGATAATGACATAGTATATCGGCCAGGTACACAGATTGGTAATGCAGAGAGTTAAGTCGTTGGCCTCTACCAGTCTCAGATCAGGAAGAACAGCCTATGTACGAGATACTGTTAATGGCAGATAAAACAGAGGATTTTCATTATACTGCAAAAGAAATTGCTATGGAAACGGAGAAGGATCAAATACTTTCACGTATTGTTCGCTGTCTTAGATGTGGATGGCCAAATAAAGTCACTGATACGAATTTGCATACATAGTGGCTACATAGATCTAAGCTGTCTCTACAGGATGGTTGCATATTACTAGGCTGTCGAGTCGTGATACCGTCTTCTTTAAGGCAAGCCATCTTAAGCATGTTGCATACTACACATAATGGGATTGTTCATACCAAATCATTAGCTAGAAGTTATGTCTGGTGGCCACATTTAGATAATGACATAAGTAATTTAGTCAGTAATTGTAGGAAGTGCCTTGAAAATAGGCAAGATGCCTGCTAAATCAAATCATGAATGGGTATTACGTTCAAGGCCATGGTCCAGAATTCACATGGATTTTGCTGGGCCATTTTTAAACAAAACCTTCTTAATTGTTGTTGATGCTTATTCAAAATGGCCGGAAGTATTTATAGTAAATAACACAACATCGAGCACAGTCATTCGTCATTTAAGAATGTTATTCGCTACACATGGCCTGTGTGAGACAATTGTTTCTGATAATGGAACTGCATTTGTGTCCAATGAAATGGAAATATTTTTGAATGCGAATAGGATAAGACATGTCACAACGGCACCATACCACCCTGCTACAAATGGGCTAGAGGAACGTATGGTGCAAACTGTTAAAATAAATTAAAGAAAATTGAAGGATCTTGGGATGTAAAGGTTCCAAATATGTTGCTTGGCCTAAGGGTTACACCATGCACTGACACAAACAAAAGCCCAGCTGAATCACTGTTAAATAGACATCTTCGTACTGTTATTGACAATCTGCATCCGGATTATTTACAACAAGAAAATGGAAAGTCAAATAGTTAATATGGGTCAAAGGAAAAATAGGGAAACTATTATATATAGGAGAAAAGGTGATGTACAGAAACTATAATCAAAATGGGTGTAAGTGGTTACCAGTTTAAATTATCAACAAGGAAGGTCCATCTAACTATAGAGTACAAACTGATGACGGAGCTATAGTTAGGCATCATATTTATCAGATTGTAAAGTTAAAAAATAATGGCAGTATAGATGAGAGTGAAGAAAATGCTAGAAATATACAGAATGACGTCACAGAGGAATTAGGAAATGAAGCAATAGAACCAGCTGAGATAAGTAATGGAGAACACACAGAATATGATGATATTATTGAAATTCTAAGTGCAGAATGTTGGGAACAGATGTTAGGAATACCAAGGTCAAATGAAATAACCATGGCAGGAGGAAAGATCGGGAATAAGATAAATGTACATTCCAAAGTTCCATATTCCAGACCTACACCTTCCAGACAAGATACTAATTACATGTTTTAGAGTGTGCATGTTTTCTTGATTACATAATTTTTGAATTTTAATTAATTATTTGAACTAGAATTGATTATGATAGATGGTCAGTTTCAATTGTTAATAAGAGGGGGGAGGAAGTATGTTATGTATTAATTAGTGGGTACATTTGTTTAACTTTTTAATATAAAAGATAAATCAAGTGGGTAGAAAAAATATAACATAAAAATTTCACTTGTAATTTGCTACCTAGCACAATAAAGTAATTTCTATAAACTAGGTATTATTTAAACATAATACCTATAAACCACATCCATCAAAATATACAGCAAGTAATAAGTTGTATTATTTTTTATTACCTGTAAGAATAGCGGCATGGTGAAACTCTTTGGACATAGAGAACAGTGGTACGGTCTCTCTCCTGTATGCACTCGCTGGTGGTACTTCAGAGCCGCATTCGACTGAAAAATTATAACAGAAACACATTCCCTCTTACTAATAATAATTTTATGGCATATAATCTTATGGAAACAATCATCAAATTCTATTGAAGTATATAGAATGACAATTATGAGGCTTCAAACAATTCCTACTACTCTCTTTTGCCCATGGCTCCGCCCGGGTAGGTCCAGTACCCACAGGAATACTGTACTTTTTCAGGATAAAAGGTAGTCTATGGTTTAATCCAGAGCCTAAACTACTAGCATACCAAACCTTATTGAAATCTGTTAAGTAGTTTTTGCGTAAAAGAGTAACAAACATCCATCCATCCTCACAAACTTTCACATTTATAATAGTAGTAGAATATGAAGATACACTTACAGCATACACTTTCCCGCATACTTCACACACTATGTTCTTTCGGAGATGTCTACCAAATTGAGGTGCGGGCACGCTGTCGCCGTTTTCATCAAATTCTTTCTTTCTATTGAGCTTGATGTGTGTTCTTTGGTGGACGAGACACGCCTTTTCTGTGCCAAAGACTTTCTCACACTGTGGACATGTTCAACACTTAGGGTTACTTCAATCTAGTGCAGAGTCATATCTCAGCAAAGTGAAATTCTGAAAAGGTGATAAAGCTACGAAGGTAATATGAATGTTTTAAATTAGCAAAAGTTGTATATTTTCCGAAACAAAACATAAATATGGACGAAAAATGCAAGCAGTACAGTATTCAGTTGTTAAATCTATTTTTTGGCTATAATTAAAAAAAGAAAATTACCTTTCAAATCCTTATTTTATTTGTGACATTTTTTCTTAAGTATTATATTATACATAAACCCAATAGTTAAGTTAAAGTTAAGTTAATAAAATCAATTTTTTATTAACCTCCATACATTTTAACTGTGGTTGTTGATGTCATTTGTCATGCATATTTTGTATAGGGCCTTTTTAATTCTCTCCAACGATCTCACTTTTGTGACGAGTGTATTGCGTTAACAGTTAAGCATAGATATGACATTGCAGGGACATTTACCAGCTTATTATGTACTTCTTGAAAAGCCAATAAATAAAACTAAGCATATTCCCTATTCACTCTTAATGCATGGTACACACAACTGAGATAAAAAGTGTTGGTTGTACAAAGGCACCTTTGTTTTATCTCCGATGGAATATCTGCATACTATACTGGACATAAGAATGAATTTGCTTTGCTTTGCTGAGCTTTGACCACACAAATTTGAATCGACCCATATTAGCCAAAAGAATAAAATGTTTCAAAACACTTCCAAGGTATGTTTCATGAGATTTGATTGAGATTGGGAATGATTTATAAATATCCAAATGTCAAGGCACAATGCTCCACCATCATCACCAACATATGATTTTATGTGTACATAATGTAGGAAACAATTTTGTTTTATGGTGTTGTTACCGAGTTTGAAGAAGAAGCAAGTAACAGAATCAAAATCTCCGTGTTTATAGATAATACAAAAATCAAGATTGTAGATAATGTTTCAATCCCACAAGTGGGTAAGTTTGGCTACGAAAATATGTAATAACAACAAACTCACCGTTCCACACTTGTATTCCAAGACCTCGAAGTCCTCATTTTGAGTTATTACATGTTCTATTTCAAGATGCTCTTTCAATTCCTCTTCTGTTGGAAACGTTTCGCCACATTCACAGATAATATAATGAATGTTTACAAAGGAACAGTAAAACATGTTATAAAGAACGGCTGACGCCACAGATAGTTGATTATGATTTTAAAATAATTTACAATAGTCTGGATTTTTACAAGGCGGCCATGAAATCTGTGGGACGCGTAGTTCTGTGGACATGACAGCTGACAACTCGTAGCATGACAATTCAATTTCTATTTATCTATGGATAACCGGATGATTGTAGAATGAATTTATCGCTATTTTCATATTACTATCCTTGTCATCTTTCCACATAAGAATGGTCGGAAGAAAAAAGGGCGATTTAAAGAAAATCAGAAGGTCGTATGATATTCTGCTTTCATTAAAAAAATAGGACAATCTGCCAATCTGCCAATATAGCACCGGAAATAGTGTTAGAAAGTGTAGAGTGATTTTCACAAAATAAATCCCGCGGTAATCAGTGGAACTAAATTTATTAAATTGTAATTACAATACCTGAGGTTGTAAAAAGTGTTCCCCGATAAATGATACTCAAGGTAAAGGAATTTTGTGAAGCAGAACAACAGAATCAAGGCATTCTGATACCTATGAATAATGCATCACATTATGTCGCGCGATTACAGCGCCGCGTCTAGGGGATTTCTTTCATGAAAAGGACTCTACAGTCTACAGTCTACACACTTGTTTAAAAAGACGCAAGAGTAATAACTGGACTGACTAAGTACTGTGAGCCAAAAAACAAGCCGAGCGAGAGATTGGACGAGTGGCCGTGTGTCCCTTTCTAGTAGGGTGACAATAATATTTCTGCAGTGTGAGACAAACTACAAAGACATTATTGTGAAACACTGAATGATAAATAGCTGTGGCTTTTAAAAGTCGACGTTATTGAATAGTGTAAAAGCATGAAGGTTCAAAGTGACGGCTGCATACAACAGAATTTTTTGCAATTTTCTGCCTTATACACTATTGATCATAATATGATATTTTTTGTCGCATTCCTTCATTGTTGTGAAATCTGTAAATCAGTATAATAACATTATGGGCCTTACTCGATTATACACTACCTACTCACTTCTTCTTTTCGTCTTTTTCTCACTACCTACTCACTATAATTCTAGGCGAGTCGCTAGTTTATGACGAAACGTAGTACAGACAAAACTCTTTATAACGTCACCTGATTTAATGTTAACACATAAATACTAGATTAATATAAGAAGAGGCTTTATAATAAAATGCATTTTTATTTCGTAATATATGACTAGGTACTAAATCCATTATTGTATATTAGCAACCGTCAAACTTAAAGAAGAAGAAGGAGTTTTGACTGATGTGTTAATGTGTGACGTTGTTTTTTTTTTGTAATTCCTGCAAAATTTGTGTTAATTCGGTTCTTAGGCTGGGACTATATGCTCTGGAATCCGTAAGGCCATAGAAAATTCTGAACAATGAAAATAGAACTCTGGGCTAATGCAATAGAGTTGAAAATCGAAGTGTCAAGCTGTTTTATCTGACATTTCACTCTACACATGACGTGTTCGATTTTCAACTCTATCGTATTAGCTTAGATTTCTATTTCTAATGTTCAGAATTTTCTATGACCTTCCGGATTCCGGCGCATTTAGTCCCAGCCTAAAAGTGTATAAATAAGGATATTGACTAGTGTGGAATATCACATTTTTATAATTTAAAATTTTAAAATTTTTGATTAAAGATACATAAATCTAAAAGAAACAGGTATTTAGATTGACGCGATTAAAACTTATAATAAAATAAAAAATTTTGCCCATGTCTTTCTCGCTAAACGATTTGTTACGTCACAAGTTGCAACCGCCATACATTTTGTAATGATAAATGTATGGCGGGTGCAACTCGTGACGTCACAGGCCGATATATCACATTCTATCATTTTCTAAATTTAAATGGTTTGTTTCTTCGTTATTTTTAAGATATATGAAAATGGGTTCTATTTAGATTGTTTATAAACATATTGGCTAAAGCGCTATACTCACGGCCCATCCAGCAAATCCAGCACCGGCATCCAGCTGGATGGTCAATATGGCCCTTAAGGGCTATACTGACCATCCAGCCAGTAAGCCCAAGGCCGCGAACTTGTAGGCAAAAACTATAAATGATTGACACTATTCACACTAATGGCGGCTTTTAATCCATTAATTATATTAATAAAACGAATATCAAATCCAATAGATATTCGGTGACGTGCACAAGTGTGGGCAAGTGGAACTTTCAGTAAAGCTTCTACCACTATACTGAATCAACTGACTTGAATCATTGATTGCACTATTTATTTGGACTTTGACTAGACCTCGACGATTTAGAAAATGACGAAAATTCATTTTTTTTTCTCTTCCGTTTTGGCAACTTGACACAAGGGATGCGTAAAAATTCTATTGCCCGTCTTTTTAACATGACACTGACTATAAGCCGATTTATGTCATATAGGTATTTAAAAAATATTTTCGGAGTTTTGCCGGGGAGTTCAATGGGTGACGTTGTGAATTTTGTAAGACTTCATGAATTTGTGTTATTTCAGTTTCTTAATGTGTAATATTGGTAGAATATTAACCAATAAATATTCGTTAACGTGCACAAGTGGTACAACTTCTAAAAACGTGCTATTTGTGTTTCCCGCCAAAACTCGCTAGGAACTTTCAGTAAAGCTTCTACCACTTTACTAAATCGACTGACATGACTCATGGACTGTACTGACTATTTATTTGGACTTTGACTAGACTTTAGACTTGACGATATATAAATACGGTGTTGAAAATTGAACCGAAAGTTCTATTTCCCGCCTTTTTAACTTGACACTGGCAAATGGTTATAAGTCGATGCCATATATAAAAAAAAAATAGAAGAAGAAGAATAGACACTGCTATTTTTACTTTGCACACATATCATCGTGGGAAAAATTTCAAATTTTAATTTTAAATACAATTTATTAATTATATAAAGTGAAAATTAATGCCCGAAAATAAGGCTGGCTAAATAGCCTTCTGAGTTATACAATAATCTATATAAAAACCATTTATGGCTGCTTTGTCTTTGAAAAAATCAAGACTTGTTATTAGCATTCGTCTTTGCTTAACTTAAATCTTGAAATCTAAATCTAAATCTAAATAAATACTTAACTTAGTAATTATTAACACACGTAATCAACTACCTATCTGAGACATCAGCAAAACATGGTATACTTTTCATTTGTAAACATTCATTATATCATCTGTGATTGCGGTAATACCTTTCCAACAGAAGAAGAGTTAAAAGAGCACCTAGAAACCGAACATACTAATGGAAATATCTTGGAATACAAGAGTGCACCGGTTAGTAAATTCCTTGTTGTTCCAGCTTAATGTCTTCCAAGTCAAACTCCTATGATACTCAAACATTATAATATCATTATCAAAATTTTTGTTGAAATCTTGATTTTAAACCTGCTACCCCCGGCTTAAGCACCAACACGCTCAGCCACTGAGCCACAGAGGTCGTCAAATACTGAACAGAATAAGATGACATTTGGTATAGTAGTAGTCTTATAATAATTAGTACCTGGGTAACCAAGCTCTACTTGGAGCTCTAGTAGATTATAAAATTTATATAAGAATCACAAAAATATTTTACTGGAAGAACCCACCACATTCCGAGTTTCCGAACACCGAGTTTAACCAAACTGCCAATCAGACTGACAATATAGATTATTGATATATTGTTTCACAAAGAAAGAAAAAAACATATATAACTAAAAATGCGCAGTTTCTCAGGAATAAAACATAGCTAGACTGATTTTTCTCCCCCACAACTGCCTGCATACTAAATTTCATGTAAATACTTGCAGCTTTTGCCAAGATTACAATTATATATATACAAGATTAGCTTGTTTATTAAAGTATAAGATTATCTTTTCAGATTACAATAAGTGATAAGATAGAGATAAACAGTCACCAAAAATTATCCAACTCAAATGTAAAGAGTGTCGATGACAAACTAGAGCTGGTGGTCTTAGATGAAGAGTTGGAGTATGTGCAATTTCTTGATGAAAGCAACCAACCAGTGTTAATAGTACAAGTAAAGGGAGGAAATATTAAAGAGAATATAGAAGGCACTCTAAGTGAAGTCAACAATGCATTCAAAGTCCAGAGAAAGCATAAATCAAAGATTAAAAAAGGAAAGAGAGACATAATACATGAGACACTCTCTCGTGCGATGGGGTAATATTTTTTACATTACCTTTTATTTATTTATTATACTAGCTGACCCAGCAAAAATTGTTTTGCCATTGTATGTATTTTTTAATGCCACATCATATAAAAATAAAAATAAATAAAATTGTCAAAAAAATATAAAAAATATATCGGGGTGCGTCACCCTTATCATTTAGGGGTTGAAAAAATAGATTACACCGATTCTCAGACCTACTTATCTAAAAAAAAGAATTGGTCAAGCCGTTTCAGAGTTGTGTATCCCGCAACACTAGGACAAGAGTTTTATATATTCGATCCATTTTATTTATTCTCTAACATAATACAATATAAATTATTGTACGCTCCGTAAACCACTTCGATTTTTTCCAGAATGTATTGAACTTACCTCTTTTGCTGCGTTTGGATAAAAAATAATACTACATTTTTTACAATCACACGCACAGCCAAAAAGCGACATTATGAATTCAAGGGCAAAGTTTCAATGACAAATCATAACTAACTTCAAATGCGAAAATATCCATAATTTTGTTAATATAAACAGATCTTTGAGTAATTAGGTGGGCTCCTAAGTAGTATTAGCCCAGGGCCCCCTAATCTTACAGTCTGGCCCTGGATATGTGATTTAATTAGGACAGTCAACTTATACACACAATCATCTTACCAAGAACACAGTCAAACCACCATTATTTTATTCATTTTGGGATGTCTTGTATTTGTTAAAATTTAAAATTTATTTGATAAGAAGTACAGTCAATGTATGTTCTTGTACTCAGTAAACATCCCACATAGGACAGGCTGCGCCTAGTTTGGGGGACACAAATAATTGTCAAAATAGTAATGGTAATTCCTAACTAATTGGTAATAAACGTTTTTTTTTTTGTATGTAATAAAACTGCTCTTCTAGTGAATTAGTATGTTAATTAAATAGTAAAGTGGTTTTTGTAATTTAAATTTATAAGTATTTCTAAAATCTTATGAAAGACACTCAACTTTGAAACCATTATTAGACTTAATCAGTAGTGTATGTATGACATGTGTGTGTGTGCTCGTAAAGGCACTTAGCCTTGATGAGCACACTCACATAGTTTGTATCCTGTACTAACACAGGGGCTACTGCTTACGCTTTACATAAATTTTCTCTAAGGTAGCCTTCCGATGCACGTAAGGCGAGACCGCGACCCGAGACTGAAATAGGTATGCAGAGACATATATCACTGCTTAGCATGCATTTATACGGAGCACTAAACAATCGACGCGACCCGCGTCGTGCGGCCGGTGAGCGTGGCCAGAAAACCTGATTCGCTGGTTTGCTGGTCGCTGTTGTGTAGATCGGAAACCTACCTTTACACAAATAAAGGCGCAGTCATCATCAGAATAGAAATAACTTTCCGCACGGTTCCCAGGTACAAATGTAGGATTCAAGCCCGCTACCATGAGCCCGAACAAGTATTGGACCAGGCCCTGATAGCCGTCAGCAAGCTATCCTTCGAGCAAGCGGTAACAGAACTGCAGCGGCGAAAGGAGAGGAAAGGATATATTGCAGCGTCGCACCATTGTCAGTTCTGCCACCGTCACTTCCAGGCGCAAGAGCAGTTAGAGAAACACATGCTGCATCATAACGAGGTACAGAACCTTTTCCACTGTCTGCCATCTGTAAGGGTCAGTTTACACTGCGACGATACGTGCCGCGATGCTGCATCGAATCTTTTTATTAGTCAGGGGGATAATATATACTTATTTTAATATTATCATACATAATATTATACAATAGACTATACAACAATATTCATATAACAAGTATTAAGAATCTGCCAATTGCTTAAGATAAAATTCACGAACCCTGCGCTTGAACTTGTCCCTGGCTTTGTACATCCCGATTTCCAGAGGAAGTGCATTCCAGCCTAGCATGCGCACCCTAGAAACACCGAAGAATCGACAAAATGACACATTGAAGAAACATTAATACCATTTGGAGCAAAATAGGTCTTATTGTAAGGCAGCAAGGTCGATACATCGTCGTTATGAGAAACAACATTTCTTTTCTTCCCGAGCATGAATGAGCTCACAAAATGGCCTCTTTTGACAGCTAAAGTAGAAACATTTTCTTATTTCAATGTCAAATAGTCTAACAATAATGTCAACTACTCCACATCATGGCGGACCAAGACAAATAGTTTCTTTATGTTCAGTCATTTACTTGAATATTTGAGTAGTTTGGTTTCATAATTGGTCAAATCCCAAAATACACCTTTTTAAACTGACAATGCAGCTATATTCACTTTGTTAAAGTAAACCATTATTTTTATCTCAAACCCGGCCAAATCCTTGCGTTTGCCTTTAAAATAGACTTCAAACGTGATATTGGTATCAATAACGGTCAAATCCTGGACAGTTAATTATCAAAATTAGATAAATCCACTTCAACCAATCAGGGATGAGTTCTTAGTATGGGACCAACAGCCATTTTGAATTCTTGTCCTTGACGTAGCTTGCCACGAAGAGTGTTTCTCCGCGTTTTTTATTGAATAAAAATAGTTAAAATGGAAGAATCGCTAGAGAATATACAAGAAACAGAAGGTAATTTATCGAGAAAACGGATTCCTGAAACAAAAAAGTGGAAGTGCAATGAGAAAAAAGTTTCTCGCTAAGTAAACTTTTTGCTTCACCTCGCCGAGTATTTGCCACCAGGGGAGTTTAACATTTTAGTTTTTGGTTACCTTTTGTGTGAATATAAAAATAAACATTGTACCAGTTCTATCAGAACTGGTACAATGTTTATTTTTATGAGCTTACATTTATATAATTCATGTGCTTCTAAACTTCAACACTATATTTATTGTTATTTTATTTTGTGGTTGAAAAATGATCGCTAAAACGCGTGAATGATTCTTTGACTTTAAATGGTGAATAAAGGTAGGTACATAGACAAGTTCTTTTGAACCCTAACGTGCATGAGGTGCATATAAAATTTGACCTTCTTTCCGCTATCCGATTAGGCTCAAATTTTGTAAAAAATTCATTCATCAAAAGTCATGAGGTCGAATATAAACGCTTGTTATACAAGAAAATGTTAACAATAAATTAAATTTCATTTGAAATATGAATGGAGCTGTGATTAGAAGGTTAAATAAATATACTGCATTTTTATTTCTATATTATTTTCCTTCCCATATAATGTAACTTTAATATTTTTGACTACATTTGGCAACCCCTGGCTGATACTGTCATTGAAGTTCAAAACTAGTCAAATCCTTTTATGAACTTTCAAATTCAACCATATCCTTTTCGTGAACTTTCAAATCTGGTCAAATAATGACTGGAGAATCAAAATTAGACAAATCCAAATTTAAAACATAAATTTTGGTTCTTATTCATATAGGAACAAGGCTTTATTCCCTGTACATTTTATATTGATATCGCATTTGAATTACCCGCTTCAATCTTTGTTTGGTTGGAGGTGGCCATGTGAAAAATATTGAAATCATGCTATTGTATAAAATGACCTAAAATGGACTTGACCAAATTTGATACCAAACCACTCATTTGTTCGTTTTTGACAGAAGATTTCCCGGGAGCCATTTAAAAAATATGGCTGTTTAGAAATGTTGACTTCTATTGACGGCCTTGTTATCATGGATTAAAAACTATTTTGGGTAGAATGTGTCTTCTTTAAAATTATTTCTTTGGATCGCCATGCTAAGCCCGCTGAATGGTGAAAGAAGAGTGGACGATACTAGACTTATGGGAAGGGCAAAGTAAAAGCTCGTATAATATATTGCTATAATTAAAAATAACCTATTGTACAGGTGTCCGGTCTTTACGTGTGTGCAATCTGCAAAATACGTATGACGAATCGGACATCACTCCGCACACATGTGATCAACCAACACACCAGAAAATACTCTTGCAAGATCTGCCCATTCACCACGACTTACGAGTAAGTAACATCTACAATCCTTACTAATATTATAAATGTGAACGTGTGTTTGTATGTTTCTTACGCTTTCACGTAAAAACTAATTAACCTATCATCATGGAATTTGGCACAGATATAAAGAAGACCCTGGGGTAAAGACATAGGTTACTTTTTATCGCGTGATGTATGGTTAAATACAGTAAATACAGTATCCCATATAAATACAGTATTTACAAGTATTTAATATTAATTATTTAATTTAACAGTATGTATTTAATTTGTTTATTTAATATTTACAGAATTTAAATACATATAATACTGTATTTACGCGGGCGGCAAATGGTAGTAATATCATAAAGAGAAATGATTTGATTGTTTGATTGGATTGATTACGCTCCAAAACTACTGGACCGATTTTGACCAAAGGCACAGACATTGAGTTGACCACAGGGAAGGACATAGGCTACTTTTCATCGCGGCAAAATGTACGGGTCCTGCGAGATCCTTTTGTGCGCATGAAGTCGCGGGTGACATCATGTTTACGACAAAGCTTATGCCAGCGGTATTTGTTCACTTACTTTGTACTTACTTTGTACTTATATCAACAATACAAATGAGATTTGGTGTAGAAAGAACCATTTGCTTATTTATTTCACCATCATTATTAAAAATATTGGTTCACATGAATTTTGGGTCGTTTTTGCGAACTCTCCGAAGCATTTGATTGCATGTAACATTTTACGCTAAATATTATTATTCAAAATTTCCAGTATTTCGATGCAAGGGAGAAGAATTTTAAACTTTAGTAATCTAATCTTTAGATTCTCTCTCTCTCCATGTAAAATTATTAAATGTCTAGAACTCTGAACACTAGACTAGAGAAACCAAAGGTACCGCAGGGTTCCATTTTGGGACCACTATTTTTTCTAACGATATTGAGAATTGTATATTCATAATGCTTCCAAAGGTGCAACGCTCACAAGCATGTCGCCTTCCACAAGGGAACCAAGCACCGATGTCCTCACTGTTTCAAGGAGTTTGCGTGAGTAGCACACTTTTTACTGCCAAAGTTGAAAGTAACATATTAGCCATATCTATACTTACCCCCTTACTAATAAATATATTTACACAGTGGATAAGCTATACAAAGTTATGTCCTTGTCTTATACGTTAGAAAATTAGTTTGAAAGACAAATACAAAACATTGTATAGCTTATACACTGTATCAATATTTTTATTAGTAAAGGGGTAATATTATAAAGAGGAAAAATTCGCTTGTTGTATATATGTTTGTTTGTTTGCATTGAATAGGCTCTGAAACTACTGGACCGATTATGATAAAATTTGGCACAGATGTAGAGCAGACGACGGGGAAGAGCATGGGCTACTTTTTATCGCGTATTAAAATGTACGGTTCACCGGTATTATTTTTTTAGGGCCCACAAAGTCGCGGGAAAATCTAGTAGTATAATATAGTTCTTGAGTCTTAAATGTTTTTGACGTGAATACGTCTTTCAAATGCCTTCATTGTGGGTGGCTACCAGAAAGTTGCAAGTGCGTTTCCGGCTTTTTAAATTTCCACCCAGCGAGCCACAGATAGATACCCACACGCAAGCGTTATCCCGCGGCGGTTTTCTATGCGACCGTGGTGTTGCAGGAACGTGTCGACGCGCGAGTCGCATATCCGTCTCAAGCACCCGGCGCGGCACGCTTGCGGCCTGTGCGGGTACACCTTCCTCAGCCAGTTCGGCGTCCGCGTGCACCGTATGAAGATACACCGCTTTGACGAGCAGGTCAGCATATCAGTGGCGAGGGGTTCCTATAACTCCATGCCTATCGGCTTCACTACCCACTTACCGTTTGTAGACCCTCATCCAAATCTCTACCTGTTATACAGGCCGGGGCTTGGTGACCTATGAAGGAGACTGTACTGGAAAAAAAATTTCTTCTAAGTGATATTCTGATTTGGATGAGACGGAGAGAAACATTCAACGAGTGTAAGAGAGACTAAATCCAAGAAGTAAAATAATTAAAAAGAATGTTTAAAAAGATGTCGACCTTGCATTTATGCTGGTGGGAGGCAGTTTGAACATTTGTTATAATGTAATAAAATATTTTAGACTCCAAAAATTTGTTTCAATTAAAAGCTTCCTAAAAAATACCTTTCCTAAAGTTAAAAGTAATGAGACACTATGGCCCCCGTGGCCCGTGATATTCTTTTACTTCTTGGATTTTGTCTCTCTTACACTCGTTGAATGTTTCTCTCCGTCTCATCCAAATCAGAATATCACTTAGAAGAAAGTCCTGGGTACACTTGAATCCTTTTAAGTAAGTAAGAAAAAATTGTGGAAAACTGACTTCCTTTACAAAAATCAACATTGTCCATAATTTAAGAAATAATCTAGCAAGTGTCATACCATTTTGGAATCCTTATTAGCTGCGCCAACTTTTAAAATTACCTGCCAAACAAGCGTAGTACATTTTTTTTCCAGTACAGTCAGTTAAAGTCGAGCAAACTATTAAATTCGAATCATTGTTTTGGGAAAAAAGCCTCATTTCCTTTCAAGTCGGAGTCGTTTGATTTAAATTTTAGGCATCAGTTTACAAAGCATTATTCAGGATTACATACAAAAAAAAAAAGTAGAAATTTGTAGTGCCGGGAACTAAAAAACCACCACAAGATGTCGATTTTTCGATTTTTTTTAAAAGCTTTGTATTTTTTGAGACATTACTTGGATTTTTTTTTAAAATTTTCTGATAACAATTGTAACTTGGCCTATCACGGGTTTACGGCTTGGCGTCGATTTACGGAAACCCTGTAGACCTCGGTTTTGGCATCGTAAAATAATAATAATTTGACATTTTAAGGGGGGCTCTCCGTACATGTGGAGTGGGGATGACAAATATTTTTGATAAATTATGCTAAATACTCTTTAGGAATATTATTTTGAACTAAATAGGATAGTATCTTTTTAAGTAATTTGTTAAAAACCTATTACGCGATTATAGTTACGGAACCCTCCTTAGACATGTCCTGACATGCTCCTGGTTAGGTTTTTTTTAATTAAGAGCTGGTGCTTCCCGTGCTGGTCCCATTTTTACTTTGGAAGTCGGTTTTCATTTTTAGTTTAATTGTAAAATCAATTACCTACAGAAATGATTTACTGCTAGTAAAGACGTTTAGGCATTGTTTTTTTTTTTGCGATAAGAATTCTAGTAATGTATCGAATCTTCGCCGCAAAGTCCATTGACCTTAAGGTAGCCTTCCGATCCATGCGACCGCGACCAGCGAACCAGTGAATCCGGTTCTCCGGCCACACGCCCCGCGGTCGCGCGATGCCGGTCGAAGGTCGCGCGTCGCGTGCATCGGAAAGCTACCTTTCCTGTCACAAAATGATTACACATTAATTTGGTCAAATTCGATAATTTTGTTGACGTTCATGTTAAATTTTATCTGAACACACAGTACACTGTGGGATTTGCAATAGTAATGTGTCCTCTGTAGTGAACATAAAATTTGTACCTAACTGAGAGGCGGTAGCGGTCTCGTCGAGTATCTAGGACTTTGACTGCAAAAAAATACAACCACGCCGTGTCGGACTACGTAAGCTTATTGCTCTTTTCCCGAAGCATTTCGTGGCTTCACAACTTCGTTTTTTTTTTTTTTGGAATTTTCAGTTGCCGCTAGACGGTCCGTACTGCGAAGTTTGCGACGTGCAGTTCCTGTCGCAGGAGGCGCACGACAAACACCTCCAGCTGTCCTCGCTACACATTACCGATGCGTGAGTACTCGAGGTTCCTCGAGTACAATACTCGAGGAACCCTTTAAGTGTCACTTTGTCCGCGCGTCTGTCTGTCTGTCCGCCTGCTCCGGTAATTGTGAATATAAATGGATAAAATTCGGTATAGCATAGATCTCGGTTTTGGCATCATAAAATAACAATAATTTTATATTGAAGAATTTTTTTTCGTTCTTCCGTGTTATCTTTGAACAATGACTACATGACTTTTTTTATAAAGTCATGTATGTAGTCATTGTTCAAAGACACCCGACAAGTCGAGTAATCGGCCTCCAAAGTGGTTTATAAGTTGGCATTTCCAAACTATAGGAGATAGAAACTAGTAAGTTTCGATAGATCATTTATCAGCATTATCCATGCTAATGCTTTCAAGTTTCTATTTAGGAAAATTATTTTGAGCGAAATCGGACAATAAGTAATTCAAAGAAAACCTATTGCGCGTTGATAGTTCCGGAACCCTCCTTAGACATGTCGTGACATGCTCTCGGTTAGGTTTATTTAATAGTGCTAACAGACGCTCGAACTGTCCGGTGGACCAAATCCGGTCTCGCTACAGACGATCGGATAGGACAGTTGTTTCACTGCTCACATACAGAAAAACCATGTTCCTAATGGCTCCCGGCAATCGTCGTTTTTCATGTATGAAATAGCCATTGAGTTCATCAGTCGTGGCCCTACCCAATCAATCGTGCATGCGTTATTACGGTACAGAGCGTACCATACCGATGTGCAAACTAGCGGACCGTGGCGGATTCAATCCTACTACTATTATAAATGTGAAAGTTTGTGAGGATGGATGGATGTTTGTAACCTTTTTACGCAAAACTACACAACGGATTTTAATAAAAATCGATATGGTAGTAGTTTATGATTTGGATTAAAACATAGGCTAAATCCCGATAAAGTACAGAGTTACAGTGGGATACTGTATTTACGCGGGCGGAACCGCGGGAGCTAGCTAGTTAATAATTATTATGTTCGCTGGGCCAAATCCGTGGTCCAGTCGAACCAAATTCGAGCGTCTGTTAGCAATATTATAAAGTTAGTTTCTGTGTGATTTAAAATTTTGAAAGCTACGCGAAAACGATTCTATTTACATATTCGTGTCAATAGACAATAGAGCGATGTAGCTGCATGCGAGCGTCATCTATTGACACTTGAAGGAACTAGGAACTTATAAGTTCGCATTTTTTTTAATATAAAAATATTTAACTTAAAAAATTTTGTTATAAATAGATTAAAAAACTATCGTTTCACTTCGATCGCAGAAGCACACAGAGGCAATTTTTTATCACATAATGCTTAAAGTAGTTTAATGTTTATAATATGTATACTCTTGCTATGTTTCAGTACCAACCGTTTATGTAATCAGTACCAAAATAAACCAAAAAATACCAATCCGAAGAATGGAAATCCCAAGAAAAGGCGCAGGGCCACTGCGGAAAAGGGCCCCTTTTCCTGCGAGCAGGTTATAATCAATAATTTATCATGCCCGGTTTATGATGACTATAAATAAACTCTGGAAAAACTAAGTCTCTACTCACACTGCAGGGCAATCGCGCTAAGTTTTTTCAGTTGAACCGCAAACGAAACGTGAAGTTCTCTCGACTTTTTGAATGATTCGATATCGCGCTAACGTTTTGACAGATAGTTGGACCGCAGCCGCACCGCAGCGCGAGCGCAAACGCTGTCAAAACAAAAAGTTGATAAGATGCTACCTTTCCTCGCACGTTTCTGAAACGTTTTGGTGTGTTAAATTGTCGAGAATGATAAGAAATAATTCATATCCAGCATTGATAGATATTTCTAACGAATTTGATACGTCAATGGCTCGACCTGTATAAAATTTAAGCGATCGCATAAATAGATATGCCTTTAGTTTATCCAATCGCATGTTCATTAAAAGGTATCGTCTTTCAAATGCATTAACAAGAGCCTTAAATAAAGAAGTGGCACCCCTCATGCCACCTCGCGTTCCAGCCACTTGAACAAACTACGAAGTATGTCGACTAACTTCTTCTTCTCTTAATAATTATAGTGGGCTTGGTGATCAAAGACACACCACCGACCTCAAACGTCAAAGCAACTAGTGCGAGCGCGCAAGCCAAATAGATGGTCGATTAAATGCTAAAATTCTACTAATATTATAAATGTGAAAGTTTGTGAGAATGGATGGATGTTTGTTACTCTTTCACGCAAAAACTACTGAACGGATTTCGATGAAATTTGGCATGGTAGTAGATTAGACTCTGGATTAAGACATAGGCTACTTTTTATCCCGAAAAAGTAAGTATTCCCGAGGGCTACTGTATTTACGCGGGTGGAGCCGCGGGCAACAGCTAGTCACTTATATTTACTATTATACTAGGTTCGCATCCCTAGTCTATCAGACAGTGCGATACTGATATATGTTCAAACGCATCGGAACCGAACCGAAACTGAATCACAACCAAAGCAGAGTTGAACCTGAATTCAAACGATAAACAATAGCGCGATTGCCCTGCGACGGTGTTTTTTACCTGTATCATATTTTTTTCTATAAGGTATAATTTTAGGTACAAATTTGTATTATGGGAGCGGGGCGCGCCCTTGCTTAGACTATATTATTTTCCGGAATCCGTAAGGCCAGGGAAAATATAGACTCGGTTTCATTTTCAGTGCGGCGTGGAGCTCGCTAGTCTGAAGGAGTACGGCCAACACTTCCGGCTGGAGCACCCCGGCGCGGTGTGTGCGCGCTTCCCCGACGCGCACGCGTGCCAGCTGTGCGGCAAACTGTTCACGGTACACAAACACATTCAATAATAAATACAGAAGATGCACTATCGCCGACAAACACTTAGTGAAAACATGTCCGCAAAGTACCTAAAATTAGACGTATACGTATATATATATAGACGAGGCATGTTGAGGCAAAAATTGTCCCCGCTTACATGGATCCACTTTTGGAATTGTTTGGGTGAAATCAAGATGGCTGACATTTGAGGTATGGTGAAATCAGGATGGCGTTATTTTTTCTTGTATGAGGATTTGTTCTGTCAAATGTACATCATAGTTAGTTTTGAAATTGTGGCGGACGAATTAGCGCCACAATCCTGAATCGCGCTATCGAAGTTTTCTAAGATCGTGCTAAATAAGGTTTGGTAAAATTTAAAACGGATATTTTAGGCACATGATCTACTGCTTATGTTAAGACATTGAGGCAGAAAAATAATATAATAAATTGGAATAAAATATAATATACTAAATAAAATCACATTGCGCACTCTAAAACGCTGATGTCATAAATCTCACAGAAACAGCTGACTTTAAAGCGAAAGCAAAATAATATTAATTCAATTAGCTGTATGAAGCCAATGACCTCTGTAGGCCTGTAAAGAACGTAATGTAATTTTGTTTGTTTATTTATTTCCAATTTTTTTTTTCTGCCTAAACGTCTTAACATAAGCAGTAGATCCATATATACCCGAAATTTCCGTAATTGATTTTACCAAAAGAATTGAAGCCTATTTTGGAAGAAATATATATATACAGAGATTAGCCGGAACAAACACACAGAGGGACAGAAAAATGTTGACAATTTATATTTTATTGTAAGTACCGATCATACTAAAAATGCATTAAGTGAAAATAAAAGCTGTTAATTTCAAATTACAAACAGACACTTCAATTTTGTTTATCTGTATAGATATAATATATTATATTATACAAAACAAATAGTTGAACTAAGTATATATAGTGCGCGCGGAACTAGTTGGCCGCGCCTTAGGTAGAGACAGGGGTGAGAGGGCGGGTTGCTTGCTGCTCGTAGTGTTGCCGCCGCGATGTCCGGCTCCGTACTGAGTAATAACATCAAGCGCTCTTCTGTCCCACCGCTCGCAACAGTGTAACAGTCATAACAGTCATAATGTGTAATTGCAAAATTCTACATTATTGTCAAGGTGATAAGGTCGTTTTTTGTATCATTCTTAATAATCATTATTACATTGTGATTTCGACAAAAAGTGTCGTGCCTATAATTCGTCCAGCCTCAATACAATTAGCAACGCGCCATAAGGAACTTCGTTCCAATAATGACTCCCCACACCGATTTCGGTGGCCGGTTTCATTGAAACCAGGCCAGGAGTAATTTTATAGTGCCAACACAAGAACATAAGTGTATAAACACAAGAGCACTCTCTCTACCTTTCCTTTCTTTTACTCTCATAACCCAGTGGGACGGATGACCGACACGACTGGCGAGAGATCAGCCGCAGGTCCGACTGTTTACATGCCCATCCGACGCATGGATCAACTTTCTTGTCAGACAATCAATTGATCAGCCTGTATTGTCCTAACCGAACTTGGAAACGACATTTTATGTTGTTCCAATGCGGGAACCGAAACCACGACCTACGAGTCGAGAGCCAAGCTCTAACCACTAGACCACGGAGGCTGTTCCTAAATATATGAATAGTATAAAAGTATTAAATATTCTTCCCGTTGTCTGGTGCGCCATTCTATGCATTTCTATTGAAAACTGTCAAAATTGATGGTTTCTAATATGATGAAATCAGATGAATAATGTAGCCATTTTACAATTTCACTATTTTTGTATGGAAAAAAATATATGAAACATAATGTGAAACACCTAAAGTGGCCTTTTTAGACCCCCAGGTTCCCGTACCACAAGTTCTTCGAGTACTTATCACGGGACCAGATTGACGTGGTGTGAAGCGTCCATAGATATTATTGTTTCACAGCACAAGGTAGGCCTTTGCCTGCATATGCGGGTGCACGCGGAGAGGCAGCTCGCGTGCGAGCGGTGCGGCCGGCGGTTCGTGCAGCGCGGAAATCTGCGCCGGCACATGCTCGCCCACGAGCGACCTGAGCGAACACGCGCCACGTACCCGTGCCACATATGCGGGAGACATTTCACGTTCAAGGGGAACGTCGCGAGACACATCAAGGTGAGTTTTTTTCCATCTCACACATCCAACAAGAAGTAGGGGAAGACCTTTTGTTGGCATCCCCCCCAAATATTGGCCCCAAATATTTATAGTAGGTAAAGTCGCAGACAAGGCCGGTGTATCACATTTTTTTTTGGACTTTCTTACTATGACCTAAAGGTTCAAAAGTGGTACACCGCGAAAGTCCTTGATGGTACATACACTGTGTTGGCAACTCTTCATTTATACACAAATAAAAAGAAAATAACATAATTATTAAGTATCTAGTTAGTATAAATAGATAAACAAAATAAATACGCAAAACGTAATTTATATGACAAGGAGGAAGACGATAACAGGCTACTTGACCTTGTTTTTATTTATGTCCTAAAACATGGGTGTACCCAGGTAGGGGCAGGGCATAAGGGCATAAACGTCAATTTTCCTGGCAAGTGGGAATTAAAAACGGGTTACCTACTCTGCGCAAAATGAAGTGTTGGAAACAAAATATCTTTTCAGTCAGATATTTCGATTTAATATTTTTTTTATCTATAATTAAATATTCTATATCATTCGATATAGTATACAGTTAGCGACGCAATATAATTTAAATCTCCCGCGAAACCATCGCATCTCGTAGTTTCCGCTCCCGACGAGACAATCAGAGCCATCTAGGATTAAAGCCGAATATAATTTGGAGAAAACAACATCTAGCTGATCTAGCGCTATCTAGCTACGACGACAGTACTTTTTCCAGTAAAGAGAAATAGGATCGATTTATACGGTCAATAGCGACATCTTGTATTGAATAGCAATACCACGAAGAACGTTCTAGCATACACAGCATGGACTTTTCTGGAAAAAAGACAGTGATAGCAAGTATGAGACAAGGATGGAAATGGAGTCGAGTATTTTCTATGTATTTCGGGAGCCAGAATATTTGAATATATAAGCGGGATCGTGAGGCAGAGCAAGGCAATTCAGTTCAAATACAATTCAATTCAGTTCGGAGTTTAATACGAGCGAATATTTCATGCGCCATGGTGTCTTATAGTTTACTTGCGGCGACACGAGATTTACGTTTACCGCGCAACAACTGGAAATATTACTCCGTGAAATGGATATCAGGAAATTCTTTGAAAGAGGTGAGTCAAAATAAAACACATATGTACCTAATATGATTATTTGATTTGTTTAAGGCTCTCTTGTAAGTGTATATCTTAAGCATATTACTTACAATATTTAAATTTATTAATTACAAGACGTGGTTTTGTTATAATTGTATCTATGTTCTATGCTCTTTTATTTATCAAACATTATCATTTCATTTATCAAGTATTATTTCAAATTACCTAGTTTTGATTATTTGGCGTTCAAACCACAAAGTTAACGAATTTGGAATATCGCAATTTTACTTTTACTGATAGGAAGTAAATGATATTTGAATGTGATGTTTTTATAGTTATCTTGATCTTTATTTTCGTCCTATGCCTAAACACCGTAAGAGTAATTTTGTTTCTGTATCCATTAATTAGAGACAACACGCGAAAAACGAAAAAAAGTTCGGGAAAGTAGCAGTGGAAGCGATGAAAATGACAACCATGATAAAACTACTCATGTAATGCCAAGATCATTGCATGCTAACATTGGACAAGCGTCACATTCTCCAGCAGAACCTGTAAATATATCTGTTGCCGACCATTCTTCTCCATCGACATCCCAACAAACTAATGACGTCAACGTCGATCCTGAAATTATAGTGGACGATGGCTATCGATGAAAATGATCTGGGTCGTTATGTTGGGTTGGCTACCCAGCTATCGACGGAAAAGAAGAGGGAGTTGTTACAAAATCCTTGGATCCCGCCCAGAAATTACGATTTTGAAAGTGATGCAAGCCATTTGAAAGGAAAATTTAATCATGCTTGGTTGGATCAATATGCACCATGGCTAGTATATTCCAAGCGACTAAAAGGCGCTCTTTGTAAGCATTGTGTTTTGTTCCCTCCGCCCATCAGCATTTTGTGAGGAATTTTGGGATCATTTATGGTCAGGCCATATATAAAGTTCAAAAATATGCATGAAGATTGAAAGCATGCAACGACCAACCTTCACCTAACAGCGACAAATGCTGCAAAAAATTTTCTTGAAAATGTTCCTGTAGACATCCAACTGCAAAGTGGACACTAAAAAGCAATCAATGAAAACAGAAAAATATTGCCATCAGTTATTTCTTGTATAGTATTTTGCGGTACACATGATATGCCTCTTAGGGGAAAACAAGCAGATGAGGGCGTTTTATTAGATTTATTGAAGTTGAGAATCAATTCAGGGGACGACAAATTAAAGAGTAACCTGGAAAAGTGCCGTCGCAATGCAGTTTACACATCGCCACAAATACAAAACGAATTGATAAATTTATGTGGCGAAGTTATTAAGGAGAATATAATAAGTGAGGTTCAGAAGACCATGGCTTACGCAGTCTTAGCTGATGAAACAGCAGACGTAGCTGGGAAAGATCAGCTTTCAATAGGCGTGCGGTTCTACGACGAAAGCAAAAGGAAAATCAGAGAAGAATCTGTAGGGTTCGTTGAACTAAAAGCACAAAATGCTTCAGCAATTGCCGAAGCTATTGACAATTTAGTCTAACCTGAAAAAATTATTAGTTATAACCTCCCAACCGAAGATTGCGTAGGATTTGGATTCGATGGCTGTTCTACAATGGCAGGAAAAGAGGGTGGCGTACAAGCCATTTTGAGAAAAAAATATCCTCGTGCTTTATATTTTCATTGCTCAAGATACAAACTCAACCTTGTTGTGAATGATGCGAACGCAGTGCCAGAAATTAGAAAGAATGTCGCCACTGTAAAGGATGTTATAACGTTTTTCAGAGAAATGACTACACGTTGAAACTACGCTCCAAACCTATCACGATTGTGTGAGACGAGATGGTCCGAAAAATATAAATCAATCAGAAACTTTTCTTAACATTTCTCAGAGCTTGTGAAATCTCTAGAAACGTAGAGGGAAATTATGCCACCAGAAAATCTGCATATCAGTTGCATTCAGCCGTTACAAAACCAGTGTTTATTTTAGTCTCTACAAACAATAGCCAAATATTCAGCAGTTTTAGAACCAGTAGTTAACACACTGCAAGCTAAATCGATCGACATGATCTCGGTGGGGGAAAACATCAAAATATCAAGGACATTCTCAGAAATGACCGCGAGTTTCCTGATAGAATAAGTAATGAAATGCTTCAAAAGCGCGAACTGTTGCAATGGATTTAAACATAGAAATTTCGGTTCCACGTCTTGCTCACAAGCAAACACATTAAAGTGATCCGCCATCAGACAATGATAACGAATATTGGCGGCGTTCCCTGATAATACCATACATTGATTCACTCATTTCATCGTTGAATATTCGATTCTCCCAAGAAAATACTCCGGCGTTTGCTTTAAGTAAGCGGCATCCCTTGTATATGACCAAAACCAGCATTACAGACTTACACAAGAACGCAGAATCATTCCAAGAATTTTATAACCTGGATATCACCGGAGAACTGAACCTTTGGCATATATTATGGGTGAAGAAGGCTATATCAGATGTTCAATTAAGGGACATAGAAGTAGTTGATCTGTTCAACGAAGCCTACATTTTTTACCCTGCTGTCAGAAGGGCATTGATTATTTTAAGCAATATCCCATGAACCACGACTATATATATATATATATATATATATATATATATATATATATATATATATATATATATATATATTATGATTAGCTGAAATCCTGGGTACGCCCTTGTCCTAAAAACTTCATAATTGTTTCATTAGTTTCATTACACACAATATAAGTTTATCATTATTTTGAAATCTAAACCTAAACCTACAAAAAAAAATATTTGAAAAATAAAATTTTTAAAACACCGCCGAAAACACTATTCGCCATGTTGGTTGGTAGATTATCTGTGCTGTGACGTCATACTAGTACTATTTGTAATGTGTGCTATAGTCCGTAGTAGTAAAATGGCGGTGTCACGTTCCGTTGGACGTATGACGTGTTTAGTGTGCGTCACCTCCTTGCCGGAAGTTACTTCGAGGTGTTTTCATCAGTAGAAATTAAAAAACAAAAATATATATTTTTAAATCAACTGTATTTATCAATCTTAAGTTTTTAATTTATGATATCGCTAGATTATGTTTTCCTAAGACAAGTACTAAAGGAAATACTCTTTCGATGTATGAAATTAAATATGAGTCAAGTAGCCTATTGCGGTAGGGGGGGGCAAGAATTGATTGTTTTATTTATTTATTTATTTTTATTTAATAATTTATGTACACAGAATAATAAATAATGAAATCTTAAAACTAGGATACAATTTAGTACAAAGGTACTACTTAGGTTATACTTATTCCAAAATTGGAATTTCCTTACCTGGCCAAAAATAATGGACATTGAGGTTGTTTTTTTCTTTTAATTTAGTTTAACGGGCCTGGATACAAGTCCTTTTAGCCACACATATACAAAAATATAGACATTAGAACATTCTTAAAGTTTTTTCCCAATATTAATAATGAAATTGTTTATGAGACTTTATTCTAAAGGTGTCAGACTAGTGCTGCCTTTGCTCAGTTCGTTCAGAGTTATTTGACCTCCGACTTTCTATGGGAGTGGTGCTTAAGTCGTCGGCATAAAGGTCCTGTCAGATAATAACTCTGGACGGACTGTAGTTTTATCGCTGTCAAATACCCAAAATGAAAGATTGAAAGTCGCAAAATAATGTCAAACGCCTTCAAAGTGTTAAACTTACTAGAAGAAGTTTTCATATAACATTGACATGTTTTGACATTGGCTATTCCGGGTTTTTACATTTCGTTAATAAATTTCCTTTTTTCACTTCTCATTTTGCAGACATTAAAACTAAAAAAAAATGATCTTGATTGATGACTCAAGTATTTTTTTAATACTTCAGATACACCAGGGCATAAAGCCGTTCCAGTGCGAGATATGCGGCAAGACCTTCGGGACCAAGGTCGAGAAAACCTCGCACGTTGACCACGTGCACTTGAAAATACCTCGCCCGCCGCGCGCACCCAGGCGGCCCCGAGAAATGAGAGGCCCCGGCCACGTAGCTATTAGAGGCCCTGACCACTTACACCTCAAAATACCGCGCCAACCGCACGCGCGCAAGCGACGCCCTGACCACGAGACAAGTGGCGCCAACCACGACATGAAAGCCCCCATCCACGACACAAAAGGCCCCGACCACGTCGTGATGAGAGGCCCCAACCACATGGAAATGAATAGCCTCGACCACATAGACAGGAGAGGCCGTGACCACGAAGAGATGAGAGGCTCCGACCACGTGCACCTCAAAATACCGCGCCCAAAGCCCGCGCGTAAGTGCCGCCCCGACCACAAGATGAAAGGCCGCGACCAGAAGATGAGAGGCCGCGACCACATAAAGAGAGGCCATGACCGAGTAGAGAGAGACCCCGACCACAAGATGAAAGGCTCTGATCACATTAACAGAGGCCTCAACCATATACATGGAAGCCCCGACCACGTACAGAGAGGCCCCGACCGCATGGAGATGAGACGCCCTGACCACATACAAATAAGAGACCACGGCCACGTAGACGTAAGAGGCCTTGACCACATAGACATTAGAGACTATGACCACATAGACATGTTAGGTATGTAATATGTTGAAGCTACATTACACAGCATGTCAGACAAATACATTATTCATTATACATGTATTACTAGTAGTGTCCGACCGAATGTTCGGTTTTGGTTTCGGTCGAGTTTCAGCTAAAAAACGGGTTTCTGTTTAGTTTCGATTTCGGCGGAAAACCTGCCGAAACTACGACCGAAACCACATTCGGGAGTTCTAGCGCTGTGATCGGCCATGTAGTCGTGTTCAACGAAAGTCATTTTGCTACAGAAAATGATTTATTTAGATCCGTTGCACTTCAGATAGGGTAAAAAATTTCCTTTTAATAGTGAAAGTATGTGATTTTACACACATAATGGTATACATAATTCAAAGAACCACTGACTCGCGTTTTGTCTAAACGTCATATTCAAATATAGCTATTGGGCTTACGAGCTGTTTGACCATCTTGCGCTGTGCCTAATTCGCTTGAGAACTACTTCGCGATTTGATTTAGGCGTAACGAGAGTTAGCCGTTTTGTGAATTAGTTATGCCAAGCTTAATGGATTTAAGATACATCGTACATAATAATATAGTTCTTCTACGATAAACAATTATTGTAAATAATTATAGTGCTTTTTCGTAAGGTAAGTACAAGTTTTATAGCCGTATTAGGATGGAACACACTTCACCACACACACATACTTTTAAATTTCTTCACTACACTCTCGCCGGGTTAAAAAAATAACCTAACCATGAGCATGTCAGGACAAACTATCAACATTAGTAACTATCAACGCGCAAAGGGTTTTCTTTGAATTACTTCAAAAGTTATTGTCCGATTGCGCTCAAAATAATTTTCCCGAAGAGTTTTAGCATATTCTGTCAGCATGGAAAAACACAAGTTTCTATCTCCTATAGTTTTGAAATACCGGGGGGGGGGGGGGGGGCAACTTATAAACCACTTTGGAGGCCGATTACTCGAAAATGGTTGACTTTGTAAAAAAGTCATGTATGAAACCTTGCCTTTATGTGGTAGAATGAAATTCCTTCTACGGCGGACAGACAGACGGACAGACAGAGCGAAACTATAAGGGTTCCTTGAATATTACGGAACCCTAAAAAGACTGCCTGTATATGCTACCGTTTTCTTTATTTTTCCCTCAACACGATCCTTGTAAGGGAGTTTCGGTTGCGGCCGAAACTGAGACCGTTGCCGAAATTCGTGTTCGGTTTTCGGTCCCACCGAAACCAATTTCGGTTCCGGACCACGTTTCGGACCGAAACACTAATTGTTAGCTGACAGATAACTTGCTATCTTTAGTCTATTCGCATTATAGCTAATCATAGATTCTTACCAATTGTTAATGAAAGAATTTCAATCAAAAGTTTCATTTATTGAGTAAATAATTATTAATCAGATGACTGAAAGCAAGTAATGGTCTTTTAAACCAAAATATAGTAAATTGAAGGCGTACAAACAAACAAAAAACAAAAAAAAGGCGAAACAAAAAATCATGCGTACAAATGTCAAATTGACGAATGACGCTTAAGCTGTGTTCACATTAACCGATTAAAGTAATCCGTAGATTATAGAATTTTCTTATTTAATATTATTTACTTATGCGCCTTACTCACGGTCCAGCCTGCAAATTAACACTGGTACTAATAGCCGGCATTAGTGTCAATTATATAAAAATTTTGCCTGCATGTCCGATTCAAGGCCGCGATATGCGTGATATACCGTGAGTACGGCGCTAAACTCGTGTTATGCCTTATCGTCATTAACATGTCATTAACATTTTTTATATTTTGCAGACTGAAAACGGTGTATCGGCAAAATGTTTTTAAACATTGTAAAGGAGAGTAAAAGTTGGATCAAAACATTTGTGCAGCAAATAAAAAAGATTGAATTGAAAATATAGTTTTTCTGTTGTCGTTACTTTTTACATAGCCTTCCACTATTATAGGGAATACGCAACTGAATTATATACTGTCTAGTGTATAATATCCTATATCATCCAAAAGGAAAGAAACAAGAACTGAAAAATGGCAGTATCCGGTTGGTAAATAAAGGCGCTTTTAATCCGCTCACGGTCCAGCCTGCAAATCCAAGTCCAGCGGCTCGTAGGCAAAAATTAGAAATAATTGACATTTTTGACACTAATGACAGCAATTACTACCGGTGATAAGGTTGGACCGTGAAACCGTGAGTAAGGCGTTCAAATAGTAGGTAAAAATTATTCCTCCAAGTAAAAGTTGGTAGAAGTACTCGTTTTTTTACTAATTTAACATAAAGTAATTTACATTATGATGTTGGCTTGTGTCGAATATCACATTTTTATAAATTAAATAATATAAATGTTGATTGAAAGATACATAAATCTAAAATAAATAGTTATTTAGATTGACACCATTAAAAATTATAAGCAAATAAAAAATATTGCCTATTTCTTTCTCGCAAAATAATTTGTTACGTCATGCGTTGCTACCACCACACATTAAATACTGTACGCATACTTGAAGCTTACTGATATGAGAGATGGCGTTAGCGTGCTCGACCTCGTCTTGTCTCTTTCCTTCTCGTACCCTCTCGCTCGCACAGCTACCTTGAGACCCCACCATGGCGACGCCACAAGCAGTGGCCTAATTTAATTTCAAATCATTGGCGTCTGAATTTTCGACCCGTCTGCACTTACCAACAGTTCATTTTGTGATAAGTGCTTAAGTTTTTATTCTATTTTATAAGTGTGAGCCGGATATAGCAGCTATTCATGTAAGTTTCATTTTTATTTTTCTTACAAAGTGAATACAACTAACTAACGGTTTTTACCGTTCGTATTGAAAATATTTCTATAAATAGATCATTATTATTATAGAATCTATAATAATTAAGTTACATACGTCCACTAACCAATTAATCATATTTACGCAAAATCCCTCCTTGAAATAAAAGCTTTTTTAATTCTGAATTGCTATCGGGAGTTCTTGATAAGGCAGGTGGCGTTAAGAAAGCTTTTATGCCTTTGATAAAACTAAAAAGTTTTGGAACTACCTCGCAGGTAGTTAATAGTGGCTCTAATCATCTCCCGCAGGGAAATAGTCATGCGCCCTCGCGGGGCACATCTCTAGGTTGTTGTGGCTCTCAACACACACGACCGTTACAGAATTACCAACCCTCGCAGGGAAGGTACACAAGTTATCCCTCGCAGGGTTCTCACGAAAACTAACGCATGGCGTAGCAATATAGCTAACCGTAGTTCCTTTCGACAACGAGTCGACCGGCAGCCAGCGGTACGGCTTGAGCATGCGAAGGACAATAGAAAACGACCTATTAATAGACAATCCAACTGGTACGAGAAGAAGATTCTGACTCGATATTCCAAGCGGGCCGACTTTGTGCGTATCACAGTCATTGGAGGGCGTTGAAGGCACCACGTTTTCTTTTAAAAATAATAAAAGGTTATCGCATACCCTTTTACAAGAAACCTCCTCTTCGCCTCCCCGACATGACACGCACCTCCCTAGTGACAAGAAAGTGCGAAGCAATGTCAAAGGCAATTCAAAAGATGAAGGACGAGAAAGTTCTCGAAGTAGTTCGATCTTCCCCCAGCTTCGTTTCGAGCACGTTTCTCGTTCCGAAACAAGACGACTCGCACCGTCCAGTGTTCAACTTGAGCAAGTTGAACGAATATGTACTAACTGAACCATTCAGGTTAATAAATGCGAACAGGATCCCAGACTTCCTACAACCGAACGATTGGTTGTGCAAAGTCGATTTGTCCCAGGCCTACTTCAATCTACCAATCGCTCGTTCTCACAGACGATTTCTACGCCTGATTTACGACAAGAAAATTCTTCAAATGACGTGTCTTCCCTTTGGCCTCAGCACGGCCCCAAGGGTCTTTGTCTGTTTAAGCAACTGGATTGCTCAAATTATTAATTAATAATTGGAACAGGGTATACGCGTCATAGTATACCTAGACGATTTCTTGGTGGTCAATCAAAATTACTATACTTATACTAAAATCACATATCCAAATTGTAGTGGAAAGACTTCAATATCTGGGCCTTCAAATCTATTTCGAAAAGTCAACGCTGACTTCGTCCAAACCTAACTTCCCTCCCGGGACGCCCGACGCGACTCGCCGGTTTAACCACTAAAACTAACCTGCGGATTGCCATCAGCCGCTAAATGGGGGGTGTCCCGGATCTGTCTAGCACAGGACACCCCCCGCGACCGGCCGGTCTACCTCAATAGGGACCGGACTTCCACCACAATTAGGGGCCGCTCCGACAACCTGAAGCGTCCCCCTCGGCGCCGGGACTAGCTAAGCCGGGGAGGTTCCCATCCTCTCCCGGAGCCCCGTTAGACGGAAGTTTGGAGGTTCGCATAACGACGCCTCCGCACTCCCGTCCTACGCCGGCGGAGCGGAACAGAGGATTGATCGTTCTCTCTGTCCCGCTCCGCGGCCTCTTTCCGCGAAATGACGGCTTCGCAGAAAGAGACCACCGCCTGCCAGGCCTCATCGCTCTCGAGCATGCAGCGCACCACACTCGAGAGCGAGAGGTCCCGCCCAAGCACTGCCACGAGATCGTGGCGCTGCACGGCCCATCGGTCGCACACCTCTAAGGTGTGCTGGGCCATGTCCTCCGCAGCGCCACATTGGTGGCAGGCTGGCGTTGGCTCCCTCCTGGCGACCTTACACAGGTACGCACCGAAACAGCCATGCCCGGTGAGCACCTGTGTAAGGCGGAAGGTGAGTGGCTTTCGCTTGCGGCGCGTCCACGCCGCAAGGACTGGACGCAGCGCCTCGGCCGTACGTTGGCCGTACTGCGACTGCGCCAGCGCCTCTCCCCACCTTCCCAGCACCCACTGCTCTCCCAGCCTTTGGAACCGCCTGAGCTCCTCCCACGAGGGGACCTCACCATGTGACCTCCTCTCTGACATGAGGAGGTACGTCTCGGCAAGGACGCTTGCCGTGAGCTCCCACGGCGGTTCCCCCGCCAGGACAGTGGCTGCGGCCCAGGAGACTGTACGGTAGCCCCTGATTACCCTCACTGCTATGACCCGCTGCGCTCTTCGCAACTGGGCCTTATTACGAGCAGTGAGGGAATCCGCCCATATGGGGGCTCCGTACAGAGCTACACTCCGGCAGACTCCGGAGTATAGCCGCCTGAAGGCTTGGCTGGGCCTTCCTATATTCGGAAGGGGTCGGCCCAGCGCTGATGCCACCCTCACGACCTTCGGCCCCAGCTGTTGAAAATGGGGGCCAAAGGTCCCCATCCCGTCCAGGGTGAGTCCGAGACACTTAAGGGTTGGACTCACCCTGACCTCCGTCTCTCCGATAAGGAGTCGTGCACCCGGTGGGGGTCCTTTCCTCCCGGGTCCGCGGAAGAGCAGGGCTTCGGTCTTGTCTAGGCGAACCCGAAGGCCTAATCGCTCTATGCGGCTGACAACGAGGGCTGTCCCCTCCTCAGCCAGCCGCGCGGCCTCCTGATATGTCCTTCCCCGGAACGTGACGTAAGTGCCATCTGCATAGCAGATGACGTCTGTTCCGGGGAGGATGCCGCTCCGCAGAACCCAGTCGTAGCCGACGTCCCAAAGGTTCGGTCCCAGAACCGAACCCTGGGGGACGCCGCACTCGACTCTCCGCCTCTCTAGGGACCCCGACCGGTCCACGTACACGATCTCCCTATCGGAGAGATACGCGTTCAACAGCCTCCCGATATACGGAGGCACTCCGAAGGAATTCAGTGCCTCCCGTATCACGCTGTGGAGAAGGCTGTTGAAGGCGTTGGCGATGTCCAAGGACACCGCCACCACCACCTCCCTCCCGTGTTCCGCTGCCTCCGTCACCGACTTCAGGCGCCTCACTGCGTCGATGGTCGACCGACCGGCCCGGAACCCGAACTGTGAGTCTGACAGTCCGGGCCCCGGACCCTCCTCCAAGAGCTGAACGAGGCGGTAGGCTATCACGCGTTCAAACGTCTTGCCCACCTCGTTCAGCAACACGATCGGCCGCACCGCCGACGCACATTCCGGTGGGGCCGCCCGCCCTTAGGAATCAGGACAAGCCGACCCTCCTTCCACGCCTTCGGGAACTGACCGCACTGTAAACAGCGGTCAAACAGTTCCCGAAGGCTGTCTCCTAGGTGCTCGAGAGCTTTAGAGAGAACTCTACCGTGCACCCCGTCCGGACCTGGCGCCCTCTTCTTACTACGGAGGTGGAACAGAACCGCCTCCATTTCTAAGTCGGTGACGGGTGGCGGAACACCCTCCTCCATCGAGCCCGGCGTCCGTCGGGCCATCCGCGGCGGAGCAAAGTCTGCTGGGGGGTCCGGGAACAACTCCCGGACGATGTTCCCCCGCAGCCCTGGCTGGAGCGTTTCCGTCAGTGTGGCCGACTGGGCGCGAAGTTTGTCTCGCGCCCTCTTATACGGTCGACCCCACGGGTCATTATCCAGACCCTCCACCAGCTCCAGCCACGCTCGCTCCTTGGCCCGACTGATGGCCAGTTGCAGGATCTCCCTTTTGGCACGGTAGACCCTGAACAGCCGGCCATCACGCTCCTCGTCCTGGGGACGGCGCCGCCTGCTGTGAACATAGGTGCGGCGCGCCGCATCGCAGGTGACACGAAGGTCGGCTAGCTCTGCTGACCACCAGTACACCGCCCGTCGAGGAGGGGGAGGACCCCAAACTCTAGGCATGGCTGCCCGGCAGACGTTAGTGAGTACGTCTCCGAGACAGCCAGCCATTTCGTCCATCCCCAAACCTTCCAACGACGGGAGGCTCCAGCGGCCAACGATGGCCGCCTCCTCCGCTAGTTCCCGGTTGAGCTTATTGAGTGCCCAACGCGGGAACCTGCTATGTCCCCCGGACACCGACGCCGAGCTCGATGCAGAGGCTGAAGACACCTCGAACCGTATGTAGCGATGGTCCGAGAGTGTCTCCACCTCCGTTACCTCCTCGTCCAAACCTAACCTAACCTTTTTTTTTTTTTTGTTCTCGCAGGGGAAAGGTCATTACGCCCTTCCCGGGTTGGGGGACCCGGGGGTATGTGGGACTCCCGGCGCGACTCGCCGGTTTACCCACTAAAACTAACCTGCGGATTGCCATCAGCCGCTATAAGAGGAGTGTCCCGGATCTGTCTAGCACAGGACACCCCCCGCAACCGGCCGGTCTACCTCTATAGGGACCGGACTTCCACCACAATTAGGGGCCGCTCCGACAACCTGAAGCGTCCCCCTCGGCACCGGGACTAGCTAAGCCGGGGAGGTTCCCATCCTCTCCCGGAGCCCCGTTAGACGGAAGTTTGGAGGTTCGCATAACGACGCCTCCGCACTCCCGTCCTACGCCGGCGGAGCGGAACAGAGGATTGATCGTTCTCTCTGTCCCGCTCCGCGGCCTCTTTTCGCGAAATGATGGCTTCGCAGAAAGAGACCACCGCCTGCCAGGCCTCATCGCTCTCGAGCATGCAGTGCACCACACTCGAGAGCGAGCACTGCCACGCCAACAAACTGCCAAAAAACAAAAAATATGTAAGGCAGCTTATACGGTTGACAAAAAATAAAAACATTATTAAAAATCAATTATTAAGCTGCTGTAAAGAGCTAGAAAATACTAGACTTAGCTATGAGGCGGATGTAAGTAGCCTTCAATCTGAAATTTCACAGTTGCACTGCTCATTGACACTTATTCAACAAAAGTATGAATTAGGGCAGAAAGAAATTTCTGCACATATATCAGCTATGGATGACCTAATTGAAATTGGACGGTATAATGAGGACCGTGTAAATTCTTTTTATAACAATTGTAATTGCCACAAAAATATCAATAATTCTCAGTAATAATAGCAAATACGATATTAATAAGTCAGTTATCTGTTCAGAGTTGAAGGCTTGTACTGAATCCTCAAAATATTATAATAAGACACAGACACATACCCCAGAGTCTGGTTTCATTAGCATTTACTGAGATGAAATAGGCCATGGACTTGGTATATATCTAAATAAATTGTGTTTGGGACAACAAGTAACTAGCACTTGTTTGCCGGGGGCATCGTTTGAACAAATCATTAGCCGGGCAATCAATTGTACTTGTTGCCCCAATACAACTTTAGTTATACTAGTCGGGAGAAGAGGAAAGATAAACAAAAAACAGATGTTAGATTATATAGACACATTAAGTAACAAAGAAAATATTTAAAAAATCTTATTGTTTACCTTTCCTTACATCAAATTATCAAATAATAAACTGCCGCACGAGAGTAAAGAAAATTATATTAGATTTAAATTGAACAGCCTACTGTGTAGTGCTACTAATAAAAATTGTATAGTTTTAAATAAGACTACCACAAATCGATGTGGTTTTTTATCTCTAGGTTAAATAATCTAACATATGATAAGTATTACTTATCTAAATTTTTTACACGACATTTAGCTAAATGGCTATATAATTTTTTAGTTTTAAGACAAGCCAAAAAATTGGCTAAGCCGACCACTGCTTTTATTGAGCAGTGTTCTTATACTGACAATTTTATTAGTAAAAACTTGGAATATGTTCCAAATAATTTAAATTAGATTATAGGACAACAGAGCCTCACTCTAGCAATTTCTTAGCTGGAAATATTTATACTGATGCCTCCTACGACGGGCCTAGTAAGAACTCTGGGAAAAACTGTAATTTTAATATAAACTTGGTGCATCAAAATTTACAAGGCATAATAGGGAAAGAATTAGAACTTGAGTTATTTTTAAATGAATTTAAAATTGACATTATATGCGTAACAGAACATTGGTTAAAAAATGATTAATTAATATTTAACTATTGTGATCACCAAGTAGGGAGCTCTTTCTGTCGAGAAAATGTCATTAGGGGTGGCTCCTTAATTTTGATTAATAAAAAATTGAAATGTAAGGAACGTAAAGATATTGTAAAACTGTCTAGTGAACGAATTATTGAGTTGGCTTGTATTGAGTTGAGCCACCTTATTATTGTATGCGTATACAGGCCTCCATCAAGCTTATACGATTCTTTTGAACAAATAATGGATCAAGTGCTGACGAAAGTATGTGTCTCTAATAAGAAGATTATTGTATGTGGTGATTTTAATATTAATTTATTAGACTCTAACTCCACCACTGTTAGATTCACATCGTTGTTCAAATCGTATAATCTAATTTATTTATTTTACGAACCAACAAAAATATGTGAAACAACAGCTACTTGTATAGATAATATTTTCACAAATGTCACTACTTTTAGGAAAGAAATAATTAATGTACTTAACTCTGATCACTGTGGACAGCTAGCATCATTTGATCTTAAATGTGATAATAATCCGATAGAAAATATTCAGTTTATTCCTGTAAACACAAAACGTATTGAGAAATTTAGAAGTAAATTACTTTCAAGTTTTCAATGTTTGAATGAGTCAATTAATCCAAATGAAACTTTTAATAATTTATTTAAAGTAGTAAAAAACCAATTTGACTCTGTATTTACTTCTAAATCGGTCAGATTTAATAATAAAAGAAATAATTTTAGTAACTGGGCAACTGCAGGTATTATTGTTAGTAGACAAAGATTGTATGACTTGTATAACGAGAAATCAATGAACAGGAGTGAAGCTTTTAAACATATGTCAAGAAATACTCGAAGATTTTCAAGAAGGTATGTCAAGCAGCGAAGGTTCTTCACATCAAAGAAAAAATTAAGAACTCTAAAAACAAAGTGAAAACCACATGGAAAATAATTGCAGATGAGACTGGAAGAGTCGCCAGTCGCAACTCTAAATTTGAACTTTATATTAATGATAAAAAAGTTAGTTCTGACATTGAAGTTGCGACAGTATTTGAGAAGTTTTTTGCAGACATTCCGATCTCAACTACAAAAAACTTAAATTCATCACCTACAGTTGCCGAAAAATTACTTAGAGATAATGTGAGGGAATGTGATGTAAATTTTATTTTCAAAGAAATAGACTCTAGAGACATTATCAAGGCATTTAAATTACTTAATATTAAAAGTACAACTGATCTCTGGGGTATGTCCACAAAAGTTATAAACCCAGTAATTGACATCATTGCCCCTCATCTAGCATTAGTTTTTAATAATTGTATTAAAAGTGGCCTGTTCCCTGACTTGATGAAGCACAGCAAGGTGATGTCTCTCTTTAAAGCTGGGAATAAAGCAGACCCAGCTAACTATAGACCAATATCCATATTACCGACTTAAAGTAAAATTTTTGAGAAAATTATTCTAAATCAATTAATTTTTCACTTCAACTCGAATAATTTGTTACATAGTAATCAGTTTGGTTGCAGTAATCGACAGATGCAGGCATTAGTCTTCTGTGCAGTATATTTGAAGCTTGGGAGAGGTCACAGGATGCACTTGGTATATTCTGTGATTTATCCAAATTTGACATTGACTGTGTGGAGCATGATACGCTGTTCAGGAAATTATACCATTATGGTGTAAGTGGCACGGCTCTAAAGCTTCTAAGCTCTTATCTAATAAATAGAACACAGACTGTAGAAGTTAATTCCAAAAGGTCTAATGGTACTAAAATTAAACTAGGAGTACCACAGGGGTCTATTTTGGGCCCTTTTCTATTTCTCATCTATATAAATGATCTACCTTATCTAGTTAATGATAAGCATGAGATAGTACTTTTTGCTGATGATACTTCACTAATTTTTAATGTGAAGCGACGACAATCCAACAATGACGAGGTAAATAGTGCTCTCTCAAAAATAGTACATTGGTTTAATGCTAATAATTTACTGTTGAATTCTAATAAAACAAAATGTTTAAAGTTCAGCTTGCCAAATGTTACGCAGGCACAAACCAATATACTATTAAATAATGAGAAAATGAAATTAGTAGACACCACTGTTTTTCTAGGTATAACATTAGATAGTAAGTTACAGTGGGGACCACATATTGCTAAATTGGCAGATAAGCTGAGCTCTGCAGCATACGCTGTTAAAAAAATTTGAGAAATTACCGACATAGAGACCGCGCGATTAGTTTACTTTAGCTATTTTCATAGCATAATGTCGTATCGGCATCCTCTTGTGGGGAAACGCTGCGGACATTAATACAATATTTGTGCTGCAGAAGCGTGCTATACGTTCTATTTATAAGATGTCGACTTTTGAATTTCTAAGGGAAAAGTTTAAAGAAATAAAAGTTCTGACCGTCGCATCTCAATACATTTTAGAAAATGTGTTATACGTAAGAAAGAATCTAAACAACTTCAAAAATAAATGTGATAATCATTGTGTAAACACTAGAAATAAGAACAAGTTAGATATGCCAGTGTTCAGGTTAAGCAAAGTTAGTAAATCCTTTAAAGGCCAATGTATACGCTTATACAATATAATCCCAGAAAAGGTTCAAAACCTTCCCATTAATAAGTTTAAAAAAGTAGTTAAAGAACGTTTGTGTGCCAAAGCGTATTATAAAATTAATGACTTCATTCAAGACGGCACACCTTGGGAATAAGGTAGCTCCTTATCTTATGTTATTATTTGTTACATAGACATAAGCAAACATTGTAATAATTTTGATTTTAAAAGAATAATTTTCCATCTTTTTGGTAAAAGATGGCCCCAGACGAGTTTCTTGCCGGCTCTTCTCGCTGGGTTAGTTCCCGAACCGGTGGTAGGCATCACGTAGTAACGACGTTCAAAAAGAGTATTTAAAAATACCAATTTTGAATAAAATTTTTTTGATTTGATTTGATTTACGCACCGAAACAGCCATGCCCGGTGAGACAAGAGACTGTACGGTAGCCCCTGATGACCCTCACCGCTATGACCCGCTGCATTTTGTGCAGCTGAGCCACATTACGTACGGTGAGAGCATCCGCCCAAATTGGGGCTCCGTACAGGGCCATACTCCGACAGACTCCGGAGTACAGCCGCCTGCAGGCCAGAGGGGGGTCTTTTCCTCCCGGGTCCGCGGAACATGAGGGCTTCGGTCATGCGGCCAGCCACCAGCGATATTGCCGTTTCGGCCAGCCGCGCCGCCTCTTGGTAACTTCGTCCCCGGGGTGTGACAAAGGTGTCATCCGCGTAACAAATGACATCCCGGGGAGGAGGCGACATCGCAGGACCCAGTCGAAGCCGATGTCCCAGAGTAGTGGTCCCAATACAGACCCCTGTGGGACACCGCATTCGACGCCCAACCGCACAATAGACCCCTCCCGGTCCTCCCACACGTGTTCCCTGCCGGAGAGCCAATCCTTCAACAGTCTTCCGATATACGGGGGGACACCGAAGTATTTCAGTGCCTCCAGTATCACGCTGTGGGGAAGACTGTTGAAGGCGTTGGCGATGTCGAGCGACACCCCCAACACCACCTCCCCCTTGCGTTCAGCCTCCTGCGTCACCGACCGTAGGCGCCTAATTGCGTCGACGGTAGACCTTCCGGCCCGGAAACCGAACTGAGAATCGGACAGTGTCGGTCTCGGGCCCTCCTCCAGGTGCCGAGCGAGTCGAGAAACCACAATTCGTTCTAGGGCCTTCCCGACCTCGCTCAGCAGAAGGATTGGTCTTACCGCCGACGCCCGGTCCGGTGGTCGGCCCCCCTTTGGTAATAGGGTGAACCGGCCCTCCTTCCACACCCTCGGGAACTGGCCCGACCGAAGACAATGGTCGAACAGTTCCCGGAGTGGCTCCTCGAGGTGCACGAGAACGACAGAAAGCACTTTCCCGTGCACCCCGTCCGGACCTGGCGCCCTCTTCTTACTTCGGAGGCGGAGCAGAACCACCTCCATCTCCTGGTCGGTGACGGGTGGTGGAACACCCTCCTCGGTCGAGTCCGACGTCCGCCGAGCCATTCTCGGAGGAACGAAACCTGCTGGGGGGTCAGGGAACAACTCCCTGACGATGTTCCCCAGCAGCTCAGGTTGGAGCGTCTCCGTCAACGGGGCCGACTGGACGCGGATTTTGTCCCGCGTCCTTTTGTACGGTCGACCCCAGGGGTCATTATCAAGACCCCTGACAAGCTCCAACCATGCTTCCTCCTTAGCTCGGCTGATAGCCAACAATAGGGTCTCTCTAGTCTCAACGTAAACCCTGTATAGCCGGCCATCTCTCTCCGTGTCCTGGGGTTGGCGCCGCCTGCTACGCCCGTAAGAGCGATGCGCCGTATTGTAGGCGGCGCGAAGGTCAGCCAGTTCTGTTGACCACCAATAGACCGCCCGACGTGGCTGCGGGGGACCACGAATCCTCGGCATGGCTGCTCGGCAGACGTTTGTAAGCATGTCTCCGAAACAGCCAGCCAACTCCTCTACCCCCTGACCCTGCGGCGACGACGGGAGGCACCAGCAACCGACTATGGCCGCCTCCTCTGCCAGTTCCCGGTCGAGCTTCGTGAGCGCCCAACGCGGGAACCTGCTACAACCCCTGGACAACGCCGGACTCGACCCGGAGGTTGGAGACACCTCGAACCGTATGAAGCGGTGGTCCGAGAGTGTCTCCACCTTCCAACCCTGCGTGCGATATCGGGCGTGGCGAACGATAGGTCCACCACTGACACCCCATTCCATCGCACGCAGGTCGGGACCGTCCCACAATTGAGCAGGGACAGTCCCGTGGCCAGCGCCCACTCTTCCACCTCTTTCCCCTTTAGTTCGTGACCACGCCGAGGACTTGGCGTTGAAGTCCCCCGCTACGACCACGGGAAGGGGGGCTAGCTGCCTCACTAGCCGCCCTAGAGCGTTGAGAAATCGCTCCAGAGCCGCCAGATTCTGGTTCGGAGAGAAGTATACCCCGACAATGGCAACCTCTTGTAGGAAGCCGAAATGTCCTGTCATTACTCCGACATTTCGGCCTCAGGCGCCGCCACCCTCCTCCCCTGTTGACTAGGGGTGGAGGAAAATTTGCCTCTTACTGGTGGGGGGGTGCACAATCTACCCCCCATTACATGCTCCGCCGGTCTGCCCACATCCGTGCAGACAGCACACTTGGGGCGCTCCACTCTGTAGAGTGGAGCGCCCCAGTCTGGGTGTACCCAGATGCAGTGTGTCCAGGTTCTCCGCATCGGTAGCATAATCCGCTGCGGTCCTTCATCGAGGGGGGGCACAACGCTGCGAAGTGCCCCATTCCCAGGCACCGGAAGCAGTGGCTGGGACGGGCGTCAACAAGGTGGAGCGACACCTTGCTCCACCCAACAGCGATGCTGCCCAGTGCCACCAACTTTTTGGCAGCCGTCACTGGGCGGCTCATGCGGGCATAGCCCGACCCCATCACACTCCGCTGAATCTCTCCCACCCAGACCTGGGTAGGGAGACATCCTCCCTCTCTAGCGACCGCGGACTTGACAGAATCCACGGTCGCAGCATCAGAAAGGCCCGTGATTTTAAAGTCGGAGCTTTTCACGGGCCTTGAAATCTCCACCTCCTCCGCAAGTACTTCGGACAGGCGAGCCGCCAATGCGTCCGCCTTCTCATGACTGGCGGAGCCAGGTATCTCAATCAACTTGGCTCCGGTGGCCGCCTGTCTGATGCGGAGTGGGCCGATACCCAGCTCCTCCAGCTTAATTGACGTCTCCGCCTTTTGTAAGGCGGAGCTGTACGTCATGCCCCCAGCCGCCGCTTCCGGCCTCAATTTAATAACCACGGCCGTGGAGCGGGGCAAAACAACTTTAGGCCCCTTCACCACCGCTTTACCTGGTAGTTTTAATGCCACCTTCTTCGAAGAGGTCTTTCGGCGAACGACCTCTGTCCAAGCCGCTGCAGGCTCCTTTGAAGCACCCGCTGTTGTTGCAGGTGCCTCTTTAGAGGCGCCAACCGATGCAGCAGGCGCCTCTTTCGGGGCGGGTGGGCCAGAGTTGGCCGACTTTGCCGACTTCGGCCCCTTTCCCTGGCTCCTCTTAACCTGAGCAGGGGCTGGGCGCAACTCGGGACGCACTGGGAGCGCCGGAAACTCCTCCCGGACCATAGGGCGGATCACTGACGCCGACGACAGTGACAGCACCGGTGAAACGTCCCGATCCTGTGCATTAGTTGCCGCCGGACACTCTTTATTGACAGCCCTATTTTCGCGGACTGCCTTTTTCCTGTCAGCCGCCAGGGGCGGGCGAACAACAACTGGTGGCGGCAAACGGTCTTCTAGTGCCGCCAACCGCCCATCAACTAAATTGCCCACCAGCCCGGCAATGTTGTTCTCTAATATGCCCAGCTGTTCGCTGTACATCGGACTCGACGACGGCGATGACGACGACTTCTTAGCCGACACCTTCTTCGCCTCCTCAAATTCACGTCTATATATAGAGGCGCGCACCTCCTCCCGAAGGTTTGCCACCTCCCGCTACAGCCTCCCATTATCAGCACGGAGGCGGCGAGTCTCTTCGGCCTCAGTGCGCGCCATTAGGGTATCGAGCACCGTTTTAATAGTGCCCGTTGTCCGACGAATCTTGCTGGCATATCCCCCTTTTAAATTGGTGGATCTGCCAGCCAGACTGAGGATCTCATGCAGGTACGCCTCAGCCGCCAGCATTAGGTCCTTCGCCCCCAGAACGTCAACGTCCAGGTCCAAGGGGCCAGGAGGGATCACTTGCTCTTCTGGCTCCACGTCTGCCCTCAAATACGCCCTTTTATCGAGGGCGGTGACAAATTCGGCCTCTCGAGCCTCCTCCATTCGGTCTCTTACCACCTGACGGGCACATTTGCAGCCCCACGAGTTCTCCCACGTTTGGCCGAATTTTTCCGCCCCTCTGAGTACCCCTTAGTCACGTCCTCCGTGTCCGAGCCAGAAGCCCCCTCTTGAAAGGGAAAAGAACGTTTACCACGGTAGGCCTCCGACTCGGAGTTGGACTGCATCGACCAGTCCCCCAATACCTCTTCAAGCGTTATACCGGCTCGGGCATAGCCCTGCCGACGAACGCTCCCATTTCGCTCCTCACCACTCGGTGCGTCTTCGAATTCGAGCCGAAGCCCCCTTCCGGATCGCCTAGTATCCCCCCTTTCACTCTCATCTCCCTTCCCCCATCTTCCTCAACATCTTTCGGCATATTGCCGAAAATAAATTTTGGGGGTGCCCCAAGGCACACCCCTGTTATATATTCCCGAACACAAGAGAATGTACCGGCAACAGCCCGTACACAAAAACCTAACTTAATAAAATTATTATACAAAAACCTTCACCAAAATAAAAACAAAAACAAACCTAAATGACTAAACTAACCTAGAACTATATATACAAAAATGTTCCCACCCCGGGAGGGCCTCCCACGCACAACAACACCGGGACAAAAGCAGTCTACCCATGTTGTTTTACGTGGATGCCTATCTCTACCGATGTATGGGAATTCTAACAAGTTAGTAGTTGACGACTAAAATTGGATTATCTCGGGAACCAGATGGCTCACCGAGATGTTTCTTTCACTAAAAGAACCGCCAAAAACACAGCTTTCGCTGGACTCCAAAAACACAAAGATCCGTCGACTAGCATAGGCTTTGTCTAAGAAAATTTGAGCTCAACCTAACCTAACCTAACCTAACCTTTCTGGGTTTTTAATGGGACCCATGGCGCAATATCTCTTCCGTTAGAGAAGGTGATAAACCTAAAAAGAAAGATTTCCGTAATCCTTCAAACTCAAAAAATACACCTAAAAGAGTTGCAAAGTCTTGTCGGACTCCTCAATTTTGCTCGGTTTGTGATTCCGAGGGGACGACTACACTTTCGAGACACTCTCATGTTCTTAAACGTTGCCATGAAGAGCCCGCTTACTGCCGTGCATCAGTTGCCAAACACAGTAGAAATGGAACTGCAGTGGTGGATGGCCAATTGCGACCTGTCGTCACAAATTCATTTTCCATCTCCAACAAAATTCTTAACTACGGACGCCTCGGACGTAGCCTGGGGAGCCCAATTGGAAAAAATATCTTTGAGTGGAATGTGGACAGGTCCAGAACAAAATTTGCACAGTAACCAAAAAGAAATGATAGCGGTGTTAAAGGCACTCCAAAGTCTATGTCACAAGATAAAAAAATCCACAGTCCTCCTACAGTGCGACAACAAGACTGTTGTGTCTTATTTAAAAAACGAGGGGGGACCAGGTCATTACCGTTGCTCCGGTTGACAAAAGAAATATTTCACCTTTTAGACTTACACCACATAGAACTACAGGTACACCACTTACCGGGAAGGTACAACAGCCATGCAGATCATTTATCACGACATCTGAGTCTTCCGGAATGGCATTGACTGCCTCATTGCACAGAGAACCTGTTCAAGAAATTCGGAACACCGATGATAGATCTCTTTGCAAGCGAAACGTCGAAAGTAGTTTCCAATTATGTGAGTCTGGATCAAACGTATTAGGAGGCGATATATTACGATGCGTTCTCCCGAACCTGGAATTATCCCCTCGCATGGGTGTTCCCGCCACCTTATCTAGTTCCCAAGGTGCTCATGCACTTGAACAAGGCGACAGGGTTCTATCTGTTGGTAGTCCCAAAATGGGAACGAGTATTTTGGAGGGCGGACCTAAGAACCCGAGCAGTAGCAGCCCCGTTCACCATACAGAATCTACACCTGAATTGAATAGACATTGCGACAGGTCATCTCCCAGCAGGAACCCAAGACATGGAATTGCAGGTGTGGAAATATGGGGGTGGACAGAGGAGCTAAAGGACTGGAATATAAACCACCTTAATCTCCTAAAAAACTCTTGGCGTCTATCGACACTAAAAACTTACAAAGTGGCGAGGAACCGCTGGCTCAGATGGTGCCGCATTAATAAAGATCTGAAATGCCGCACTAATAAAGAAATGCCACTCATCCGTCGGGATCTGTTCTGGCAAAATATTTCGCTGATCTTCATCTTATTGATTGTCTAGCTTACAATACTATATTAGTACACAAGTCGGTCGTGTCGACATTGTGCAGTGTTGAAGATGCGGGCAAATTATCTTCACATGTTCTGGTAAATCATATGCTTAAGTCGATCGCTGTAAATAAACCAGTCTCTAGAAAAACAAGTTGATGGGATATAGACGATTTATTGAAGCATTTGGAAAAGGAAATTATCGATAAAAACAATGTTTTCCAAACTTGTCGACATACAGCCACCTTGTTCCTTTTATGCTCAGGCCGAAGAGTCCATGACTTGACATATTTTGTAAAATTAACAATAAAGTATGTACACTATTTTTATCTAAGATTTTGCAAGTTATTTTTTATGAACACCAACAATTTTTTGGTTGGTAACATGCATGAACGAGACACGATCTTCCTTCCGGCTATCTCGCTCGGCTCGGATTTGCCCCTGTTACGTGCATTGTGAATTGCACTAAAATACCTTGTAATACAGTTCGTTTTAGCAAGTACCAAATTCGAAATTTTAACTACTTTATCTATGAATTAACTTCTTTTATTTATGGCAATCGCGGTTGCAAAGGTTTTTCCCCATTTTGCCAGTGTCGAGAATTTATAGATTTTTTTCTTAGAGCAACTGGAGTAGCTATTTTGAGGCTTCCCCCGCTGCCAAATGTACGAGACCGCCGGTCATACCGGTTAAATAAAATTAGTTTCCGCGCGTTAATGACGGACCTATTCGGCAAATTTCAGTAAGGCGGGACGAACCCGAGCTAAAAATGCCGAATTGCTGTGTTTTTTTATTGTAAAAAGAGACCAAAAACTTCTGATAAAAGTAGGACAATGTTATTTTCCTACTGTAAGTATTATATTGTCTAAATATGAACAAATAATGCAATAAATAAGCAAAAATCCAAAACAAATTCTCGGTCAGTAAGTATTGCTATTGAATCGTACAAGATCCTAACTTAGGGTAATATTTACAAAAAAAAATCAAAATACATACAAATATTTATTAATGATTATTTTTTATATTTATTAGTAATCATTTATGTTTAAAAGTTATCTATAAGTCATTCATAAAAACTTCTATTTCATATCCGTTCTTGTTATTACTGTTTCAAAATGAAGAAACTTATCTAAATAATTAGTTTATCTACTATTTGCAATTTTGTTTTTCTTTTTAATACTATGTCACTAAACACAAAAAATTTGCAAAATATTAAAAAACAATTATTCTATTATAATATCAAACTTTTGTTTAAATTCGTTATTATTTTTTACAATAAAATATTATGTGCGCATAAAGTTATCCTGATATTATGCATTTTTAATTTATAAACCAGCCACACTGCAGAAAAAATGAGGGCTGGACAGCACAAAAAATATCGTTATCGACTGTATCAGTATGGTATTCTGACTATTAATTTTTCTGATTTCGTAAGGATACAATGATTCGGGATGTCTGGATTCGAGGTTGTGCAAATCATGTTTCGTGGACTAAGCGTACGAGAAGAATTTGCTCACAGAATTTTGAAGCTTCATGTTTTATAGTACAAGCGGATAACAAGAGGAGATATTTTAATATGTATTTACTAAGCGAAATTGTAAATTAAATATTGTAGCAGCCTATAGCCTTGCTATACAACCGGTCATCGAGCTTCATTTCAAAATTTAATGCAATTCAAAATTTAATGTTTGGTATTTGGATGATGGGACCCTTGGAAGCGATGCACCCACTGTATTTTCAGACTTCCGCACTCTGATCTGCGAGCTCCAAAAAATAGGTCTGCAGCTGAACCTAGGTAAATGCGAACTTTTTGTGCCTGACAGTTGTGGGGATAGAAACGCGATTATATCCAGCTTTAAAGAAATAGCTCCACAACTGTCTGTCATTAACAAGGATTCGCTCTTCCTTTTGGGTTCACCTATTTTAGACGAATCTCTCCCGGACTTCATAGATAACAACTTACAAAATTTTAATGAAACTTTAGACCGCCTCCTCCAAATTAACTGTCACTTGGCCTTTACTCTAATCCGTTTTTGCATTTTTGTACCTAAATTGACATATGTGTTACGGTGTTGTCAACTGTGGAAGTTCCCTCAACTTCTCAAACAGTTGGATAATACCATAAGACGTTAGTCTTATAGCTTATAGCTCTTATAGCTCTCCAATATTTTGAACACAAATTTCGATGACCGCGCATGGACTCAGGCAACGCTTCCAGTTAGGTTCGGTGGCCTGGGTGTTCGAAAGCCCTCTGACATATCGCTTCCGGCCTTCTTGTCCTCAGTCCATGCGAACAATAGTCTTATCTCCAAAATACTACATCACCCATCCTACTCCAATACAGTTCCCTTTCTGGACGAGGCCAAGGACGCCTGGAGCGCAACTAGTGCTTGTAGCGAATTGCCTGACAATACTTTTTCACAAAGGCTCTGGGACGAGCCACTCTGCAGACTGGTACGGAATAACCTTCTTAATACGTCCTCCAGTCCTGTGGAGCAGGCTCGCCTGTTAGCTGCGGAGAAGTGGGAGTCGGGCCTTTGGCTACAAGCATTACCGTCACCCAATACGGGCACATAGCGGGATCGAACAGCTTTCCGGTTAGCCACTTCCCTGCGTCTTGGCACCCCCCACGTCGTCCCCTATCGCTGTGTTTGTGGCGCAAACGTGGACAGCCTCGGACACCACGGACTGTCCTGTCAACGAAGCGCCGGCCGCATCTCCCGACATCACTGCCTGAACGGTCTCATCCGTCGGGCTCTTGTCACCGCCGGAGTGCCAGCTGTCCTGGAACCCTCTGGTTTGGTGCGCGACGATGGCAAGAGACCAGACGGTATGACCCTGGTCCCTTGGAGAGTGGGACGGGCTCTTGTATGGGACGCTACTTGCGTCGATACACTTGCTCCGTCCCATGTCCAGGGCACCTCGAGTTCTGCAGGTGCGGCCGCCAATCAGGCGGAAAGCCTCAAGCGGCGCAAATATGAAAACCTTAGTAGGGATCTCATATTTGAACCGTTTGGGGTTGAAACCCTAGGTACATGGGGTCTGGGTGCGCACAAACTTTTCAGAGAAATCTCCAAAAAACTCATTGAGGCCACCCGAGACCCCAGAGCCGGCACCTACCTGGCCCAGAGAATAAGTATCGCAATCCAGCGAGGAAACTCTCTGAGCCTTCTAAATACTCTGCCTGGTGGAGACGACCTGGGAGATTTCTTTGTTTTGTAGCATTTTATGTTTTGGTGTAGTTATTATTGTTTTTTAGTACTTACCTACTTGTATAGTTTGTAAATATTTTATTTCCTATATGTATTAATATTGCTCTGTATATATTTTTGTGTGTCTGAATAAACAATATAATATATAATATTGTAGCAAAACAAAAATCTGTTTAAATTATTTGTCTCAAAAGAAAAATCGTGTTTCCAAAATCATTATTTTTGTATATAAGTTTTTTAAATACATTTTAAATAAAGATTTTAAGAAATTTTTCAGTTTAACTTATATACATTTTTCTGGAGACTAAATGACGTCACAGACGTCGAAGATAATATTTTTTATCTTATGATGCATGGATATTTATTTCATATTATAGTACGTAATATAAAAATATACATTTTTACTATAACTATTTATCCATAAATTCAATATGACTATAAAAGCCAATATATCACATATGGCATCTTTTCAATCAATTTTAATAAAATAAAATCAATTTGTTTAAACATTTACGAAAGAAATATACAAAATGAATATGTAAATGTTTATTTCGGTATGATTTTTTATATTCATCACGTCATTTCGTACTACTAAGGCGGGTCAATAAGTCCGTGACTTTTTGAATTTCTAACCTCCTTACTGAAAAAGCAACACTACTCCTGTCAACAGGCATCTGTCAGTTGACTTCTATCAAAATTTGAACTTGCTGCGTCAGTTAGTTTGTGTTTTACAGCTATCTTTATCAGACTATCCAGTAACTTAAGGAAACAATGGAAAAAAGTGAATTTCTTGTGCTTATTAAGCATTATTTTTTGCGAAAAAAAACCATTACCGAGACCAAGGCTAAGCTTGATAAATACTATGGGGACTCTGCACCATCGATTTCAATGGTAAAAAAGTGGTTTACTGAATTTCGTTGTGGCCGTACAAGCAATGAAGATGCCGAACGTCCTGGACGCCCAGTTGAGGTCTCTACACCCGAAACAATCGAAAAAATTCACGATATGGTGTTGGCCGACCGAAGATTGAAAGTGCAAGAGATTGTGGAAGCCATAGGCATCTCGCATGGCTCAGTGGTTTCAATTTTGAATGATCACTTGGGCATGAGAAAGCTTTCCGCAAGATGGGTGCCGCGTTTGCTCACAGTCGACCACAAACGCAATCGTGTAACAACTTCACAGGATGGCGTTGTTTAATCACAATATGGAGAAGTTTTTTAACCGTGGACGAAACATGGATCCATCACAACACACCAGAGACCAAACAACAGTCAAAACAGTGTGTTTCTAAGGGTGAATCGGCGCCAAAGAAGGCCAAGGTGGGTTTGTCAGCCAATAAAGTTATGGCGACTGTTTTTTGGGATGCACGTGGGATAATCCACATTGACTATCTTCAAAAGGGAAGAACAATTAATGGGGAATATTATGCCAACTTATTGGACCGCTTCAATGAGGATTTGAAAAAAAACCGACCTCATTTGGCCAAGAAAAAAGGTCTTTTTCACTAAGACAATGCAAGGGTGCACACATGTGCAGTTGCCATGGCAAAAATCCATGAATTGGGCTATGAATTGTTCCCACATCCACCCTATTCTCAAGATTTGGCTCCGAGTGACTACTTCTTGTTCCCAAACCTGAAAAAATGGCTCGGTGGAAAAAGATTTGACTCCAATGATGAAGTCATCTCGCAAACAAAGGCCTATTTTGAGGACCTCGACAAATCATATTTTTTGGAAGGGATAAAAAAATTGGAGAAGCATTGGACAAAGTGTATAGAGCTCGAAAGGGGACTACGTTGAAAAATAAAATGATTTATTTATCAAAAAATCTGTGTTTTATTCCAAAAGTCACGGACTTATTGACCCGCCCTCGTATTTTGTTCACCATGGATAGTACCCTATTATTATTCGCCGAACTCCTCGATATTTAAAATATATCGATAGTGTCAAGCGCTAGTATTGCTTGAATAAAAATGAAATTTGTCGTACACTGACAGCCCATTTCCATTGTGTGTTTGTACATGTGTTCGTATAGTTTATGTTTGTGTTTGACAATATTTTCGTGTGCGTACATAACGACGTGATTGAAAATGCATTAAGTGTACAATCAGTATTTGTGTGCGTTCCTTGTCCCCCCCGCAAAGAAATTAGCTGTCATTTCATCTCCGTATGGTTGGTCTGAGATTTTTTTTCGATTTTATTTAATTACAATAAACACGAATAAAAAAAAACATAAATTTCGCGGATCGAGATTTCTCTACTGTTAGATTTATTACGCTGGGACTATATAATCCGGAATCCGCCTGGTCCTGGAAAATTCAGGTTACGAGTGTCGAACTGTCATATATGACATTGACATTTGACTCGACACTCATATGTTCGATTTTCAACTCTATTGTATTAGTGCAGAGTTCTATTTTCAATGCTCAGAATTTTCTTCGGCCTTCCGGATTCCGGATCATATAGTCCCAACCTTATACGAAAATTCTGTTTCACTTGACACAATGGAAATTGACACTAGCAATGGTTTAATACGTTCCGCCCTGAACATAAAAAAAATGAGATTTGAAAGTTAATACATGTTCGTCTGTGCGATAACGTCACGTTTTGTTCCGTCGACCGCCGGTAAATATGCGTTTTTGAAATTTGCCCGGGATTTTATAAAGAAAGACACATTTTGATGATTCAATTTGTCTATTAATTCACGATACAATTTAAAAATATTTGTATAGTTATGTTTTTTTAGCGATAAAGATTACAAATAAAAATATTTTATACATTTTGGTGTCACATGCATATTCCCTATTATAGTTATTTCGACGTTTCAAAGATAGATTAATATTCCTTTGAAAGCAACGAGATGGCATTTATTGGAGATAAAAAAGTCAATTTACAATCCGTTTGAGTTATTTACCCGACGCAACAAGGATCACTCTTCTGCTCCGACGTAAATTATTAATGGACTGTACTTTTAATTTTCTGCCTATAAAAAAAACAATATGTCAAGCTGTAGTCTTTGGTTAGAAAATAAACACAAACTTGCACAAACCAGCGATACTTTGGGTCTTGGGATTATTTTTCAAAATCATGTCATTATTTTAATTTATTTAATTCCTTCCAAATAGTTAAAAACATATAAATGAAATGTTGGCTTGTCGAGTATGTTTGACTAGCAATAACGTGAGACTGTACGATGTGAACGCCATGTACAATCTAAAAACGGCGTACGAAACAATGACTGGATATCAGGTAGCAAAACTAAAATTAAAATTGTTATGTACTTCTATACGTACCCTAATGCCTTAATTAGTAAAAATTTCTAAAGTTAAAATATACTTTTGACTTTGTCGATAAAAGCAAAGCTGACAAACATTTTATTTCTTTTAGATATCAATAGAAGATGGTTTGCCACAAAAGATATGCAACTACTGCAGTACGATGTTACTTAAATGCATATCATTTAGAGAAAAATGTTGTTATACTCTAGAAGTAATGAAATATCTTATTAGAAATCAGAAAGAGGTACAATATACTTTACATTAACTATATGTATTAATATGTTTGTATTTGTATTAATTAGAATAAAACTAAGATCCCTTTTAACAAGGTCTGTGTTGGGCTTTAAACTCTACATGTAGTCTACAGTTTACTTTAATCATCCAATATAAAATCTGTTTATCTCACGGAAATCATACATATTGTATAAGTATTGATTGATATTGATATTGATTCATGTATGGTACCCATAATATATATTAACAAATTGTTTTTAATCTTACAAATATTGGCAAAATAAATATGTCGTTACTAATATTATTAACCTGAAAGTTAGTTAGTATGGATGTATATATATGTTTGTTATGTTTCACCCAGTAATACATGGGCTACTTTTTATGGTAGCATATTGTACGGTTCCCGTGTGGATCCTTTTTACGCATACAAAGTCACAGGGAATGTCCAGTATATATAGTATAATATGTAAGATTTTCAATATCATTTACCAATAATTTTCAGATCACAAAGGAAGATGTATTATCAATACAATTACATAAACAATTCGTAGGCCTCTCACAAACCGGCATATTACCCGTCATAGACATAGAGTATACAGAGCCAGTACCTATCAAGGAAGAGTTTGATTTAGACCTTGAGAGCATAGTCAAAATAGAAAATGGAATACAAGAGAAAAGACATAAAAAGACCACACTAGGAAAAGTGAAGAAACGAAAAAAGAATCTTACAAAAAAGAAAAAATTAAAAGATGAGGAATGTAATATGGAATTGGAGCTAGCTGGTATAGAAATGGATGATGATGATGATAAGAATATCGGAACCTGTGAAGTTGACAATTTTGTTTTTCCTGACATGGAATTTGAAAGTGATGGAGATCAGGACAATCAAATTGAAATGGTACGACTTGTTGACACACTTTAAATATTTATTACTTTAAATATTTAAATATAATAACAAAAAAAAAAGTAAAAAAATATATGAATCCCCAAATTGTCAAGAAGTGAGCGAGCTGATGATGATGAATTATAGCTAAGAACCACCTTTATCACGCCAGCTTTAACAAAAATCTTAAGATCTATGATGCCACGGACAGACAGACACGTCAAACTTATACCACCCCTCTTTTTGTGTCGGGTTAAAATGTGTTCAATGACTTTACTTACTACATCTTTGAGGATTTAAATATTGCAAAAGATTTCTACTAAGATTTTGTCTTTTCTGTAAAACATAAATCAATCACTTCCAATCATAGAAACCTAAAATAATTACTGTTAAAATAATTAGTAAAACATCCAATTGTTGGCCACAAACACACGATTGTTGGCCCCTACCCCAATTTAGTAGCCCCACAAAGGGCTACCCCCTTATATAAAATACAGGTTGCGTCTTAGTTTTGTTTATCTATTTATATTCCTAGACACATTATGTTTTTTTTTTATTTATTTGTGTATGGGTGGCCAACACAGAGTATGTACTTATTTTGGGGCCAATAAATGGGGGGATGCCAACAGTAGGTCGTCTTCCCCTATATAATAATCAAACTCACATTATTATTTACATAATACTACCAATATATACTAATATATTAGGCCATTACATATGAAATTGGCGTTTTGTAAAGGAGGAACATAAAGTCGATTTTTTTTAAACATAATAAGTATATTTTTTTAATCAAAGCATATACCATTGCTATTTATGCATTTTTGCCATTTCATAGGTAGTTCATTGATTCCTTTACTAAAAAAACCATTTGGACAGGAATCAATAAATCTTTGAAAGCGCTTTGGACTGCCCCATCGGAGTTGAATTTTTTCCCTTGCAAGAAGTTATCCAAATTTCGAAATTAATGGTAATCTGTTGGAGCAAGGTCCGAGGAGTATGGTGGATGTCTTAGACATTCCAATTAAAGCTCCTCTAATTTGGTAGCCGTCTGTTGTGCAGTGTGTGGTCTAGCGTTGTCCTGAAGAAGCAGTGGCCCAGAGCGAATGACCAACCTCGGTTGTTAAGCATTTAGGTTTTCCTCCTCGTTCCTCACCTCACAAAACCAGACGTCTGCCGTAATCGTCTGGCCAGATTTAAGAAAGCTGTTGTGAACGGCACTAGTCCAAAAAACGCTCACAAGTAACTTTTTTAGTGAATTTTCGCTTGGGGCAGGCTTTGGCTGGTTCGCCAGGGTTCAGCCATTGCGATGAGCGTTTCCGGTTATCGTACAAGATCCACTTTTCAACACAAGTAATGATTCGCCTTAAAATCCCTTCATTATTGTGCCAGTTGACTAATGTAACGCAGCAGTCGACGCTTGTTTGTCGGTTTGCTGCACTCAATTCATGAGTACCTCCTTTTAAGCTTTTTCACCTTCCCAATTTGTTTCAAGTGGATTAAAACAGTTTTATCACTAACACCGCAGCCTGCAGCTAACTCGGACGTGTTTTGCGATGGGTCCGCAATGGTTCCACAATAGCCTTCAATTCTTCATTATCAACTTTGGTCTCCCGGCCGTCCACGGGGCTTGTTCTGCAGGTGGAAATTTACATAACCAAAACGATGGAACCAAAAACGCACTGTGTTTACTTTGACCGCCGCCATACACATCATTAATCCTTCGAGCCGTTTCTGCACCACTGGTGCCACGGTGGAACTTGTACTCGAAAATAATACGATATTTCAAGTTTTCCATTTTGTAAACACAGTGACGCAAAGAAAAAACCAAAGGAGGAAAAAACAAATGAATTACGGGTTTCGAAACACAACCGCATAAGTAAATAGCGGTATAAATTTGAAATTGGAATTCCTAACCAAAGAAGATATATTTGAGATCAAAGTGGCCAGTACGACAAAACGCCAATTTCATATGTAAGGAAAGGACCTAATAAATAGGAAAAGTTTGTTTGCATTGAATAGTTTCCGAAACTACTGGACAGACTGAGGAAATTTGGCTGTGATATAGAGTAGACCACGGGGAAGGATATAGGCTACTTTTTATCACGGAAAAATGTACGGTTTCCGTTAGATTAAATTTTGCGCGCACGACGTCGCGGGAAACTTAAATAAAAAAAAGGCTTTGATTTCTAGGATGAGAGCATAGACGACCTGAAGGAGGCCAAACTAGTGATGCTGAGTAGAGAGGAGCAGCTGGAAGAGATGGAGGCTCGCAAGAGCTCGGCCAACTACACCAAGTCCAAATACAAGTGCAACAAATGCTACCGAGGGTTCATATCGGAGGTCACATATAGTAATCACTTGGAGAGACACGATCCAGTAAGTAGTTATGGCTCATATTTTATATAAGATTGTTCCAAATAACTACGAATATTTTGAGCATATGATCTACTACTTATGTCAAGAGTTTCAAGACAGACAGGCAGTAAAATAATCATAAATTTCGAAATTTAAATTAATTATACCAAATTAAATTACAAACTACAAAGCGCTCTCTAAGGCTCTGAGGTATCTAACCTCACAGAAACAGGTGATTTAAAGTGGAAGCAAAGACTTTTCCTCAATAACATCAATGGAATCGTCTGGGTGAGGTCAACGATCTTCACAGTGCCATAAATAGTGAAATGTAATTTCATTTATTATATCATTTTTTTCGATTTTTTTATTATTTTTCAGCATAAACGTCTTGACTTACTAGGAAAAACATTTACACAACGGAAAGCTTAAACAACGTTGCTATCTTTTCTATCATGTGCCATTTCCAACGTATCAGACAAAGACAGCAACGTTGTTTAAGTTATCCATTGTGTAAATAGTTTTATTAGTAAGAGGGACTGTATATATATAGTTATTGGTCGCCAGTTGTATTTCTTGACTATGGTGGTTGTAACAACTTAATACAGTAGAGACTCGATTATCCAGACCTCAGTTATCCGAATTCGCGATTGTCTGGATGACTAGCCGCCATCAAATAATTTTGCATCTACAAGCTAATGTACAAACCATGGGTTACGTCAGTTACCTCTACAGTTACATTACTTGTACAGAAGAGCGGCGACCACGAGTGCGGTGTGTGTGGCGTGCGGTGGGCGGAGGCGCGGCTGCTGCGTGCGCACATGGGCGCCGCGCACGAGCGCAAGTTTCTCTGCACTCTGTGCGACCACGTGTCGCGCTCCAGGTGGGTGCGGTGTTTGTGTATGTGTGCAGCAAAAGACCGCGGTGACTTCAAGTGAGGTGTGTGCGGCGTGCGATGGGCGGAGGCGCGGCTGCTGCGTGCGCACATGGGCGCCGCGCACGAGCGCACATGGGCGCCGCGCACGAGCGCAAGTTTCTCTGCACTCTGTGCGACCACGTGTCGCGCTCCAGGTGGGTGCGGTGTTTGTGTGTGTGTGCAACAAAAGACCGCGGTGACTTCAAGTGAGGTGTGTGCGGCGTGCGATGGGCGGAGGCGCGGCTGCTGCGTGCGCACATGGGCGCCGCGCACGAGCGCACATGGGCGCCGCGCACGAGCGCAAGTTTCTCTGCACTCTGTGCGACCACGTGTCGCGCTCCAGGTGGGTGCGGTGTTTGTGTGTGTGTGCAGCAAAAGACCGCGGTGACTTCAAGTGAGGTGTGTGCGGCGTGCGATGGGCGGAGGCGCGGCTGCTGCGTGCGCACATGGGCGCCGCGCACGAGCGCACATGGGCGCCGCGCACGAGCGCACATGGGCGCCGCGCACGAGCGCAAGTTTCTCTGCACTCTGTGCGACCACGTGTCGCGCTCCAGGTGGGTGCGGTGTTTGTGTGTGTGTGCAACAAAAGACCGCGGTGACTTCAAGTGAGGTGTGTGCGGCGTGCGATGGGCGGTGGCGCGGCTGCTGCGTGCGCACATGGGCGCCGCGCACGAGCGCAAGTTTCTCTGCACTCTGTGCGACCACGTGTCGCGCTCCAGGTGGGTGCGATGTTTGTGTGTGTGTGCAGCAAAAGACCGCGGTGACTTCGAGTGAGGTGTGTGCTGCGTGCGATGGGCGGAGGCACGGCTGCTGTCTCTGTGCCCTAAATCGCGTCTAGTAGTACAATAGGGAATATGCATAATTTTTTATTGGCTTGTCGAAAAGTACATAATAAGCTGGGAAATATGCAATGGCATACTTACGATCAACCGTTAACGAAATACAGTGATCACAAAACTGAGATCGTTGGAAAACATTAAAATCGCCTTGTACAAAATTTGCATGACAATTAATAACATAAAGATTTGAACGGTAATTTTCGTTTTTCAATTATAGATGATATAATTATATTTTCCGTGTCTATGATGAGAACATTGTAAGAATATGTTGTAAATAGTTTCTTTTTTTATTTCAGCTATCGAGCTAAGGAGCACTATAAATGGCACACAGGTTATAAGTTCGACTGCAAAATATGTGGAGCAACGTTTGGGTTAGTTTCTATACAGTGTCGGTTTTAGCATTATACCAGCGCAGCGCCATGATAAAGAATTGTATAAGGTCCGGTAAAATCAATTACAAGTTATTTTGGGCATATCATCTACTGCATATTTGGAGACGTTTAGGAAGAAAAATAATTGTTATACTCGAAAAAAAAAAATTCTATTATATGGGCGAGTCGAATGAGATGATTTTTTTTACTTTGAGTATGGCAATATTTTTTTGCTTAAACGTCTTTATAATAAGCAGTAAATCATATACCCAAAATATCCGTAATTGATTTCACCAAACCTGTAAACCATTTTACCAATATGCCCTGGGCAAGATTTCTAACGGACAGCTAGTTAAGGGATAGCATTACATACTCTCTACGACACTGAAAAGGAAGACTTTACACAGCTGATTTCAAGCTCTACCAAACATAGAGATACTTAACATAGTAAATTAATCAGTTGTTCTTATTCGACATCACTTCTATTCCTTATTTTTTCTTACTACCACAAACATGGTGCTCAGTGTGTCTGGCTCATACGGTGTGTCGGCAGCAAGGCGTCGTCGGCGCTGACGCTCATGCGGCTGGCCCACCCGTCGCGGCACTCGTGCTCAGTGTGCCCTCTCCCTCCCTCCCGCTGTGTGTATGTGTCTGTCTCACGTGGTGTGTCGGCAGCAAGTCGACGTCGGCGCTGACGCACATGCGGCTGGCGCACCCGTCGCGGCACTCGTGCGAGGTGTGCGGGGAGTCCTTTATCGGAGACCTGGGGCTGCGGATGCACAAACGGCGCGCGCACCGTTTCCTAGTGAGTACTGCTATTTTTAGACACATTTAAACAAAAAAAATGTAAGGTTGGGACCTAATGATGCGGAATCCGGCGGGTCCGGGGAAAATTCAGAACACTGAAAATAGATCTCTGCGCTAATACAATAGAATTGAAGATCGAAGTGTCGAGCTGATGATGAGTAATAGCTATGAACACGCTAGATCAAGTCACCTTTCAAATAAAGAAAAACTAGATCAAAATTGTATCATCCGTTTGGGACCTACGATACCACGAAAAGACATACAAATACACACAGACACGTCAAACTTGTAACATTTGTATTCAAAATTTCGCAGGTCTCGTTAAAACGCTCCACACTAAAGCGGTACCTAGCTGTGACGTCACGCCTAGGTTAAAGTGTATGAAGTATACGGCCGCAGGAACATATTTGTAAATATCTCCGATATTTGTGCGTGATTAATGTATGTTTTTGTATATGACGTAAGTAAACTAAATATGTAGGTTTTGTTTACTAATTTAGCAAAAAACTAAATATCGTAGATGTAGTCATCATCCTTATTGGTTTTAATATGCACATGGCTTATGCGTCATTGGTCAATTTTGACTATTTCACTAACTTCTTAACGCGAATAGACTATAGACAAAAGTGAACAGACGAGTAAAAGGCAATAATAACTCTGTGTATTATGACAGACGGACAGCACGTACCAATGTGTCCACTGTCAAGTGCGGTTCAAGGGCGAGGAGGCGCTGGCCAAACATCTGGAGACGGCCGCCAACGGGCTCTGTGACGCTAGCCTGATGTAAGTAGCTGACTAGCGTGTAAAATTTCATATACGATTTATGTACACTAGCTTAAACACCGGCCAAGTGCGAGTCGGACTCGCGCACGAGGGGTTCCATACTAAACGTTTAAAAATTCACGTTTGTTGTAGGTATGGGAGCCCCACTTAAGTATTTATTTTATTCTGTCTAGCTATCACGGTTTATGAGATACAGCCTGGTGGGACCGACATACAGACAGCGAAGTCTCAGTAATAAGGTCCCATTTTTATCCTTTGGGTACGGAACCATGAAAATTAATGAGAAAAATGGTATCTTTTAATCATAAACCTAAATGTTGCATCTGTTCCAGACCGTGTCATCAGTGCGGAGAGGGGTACGCTTCGGACGAACTCCTCAAAACCCACCTAAAGGAACACCAATCCTTCACTTGTGATGAGGTGAGTCGGACGCATATCCAAAAGTAAATTCTGAGCTATTTCAAAGGTCTAATGGCCCGTTTCAATGACCTATCTACCAATAACTATTTGTTACAAATGTCAAATTTGTATCGCAAAAAAAAACCGTCTAATGATTGAATTGCGACGTTTTTAACAAATAGTTATAGCTAGATAGGTTATTGAAAGGGGCCGTAAGTGGCGCGCGCAGGTACGGCAGGTATATGCAAAGTATTGTATTCACTATTGTTGAAGGGGCCTTACTTTCATGTTATATCCCTCTGATTATGTATTTTTGTACCTTCGTCTATTGGAGTTCCGCACGGGCCCCACCTTTGTTTATATACTTTATTTGCGGGAAAATCTAAGTTCGCTTGCCATTCACACTAAATATATATGTATGTGTCTAATGTGTTATAATATTTATACTAGATATGCAGTAGAAAATAGAAGAAGTTGGTATAAAAATTTAAATTACGTTGCACAAATTTGTACAAATTTCATGATGCTGGCAACCCTTTGCACAATGTTTACAAATAAATAAAAAATTAATCTACCTGATGATGACTTTGTCGAAACCGATCGTGTAATATATTAAAATTAATGCAAAATACTTATTAAAGCGGAAATAGTGCAAAAAATCCTGTGGATCATTACTGTGAATATATATTAATAAAGTGCGTAATCATCATCATTAGCTACTAGCGTCCTGACTTTGTCACTGGAAGTAGGATTGTATTGTATAGAGCATGGCTTATCAAGGGACTGTTATCTTTCAGTGTTCCCGCACATTCAACTCTGCGCGCTCGTACGGCGTGCACGTGGAGCGCGTGCACCTCGGCGTGCGCGCGCGCCCGCGCCGCGCCACGCGCCGTGCGCCCGACACCGCCGTGTGTGAGGTCTGCGGGAAGAAGTGCATTGTAAGTTATACTAAGGTTAAACAAGTTTTTGATCAGGTCTTCGTCCTCTTGAACCAAAATCTATTAATGAATCATGTCTCGAAGTATTAAAAAAAACACAACTTAATTAATACGACCTGCGAACAAAGTCCGTTAAGTTTTAACTTAACAAACTTTGTTCTAATTGCAGTGTGGGAGGAGTGAGGTGCTATACGCAAGCTTATGCGTGCACTCACACATGTGCTTGCAGGTTGTGGGTATTGTTTCGCGAGATATTGCTAGATATAATATTAATTAAGTTGTATGCTATGGATTTCCGCAAAGTAACGCCTGATTCTATTATCTGTATAAAAATATATTTTATCAATTTTTATATTTCAATACTGTCATCACATTTACATTAAATACGTCATCAGCAGTATATTTAGTAGGTCTGTTTCACAATAGCCTAATAAGTGACGAATAGCTCATTCAGAAGTTTTGTTCTCTGTCGCTCAGTACCTACACAGTAAGCAGCGACAAACTTCCTAATAACTTATTAGTAATAAGCTACTCGTCATTTATTAGTCTATGGTATTCCCACTATTCCAACATTATTTTGAGGTCGTAACATTTTTTCCAGTTCAGCTAGTCTATTTCTGTAAATCGGTTTTGTAGCTTACTATACATATTATATTTTTACTGTTGTTTCCAAGTTTGATTAGGACAATGCAGGCTGACCACCTGATTATCTGACAAAGATGATCCATGCGTCGGATGGGCATGTAAAAAGTAGCTCCTACGCCTGATCTCTCGCCAGTCGTGTCGGTCATCCGTTTCACTAGGTTACGAGAGTAAAGGAGGAGAGAGTGCTCTTGAGTACTGCGCACACACTTGCGCACTATATAAAACTCCTGCGTATCTGGCCTGGTTTCAATGTCCACCGTCACCGAAATCGTTGTAGGGAACTATTATATTTTTTATTTCAGACGATGGCGACACTGCGCTACCACCAGCGAACACATACCGGCGAGAAACCGTACCAGTGCCCCGACTGCCCCAAGCGCTTCTCTGTCTACCAGCGGCTGCAGGTATCATTTTAGTCGTCATTGAGACACTAGAGACTCTTATGATCCCATTGCTCATTATTCCTCGTACACTCTGATTTTTAACCCCCGACGCAAAAAGAGGTGTGTTACAAGTCTGTCTGTGTGGCTGTGTGCCTGTCTGGTGGCATCACAGCTCTCAAGCAGATAAACTGATTTAGATCTAGTTTTTTTTTGTTTGAATGCTGACATGATCGCGAGTGTTCTTAGCTATAATTAATCATTATCAGCTCGCTCACTGTTTGACAATTCGGGAGTTACATAAATTTTTTAATGAGGCTGACCACATTGGTCTTTTCCACTCCACTTTTTTCTAGACATGCTAACTGTAGCATCTAGAAGAAAATACAAGAACATCTACATATCTACTTTTTTATACTCGCAAAGATAGCCGAGATAATAGCAATCAAAGTGCGCATTTTCGCGCGAAATTATTTAAAAACGCACGCAGCGTCTCCTCGCGCTGTGACGTCACGGTGGGCGTCGCGCGCGTAGTCGCCAGTGTCAAAATTATTTGACACTATATATGTCAATAATATAGTATTGTTGCACGACGAAAGAAAAAATATAATAAGCATGATATAGCTTAAAAAATGCGCAGTTTCCTTATGCCGGATATTCACAAGGAGAAGGCGGAGGACCGAGTTTTTATACGGGAAGCCCTAAGTACCAAAAAACCCTATTGTATGAAGCTAAATCTCGCCTACTTAATAAAGTTTGCCAATTTGTGTGGTGTAAGAATGGCAGAGTGTGTGCCAGACAAACAGGTACAAGTAAAATACACTACATTCGCGGTAATCAAGATATTAATTTAATTGAAAAATAATACTCACCTCAAATTAATAAAACTAAAGCTTCTACTACATTGTAAAAAAAAACTCTCTTTTTGTAACTTGTTTATAACCAAAAACTTTTTAAAACTTAATGGATATAAAAGAAATTCATAAATGTACTTCCACTAATCAATTTTATAATCATTTGCCACCCAAAAGTTGTATAAATATGTCATGTGTACATTTTAATATACGATCTTTAGTTAAAAACTTTACTAAACTCCAGCAAACGATTTCAAATTCTAAGTTTCCAATAGATTTAATTGTACTGACAGAAGTCGGCATATCTAATAGTATAGTTCACTTATTTAATCTACCGGGCTATAATCTGCACTCACAACTACGCAATGATAAAAGAGGGGGTGGAATTATTATATATGTACGAAATCACATAAAATTTACCTGGACACCATATAAAACTATAATGTTTGAATGTATTATAGGTACAATCAAACTAGCTTCTGGCTGTGATGTGGTTGTCTGTGTAGTGTATAGGCCACCGTTCACTAATAAGAACTTATTTGTTAAGGAGCTAAGTAATTATATTTCTAAATATGATTTGAAACAGAACTTCCTTCTCATTGGGGATACTAACATAGACCTAAAGAATATATCTTCATCACACCGATATTCATATCTAGGAGCCTTGTCTGAGCGCGGACTAATGTGTGGAATCTCACAGTACACAAGAATTGAAAAAAGACTTAATTTTGTCACTAAAACTTGCATTGACCACATATTCGCAAGGTTCCCCACATATCGTCCGTACTCGGCAGTGCTCGACGTTGTACTGGCCGATCACCGCGGTCTTATATTTGCTTGCATCGAGGACGCACCTGCATCGTATATACAGCCCGTTCACAAACAAATCATTAACTTCGATATTTTTTGTAAAGAACTAAAACATACTGAATGGACCAAAACAAAAGAATTTACTTCCCCAAATGATATTTACAACTTTATATGTCAATCTTTTCATAATGCAAATGAAATAGCAACCTCACGTATATTAATACCGTCAAATAAGCACACCAGCCGCAATTTTCCCTGGATTGATGCTGATGTTACTCGACTTTGTAAGAAACGAGATAAATTATTTTCTAAATGGAAGAATAACACCGATAATGCTAAACTAAGACTAGATTATAATATGATTCGAAATAAAGTAAATAAAGTATTAGAATATAAAAAGAATAAATATTACATTAAGTACATAAATAATAATTTTAAAAATACGAGAAATATTTACAAAATTGTTAACCAAATGCTAGGTCGAATAACATTATCCATTGATTCTGCCATACACAATGCATTTGATGCACAAGGTCTGACTACTAAAGAAATAGCTAATAATTTTGCAACCTCCTTTGATAAATCGGTTAAAGATATTATTCCGAACTGTACAACTAAATTGCTTTGCCCAAGTGATAAACTCCAACCCATTAACTCAAGCCTTTTTTTAAAAAAAGCAACTACCCAATCTACTTATAAAATTATAAATAAATGAAATGCAAATAAAGCACCAGGTCCAGATAACATAAAAATTTCTGACATAAAAATTGTGGGTCAAAGTATATCTTCTAGCATTGCATGCTAGAAGGGCCGGTAATCGGTAAATCGGGCCAGTATCCCGACGACCTGAAAGTAGGTAGTGTGAGACCTATTCATAAAAAGGGTAGACGAAACTCCTATATCAACTATCGCCCCATTACCCTGCTATCTACGATAGATAAAATTGTAGAGAAACACATATGTGAACAAATACATCACTTTTATAAAAAACAAAATGTGATAAATGAAAATCAATTTGGTTTCCAGTCCGGTAAGAGTACTTCTGAGCTTCTGTCTAAATTTACTGACGAAGTTAACGGTCATTTAAATGAGAGGAGATATGTTTTTGCCCTTTTTATTGATTTTACACGCGCTTTTGATACACTGTGCCACAAACAGATAATAGATAAACTAGAAAAGTGTGGTATACGTGGACCACTACTTCAATGGTGTAAAAACTACCTACAGAACCGCTCCTTCTTAGTAAAAATTGATAATACTGTCAGCAAACCAATAAATGTGACGGAAGGCACAGCTCAAGGCTCCGTGTTGGGACCATTATACTTTCTGACATACGTAAACGACATGAACAGTCGTATCGCCCATTGCACTTGCTACAAGTTTGCAGACGATACCTGCCTTGTTATCGCATCAAAAGACCCTCGAACAGCAAGACTACTTATTCAACAAGACCTTGACGCTCTCATAGGGTGGTGCCACGATGCTGGCCTAGTCATAAATCGTAACAAAACAAAATTGCTTTTAATTAAATCCCCTTATATCAAGAAATCTCATAATATTGAAAATCTAATATTTCATAACCACGGCTGCCTACACTCTGATAATGTTGTATGTAACTGTCCTCTTATTGACATAGTTCAAGAACAGACGTATCTTGGCCTCCTCATTGATACAAAATTTAATTGGAGCTATCACATAGACCGTGGTTGTATCAAATTAAGGCAATTTCTCGCAAACATAACACTCCTTAATTATAAAATCCCATTCAAAATTAAGAGAATGCTTTATTTTTCATTAGCAGAATCATCCATTCAATACGGCCTCACCAGTTACGGACGGACATACAAGACGTACTTGGATAGCATTTATAAATTGCAATTGAAAATACTCAAAACAATCGCCCCGCCTAAAATTAAACAACAGCTTAATAACGATGAAAATGGGCTATTTAACTTCTGTCATATTCTGCCAGTATACAACCTAGTGCATACGTCACGCTTCTCAAAGACAATATACTAAAATTACGGTTATACTTGTAGCCGTTTTCTAGAAAGCGATTATATACATACAAGATTGTCTCTTTTTAAAGTATAAGGTAAAGAACGAGAGATGTGAAGTAAATTTAAATGTCATTTAACTCTTTGAGATTCTAAATTGTACGTATAACTTTCGTTCTATACATATACTTTGCTTGCAGCTTCCACTGACGTAAGGTCATACCCAGGTGCTTAACGTAGGGTTTTTATATTATAATCTTCTATGAGCCAGTGCGTAATAATATACTGAGTGCCTTGAATTTGAACAGAAGCGATGTAGGCACGTTTTATTGAGTTTTGTCGCAACCAAATGATGCTTCAGCAAAGGATTTTTTCAAAATCATCCTTTCTATTTTTTGTCATTACTCATTAGGTTTAAGATTAGGTTACCATGGGACTGATTTACGCTGTGCGTCAAAAGTACCTAAATAAATAAATAATCATAATAAAAAAAGATATATCCAAAAAGTTGTATTTCTTTATTGCACGGTAATAAGTGACATTTAAATATGGTAGCATTATAGTGAACTATTGTGTTTTTGTGTACGCTTAGATTAAATTAGCTCTGAACGGAGTATACATAGAGGGTTTATTGATAATGTCATTCCAGATCCACCTGCGCACGCACACGGGCGAGTCCCCGTACAAGTGCGCGCTCTGCCCCAAGGCGTTCAAGCACAAGGCCGCGCTCAACAGGCACGACCGGGTCAGTACGCTGCACAGCTAAGGCGGAAGGAATGTCGTAGAAAATTCTCAGCATTGAAAATAGAACTCTGCGCTAAAACAATAGAATTGAAAATCGAACCGAATTCCCCGTGATCTACTCTATATCCGGAGCCTATTAAATGCAAACAAACAAACTTTTCCTCTTTATAATATTAGTATAGACTAATTATTAGTGTCTAATCTTATCAGAGCGTCCTTCATGACCTGCCACATAATCTGCACGTATTCGTCATTTGTCAGTATCTCCAAACGAATTGTAATAATTGGAACTTTCGCAGGTCCACACGGGGGCGAAGCCCTACAGCTGCACGCACTGCGGCAAGTCCTTTTCGCAGTCCAACTCGCGTAAGTTGCATGTGAACACGGTGCACCTCAAGATGCCCGCGCCATACCGCAACCGGAAGACCACGTAGGGGTAGAGGTCTTCTGAGAAGGCAGAAAGACCAAAAGAACACTCGAACGACGCCAGGACCACATTGGATCTCATAAGGTGATCTCGGAAGACCGAAAGACTAGAAAAACACCCAAAGTAGGCCAGGTGGTGGCGGGAGGTCTTCTGAAAATGAGAAACCATAAAAGACCAGACCAGCTTATCTTTCCCAAATCCGGGTCTTCTAAGAGCAGGAATATAAAAACATAACTAAGGTAGATGGGAAGGACTGGTCTTGTGTCATGGCAGGAGGATACCCAGGAGATTAGAGCAGAGCGACATTTAACAGAGAAGTAACAAGCGGCATTTATTATACAATAAAGTGTTTTTAGACTGTGACGATGTTTTATACTCCCTTTTTATTCGAAATAAAGTTTCCCCCTTACTAATAAAAGTATTTACACAATGAATGAGCTATACAATGTTTTGTCCTTGTCTGTCAAGCGACTTTTCTAACGTATAAGCTTATCCAATGTTTTTATTAGTATTAAGGGGGTTTAAGTCTCTCTACTCGAGTCTAGGTGTGAATTGACCCTTTGGTAGCTTTCCGATCTATGCGACCGCGACTCGAGACCAGCGGATCAGGTTCTCTAACAACGCTCACCGGTCGCGCGTCCCGGGAATTGTTTAGTGCTCCATACAAATTCTTACTGCAGTGTTTCCACGACCCTATTTCAGTCTCGGGTCGCTCGTCGCGTGCATCGGAAGGCTACCTTTAGGCTAAGAACTCACGGAGCTATTTTCAGCCGCGATCGTGGAACTGCGATTTTATTTCAAAACTCACGAGACCGCTAATTAGCGCGATTACAAGTCGCCGCGGTTGCGATTATCGCCCGCAAACGCGGCGGGCGATAATCGCAAGACGGGCGACTGCAAATCTAAACATAAGAATTTCGCCCGCCAATCGATCGCAGAGCGCGCGGGCGCAAATCGCCGAGGCTGCGGGCGACCGATGCTCGCGCGATTCTACTAGCCGCCCGCCACGCCGCAGGCGCAGATCGCGTCGCGAGTTTTGCCCTAATTTTTATAGATGTATATATGTATTTGCATTATACAGAAGCTGCGGACCCGCAATCGCGGCGGGCGCGACTATAAATCGCTCCGTGAGTTCTTAGCCTTAGGTTTATGTACTATATTCTTGAAGTGGTCAGACCCCAGACGTCAGTGAAGTGGGTATGTAGTAGCATGTACGTCATAAACTCATAAGTTAGTCATTTAATAACGACTTCCTCGTATGTCTTATGTAGTAAATACGCTAGGAATTACCTGCTACGTATACATTACCTACCTAGTATTGAGATTTGAGTCACTTGCTAGTTGCTACAGTTTTAACGGGCGTAAAACGATTTTGCCGGTAAACTGGAACTAAAAACCTTTTACGGCCCGATTCAATAACCTATCTACCAATAAATATTTGTTAAATTTGTTTACCTACATTGTATTTGTTGTTACAAAAAGCGCACGACAGTTTATAACAAAAATACCTACACAAGTATGCTCATTAAACTAGTGGATACTCGGTAATAGCTGGCCCACTCGATTATTCTGTGTAAGTAGTTGAAGTTAATTATTAGTTGATAAACTATGTTTCACGATAAGCGTAATATTATGTTATAATTTTTTTTTTTTTAAATAGGTACACCTACATAATAATAGGCAGTAGGCACTCCTATAAACATATAGCCAAGTACTTAATTAGTAATTAAACCTACATATCATCGCGGTATTAGGTACGCTATGAAATAAATTAATAGACCACGCTAATTTAACGATAGGGTCCTATTTTCAAACCGGTTAGGGCTCCCAATGTCAGTTGGACGTCTAATTTGGTCCCGCTAAAATAGATTCGAATTTTGTTCTCAGGTATTTTTGTCGACTCAAAAACAAGAAAGATCGCGGCGCTCGTATTTTAAATTTGGCGGCGAAACTGGAATCTGGAAAAGAAAAGTCACTCACACCGAGACGCGACGCGGCGCACACTTTTAAAGATAGCGATTCGAAATTGAACTTTATTCACTACACAAAAAGTTTTGTGGTCTGTAGTATAACCAAATAAAATGAGAAATTTAGGCAGTTTCTGTCCTTCTATTACATAAACGAGATATAAAACAAGAAAAACCGGCCAAGTGCGAGTCGGACTCGCTCACGAAGGGTTCCGTACAAAACAGCAAAAAAATTCACGTTTGCTGTATGGGAGCTCCACTGAAATATTTATTTTAATCTGTTTCTATTGTTATAGCGGCAACAGAAGAATACTAATGAGTAATGACAATACACCTTCTGTGAAAATTTCAACTCTAGCTATCAGTAATAGGGTCTCGTTTTTCCCCTTGAGTACGGAACCCTAAAAAACAACTAAAATTACTTAATGCCGGGAATACAGATTCGAACTTGCGACTTTTTTACGCTTGTTAAGCAACTAGTAACCACTGAAGCTGAGATTTGCTTGTTTATTTTTATGTTAATTATGATAACAGCCTCAATGTTTAGCGAAGCGGCACTTTCGGAGATTCGCAAACAAACACACACAGACATGTTGCTTTCACACAGGACAATTGGACATCCGACGTAACGACCGAAACTGGATTAATGGTGAAGGTGAAGGCCATGCTGCAGGGCATATCAATGAATCGGACATTTGGCCGTATGAGAATAACATTTTCTCAAGAAACTAACATATTGACCTATAAATATTTTTTACACAAAATCAAGTTCTAAATCGAGTTTTCAATAAAATAATGTTTCTTTATTTTTAAGAAAATTGTTACAATGTCCTAAGAGAAGTAAATGTTCTTTGTCAAGTGTGTTCTACTTCAAGGGCTATTACAAGGACGTTTTAAACGATTACATTTATAATATACTAGCTGTCCCGACACACGTTGTTCTGTCTCTGACCTATGAACTGGAATAAATAATTAACTATACTATAGGTGTATACCTACAACCTACTCCAACATCTACACCACAACTTACATGTACTCCTACATCTACAGTATTTTCTCCATAATTTTTCCAATATTTCTCACCGTTTAAACCTTCCCTGAACTTCCACAATTATTTCAAGACCAAAATTAGCCAAATTGGTCCAACCCTTCTCGAGTTGTACCGAGACATTGGAATTGCAATCCATTTTTAGGGTTCCGTAATATTAAGGAACCCTTATAGTTTCGCTCTGTCCGTCCGTCTGTCTGTATGTCTGTCTGTCTATTCGATCGTCTTGGTCGCGGCATTGTTAATGATAATATCAGCACAATAAGTTATTAGAAACTCGAAACAAACTCAAAATTTCTAATAGTCAAATTTTCAACCATACCGTTTAGCTGTCAGTTGCATTTTGTTAGACCACGTTTTATGTGACCGTGACACGTCCCACGGGAACGGAATAAAAAGTATCCTATGTCCATCTTCTGGTTCTAAGCTACCTCTCCACCAATTTTCAGCCAAATCGGTCTGCCATTCTTGAGTTATAAATAGTAACACGACTTTCTTTTATACATATAGAATATGCGGTCACGTGTCAACGTAATACACTGAATCTCCATCGAATTCATAGCCGTGAAAATATGTTGCAGTCAAATATACAATGCCAGACAAACTAACAAATTTACATTATTTCCCAAAATAGTTAAGTGTTCTTCGTTTTTATAATTTTTATCTTTATTTTCATAAGTTTCTTAGCAGACTTGGGCCGCCTAAATACTGTAATTAATATTTATGTGTAAATAAACTCTGTAAATGGACATTTACATACCTGAGTCATAACTCATAACAGTAAATGTTTGAGGAAAGTTTAACATTCAAGGTGAAATAATAGGATTTTATCTAGCAGGTAAGGCATTTATAGTCTCTCCATCTGTGTTACAGAATGTTATTTTCACTACATTTAATTTAAGTAAATTAATTTATTTTTTACAGGAAATTGAACTTGCTATGTCAAGGACGACCATTGTTAAAAATCTCCCACAAGCTTCACCTTTCTGCGAAACCTAATACACACACACTACTACTGTCACATCTAATCTAGGCATGTTTATCATCTCCCAAATTTTCACAATGCCGGCGACACAGTGAGTCAAGCTCAGTCGCTGTTGCGATCTGTGTTTGGAGAGACGCGAATGTGAGTTTATATTTACAATACTATTATAATATAAAAACTAACTATGTATTAAAAGGAATTAATATCATACAATAATATTATCTGTGTGTCGTTTGAAGACAAGGGAAATTATATTTTTTAATTGACAAAAGGTTTATTGTGCGAGAAAACAGTTGTAATTTTTAGGTATTGCTTTTTTGAGGACGAATATTACATAGGTGTACCTATTAATTTTGTATTTTTAGCCCGGTTTTAATACATTTTATATTTTAAAGTTTTTAATATTAGGTAGGTATATTATGACCGGGCTATGTTTTTAGAATGCTGTTACAATTTTTGTAATACAATGGTGGTAATATACTCTCGTTAGCAAGTGCTGTTCAGGTCAAACTTATTAACTCTCCTCAAAATTTTCACGTGTTTGCGTGTTTTGCTAAAAAGTTTATTTTCAATGGTCACTGTCTGGATTTATTGCACAAAACTAATTCTAAATAAATGTCAGTCCATAGGTACTTTGCTGCTGTCAATAAATTTTGTGAACGCGTCTTTAATCATTATTATTGTTGGTTTTAATAAATAAGTAATATAAAAGTACGGTCGCGGAGCACGTATAATTTCGTACATAGACTCATCGCTATTTGTCCCTTTCACTCGCGCACGAATATATTGCTCTCGCGTTTAGTGTTTACTCTGGCACGCGATACGAGCATGATAAAAATGAAATGAACATGAAATTTCATGATAGCGATTCGTGCGCGAGTGAAAGAGATAAATAGCGATTTGTTAATGTACGCAATTCTACGTGATCCGCGACCGCTCTTTAGTAGCTGCAGCTGAATGCAGCAGCAAGGTTAAACTTAATTATTTATGCTTATTACACAGTTAATAATTATAATAGCGCTTAATTGTTGTGATTTGAAAATGGAAGGTAAAAAATAACTTGTTTAAAAACGAATACATTTGAAACAATCAAAGAGTTTGCCATCTAAATTATTATTTTGTATTAAGTGATCATCTTCTATTAAATATTAGAGTGGTGACGATTTTCGCATACCACGACACTGGCACAAATGGGCCAGCTCGACGGAGAGATACCACGGCCTCACAGAAACGTGTGAATAACCCCTAATTGTCACGCTGTGAGCGAGCTTGATGGCGAATTATAACTAAGAACCCTTTCCACCTTTCACCAGACGTTCACGTCACCTTTAAAACAAAAAAACTAGATCAAAATTGGTTCATCCGGTTGGGAGCTACGATGCCACGGACAGACAGACAGACACGTCAAACTTATAACACCCCTCTTTTTGCGTTTACCCTCGGGGGTTTGGCGGACTGATAACACAACAAAAATTAAAACTTTGAGCCCAGTTTTTTTTGGTAGTCTGGAGTTTGCCACAGAATATAAAGAGTTGACGATCATATTATTTCGATGCTATGCCGGAAATTGTTATCTGAATACATGAGGCTTATGTTTATGTGCCTATATTAACTATTATCTACTAGTAAAGTGAGAGCGGTCTAAGGCTGGCACTGTATCGCCCGGAATCTGGAAGGCCGGAGAAAATTCAGAGCGTTGTAAATAGAACTCTGTAAGTAACACCATAGAATTGATAATCGAACACATGAGTATTGAGTTGTCAGATTTGACATTGACCTATGACGTGACACTCGTGTGTTCGATTTTCAACTCCATTGTATTAGCCCACAGTTGACATTTTTATATTCAGTGCTCAGAATTTTCCCCGGCTTTACGGTTACCGTACAATATAATCCCAGCGTAATAATCCGGAATCTCCAGCCGGAAAAAAAAGCGCTGAAAAAATAACTCTGCGCTATAATAGATTTGAAAATCGCACACACTGCAGCAATTTAAATACTTGACGCACGTGTGTTTGATTTTCAGCTCTATTGTGTTACCGCAGAGTTCTATTTTCAGCGCTGTTTTTTTTCGGCCGGAGACTTTTCGGATTATGAATAAGAAATTATTTGGCCAGTTATAATTATTATCGCGAGTTTGATTTTAAAACTACGCTAAGCGGGCGCGAATATTACTATAAAACTTAATTATTAGTCTTTCCAGACAGTACAGAAATCAAAACTCTAAATACCGCATATCACCTTTTCAGTACAAAAAATATTTTGTAGAGAGTAGTGTATTTATCTCTACGGAACCCTACCAACATAGGTCCGCTCGCACTTGCCGGTGAGCTCACTCTGCCTAGCCCCTATAATATTATAATGTTTGCCAAAACTAGGGGATGTCTCTACCATAACCTTGTGTCTATTGATCGAGGGAAAGTAGATCGGTGACGTCATCCTCACCGGCCCTCATGGACAATAAAGAACATGTCTATAATATTATTATCACGACACTCATGTAACCTAAATATTGTAAAGGTAGTAACATAATTTTATTTTATTAATTAATTGATGACAATGGATACATAGTCCTTCAGTAGTATACATTTTGACATAAATACACTAAAGAATCGACAGAAACCGCTATCATAAGAAGTAGAAGAATGCTCTAAACATTACATTGAGTTTTGCCGGGGAATTCAATTGGTGACGTTGTGGTTTTTGTATATCTTTTATAAATTTGTGTTATTTTGGGTTCTTAATGTGTAATATTGGTAGAATATTAACCATTAAATATTTGCTAACGTGAACAAGTGTGGGCAAGTGGTAAAACTTCAAAAAACGTGCTATTTTGTGTTCCCTCCAAAACTCCCTAGTAACTTTCAGTAAAGCTTCCATCATATCTTTACTGAATCGACTGACTTGACTGCACTGACTAATTTTTTGGACTTTGACTAGACTTTAGAGTCGACGATTTAGGAATATGGTGTTGAAAATTGAAACGAAAATTCTATTTCCCGCCTTTTTAACTTGACACTGGCAAATGGTTTTAAGCCGACGCCATATAAAAAAAACATTACATTACAAAATGACTATATATTATTACTATATATTACAAATCTATGACATAAATATTTTAATCAAACTATGGAGGGTAGAGAAAAGGAGCACTATCTCTATACATGAAAAAGTGTCCGTAAAAAGCGTTAAACAGGGGTGGCGCTACGGTCGCAAGGGGGCAAAGCGGCAAAATTTAAACAGAATTAATCTAATCATCTTCTTCGGTTTTATATATAAAAATATTTTCGACTACACGAGTAATTAGAATTTTCATGATTTACTGAATTAACTACTTTTAATCTACTAAAGTCGTCAAAAATTTTAAATAACTAAACTCAACTCACTTAACTTCATCTCTTATTGCTAACTTCATACGAGTATCACACACCCTTGCCACTCTAGCGCCATTATGGCCAGTTTTGGAACTATTATTTAATTACTTTTGTCGGACACTTTTTAGCTTTTCTGCCTTAGAGAGATTGTCCTCCTTACCTCTAATCTCCATGAATCAAACTTACATACTTTTTCCGAGTAACATAACTACTTACTAGATATTGCCCTCTATATTCTCGCAAAAGGAAGTCTTCGAATGTGAAGAGAAGAAAAAATGAAGAAGATTTCATTGCCACAATTTTTTTTGTGAAAAAAAAAAAACATTACACACGAATTGAGAACCTCCTCCTGTGTTTTGGAACTCGGTTGAAAACTATGTTAAGTAACAAAAATGCATATTTTTGAATGAACTTTATTTATGAATCTTAAGTTTTCAATTTACGATATCGCTAGAATACGTTTCTTAAGCTAAGTACTAAAGGAAATACTACTTCAATGTATTAAATTAAATATGAGTCAAGTAGCCTATTATATGTAAAAACGCATAGGTGCGTCTGTGAGAAAAACCCCTCGAACGGAACCCATGAACATACTTATGTAGTAACATGTGTTTGTAATTGCCTACACTAATTGTAATCAGATGCTTTCGAACACATGCAGTTAATGTTAAATGCAAAAATGTTACAATCAGTCATATTATGTAAACAAATTCGATTTGTTATATCAGGTATGTACTTCGATGCGAAAGGGCCAGCTTTCTCGGAGATCACACAGGAGATCACACGGCACAGGCTCACCAATAGCATAGGCGATGTATAAAGAGGGGCCGGGTGGGCCGTGTCCACTCCAGAATGATTTGGTACCCACCCCAGGATAAATAAATTTACACTAAAAAAATCGACATATTTTACAGTAAAAACCTTACATAGTTCTACTTGTAGAGTTGCTAAGTGTTTGGCTGCAATTATTTTGTTTTTTTTTTTATAAATATGGCATAAATAATGTTCCTATACTTGCACAGTCATATGATGGAGCTAATCCGGAAAACACAATGATCTGCAAGCAATCTTGAACGATCCTATGCTCATACTATTTACGTTCAGAGGGAGGAAAAGAATACAAAATCCAGTTCGTGGAAGCAGCAGAGGACAAAGACAGACATTTATATTAATTCTTTTATATATTTGAGACAAACAGACTCCATGGTTCAGTGGTTTAGAGCATGGCTCTCGACTCGGAGGTCGTGGGTTCGATTCCCGCATAGGAGCAACAATAAATGCTGTTTCTAAGTTTGGTTAGGACAATGCAGTCTGATCACCTGATTGTCTGACAAAAGAGATGATCCATGCGTCGGATGAGCTTTTAAAAAGTCGTACCTGCACCTGATCTCTAGCCAGTCGCGTCGGACTGTCCGTCCCACTGGGTTTCGAGAGTAAAGGAAGAGAGAGTGCTCTTGTGTACTGCGCACACACTTGGGCACTATAAAGTAACTCCTGCGTAGCTGGCCTGGTATCAATGAAACCGGCCACCGTCACCGAAATCGATTTGCTATTATTATTATATTTGAGACAAAATTAAACTAAAATTTTGATAAAACTAAATAAAAAAATGTTGCTCGCTCGCTCTGCTCGCACGCATTTAACTTAAATGTATTATACACGTAAACACAGGTTACTAAATAGTTACTACGTAAACGTAAAGCTAGATAATTTGTAAAGAGAGAGTTTCTTTAGTACTTCCGTTCCGTTCTGTTCCGTTCCGTTTTTGACGTGATAACGTCTTATAATTTGATGGAACCGGCTGCATGCACGAAAAAACATGACTCATACCGTTACCATCACACTTGCCGTTACCTCAGCTAGCCGCGTCTTAGGTATGTGAGCGGTGGGACGGAGAGGCGGGGCGCTTGATGTTATTACTCAGTTCGGCGCCGGACTTCGCGGCGGCAACACGCCTACCTAAGGCGCCGCCAATTAGTTCCGCGCGCACTATAAACATGACCTTGTCACGTTCAACTATCGTCAGTAAACCGACTTTACAGACAATCTATTTTTTTTCCGTTACTAGAGTTAACGACAGTAACCATAGTACATTTTACCAAATATTTTAAACATTTAATACGTCTTAATAACTACGCCCTACGGTACTTTAGTCTTCTCTGTTGTTCTCTGAATCTCCAGCTTCACTGTACATTGGGCTTCATAGTCTCGGCTTCATCGGCATCGTATCTCAGGGGCCAGGCCGCCCAGAAAATGGACATAGATACCGCCAATGGGGCTTACAGAAAACCATCATGTAATACCGCTGTATTTCGTACTCAGGGTGAAGTGAGGCTTAAAAGACTGGCAACGCATTTGTTACTCCTCTGGTGGTGCGGTGGAGGTCGCTTTCTATCAGACGATCCGTCTGCTCGATTATCATTTCCCGATTTAGATTTAGTTTACACCACGACGATACGCGGCGCTACATTCTTAAGATAGCTGTTCAAAATTTAACTTTATTAACTACACAAAAATGTGCACGTTTCATATGACATCAGTCATACACTGCACATGCGCTGTGTAGCGCGGTGCAACTTGACATTCGAACTCTTAAAATGAAAGGTGTATCTTATATCAGCTATCTTATAAATACAGCGCCGCGTCGCGAATTGTTTCGGTGTGAGCTGGCCCTTATTGTGAAGTCGGTAAAAAGGGGCGTGTTATAATTTTGATATAATTTATTTTCTGTTTTTCGGTAAAAATAATGAACGCTATTCTGTTCTTATTGAAAAACACGCGCGAATAGGTGTTTTACAGTATAAAGTACACACATAATAAAATACACACATTACTGAATAGATGCCAAGATCTCTGTGAGATAGCACCGGACGCTCGTAAACGTCTGTAAATACAACAAACTACACGGGAATATGGTAACGGACTCTGTTACTATCATTGTAACTATTTTAGTTACTGTAATAAGTATATCGAACGCTCCGCTTCGGTGATTTCGTGTATCTTTAAGCGAATCTAGGTTGTTGGTTGAAGTGTCTTACGCCGCGCCGGTTAATCACATTTCTTAGGGCTCCGTAGTCTAGTACTCAAGTAACGCTTAAAGTTTCGCTCTGTCTGTCCTCCCTTGATAGCGTCGGTAATTATGAACATAAATAGACAACATTTTGTAGGTATAGTTAAGTAGTTATAGATATATTAGGCCCTGGATTAACATATAGGCTACTTTTTATCGCAGCAAAATGTATGGTTCCTGCGGTATTTCTTTTTGCGCGTACGAAGTCGCGGGAAACATCTAGTAACATATGAAATACCTAAATAGTCGAGTGTTTAATAAGTATCTAGATTTCTAGGATCTAGATACTATGTGTAGTATTGCAGTGAGGTACTTATGATAAGCTTATCAGGTTTCAGCGGCGATTCATGGAGTATTATTAATAATTAATAACAAGGTCATTTTATGGGATCAACATACCTACTTGAAATAAAAATCTGCTGTTTTGATACCATAGTAAAAGTTGCTCATATTCAAGTGTATGTTCACTCCTGAAAGTTTGGTCACTGCCTGGAAAAACAACCCGGTATAATACATAGGAATTATGAGAACACAACCCCCTTATGAATTAGATTCCCCGATAGTACCTACATTAAAGAGTGACTTCTCTCTCAGCGGCCGGAGCATAAACTATGCCCTTATCTTTTCCAGAAAATGCCAGAAGTACACCCAGCGTTTGCGAATTCCGGGAAGAAGGCGGGACTAGAGGTGTGGAGGATAGAGGTAATGTGTATTGAGTAATTAATCACTAACCATGGAAATAATTTCATAACATTAACGTAGGCTGTAAGTTCGTAAATAGTCTCGGTGTACCTACCACTTTTTACTTTAAGCCATAGCAATAAGATCGACATAATATACACCTTTTCTCACCACTCTGGCCCATTTTTTGTAATAAATAGTTAAGAATCCACTTGTACGTCTTGTAAACGAAACACATTATATTTTATAATTATTATTAGTTTCACACGTTGCTACAAGATTGCTAGTGGCTCTTTTTTTATCGCGAAAAATGCATTTGATAGCTAGCGGACAACAGTAGAGCAACAGGCGTACATAAAACGATTTTTTTTAGCGATTACAAACCGATCGTGCGACAACTGCGCGACCGGTTGCTGTCTGCTAACCATCTGCTAAAGATACAAAAAAAGAAAATACAAAAGACTGAATATTTATCTATGCGCTAGTACAATAGAGCTGAAAATGGAACAGTCGAGTGTGTCGAGTTGTCAGATTTGACATTGCATTTGACTTGACACTCGTGTGTTCGATTTTCAGCGTATTTATATTGTATTAGCGCAGAATTCTATTTTCAGTGCTCTGAATTTTCTCTGGCCTTCCGGATAACGGACAATTTAGTCCCAGTCTTAGCGTCAGTTTACAATGAAACGAGACGATACGTGACGCGGCGCTGCATTTTGAAGATCACGATTCAAAATGGAACTTTATTCACTAGTCACACAAGAAGATACACATTTAATTGCAACAGTTCGAATGTCGAACTGGTCAGTATAGCGCGGCGCCGCTCTTGCAATGAAACTTATAATATTCTTCTGTACTGACTAGAGTTCAATTTGGAATCACTATTTTAAAAATGCAGCGCCGCGTCGTCTCGGTTCGATGTGAGCTGATCCTTACCGACTACCGCACCATTCTTTCTTTCTCTTTAACCAAGAATGGTTATATGAACGATGAACTTAGTGTAGTGTTTGTGAGTTATCTTTAGTCTGTCAATGTCATGATGTTCCCAACACTATACATACTTAATCTGTGAGAATATCGTGAATTGTGAATATTATCACAAAACATGTCGTGTGTTAAATACAGAAATTGAAACGAAAATTATATTTCCCGCCTTTTTAACTTGACACTGGCAAATGGTTACAAGCAGATGCCATATTATATAAATAAAAAAAAAACAGAATAAAAGTCTGTCTACAAGTCGTGTCTTAGTCACCCTGCACAAACATAAACCCACTTCGTGAGCACCCTGGACCCTGGACACCTCGTCCATCAAATAAACATCAAACTTTTGATTGATAAGCGGAGTTAGGCTTTTTGGGTTCCGTACCAAAAGCGTCACAACGGGACCCTATTACTAAGACCCCGCTGTCCGTTCTTCTGTTCGTCTGTCTGACCACCAGGCTGTATCTCATGTACCGTGATAGCTAGACATTAGAAATTTTCACTTTCCTTTCTTAAGATTAATTTCTTAGATTTTTTTTCCTTAGATTCCCAAGAAAGATTTAGCATGCCCCTCGGGCACCCCTGAGATCATATCAAAGGGTTTTTGCGGTTGGTTGCCGCTGTCGATCCTGGTGACACAGGAGTTGCAGTGGTGGGAAGGTGGGATTGGCCATTTGCCCTTAATAAAACAGTTTTAATTTTCACACATGATGTATTTCTGTTGCCGCTTTATTGGAGGAATTGTTGAAATCATACACGTTTAAGTTATAGATGTTATAGACGAGGCATGTTGAGGCAAAAAGTGTCTCCAGTTAAATGGCCCCAATTTTGCGATTTTTGAGGCCATTTTGACATTTGAAATACTTACGGTGAAAACAAAATGAGTGACCTTTAAATTATGGTGAAAACCAAGATGGCGTAACTTTTCTCGTACAATTGTACGTCATAGCCTATCTTTGGTTGAAATAGTTTTTCTTCGTTCTATAAATAGATCTACTTAAGTTGGCAGTTGACAAGTTCTAAGTCATGTTCTAAATTTGAAGTCCCGCGATGTGATTCAAATTTAGAACACAAAAATTCTCATACCTGGGTATTTTTTTATACCTGGTTTATAAGTTAGTCCCCATCCTGGCATTTCTATACTATAGGAGATAGAAACTTGTAAGTTTCCATGGTTATAGATCATACTAAAAACTCATTAGGAAAATTATTTTAAGCGAAATTGGACACAAACTTTTGAAGTAATTCAAAGAAAACCTATTGCGCGTTTATATTTACGGAACCCTCCTTAGACATGTCCTGACTTGCTCTTGGTTAGGTAATTACTTTTTTTATTACCAGTTTAACATGATTCAGTGCGAAAATAATTTTAAGTGTCATTAAAGAATGATGTGCCGTGTCACACGGCCCGTGTGCGTGTGCAGGAGAGTTTAGGAGCCAATGAAATCTCGACATCGTCTCGATATAAAGGTACAAGCAGAAACAGATTCAATATTTTATAAACTCAATAATACGGTATTTTCCTGTATTTTTTATTACATAAATGAATAGTGCTCTGAAAAATGAGACACTTTACTTTACTAAAAATGAATAGTAGACTAAAAATATTTTTTTTAAAAAGATATTGCGGATTGTTCAAAGCACTTTTGTGAGTCACGTGAAAAAAAAATTCGTACTATCAAGTGACGTCACACGCTAGTAATGTTGCTAAGAAATGTATAGCCATATGCACAAAACTTCTGATATCTCGTAATTTTGCGCGTTAATGTTGATACATACCATAAATCTTTTTGTATTTGATGTAAGTAAACTAAATAAGTAGGATCAACTTTAGTGACTTCGAAATGCATATCATTACAAAACTACACATAAAATCCTAATTCTTTTTACTTTTATCGAGTAGTAATACCCAATTATTTCTTAATTTATTTAAAAAGCTAAATTTTTACATGTAGGAAAATACCCAATTTGAACGACTTTGAACTTACGAATGAACTGATGAAAGGCCCGTGGCTCCGTCCGCATAAATACAGTATGAAGTATCCCACGGGAACACTGTACTTTTTCGGGATTAAATGTATACAGAGCTTAAACTTCAACCAGGGGCGCCGGGTTTACAAAATTCCAGTAGGTGCTCGCTCCAGCTTTTTTACCCGACTACGGCGAAGCCAAAAGGTAGGGTCTATGTTTGTATGTATGTTTATTCCCTCGTAGCGTCTAAACTACTGGTCCGATTTTAATAAATGAGGGGTCAATAGATTCGTAATTCAATTTCGTTCGGTTCAAGTCAAAATATACGTTTAAAATGAGGTCGTATAATTCATACTAACAGAGATGTCCAATTTTCGAATGTTACTTAATATATCATTTATATTTTATATAAGTATATTGTTGTTTGTACCTTCATAAAAAGATTTTATTTTATAAATATAATTTATTATAAGCAATACATACATAAGAAAATAAAAAATTTAAATAACCCCTGAATTGCCAAGCACTGACCGAGCTGATGATGATGAATTAAGAACTAGAATTAGATAAGCTAAGAACACTCTCGAGTCTCGATCATGTCAGCTTTCAAACAAACAAAAACTAGATCAAAATCGGTTAAAAGGTTTTTCCGTTTTTAATTAAAACATGCAGATAAAATGATTTTTTAGCACTTTTTAACCGACTTCCAAAAAAAGTTCCACTTTTATTACTACGTCCGATAGATGTCGCTATACGGGTCTTACATATTTCTGAATCGCAGTATCGTTGTGTTCGATGTGAGGATATAATATTCGACTACATAATAAAACGATACGGTAAATAAGTGAAACTGTGTTGCCTGTTGAATGATCTCTATAGCATTTCTTGATTATTACAATTTTTATTATTATAGTTCTTTAAATTTAGATAATAATTTGATTCACTCCGCGCTCGTACCGAGATGTTTTTAATTTCAAGTGTTTTGATTACTTATTCATATTATCTATTCAAAAAAATATGTTCGATTGGGAAACGGAAAAATACGAAATAAAAAAAATAAGCTAAGAAACTATAACCCGATTACGTAAAAAGAAAACACACGACTTGAGAACATGTGATTTGGAAGTCGGTTGAAAAGGTGGTCTAAAAAGGCCGAAACAAGAAAATAATTCGGATAGAAATCCAGAAATGCACAGGTACAAAAATGGTCAAGGTAGAGCCGTGGTCGCGCCTACTATAAAAGGTTCGGCACAGTCGATGTCAAATCGGCAATCGCAGCCGTCTGTATCTATCTTGGGGTATAATTCTAGAGACTTCTCTAGGCCTTAGGGACAGCTCACACCTAGCCGCGACGCATCTCGCTGTGAACTGACGGTTAGATACCATTAGTGGCATATATGCCACGGCTCTAGCTTGACCATTTTTGTACCTATGCATTTCTGGATTTCTATCTGAATTATTTTCTTGTTTCGGCCTTTTTAGACTCCTTTTTTTACATAGTTGGGTTATAGTTTTTTTAACTTATTTTTAATGACATATAGCTACTTGTATTTTTAGTTTAAGATCATGACTAAATAAGGTCCGCGCGCACTCGACCCGCATTCGGCAAGTTTGGAGTCCTGTTCTAAAAGAAATATTAACTTTAAAATATTACTATTATTGCTATTAAGTTATTTAACTACTTGATAATGTTTACCCAAAATATATAATATAAAATATCATCGATATCGATGTATATCGGTAAATTGATTTTGTTCAGCTAGATCGGCAAAAAAATATCCCGAAATAAAATCTTTTGCTTTCGGACAGGATTTCTTCGAATTCTTTCCCTTACTGCTTTGACCGCCTTTTTCGTACGAACACTACGTGGACGGCCAGATATTTTTGTGTCACAAACAGAGGAGGTCTCATTGTACCTATTAATAGCCCGGTACACAAACATTTTACTAATACCGAGCGTATGGAGAGTTTTAAAAATTGCATTTGGCTCCATACCTACTTTGTGTAATGCAATCACAGCGATTCGGTTCGGTTCGGTTCTCTTTATCACCCCACTTCATTTTTAATATCGCAAAATATTGCACAATGTATTGGCGCCAAAATGAGAAAACACAATGAACAATCATATAAAAATGACAGATTCAAATTCAAATGTAATATTTTGTTTATTTTGAATTGTAACAGTATTTATGGCCAGACTAAGTATAATATAAAAGTAGAAGGATTTAGAACAGGTCTAGTCTATTTGCTTTAAGAAGGCAGTGGAATCATGCGTACATGTGTCAAAATGGCTTACTTTAAGTGGTTATTGTGAACACAACATATTCGTCATTGGTCAATGTTGACATTTGTACGCTTGATTCACTGCCTTCTTAACCCGGCGTTATGGGGCCTGGGGATGGAAAAGTGTTACACGTCCGTGTAACACTTTTCCGTGGGGGCTGGGTCATCATTACCCAGATAAGAAATGTGAATATTTCTGTATGTTTTTGAGAAAAATGATAATTTTTTGTAACATGCAATAATTGACTTTATAAGGATAATACAAAACCATAAACATAATGAAAATAGAAACTTAATAGGAACAAGGTTTTGAAAACTATTCACTAAAAATCAACAAATTTGGCTTTCCTTAGCAAAACTTAACATAAAAAAAATATTAACCAGTCTGGATTTCTAATAGAACTCTTATATATCTTCTTATATAAAATAATAAAAATAAATTAGTCAGACTCATTATTATCAATACAATTAGCGCAGAAAGGCACTATATGTTGAGGGCAAATATGCTTGTTGCATCCTTCACATACCTACGTGTGTAGTTTTGCGATCTTTGCTTGCAGGACACACCTGACACCTCTTACGAGCATTTGTTTTTTTTTGCTGGGGGCTCCTCTCTAGATTCCCCTGAAAATTAGTAATTTTATTTTTCCGAAGTTCTCGTGGCAAACTTTGAACTTTCCGGCGGACTTTCAAGTGCTCAATAACAAGAGCAAGGCCTAGATTTTTCAAATAACGGCGTCGTTTAATGTTTGACTCATTATTTATGCGATGTATTATAAGTCAGTTAATAGCCGTCATGTTTAACATGGCATAAAAAATTGTCAGCGGCCACTTATTTGAGTTAGAAGCTAGAGAGAGAGAGACACACGTCATACGAAGCGCACAACGTCTGCAACGTCAACTCCACATTTTGTTATGTTGCAATAGGTGTTTATCTCTGGTTTTTTCTTTTCGCCAGTAGAACTATCAATACTGTTATCATGGTGAAGGCTTGACATCAGCAACACTATCTTGTTCGTTTTGGGTGTATGAGAAACTAGAGTAATATCTTTTTGCAAGGCAAATTGAGAGATAAAAACACCTTTACGCGATTTTGTAAATTCAGGTGGTATTTGCTTCTTGTTCTTACGCAGGGTACCAACTAACGTCAATTTATGTTCACTAAACAAATGCTGAACAAGTTCATAACTGGTGAACCAATTATCGAACGTCACGTTACGATTTGTCTTGGAAATGGGCTGCACGATTCGATCTACTATGTCAAATGGCTTGTTCCTTGAAGAATATGGATCATCAGGCTGCTTTCCAGGATATATTTCAAGATTTTTGATGTAAAAGTTTCGTGCATCTAGCATATATGCATAAAGCAAATATTTTTAATCCATATTTGGCAGGCTTTGATGGTATGTATTGGCGAAATTTACAGCGGCCTCGGAAAGCTATCAGCATTTCGTCAATTGTTAGACAATCACTTAGAACATAAGATTTCTTGCAGTTTTCAACAAAGGCTTCAAACTGTTCTCTTATTGGTGCTAAGTTATCAAATTGTCTCCGTTCTTCGCGAGTAGAAAGATTGTCAAACGTCAAGCAGCTTTGAAGAAAATAAAAACGCTGCTTAGACATTACTAATCTATAAATTTCTACTCCAGTGCCATCAGTAGACCACAAGTCACTCAAGTTTTCTCAACCAGAGCGGTTTAAGCTAGTAAGATAAAGAAGGCCGAACAAAGCTTTCAACTCTGCCATACTGCATTCGTTTATATGTGTGTATTTTGATAAGTTATTGCACAATGCAATTTTAGGACGAATGCGTTCATTTGTATATTTTAGATTAAGTTGCAACATTTCGTCAGTAAAAAATAGTTTCCAGCTCGCAAATTCCGACAAAGCAGCCTTAGCTTCCGGAGCTATCCCCGGCAACTGGTCGATTATATTTTCAGCTCTTGTTCGAACATTCTGTCGAAGAGGCTTTCGAAACCTAGCCATACCATCTTTACCAAAATATTGCCGTGTATACTCACAATCACGAGTCGACAAACTTGTTGATGCACATTCCTCCTGCTGCAGATTTGTTTCAGACTGTACCCTACGTCTAATTGTCGCCAATGGAACCTCGTCGTCATCCGAAATCTCTTGCTCCGTATTGGTTGCTTCACTACGCTCACTCACGTGGTCATCATCCTCTCCAGACTCCTGATCAGACGGCATAACATCCGAGTCCGATTCTTCAAGTACCGCCATAATACGACATCTTTCCAGTTCTTCGCGATCCTTTATTACTCGTACTACCTACCGAAAAAAAAAAAAAAAAAACGTCAAAACAATGTAGTAACACTAATACAAAGCATCATAAACAACAATAAATCATTTAAACAGTAATTGATTAAAATATTTTCATATATTCCTTTTTCCCGTGACAACACTTGTAACTCTCAACGCGGCTCTCGCTAAACTGATTTCGCGGGATAAACGTGTAGAGGTACTCAATGACTCCAGCTACTGCGAAGAGCGGCAACGTCGCGCGCGTCGTTGTAAAATTATAAGCGAACTACAAAAATGCGGGTAATTTTGACCCAGCCCTCATGACGCCGGGATAACGCGAATAGTAAATAGACCATAGTTAAAGTAAAGCTGTTGCCCGGGAATACGCATATGAAGATTAACTTTTTTTTTCGAGATACGCTGTCACAAAACTATTTTTATATGCAAAAAGGCAAGAGCCATTATATTTTGCTTGTTAATAACGTTTTAAATCTTTCGCAATTTACAAAATATTTTCGGAAGATAAAAAATATGCTCTTACATCATTATGATACCTATCATATATCATAGAGCTAGGGAATAAAAGAGGATGATTATATTTCTCTTTAATTTTGCGCTTGTGCCAGATTTATTTGGAACATACTTTGTCGGGAATACATTAGACGTTTCTAATGTTTTTAGGGCTCCCTACCCAAAGGGTAAAAACGGGACTTAAGTCTCAAATCATAGCCACATGGCAGCGGAGCGGCCAGCACCATAACGACGTCGCGTCGGCAGCGGCGCGGCGGTTATCTCAAGCGAAACTGTGTTTTATAGTAATGATGATAAAGTTTAAAATTATATGACAGTTGTGCTGCTGGCCACTCCGCTGTCCGTCCGTATGTCTATCACCATGGCTGTATCTCATGAACACTGACAGTTAGACAGTGGATTTTTTTACAGATGAAGTATTTCTGTTGCCGCTATAACAACAAAATATACTAAAAACTGAATGAAATAAATGTTAAGTGGACTCCCATACAACAAACGTATTTTTGGCCGTTTTGTACGGAACCTTTAGTGTGCAAGTCCGACTCGCACTTGGTCGAATATTTGTTTTGGCAACAAAAAATTCGACTAAGTGCGAGTCGGACTTGGGACTTCGACGACAGCACTATCTCTGTAACAAAAAATACACAATTAATGTTTTTTAATTTTTTATTTTAGATCTAACGTTTAAAGAGATTATGTACAGTAATAATAAAAAGAGGAAATATTTTGTGTTTCTTTGCATCGAATAGGCTCCGAAACTATTGGACCGATTTTGATGAAATTTGGCACATATATAAAGTACCTACTTTACTTTTTATAGCGGGAAAATGTACGGCTGCCGCGTGATTTTCATTTCGGGTACGAAGACGCGGGAAACATGGAGTATAAAATATAAATAATCTACGTCTACAGCTTACATTACAAAATTTTGTGAATAACGGCCGAATACTGAAACGATAGTTATTAGGTCTTTACCTATGAAATTGCCGTTTTGTATGAAAAAATTTAAACGAATTTTTTTCATGTATTTTTATTTGTATTAATCAAAGTAATCACCCATGCAATCAATGCATCTTTGCCAACGCAGTGGCAGTTTATTGATGCCCTTCTTAAAGAAATCAGCTGGACGGGAGGCAACAAATTCTTCAAAGGCATTTTGTACTGCCTCTCGGGTATTGGATTTTTTTCCCGCCAAGAAGTTATCTAAATTCTGGAAAAAGTAGTAGTCTGTAGGCGCAAGGTCTGGTGAGTAGAGCGGATGACGGAGAGCTTCCAACCCCAGTTCTTGCAACTTGGAGACCGTCTGCTGTGCAGTATGAGGTCGCGCGTTGTCGTGCAGGAGCAGCGCAGACGAGCGGTTGACCAATGCTGGTTGCAGATGTGCCAGCTTCTCCATCATTGTGTTCAGTTCTTCACAGTACACATCTGCAGTAATGCTCACCCCGTTTGGTAAGAAGCTGTGATGAATCACACCGGTGCTAGACCACCAAACAGTGACCATCACTTTTCTAGGGGTAAGTTTTTGTTTAGGGCATTGTTTAGGTGCTGAACCAGGATCCAACCAACTTGCTGAGCGCTTGCGGTTAACAAACAGAATCCATTTTTCATCGCAGGTAACAATACGGTTCAAAATTCCTTCATTTGTGTGTCTGTTGAGCAGTGCAAGGCACGTCTCGACGCGTACTTCCCGCTGGCGATCAATGAGTTCGTGGGGCACCCATTTGTCAAGCTTTTTTACCTTGCCAATTTGACGCAAATGGACCAATATTGTTTTGACGCTAACGTCGAAAGCTGCTGCTAATTCAGCCGTAGATTGTGTATCATCAGCTTCCACAATCGCCTTTAATTCGTCATTGTCGACCAAAGTCTTCGGACGACCGCGAGGTTCATTTTTCAGGTCGAAATTTCCAGAACGGAAGCGAGCAAACCAATAACAGGTGGTGCGTTGGTTTGTAGTGTTAGCTCCGTAAACGTCGTTGATGTTGCGTGCCGCTTGTGCCGCGTTGCTGCCACGACGGTACTCATATTCCATAATTATTCGAATTTTTAACGTATCCATGATGATGAAAAAGATTGAAATGCGATGAAAATGTAACACTAAACAATAAACAAATGACTACTTTTCGAAAAAGAATTCCATGTTTTTAAAATAAAATTAATTTGAAATTAGAATTCTTAGCCAAACAAAAATTATTTTGATTTGTAATGGCCAGTACTGCAGAACGGCAATATAATAGGTAAAGACCTATTATTAGGTGACGCTCAAGTCACATGCTGTCCTTGTCATTTCGCCTAGCGGAGACAGCGACAGCCTGTGAATAGGGGGGGCTCTTGATTTTGATCAGAGTTTCAGTATACGGCCTATTCAGTATAGGTTTACTATGGTAGAGTCTAAGGCAAAGAGCATCAAACCAACTCTAACGGCTGGGACTATATGATCCGGAATCCGGAAGGCCGGGGAAAATTTAGAGAATTGAATATAGAACTCAGCGCTAGTACAACAGAGCTGAAATTGAACACACGAGCGAAGAGTCAAATGTCATTGTCATATATGACAGCTCGACACTCGACACCTCGATTTTCAACTATATTGTATTAGCGCAGAGTTCCATATTCAGCGCTCTGTAATTTCCCGGGCCCGCTGGATTCCGGATCATATTATAGAAAACTTTATGGTGGTTTTTTTTTCAGGATTTTGTACCTGTGCCGGTGCCAAAGAACCAATATGGCAACTTCTATTGCGGCGACTCTTACATAGTACTGAAGGTAAGCCAAGAATAAGTTATGGCTATAGGAATTTGCAACCCTCTGCATACGGTGGCGGCATTAAAAATGTCTAGACAAACTGATTGGGTGAAGCATGATTTGACCTAACTTATGTAAGTTTTATTACTCGTATTCCATTTTCGACAAAAAAATCTGGACAAATTGAAAGGCCGGATAAAGTTTGGACATGGACAGTCGGTGACCCTATTGTTCTTACCTATAACATTTTCTGCTAACCACAAGCACAGAGCAGAAAATATATATTATATACTTACGTGCAAAAAAACAGCTTTCAAGGAACGATCCAAATTTGAAAAATTTGATCTCCCCTTCAACGGCCCCCAATTTTTCCACACATTCGTGGGTGGACACACCGTATGCCTGCAGTAGTGCAATGAAATCGAACGCTAACTATGTAGCTGTTCACTGTTCCTCTCTCTTTAATCTGGCACAGATTCACTCAGATCACACAAGTGTCACGCAATACGCATCATTCTAGTTTCTACCGACGACTGCACGGCTAGTAATTACCGACTTCCAAAAGACGGAGGCTATTTGGAGTATCTACGTAGTAGCATAGTCTACGAGTGTTAGTGTTCCATCAAGCCTTGCTTGCGGCTTTCCGGCAAGTTCTACTGGACGAAGCGTGTCATACCTGCCGAGTGCCGACAAACTGTCCCGCATAAATGATATTTTTATTTGTTCATTTCATTATTTATTGTATACATTATTCAAATACAATTTAACTAAGCGTTAACGAAAAATAAAATTCGACCAAATCGGCGTGTTATTCGTAAGTGCGCGGTTAATAAGTGACATATTTTGTAGTGTTCGTTCATGGAGAATAGAGGTAAGGAGTACAATCTCCATATTATATGAAAAGTGTCCGTAGAATAGCGTTAAATAGGGGGCGCTACAGACGCAAGGGTGTAAAGCGGCAAAATTTAAACGGATAATTAAATCTTGGGATCTCCTTCGGTTTTATATATAAAAATATTTTCGACTATACGAATAATTAGAATATTCATGATTTACTGAATTAACTACTAAAAACTAGTCATAGTCATCAAACATTCTAACTTCCACACCCTTGCCACTCTAGCGCCATTATGGCCAGTTTTGGTACTATTATTTAATTACTTTTTAGCTTTTCTGCCTTAGAGATCTCTCTGAGGCAGGTTCTCCTTACCTCTATTCTCCATGGTTCTGTTGTTCTTTGTTTACGTTTCGATTAATTTGGATCTGAACGGTGTACAATAAATGTATGTACGCTTACTAATCTACTCGCTAATTTGCAATCATTCATTCATATTCATTCCTTCCAGACCACCGGCTCCCAGTCTCTCAGCTGGGACATTCACTTCTGGTTGGGAGACCGCACCAGCCAGGACGAAGCTGGCGCGGCTGCGATTCTCGCCGTGAACCTGGATGACGAGCAGTTCCACGGCCTGGCGGTACAGCACAGAGAGACGCAGGGGCACGAGTCCAAACAGTTCCTCGGCTTGTTTGATAGTGGGTGTTATGCTCTTCCTCAAAAATATTACGACGCGTCTTTGAAGGAAAGAGAGGGTCGTTGATTAGTTGATAACAACACTCTCGTGATGACCTCAAGAGGTAGCCCTCCGATGCACGCGACGCGCGACGCGAGACCGCGACCCGAGACCGGAATAGGGTCGCGGAGCGACTGCTGTATGAATTTGTATGGAGCACTAAACAATCCCCGCGACCCGCGACGCACGGCCGGTGACCGTGGCCAGAGAATCTGAACGCGGGTTGCGGTCTCGGGTCGCGATCGCATAGATCGGAAGGCTACCCAAAGGATGCTTAAAAGCACCCTCTACACTGCTCGCGAAGTTGACCGAGGTGACCCGAATACGATAGTGTGGACAAGCAATTAACTTCGCCTCGAGCAACGTCGCCGCGTCGCTTTACTTTGGTCACTACCGATTGTTGTCGTTGTTCGTTTCGCCTCGTGCAACCACGTGGTCACGCACGAACTTTGGGTTACTTCGCGGAGCACTTCGCGGAGTGTTGAATCAAGTAATGTGGCACGCACTTAAAAAGTCGAATTCTCTCTTTCCTTCTACGCTACTTATACGTATATATACAAAAAATAGTTATACCAATTATTCTTCTTGCCGTTCTCGGTGTTTCAGTTACGAATAAAGATAACCGATGGATGTTTTAACGTTACGAAAACTGCTTATACAATTTCCATTGAGTTTCAACAGCATGTATTTTATGTCTCCGCAGCGGTGCGGTACCTGGAGGGCGGGCACGCGTCGGGCTTCAACCACGTGACCATCAACGCCGGCTCCGAGAAGCGCCTCTTCCAGATCAAGGGCAAGAGACATGTCCGTGTCAAGCAGGTAAGGCGGGCGGAGCCGGGGTCGAAGCTAGTCTACACTAATATTATGAATTGAATTATAAAGAGGAAACATTTCTTGGTTTGTTTTACATTGAAGAGGCTCCAAAACTACTGGGCTGATTTTGATGAAATTTGGCACAGACATAGATTGGACCACGGTGAAGGACGTAGGCTACTTTTTACCGCGGAAAATGTACGATTCCTGCGACCTCAATGGTCCTAATCCTATACACGTTAACCGTTTTTGGATATTCGTGATTTGACCAAGCTTTGCATATTATACCAGGTGGAGGCATCCATCAGCTCTATGAACAAAGGCGACTGCTTCGTGTTGGACGTGGGCGACTCCATCCTGCTGTACGTCGGGGAGAACTCGCAGGGCGCCGAGAAGGTCCGGGCCATCGCCGTCGCCAACTCCATCAGGGACCAAGACCATAATGGCCGGGCTCAGGTGGAGATTATTGGTAAGTGCCGACTGAGGATTATCAAAAGTCTATTATTGAAAAAAAAACTATACGCAATCTTTAACTTTGCCAAATTTCTCTCAATTATATTTAAAATGAAGATCAGAAGATAGCAAGGGCGACATATGGACGGGCGGATAGAGCAGAAGTATAAGGGTTGTAGTAACTATGAAACCCTAAAAAGGGGGGCTAATCAGAGTATGAAGTTACCATCATTTAACATTTGGAATCGTAATATTTGACAAATATCTGGATCAATAAAACTAATCTACGTCGCTGAGGGCGTTGACCTCAAACTGTGACACAGCTGATTTCAAAACGCAAGTTTTCGTAAAAAAGACGTTTTCAGCAACGTAGGTAGCTCGTTTCACTACCAAATATTTTCTGTCTAAACGTTAGGCATTTTCTGCCTATAAGCAGTAAATCATATGCCCAAATCTTCTGTAATTGATATTGCAAAACGTGACGAGGCTTTACATGTTTCCAGACCCGTACTCGAGCGAGAGCGACGTGGGCTTGTTCTTCACGGCGCTGGGCTCCGGCGACCGCGACGCCGTGCCTGACGCTGACGCCGGCGGAGATGACGAGGTAGATGAGGTTCTCCAATTGTTTACTAATACAAAAATATTACTATTGAGGCTCGAGTTCACCAAAAGTAACTCCACCATTGATTTTGTAACCGGTCGTTTAAATTTTAAACATGTCTTTAAACAAGGAGCCATTTTTTCCTGTTCACCATCGCTTCTCTTTCTCTGATTAGTAAATCGAGACAAAACTGGCCGTTGATGAATAAATTAGTGAGAAATGTAATACAACTAAATAAAAATGTGAGGCTACAACATAAAATGACATTTATGTTTCTGACATTTTGATTTGGTTAAGTAGGTACGTAAAATTTAACGCTACAAAATTTGAAAGTTGTTGTTTATTGTTTCTTTTGTTTAAAGAGTAATTCATTTTCACTAGGACGTATATTTACGTATACCTTATGTCAATATAGTATCGTGTAGACAATTATAGTGAACCAAATTTTGTTGTTTTCTTGTAATAAATATGGATGAGAAGAAAAAGCGAACAACTAATTTTAGCAACATAATGTGTTATCTGAACTTGTAATGAAATACAAGAATATAATTGAGAATAAACGGACTGACGCCTCTACAAATTCTCAAAAAGTAGCAGGTTAGATACGACTCGATGAAGAATTTAACTCAAATTCTAATTTATCTTCAATTAATCCAAGAATATGAATTGCACTCGATTTGGATGACGAGAAGTCATCGCTTCTAACTCGTCCAAATACTCAAGCATGTTGAGATTGTAATCTCCTTCTATTATAACATTAAAAGGCATCATTTTGTCTAAAATAAATTATATGTCTTATTATTAGTCTATTAGTCTATTTAAAGCTACAAAAGTTCTGTCAAATCACTATAATCGACGGTTAAACAAGGGTCTCGGGCTTGGTTAAGATAATCGGCCGTATAACTTTTCTAACCAGTGTTTAGGACGTGGTGAACAGGATTTTTTACAAAAACGGCCGATTAGTTATTTAAACGGTTGATTAAATGTCGGTGAACACGAGCCTAAATACTAAAGTTAATCCTGGGTTAAATATCGTGTTACCTCTCTCGTTCTCTGTATTTATAAAAGAGAATGCGTGATATTTTAACCCAGGGTTAACTTTAACCCAGATCTGCGCAAGTGGGTCTAATGACAATACAGAGTACAGTACTAGGCCGATAAGAATGCATATGGACCTTTGAATAGAGATATTCGGTTTCCCTACTGTACTGTTCATTTATTTTAGAACTTAAAATCCTCATCCTTACCAATATAATAAACGTGAAAGTTTGTATGTATGACGTTTGTTACTCTGTCACTCAATGACTACTGAACGGGTTTTGATTAAATTTGGTATGGTAGTAACTAGTAGCTTAGACTCTGGATTGACACATAATATGCTACTTTTTATCGCGGCAAAATTTATGGGTTTTAATTCAAATTCAAAAAGTTTTATTTCCCTATAGATTAATAATAACACTTCCGGAATTGTTATATAAGTAATATAAATTGTCATAATAATAAAAAATAAACTTATTTTGTTTAATAATAACTTTATAAATAGTTTTAATAATAAGTTAATGAAACCAAACGAACTGTTCCCAGGACTTCGAGCGCGGCGCGAGTAAGGAGGTCCACCTCAACGAGATCTCGGACAGCTCCGGCCAGCTGCAGGTGAAGAAGCTGTCGTCGCCGTTCTCCCCGGAGCAGCTGGACTCCAAGGTACTAAATACTACACTTATTTACCTGGCTAGTAATACATTTGCACGTGACCGGATAAATACCACGCCCTCACAGAAAACGGTGTTGTGTTTCGCCGTGTAAGTGGGGTTACCGGAGGCCCGAGGGGGTTTGGATATTTTAAGGACCGGGAACACAATTCGCAACACCAGAGGAGTGGCCAGCCCCTCGGATCTAGGGGGCAGCCGGGGCCCAAGTATCGCAGATTACTTAATAATATTATAATGTTTTAATAAGTTGGAACCGGCATTATATTTCTAAACTATCTATATAACATATTACATAATTAAATTTTTGGTAATTTCAAAGTTACGAGCCGTCCAGAAACAAATTATTCGAAAAATTTCAGCTCGCTCGCTTGCCATTGTTTAAAATTGATACTTACTAAAAATGATTTTGAAAAAAAAAATTACTTCCATTTCAATTAAATGCGAACAATTTTCTCCCTTTTGTGAATTTTAACCCTTGGGCTAGGGGCCCCCAAATTTATGATTTTGAAAAAAAAAATTACCTCGCATTTCAATTAAATGCGAACAATTTTCTCCCTTTTGTGAATTTTAACCCTTGGGCTAGGGGCCCCCAAATTTTTTTTAATATGGGGCTAAGGCTCGCTACGCCACTAATGTATTGCAGTACCTATATTTTTGATGCATTACAATTTAATATACGGGGGAAAGGAAAAAATACGCGCATTATTTCCGGAAGGCCTATGTGCAAATGCCAATCGATTTGTGGACATCTAATAGCTGAAATTGTAAAGATGATAAAGGTAAAAATAAATATAAGTGGGCGGGGCGGCGTTTTTCAGTTTTTGCGCCGCCTAAAATTTTATTTATATTGAATTATATATTATTCCGCCTATTGAATATCCGGGGCTCGGAGTTACAGTTGTAACTACTCTGTTGCGACTTGCGAGTGTCCACGGGCGGCGGTAATCGCGTAACATCAGGCGATCCGTCTGCTCGTTTCCTGGTCCACTCCATTACGGCATTGCTACAGCCAACAGCTTAAACATAATTCAATAATAACAACGCCAGTTCTTCTCGTCAACACTGGTCTGAAATATTGAATACGCGCTTATTTCTTGCCCCGCGCCGGTGGTGGCAAACGAAGAGGTTATTTTCATCCCGTTTTCCAGGAGTGCTACATCCTGGACACGGGTAGCAGCCTATACGTGTGGATCGGCAAACATTCGAACCAAAGGGTAAGTTCTCAGCATTTCATTCAACTACTTCACCGATAATATTTTTTTTTTTTTATTTAATAATTTATGTACACATAGTAAGACATTGACATTGACAACTTAAAAACAGAAAACAGTTTTGTACAAAGGCGCTGCTTATTCCAAATTGGAATTTCTTCCAGCAGACCTGATACAGGACAGTTTAGTTATAAAAGTAACAATATATGGTGCGTACTACTACAATTTACATATAACAATAATAATAAACGAATGCATATATATACGAATACTTACATAGATACATTATAATAAACTAATATATATCATAATCATTACAATTGCAATAAAATATTGGATAAAAATTACATACTTATAAATAATAATCAATCATACTATATAACACTTTAATTATTAAAGGCTAAGCTGAGATAGTACTCACCTAATTATGTGAGGCTAATTAACCGAGCTAAAGTTTACTGTATTTTATTCGGCTTCCGGATTTGCAGACTAGACCGTGAGAGCCATCCCCACAATCCTACCAATACTATAAATGTGAAAGTTTGTGAGGATGGATGAATAGATGGATGGATGTTTGTTACTCTTTCACGCAAAAACTACTGAACCGTTTTTGACGAAATTTGGTATGGTACTAGTGTAGGTTCTGGATTAAAACACAGGCTTTTTTTTTATCCCGGAAAAGTGCAGTGTTCCCGTGGAATACCCGATAGCATATTTACGCGGGCGGAGCCGCGGGTAACGGCTCGTAGTTAATAAAATAGAGGAGAAATATTTGTGGAATAAGTAGAGCTGAATAGAGACTCGTTAATTTTGACATAACAACGGCATCCCCATACAAAAAAAGGACAACTTTATGTGATAGCCAACAGTTTCAATATTAAGCAGTAACAACATTTTTATTTCAAAGTGTAAAATGCCCTTAGAAGAAAATATGTAGTTGTTAAAGTGGGGAAAAAAACGATTAATAGTCGCTTTCCCCAACTTGTCAGGAAGTTAAGTAGCGCAAACGGAACAAGCCCCATTTACAACTTCACCGAGAGTAATTGACTAGATACATATATTTATTGTTAGATTTTTGTACGCAACCCTTCTTGCGTGAGACCGATTCGCTCTTAGCCGGTTTTAAATTGCACAGGTAGTTAATAAATACTTAATAAGGACAACTACCTTATGTCCATTTTATTCTATTTTTTTATTTACTTTACCATTCAGGAGAAGGCGGAGGCGATCCACAAAGCGCAACAGTACCGGGAGACCCACAACCGTCCTTCCTGGGTAAGGTTGAGACTACATTGTCAGGAATCCGGAAGGCCGGAGGAAATTCAGAGCAATGAAAACAGAACTCTGCGTTAATACAATAGAGCTGAAAATCACACAAGTTTCGAGTCAAATGTCAATGTCATATATGACAGCTCGACACTCGACGTTTTTCAACTGTATTGTAATTTCTAGTAGCGCAGAGTTCTATTTTCACTGAATTAGTATTTTTAATCAAAAACAAGTGAGTATGGCACTCTACCTCCGTGGTCCAGTGGTTTAGAGCTCTCGACTCGGATCTCGTGGGTTCGATTTCCGAATTGGAACAACAAAAATGTTGTTTCAATGTTTCGTAAGGACTATACAGGCTGATCACCTGATTGTCTGACAAGAAAGATGATCCATGCGTCGGATGGGCGTGTCAAAAGTCGGTCCTGCGCGCCTGATCTCCGGCGACGACTGGCGAGTCGTGTCTGTCATCTGTCCCACTGGGTACGAGAGAAAAGGAGGAGAGAGTACTCTTGTGTATTGTGCACACACTTGGGGATTATAAAAATAACTCCTGCGTGGCTGGCCTGGTTTCAATGAAACCGGTCACCGTCACCGAAATCGGTGTGGGGAGCTATAATGGCACAATGAGTATTTTTAAATTCGTGACATCTGACAGCTTTTAGACACGACAAGGACCGTCGGGCTACCAAGCGCCGCCTGGTGACAGAAAATGAATCTAAAATTCTTATTGACCGTTTTTGATACCACTTACGCCACCAGATGACGCTTTGTGTGCGTTGAGTCTGTCCCCTAGCGGCAGAAAAAATATCAAACATTGAAAGAAACGGCGCCGCGTGACGCGACAAACCTATCTTGCTATCTCCCGATAATATATTATTACTGGATGTGTAGCAAATAAAGTTCAATTTTGAATTACTATCTTCAAGAGTGCCACGTCGAGTCTTGGTGCGAAATGACGCTGAAGTGTAATATTTATTCGTCCCGACGACAATCCTAAAATCCCGACTTCATTAAATTTTGCCCTATATTTCAGGCTGGGACTATATGCTCCGGAACGCCGGCAAAAATTCAGAGCAGTAAAGTTATAACTCTGGACAAATACAATAGAGTTGAAAATCGAACACTTAAGTGTCGAGTCAAATGTCTATGTCATATGTGAGCTCGACACTTCGATTTTCAACTCTACGGTATATGTGCAGATTTCTATTTTCAATGCTCTGAATTTTCCCCGGCCCGCCGCATTCCGGAGTATATAGTCCCAGCATTAGTGTTTCCATCTGGCAAGTGGCAACCCTACATTGGTTACAGATTTCAACAATAAATATTTTCCAGGTGCACATTTCAAAGGTGGTGGAGGGCGCAGAACCTGCTGCTTTCAAACAGTACTTCGACGGCTGGAACTGAGTAGACCGGTATACCAGAAGTACAGAAGACAGCATTTAAATACTTTGCACTTTGTTATAGATTTATAAATGTAAGACTTTTAATACTTTTAGTATAGTTTTTTGTAATTACTAATCATTATTGTATTTTAATTAAATAGATGTTAAAACATATTTGTAAAATGTTATTTTAAATTATAAAACATGTTTGGATAGTCTTATTAAGGCACTGGTTCTAATGAAATATTATTACGATTCTTTAACCATTTTCTCCAAATCCTAAATATACGATTCTTAGAAATTTCACTTATATTTTATAACAACAATCACAAGAAAATACGTTTATTACGAGAAGCGATAACGGTCACACAGAAGAGGAGGTCCATTCCACAACATTAGCACATAACGGCTGGGACTATATGCTCCGGATCCGGAACGTCGGGGTAAATTCAGAGCACTGAAAATGGAACTCTGCGCTAATACAATAGAATTAAAAATGGAAGTTTCGAGTGAGCTGTCATATGTGACATTGACATTTGACTCGACACTCATGTGTTCGATTTTCAACTCTATTGTATTAGCTCAGAGTTCTGTTTTCAATTCTCAGAATTTTCTACGGCCTTCCGGATTCCGGTTCACATAGTCTCAGCCTAACTAACCAAGCGCCCTACAATGACATATTGACAACAGTTATTCAAGACGTTATTTTCAGTTTCAGTTATTTTCAATAACGTCAGGTCATACCGAAACACGACGGGACGCGGCGCTGCATTTTTATTCAAATTTCAACTTTATTCACTACTCAAGAAGATGTAACACGTTTCATTGCAAGAGCCAGAACCCGGAGCAGCCCGAAATTCGAGATCTTGCAATGAAACGTGTATATTCTTCTTTAATGAATAAAGTTTTGTAAATTTGTAAATTTTGAATCGCTATCTTAAAATTGCAGCGCCGCGTCACGTCACGTCTCGTCTCGGTGTAAATTGAAGCCTAGTAGTCAAACCGCAGCCACCTTAGTGATTCTTATATGTATAGGTGTTCTGTCAGCTAATGCTAATGTCAGTGGCGTGTACAGGATTATGACACTGGGTATGCGGCGAAGTACTCGGTCACAAAAACTTTTTCGGTTATAGATTTTTAGCATAGCTACAGCCAAGCGACGGATCTCTAAGTCGAAACCATGCCAACAGTTGCTCTGTTGTCTGATGTACTACTATTCATGTACATCTTCTACGGCAACGCAGACAAAACAGCGATCGATCGTCGCGGCGGAAGAAATTCTAATAAGTAAAATAATAAGCATATTTTAAAATATTATAACTACTCACCCGTCAGTCAGCTTCAATTTTCACATATTCAAGGTTCCGGTTACTTGAGATTACTATATCCCGATGTAAATTACTAAATAATATGCAAGGACAACAATATAATTTAATCGTGTGTACACAACCACACAGCCAGTTATACGTTTCATAACTTTTAACATGAAATTTTCGAGTTACATTATTTTTTTGCTGGTTTAATTGTTGTAACTCGGGTTCACACCTACCTTTAGACAGAATTTGAATCTTTTCACTGAATGACAATTGTGAGAACTTGTTATTTTTAATAAACACACATTTTCAACACAAACCTCACAATCAAATAACATTTTTAAAAAATCAACAAACGCACTAGTATAAGCAAATAACTACAATTATTATAGAAACTCAGTAATAAACTGTTAAATGTACACACTTTCAAATGTTAAAATGAAAAATCTTTTAAGAAAACTATAAATAAACTGGAGCGATTAAATTGTAAACAATACTTATCACATAAAATATGCAATATGGCCCTCGCGAAACACAAAACGTTTCTTCTATTTAAAAAAATAAAACCTTACTAAACAAAAATGCATAATGTGCATACGTGATTTATTAGATTTCCGTCTATTATTTTTACTCGGATTATAGGCAACGAATAATTTCCGACAAGCCAGTTCGGCGGTTTGCGGAAGCGATCGGATAGCCGAGAGCCATCGCCTGCCGCGGGAGTTGCCGCTATATAATCATGTCGATATTTATGGGTGTGTGCGTTTGCGAAGTATGAAAATTACACATACATGCGTTGATATGTCCTGCAGAACGTAACGGCATGAGATGAGTTGATATTTATAAAATATTAGGCGTTTTTAAGTTACTATATTTTTTTAATTAATTTATTTACTATAAATTAAAGTCATCTACAACGTACGAACGTTTTATTAAAATATCTGTGAATGACAAGTAAAGCACTGCATTTCTGCCTACAAGGAGCGCACGCCCCTGGCTAATGTAACTTTACGAAATAGACGGTTCCCGTGGAATGAACATTTCCACCCGAACGCGACTTCGTTCGGGTGGAAATGTTCACACAAGCTACTATAAGCTAGTATTTTGTAGAGAAGAATTGAGCAACAGCTGATAACCTCTGACATACATATCTGAAATACGAAGTAATACAATAACAGATTCACAGAAATATTAAAGTTAGAATGTCTGTTTGTCTATAAATTGCCTCGTCTACAATATATAATATATTATAGACGAGGCAAAAAGTGTCTACACTTAAACTGCCCCACTTTTGGGATTGTTTGGGGCAGTCGAGGTTTGACATTTGTCATCTTGACATTTGCTTTTCGCAGGAAGAACGGAGAAAACTGAGCATTGAAAATAGAACTCTGCGCTAATAAAATAGAGCTGAAAATGGAACACATAAGTGTCGAGTCCATACTCAATGTCATAAATAGGTAATTTAGTTTTGCATTAACTCGTTTTTGGGTGATGCACTATTGACTGACTATACAAACGTCATCTATCATCTAACTCGGGACTATATTGTCCGGAATCAGTAAGGCCGGGGAAAATTCAGAGTACTGAAAATAGAACTCTGCACTAGTAAAATAGAGCTGAAAATCGAACACACAAGTGTCGCGTTAAATGTCAATGTCAAATCTGAACACTCAACACTCTCTCAACACTCTGAATTTTCTCCGGCCTTCCGAATTCCGGACAATATAGTTACAGCCTAATCGGCCCGCATAATAGTCGTAGCCCGTCGTAGTAATGCCGTGGACACTCGGTATGAATCATGTATGAATTATGACCCATACCGATTGACCTTGAGTCCTTAACCTTCACCTCTTAACTGCAATAAACTAGGTGCAAAGTGAAAAAATACACACTTGAAACAAACAAGTTTGTGTAAGGTTGGTTACACATTGTACTAAGGCGGGTCAATAAGTCCGTGACTTTTTGAATTTCTAACCTCCTTACTGAAAAAGCAACACTACTCCTGTCAACAGGCATCTGTCAGTTGACTCCTATCAAAATTTGAACTTGCTGCGTCAGTTAGTTTGTGTTTTACAGCTATCTTTATCAGACTATCCAGTAACTTAAGGAAACAATGGAAAAAGTGAATTTCGTGTGCTTTTAAGCATTATTTTTTGCGAAAAAAAACCATTACCGAGACCAAGGCTAAGCTTGATAAATACTGTGGGGACTCTGCACCATCGATTTCAATGGTAAAAAAGTGGTTTACTGAATTTCGTTGTGGCCTTACAAGCACTGAAGATGCCGAACGTCCTGGACGCCCAGTTGAGGTCTCTACACCCGAAACAATCGAAAAAATTCACGATATGGTGTTGGCCGACCGAAGATTGAAAGTGCAAGAGATTGTGGAAGCCATAGGCATCTCGCATGGCTCAGTGGTTTCAATTTTGAATGATCACTTGGGCATGAGAAAGCTTTCCGCAAGATGGGTGCCGCGTTTGCTCACAGTCGACCACAAACGCAATCGTGTAACAACTTCACAGGAAGGTTTGGCGTTGTTTAATCACAATATGGAGGAGTTTTTTAACCGTGGACGAAACATGGGTCCATCACAATACACCAGAGACCCAACAACAGTCAAAACAGTGTGTTTCTAAGGGTGAATCGGCGCCAAAGAAGGCCAAGGTGGGTTTGTCAGCCAATAAAGTTATGGCGACTGTTTTTTGGGATGCACGTGGGATAATCCACATTGACTATCTTCAAAAGGGAAGAACAATTAATGGGGAATATTATGCCAACTTATTGGACCGCTTCAATGAGGATTTGAAAAAAAACCGACCTCATTTGGCCAAGAAAAAAGTTCTTTTTCACTAAGACAATGCAAGGGTGCACACATGGCAAAAATCCATGAATTGGGCTATGAATTGCTCCCACATCCATCCTATTCTCAAGATTTGGCTCCGAGTGACTACTTCTTGTTCCCAAACCTGAAAAAATGGCTCGGTGGAAAAAGATTTGACTCCAATGATGAAGTCATCTCGCAAACAAAGGCCTATTTTGAGGACCTCGACAAATCATATTTTTTGGAAGGGATAAAAAAATTGGAGAAGCGTTGGACAAAGTGTATAGAGCTCAAGGGGGACTACGTTGAAAAATAAAATGATTTATTTATCAAAAAATCTGTGTTTTATTCCAAAAGTCACGGACTTATTGACCCGCCCTCGTAGTTAAGGGACGATGATTTTGTCACATAAAATACGTTAGATCCTTCCGGCCTGCGTCAGGCCATCGTTGTGGTCTGTGGACTACAGCTTATCCTCCCTAGCCCTAGCAGTGGTCAGTAAGAAAAATAACGAAAAATTACAGTCTGAAACTGGAGCTTCTGCCGCAAATTCCATATTGGAACATGGAATATGCGAAATGTTCACTTAACACACCACTGACCACTGCACCTGTGACATCATTCCCTATATTTGCCTGATACGTTAGAAAATCCACTTGATAGACAAACACAGCAACATGGATTAGCGTATCCGTGGTGTAAATATTTTTATTAATTTCGGGTTTGGTGTAAATTAATAATTAAATGTAATATTATATATAGCAAATGACGCATTTTTGTGTTGATTAACTAAAATTAGAGTTTAGAGCGTATTTTAGTGCTAGCGAATTGCGACCAAAGTCCAAACCAAAACTTCGTATTTTAAAAAGTGACAGTCGCGGGTCAAAGCTAGTATGTTTTCTAAGAAGTATCGCGGCCCCAGATATAAGTGTGCCCCACACCGAAGTTATCTAAGCGACCGGTCTTATAAGTTATATCATTCGCGCTGCCCGTGTGTCGCAAACGTGTGCTGAGTTGCTGACTGCTGACACAAGAAAAAGTGAGTTTTGTTTTATACATTTTATTTCATTTATTTTATATTAATTAATTAATATATATATATATATTTTTTAAAATTTATTTACCTTCTTACATTGTTGTTAAATAAATACCTACATTAATTACTGTGAGGACCTGTTTCATAATCTACTAAGTACCTGGGAGACCGAGCTTGGCTCGGTGTTTTAGTAGAACGATAAAATAAATAAAAATAAGAAAAAGAAATAATAAGAATCACAATAGTATTGATCTAAAATCTTAAAAAATATTCGTTACGTAATACTTAAACGTTCCTTAAGTGTGCGATCAGAGGCGGATTATCCTTATGGCAAAGTAGGCATGTGCCTAGGGGCACGCGGACAGAATTGTAAAATGAAGAAAATATCAACGATATTCGGTTGGTCTCGAGTCTCGCTAGCGCTAGAGCGTAGAGCGCCCAGCGTGACTTCAAAATATGAAGATTGTGTCGAGAAATAGTTACAATTTTAAGCGAATTTAAAAGAGGAATTATTTATAAAATGAGTTTTATTTCATACTTTTTTGTGCATTTTTACGTTAGTTAGCTAGTTTACGGAAGTTGGTTTTCATTTTTTGTTTAAAAATAATGTGTTAATTGTATTCGCTTGTAAAGGAAAATTAGTTGTTTACAGTGATGTATGTACCTATAATATCCTTGATACGGATGTTTTTGTTCTAAAATATAATTATATTTAATTTAATTACGCGAATTGCAAACCTAATCAATAAACACCAGTAGATCTTCCTGTCAAAAGATGTTTATTTAAGCTGGGTTCTCGTTCTTCTATCTCCTAGAACTTAGAAGATCTTTTTTGACACAAAAATATAATTAAAAATTAAGTAGCATTTTTTCAACGATAAATAAAACATACTAACCGAAACGATGTTCAGTTGATTATAAAGGCATGTATCGGCCCCTAGAGAATAGAGATAACATTTAAAATTGACGTGTAACCGGCCCTAGTACGTGAGAACGTGATGCATTTGCTGATCATCGTCATCATTATTATCCGTATCATTGTTAACAATGTCGCCATGAATCAACAAATCTCTACATTCAAAAGGAAAAGAGGTATCCCGTAGCCACAAAAGTATAATATATGATAAAGATAGAAAGAACTCGCAACATATATTTTAATAAACGATTCGCACGATCGCCATCCAGTGTCAACAACTCTCAAAAATATTTCTCCCCAAACTTAAGTAAAAAACCCCCAAAATCGCAACAATTATTTGATCATCCCCCAAAATTTTACGATTAAGAATACTATAAATACAGCAAAATTCATTTAATAATGACAAACAAATACTAAATGTTCTGTATTATTATTCACATCATAAATATTAAAATATATTTCCAAAAGTTTATAGGGGGAAATTTCAATAGCCCTAGGGGAAAATTCATACGCCATAGCCTTTTTTTCAGAAATTAGTGTCTCTAGGACATCAGTCATCTTTTAAACTTCTAGTAGTACAATAATTCAATAATCCTCCCTTGTTCCAGGATGAAGATGCTACTAGTGTGTCTGGTGGCGCTGGCCACGGTTGCCGCGCGCACCACCACCCGCCAGCAGTTCCTCGCCCCGCAGATCACCTCGCTCACCGACAAGGTAACTCACAGTCATGCAGAGTACATCACACCATGCATACATAGACAGTATACACTATAGGAAGGAGGAAATTCGTTTGCAAAAGTACAAATAAGATTCCTTCAACTTATAAGGATGCTTGTGTTGATAGGTATAACTTCATGTCGCGAATCTAGAATCAAGTAATACATACGCTGGAAAACCTATTTGCATATTTTAACCTATATGTACAAGTACCTACTACTTCAGCGATTGTGTATTTAGAATACGTGTATTAGAATTTCGAATAAGACAGAATGCTGCTTTAAATATCATAGATTAAGTTTTATCTTTTTTTGATGAATAAAAGAATAAGGAATAATAACTAAAAATAATAATTTTGTTGATAAAATAATAAAAGGTATGACAGCCCATGTAAAGTCGAAACAAAACTGTTTATTCCGGGATATTTTCATCTCGAAACTAATACTAGTTTCTTGATGAAACATCCCATAATAACATTCTAATATAGATGCCGGAATAACATTTTAATATAGAATCGTGGTTAGTGTATCGATATCCACTATAGATTAGCAACATAGAAGCTGATTAGAGTGCTTTTCACAAAAGTTCCACGGACATTAAATTGTTATTTACAATGCCTGAGGTTGCAAAAAGTGCTGCCTGAGAAATGATACTCAAGGTAAAGGAGTTTTGTGAAACAGAACAGCAGAATAAAGATATTCATAACCCATAAATAATGCCGGAAAATTTTGTCGCACGATAACAGCGCAGCGTCTAGGGGACTTCTTTCATTAAAAGGACTTTACATCTTGAACGCGTAGGTGATGAGAATCTTAAGTCATAACGCGGTTCTCCTGACATAAAGCCACACCAATGTATGAGTCATTGTTTATGCTTGGATGTGTATACACAACGTCCAATGATTACTACAATTACGAACAATTACTAGTAGGTAATCGTCCGTGTACCTAAATAGCTCTCAATGGTCGTAGACACTGGTGACTAATTACACTTGTTGTTTGTGTGTACTAAGGCACAATAAAACGAATACAAGGTCTTCAAGCTTTAAATTTTGGGACCTCTTTTTATCAATTTAACCTCTAGATCTTCTCCTTGGATTATCTGAAAATCCTCAGTATTCTTAAGTTCCTTGTTAATTTAATGGAAAGACAAGAGTCATTTATTTATTTTGCTCGCAAATCCATTTTCATCACTGTCCAATGAAAGGATGTCGAAAGTCCCATTAGCTGGTTTCCTATAAAGATATGCAAAGTAAGATATGTGGTTCCTAATTCACGTAGATAAGCTAAAAATATAAGAACTTTAATATTTTATCAGCGAATGCCGATAACTGAGAGAGAAATAATGGAATATGATACGATACATTAGCATTCTAGATTTAAAGCAGTAATTTGTTGCATGTTTTATTTTTTTTCTTTGTTATCCTTTGTAGGATGCTCGTCAGAAGGCGCGCGTGCACCCCGCGTTCGCGTCCGCGGGCCAGCGCGCCGGGCTCGAGCTCTGGAGGATCAAGGTCAGCAGATAAGCTACAAAACGGAATCTGAGGTCACAAGAGACATGAGTTGCTTGTAAATTGCTTAAAGGCTCCTGCGCGTGTTTTCTTCGAAAGATAACACAAAACATCGAAACATTGGGGCGTGGCTATACACACTAGCATACGAACACACAATGTTTTTGTCTTGACGGACGTCCGAGACGTACGGAAAACATTCCCCGCGCGGGTGAGAGAGAAGAAATGTTTAATTTCTTACCAACTGTTACACCACCCACATGACCATTAAACATAGAAATACGGTAGAAATTATTTATCAATCCCAAATAGATCTTCTATTCGTAACTCCTGATAAATACTAAAATTACGGGTCAGTAAATATGTCCTAACTCGAAATCTGGGGGTCTAAAAAGGCCGCTTTAGATGTTTCATATTATGTTTCATATATTTTTTCCATACATAAATCGTGAAATGGAAAAATGGCTACATGATTCATCTGATTTCATCATATTAGAAAACATCAATGTTCAATAGAAATGCGTAAAATGGCGCACGTAATATGAGTTGAAAAAAATATGCATATGAAACACCTAAAGTGGCATTTTTAGACCCCCTGTGTTTTCTCCTAGATTCTGCATCTGGCATCGCTAAAACTGCGAGTGCTTACGTCTTCCTCATCGGAACTCATGATCTTGTCTACACAAAATGTTTTGTTTCAATCAAAAACATTTTCTATAGCTGGAAACAGCTCGTGTATGAAAACAAATGTTTTTATTTCATATTTTCTGTGTAATGTTTCGAAAAAACATGAGCAGGAGACGCGCCTTTATGTCATCAAAATATGATACCGGTTCAGGCCCCACACAACATTACCTACAACTTAAATTAATTCGAATATTTCTTTAGTCTTATAAGTTCTAGAAATCCATTTACCACGAAATGTTTAGAATAGCGGCAAAATGTCCGGTTCCGGCAGATTTCTTTTTGCGAGTACGCAACATCTAATAGTAAAATAATATAATAAAATAACTGTTATCAATTGACCCCATATTACAGGATTTTGAGCCAATACCAGTGCCTGAGAAAGAAATCGGTACGTTCTACAAAGGAGACTCCTACGTCGTGCTCAAGGTAAATACGTAGTCTCTTCAAAACCTTGCATGTGACTATCATTAGAACCATGAAACTTTCAAAGTGACCTATTATTATTACTTTAACATACTTAAGTAATATTTTATCCTACTACTATTGTAAATTTGAAGGTTTGTGAGGATGGATGGATGGTTATTTGTTACTCTTCAACGAAACGAAACTACTGAACGGGGTTTCATAAAATTTGATTATGGTAATAGCTTGAGCCCTGGATTAACACTTATACTAATTTTTATCTCGATTCCCGTGGGATACCTACTGTATTCACGCGGGCGGAACTGCGGACACAAGCTAGTCGAAAATAATCTCAAAATAGTTCCCATTAATCTAATCATTGTAACAAACTGTTTGACAGACAACATCGGACAAACGCAACAACCTGTCCTGGGACATCCACTACTGGATCGGCAGCGAATCCAGCCAGGACGAAGCTGGCGCGGCCGCCATCTTGACTGTTGGTTTAGACGACAAGTTCGACGGGAAAGCTGTCCAGCACAGGGAGACCATGGGATACGAGAGCTCGCAGTTCCTCAATTACTTCAGGTCTGGAGGTAAAAATACTTTGGATCAAAACCTATGATATTTCCGGCTTTACAATAAAGGTATGACCGCACTAGGCGGCAGCGGAGTGACGCGACGTCCCTACTAATAACACGGCAAGAGTGCCGCGTCGTGTAGTGCGTCATACAATTTCATACAGAGTAAGTACGCCTAGCGCGGTCCTACCTTTACCAGGCACTTTGGCCTTAAGATATTTTAAACTTCATATAGCATGGTTGTTAATATTTCAGCTGTGCGTTACTTGGACGGTGGTAACGCCTCCGGGTTCAAACACGTCACCACCAACGCTGGTACTGAAAAGCGACTGTTCCAAGTTAAAGGAAAGAAGAATGTTCGAGTGCGCCAAGTAAACAAATCCGCTTTAAACTAAACAAGTATCTTGCTGTTAATGAGTTAATAGCAACTCATTGGGAATACACCTTTGGAAAGTTATTAATTTGGTCGAACACGGGCTAATGGATGGAACTCCTACGTTCCATCCATTACCTACATAACTTCACAGTAAGTATATTCTGCATCATCAGACGTGTTTTCAGGTAGACCCTCTCATCTCCTCCATGAACAAGGGTGACTGTTTCATCCTGGACATTGATCAAGACATCTACGTGTATGTCGGCGAGAAAGCCAAGAACGTGGAGAAATTGAAGGCCATCTCCATGGCCAACCAGATCAGGGATCAAGACCACAACGGTAGAGGACGCGTGGAAATTATTGGTAGGTTCTAAACAAGTAGCCTAAACGGTTTTACAATTAGTCTAACTCATAATTAAATAATGATTATTATTATCTATTAGTTTGCATAGAACTAACAGAAATGGAACCCTATTTTTTAAACGGAACCCTAAGATAAAGTAGCCTAAGTTACACCTTATAACATCAGCTATCTGCCAATGAAAGTCTCGTGAAAATCGGTCCAGCGGTTTCAGAGATTGACCGGAACAAACAGACAGACAGACAGACGGACAAGCAAAAAATTTAAGAAATGTTTTTATTATTGTAAGTGACATATATCATTTGCAGTGTGTGTAAAGCTGCTATTTTAATATTACAAACAGACACACACACACAATCCAATTTTATTTATTTGTATAGATTTGCGAAGTCAGAAAATGCAAGAATTAAAATTATAACAGGACGACTCTTTAATAGCGTCACTTTGGCTGATATTTTTAATATTTTCTTTTACCCAGGCTGAACAAAATATTTTTACTTTCAGATCAATATTCAAGCGAAGTGGACACACAGAAGTTCTTCACCGCTCTGGGGTCTGGTACCAGGGATCTGGTGCCGGAAGACAGTGCTGGTGGCGACGACCAGGTAAATCTTATTACACGATTTTCATATTATCTTCTTAAATATTTCTCATATTTACAAAACTTGAATACAAAAGGATTTTTGATGCTTCAAGAGAAAAAGCGATTTGTATAGAAAATTTCGCAAGTCTCGTGAAAACGCTCCATACTAAAGTCGTACCTAGCTGTGACGTCACGCCTAGGTTAGAGTGTATGAAGTATACGGCCGCAGGAACATATTTGTAAATATCTCCGATATTTGTGCGTTTAAGTTCATACTTACCATAATGAATGTTTTTGTATATGATTAAGTAAACTGATGATGTAGGTTTTGTTTACTAATTTAGCAAAAAAAAAAAAACTTTTTTGTAGTTACTTTTTAGATGTATCTATTTACTAAACTACACATAAAATATATATTTTTTTACATTTACCAATTAGTAATGCCTCAATATATCTGAGTATATTCATGAAACTAAATAGTTTAGATGTCATCGTACCTATGGTAATTGGCAGGCTGTCTTTTATATTGTCAATTTTTACAGACTTTCGAGAAGAGCGAGGAGCAGGCGTCCATCTTGTCCGAGGTGTCAGACAGCTCCGGCAAGCTGAAGGTCACGCCGCTGTCCAGGCCGTTCAGACAGGAACAACTCAAGCCACAGGTATTTAAATGAAAAACTATCCATTCGTTTAATTGACCCATGTTCTCGGTCACACTGTACCTACTTGAAATATAATATTGTACAGTACAACCGAGCTCTTAATAGCCCTCGGCAATCATCGTTTTTCTATGGAAATGACAGACGGTGGATCAAAATAGCCGATAACCTAAAGACAGAAACATCTTGCTTTTACTGTATCTCATTTTCCACTGATTTATTCGGAAGTATTGAATTATGTTCCTACTTTTTCAGGAAACGTACATTTTGGACACATTGAGCGGCAGCATATATGTCTGGGTTGGGAAGCAGGCAACTCAAAATGTAAGAATCAAATATTTCGCCACAACATTGAAAGTTAAAAGTATTCCAATTAATGAGCTTCAAATACAAATGTTCTTTCTTTTCAGGAAAAGACCGAAGCAATGAACAAGGCCCAACAATATTTGAGCTCCAAAAACTATCCATCATGGGTGAGTCACCAATTTTGATGATTCAATTATTATGTTATATTGTTTATCGGCTAGTTCCCGAGCCGGTGCCGGCCTTCATCATTTGGGACGTTGAGAAAACAAACTAAATTCATTCAGAAGTAAAATATTATTATTTCGAAAGTGCGTAAACATGTCAACATTTCCAGGTCCACATAGCTAGAATCCCACAGGGTACGGAGCCAGCAATCTTCAAGCAGTACTTCAGCACTTGGAGGGACGCGGGCATGTCGCACTCACGTATCGTCAGATCCTTGGAAGATAAGAGAGGTAAAAGAAAAGTTTACACGTATCGGTGCTTTTTACATGACAACTTTTTAAATATCTCGGGGAACAATTCGCTGAAAACCAGTTTAATTTGCAGTTTGTCTTCCACGCACGTTTTGGTTCGACAACATGGAGCCATGCCTACTGTGAATTGAACAGTTTTAATCACGTGAATTGTGCTCTAGGTTACAAGAAAATAATAGAGCCTGTTTCATAATCTTCTTATATACGTGTCGGAGCTCCGTGGCCTAGTAGGTAGACCGTTTGATTCGCACTCGAGAGAGTGCAGGTTATATTCCCAGGTTGGGACGTGTACCGATGAGACTTTTTCAGATCTCAAGTACATTATACGGACGGTCTAACGGTGAAGGTAAACATCGTGAGGAAACCCCCACCTAGTTGGCCCCAGACGTATTGATCAGTCATTCCTCTGGACTAGGCTGACTATGTTGGGAGAATGCCGTATGTGCTTGGGCAACCATACGACATTTAAAAACCAACTGTCCCAGGCACTACAGTATTTCAAGAATGGTAACTTCGCTCGGAAGTCGGAGAATACTGTATAAATAATCCAATAACGGATGGAAAGGCCTAAGTTTTTTATACGTGTCGGATAGCTTATTCGGAAGTTTTGTCACTGCTTGATTTATATCGAGCGACAGTGACAAGACATTAAAATAAGCTATCTGACGCGTATCAGTATATGGTGAAACAGGTCCTAAAAATTGAGATTAGATCGTTTGCTACGATAATGCTGTTTGTATTGATATTATTTTCCACGACTTCTTTTTCAGATACAAGCAACTTGGACTACAGAATGCAAAATCTGAATGACGGTGATACTAAGTTGTACGAAGTGGTAGCGCTCTCCGACTCCACGGTGTATTTCAAACCTATACTAGACTTCAAGCAAATGGTAAGCCCCTATTCTGAAAACTCTGAAGCCCAATTATCGTAATTAGTGCTGTTTAAGTCGCAGCATAGTTCCAGGGTCAAAACACATGCCTTCACACTTACACAGCCATCAAATCGAGTGTGCACGAGAGCGATACTATGCTCTGACACTGGTGGAACTCATCTGCGAATTGAATAGAAGTGAATTGCCCCCCCTTCTTAAACGGCTTGCATAATACATACACGTGCTTCCTCCCAATAGGGCTATCCCACGATACCCAATAAGCGAAGGCAGGAGGCGCCAAGTCTCATAGGAGTAGGCAGATGCCTCAGGACAAATCTGTAGCCCACATCTCGCTCTTTTAGAAGCTTTATACTCTTCCAAATAGCTAAAGGACATGAAAAGTATCCAAAACATATTCGGGATAGTTCCGATTTTCGAGCACGTCTAAGAAATGTATTAGCGAGCGCATCTAAGAAATATATTATAAGAGCTATTTCATAGCATTAGATACAATGAAATCGTTAGTTGATTTTAGTAAAGTTGTTTTTTTTTCAGGACTTGGAAGAAGATGGCGTCTATTTCTTAGAAAATGAGTCAGAGATAATGGCATGGATCGGCAAGGAAGCTCCTCTTCACAAAGTAAAGGCGGCACCTATCTATTTGGACGTGAGTGTCTAACATTTTATTTTTTCTTACGATTTTCTCATCTTATTGCTAATAGGTGGTTCCGCGCGAGATTCTTACGCTGGTGGTAGTAGATTCATTAAACAGGACTTAAGATACTAATAATAATTAATATCATTATCAACATTAGACACTAACAATTGTCTTATTTTACAAATGGTAAAAGATAGCACCGACGAACGTCTATTAGGCTGGGACTAAATGATCCGGAATCCGGAAAAATTCAGAGCATTGAAGAACTCTGCGATAATACAATAAAGCTTAAAGTCGAACACACAAGTGTCAATATCAATGTCATATATGACAGCTTGACAATCGACACTTCGATTTTCAAGTCTACTGTATCAGTAGACTTGAAAATCGAATTTTATTTTCTTACTTTACATTATATAAATATACTTTTATTTTCAGTACTCTGAATTTTCCCGGGACCACCGGATTCCGGATCATATAGTCCCAGCCTCATAGAAATGACTCACCACTCATACCCACCACTGCAACTCCTGTGTGGCCAGGATCGACAGTAGTAACCTAAGCGCCTGTCATCTAATATAGAAGTGGTAGATTGAAGATGGTATATTTTCAGAACTACTCTCGCGGGCTGAACAAGAAGGTGACTCTGATGAAGCAAGGTCTGGAAACCTCAACCTTCAGCAGGGCTTTCAAGAAGTGGGACCCAGATATGTGGATAGTATGTATTCTTCTGTTTAATCCTAAAATTTATCGAATAATATGATATTGGTATGTAGATAAGCTTAAAATTTAAACTAAATATGCCTATTCTGTTCAGATCCAATTGAAACTACACTTAAACAAAAATATTAAATTCGACCAAATCAATGGGTCATTGTTATTTCTTTCTGGTAAGGTCAATGCAGGCTGATCACCTGATCGTCTGATCCATGCCGCATGCGTCGGATGGGCATGTAAAAGTCGGCCCTGCGCGGTGCGCCTGATCTCTCGCCAAACTTGTCGGTCATCCGTCCCACTGGGTTACGAGAGTAAATGAAGAGAGGGTGCTCTTGTGTATTGCGAACACACTTGGGCACTATAAAATAATGAAACCGGTTACCGTCACCGAAATCGGTGTGGGGAGCTATTATTATAGTTTAAACAATTAAACGTTTGTCGCTATGCGCGCTTAGATATTTTGAACTACGCAACGGATTATAATGAGATACCTACTCGCTAATAGACACAGAAACTAGAGAATTTTATGAAGCAATGGAGAGCTTATAGAGAAACGCAAGCAGAGTTGCGGGAAATCGAACCTTATAAGATATATTTTAATATTTAGGGCCTGTTTCACAATCTTCTAATACCTAAGGGCTAAGTGTCGGATGTTTTATCGCCGCTTACCTACTCTCTATTGAGCGACAGGGACAACACATGCAAACAAGCTACGAGCTGATTGAGTCGCAACTCGTAACATGCCCATTAATTGATATATTTTGTTTCCAGAAAGTGAACATATATGAAATGGACAGAGAAAGGGTGCTAAGGAACAACGAAATAGACGACAACTAACAATTGTGATTTGAAATAACTAAGCATAAACAATACTCCTAACGAACTTTTTGAATAAAAAACATTTTATTTTCACACCGGAGTGCGTTTTATTTAGATAATTGTAGATTATCGTGGACCTCTTAGGACGGCACTATGGTATGATCCGGAATCCGGAATGCCGGGGAAAATTTATTGCGTTGATAATAGAACTGCGTTAATACAATTCTCAGAAATCGCCCAGGGCGCTGGTAATGCTAAAACCGGCACTGTTTAGTTGTTGCACATTTTGGTAATGGCAATAAGGTTCAAATGTGCGCACGTGTAGATTATCGTGGACCTCTTAGGACGGGACTATGATATGATCGGGAATCCGGAAGGCCGGAGATAATTCAGAGCGTTGATAATAGAACTGCGTTAATACAATTCTCAGAAATCGCCCAGGGCGCTGGTAAAGCTAAAACCGGCACTGTTTAGTTGTTGCACATTTTGGTAATGGCAATAAGGTTCAAATGTGCGCGCGTGTAGATTATCGTGGACCTCTTAGGACGGGACTATGGTATGATCCGGAATCCGGAAGGCCGGGGAAAATTCAGAGCGTTGATAATAGAACTGCGTTAATACAATTCTCAGAAATCGCCCAGGGCGCTGGTAATGCTAAAACCGGCACTGTTTAGTTGTTGCACATTTTGGTAATGGCAATAAGGTTCAAATGTGCGCACGTGTAGATTATCGTGGACCTCTTAGGACGGCACTATGGTATGATCCGGAATCCGGAATGCCGGGGAAAATTTATTGCGTTGATAATAGAACTGCGTTAATACAATTCTCAGAAATCGCCCAGGGCGCTGGTAATGCTAAAACCGGCACTGTTTAGTTGTTGCACATTTTGGTAATGGCAATAAGGTTCAAATGTGCGCACGTGTAGATTATCGTGGACCTCTTAGGACGGGACTATGATATGATCCGGAATCCGGAAGGCCGGAGAAAATTCAGAGCGTTGATAATAGAACTGCGTTAATACAATTCTCAGAAATCGCCCAGGGCGCTGGTAAAGCTAAAACCGGCACTGTTTAGTTGTTGCACATTTTGGTAATGGCAATAAGGTTCAAATGTGCGCGCGTGTAGATTATCGTGGACCTCTTAGGACGGGACTATGGTATGATCCGGAATCCGGAAGGCCGGGGAAAATTCAGAGCGTTGATAATAGAACTGCGTTAATACAATTCTCAGAAATCGCCCAGGGCGCTGGTAATGCTAAAACCGGCACTGTTTAGTTGTTGCACATTTTGGTAATGGCAATAAGGTTCAAATGTGCGCGCGAATGTCTTCGACTGTGTAAACTGTAAGTGTTCTAAGGACTACATTTGACTCTTCTTGTCCTCTCCTGAAAACTCTTTACATCATTGACCTCACATCTGATTACAAAATTTATTTGAATAATATCAATTCAATCAATTGAAATCAGCTGCGTGATGTCAAATACCCTTTTTTACCCGACTACGGCGAAGCCAAACGGAAGGGTATGTATGTATGTTTATTCCACGGTAGCGCCTAACCTAAGCCCACGGTAGCCCGGGCAACATAAGCTATATAATTTACGTAGTCGGGTCATAGCTATTTACAAAAGTTTTAGTTATAGCTGCATATAGACTCCTTCATAGTTACTTAGTGTTTTTTTTTATTTCATTTATTTTTCCGCCTTAACTTCTTTACATACCTATTACCTATGCAGTAAAACATTTCCCCAAAGTTTTTGAAATTGATTTTACAAACCGTTATACATAATATAAGCGCACCCAAAGAAAAAGGAATAAAAATCTCTTTTACAAAAAAACTTCACGAGTTTTGACGACACAAAGGTTAAAATTCACGTCGGGGTCACCAATGTTGGGAATAGTGGTGGAAGCCCCAATGGGGGATCTCCACCGAGCATGGCGGTATGCTCGGTCAGGCCGAAGTCCACTTGTAGTCATTTCAGTATCAATATCAGGTGTAAACACCGAACTACATAAACTTCGATAGCGCGATTCAGGATTGTGACGTTAATTGGTCCGTCACAATAGTTTTTTTAATCGTCACCCAAATGCCTCCTTCAATATTCATTGAGAATCATCGAGGGGAAGGTATTGACTGTTGAGGTGGACCACTAGTCCATTCCTTCATAAGATACGGCAAAATCGGACTTTTTAAGCACTAAAAATAATAAGTTCAAGTACACGATACTTTCATATGTAATAAATACAATGTTATGCACCAACTGTAGTGAGGGCAAAGTTTTCTCACGATAAAAATAATTTGACTCGCGAACCGGTTCCAGAATCCGGACCATAGCAATTACAGCGAGGGTCCATTAATGCGTTGCGTAGTCGCTGCGTGTGCATTATTTTCCATAGATTTTTAATGGCATGTCCCATTTTACGCTGAGACCTGTTTTAGTCGTGTCGTTGCAACGGATTAGCGCATTGTATGCCACACCTGCGTTGCGTCGACGCCCGACATCACAATTCAAGAGGGTTCCACCCTCCCTCTTCGTCTCCTGTCCGTCTTTCCCTTGAAACGTCGCGTTCGACGACGAGAAGCATTAAGCCTCTGTATAACGCCAGTAACCTTGAGGGTCAAGTCCCATACTAATTTTGTAGGCGACAAGGGCGTATCGCGCCGACCGGAGAGTATTAAAATCGGATAAAAAATAGCTATAAATATTTGAGACGAAATTTGCAAAAACTAAAACGACCTTTCCCTGAGTCTTGTCTTACTTAAAACACTGAAACAATTTTCACACTCGTGTGACTTATAGAAGAAGACAAAAAAGTTTTTAACTTTTAAAAAAGGGTGGATTTAGCATATTTTTAAATCAACATTGAAATAAAAGTCTAAATTCATAAAAAGACAGTCCTCGGCTAAATATACTTCAGATTACCATTTTTTTTTTTGGATTTATCAATACGACCATGACTGAGAAAAAAGGTTTCAAAAACTCCAATTTTCAATCTATCGACCGCACATCCCATTGATGGGGCATGTCATGAAAAATCTGTGTGTGGAGCCTGGAGTCTCGTACCGCGTAGGTACGTTCACCCCGTGCCTATAACCTTCATCGAGTTAAAACTTAAAACTAGTTGTTGCTCGCGACTTCGTGCGTGAAAGAGAAAATTTGCGTAAACCGTACTGTATTTTGTCGCGATAAAAAGTAGCCAATGTCCACCTTTTTATCGCTTTTACACTCTATGTATGTCTGTGCCAAATTTCATCAAAATTGGCACAATAGTTTTGGAGCCTAATCAATGCAAAAAAAAAAAAAAACAAAGAAATCGTTCTATATTATTAATTAGATAACCGGAATTAGCGAGTTAATGAGGATAAAAAACTAGCCAAGCCAAGATCGGGCGCGCGCACGATCGAATCCATACAGTTGGAAAAGTGCGGTCGCGGATCACGTAGAATTTCATAAATTGACTCATCGCTACATGTCTGTTTCACTCGCGCACGAATATATTGCAACCGCGTTTACATGTACGCGATAGGAGCGTGATACCAATATTATATTCGTGCGCTACTGAAAGAGATAATTAGCGATGAGTCAAATGTTGCATAATATAACAGTATTTTATAGTAGAACTATCAATGTCATATTGACAGATGTCACAAGCACAGCATATCTAGTTTTTTTATATATTTTTTTTATTTATTTAAATATATGGCGTCGTCTTATAACAATTTGCCAGTGTCCTGTTAAAAAGGCGGGAAATAGAATTTTCGTTTCAATTTTCAACACCATATTTCAAAATTGTCCAGTCTCAAGTCTAGTCAAAGTCCAAATAAATAGTCAGTGCAGTCAATGAGTCAAGTCAGTCGATTGAGTAAAGTGGTAGAAGCTTTACTGAAAGTTCCTAGGGAGTTTTGGAAGGAACACAAAATAGCATGTTTTATGAAATTGTACCACTTGCCCACACTTGTGCACGTTAACGAATATTTAATGGTTAATATTCTACCAATATTACACATTAAGAACCGAATTAACACAAATGTATGAAAGAAATACAAAAATCGCAACGTCGCCAATTGATTTCCCCGGCAAAACTCCGCCTATCTACTTAGTTTATTTCAGTTAGCCAAAAGCACAGAGTACTTATTTATATTATGGCCAAAAGGCTATATATAGTGTAGACGTATCTATGTTAGGCATCTCTCATATGTAATACGTATCTGTGTTAAGCATCTCTCTCATAAGTACCAATAAAGGAGAATATAAGAGTTGTTGCTGTATTATTATTATCACCACTCAAGCGTAAGAACGATATGTAAAAACCAAGACGTCGTAGTTCTCAACATAATCATCTTGCCAGTTGCCACCTTGCAAATAAAAACTTGACTTTAAAAAGTTTCTATCGATAAACTTACAACACTAAACAAACTGCCCTGTGATCTTGTTTAACGAGTGTAATGATAAGAAAATGACGCGTTTTATTAATATACTGTTTATTCTCGTGTGCGGACAGCTGTGTGCCTCGGTCAGACCTAAACTAAACACGGTATTCGCTTGGAAGCAGCTGAACTATGAGATCGACGGGGTTCTTTGTAAGTACTGGAATAGACTACGATCAAAACCGTCAAAACTGGTCAATCCACTAGTGACTCTGACAGTTAGTCAATGTAACGCAATCAGGTTATATAATATAACAATATCGCCAATTGCTAACATACTTAATTATACATGCAAAACTAACATGAGGAAATATACTAGGTACAATAAAAATTACATTGTAGCACCTTCCCCATGACTTTTTTCTCACGATCTACAGTACATAATATAGGTAAGTAACAATAACAGATTTTACTATAGGTTTTCTAATATTATATTTGATAGATACTCAGTTAATAGTTAGGTATAGTCATTAAAATTAAAGTCAAATATAATCATTTTTCATTATTCAAAATCCTGCTACAATCCTAATATTATAAATGTGTAAGTTTGTGAGGACGAGTCACGGGCCAGGCTGAAAGTCCAAAAGAAAATTAACCGTTTATAATAGTGCTCGAGAAGCCCCAACAGCGAAGCCGACGACGAAGCCACGACACGACAGACCTAGTGTCACTCCTGACCTAGTGCTCCCCGCGAGACTTGTGAGTAGTGTCCGACCGAATGATCGGTTTCGATCGAGTTTCAACTGAAAAATGGGTTTCGGATTAATTTCGATTTCGGCGGAAACCGATCGTAACTACGACCGAAATCAAAACTGCATTCGGGAGTTATCGCGCTGTGATCGGTCATGTTCGACGCTTTTAATTACATCTAAGCGAGCGACGATGACATTCTATAAAGTTACTTTGTTACAGGACATGATTTATTTAGCTCCGTTGCATTTACTTTAGATAGGGTAAAACATTTCGTTTTGTGAGTACTTATTTGATTTTACACTTTTACGGTTGGTATACATAAATAAAAGAACCACTAACTCGCGCTCTGTCTAAGCGTCATTTTCAAATAGCTATTACTAGGGCTTACAAGCTGTTTGACTATCTTGCGCTGTGCCTAATTTGCTTAAGAACTACTTCGCTGTACACCTAAATCTTATACGGCATAACTCGCGCTATGCCTGAAAATTTGTACATAGATTACAATGATGCAACAGTTGACCATACATTTTACGATATTCTATTTTCTTTGAACTGTGGGAAAGCCATGCAAGGTACTTTGTTAATAAGGCTAACTCTCGTTACCTACTTCGTGATTTGATTTAGGCATAACGAGAGTTAGTCGTTTTGTGAATTAGTTATGCCAAGCTTTAAGGATTTAAGATACATCGTACATAATATAATAAACAATTGTAAATATAGTGCTTTTTCGTATGGTACAAGCTTTATAGCCGTATTAGGATAGATCACAATCCACCACATACTTTTAAATTTGTTCACCACACTCCCGCCGGGTTAAAAAAATAACCTAACCAAGAGCATTTTAAAACATGTCTAAGGAGGGTTCCGTAACTATCAACGAGAAATAGGTTTTTTTTTAATTACTTCAAAAGTTATCGTCCGATTGCGCTCAAAATTATTTTTCTAAAGAGTTTTTAGCATTATCTATCAGCATGGAAACTTACAAGTTTCTATGTCCTATAGTCTAGAAATGATAGGGGGGGATCAACTTATAAACCGATTTGGAAACCGATTACTTTAAAATTGTTGACTTTGTAAAAAATACATGTATTATCCATGCCTTTATTTTAAAAGATCTATTCAACGATACCCCACACGATGGGGTAGAATGAAATAATATTTTTCATCCCCACTTCCTATGATGGAGCCACCCCTAAAATATAAAATTATTACTATTTTATGATTGCAAAACCGAGATCTATACACAATATATAACTATACCAAATTTCATCCATTTGTGGATGCATTACAGGAGCTATAAGGGCGGACAGACAGACGGAAAGAGCGAAACTATAAGGGTTCCTTGAATACTACGAAACCCTAAAATTGATTCCCTTTTTCCCTCAACACATAAAGTCTCGGTTTCGGATTCGGTCGAAAAAACTAGTTTCGGTCGGACACTAGCTGTAAGACAATGTAAGTCACGGATGCATTATGGAAAATTAGATGTTGCAGTTGGTTTGCAAAACTGCCGTATTGCCCGGGTGACTCCGGCAATATTAGGGTAATCTCCTGACCTCCCGGAGAACAGTTTAGTAATTTCTCCGGCTGTCTGTCTCGCACGCCGCGTGCGCCTCGTCGTGCTCGATAGCAAAATCAACCCTCCTCCTCCCATTCCACCCATAAAAGTCTCCCGGTCAACTCTATCTCTGAAAGATAATATAATATCTATAATAATATCTATGGACGCTTCCACACCACGTCAATGTAGTCCTGCACTGAGTATCCGAAGAACTTGTATCTAACACAGGTACCAGACAACGGAAATATATTTAATACTGTTATACTATACACATATTTAAGATTTTTATGCATATGTTTAATACACATCCAAGACCCAGAAACACAGAAAAACTTCTTGTCCCTTCGGCGGGAATCGAACCCGCGACCTCCGGCTTAAGCGCCGACGCGCTAACCACTGAGCCACAGAGGTCGTCAAATAATGAAACATAGACTCCATGTTGATTCTTTCATTACCTTCAATTCCAGACAACAAAGACACGAACCAGCGCGTGCGACCAAACGCGATCTACTTCGACGACGACGTGGAGGATGAGCAGAAGTTCTTCATCCAGTACAACAACGTGCCCATCGGTCTGGAGGTGTACGGAGACAGGGCGATCGTCACCGTGCCGAGGAGACGGTTCGGTAGGTTTAGCAGATAACCTACGGTCGAATACTGAAACGATGGTTAAATTACGCTGCTGTCCTTTTTATAATGGATAGCGGAGACAGCCTGTGTTTAGGAGGGCGCTTAATTACCTGACTACGGTGAAACCAAAATGAAGGATAATGATTTTGGCAGTCTATGTGTGTATATTGTATGTATGTTTGTTCCCTCGTAGCGTCTAAACTACTGGTCCGATTTAAATAAATAAGGTGTCAATAGATTCATAATGATATGAATAGATGCCTCATATATTTTTTTTCAAACTTTTATATTTCGAAAATTTAACCTCAACGTAGTTATATTACTTATAGCGTCACTAATGGCTTCTAAGCGGCAGTTTACACTGAGACGCTAAGGCCTAGAGAAGTTTCTAGAATTATACCCCAAGATAGATACAGACGGCCGGAGTTGACATCGACTGTGCCGAAACTTATAAAGTAGGTGCGACTACGGCTCTACCTTGACCATTTTTGTACCTGTGCATTTCTAGATTTCTATCTGAATTATTTTCTAGTTTCGACTTTTAATAACGAAGTCGGGTTATAGTTTCTTAAATTCTTTTTTTTTATATTAGCGTTTCAGTATAAGGCCGTGAGCCTTTTTATTGTGCTTTTATAACTACAGGTGTGCCATTAAATTTCCGACTAGCTTGTGCCCACAACTTCGTTTGTGTAGAACTATTAATGGAATTAGGGTTAAGGATAAAAGTAGCCTTAGATACATTATCATCTGCATACAGAATCTTTAGTGTTACAGCTTTAACAGTGAAAAATTGTATCTCTTGATTTTGTCATCATTCGATGTAGATTGCTACCATAGGGAAGATAAAGACGTACAGAAGTATTCACCTCAAAACCATTTCAGGTATTCCTTCCACCCTCAACTACGTGCGTCTGTCCTCTGACAAGACGCCGGTGCTGCGGCCGTACCCTGACTCCAGGAACGATCAGCTAGTGTCCATCTACAGGCCCAGGGTCGACGCCTGCGGCAGGCTGTGGGCAGTTGACACTGGACTGCTGGAGGTGCCAGGTAAAATTTTCTATGTACGCATTGTCCCTGGTAAATGCGCAGGCGCATCATTTATCACAGATTTCGTTTAATCAAAGATAAGAAGTGCAAAGATGATGATGCAAGACGTTTTAAAACTTTTAATTTAGGAATACAAGTAATGTCGCACTGCGCACAGCTAACATTAAACTGGGATTTATAAGTTTACTATTTGCAGGAGCAAGAACACAACTGCAGAAACCATCAATCGTTATATTCGATTTAAAAACAGATAAACTCTTACTGAAATATGAGTTGAAGGATTCCGATCTGTTGAACGAAAGAACTACAGGAGGTAAGAAGTTGAAATGTTATTTTTTGCGTGCTACCGAAAACAAACGTTACTAGAGGTAGGTCATAGTTTTCAAGTTGAAAGACAAAATTCATCTTCTCATCATTCCTCCACTTTACGCGTCATCCTCGCCGCAGGTTTGACCTCGATCGCTGTAGACGTCACCGCCACCACCTGCGATGATGCGTATGCCTATATCACGGACCTGGCTACAGAAGGGCTGGTCGTCTTCTCACTGAAGAAGCTGGACAGCTGGAGAATACAGCATGAGAGCTTCGCGCACGACCCGTCTGCTCTCAACTTCACTGTTACTAACTTACTTTCATTCAGGTAACGTAATAACCTGGCGAGACGGATTGTTCAGTGTAGCTCTATCCGAACCGGACCAGTACGGGACAAGAACATCATATTACCATCCGATGGTCTCCCTCTACGAGTACACAGTCACTACGGACTTACTGAAGACACCTGGTGGAACACCTTCGTTTAAGGCACGGGTATTTAAATATTTTGCATCAAAATAATTTATGCGGTGTTTTATATAAACCGACTATATGAGTGTGCGGAGTTGGAGTTTTTGTCACTAGGTACTCACCGTGAAGAAGTTAACTACAATTTGTATGGCGTCGAAACAGCGCCCCTAGTGGCAAACAATAGTAACTAATTCAATGTGACAAAGACTAAAAAGAAGTGACAAAAACTCGCACACAGCACACCGATTCTGACGTAACAACCTTGAGCTTTAAATTATTAGTCTTGGGTGAGCTATGCTTAGGCACAAATGAATCGGTTCGTCCAGCCCATACCACGGCCTTGGGTACAGAAGACCGTAGTGAAGTAGCCTCTCGAGTTATTATATATATTGCCCACCTGTACCCGCACTTATGTGCGGTATAGGAGGGCAATGGAAGTGAGGGTTTGAAAGACCGAAAAGGCTCTGGTGTCTTCTCTAGTGTAGGTGTTCACGGGTGGTTATTAGAGTCTTCCATAATTTTCTTCAAGAAAAGATCATATTTTTTAAAGGCCACCAACGCACTTGTATGTTGCCTCCTCTGGTGTTGTGGGTGTCCAAGAGCGGCCGTAATAGCTTATATCCCGGCGATCTGCCCGTTTGCTAGTTTTATTTCAAAAAACATTTTTTTTAACATTATATCCAGACTCTGGGCTTCCGAGGCATCAACACGCAGAGCGGTATGCACGGGTACCACGCGGGCACGCGGACTATGTTCTACGCCAACGTCGCGCAAGATGCCATTTTGTGTTGGAGAGTTGACAATAAGATGGCGCCGGAAAACGTCGCCATAGCGGTGCAAGATCACATCAAATTGCTCTACATCTCAGGTATGTAAGCTACACTTCAATAATAATAATTAACGCATTAATAAGTTTATACTGTTGAGTCTGTTCAGATGCAATTGAAACTAAACTCAAACAAAAACATTAAATTCGACTAAATGAATGTGTTAATCCGTGTATTTGGCGGAAAAAAGCGCTTGACAACCCGCAACAAAGCGCTGAAAAACGGACGGACGGAAGTTGTCGGCCAGGACACGTTTACTAACTTCAATAGCGCTGACACAATCTGCCGTTTTGCTTATTTATTTTGTTTGTTTTGAAATCAGTTAGTAGTGTTTGTGCAATTAATTTAAAGTAAGTATTATTAAAACTAACAATAATGTCAGCCCAAAAAATAGTAAAATATATTTGTATATAATAAATATATAAATTGATTTGAATACTTTAAAAACATATACTTAAGTTAGGTTAGGTTCCCCGGTTATAGTTAAACATAGCATCCCAGAGGAAAATAGCATTTAGCAGTTGACAGCGCTTTTAGCGCTTAGCGATTAGCGATCGCCATTTTGCTTTCGAGCGCATCCGAGCGTTTTTCTTTCGCTAAACACACCCACTGTATTTCTTCATTGCACGGTGAATAAGTGACATTTAAACTGGTATCATTATACCTCGTGAAATATTGTCGTTTTGTTTATGTTGAGTTTTTTAATGCAATGGACCAGGAAACGAGCTAACGGATCGCCTGATGGTAAGCGATTACCACCGCCCATGGACACTTACAATCAGAGGATTTACACTTGTAACTCCGCTGGTGTTGCGCACGTTACTGGTCCTTGAAATCCCCAACCCTACGGGGTAAATTGGATCTGAACAGAGAAACTTTCTTTTTTTTTAACTAGCTTTTTCCCCGCGTAAATAAACGGGGGTTTAATCCAGAGCCTAAACTACTACTATACCAAATTTCATCAAAATCCGTTCAGTAGCTTTTGCGTGAAAGAGTAACAGACATCCATCCATCCATCCTCATAAACTTACACATTTAGAATAGTAGGAGGAATTAATACGGTTTGATAGTTGATAATTTTTATCTTATTACATTTCAGATCTGAAAATTGTCGACGACGAGGTATGGGTGCTGGTCAACCAGATGCCGAGATTCGTATTCTCTACCTTAGATGTTAGCGATGAAAATTTTTTTGTTCACAGGTAAATTAACTTTTGTTCATTTTGCTTTATGCATTTTTATTTTTTCTTCTATAACAAACAAAAATTATTTTTTCAGGGCAAATATAAAAGATCTAATCAAAGGAACAGTTTGTAAGCAACAGGTCGACGACGGAAACATTATATTCCATGATTATGATGATTATGTATAGGTAAAAAAGTTTAAAAAAAAATTGCTGTTATGATTAAATATAATCTAAATATAAAGATAAAAGTAGCCAAATGAATGTGTCATTATATTCCTTTATTGCACGGTAAACATATGGGTAGCATAAAGGTAGGTAGGTCCTATTAACATAGGTAGTGTCCTATTGTTCACTTTGTTGATGTTTAGATTAATTTGGATCTGAATGGAGTATAAAAACATAACCCAATCGGGTAAAAAGTTGCTTATTAAATGTGACATACACATAAGAACGTATAACCGCCTCCTTTTTAGGAAGTCGGTTAAAAATGAATGCAAGCATAGTGTACACAAGTATTGTATGTGATGAAATAAAACATATGTTTTTATTAAATTGACATTTTATTCCTTAGCATCAGCGCTACATATTGAAAATATACAAAGACCTCAAAGTTTTCCTCTTCTGAATCCTAATCATCAGTGTGCTACATTTCCGTGTAGTTTTCGATGCTATGCCTCTGTCTAGCCATCATCAAAGCTTTCAACCTGTTGTGAGGGTCGGAGATCCAGTCGTAATCACAAGTCCTTGAAGTCACTAGCTTAGTGATCAACCATCGCATCAGTTCCATCTTGTCAACTAAATCTTGAAGTTTTCTGTAATTGATAAGATTGTATTTGAAGTTTTGATCACTAAGTAATTTATATTATTAGCTTCCCACGCCACGGTGGGCGGTTTCATTGAAAGCAGCCCAGCTAGGCAGGAGTTACTTTTATAGTGCCCAAGTGTGTGTGTAGTACACAAGAGCACTCTCCCGTTCTTTACTCTCGTAAACCAGTGGGACCAATGACCGACATGACTGGCGAGAGATCAGCAGGCTTAGCATGGCGATCCGAAGAAATAATTTAAAAGAAGTAATATTCTATCCAAAACAATTAGTTGCAAAATAGTTCTTAATCCATGGTACAAGGTTGTCAATATTTGTCTAAGTCCACCTAAGTCTTAAACTATTAGCGATTACTTTTTTTTTTGTGAAGAATTAGTACATTTAAAGCTTTAATTCAAGGTTCAAATATATAAAAATAAAAAAGTTAAAATGACTCAAATATTGACACCAAATTTTTAGTTCCGGTTTACTATATGCAAAAATAATCAAATTTAGAAACTTTTTTTTTACTTTTAATTTAACTATAAGAAACAATATATTTTGGTTTTTGTTACAAATTATATGATGAAAATATTAAGCACCCAAAAATAATGTTTTCCCTCTTAGTATTTTTAAAAGCTCATCTTAGCAATAAAGTATGATACAAAAAAAACATTGATCTACGTCTACTAGAAGCATAACTGACCAGAGACCTTATAAACAAAATTCACGATTATATATTATTGGTTGTCTGTTTGACCATAAATGCTCCAAATGCAAAACCCCACAAAGTTAGTTTATTAATCTGTAAGTTACTAGAAAGTCTTACTTGTACAATGGCCCCATGGTGATCTCTGCATTCTGTGGCAGTTGTTTTTTCTCTCTCAATTTGTTACTAGTCTCGTCCCATCTCCCTCTCGCCTCTAAAAGTTCCATCTCTTCTTCTTTAAGTATGCTCTCTAGGTTATGAAGATCAGATTCCTCTTCTCTGAGCATGTTGAGTATTTCTATGATTTTTCTGTAAATATACAAACTGTTATATAATTTTTTATGTTTTAAAATATTTTCCTCAAACATCAAATTATTAATATATATATATATATATATATATAGAATGTTTCAAACCAAAGATTCTATATCAAGATTTTTTTTATAAACTTCTTAATTACTTTTTTGTCTCAATAGTCTCTGGGTGCAGTTTATTGTCTGGTGTCCGTATGGCTTTCTTGACCACATGAGCCTGTGTGATTGTCTTTGTGGCTTGTTGTTCAATAATCGCCCAAGTTGCTGTGTCAGCATAACTACCCAGAGTAAGCTCTTCATTCTTCTCATGCTCCATAACTTGAGGAGTAACTAGAATTATAAAAGTCATCGAATAGAACTCATATTTTTTCCATTTTTAAATACTTAAATTACATACATTTAATGTTTTTAGAGTATTTTTAAGTATTATGAAGATTTATATTAAGATAACTTACTTGCTAGAGTTGTAGCCTGCAATAGCTTGTATTTGGAGGCAAAAATACAAAGATCTTGCATCTTCTTTGCAATTATGTCTTCTATTGGTTCATTAACTTTAGCTGAAAACAGCTCAGCGGACACACGTCGTAATTCATTCTCGAAATCGCAACTGATCTCGCCGAGGGCTTTAAATGCCGACATACTGATTTAATTTGTTAAAAACTTTGTTCTTATTTATGCAACTTCCAAGTGCAGTAAGATTTTACGGTGAAATACACCACATTATATTATTTCACTAAATAATAATCACAGGCATCAATTATTTTAGATTGAGCAGCGTTACGTAGGTACAAATTACTAAAATGTAAAATGTAATTTAGAACAAATTACAAATTCCTTTGCCATTTGGTTCAAACAAAACAGACCTCAAATTTTTTTTTTAAATAAAACAGCCGAAGTTTTGCCGGGGAGTTCAATGGGTGACGTGAATTTGTAATATTTATTTCATAAATTTGTGTTATCTCGGTTCTTAATATGTAATATTGGTAGAATATTAACCATTAAATATTCATTATCGTGCACAAGTGTGGGCAAGTGGTTTAACTTCTAAAAACGTGCTATCTGTGTGTTTCCCGCCAAAACTCCCTAAGAACTTTCAGTAAAGCGCTACCACTTTACTGAATCGACTGACATGACTCATTGTCTGTACTGACTATTTATTTGGACTTTGACTAGACTTTAGACTTGACGATATATGAATACAGTGTTGAAAATTGAAACGAAAGTTCTATTTCCCGCCTTTTTTACTTGACACTGGCAAATGGTTTTAAGATAAGCCGACGCCATATATTAAAAAAAAAAGGTAGCCGGTAGTTTTTTAAAATATAAATAAAAGCACAGTCCAAGCCTGCAAATCCAGCGCTGGTACCTACATAATGGCTGCCATTGGTTTCAATCATTTAAAAGTTTTGCCTAGTCCGCTTCAAGTATTTATTTTGCGCGGCCTAGTATTTGCAGGCTGGATGGTGAGTAAGATGCTTAAAGAAAATTTGAACGCGCTACTTATACACCACAAACAAAACATATCTCGCGTCAGTCAAATGTTTGCCAATTGTGCTAAGGAAACTGGAAAAATAAGAAAAATGGCCAACAGCTGATATTTGCCAATTTGTTGACATTAAATGTAACAAGTAAACAAACAAGTCTATAAGTTATATTTAAAAGTATAAAATATGCCAAAAATATAGGTACAATAAACGAAATATATTTGTATTCATGTTGTATTATATATAATTAGAACAAATCGTTTTGCATGTAAATATGAATAATGACCATTCCATTATCAGTATTCAAGAATTCCCAACTGAAGTTTTAATTCAGATATTTATGTATTCCTCGCCTAAAGAGTTAAGTTTTTGCAGTCGAGTGTGCACAAGATGGAAAGAAATTATCGATAGTGTCTTTGAAAATGACAAATATTGGCACGAACATTGTATGCAAGAATTTGGAGATCTTGCGGAAAGTGCTTACTATAAATCGCAACGTGGTTCAACTTGGCGCAGAATCTATCGTTCCCTGACACTCTGGCCCAAGCTACTTCACACCGAAGAATCCAGAGATGAATTTGCCACTACTACAAACGAGGGTGATGAAATATATGGCTTTCAAGTACTCCAAAAAGGCGTAGTTGGTGTTCATAAACAAAATTCCATTGTATACTATTATATTAAGGACCTACAACCAGTGGATGTTCCCAAAGTTACTGGGAGCTACCTGAAATATATGGAAAATGAGGATACCATGGTATTCCAGAGCCTGTACTTTCATTTGTTCATAGTGAGGAAATATGTAACACAGAAACACTTTCAACATAATATTACATTTGATGATGTTAAACTATTTAGACTAGTAAACCAATTTGTGTATTTTGTGAAGTTGAATGATGACTTGTGTGTATGTGATTTAAACGACAGTAAGTTTTCTTGCGCTGATCTGTGTACAATCCCTAATGGTATGCTGACTATCACAGTGAGCAAAAACAATATTTATATCCTAACCAAAATGTGTAACATATATATATATGAAATGGATAACAAAAAATTGTACATAATTGAAAATTTAAAATATGTCAATCCTTTTAATACACTACGTAAATATAGATTTTTGGATGAAATCGATCAACATGCGTATTTTCCATGGATGAACTTTAAAGTATTCGTCACCATACCTGACAAGCTCACAAGAGATATAACAACTCTAAAAACCTACTGTGACGTTGTTTTTGTTGGCACAAAGTATGGAATTTTCAGAATATATCACATAAAAACAAATGAAGACCTATCCTTTTTAGATAAGAAACCACTGAAAGAATATAATTTTATGAACAATGCAGATTTGTCCGTCCGTATTCATCAAATAGATGTGGTCGAAGGAGATGATCAACATACAGTTCTAGTTGCATTAGAAAATAAAATAGTTTCACTTAATTTTGCCCACAAATTTAGATAAACTTTTAAATATGTAAATGTACCAAAACAATGAAAAAAGTTACAATAATTTCTAAGTTAACTGCTCTGTATTCATACTAATTTTATTTGTACAATTTAAATTTAATAATAGTTTAAAATTTAATGTTAATGTATTAATAAGCAATTTGCTACAATAATAAAATTACATAAATATCCATAAACAGTTTATTTTTTTAACTGCAAAAATTAAATGTTAAGAAGTCATTTATTTGTATTTTATTTTGTTGGTTTTTGTTAATTTCTTGAGATTTTGATATTTGGATTCCATGTTGTTAAGATTTTGAGTATTGCGTTTGTTTTTCAAAATTAATGAAAGTGTCTCAAAAAAGTTTTGAGGTTTTTGGAAGACTGATAGATTTTTTAAATGATTGACTAATTCAAATTTTTTAGTTTTAATGTATGTGAATCCAATTGTATATTATATATGTGCTGCACAAGATAGTCTGATCTGTTTACAAATTTGGGAACAGGTGCTGATTTTCTTTGCACCTTTTGCTTTGACTGTTCTAATAAGTTTGTTTTGTTGGCTATAACAATACGTTTTGTAATATTTTTGCCACATTTTTTGCTTTGAATATTTTCCTCCCTCTGAATTTTTACTTCAGTCATACACTCTGCACTGACTTTCCTTTTTCCTTGTGATTTCCCAGAGATTCCTGATACATTGTTTTCTATATGTTTTCTAATTGTGGTGCTGCTAGAATCTTTCGTATCGGGACAGTTAAAAAGGCTGTCATCACTGTCATCTTCAGCATTTTGGTTTTTGATCATCAATTTCATAGCAACTTCTTCATCAATGTGCAAGTTTAAATCGGATTTATCGCTGGGGCTATCGCTACAAGTATTGATAGTAGTTTCCAGAAAATCTTTGATTAGACTGTAGATTTTGGCGTCATGGTCCGTATTGTCCAATTTATCCTGCGATTCGGTGTCAATGTCGTTTAAATTTTCTTTTGGCGTTTCTTTTAAGATTATTTTATCACTGATCTGTGTGTTATCAGGTGAAGCTTTTCTAAGCAAAAATCTTTTCCCTCTGCGAGCAACAAACTTAGGTTTAATTGTTTGCGCTGTTGTGGTTTCTGGAATTGTTTTTGGGGCAGTCTTGCTAACAGCTGTTTTAGATTTTGCTACAGTAGTTTTGTTAACAGTAATTTTCGATTTTGTCAGTGCCGTCTTATCTTGTGCTACTTTATGTTTCACTGGTTGTGTTTTGTCAGCAGGATTTATAGTTTTAGCTAGTGGTGACTTTCCTGCAACATATTGAGATTTGGCTACTGGTGTTTTATTTACAGCAGTGTTTGGTTTTAACACAATTGGTTTCCTTTCTTTACCATCAACTTTCTTATTCATAAACTGCAGTATTCTTTTGTTGTTTTTCAATTTTATAATATTTTTTCGAACATTTTTTTCGTCCGGCCACTGAGTTGCTTTTGACGATTTAGTGAGAATGATCAGTACCGACTCGATTAATTTCTTATTGCTGCCTTGTGGTACCCCTTCCATGCTTTTGCATTCCATACCTAGTGGTTATAAAATTTAAATAAGAAAAAATATGAACATATAAATTTACATTCAAATTATAACACTGTTCTAGAAATAAATGAATTTGTGTAATTTTTGACCTAAGACAACATATTTAATAATTGGGGTCACTAAATACGGTAACTTACATTTTTTTCTCATGTTAGCTCTTAAAAAATATGGTTTTTGTATGAAAAATTATTGTTACTGTGGGAGAGCCACGCTCCGGCACGGATGGGCCGGCTCGACCGGATAAATACAACGGCCCTACAAAAAACCGGCGTGAAATAACGCTTGCGTTGTATTTCGATTTACTGATCATCTATAGTAGACCACGGTAAAGAACATAGGCTACTTTTTATCGCGGGTTAAATACGGTTCCCATGGGATACTGTATTTACTCGGGCGGAGCAGCGGGCAAAAGCTAGTCTTCAATAAGCCATAACTGGGAAATACAAGCTTAAATATTTTACCGTTATCTGAAAAATTTTCGACGTAAACTCCTCGCTTTTTTAGTACAGTTCCGGGAGTTTTTGCACTGTCTTTACTGTTCTTTACGCTTTTCCTATCTTTATTATTACTGATAGCACTGTTAGATTTTGATTTGTTGAATCGGGATTTATCCATTTTAATTTTTCCATAACATTAACATAGCCTTACATTCTTCCCTACATTTTACTAAAAATTTGACATAGGATTTTATTAAATAAAATTGTTGACTGGCGTACTTACGTACTGAAAAGTGTCCTTTAGTAGATTGCTTTTGATACGCGCCAAATTAATAAAAAATTAACGCATGGCACGCAATGGTCAGTATTCGAAGTAATATTTAATCATCTATACTAGTAGTAAATAAAAGTAACAAGTATATTTTAAAAAATTGAACCATTAGATTGACCTTTACTTAAATCTCTTATTATTTGCTGCAGGACCATCTAGTGGTCAATAGCTAGACTTTTGCAGTTCTCACTATTGCTTTTTTACAGTTTCAATAATACACCGCTAGATAGCGTGTTAAGTATAATTTTAAAACTAATTTTGCTTCAATATTATTTAAAAAATCTAGTTGACTTGTTTACGCATTGTCAAAATTTTTCTTTGTAGAATAAATATTTTTTAAATATTTTTTATCCTTGTCGTTGCTTTTAAAATCGTCATAAAATCCAAAATAATTATGAAATAACAAATCTAAATAGTAGATAGATGCTTTTGTAAACATGAATAGCAAGTCGGTAGACTTAAAAGGGTTAGAAGCAATGGAAGATGATAATATTGTTATCCTAAGAAGTGATGCTGGTGAACCTCGGAAGGCAGATATTTGTAAAGTTAAAGACGTAAAACTTAGTAAGAATTCAAAAACCACGGAGGGAGGTTCCGAGGAATCGGGTCGTGGTGATACAGCAGCTGGTAAAAAAAATGTAGACAAGAAACATGAAGAATACAAAGCAAAGGATTCTGCAAAATGTACTATAAATCAAATTAACGAAAGTCCGATAAAGAGCGCAGAAGCAGTAAATAAAATAAAATTACGGCCAGACAACAATAATTTACAGGAGGCAAAATACAACAAAATTATGGAAAGCATAAATAAAATTATACAAGAAAATATCGATTTAATAAATTCGAAAGCAATTTCATCTGATCCTCAAAGTGAAGTCGCCACTGAAAATAACGTAAGTAGTGAAAATTACCTCGATAAAAAGGATTCAAGATTCAAACAACCCGAAAAACAACACAAAAAAGACGACAAAGCGCTTGTTAAATTTAGCGAGAAAATTACTTATACAAAGGCATCAAATTGTACACCTCTCTATGTAGCAAAAACTGTTAATGATGTGAAAAACAAATCGCTTGTAATTAAAATACCAAAACACACGAGCGGTTGTAAATTACAAGGTACGTTAACAGTTTATGAAAGTGAATAGTAATAATAGTAGTTATTTTTAAACTTAAATGTACAATACACAATATGGTATGCAATACTTACCAATAATAAATAATTAAATGCCTGCTGTTAGAAAGCTACAAGTCAACTTATTTTAATAATAATAATTAATCTGTGAAGCAAAAACTTTAAGTACACTTTCACGAAAATTGTGGGAAGGAAGGAGTATGATGTTTGGCACAGTTAAAATTTAAGTGGAGGAAGGTGTGCAGAAAGCTAACAACAAACCTACTCAGCTTATTAACAACATCGATCTGTTACAACTTACAGCATTTTTTTTTTATCTAAAAGGCAAAAGAACCCTTTCAAAGAAGTTCAAACTTAAAAATTATATGAATATGGGCGAATTTCGACCACAGGGTGATAGGGTGGTGTTTTTAAATGTATTAAGTTGATATCTAAATGTATATTTTTCTTACAGAGAAACCAAAGATGTCCACTGAATTGAACAAAAATATTCCAGAAAGTTCGCAAGCAAAATTGAGTAGTTTTCAACAAAGAAATGCTAGACAAACAACAGAAAACTGCGCTATAATAAAAAGGCAGACGAGAGATATTTTATTTAATAAAAGTAACAGCTACTGGGCTACGAAAATACAGACCGATCCGAAAGATCCTAACAAAAAACCTAAAACACTAACAAAAACTGAATCTCAAGCGGAAACATTCGAAAGTTACGATATTTACACGAAGAAACCAGTTTTACGCAACAACAAAGTGAAAAAGAAACACACCATAAAAGTTAAGTCGGCAACTAGAGGTCCGCGAACGAAATTACCGATGTCAACGGTAGTAGACGAACACAGCAAATTATATTATGGAGCCTGGATCAATAACACGGCAATTGTATCTGCAGCACAGGAGGAGCAGCTTTTGGAGGATACGATTTTACAGAGACTACCGAGCGAGCCCGTCGAAATTCCAGAGATGACTCCCGAAGATTGCACAGACAAGAGATTCACAGGAATCATCAAAGTCAAATACGGAAAAAGTTGAAATAATACCTCGATATTGCGCTGACAAATTAAATTCTAACTAATCCTCCTAGTTGCTAGCATACATAATACAGTATGTTGCTAGTCAGTTAACCCTTTAAACTTTATGGTCAGTTCACACCGAGAAGCGACGCGGCTCGTAGTTTTTGATATATCGATTAAAATATTGAACTTTATTGACTATAGAAAAAGAGACACGTTTCACGTTCGAGATTCCCTGCGTAGAGCGGCGCCGCTAAAGTTCAATTTTAAATCGCTATCTTTAAAAGTGCCACGCCGCGCCGCGATTCGGCTCGAGCTGACCCTTATAAAAATCAATACCATGAAAAATAAGTTAATAATATCTATGGACGCTTTCACACCCCGTCAATCTGGCCCCGTGGTAAGTTCTCGAAGAACTTGTGTTACGGGTACCCGACAACGGAAATATATTTTTAATACTTTTATACTATACTCGTACACACATTTATTAGACATCCATGACCAAGGAACATAGAAAGAAACCCTTTTGTTCTCTGGTGCCAGAACGCGCCAAATACCGAGCCACAGAGGTCGTCGAAAATAAAACACGGTCTTCACAACAAAAATACATTTATTCAAATGTCAGGCTTGTCCTTACGTCTAACTTAACCATAGTTGGGAAGCAGAAATGGAAAATAATATACTTATGTATACATACTTTTTTGGGGTTATCCCCACAACCGTGACCTAAGATAAATTGTAATTTGTAAATAGGATTATTTTACGGAGTTTTATCACGGACATGGCAATCACGGTCAATTGATCACGAGTCACGTTCAGATCCAATATAATCTAAACGTAAATAAAGATACAATAGCTCACTATAATGGTACCAATTTAAATGTCACCACTTTACCGTAATGGGGGATTTACATGTGTCGATTTCCGCCGCATTCGACATGGCATTTTTGCCATGCAAAATGCAAAATGACAAGGCGATTTGTCAATCGACTGCGGCACGGCGAAAATGGACCCATGTAAGGCTGGAACTATATTACGATCCGGGATAGGGAATGCCGGTGAAAATTCAGAGCACTGAAAATATAACTCTGCGCTAATACAATAGAGTTGAAAATCGAACACATGACTGTCGAGTCAAATGTCAATGTCACATATGACAGCTCAACAACACTCGAAACTTCCCGTCCCAGCTATAGCGCCGAATTAAATAATGAAATCAATCACACGTTAGTTTGTTTACATTTAGAATTTACAGAAACAGAGAAATTCGTAAAAGTAAAACTGCTTTAACGAATTTTGTAAACAGAAATGCCCACCCAGCCTCTGGGCGAAATGCCCTGAGAAACGTGAAGGTAGACAGTGTCTTGCCTTCTCACTCTCGCGGAGACACTTCTCACGAGACGAGGTAATTGTATTATTAATTAACAAAATATAACACTAAAAGGTACCAAACAAAGGAGGAAATAATTTGAAAAGGTTTAAAGTTCAGTAAAAGGAGTTGGGCCATTTTTGTATTGAGCCTGGCAAAAGAATATGGTGTGAGGACTCCATAAAAAATGCACATAGAAAAACCACGCTGTTAATGTCTTTCGGTAATCATCGTTTTTCATACACCAACTCTCACTTCTATAGAGAAACGAAGTTTGCGAGGGGCATTAGGAAATAAGTTTTACTGAATATAAGTGAAATGGATGTTCCAGAACTATAAATGTTCGCGTCTGGCAAAGAAAACAACTTATCTCTCCAACATTTGCCAAAAACGTTTCTCTCAATAACAGGGTTTTTAAACTTTTTTATCTCAGAAACTCTTTTCTATATATTTATAGAAATCTCAAAGATTTAAATTAAATGGAATCCTCTTTTCTGAAGGCAAGGCAAATGCTGAGAAGAAAATAGAAATGGGCTAAATCAAAAGTATTTCAAATAGTGTATCAAATATTACCTCGTTCCGGCCAATGCCAAACTGGTAAAAAACGAGTGTAAAAATTATCACCGAGACTCTTAAACCGGCGAAACATTCTTACGTTCTGTAAATGTCTGTATCAGATTAACAAAGAATAGAATAAAACAAGAAGCAACTGCTTCGAAATACGGATGCAAAATCTTGTGCACTACTGTGCTGCCCAAGGAAAAAAGAAATTAATATATAAAATGCAATTATGTAGACAAAACGTCTGTCAACGAGGCCTTAAAAAACTGCAGCCCTCTAGTCGAAGGGTCGCCGAAGATATCCAAAATGGCGGTAAGTAAAAAGAGCTTGTAATGGTCGTAGCACACATATCAACTCGTAAACGGAACGTAAACGTATCAACTCTTGCATTTCAGTATTCTTTGTATGAAACTCCCGGTTGCCGGTTGCCGGTCTCGTTCGTATCGCCTATTTATTTATTTTAACAATAATAATCATAGAAATAGGCGCAACAATTTAAGGTAGCCTTACCGCGACCGGCCGCGACCAGCAATCCAACTATTCAGGTGTCTCTGGCCACGCTCACCGGTCACAGCAGTGGCTCCGCGCCCCTACTTCGGTCTCGCGTCCCGTGCATCGGAAGGCTACCTTAACACATGGTAGAAACAGTAAATATACACGTAGCATTCGTGTCGCTTACGGAAATATAATGAGTCAATTGGTAAAAACTTAACTTAAACTACACTCATTGCAAAATAAACAAAAAAAATACCGTCATCAAGGTAGGTCTTGTCAGTCCTCCCGTGATGACGGTTGCAGTAAGCTTTCCGAAACGTCGGTAATGGGAAAATGAGATAATAATGAACCGCTAAAGTAGTTTGATTGCAATGAGTGAATATTCGCGTAAACATACGATTATTAACTATAAAATTATACATGTACCCCCAGACTAATAAAAAAGATTTACACACGGATAAGTTAACCAACGTTGCTCTTTGTTAAGTGACTTTTCCAACGATTCAGACAAAGTCGGCAACGTTGTTTAAGTTATCCGTTGTGTAAATATTTTTATTAGTAAGGGGGTATATGTATAATTTTATATTCAAATTCTAGTTTTTTTTTTACAAAATATACAAAATGCAGAAGATATTTTTAACGTGATGACGTGTTATATATTGATGAACGCCGGCAGCTCGCGCGAAAAATTGTCGCGAAAGCGCGGAACAGTTGATAGAGATCGGCCTAAGCGTTCAGCTTGTGATGACATTATCACGTAAAATTATCTTCCGTAGTCCGACTTAACAGACAACCATTATTTTTTCTTATGACTACTGCGATTACTGATTCAGCAAGATTATTCATACTGTCGTAAAGGGATATATGAGTCGTATAGTTCCAAAAACCGCTAACACCACTTTTTGAAATTTCGGCGGTCTTAGTTTATTTTGACAACTAATTATATGCTTTATTGTCCTCTTTATTTTGTTGCTTTCTATCTCCGCCAAATCCCGAATAAATCGACGCTAAAAGTTCCATTAAATTCCAATCCCCGCCAACTCCCAAGTCATGTTAGTTCCAAATGCTGCCATGTCCTAAATTGACCAATCACAGGCGTTGAATTTGAAAAAAACAGTATGGCGATTCTAACGCAAAAAATAAACGAGCTCTCGCGTTTTTATCGTCTAATTCTGTGAAAATATGGATAATTTGGAAAAGCATGTTGAGAAACCGCAAGATAATAAGACCAGAAAGAGAAAAAGTCAACCACATTTGTGGAGAAAGAATGTGGAACGTCAAAAAAAGGTGAGTGAAAAAAACATGTTTTGTACCAAAACGGTGAGTTTGTCAACCACGGAATTGTATACAGTATGATCAGTTAATAATCGAAATACTTAATTATAGATATCCAATTTATTTTCTGTGTTCGTAATATATAAATTTAATATTAATTACTTAGTTTATTTAAAGAAAGCTAAATGGAAAATTGATTCCCTTATACAGTAATCTAATTGACTAACATTCTTTAAAATATAATTCTGCTGGATTTTTAACCAACTTCAATAAAGGAGAAGCATCGTCAATCCATACTAATATTATAAATGCGATGTCTGTCTGTCTTGTCTGTTTTTTGTTTGAAAGCTGACATGATCGAGAGTGTTCTTAGCTATAGTTCATCATCATCAGCCTGCTCATTGCTGGAAAATCACGGTTTATCTGGTCCGTGATAGGCCGCGATTAGCAACTTGCAGTCGTTTGATGGGTTTTATATTTTGCTCTGGTTCGTGACACTTATGAATTGTATACACATAAATGGAAAGTTGACCTGGTGCTGCAGCATCAAGGTGATGCTGCTAATCAATAGGATACCCAACTCCTCACCAACTTAGAGCAGAGGTTTCATGTTTGGGCTCATTTTAACTACAGCGACAACCAGTAAAACGTAGATAAATAGTATACAATGTGTCCCAACACCAGTGTCCGATCCTTTAATGTTATGATCTATGGCATATTTTATCGACAAATTGGCTCTCAAAGGTTATTATTTTATTTTAAAAAGGCTTCCAGGTTTGGTTCCATTTCAAATTGAAATCGGTTTTTTGATTCAATAAATTATATTTAGTGTAATAGAAAATATTAAAACATGAAATTTATCTTTACAGGTACACTCCAACTGAGTTGCCAACATTAACTGCATGTAGACACTACACTAAAAGTTTAAAATGTGCCAAATTAACTATGAGAGATTTATTTACAATACACGAAAACTTTTATAAAACTAAAAATAAGCTATACCAAGATAACTATATCTTACAATATTGTACAAAAAATAAAACGCAACGACGCAGACCAAAAAACGAGACTCGTGCTGCCAAAAAAATGAGTGTAAAATATTTCTTGCCCAGTGTCACTGCCGGAGGCCTAGTACGAGTCTGCAAGAATGCCTTCCTATCTGTATTAATGTTAAGAATTTTAACAGCCTCCGTGGTCTAGTGGTTAGAGCTTGGCTCTCGACTCGGAGGTCGTGGGTTCGATTCCCGCATTGGAGCAAAAAAATGTTGTTTCCAAGTTTGGTTAGGAGGACAATTCAGGCTGATCACCTGATTGTCTGACAAGAAAGATGATCCATGCGTCGGATGGGCATGTAAAAAGTCGGACCTGCGCCTAATCTCTCGCCAGTCGTGTCGGTTATCCGTCCCACTGGGATACGAGAGTAAAGGAGGAGAGAGTGCTCTTGTGTACTGCGCACACACTTGGGCACTATAACATAACTCCTGCGTAGCTGGCCTGGTTTCAATGAAACAGGCCACCGTCGCCGAAATCGGTGCTATTATAATGTTAAGAAGGACAGAGTTACGGGAGTTTTAGAGCGATCATTTAAAGTTTCGGGCGCTCCAGCGATTGAAAACAGAGGAGGCGATCACAGATCCGCTAAAAATATAGAAAAGCGATTGGCCATTACCTTAATAATTATTACTTGTGTTCATTTCATAGTATAACATACCTTATGTTTTTAATATTAAAATAAATATTTTCTGATTGTGATCACTTTTCTTATACAGCCTGTATAACGAGCCGGTTATCACCAAAATCCGCCATCTCCATCCCTGGTACATTCCTAATCACGTTAACTCCACTGTTGAGTTCCATAATCAGCTATCTCCAAAAATATTGTTAATTTATTTGAATATTATTAGGTTAATCTGGTAAATTAAAAGTTTAATTACATAATAACATACTAATCTACGTAGAAAAAGTAACAATGTAGACCAGGACTTTTCACACATCTATGTACAAATTACTTGACCTACTGAAAACAACTTTTGTAAGGAGTTGGCGGAATTCGAAACTATATGACTCATATCTCATATACCCTCCTGCGCTCGTGCCGACTACATGTACGATGTTGGAACGGCGCGTGCTGTTTCCCGCGGTCCGAACTTTACGTGTGGAGGACGTTATTTAGTGTTTACTAAATCACAAACATTTTACAGTGCAACCGCGTTCTTAATGTCACTCGGCAATCACCTTTTTTTTCTATGGAAATTACAGACGATATAATATTATGAAAAAGGACTATTCCCGTAAAACACATGGTTGTAAATATTTTTCTATCTCCCTTGTCATTTCGATATTTTACTTTGAATAAGCCCCCTGGCAAATGCGAGCCATCGAAATTATTCACAGCCCCATGGCTCGCAGCAGGTCGGGCGCGTCGACGTTGTAGATGCCCTGCTGGACGCGCTCGCAGCCCGACACTCGTAGCATGCCCTGGCCGCGCTCGTCAATCTTCATGTGAGACCGCGCCGCCTGCAGCTGTTCTGGGGTGGGTTTCTTCGGGAAGCCTGGACGAAAAACATAGACGTTATGAATTAATTTGGTTATGTTCTTTCTTTTATAGTATTAACACATGTACGGATTTGGTCCGCAGACCAGATCCGCGCACCAAATCGAGTGTCGCTACAGACGCTCGGATTTGGTCTGACAGACCAAATTGACAACTCGACACTCGTGTGTTCGATTTTCAGCTTTATTGCATAAGCCCATAGTTCTATTTGCAGTGCAGTTTTTCGACGACGACGATGATTCCATTGAGATCGTGCAGTGATATCGACTCTCAAAAATATTTCTCCCCAAACTTAACCCTTAATTCGACCCTGATTAGTTTAACTAAGTTATTTGATAATAAAATTAACAACTAAGTTATAATCGATATTTAATTTTGTACCCTACATAAATAACAACTAAACAACTTTTAATTATATAGTTTTTATTGATAGTTGGTTTTATGTCAAAATGACTAACACGCGATAATCTGTTTTCACGCCCTATAAATTTTCATAACCCACTATATATTATATGAAAATCTGACCGGGATCAAACTAAACGTGACAGTACATGTCAAGAACAGGTACAGGGATACTAAAAAAGCGTGACATAGTGACGAAGGGGTTCAAAGAGTCGAAATGTTGCGTGACGTAATATGTGGATGCCCCCCTAGCTGTCATCATATCATAGAAAAGTATATTAATACTTTTCCTATTGATTTTGGAAGTAGCAATGTGTAAGGGCATTAGATAATAGCCACTCGACGACCTGTGTGTGAATCTGTGGCTCAGTGGTTAGCGCGTCGGTGCTTAAGCCGAAGATCGCGGATTCGAATCCCGCCGAAGGGACAAAAACTTTTCTGTCTTCATGGGCCTTGGATGTGTATTAAATATATGTATAGTATAATTAAATCTTAAATATTTGTATAGTATAACAGTATTAAATATATTACCGTTGTCTGGTACCTGTGATACAAGTTCTTCGGATACTTGGTACAGGACCAGATTCACGTGGTGAGGTAGCATCCATAGATATTGTTATTACTACCTCTGACGTCGATGAGCGAGGCGAGCACGGGCAGGCGCATGAAGTCGGGCAGCATCTTGCGTAGCAGCGACACGGGCACGCTGCACAGCGGGCCGCCGTCCAGCGGGCACACGCGCGCCGCGCCGCCGCCCGCGCCGCCCGCCTGCTCGCACATCGCTCCGCGGATCCACTGACCGCCTGGAAATGATCAAATTCAATTACACGACTCTATAGGTCGAATGATTCTTTACGCTAATTGAGGAATATGCACATAGTATTGGCAAATTTTTAATACATTAATCAAAAAGGTGAATTATGAGTTTTTAAATAGTTATCTAATTTATAGTGTGAGCAGGTGGAATATATTGACTTACTTATCGGAGATTTGGCAATGCAGAGCTCCTCGGGTCTGGGCAGGTAGGGCGCGCTTCCGATTTTGCTGTTACAGTACTCCTCCATCTATAAAATCAAAATTTACTTTTTTTAAGTAACCCTGAACTGTCAAGCAATGGGCGAGCTGATGATGACGAATTATAGCTAAGAACACTCTCGAAAATGTCTTTCAAAGAAAAAATAATGTAGATAAAAATCGGTTCATCCGTTTGGGAGCCAACGATGCCACGGACAGACACAAACACACAGACAGACAGGTCAAGCTTATAACAACCCTCTGTTTTGTCGGCGGTTAAAAATGTGTTAAAGTTGCGTTACAATGATTGATCAAACACAAAAAAAAAAATAGTATGGTATAAAAATATGTCGTCGTCATGGCCGCGTCCAGATGCAATGAAATTATTATTTTTATTTCTGAATAGATTAGAAACATTCATAATTATCATACTAACTAACCTAACCCGGCGAGAAGGCGTAATAAACTCGCGCGCGGCCATCTTTTAGCAAAAATATGGTTATTATCAGCATGATGAGCATCATCATGATGAGCATCATCATGATGATAATAACCATATTTTCAAAAATGATGATGATTATAACCGTCGCGTTTAAATTAGGGAGAGATAAACAAAAGTTTGAGTCCCGTCTATTTTGTTGTCTCAATTTAATTTCTACTGCCAACTCTTAAGTACCTAATACAATAATGACATACAACACTTTCCAAGCTTAGATCTAAAAGTGCAACCATGCACTTTTGTGTGATCCCTACAATGACCAAGCGGTCTTAACATGCCATTTCACACCATTAGACACCGAGGCCGGACAGCGTGTGTGCGCGGCGGGCTGGCGGACAGCGAGCCTAGTCGATCATGGCGGCTAGGAGTCCGCAGCTCCACCTCGCGCGCACCCCCTCACCTCGTCGCTGAGCTCGGCCAGCGCGCGTAGCACGATCTGCGTGCGCGGGGGGCATACGGACAGCGTGCCCTCGTCGATCAAGGCGGCGTCCAGAATATCCACCTCGCCCGCAGCCGGCAGCTCCATGTACTTGACCTCGCTGATCATCATAGGCGGCATCTCTACGGTATAGATTTTGGCATTAATATATATATATTATAAATATATAGTTGATAATGAAGAATTGAAGCCTATTTTGGAAGAAATATATATTTTTGTTTTTTTTTTTTTTTTTTAATTGAAATTACAAACAGACACGTCAATTTTGTTTATCTGTATAGATATAATATATTATATTATACAAAACAAATAGTTGAACTAAGTATATATAGCCAGTCACAATATGTAACAGTCATAACAGTCACCATGTGTAATTGCAAAATTCTACATTATAGTCAAGGTGATAAGGTCGTTTTTTGTATCATTATTAATAGTCGTTATTACATTGTGATTTCGAGTGGCAAAAAGTGTCGTGCCTATAATCCGTCCAGCCTCCATACAATTCGCAACGCGCCATAAGGACTTCGTTCCAATAATTACTGTTAGAATTGAGAATTGGAAATTTCTTGTACTGTTGATGTACTTGTTTTGTAATCATCGTCATCGTGTCGTTACATGATGCGCGGTGTCGTGGCACGGTGCATTGCCGTGTCGTGCTTGTTCAAGGCATGGCAACGTCGCTACAGAATGTACCGTAACTTTACAAGACACGAAGATCCAGCGTGCACGTTTAGGCGTCCCCCACATTAGGCGTGCGCGTTCCTCGGGCGTGTGAGTAGCGCGCGAGTTGGGTGAGCGTCCCGTGTTGCCGCCGTATGGCGTGTTTGCAGCGCGCACGTTCAGCCTTACGACGTGTGAATTTGCACGTTGTGACAACGCATCGTGACGCGGCCCGCGACACCGCACCGTTTCATGTTGACGACGTCGTGACGTGTACATGTGGACATTCCGTAAGGCAGTTCAATACATGCATGCAACTTATATTGATCCTTACGAAAAGTTGTGTTTTATCCAACATACTTACTTTTCTCATACGGTTCTTTGATTGGTCTGTGTAATTTTAGAAGGGATGAAATATGATAAGGTAAAAAGTAGGTCATGTTCACTATATTATAAGCTATCGATAGCAGCCATTTATAATAGGCTACTTGGCCCTTTTTTTTTATCCTAAACGATTATTGGTCCGTTACCCCAAAAAATTTATTATAAAACCATAAAATCCCACAAAATTTAAAAATACGCTTTTTTTTAAAAGGCGAAAACGCCTCCCGCCATTTTTGTCGATAGATAAAATGTGCTCTGACGTCATACTAATAGTAAACAATCACTTGACAGCTCGGTGCACTATGCACGGTTGACAACTATGACAAGTGACGTTTATTTTTTTACTTTAACTATGACGTCACATCGTGGCCGATAGCACAATGCAAATATAATAGTATTTTCGTCAGTTCAAATAAAAAAAAAATAATTAAGATTATTTATCCATCTTGTTCTTTTATTTATTATATGATTACGCTATATTACGTTTTCCTAAGCCAAGTTCTAAAGGAAATACTCATTCAATGTATGAAATTAAGTATGAGTCAAGTAGCCTTTTTTTAGTAAGCATATTCATTTTAAATACTTAAGTATTTTATTCCTATTATGTTCCATTCCATTAACCAATTTATATAACAAATTTAGTTTTTTAGCTATAACATATTGTGTTAAACACAATCTAAGCTAAGTTGGTATCTAGTTATTGAAATATTAGTTTCAACACTTTGGAGTTTAAACTTATTCTTTGGAATAAAGTTGGATTGGATCAGAAAAAACCTGAGATGATAGATTGAAACAATAAGTTAGTGTGGTACGATTTATTTTCTTTCATATAAAAAAAAAAAACATTTCCAAAAGTAACAATGTATAAGTCAAAAGTATTCAATAGTTTTACAAAATATCTTACGTGTAACAATATCCAAAAGTAGTCACAACTTATTATTTCAATTTATTTAAACGTTTTGTGAAATGAACTTAAAATTATACTAAAAAAAATCTTAACAAAATGACATCTTCAAAATGATTCTTGATTAGAAAGAAAAAACTATAATTTTATACTACAAGTATAAAATTATAGTTTTTAATATGCTAAATGTATTTAAGGCACTTAAGTATATATTTTTTTCATGAACGAACACTTAGAAATTATGATTTATAATAACAAGGTATCTTACTTACGTCATTCTACACGTTATTATAGTTACTAATCTTCTTAATTTAATAATTAATAGATATTACTAAAGTTGAAAGTTTGATTAAAGATCAAAAGACACTGATTGTCTTTTTTACAATTATTTTTATGTAATGACTACTACAAAAAGCAAAGAAAGTAACCATCTCTTTTGGGGATATGGATAAGTAAAGTAAGAAAAGTAAGAAAAAATGTTGGATGGAATGAGTTATACTGCTCATTAACTTAACTTACCTGTAAAATAAACACAATCCTCTTATTCATAAAAATATTTTAACAACTGATGAGCCCAAATCGAAAAACGATAGTGTCCGATATTTCTTTTACGTATCAGATATTTGTCAAACGTTATGATTTTTACAACATTTTAATAAAATATACACACAAGCATACATAATATATTATTTTTATTTAACATTTTTTGCTTATACTGATAAGAACATAATAACACATTATTATTTAAAAATAGTTCACAAACTAAATAACAGGTCACGTACACACTCCAAGCCTGCAATTCCAAGGCCGCGGACTCAATCATATTAAATAAGGTATTATCTGATTAAATTTAAATAAACAACTAATTTCGAGACCAAATTGAGACATGGATTCTCCTTACTTGGAGAATATTACCTATAGAAAATCGAACTTGAGAAAAGCTACATCCGAACAAAATTTGATTTTTAATATACTTAACAGATGATGATTCCTTTTCCACCTCTGTATTAGATTTATCAACAGAAAGTCAACCAAATGTTACACATAATACTTTGGAGGTTATAAATCTAAAATCTACAATAGAAAAATTACAAATGGAACTTACCTCAGCACACAATGAAATTGAAAATTTAAATTTGGAGTTAAAAGATTTGAAAAATCAGTTGGAAGTATGCAAAAAAAAGTATTCTATCTTAAAATCCGTCGCAGAAAGTCAAGATTTTACACCTAGGAAATCACTCAGCACATCGAAATCAAGTAAAATATTAAAAACACACACAAAATCATCAAGATCGTTAACGCCACTCAAAATAAAACCTAAAAACTCAACTTTGTCGCATATTAATATTCAAGATTCAACTGAAAATAATTATTTATTACGCAAAAAAACGACGGAATCGCCGATCGCTACAAACAACTACATTGCGTTCCAAGGACGGGACAACACTGAAGGGCACTTGAGACAGAATAATATGATTTATGTATTAGGCGATCAACAAATGACCAGCTTATCAGTAGGCATTCATAACAAGCTTCGCAATTCTAAAGACTTTTACAATGCCTATTATAGTGTACATGGATTCGTTAAGCCTTATGCTACAGGTTATAAGATATTACAATATTGTAATGACTTGTGTGAATCGAATTTATTAACAAAAAATAGCATAGTTATTATTGGTATTGGTAGCAATGACAAGAATCCCTATAAACTGTTTACTGATATTTGTAATATCCTTGGCAAACTACAAAATGTGCAAGTGTTAAGAATTATGAAAACTGTTATTATATTCATCCTGACATAAACCCTATTGTAAATTCAATGTATAATTATAATTATGAGTATCACTTCTTATGTAAAATATGGTCAGAAATTAAGTGTATATTAATTAAAAACGTATATTTTAATAATTATCAACAAACCAAAAATGAGGTACTACAATTAAAACAAAATAAAAAATCTGAGATATGTATTGTCGGAGATCAATATACAAAAGGTCTTAGTAACGTAATACAAAAATATAGGCAAAATACGTGGAACGATAAATATTCGGTAATAGGTATTATAAAACAAAATGCCACTTACTCACAGATGTTTAACATAAGTAATGAATCAGCAAAAATGTTTACAAAATTAGACTATGTCGTTCTGGCTGCGAGTGTTAACAAAAGGAACTTGAATTCTTTTATATCTGGTATCACTTATACGCTCCCAAAATTAGCTCAAACAAATGTACTTATAGTTCCATATTGTGTAAATAGTAAAAACTTTATGTCAGACTATACTATTCAAACTAAATTAGCATCAACTTTTCAAGATTTCCCTAGTGTGAAAGTTATTAATATTGGCTACAGCTTACATCAAAAATCATTGTTAAATAAAATAAGTGAAAAAATAAATCTCGAAATAGATAGCAAAGATTATGAGAAAACATTTATATCCGGATTTAAGCAACAAATTAATAATAACCTTAGTAGAAGTCTTAAGCTTAAGAAAACAATTCCGGACTACTTCAGTCAGAACATTAACAGTAGGTTTAACAAAAACAATTACAACTTAATAACAAACAGTACATGCAAAAAAAATAAAATAACAGACTATTTCAAAAAAATATCACCTAAAAATGTTACAAATATAGATCAGTCTTTTTTATAAATAATGAAAACTTAACTATATTTCATCAAAATATTGCCGGAATCTTAAATAAATTGGACATATTACAGATTGCGTTAAAAACAGTTTTACAGTCAAAGGTAGGTTCTGTAGACATTATTTGCTTAAGTGAAACATTTTTGATGAAAAATTCAGAAAAAAATTTACAACTGCCGAATTATGAAGTTGCAGCGTACTTTTCGAGGAAAAACAAAAAAAGGGGTGGATCTTGCATACTAGTTAAAAAAGGACTACAGTTTAAATACCTACACATAAGTGAAAAATATGCTAAGGAACGCGTCTTTGAGTGTTGCGGAATAGAATTAGTTTGCTATAATATAATAATAATATGTATATACAGGGTGCCTAAAGAAGACATTAACTTTTTTATAAGTAGCTTGGATTCTCTGATAATAGAGTGCAGCCGTCTAAATAATAAAAAGATAATTATATGTGGTGACTGGAATATCGATGTAATGAAAGAGTCAAACGAACATAAAGAATTAAGGTCCGTACTACTAAATCACAACATACAAGTTAATATAAACCTACCTACTCGGGGTCGGTCCAGCATAGATTTAATTGTGAGCAACTTAAAATCATACAAAGCAGACGTTCACCATTTGGCTCTTTCTGACCATGAAACTGGGCAGACAATTACATTTCCGGTACATAATAAAAATAAAAAATCAAAGGCTAGCTATTACTTTACCAAACGGCGCGATTTTAATACAGACAACATTACAAAATTTTTGAATTACATGGCCTCGTTAACATTTAATGATGTATTTAATATAACAGATTGTGAAGAAAGTTTTAATAATTTTTTTGATATTTTTGTACTTTTATATGATCTTTGCTTTCCGTGGATAAATGTAAAAGTCAATAATAAGCCGATAAAAATGGGTTGGCTTACGAAAGGCATAAAAAAATCTTGTGCCGTAAAACGTATTTTATATTTTAAATATAGACATGATGCTGTGAATAAAAACGAATTATTAAAAAAATACAATAAATATTCTAGCATCTTAAAACACTGTATTAATACATCTAAAACAAAAAACAATAGTAAGTTTTTAAAAATGTCAAAAAACAAGTGCAAAGCCACATGGGCATTAATAAAAAATGATATTGATGGCAGAAGCACACGTAATAATATTGACAATATACAAGTAGGTGATAAAATATACACAGAAATAATTGACATTGCAGAATTGTTTAATAAATACTACATTGACATAACAAATAATAATCATAATAAGAATCCGATTGACGTGCTTGTTAAGAATAGAAATGACATTTTAGTTAACACTGAATCAAATTCAATATACCTATCTCCCTTAATTCCCAATGACATCTACAAAATTATTAATTCTCTGAATAATACTCAATCGACTGGATATGACCATATTAACACCAAGATTATAAAGTTGTCTGCAAAGTATATCTGTTACCCCCTCTGTCATCTAGTTAATCTATCCTTTGAACAAGGTCATTTTCCAACTGCGTTAAAAGTATCTGTAGTTAGACCTATCTTTAAAAAAGGCGAGAAAAATAATATGTGTAATTTTAGACCAGTTACATTAATACCAGTTATTTCAAAAATTTTCGATAAGGCTATGCAATCTAAGATAGTGCAATATTTAAATTCAAGAAATCTATTTAGCAAACAACAATTTGGCTTTACAAAAGGTAGCTCCACAACACTGGCCTGTTTTTCACTAATAAAACAAGTAACAGAGGCAATTGACAAAAGGTTATCTGTAGCAGTAGTATTCCTTGATATGAGTAAAGCTTTCGATTTTGTTAATCATGAACGCCTATTAGATAAATTAAATAGATATGGTATAAGGGGGAATGCACATAAATGGTTTGAATCGTATCTAAAAGACAGAAAGCAATGTACTGAAATAACAAATATTATAAACAATAGAGAAATTTCTTATAGATCTGAATACAGAATCAATAGTTGCGGTGTACCACAAGGGAGTATTTTGGGTCCAAACTTATTTATAATATATATAAATGATTTGCCAAAAATTTTAAAACATGAGGGCATCATGTTCGCTGACGATACAACATTGCTAATAAAATCCTGCAAACAATATTTAAACGACGAGATTGAAAATGAAATTAAAAATGTGACGAAATGGTTGTATTGTAATAATTTACAGGTCAATCTAGAAAAAACTAAAATAATAAAATTTTATAAATCGACTAATAATAATGACAAACATTTAGAAATAAAAGTAAGCCCTATTAAATGCGTACCTTCTACTAAATTTCTAGGATTTATTTTAGATAGTAACTTAAATTGGAAAGATCACATAGATAATGTTTGTAATAAACTTAATAGGTTTGTATTTGCTCTGAGGAGGATAAAAAATATTGTTTCACTAGATGCCGCTGTAACAGCCTATCATGGATACGTTTCTTCAACATTAAGATATGGTTTAGTATTGTGGGGAAATTCAGTAGATTTAAACAAAGCATTCTTAATACAAAAAAAATGTATCAGAGCTATGGCAGGAGCTGATAGACTAGCACATTGTAGACCTCTTTTTAGAAAGTTTAAAATACTTCCTCTTGCTAGTCTATATATATTAGAATCGTGCCTATTTATAAAAAAATATACTGCGTTATTTGAAGATCAGAATTATAAACAAAATGCCAGATGTAAAAGAACCAGTAGTAAAAATATTACTATTCCAACACAGCGGTTAGCAATTCATAGCAAGAACGCATATTGCATGACTATTAAAATATACAATAATATACCCAATAGAATTAAAAATAATAATACTACATGCAATAAATTTAAAAACGAACTATTCACCTGGTTACTAGATAAAAGCTACTACACAACACAAGAGTTCTTTAATGATGTTATAGTTACCAAAAAATTCAAAAATATGTTTTAAATATTTATTTTATTCTGTTTTAAATTCTTTTTATTTTATTTTCTATATCTACATATTACAAATAAAATGACATAAATAATAATGATTGATTTGACATTGCTATAATAATTATTACTTAATTAATATAAGTTATTAAATATGATGATTTTGACATATTATAAATATTATTTAGATTTTATGATGATTAAGACAGATTTTAAATTTTGACTTATGAAAGGTTTTGGTGATATGATATAATTATTACAATTACTGTTTAAAAGTTTTTAATTTCTCCTTTAAAAAAAGCTCCTCTTCACAAAGTAAAGGCGGCACCTATCTATTTGGACGTGAGTGTCTAACATTTTATTTTTTCTTACGATTTTCTCATCTTATTGCTAATAGGTGGTTCCGCGCGAGATTCTTACGCTGGTGGTAGTAGATTCATTAAACAGGACTTAAGATACTAATAATAATTAATATCATTATCAACATTAGACACTAACAATTGTCTTATTTTACAAATGGTAAAAGATAGCACCGACGAACGTCTATTAGGCTGGGACTAAATGATCCGGAATCCGGAAAAATTCAGAGCATTGAAGAACTCTGCGATAATACAATAAAGCTTAAAGTCGAACACACAAGTGTCAATATCAATGTCATATATGACAGCTTGACAATCGACACTTCGATTTTCAAGTCTACTGTATCAGTAGACTTGAAAATCGAATTTTATTTTCTTACTTTACATTATATAAATATACTTTTATTTTCAGTACTCTGAATTTTCCCGGGACCACCGGATTCCGGATCATATAGTCCCAGCCTCATAGAAATGACTCACCACTCATACCCACCACTGCAACTCCTGTGTGGCCAGGATCGACAGTAGTAACCTAAGCGCCTGTCATCTAATATAGAAGTGGTAGATTGAAGATGGTATATTTTCAGAACTACTCTCCGGGCTGAACAAGAAGGTGACTCTGATGAAGCAAGGTCTGGAAACCTCAACCTTCAGCAGGGCTTTCAAGAAGTGGGACCCAGATATGTGGATAGTATGTATTCTTCTGTTTAATCCTAAAATTTATCGAATAATATGATATTGGTATGTAGATAAGCTTAAAATTTAAACTAAACATGCCTATTCTATTCAGATCCAATTGAAACTACACTTAAACAAAAATATTAAATTCGACCAAATCAATGGGTCATTGTTATTTCTTTCTGGTAAGGTCAATGCAGGCTGATCACCTGATCGTCTGATCCATGCCGCATGCGTCGGATGGGCATGTAAAAGTCGGCCCTGCGCGGTGCGCCTGATCTCTCGCCAAACTTGTCGGTCATCCGTCCCACTGGGTTACACATTTTTACACATGTTTAGTTGTTGCACATTTTGGTAATGGCAATAAGGACGGTGTAAGGCAGAGGTTCCCAATCTTTTTCCGCCCGCGGCGCAGTTACAAATTTAGTATTTTGTCGCCGTTAAAGTTAGTTTTAAGCCCTGCCCTAGCTAGCTATTTGACAAAGATCCAGTCGAAAGAAATATGTACCCACCATATATATTACATAATGATAGAGGATCGACTCACGGCGCCCCTCTTCACTTTCTACGGCGCTCTTTCCAGGGCGCTGCGGCGCACAGTTTGGGAACCCCTGGTGTAAGGAGTCTAAGGACTACATTTGACTCTTCTTGTCCTCTCCTGAAAACTCTTTACATCATTGCCCTCACAGCTGATTTCAAAATTTATTTGAATAATATCAATTCAATCAATTGAAATCAGCTGCGTGATGTCAAATACCCTTTTTTACCCGACTACGGCGAAGCCAAATGGAAGGGTATGTATGTATGTTTATTCCACGGTAGCGCCTAACCTAAGCCCACGGTAGCCCGGGCAACATAAGCTATATAATTTACGTAGTCGGGTTATAGCTATTTACAAAAGTTTTAGTTATAGCTGCATATAGACTCCTTCATACTTAGTGGTTTTTTTTTTAAATTTAATTTATTTTTCCGCCTTAACTTCTTTACATACCTATTACCTATGCAGTAAAACATTTCCCCAAAGTTTTTGAAATTGATTTTGCAAACCGCTATACATAATATAAGCGCACCCAAAGCAAAAGAAATAAAAATCTCTTTTACAAAAAAACTTCACGAGTTTTGACGACACAAAGGTTAAAATTCACGTCGGGGTCAGCAATATTGGGAATAGTGGTGGAAGCCCCAAAGGGAGATCTCCGACCGAGCATGGTGGTATGCTCGGTCGGGCCGAAGTACACTTGTAGTCATTTCAGTATCAATATCAGGTATAAACACCGGACTACATAAACTTCGATAGCGCGATTCAGGATTGTGACGCTAATTGGCCCGTCACAATAGTTTTTTTAATCGTCACCCAAATGCCTCCTTCAATATTCATTGAGAATCATTGAGGGAAGGTATTGACTGTTGAGGAAGGAGGTGGACCACTAGTCCATTCCTTCATAAGATACGGCGAAATCGGACTTTTTAAGCACTAAAAATAATAAGTTCAAGTTCACGATACTTTCATATGTAATACAATGTTATGTACCAACTGTGGTGAGGGCAAAGTTTTCTCACGATGAAAATAATTTGACTCGCGAACCGGTTCCAGAATCCGGACCATAGCAATTACAGCGAGGCTCCATTAATGCGTTGCGTAGGTAGTCGCAGCGTGTGCATTATTTTTCATAGATTTTTGATGACATGCCTCATTTTACGCTGAGACCTGTTTTAGTCGCGTCGTTGCAACGCATTAGCGCATTGTATGCCACACCTGCGTTGCGTCGACGCCCGACATCACAATGCAAGAGGGTTGATATCGCAGCGCATCATCCACCCTCCCTCTTCGTCTCCTGTCCGTTGTTCCCTCGAAACGTCGCGTTCGACGACGAGACGCATTAAGCCTCTGTATAACGCCAGTGACCTTGAGGGTCAAGTCCCATACTAATTTTGTAGGCGACAAGGGCGTATCGCGCCGACCAGAGTGTATTAAAATCGGAAAAAAATCGCTATAAATATTTGAGACGAAATTTGCAAAAACTAAAACGACCTTTCCCTGAGTCTTGTCTTACTTAAAACACTGAAACAATTTTCACACTCGTGTGACTTATAGAAGAAGACAAAAAGTTTTTAACTTTTAAAAAAGGGTGGATTTAGCATATTTTTAAATCAACATTGAAATAAAAGTCTAAATTCATAAAAAGACAGTCCTCGGCTAAATATACTTCAGATTACCATTTTTTTTTTTTGGATTTATCAATACGACCATGACTGAGAAAAAAGGTTTCAAAAACTCCAATTTTCAATCTATCGACCGCACATCCCATTGATGGGATGTGCGGTCCCATGTCATGAAAAATCTGTGTGTGGAGCCTGGAGTCTCGTACCGCGTAGGTACGTTCACCCCGTGCCTATAACCTTCATCGAGTTAAAACTTAAAACTAGTTGTTGCTCGCGACTTCGTGCGTGAAAGAGAAAATTTGCGTAAACCGTACTGTATTTTGTCGCGATAAAAAGTAGCCAATGTCCACCTTTTTATCGCTTTTACACTCTATGTATGTCTGTGCCAAATTTCATCAAAATTGGCCCAGTAGTTTTGGAGCCTAATCAATGCAAAAAAAAAAAACAAAGAAATCGTTCTATATTATTAATTAGATAACCGGAATTAGCGAGTTAATGAGGATAAAAAACTAGCCAAGCCAAGATCGGGCGCGCGCACGATCGGATCCATACAGTTGGAAAAGTGCGGTCGCGGATCACGTAGAATTTCATAAATTGACTCATCGCTACATGTCTTTTTCACTCGCGCACGAATATATTGCAACCGCGTTTACATGTACGCGATAGGAGCGTGATACCAATATTATATTCGTGCGCTACTGAAAGAGATAATTAGCGATGAGTCAAATGTTGCATAATATAACAGTATTTTATAGTAGAACTATCAATGTCATATTGACAGATGTCACAAGCACAGCCTATCTAGTTTTTTTATATATTTTTTTTATTTATTTAAATATATGGCGTCGTCTTATAACAATTTGCCAGTGTCCTGTTAAAAAGGCGGGAAATAGAATTTTCGTTTCAATTTTCAACACCATATTTCAAAATTGTCCAGTCTCAAGTCTAGTCAAAGTCCAAATAAATAGTCAGTGCAGTCAATGAGTCAAGTCAGTCGATTGAGTAAACTGGTAGAAGCTTTACTGAAAGTTCCTAGGGAGTTTTGGAAGGAACACAAAATAGCATGTTTTATGAAATTGTACCACTTGCCCACACTTGTGCACGTTAACGAATATTTAATGGTTAATATTCTACCAATATTACACATTAAGAACCGAATTAACACAAATGTATGAAAGAAATACAAAAATCGCAACGTCGCCAATTGATTTCCCCGGCAAAACTCCGCCTATCTACTTAGTTTATTTCAGTTAGCCAAAAGCACAGAGTACTTATTTATATTATGGCCAAAAGGCTATATATAGTGTAGACGTATCTATGTTAGGCATCTCTCATATGTAATACGTATCTGTGTTAAGCATCTCTCTCATAAGTACCAATAAAGGAGAATATAAGAGTTGTTGCTGTATTATTATTATCACCACTCAAGCGTAAGAACGATATGTAAAAACCAAGACGTCGTAGTTCTCAACATAATCATCTTGCCAGTTGCCACCTTGTAAATAAACACTTGACTTTAAAAAGTTTCTATCGATAAACTTACAACACTAAACAAACTGCCCTGTGATCTTGTTTAACGAGTGTAATGATAAGAAAATGACGCGTTTTATTAATATACTGTTTATTCTCGTGTGCGGACAGCTGTGTGCCTCGGTCAGACCTAAACTAAACACGGTATTCGCTTGGAAGCAGCTGAACTATGAGATCGACGGGGTTCTTTGTAAGTACTGGAATAGACTACGATCAAAACCGTCAAAACTGGTCAATCCACTAGTGACTCTGACAGTTAGTCAATGTAACGCAATCAGGTTATATAATATAACAATATCGCCAATTGCTAACATACTTAATTATACATGCAAAACTAACATGAGGAAATATACTAGGTACAATAAAAATTACATTGTAGCACCTTCCCCATGACTTTTTTCTCACGATCTACAGTACATAATATAGGTAAGTAACAATAACAGATTTTACTATAGGTTTTCTAATATTATATTTGATAGATACTCAGTTAATAGTTAGGTATAGTCATTAAAATTAAAGTCAAATATAATCATTTTTCATTATTCAAAATCCTGCTACAATCCTAATATTATAAATGTGTAAGTTTGTGAGGACGAGTCACGGGCCAGGCTGAAAGTCCAAAAGAAAATTAACCGTTTATAATAGTGCTCGAGAAGCCCCAACAGCGAAGCCGACGACGAAGCCACGACACGACAGACCTAGTGTCACTCCTGACCTAGTGCTCCCCGCGAGACTTGTGAGTAGTGTCCGACCGAATGATCGGTTTCGATCGAGTTTCAACTGAAAAATGGGTTTCGGATTAATTTCGATTTCGGCGGAAACCGATCGTAACTACGACCGAAATCAAAACTGCATTCGGGAGTTATCGCGCTGTGATCGGTCATGTTCGACGCTTTTAATTACATCTAAGCGAGCGACGATGACATTCTATAAAGTTACTTTGTTACAGGACATGATTTATTTAGCTCCGTTGCATTTACTTTAGATAGGGTAAAACATTTCGTTTTGTGAGTACTTATTTGATTTTACACTTTTACGGTTGGTATACATAAATCAAAGAACCACTAACTCGCGCTCTGTCTAAGCGTCATTTTCAAATAGCTATTACTAGGGCTTACAAGCTGTTTGACTATCTTGCGCTGTGCCTAATTTGCTTAAGAACTACTTCGCTGTACACCTAAATCTTATACGGCATAACTCGCGCTATGCCTGAAAATTTGTACATAGATTACAATGATGCAACAGTTGACCATACATTTTACGATATTATACTTTACGATATTCTATTTTCTTTGAACTGTGGGAAAGCCATGCAAGGTACTTTGTTAATAAGGCTAACTCTCGTTACCTACTTCGTGATTTGATTTAGGCATAACGAGAGTTAGTCGTTTTGTGAATTTGTTATGCCAAGCTTTAAGGATTTAAGATACATCGTACATAATATAATAAACAATTGTAAATGTAGTGCTTTTTCGTAAGGTACAAGTTTTATAGCCGTATTAGGATAGATCACAATCCACCACATACTTTTAAATTTGTTCACCACACTCCCGCCGGGTTAAAAAAATAACCTAACCAAGAGCATTTTAAAACATGTCTAAGGAGGGTTCCGTAACTATCAACGAGAAATAGGTTTTTTTTAATTACTTCAAAAGTTATCGTCCGATTGCGCTCAAAATAATTTTTCTAAAGAGTTTTTAGCATTATCTATCAGCATGGAAACTTACAAGTTTCTATGTCCTATAGTCTAGAAATGCTAGGGGGGGATCAACTTATAAACCGATTTGGAAGCCGATTACTTTAAAATTGTTGACTTTGTAAAAAATACATGTATTATCCATGCCTTTATTTTAAAAGATCTATTCAACGATACCCCACACGATGGGGTAGAATGAAATAATATTTTTCATCCCCACTTCCTATGGTGGAGCCACCCCTAAAATATAAAATTATTACTATTTTATGATTGCAAAACCGAGATCTATACACAATATATAACTATACCAAATTTCATCCATTTGTGGATGCATTACAGGAGCTATAAGGGCGGACAGACAGACGGAAAGAGCGAAACTATAAGGGTTCCTTGAATACTACGAAACCCTAAAATTGATTCCCTTTTCCCTCAACACATAAAGTCTCGGTTTCGGATTCGGTCGAAAAAACTAGTTTCGGTCGGACACTAGCTGTAAGACAATGTAAGTCACGGATGCATTATGGAAAATTAGATGTTGCAGTTGGTTTGCAAAACTGCCGTATTGCCCGGGTGACTCCGGCAATATTAGGGTAATCTCCTGACCTCCCGGAGAACAGTTTAGTAATTTCTCCGGCTGTCTGTCTCGCACGCCGCGTGCGCCTCGTCGTGCTCGATAGCAAAATCAACCCTCCTCCTCCCATTCCACCCATAAAAGTCTCCCGGTCAACTCTATCTCTGAAAGATAATATAATATCTATAATAATATCTATGGACGCTTCCACACCACGTCAATGTGGTCCTGCACTGAGTACCCGAAGAACTTGTATCACAGGTACCAGACAGCGGAAATATATTTAATACTGTTATACTATACATATATTTAACATAACATAGATTTTTATGCATATGTTTAATACACATCCAAGACCCAGGAACACAGAAAAACTTTCGGCGGGAATCGAACCCGCGACATCCGGCTTAAGCGCCGACGCGCTAACCACTGAGCCACAGAGGTCGTCAAATAATGAAACATAGACTCCATGTTGATTCTTTCATTACCTTCAATTCCAGACAACAAAGACACGAACCAGCGCGTGCGACCAAACGCGATCTACTTCGACGACGACGTGGAGGATGAGCAGAAGTTCTTCATCCAGTACAACAACGTGCCCATCGGTCTGGAGGTGTACGGAGACAGGGCGATCGTCACCGTGCCGAGGAGACGGTTCGGTAGGTTTAGCAGATAACCTACGGTCGAATACTGAAACGATGGTTAAATTACGCTGCTGTCCTTTTTATAATGGATAGCGGAGACAGCCTGTGTTTAGGAGGGCGCTTAATTACCTGACTACGGTGAAACCAAAATGAAGGATAATGATTTTGGCAGTCTATGTATGTATATTGTATGTATGTTTGTTCCCTCGTAGCGTCTAAACTACTGGTCCGATTTAAATAAATAAGGTGTCAATAGATTCATAATGATATGAATAGATGCCTCATATATTTTTTTTCAAACTTTTATATTTCGAAAATTTAACCTCAACGTAGTTATATTACTTATAGCGTCACTAATGGCTTCTAAGCGGCAGTTTACACTGAGACGCTAAGGCCTAGAGAAGTTTCTAGAATTATACCCCAAGATAGATACAGACGGCCGGAGTTGACATCGACTGTGCCGAAACTTATAAAGTAGGTGCGACTACGGCTCTACCTTGACCATTTTTGTACCTGTGCATTTCTAGATTTCTATCTGAATTATTTTCTAGTTTCGACTTTTAATAACGAAGTCGGGTTATAGTTTCTTAAATTCTTTTTTTTTATATTAGCGTTTCAGTATAAGGCCGTGAGCCTTTTTATTGTGCTTTTATAACTACAGGTGTGCCATTAAATTTCCGACTAGCTTGTGCCCACAACTTCGTTTGTGTAGAACTATTAATGGAATTAGGGTTAAGGATAAAAGTAGCCTTAGATACATTATCATCTGCATACAGAATCTTTAGTGTTACAGCTTTAACAGTGAAAAATTGTATCTCTTGATTTTGTCATCATTCGATGTAGATTGCTACCATAGGGAAGATAAAGACGTACAGAAGTATTCACCTCAAAACCATTTCAGGTATTCCTTCCACCCTCAACTACGTGCGTCTGTCCTCTGACAAGACGCCGGTGCTGCGGCCGTACCCTGACTCCAGGAACGATCAGCTAGTGTCCATCTACAGGCCCAGGGTCGACGCCTGCGGCAGGCTGTGGGCAGTTGACACTGGACTGCTGGAGGTGCCAGGTAAAATTTTCTATGTACGCATTGTCCCTGGTAAATGCGCAGGCGCATCATTTATCACAGATTTCGTTTAATCAAAGATAAGAAGTGCAAAGATGATGATGCAAGACGTTTTAAAACTTTTAATTTAGGAATACAAGTAATGTCGCACTGCGCACAGCTAACATTAAACTGGGATTTATAAGTTTACTATTTGCAGGAGCAAGAACACAACTGCAGAAACCATCAATCGTTATATTCGATTTAAAAACAGATAAACTCTTACTGAAATATGAGTTGAAGGATTCCGATCTGTTGAACGAAAGAACTACAGGAGGTAAGAAGTTGAAATGTTATTTTTTGCGTGCTACCGAAAACAAACGTTACTAGAGGTAGGTCATAGTTTTCAAGTTGAAAGACAAAATTCATCTTCTCATCATTCCTCCACTTTACGCGTCATCCTCGCCGCAGGTTTGACCTCGATCGCTGTAGACGTCACCGCCACCACCTGCGATGATGCGTATGCCTATATCACGGACCTGGCTACAGAAGGGCTGGTCGTCTTCTCACTGAAGAAGCTGGACAGCTGGAGAATACAGCATGAGAGCTTCGCGCACGACCCGTCTGCTCTCAACTTCACTGTTACTAACTTACTTTCATTCAGGTAACGTAATAACCTGGCGAGACGGATTGTTCAGTGTAGCTCTATCCGAACCGGACCAGTACGGGACAAGAACATCATATTACCATCCGATGGTCTCCCTCTACGAGTACACAGTCACTACGGACTTACTGAAGACACCTGGTGGAACACCTTCGTTTAAGGCACGGGTATTTAAATATTTTGCATCAAAATAATTTATGCGGTGTTTTATATAAACCGACTATATGAGTGTGCGGAGTTGGAGTTTTTGTCACTAGGTACTCACCGTGAAGAAGTTAACTACAATTTGTATGGCGTCGAAACAGCGCCCCTAGTGGCAAACAATGGTAACTAATTCAATGTGACAAAGACTAAAAAGAAGTGACAAAAACTCGCACACAGCACACCGATTCTGACGTAACAACCTTGAGCTTTAAATTATTAGTCTTGGGTGAGCTATGCTTAGGCACAAATGAATCGGTTCGTCCAGCCCATACCACGGCCTTGGGTACAGAAGACCGTAGTGAAGTAGCCTCTCGAGTTATTATATATATTGCCCACCTGTACCCGCACTTATGTGCGGTATAGGAGGGCAATGGAAGTGAGGGTTTGAAAGACCGAAAAGGCTCTGGTGTCTTCTCTAGTGTAGGTGTTCACGGGTGGTTATTAGAGTCTTCCATAATTTTCTTCAAGAAAAGATCATATTTTTTAAAGGCCACCAACGCACTTGTATGTTGCCTCCTCTGGTGTTGTGGGTGTCCAAGAGCGGCCGTAATCGCTTATATCCCGGCGATCTGCCCGTTTGCTAGTTTTATTTCAAAAAACATTTTTTTTAACATTATATCCAGACTCTGGGCTTCCGAGGCATCAACACGCAGAGCGGTATGCACGGGTACCACGCGGGCACGCGGACTATGTTCTACGCCAACGTCGCGCAAGATGCCATTTTGTGTTGGAGAGTTGACAATAAGATGGCGCCGGAAAACGTCGCCATAGCGGTGCAAGATCACATCAAATTGCTCTACATCTCAGGTATGTAAGCTACACTTCAATAATAATAATTAACGCATTAATAAGTTTATACTGTTGAGTCTGTTCAGATGCAATTTAAACTAAACTCAAACAAAAACATTAAATTCGACTAAATGAATGTGTTAATCCGTGTATTTGGCGGAAAAAAGCGCTTGACAACCCGCAACAAAGCGCTGAAAAACGGACGGACGGAAGTTGTCGGCCAGGACACGTTTACTAACTTCAATAGCGCTGACACAATCTGCCGTTTTGCTTATTTATTTTGTTTGTTTTGAAATCAGTTAGTAGTGTTTGTGCAATTAATTTAAAGTAAGTATTATTAAAACTAACAATAATGTCAGCCCAAAAAATAGTAAAATATATTTGTATATAATAAATATATAAATTGATTTGAATACTTTAAAAACATATACTTAAGTTAGGTTAGGTTCCCCGGTTATAGTTAAACATAGCATCCCAGAGGAAAATAGCATTTAGCAGTTGACAGCGCTTTTAGCGCTTAGCGATTAGCGATCGCCATTTTGCTTTCGAGCGCATCCGAGCGTTTTTCTTTCGCTAAACACACCCACTGTATTTCTTCATTGCACGGTGAATAAGTGACATTTAAACTGGTATCATTATACCTCGTGAAATATTGTCGTTTTGTTTATGTTGAGTTTTTTAATGCAATGGACCAGGAAACGAGCTAACGGATCGCCTGATGGTAAGCGATTACCACCGCCCATGGACACTTACAATCAGAGGATTTACACTTGTAACTCCGCTGGTGTTGCGCACGTTACTGGTCCTTGAAATCCCCAACCCTACGGGGTAAATTGGATCTGAACAGAGAAACTTTCTTTTTTTTTAACTAGCTTTTTCCCCGCGTAAATAAACGGGGGTTTAATCCAGAGCCTAAACTACTACTATACCAAATTTCATCAAAATCCGTTCAGTAGCTTTTGCGTGAAAGAGTAACAGACATCCATCCATCCATCCTCATAAACTTACACATTTAGAATAGTAGGAGGAATTAATACGGTTTGATAGTTGATAATTTTTATCTTATTACATTTCAGATCTGAAAATTGTCGACGACGAGGTATGGGTGCTGGTCAACCAGATGCCGAGATTCGTATTCTCTACCTTAGATGTTAGCGATGAAAATTTTTTTGTTCACAGGTAAATTAACTTTTGTTCATTTTGCTTTATGCATTTTTATTTTTTCTTCTATAACAAACAAAAATTATTTTTTCAGGGCAAATATAAAAGATCTAATCAAAGGAACAGTTTGTAAGCAACAGGTCGACGACGGAAACATTATATTCCATGATTATGATGATTATGTATAGATAAAAAAGTTAAAAAAAAAATTGCTGTTATGATTAAATATAATCTAAATATAAAGATAAAAGTAGCCAAATGAATGTGTCATTATATTCCTTTATTGCACGGTAAGCATGTTCATATGGGTAGCATAAAGGTAGGTAGGTCCTATTAACATAGGTAGTGTCCTATTGTTCACTTTGTTGATGTTTAGATTAATTTGGATCTGAATGGAGTATAAAAACATAACCCAATCGGGTAAAAAGTTGCTTATTAAATGTGACATACACATAAGAACGTATAACCGCCTCCTTTTTAGGAAGTCGGTTAAAAATGAATGCAAGCATAGTGTACACAAGTATTGTATGTGATGAAATAAAACATATGTTTTTATTAAATTGACATTTTATTCCTTAGCATCAGCGCTACATATTGAAAATATACAAAGACCTCAAAGTTTTCCTCTTCTGAATCCTAATCATCAGTGTGCTACATTTCCGTGTAGTTTTCGATGCTATGCCTCTGTCTAGCCATCATCAAAGCTTTCAACCTGTTGTGAGGGTCGGAGATCCAGTCGTAATCACAAGTCCTTGAAGTCACTAGCTTAGTGATCAACCATCGCATCAGTTCCATCTTGTCAACTAAATCTTGAAGTTTTCTGTAATTGATAAGATTGTATTTGAAGTTTTGATCACTAAGTAATTTATATTATTAGCTTCCCACGCCACGGTGGGCGGTTTCATTGAAAGCAGCCCAGCTAGGCAGGAGTTACTTTTATAGTGCCCAAGTGTGTGTGTAGTACACAAGAGCACTCTCCCGTTCTTTACTCTCGTAAACCAGTGGGACCAATGACCGACACGACTGGCGAGAGATCAGCAGGCTTAGCATGGCGATCCGAAGAAATAATTTAAAAGAAGTAATATTCTATCCAAAACAATTAGTTGCAAAATAGTTCTTAATCCATGGTACAAGGTTGTCAATATTTGTCTAAGTCCACCTAAGTCTTAAACTATTAGCGATTACTTTTTTTTTTGTGAAGAATTAGTACATTTAAAGCTTTAATTCAAGGTTCAAATATATAAAAATAAAAAAGTTAAAATTACTCAAATATTGACACCAAATTTTTAGTTCCGGTTTACTATATGCAAAAAAAATCAAATTTAGAAACTTTTTTTTTACTTTTAATTTAACTATAAGAAACAATATATTTTGGTTTTTGTTACAAATTATATGATGAAAATATTAAGCACCCAAAAATAATGTTTTCCCTCTTAGTATTTTTAAAAGCTCATCTTAGCAATAAAGTATGATACAAAAAAAACATTGATCTACGTCTACTAGAAGTATAACTGACCAGAGACCTTATAAACAAAATTCACGATTATATATTATTGGTTGTCTGTTTGACCATAAATGCTCCAAATGCAAAACCCCACAAAGTTAGTTTATTAATCTGTAAGTTACTAGAAAGTCTTACTTGTACAATGGCCCCATGGTGATCTCTGCATTCTGTGGCAGTTGTTTTTTCTCTCTCAATTTGTTACTAGTCTCGTCCCATCTCCCTCTCGCCTCTAAAAGTTCCATCTCTTCTTCTTTAAGTATACTCTCTAGGTTATGAAGATCAGATTCCTCTTCTCTGAGCATGTTGAGTATTTCTATGATTTTTCTGTAAATATACAAACTGTTATATAATTTTTTATGTTTTAAAATATTTTCCTCAAACATCAAATTATTAATATATATATATATATATATATATATATATATATATATATATATATATATATAATGTTTCAAACCAAAGATTCTATATCAAGATTTTTTTTATAAACTTCTTACTTACTTTTTTGTCTCAATAGTCTCTGGGTGCAGTTTATTGTCTGGTGTCCGTATGGCTTTCTTGACCACATGAGCCTGTGTGATTGACTTTGTGGCTTGTTGTTCAATAATCGCCCAAGTTGCTGTGTCAGCATAACTACCCAGAGTAAGCTCTTCATTCTTCTCATGCTCCATAACTTGAGGAGTAACTAGAATTATAAAAGTCATCGAATAGAACTCATATTTTTTCCATTTTTAAATACTTAAATTACATACATTTAATGTTTTTAGAGTATTTTTAAGTATTATGAAGATTTATATTAAGATAACTTACTTGCTAGAGTTGTAGCCTGCAATAGCTTGTATTTGGAGGCAAAAATACAAAGATCTTGCATCTTCTTTGCAATTATGTCTTCTATTGGTTCATTAACTTTAGCTGAAAACAGCTCAGCGGACACACGTCGTAATTCATTCTCGAAATCGCAACTGATCTCGCCGAGGGCTTTAAATGCCGACATACTGATTTATTTTGTTAAAAACTTTGTTCTTATTTATGCAACTTCCAAGTGCAGTAAGATTTTACGGTGAAATACACCACATTATATTATTTCACTAAATAATAATCACAGGCATCAATTATTTTAGATTGAGCAGCGTTACGTAGGTACAAATTACTAAAATGTAAAATGTAATTTAGAACAAAATACAAATTCCTTTGCCATTTGGTTCAAACAAAACAGACCTCAATTTTTTTTTTTAAATAAAACAGCCGAAGTTTTGCCGGGGAGATCAATGGGTGACGTGAATTTGTAATATTTATTTCATAAATTTGTGTTATCTCGGTTCTTAATATGTAATATTGGTAGAATATTAACCATTAAATATTCATTATCGTGCACAAGTGTGGGCAAGTGGTTTAACTTCTAAAAACATGCTATCTGTGTGTTTCCCGCCAAAACTCCCTAAGAACTTTCAGTAAAGCGCTACCACTTTACTGAATCGACTGACATGACTCATTGTCTGTACTGACTATTTATTTGGACTTTGACTAGACTTTAGACTTGACGATATATGAATATTGTGTTGTGTACAGTGTGTGTGTATACAGTGTTGAAAATTGAAACGAAAGTTCTATTTCCCGCCTTTTTTACTTGACACTGGCAAATGGTTTTAAGATAAGCCGACGCCATATATTAAAAAAAAAAGGTAGCCGGTAGTTTTTTAAAATATAAATAAAAGCACAGTCCAAGCCTGCAAATCCAGCGCTGGTACCTACATAATGGCTGCCATTGGTTTCAATCATTTAAAAGTTTTGCCTAGTCCGCTTCAAGTATTTATTTTGCGCGGCCTAGTATTTGCAGGCTGGATGGTGAGTAAGACGCTTAAAGAAAATTTGAACGCGCTACTTATACACCACAAACAAAACATATCTCGCGTCAGTCAAATGTTTGCCAATTGTGCTAAGGAAACTGGAAAAATAAGAAAAATGGCCAACAGCTGATATTTGCCAATTTGTTGACATTAAATGTAACAAGTAAACAAACAAGTCTATAAGTTATATTTAAAAGTATAAAATATGCCAAAAATATAGGTACAATAAACGAAATATATTTGTATTCATGTTGTATTATATATAATTAGAACAAATCGTTTTGCATGTAAATATGAATAATGACCATTCCATTATCAGTATTCAAGAATTCCCAACTGAAGTTTTAATTCACATATTTATGTATTCCTCGCCTAAAGAGTTAGGTTTTTGCAGTCGAGTGTGCACAAGATGGAAAGAAATTATCGATAGTGTCTTTGAAAATGACAAATATTGGCACGAACATTGTATGCAAGAATTTGGAGATCTTGCGGAAAGTGCTTACTATAAATCGCAACGTGGTTCAACTTGGCGCAGAATCTATCGTTCCCTGACACTCTGGCCCAAGCTACTTCACACCGAAGAATCCAGAGATGAATTTGCCACTACTACAAACGAGGGTGATGAAATATATGGCTTTCAAGTACTCCAAAAAGGCGTAGTTGGTGTTCATAAACAAAATTCCATTGTATACTATTATATTAAGGACCTACAACCAGTGGATGTTCCCAAAGTTACTGGGAGCTACCTAAAATATATGGAAAATGAGGATACCATGGTATTCCAGAGCCTGTACTTTCATTTGTTCATAGTGAGGAAATATGTAACACAGAAACACTTTCAACATAATATTACATTTGATGATGTTAAACTATTTAGACTAGTAAACCAATTTGTGTATTTTGTGAAGTTGAATGATGACTTGTGTGTATGTGATTTAAACGACAGTAAGTTTTCTTGCGCTGATCTGTGTACTATCCCTAATGGTATGCTGACTATCACAGTGAGCAAAAACAATATTTATATCCTAACCAAAATGTGTAACATATATATATATGAAATGGATAACAAAAAATTGTACATAATTGAAAATTTAAAATATGTCAACAATCCTTTTAATACACTACGTAAATATAGATTTTTGGATGAAATCGATCAACATGCGTATTTTCCATGGATGAACTTTAAAGTATTCGTCACCATACCTGACAAGCTCACAAGAGATATAACAACTCTAAAAACCTACGGTGACGTTGTTTTTGTTGGCACAATGGAATTTTCAGAATATATCACATAAAAACAAATGAAGACCTATCCTTTTTAGATAAGAAACCACTGAAAGAATATAATTTTATGAACAATGCAGATTTGTCCGTCCGTATTCATCAAATAGATGTGGTCGAAGGAGATGATCAACATACAGTTCTAGTTGCGTTAGAAAATAAAATAGTTTCACTTAATTTTGCCCACAAATTTAGATAAACTTTTAAATATAATAATAATAATAGCTCCCACACCGATTTCGGTGACGGTGGCCTGTTTCATTGAAACCAGGCCAGCTACGCAGGAGTTATGTTATAGTGCCCAAGTGTGTGCGCAGTACACAAGAGCACTCTCTCCTCCTTTTACTCTCGTAACCCAGTGGGACAGATAACCGACACGACTGGCGAGAGATTAGGCGCAGGTCCGACTTTTTACATGCCCATCCGACGCATGGATCATCTTTCTTGTCAGACAATCAGGTGATCAGCCTGAATTGTCCTAACCAAACTTGGAAACAACATTTTTGTTTAATGAGAACCTTTAATTTCTGAAAAGGAAATAAACAAAAACAATATAACAAAGCATTTTTTTTGCTTACAAAAACAATTCAACGAATGTAGCTACTTAGTTTAGTAATTTAAAAAAACAACGAGTCATCAAAAATCAATTACTATTATAAACATGAACAGATTATTCGTGAGGTAAATTGTCATAAAATGAGTGACAGTCTCTTGGCAAGACTTCTTTTAATTGTTGAAGGTGATTAAATTTGGTAGAAGCTATGGGAATTGGTCTAACATGCAAAGCTGAGTAAGTAACAGAATTCAGTTTTCTCGGTCTAGCAGGTAACTCTGTCCAATCATCATCAAAGATAATTTTATAATAAATAGTGCCGTCTGGTCTATATTGGATGACTCTCAGGTCAACAACTACAGGCTCGCCTGCATTTCGACCGGGTCGTATGGTGCTGTATCTCCAATTTTTTTTATTATTGTAATCCTTAACAAAATCGTAGTTAATCTGAATAGCTTCATAAGGAAAAGGATTTATCCGTGCCTCCTTTGTTATAGTAATATAGTCGCTGGGAAGATGTATCTCCCTATTTTTCAGTTTCCTTTCGATTGCAGCATGGACTGCGTCACATTCCATTTGTGTATGCCCAGGTTCTAAGTACTTCTGTGTGATAGTCACACCATGTTCAACACTAATATTCAACAACCCATTCGCCATTATATTATTTCTATTTTGATAGGTGCACCCATCTGAATAAATGCCTATAGGCAATCCTTTAGGCAAACAATAACTCACGATATAATCAGACACAAAAGATGTAAAAGTACTAGCGGTAAGATCTGCGCATGTTTCATCAAACCAGTAACAGGAGGCTTGGTGGGTAACCAAATCATACATCGTAAAGTTATGACACGTAAGCTTTGTCTTGAAGTACAATGCACTGGCTGTTAGATAAGGACATACTTTTACCGACTCTAAACAAAATGAATTCGCCGGATGTAGCTTTCTTTTTGTCCGTCTCCTTCTCTTGCCTTGCTCTATTTTTGCGTTTAATGTGTTGTTCATAATCGGAAGTAGTAATATTCCCTACTGAATGGCCACAGCAGGTATCGCACATGTCCTTTTTTAAGGTATATAGGGATAGATTTTTATCGTGAAACAGTTTCTCGAAAGTAAAGCGAGAAAGTACAGGTTCTTCGTTTTCAGTACACATTTTTTTGTATTGTTTATATAAATCACTCAGAGAACGGTAGACAGGTTCTAAATACAACTTTGACGTTTCCTTCCTGGCATAGTGAGAGGGTAACTTAGGAATATTATCCAAAAAATTGCGTGCGGTTAGAAGTTTTCGTTGTGTGCCAGATTGTGGCGTTCTGACCCTGATTGCGTTCTGAATTTCTTGACAAGGAAGTACTCTATCACTCGATTTTTTGACCCAAGATTGAACTGTGTATGACCCCAGACACAAAGTATTTAAAAATGTTGTTCTACAAACCTGTAAATTTTGGCCTTGGTTAATTGGCAAAAAGTAATCGAACGTACCTTCACGTCTCGAATCATGATCACTTGTTTTGCGTTTCGTACCCTTACGGTTTACAAGTCCGGCTACATACACTTTGCGCTGGTCCCAGTTCATATTTTTCCAAAAACTGTTATGTATTTCTTGACGTTTTTCATCAGTAAACTTTTCACAATTTCGCACCTTACTCTTCTTACAAAACTGAGAATTGCACCTATCACCTAATTTTCTAGCAGGTCGTACTTTATCTTGTCTTAGTTTTCTATTCTTTGGTTTTGTGTATCCCAAATATTCCTCTCCTAACATACGAAGTTTCTTATTTTTTAATTTCTTCCAGTTATCCGGGTCACCTTTAGCTTGGCGTTTTCTTCCTTCGTTTGGGTTACCGTGGTAAATGCCTGATGACGTGGACGGTTCATCTAAAAGTAACCCTGGAATAGAACTGCTAGACTCTTGATTATGATCAGGACTAGGACAGTAAGTTATGTCACTATCATTGCCAGAATAGTCACCATCATAGGAATACCTTTCGTCTATTAGGTTATCAGGTTCTGATTCAAGTATCTGAGTATATTCGTAATTAAAGAAAAATGAAGGTGGTACTGAGGAAGAACGTTTTTTACCGAACTCTTTGGTATCATCGTAAGTGAGAGCGGACATTGACAAACTACATCCTTTATCAACTAAACTAACATCACTGAAAATATCTAAAGTATTTCGTTTTCCATAGGGTACTGTAATTGTGGGTGGCAGTGAAGTGCAACGACGTCGTTGAGTTATAAAACGTTTACACTTTATAAGATTTGAAAGAGAATACGACTTAATAATCTTACATCGCTGCTTTGTTTTATAGTCACCATTATCGCAGCTTAAAGTTTTGGCTTCAGGGGTCACTTGATCAAGCGTATCTGAAAACATATCAGAATCTAGCATCATTACTAGAATTTGCTAATACAGAAATCACAACTTAGTAGGTAGGTAGGTAATACAACAGCTTACCTGGGTTAGGAGAAATAGTAGCTTCAGGTTGTGTATTCTTCTCACGACCTTTCAGTATATTAATCATCTGTCCTGCTCGTACTCCCTGATAACGCCTTGCCATTCGAGACATTTTGCTGAAACAATAAAAAGACAATATCTCCTAAATACAAACATCAAACAAAAACGTAGAAGAAATATATGCTATCTACAAAAAAGAAACTTGAAACGTTTAAATTACCCTCATTAATTGAACTATGTTACCACAATTATTATGAAACGTGACTTGTATATCTTACCTATTATCCTTTGGAACTCGTCAATCCGTGAATAACACCAAAAATAATATTATTTTGCAATTATTTTACTATACCTACGAGTAAACTAAACGAACAAACACGCACTAACACGAATCGCCTCAAACTGAGTACTGACTACGCGATTAATACCCTCCCTCCCGCCTCTTCTGCACCCGCGAGTCGACTCCGCGTAGGCGGCCGGCGCCACTACCTATAATTGTCAGTCGCAAATAACCAAAGAACACGTATAGACGTGTCCTGTAAAAGTTAGGAGGTAATGCCATAAAATAAATTCGTTGGTATAGTTAGGAGGTATTTCCACATTCTATTAGAATGCGGTTGCAATTAAAAATACACTTAGGAGTTTTTGCTAAGACATGCGAATAACGCTTCTAAATTCAAACCTATAAAAAAGTGAATTTCTAGAAAAATGTCAGTTAGGAGGTATTGGCACTTCACCGTCGATATATAAATGTACCAAAACAATGAAAAAAGTTACAATAATTTCTAAGTTAACTGCTCTGTATTCATACTAATTTTATTTGTACAATTTAAATTTAATAATAGTTTAAAATTTAATGTTAATGTATTAATAAGCAATTTGCTACAATAATAAAATTACATAAATATCCATAAACAGTTTATTTTTTTAACTGCAAAAATTAAATGTTAAGAAGTCATTTATTTGTATTTTATTTTGTTGGTTTTTGTTAATTTCTTGAGATTTTGATATTTGGATTCCATGTTGTTAAGATTTTGAGTATTGCGTTTGTTTTTCAAAATTAATGAAAGTGTCTCAAAAAAGTTTTGAGGTTTTTGGAAGACTGATAGATTTTTTAAATGATTGACTAATTCAAATTTTTTAGTTTTTAATGTATGTGAATCCAATTGTATATTATATATGTGCTGCACAAGATAGTCTGATCTGTTTACAAATTTGGGAACAGGTGCTGATTTTCTTTGCACCTTTTGCTTTGACTGTTCTAATAAGTTTGTTTTGTTGGCTATAACAATACGTTTTGTAATATTTTTGCCACATTTTTTGCTTTGAATATTTTCCTCCCTCTGAATTTTTACTTCAGTCATACACTCTGCACTGACTTTCCTTTTTCCTTGTGATTTCCCAGAGATTCCTGATACATTGTTTTCTATATGTTTTCTAATTGTGGTGCTGCTAGAATCTTTCGTATCGGGACAGTTAAAAAGGCTGTCATCACTGTCATCTTCAGCATTTTGGTTTTTGATCATCAATTTCATAGCAACTTCTTCATCAATGTGCAAGTTTAAATCGGATTTATCGCTGGGGCTATCGCTACAAGTATTGATAGTAGTTTCCAGAAAATCTTTGATTAGACTGTAGATTTTGGCGTCATGGTCCGTATTGTCCAATTTATCCTGCGATTCGGTGTCAATGTCGTTTAAATTTTCTTTTGGCGTTTCTTTTAAGATTATTTTATCACTGATCTGTGTGTTATCAGGTGAAGCTTTTCTAAGCAAAAATCTTTTCCCTCTGCGAGCAACAAACTTAGGTTTAATTGTTTGCGCTGTTGTGGTTTCTGGAATTGTTTTTGGGGCAGTCTTGCTAACAGCTGTTTTAGATTTTGCTACAGTAGTTTTGTTAACAGTAATTTTCGATTTTGTCAGTGCCGTCTTATCTTGTGCTACTTTATGTTTCACTGGTTGTGTTTTGTCAGCAGGATTTATAGTTTTAGCTAGTGGTGACTTTCCTGCAGCATATTGAGATTTGGCTACTGGTGTTTTATTTACAGCAGTGTTTGGTTTTAACACAATTGGTTTCCTTTCTTTACCATCAACTTTCTTATTCATAAACTGCAGTATTCTTTTGTTGTTTTTCAATTTTATAATATTTTTTCGAACATTTTTTTCGTCCGGCCACTGAGTTGCTTTTGACGATTTAGTGAGAATGATCAGTACCGACTCGATTAATTTCTTATTGCTGCCTTGTGGTACCCCTTCCATGCTTTTGCATTCCATACCTAGTGGTTATAAAATTTAAATAAGAAAAAATATGAACATATAAATTTACATTCAAATTATAACACTGTTCTAGAAATAAATGAATTTGTGTAATTTTTGACCTAAGACAACATATTTAATAATTGGGGTCACTAAATACGGTAACTTACATTTTTTTCTCATGTTAGCTCTTAAAAAATATGGTTTTTGTATGAAAAATTATTGTTACTGTGGGAGAGCCACGCTCCGGCACGGATGGGCCGGCTCGACCGGATAAATACAACGGCCCTACAAAAAACCGGCGTGAAATAACGCTTGCGTTGTATTTCGATTTACTGATCATCTATAGTAGACCACGGTAAAGAACATAGGCTACTTTTTATCGCGGGTTAAATACGGTTCCCATGGGATACTGTATTTACTCGGGCGGAGCAGCGGGCAAAAGCTAGTCTTCAATAAGCCATAACTGGGAAATACAAGCTTAAATATTTTACCGTTATCTGAAAAATTTTCGACGTAAACTCCTCGCTTTTTTAGTACAGTTCCGGGAGTTTTTGCACTGTCTTTACTATTCTTTACGCTTTTCCTATCTTTATTATTACTGATAGCACTGTTAGATTTTGATTTGTTGAATCGGGATTTATCCATTTTAATTTTTCCATAACATTAACATAGCCTTACATTCTTCCCTACATTTTACTAAAAATTTGACAGAGGATTTTTTTAAATAAAATTGTTGACTGGCGTACTTACGTACTGAAAAGTGTCCTTAGTAGATTGCTTTTGATACGCGCCAAATTAATAAAAAATTAACGCATGTAATGGTCAGTATTCGAAGTAATATTTAATCATCTATACTAGTAGTAAATAAAAGTAACAAGTATATTTTAAAAAATTGAACCATTAGATTGACCTTTACTTAAATCTCTTATTATTTGCTGCAGGACCATCTAGTGGTCAATAGCTAGACTTTTGCAGTTCTCACTATTGCTTTTTTACAGTTTCAATAATACACCGCTAGATAGCGTGTTAAGTATAATTTTAAAACTAATTTTGCTTCAATATTATTTAAAAAATCTAGTTGACTTGTTTACGCATTGTCAAAATTTTTCTTTGTAGAATAAATATTTTTTAAATATTTTTTATCCTTGTCGTTGCTTTTAAAATCGTCATAAAATCCAAAATAATTATGAAATAACAAATCTAAATAGTAGATAGATGCTTTTGTAAACATGAATAGCAAGTCGGTAGACTTAAAAGGGTTAGAAGCAATGGAAGATGATAATATTGTTATCCTAAGAAGTGATGCTGGTGAACCTCGGAAGGCAGATATTTGTAAAGTTAAAGACGTAAAACTTAGTAAGAATTCAAAAACCACGGAGGGAGGTTCCGAGGAATCGGGTCGTGGTGATACAGCAGCTGGTAAAAAAAATGTAGACAAGAAACATGAAGAATACAAAGCAAAGGATTCTGCAAAATGTACTATAAATCAAATTAACGAAAGTCCGATAAAGAGCGCAGAAGCAGTAAATAAAATAAAATTACGGCCAGACAACAATAATTTACAGGAGGCAAAATACAACAAAATTATGGAAAGCATAAATAAAATTATACAAGAAAATATCGATTTAATAAATTCGAAAGCAATTTCATCTAATCCTCAAAGTGAAGTCGCCACTGAAAATAACGTAAGTAGTGAAAATTACCTCGATAAAAAGGATTCAAGATTCAAACAACCCGAAAAACAACACAAAAAAGACGACAAAGCGCTTGTTAAATTTAGCGAGAAAATTACTTATACAAAGGCATCAAATTGTACACCTCTCTATGTAGCAAAAACTGTTAATGATGTGAAAAACAAATCGCTTGTAATTAAAATACCAAAACACACGAGCGGTTGTAAATTACAAGGTACGTTAACAGTTTATGAAAGTGAATAGTAATAATAGTAGTTATTTTTAAACTTAAATGTACAATACACAATATGGTATGCAATACTTACCAATAATAAATAATTAAATGCCTGCTGTTAGAAAGCTACAAGTCAACTTATTTTAATAATAATAATTAATCTGTGAAGCAAAAACTTTAAGTACCTACACTTTCACGAAAATTGTGGGAAGGAAGGAGTATGATGTTTGGCACAGTTAAAATTTAAGTGGAGGAAGGTGTGCAGAAAGCTAACAACAAACCTACTCAGCTTATTAACAACATCGATCTGTTACAACTTACAGCATTTTTTTTTTATCTAAAAGGCAAAAGAACCCTTTCAAAGAAGTTCAAACTTAAAAATTATATGAATATGGGCGAATTTCGACCACAGGGTGATAGGGTGGTGTTTTTAAATGTATTAAGTTGATATCTAAATGTATATTTTTCTTACAGAGAAACCAAAGATGTCCACTGAATTGAACAAAAATATTCCAGAAAGTTCGCAAGCAAAATTGAGTAGTTTTCAACAAAGAAATGCTAGACAAACAACAGAAAACTGCGCTATAATAAAAAGGCAGACGAGAGATATTTTATTTAATAAAAGTAACAGCTACTGGGCTACGAAAATACAGACCGATCCGAAAGATCCTAACAAAAAACCTAAAACACTAACAAAAACTGAATCTCAAGCGGAAACATTCGAAAGTTACGATATTTACACGAAGAAACCAGTTTTACGCAACAACAAAGTGAAAAAGAAACACACCATAAAAGTTAAGTCGGCAACTAGAGGTCCGCGAACGAAATTACCGATGTCAACGGTAGTAGACGAACACAGCAAATTATATTATGGAGCCTGGATCAATAACACGGCAATTGTATCTGCAGCACAGGAGGAGCAGCTTTTGGAGGATACGATTTTACAGAGACTACCGAGCGAGCCCGTCGAGATTCCAGAGATGACTCCCGAAGATTGCACAGACAAGAGATTCACAGGAATCATCAAAGTCAAATACGGAAAAAAGTTGAAATAATACCTCGATATTGCGCTGACAAATTAAATTCTAACTAATCCTCCTAGTTGCTAGCATACATAATACAGTATGTTGCTAGTCAGTTAACCCTTTAAACTTTATGGTCAGTTCACACCGAGAAGCGACGCGGCTCGTAGTTTTTGATATATCGATTAAAATATTGAACTTTATTGACTATAGAAAAAGAGACACGTTTCACGTTCGAGATTCCCTGCGTAGAGCGGCGCCGCTAAAGTTCAATTTTAAATCGCTATCTTTAAAAGTGCCACGCCGCGCCGCGATTCGGCTCGAGCTGACCCTTATAAAAATCAATACCATGAAAAATAAGTTAATAATATCTATGGACGCTTTCACACCCCGTCAATCTGGCCCCGTGGTAAGTTCTCGAAGAACTTGTGTTACGGGTACCCGACAACGGAAATATATTTTTAATACTTTTATACTATACTCGTACACACATTTATTAGACATCCATGACCAAGGAACATAGAAAGAAACCCTTTTGTTCTCTGGTGCCAGAACGCGCCAAATACCGAGCCACAGAGGTCGTCGAAAATAAAACACGGTCTTCACAACAAAAATACATTTATTCAAATGTCAGGCTTGTCCTTACGTCTAACTTAACCATAGTTGGGAAGCAGAAATGGAAAATAATATACTTATGTATACATACTTTTTTGGGGTTATCCCCACAACCGTGACCTAAGATAAATTGTAATTTGTAAATAGGATTATTTTACGGAGTTTTATCACGGACATGGCAATCACGGTCAATTGATCACGAGTCACGTTCAGATCCAATATAATCTAAACGTAAATAAAGATACAATAGCTCACTATAATGGTACCAATTTAAATGTCACCACTTTACCGTAATGGGGGATTTACATGTGTCGATTTCCGCCGCATTCGACATGGCATTTTTGCCATGCAAAATGCAAAATGACAAGGCGATTTGTCAATCGACTGCGGCACGGCGAAAATGGACCCATGTAAGGCTGGAACTATATTACGATCCGGGATAGGGAATGCCGGTGAAAATTCAGAGCACTGAAAATATAACTCTGCGCTAATACAATAGAGTTGAAAATCGAACACATGACTGTCGAGTCAAATGTCAATGTCACATATGACAGCTCAACAACACTCGAAACTTCCCGTCCCAGCTATAGCGCCGAATTAAATAATGAAATCAATCACACGTTAGTTTGTTTACATTTAGAATTTACAGAAACAGAGAAATTCGTAAAAGTAAAACTGCTTTAACGAATTTTGTAAACAGAAATGCCCACCCAGCCTCTGGGCGAAATGCCCTGAGAAACGTGAAGGTAGACAGTGTCTTGCCTTCTCACTCTCGCGGAGACACTTCTCACGAGACGAGGTAATTGTATTATTAATTAACAAAATATAACACTAAAAGGTACCAAACAAAGGAGGAAATAATTTGAAAAGGTTTAAAGTTCAGTAAAAGGAGTTGGGCCATTTTTGTATTGAGCCTGGCAAAAGAATATGGTGTGAGGACTCCATAAAAAATGCACATAGAAAAACCACGCTGTTAATGTCTTTCGGTAATCATCGTTTTTCATACACCAACTCTCACTTCTATAGAGAAACGAAGTTTGCGAGGGGCATTAGGAAATAAGTTTTACTGAATATAAGTGAAATGGATGTTCCAGAACTATAAATGTTCGCGTCTGGCAAAGAAAACAACTTATCTCTCCAACATTTGCCAAAAACGTTTCTCTCAATAACAGGGTTTTTAAACTTTTTTATCTCAGAAACTCTTTTCTATATATTTATAGAAATCTCAAAGATTTAAATTAAATGGAATCCTCTTTTCTGAAGGCAAGGCAAATGCTGAGAAGAAAATAGAAATGGGCTAAATCAAAAGTATTTCAAATAGTGTATCAAATATTACCTCGTTCCGGCCAAAGCCAAACTGGTAAAAAACGAGTGTAAAAATTATCACCGAGACTCTTAAACCGGCGAAACATTCTTACGTTCTGTAAATGTCTGTATCAGATTAACAAAGAATAGAATAAAACAAGAAGCAACTGCTTCGAAATACGGATGCAAAATCTTGTGCACTACTGTGCTGCCCAAGGAAAAAAGAAATTAATATATAAAATGCAATTATGTAGACAAAACGTCTGTCAACGAGGCCTTAAAAAACTGCAGCCCTCTAGTCGAAGGGTCGCCGAAGATATCCAAAATGGCGGTAAGTAAAAAGAGCTTGTAATGGTCGTAGCACACATATCAACTCGTAAACGGAACGTAAACGTATCAACTCTTGCATTTCAGTATTCTTTGTATGAAACTCCCGGTTGCCGGTTGCCGGTCTCGTTCGTATCGCCTATTTATTTATTTTAACAATAATAATCATAGAAATAGGCGCAACAATTTAAGGTAGCCTTACCGCGACCGGCCGCGACCAGCAATCCAACTAATCAGGTGTCTCTGGCCACGCTCACCGGTCACAGCAGTGGCTCCGCGCCCCTACTTCGGTCTCGCGTCCCGTGCATCGGAAGGCTACCTTAACACATGGTAGAAACAGTAAATATACACGTAGCATTCGTGTCGCTTACGGAAATATAATGAGTCAATTGGTAAAAACTTAACTTAAACTACACTCATTGCAAAATAAACAAAAAAAATACCGTCATCAAGGTAGGTCTTGTCAGTCCTCCCGTGATGACGGTTGCAGTAAGCTTTCCGAAACGTCGGTAATGGGAAAATGAGATAATAATGAACCGCTAAAGTAGTTTGATTGCAATGAGTGAATATTCGCGTAAACATACGATTATTAACTATAAAATTATACATGTACCCCCAGACTAATAAAAAAGATTTACACACGGATAAGTTAACCAACGTTGCTCTTTGTTAAGTGACTTTTCCAACGATTCAGACAAAGTCGGCAACGTTGTTTAAGTTATCCGTTGTGTAAATATTTTTATTAGTAAGGGGGTATATGTATAATTTTATATTCAAATTCTAGTTTTTTTTTACAAAATATACAAAATGCAGAAGATATTTTTAACGTGATGACGTGTTATATATTGATGAACGCCGGCAGCTCGCGCGAAAAATTGTCGCGAAAGCGCGGAACAGTTGATAGAGATCGGCCTAAGCGTTCAGCTTGTGATGACATTATCACGTAAAATTATCTTCCGTAGTCCGACTTAACAGACAACCATTATTTTTTCTTATGACTACTGCGATTACTGATTCAGCAAGATTATTCATACTGTCGTAAAGGGATATATGAGTCGTATAGTTCCAAAAACCGCTAACACCACTTTTTGAAATTTCGGCGGTCTTAGTTTATTTTGACAACTAATTATATGCTTTATTGTCCTCTTTATTTTGTTGCTTTCTATCTCCGCCAAATCCCGAATAAATCGACGCTAAAAGTTCCATTAAATTCCAATCCCCGCCAACTCCCAAGTCATGTTAGTTCCAAATGCTGCCATGTCCTAAATTGACCAATCACAGGCGTTGAATTTGAAAAAAACAGTATGGCGATTCTAACGCAAAAAATAAACGAGCTCTCGCGTTTTTATCGTCTAATTCTGTGAAAATATGGATAATTTGGAAAAGCATGTTGAGAAACCGCAAGATAATAAGACCAGAAAGAGAAAAAGTCAACCACATTTGTGGAGAAAGAATGTGGAACGTCAAAAAAAGGTGAGTGAAAAAAACATGTTTTGTACCAAAACGGTGAGTTTGTCAACCACGGAATTGTATACAGTATGATCAGTTAATAATCGAAATACTTAATTATAGATATCCAATTTATTTTCTGTGTTCGTAATATATAAATTTAATATTAATTACTTAGTTTATTTAAAGAAAGCTAAATGGAAAATAGATTCCCTTATACAGTAATCTAATTGAATAACATTCTTTAAAATATAATTCTGCTGGATTTTTAACCAACTTCAATAAAGGAGAAGCATCGTCAATCCATACTAATATTATAAATGCGATGTCTGTCTGTCTTGTCTGTTTTTTGTTTGAAAGCTGACATGATCGAGAGTGTTCTTAGCTATAGTTCATCATCATCAGCCTGCTCATTGCTGGAAAATCACGGTTTATCTGGTCCGTGATAGGCCGCGATTAGCAACTTGCAGTCGTTTGATGGGTTTTATATTTTGCTCTGGTTCGTGACACTTATGAATTGTATACACATAAATGGAAAGTTGACCTGATGCTGCAGCATCAAGGTGATGCTGCTAATCAATAGGATACCCAACTCCTCACCAACTTAGAGCAGAGGTTTCATGTTTGGGCTCATTTTAACTACAGCGACAACCAGTAAAACGTAGATAAATAGTATACAATGTGTCCCAACACCAGTGTCCGATCCTTTAATGTTATGATCTATGGCATATTTTATCGACAAATTGGCTCTCAAAGGTTATTATTTTATTTTAAAAAGGCTTCCAGGTTTGGTTCCATTTCAAATTGAAATCGGTTTTTTGATTCAATAAATTATATTTAGTGTAATAGAAAATATTAAAACATGAAATTTATCTTTACAGGTACACTCCAACTGAGTTGCCAACATTAACTGCATGTAGACACTACACTAAAAGTTTAAAATGTGCCAAATTAACTATGAGAGATTTATTTACAATACACGAAAACTTTTATAAAACTAAAAATAAGCTATACCAAGATAACTATATCTTACAATATTGTACAAAAAATAAAACGCAACGACGCAGACCAAAAAACGAGACTCGTGCTGCCAAAAAAATGAGTGTAAAATATTTCTTGCCCAGTGTCACTGCCGGAGGCCTAGTACGAGTCTGCAAGAATGCCTTCCTATCTGTATTAATGTTAAGAATTTTAACAGCCTCCGTGGTCTAGTGGTTAGAGCTTGGCTCTCGACTCGGAGGTCGTGGGTTCGATTCCCGCATTGGAGCAAAAAAATGTTGTTTCCAAGTTTGGTTAGGAGGACAATTCAGGCTGATCACCTGATTGTCTGACAAGAAAGATGATCCATGCGTCGGATGGGCATGTAAAAAGTCGGACCTGCGCCTAATCTCTCGCCAGTCGTGTCGGTTATCCGTCCCACTGGGATACGAGAGTAAAGGAGGAGAGAGTGCTCTTGTGTACTGCGCACACACTTGGGCACTATAACATAACTCCTGCGTAGCTGGCCTGGTTTCAATGAAACAGGCCACCGTCGCCGAAATCGGTGCTATTATAATGTTAAGAAGGACAGAGTTACGGGAGTTTTAGAGCGATCATTTAAAGTTTCGGGCGCTCCAGCGATTGAAAACAGAGGAGGCGATCACAGATCCGCTAAAAATATAGAAAAGCGATTGGCCATTACCTTAATAATTATTACTTGTGTTCATTTCATAGTATAACATACCTTATGTTTTTAATATTAAAATAAATATTTTCTGATTGTGATCACTTTTCTTATACAGCCTGTATAACGAGCCGGTTATCACCAAAATCCGCCATCTCCATCCCTGGTACATTCCTAATCACGTTAACTCCACTGTTGAGTTCCATAATCAGCTATCTCCAAAAATATTGTTAATTTATTTGAATATTATTAGGTTAATCTGGTAAATTCAAAGTTTAATTACATAATAACATACTAATCTACGTAGAAAAAGTAACAATGTAGACCAGGACTTTTCACACATCTATGTACAAATTACTTGACCTACTGAAAACAACTTTTGTAAGGAGTTGGCGGAATTCGAAACTATATGACTCATATCTCATATACCCTCCAGTCCAGCCTGCAAATCCATCAGCCATAAGTCGTATGACACGTATGGCTGAATCAGTAAGAAATAATCAAATAAAGATAAAAATGTTAAAAAAATAATTGTCATACTGATTGTAATCAAATAGTTCTGAGCACTCGAGCAGCCACCACATTTTTAGTGGTCGCGACAGAAAAAACTGCACTGTAAATAGAACTCTGCGCTAGTACAAAAGAGCTGATTTATCAAATTAGACAGCTGTACACGATTTCTTCTGTCGCGACCACTAAAAAATATTCATGGGAACATAGCCTTAGCTTTTAATTCTTTGAAGGCCTGTTTCACATTATTCTACCAAGTGTCAGATACCCTATTTGTATGTTATGTCTCAGTCGCTCGATACAAATTTAGCAGAGTAACTAACTTTTAACTTCCGAATAAGCAATTAGACACAAAATATTTGAGGATTGTGAAACATTACCTTAAGGTAGACTGTCGAAGCGAGAAGATGGAACAGTGCGACAAATAGTACTGAATAAGGCTGAGCAATGTTTTTTTTTCTAGACATGCTAAAGTGATCTAGAAGAGAACCTCCTTTTTTTGAAAGTCGTTTAAAATACAATAACATCTGCATTCTTACTTTTTTTTACATTCGCAAAGATAGACGAGATAATAGCAATCAAAGTGCGCATTTTCGCGCGAAATCATTTAAAAACTCTCAAAATCCTTACGGTCACGTCACGTTACGGTCATAACTTCCGTGATACTACATAGATTTACGTAAAATATAACTTAAATAACGTACGTCATTTAAACTTGACTGTCAGGTTTTAGTGCAATATTCGCATGTGTTAGCAACCCTGATTGATGATATGGGACGGCTTTCGACACTGTCACAGCGCCGTCCCATACAATTCAGTACTACTCGTACATTGATCTGTCGCACTGTCGCGACATCACTGGCGCGGCGACTGACGCGGCGGCACTGTCGCTACAAAAGCTCGCTCTTCGAAAGTCTACCTGTAAACAACTTTCCACTTCTATTTTGGTTTGTTATTCCTTGCCGAATACCCAAACGCTTCTTGAAATAAGAAGATCTCAAGCCACACGATGACCTTATCATTCTGCAAAGCGTGACTTCTCGTTCTTATAAACAATTTAATGAGAAGTAGGTATTCAATAAAAACGCACCTGATCCCTTAGACAAAGTAACAGTATAAAAACATAGATTTGACAATTCGGCCCGCGCATCTCAGACTGCGTTACAAACTGCAACAAACTGAACTATCCGGTTCTGTGCAGTTTGAACTGGCGCGAGGAATGTTATAATTTTTTTTTGTCAGTAGTAAGTCGACGCTCCAAAACGACGTGTTTTTTGCGTTCACACGTGATGCGCGGGCAAAACTATGAGACCTGCGCTCGTGCCGACTACATGTACGATGTTGGAACGGCGCGTGCTGTTTCCCGCGGTCCGAACTTTACGTGTGGAGGACGTTATTTAGTGTTTACTAAATCACAAACATTTTACAGTGCAACCGCGTTCTTAATGTCACTCGGCAATCACCTTTTTTTTCTATGGAAATTACAGACGATATATTATGAAAAAGGACTATTCCCGTAAAACACATGGTTGTAAATATTTTTCTATCTCCCTTGTCATTTCGATATTTTACTTTGAATAAGCCCCCTGGCAAATGCGAGCCATCGAAATTATTCACAGCCCCATGGCTCGCAGCAGGTCGGGCGCGTCGACGTTGTAGATGCCCTGCTGGACGCGCTCGCAGCCCGACACTCGTAGCATGCCCTGGCCGCGCTCGTCAATCTTCATGTGAGACCGCGCCGCCTGCAGCTGTTCTGGGGTGGGATTCTCCGGGAAGCCTGGACGAAAAACATAGACGTTATGAATTAATTTGGTTATGTTCTTTCTTTTATAGTATTAACACATGTACGGATTTGGTCCGCAGACCAGATCCGCGCACCAAATCGAGTGTCGCTACAGACGCTCGGATTTGGTCTGACAGACCAAATTGACAACTCGACACTCGTGTGTTCGATTTTCAGCTTTATTGCATAAGCCCATAGTTCTATTTGCAGTGCAGTTTTTCGACGACGACGATGATTCCATTGAGATCGTGCAGTGATATCGACTCTCAAAAATATTTCTCCCCAAACTTAACCCTTAATTCGACCCTGATTAGTTTAACTAAGTTATTTAATAATAAAATTAACAACTAAGTTATAATCGATATTTAATTTTGTACCCTACATAAATAACAACTAAACAACTTTTAATTAAATAGTTTTTATTGATAGTTGGTTTTATGTCAAAATGACTAACACGCGATAATCTGTTTTCACGCCCTATAAATTTTCATAACCCACTATATATTATATGAAAATCTGACCGGGATCAAACTAAACGTGACAGTACATGTCAAGAACAGGTACAGGGATACTAAAAAAGCGTGACATAGTGACGAAGGGGTTCAAAGAGTCGAAATGTTGCGTGACGTAATATGTGGATGCCCCCCTAGCTGTCATCATATCATAGAAAGTATATTAATACTTTTCCTATTGATTTTGGAAGTAGCAATGTGTAAGGGCATTAGATAATAGCCACTCGACGACCTGTGTGTGAATCTGTGGCTCAGTGGTTAGCGCGTCGGTGCTTAAGCCGAAGATCGCGGATTCGAATCCCGCCGAAGGGACAAAAACTTTTCTGTCTTCATGGGCCTTGGATGTGTATTAAATATATGTATAGTATAATTAAATCTTAAATATTTGTATAGTATAACAGTATTAAATATATTACCGTTGTCTGGTACCTGTGATACAAGTTCTTCGGATACTTGGTACAGGACCAGATTCACGTGGTGAGGTAGCATCCATAGATATTGTTATTACTACCTCTGACGTCGATGAGCGAGGCGAGCACGGGCAGGCGCATGAAGTCGGGCAGCATCTTGCGTAGCAGCGACACGGGCACGCTGCACAGCGGGCCGCCGTCCAGCGGGCACACGCGCGCCGCGCCGCCGCCCGCGCCGCCCGCCTGCTCGCACATCGCTCCGCGGATCCACTGACCGCCTGGAAATGATCAAATTCAATTACACGACTCTATAGGTCGAATGATTCTTTACGCTAATTGAGGAATATGCACATAGTATTGGCAAATTTTTAATACATTAATCAAAAAGGTGAATTATGAGTTTTTAAATAGTTATCTAATTTATAGTGTGAGCAGGTGGAATATATTGACTTACTTATCGGAGATTTGGCAATGCAGAGCTCCTCGGGTCTGGGCAGGTAGGGCACGCTTCCGATTTTGCTGTTACAGTACTCCTCCATCTATAAAATCAAAATTTACTTTTTTTAAGTAACCCTGAACTGTCAAGCAATGGGCGAGCTGATGATGACGAATTATAGCTAAGAACACTCTCGAAAATGTCTTTCAAAGAAAAAATAATGTAGATAAAAATCGGTTCATCCGTTTGGGAGCCAACGATGCCACGGACAGACACAAACACACAGACGGACAGGTCAAGCTTATAACAACCCTCTGTTTTGTCGGCGGTTAAAAATGTGTTAAAGTTGCGTTACAATGATTGATCAAACACAAAAAAAAAATTAGTATGGTATAAAAATATGTCGTCGTCATGGCCGCGTCCAGATGCAATGAAATTATTATTTTTATTTCTGAATAGATTAGAAACATTCATAATTATCATACTAACTAACCTAACCCGGCGAGAAGGCGTAATAAACTCGCGCGCGGCCATCTTTTAGCAAAAATATGGTTATTATCAGCATGATGAGCATCATCATGCTGATAATAACCATATTTTCAAAAATGATGATGATTATAACCGTCGCGTTTAAATTGGGGAGAGATAAACAAAAGTTTGAGTCCCGTCTATTTTGTTGTCTCAATTTAATTTCTACTGCCAACTCTTAAGTACCTAATACAATAATGACATACAACACTTTCCAAGCTTAGATCTAAAAGTGCAACCATGCACTTTTGTGTGATCCCTACAATGACCAACCGGTCTTAACATGCCATTTCACACCATTAGACACCGAGGCCGGACAGCGTGTGTGCGCGGCGGGCTGGCGGACAGCGAGCCTAGTCGATCATGGCGGCTAGGAGTCCGCAGCTCCACCTCGCGCGCACCCCCTCACCTCGTCGCTGAGCTCGGCCAGCGCGCGTAGCACGATCTGCGTGCGCGGGGGGCATACGGACAGCGTGCCCTCGTCGATCAAGGCGGCGTCCAGAATATCCACCTCGCCCGCAGCCGGCAGCTCCATGTACTTGACCTCGCTGATCATCATAGGCGGCATCTCTACGGTATAGATTTTGGCATTAATATATATATATTATAAATATATAATTGATAATGAAGAATTGAAGCCTATTTTGGAAGAAATATATATTTTTGTTTTTTTTTTTTTTTTTTAATTGAAATTACAAACAGACACGTCAATTTTGTTTATCTGTATAGATATAATATATTATATTATACAAAACAAATAGTTGAACTAAGTATATATAGCCAGTCACAATATGTAACAGTCATAACAGTCACCATGTGTAATTGCAAAATTCTACATTATAGTCAAGGTGATAAGGTCGTTTTTTGTATCATTATTAATAGTCGTTATTACATTGTGATTTCGAGTGGCAAAAAGTGTCGTGCCTATAATCCGTCCAGCCTCCATACAATTCGCAACGCGCCATAAGGACTTCGTTCCAATAATTACTGTTAGAATTGAGAATTGGAAATTTCTTGTACTGTTGATGTACTTGTTTTGTAATCATCGTCATCGTGTCGTTACATGATGCGCGGTGTCGTGGCACGGTGCATTGCCGTGTCGTGCTTGTTCAAGGCATGGCAACGTCGCCACAGAATGTACCGTAACTTTACAAGACACGAAGATCCAGCGTGCACGTTTAGGCGTCCCCCACATTAGGCGTGCGCGTTCCTCGGGCGTGTGAGTAGCGCGCGAGTTGGGTGAGCGTCCCGTGTTGCCGCCGTATGGCGTGTTTGCAGCGCGCACGTTCAGCCTTACGACGTGTGAATTTGCACGTTGTGACAACGCATCGTGACGCGGCCCGCGACACCGCACCGTTTCATGTTGACGACGTCGTGACGTGTACATGTGGACATTCCGTAAGGCAGTTCAATACATGCATGCAACTTATATTGATCCTTACGAAAAGTTGTGTTTTATCCAACATACTTACTTTTCTCATACGGTTCTTTGATTGGTCTGTGTAATTTTAGAAGGGATGAAATATGATAAGGTAAAAAGTAGGTCATGTTCACTATATTATAAGCTATCGATAGCAGCCATTTATAATAGGCTACTTGGCCCTTTTTTTTTATCCTAAACGATTATTGGTCCGTTACCCCAAAAAAATTTATTATAAAACCATAAAATCCCACAAAATTTAAAAATACGCTTTTTTTTAAAAGGCGAAAACGCCTCCCGCCATTTTTGTCGATAGATAAAATGTGCTCTGACGTCATACTAATAGTAAACAATCACTTGACAGCTCGGTGCACTATGCACGGTTGACAACTATGACAAGTGACGTTTATTTTTTTACTTTAACTATGACGTCACATCGTGGCCGATAGCACAATGCAAATATAATAGTATTTTCGTCAGTTCAAATAAAAAAAAACTAATTAAGATTATTTATCCATCTTGTTCTTTTATTTATTATATGATTACGCTATATTACGTTTTCCTAAGCCAAGTTCTAAAGGAAATACTCATTCAATGTATGAAATTAAGTATGAGTCAAGTAGCCTTTTTTTAGTAAGCATATTCATTTTAAATACTTAAGTATTTTATTCCTATTATGTTCCATTCCATTAACCAATTTATATAACAAATTTAGTTTTTTAGCTATAACATATTGTGTTAAACACAATCTAAGCTAAGTTGGTATCTAGTTATTGAAATATTAGTTTCAACACTTTGGAGTTTAAACTTATTCTTTGGAATAAAGTTGGATTGGATCAGAAAAAACCTGAGATGATAGATTGAAACAATAAGTTAGTGTGGTACGATTTATTTTCTTTCATATAAAAAAAAAAAACATTTCCAAAAGTAACAATGTATAAGTCAAAAGTATTCAATAGTTTTACAAAATATCTTACGTGTAACAATATCCAAAAGTAGTCACAACTTATTATTTCAATTTATTTAAACGTTTTGTGAAATGAACTTAAAATTATACTAAAAAAAATCTTAACAAAATGACATCTTCAAAATGATTCTTGATTAGAAAGAAAAAACTATAATTTTATACTACAAGTATAAAATTATAGTTTTTAATATGCTAAATGTATTTAAGGCACTTAAGTATATATTTTTTTCATGAACGAACACTTAGAAATTATGATTTATAATAACAAGGTATCTTACTTACGTCATTCTACACGTTATTATAGTTACTAATCTTCTTAATTTAATAATTAATAGATATTACTAAAGTTGAAAGTTTGATTAAAGATCAAAAGACACTGATTGTCTTTTTTACAATTATTTTTATGTAATGACTACTACAAAAAGCAAAGAAAGTAACCATCTCTTTTGGGGATATGGATAAGTAAAGTAAGAAAAGTAAGAAAAAATGTTGGATGGAATGAGTTATACTGCTCATTAACTTAACTTACCTGTAAAATAAACACAATCCTCTTATTCATAAAAATATTTTAACAACTGATGAGCCCAAATCGAAAAACGATAGTGTCCGATATTTCTTTTACGTATCAGATATTTGTCAAACGTTATGATTTTTACAACATTTTAATAAAATATACACACAAGCATACATATATTATTTTTATTTAACATTTTTTGCTTATACTGATAAGAACATAATAACACATTATTATTTAAAAATAGTTCACAAACTAAATAACAGGTCACGTACACACTCCAAGCCTGCAATTCCAAGGCCGCGGACTCAATCATATTAAATAAGGTATTATCTGATTAAATTTAAATAAACAACTAATTTCGAGACCAAATTGAGACATGGATTCTCCTTACTTGGAGAATATTACCTATAGAAAATCGAACTTGAGAAAAGCTACATCCGAACAAAATTTGATTTTTAATATAACAGATGATGATTCCTTTTCCACCTCTGTATTAGATTTATCAACAGAAAGTCAACCAAATGTTACACATAATACTTTGGAGGTTATAAATCTAAAATCTACAATAGAAAAATAATTACAAATGGAACTTACCTCAGCACACAATGAAATTGAAAATTTAAATTTGGAGTTAAAAGATTTGAAAAATCAGTTGGAAGTATGCAAAAAAAAGTATTGTATCTTAAAATCCGTCGCAGAAAGTCAAGATTTTACACCTAGGAAATCACTCAGCACATCGAAATCAAGTAAAATATTAAAAACACACACAAAATCATCAAGATCGTTAACGCCACTCAAAATAAAACCTAAAAACTCAACTTTGTCACATATTAATATTCAAGATTCAACTGAAAATAATTATTTATTACGCAAAAAAACGACGGAATCGCCGATCGCTACAAACAACTACATTGCGTTCCAAGGACGGGACAACACTGAAGGGCACTTGAGACAGAATAATATGATTTATGTATTAGGCGATCAACAAATGACCAGCTTATCAGTAGGCATTCATAACAAGCTTCGCAATTCTAAAGACTTTTACAATGCCTATTATAGTGTACATGGATTCGTTAAGCCTTATGCTACAGGTTATAAGATATTACAATATTGTAATGACTTGTGTGAATCGAATTTATTAACAAAAAATAGCATAGTTATTATTGGTTTGGTAGCTGTAGTGTTCTCGGTTATCACCACAATTCCAGGAGTCTCACAGGCTCGACAACACACGATATTTACGGGTCGCAGGCGCACGTCCGCTCTCGCCCTTGGCTCTCGCTCTAGTGACGTGCGTCTCACCCTACCGTGAGCACGAGACGGTGTTTATAACTATTAGGATAGTTATACAAATAAAGTACGAACACTACATCCCTTCCTTATTAAAACTTTAATAATAATAAAGATACTATACTAACATAATTACAAATCAAAATTAATCATATTCTAAATTTTGCTCGGTCTCTTCTGTTCCTTTAATGGCCTTCCACTGTCCTTCTACTCTCTTTAGATGAACGACATTCCTCCTTAACATCTGCCCTGTTTCCTCGTTCCTGACTGTCACATCTCCATCTTTAGCTCTTTCAACTATATGAGGTGTCGGGTTATAATTTGTGGTAAGCTTATTACCTTTATCCATTTCTTTTATATACACTTTTTCCCCTTCGTTTAAGTCTAAATTGTTTGCTCCTCTTCTCTTATCGGCATATTCTTTTCCTTTTCCTTTTTTCTCCATATCTCTATCTCTAACTTCGGAATCATCTTCTTTGTTAATGTCCTGAATAGCGGGGATTTTATCTCTATTCTGTCTCTTGAAGAATAGATCCGATGGGCGCTTTAAAATATCGCGATTTTGCCTCTCTACTTCGCCATTTTGCTGAGGCCAGTAGGGGATAGTGTGGAATAATTTAATATTACACTCGTCACAAAATCCCTTAAACTCCTCACTCACGAACTGTCGTCCGTTGTCTGCAGTTATAGATGAGGGATAACCTAACCGACTAAATATTTCCTTTAGCAGTTTAATTATTTGTGTGCTGGTGATATTTTTTGTAATTTTAACTTCTTTATAGCGGCTGTAATAATCAACTATTACCAAAATGTACTCATTACTGGGTAGTGGGCCCAATAAATCAATTGCTACATCTACCCAAGGTGCTTCCGGCAAGCTGCGTCGCTTCATAGGGACGGGTGGATTTGGTAATCCAACTAAAGTACATCCTTTGCAGCTCTTTACTAAGTTTTCGGCATCCTTATCTATTCTCGGCCACCATACTTTGCTTCTGAGGCGTCCTTTCATGGCAACAATTCCCGGATGTCCTTCATGTGCGGCATCTAAAACTCTCTTACGGAGATTTGAAGGTATGACCAGCCTATTCCCACGTAACAGTATGTTTCCGAAAAAGCACAATTCTGTTTCAAAAATTTTATAAGGCTTAGCGCTGTCATCCCAGGCGTTACTGTTTATTCCTGTTTTCACATTTAAAATTTCAGGGTCTTCACTGGATTGTTTTTCTAAATCTGCCATGGAAACCGCCATAGGTCTTGCGTTCTCAACAATATGGTGGACGTGATCATGACCTTTGGTCTTATAACAATCGGAGGTTTTGCATAACCTCGATAAGGAATCTGCAATATTAGTTTTTCCAGGTTTATACTTTATGTTGTACCGGTATGCCTGTAGTCTCAAAACCCATCTTTCTATCCTGGCACAAGGCTTTGATTTGGCTCCAAATAAAACTTCTAATGGCTTATGGTCGGTAATTAAGTCAAATTCTTTGCCAAACAAGAATAAATTAAAATGCTCTATAGCCCATACTAGGGCGAGGGCTTCTTTCTCAGTTTGGCTGTAGCGCCGCTCACAATCTGTTAGTGTACGATTTCCATAGGCAATGATTCTAGATCCTTTAGAGTCGATTTGAACTAACACAGCTCCCAACCCTACAGGGCTAGCGTCAGCAATGACCTGAGTTCTATCGTTGACATCATAGTATCCTAAAGTCTGGATTTCGGAAAGTATCTTTTTTATTTTTTCAAAAGCTTGATCTTGTTCTTGTCCCCAAAACTGTTCAATATTTACGTTTTTTCCAAATTTCTGTCTCAACAGCTTTTTTAAAGGTTCTGTCATCGTAGCGAGATTTGGTATCCATTTGTTAATATAATTTACAAGTCCCAAAAAACTTTGCAGTTCCTCAATAGTTGTTGGAGCTCTGAATTTAGAAATACTTTCGACATATTTATTTAAAGGCCTCACGCCATCAGGGGTGAGTTCATGTCCAAGAAAATTTACTTTTTGTACTTTATATAAGCATTTGTTTTCATTCAGAAGAACGTAGTTCTGTTTTAAAACCTGAAGTACATTTTGCAGACGAGTGTCATGCTCTTGCTCATCACAGCCGAATATTAAAATATCATCAATGAAATTAATGACTCCTTCACATTTCAGAAGCATTTTTTCTAATATTTTTTGAAAGAGCTCAGGGGCACAAGTAATCCCGAACATTAAACGCTTATAACGATAGAGTCCCTTTGAACTTATAAAGGTTGTGATGTGCCTAGAATTTTCATGTAATTCAATCTGGTGAAACGCATTCTTTATATCGAGTTTACTAAAATATTTAGCCTTCCTTATCTTAGGTAAAAGGTGTTCCATTGATGGCAAAGGGTGGTTTTCCCTCAAAATTGCGGTGTTAGCCCGTCTCATGTCTACGCATAAGCGTAATTCGCCATTATCTTTTAATATGGGAACAATAGGCGAAATCCATTTTGACGGTTCTCGAACTTCCTCTATTATATCACTATCTAATAATTCCTTAATTTTCTTTTCTATTTTTTTCTTCTATTGGTATGGGTATTCTTCTGTATGGTTGTGAAATGGGTTTCTGTGTATTGTCTATAGGGATTTCTACTACAACATCTTTAAACTTGGGAAATGGTTGGTGTACAATCTGGTTCACACTAATGCCAACTTTCAGAACTCCGAGTTTTATTGCACTATCTTTACCCAATAGATTCCTTGACCCATTTGCAATAACAATTATGGTTGCGGTTTCAACCTTTTCATCCACTTTAATAGTTGTTTCAAACGATCCCATGATTTCTAATGGTTTTTTGCTGCCATATGCCAAAAGTGTCTTGTACGATTTATTGCTTAACTTGGAACACAGTATTCCTTTTTCTTTCATTAATTTCCATGTCTTATCCGTAATTAAGTTGTATTTTGAACCTGAGTCAATTAACATTTTTATTTGTACACCTCCAACTACGCATTGTATGTTCGCATCATTATTTATATTAAATACATAGTCTATTTCTTCGTCTTCATTATCATTTATATTATCGATTGGAGTGAAATAATCATCTAATTTTTGTATTGCTATCTTAAATACATCATTGTTTTCGTTAGGATCCACATTAGCACCCGGCAAGTTATAAAATATATCTTGTAAACCCGAACCACCAAGCAACAAGAGTGTAGCTCTTTTTTTTTAAAGGTGTCGTCACTTCTGTTGCTTCCAAGTAGATATAAAGAGATCTTTTCCATTTGTCCCATCGTTGCCCTAAAGACGCGCTGTCGCCTTCAAAATCTAGTTTTTCTAATGACGGCAAATTGCTTGACATTCTTGCGAATCAATCAGGGCGACCACCTTTATATTACGCCCTTTGTAGACTTCCTACTTCAATTTACATTATACATTAAATATTTTATTTAAAGAAAGTAGTGTATTTTATTTCCTTCCAATCCAATTTAATGGGGGCAACTTGTACCAAATATTTCCAATTTAATGGAGGTATTTTAATATTTCCAATTTAATGGAGGTATTTTATACCAAACACCAAGTTTTTTCCAATTTAATGGAGGCAACTTGTACCAAATATTTCCAATTTAATGGAGGTATTTTATACCAAACACCAAGTTTTTCCAATTTAATGGGGGCAACTTGTACCAAATATTTCCAATTTAATGGAGGTATTTTATACCAAACACCAAGTTTTTTCCAATTTAATGGAGGCAACTTGTACCAAATATTTCCAATTTAATGGAGGTATTTTATACCAAACACCAAGTTTTTCCAATTTAATGGGGGCAACTTGTACCAAATATTTCCAATTTAATGGAGGTATTTTATACCAAACACCAAGTTTTTCCAATTTAATGGGGGCAACTTGTACCAAATATTTTGAATTTAATGGAGGATTTACCTATTAGGCCACATTATTATGACCATAGTAAATTTAACTATTAATCTTAATGCTTATCTATCTAGTTTACACACCACATCATATCACCTCATGGTATATTAATTGATATTATATTCAAATTCAAATATAATAAAGTTTTTCTCCAACCTATACTTAACGTAGAACATAAACACAGCGGTCGAATCTTATCAACTAACTCTTTGTTATTGTTATAAGGAATACACTCGAGCCGGTCGGTCCCATGCCGTGCCGTATGCCTAATGTTTACGTTCTTAAATAACAAGTGCCATGTTAAGTGTTGATAAACTATTTTTAGCATTCCTTTGGTTCGAAGTTCGAACTATTACTTTTATTTTAAGTTAGTATTCAAATATAATTTGAAATAAAACATGGAATTAAAATAATATTATTGTCACCTAGCTAATTAAAATAGGCACTATATTACATGAGATGTTTATGGTGTGGTAGAAACTACCAGATAAGGACTTTAAATTATTATGTTCCATATATTATTGTTTTTTTTTTTGTATATAATATAATATCTGACCTTTATCCTCGTCGCCACTTGTAGTGTTCTCGGTTATCACCACAATTCCAGGAGTCTCACAGGCTCGACAACACACGATATTTACGGGTCGCAGGCGCACGTCCGCTCTCGCCCTTGGCTCTCGCTCTAGTGACGTGCGTCTCACCCTACCGTGAGCACGAGACGGTGTTTATAACTATTAGGATAGTTATACAAATAAAGTACGAACACTACAGTAGCAATGACAAGAATCCCTATAAACTGTTTACTGATATTTGTAATATCCTTGGCAAACTACAAAATGTGCAAGTGTTTATAGTAGGAGTAAAATATAATCGTTACCTTAATACTCATTTTCTCAATAATACAATTTATTCAATAGTTAAGAATTATGAAAACTGTTATTATATTCATCCTGACATAAACCCTATTGTAAATTCAATGTATAATTATAATTATGAGTATCACTTCTTATGTAAAATATGGTCAGAAATTAATTGTATATTAATTAAAAACGTATATTTTAATAATTATCAACAAACCAAAAATGAGGTACTACAATTAAAACAAAATAAAAAATCTGAGATATGTATTGTCGGAGATCAATATACAAAAGGTCTTAGTAACGTAATACAAAAATATAGGCAAAATACGTGGAACGATAAATATTCGGTAATAGGTATTATAAAACAAAATGCCACTTACTCACAGATGTTTAACATAAGTAATGAATCAGCAAAAATGTTTACAAAATTAGACTATGTCGTTCTGGCTGCGAGTGTTAACAAAAGGAACTTGAATTCTTTTATATCTGGTATCACTTATACGCTCCCAAAATTAGCTCAAACAAATGTACTTATAGTTCCATATTGTGTAAATAGTAAAAACTTTATGTCAGACTATACTATTCAAACTAAATTAGCATCAACTTTTCAAGATTTCCCTAGTGTGAAAGTTATTAATATTGGCTACAGCTTACATCAAAAATCATTGTTAAATAAAATAAGTGAAAAAATAAATCTCGAAATAGATAGCAAAGATTATGAGAAAACATTTATATCCGGATTTAAGCAACAAATTAATAATAACCTTAGTAGAAGTCTTAAGCTTAAAAAAACAATTCCGGACTACTTCAGTCAGAACATTAACAGTAGGTTTAACAAAAACAATTACAACTTAATAACAAACAGTACATGCAAAAAAAATAAAATAACAGACTATTTCAAAAAAATATCACCTAAAAATGTTACAAATATAGATCAGTCTTTTTTATAAATAATGAAAACTTAACTATATTTCATCAAAATATTGCCGGAATCTTAAATAAATTGGACATATTACAGATTGCGTTAAAAACAGTTTTACAGTCAAAGGTAGGTTCTGTAGACATTATTTGCTTAAGTGAAACATTTTTGATGAAAAATTCAGAAAAAAATTTACAACTGCCGAATTATGAAGTTGCAGCGTACTTTTCGAGGAAAAACAAAAAAAGGGGTGGATCTTGCATACTAGTTAAAAAAGGACTACAGTTTAAATACCTACACATAAGTGAAAAATATGCTAAGGAACGCGTCTTTGAGTGTTGCGGAATAGAATTAGTTTGCTATAATATAATAATAATATGTATATACAGGGTGCCTAAAGAAGACATTAACTTTTTTATAAGTAGCTTGGATTCTCTGATAATAGAGTGCAGCCGTCTAAATAATAAAAAGATAATTATATGTGGTGACTGGAATATCGATGTAATGAAAGAGTCAAACGAACATAAAGAATTAAGGTCCGTACTACTAAATCACAACATACAAGTTAATATAAACCTACCTACTCGGGGTCGGTCCAGCATAGATTTAATTGTGAGCAACTTAAAATCATACAAAGCAGACGTTCACCATTTGGCTCTTTCTGACCATGAAACTGGGCAGACAATTACATTTCCGGTACATAATAAAAATAAAAAATCAAAGGCTAGCTATTACTTTACCAAACGGCGCGATTTTAATACACACAACATTACAAAATTTTTGAATTACATGGCCTCGTTAACATTTAATGATGTATTTAATATAACAGATTGTGAAGAAAGTTTTAATATTTTTTTTGATATTTTTGTACTTTTATATGATCTTTGCTTTCCGTGGATAAATGTAAAAGTCAATAATAAGCCGATAAAAATGGGTTGGCTTACGAAAGGCATAAAAAAATCTTGTGCCGTAAAACGTATTTTATATTTTAAATATAGACATGATGCTGTGAATAAAAACGAATTATTAAAAAAATACAATAAATATTCTAGCATCTTAAAACACTGTATTAATACATCTAAAACAAAAATCAATAGTAAGTTTTTAAAAATGTCAAAAAACAAGTGCAAAGCCACATGGGCATTAATAAAAAATGATATTGATGGCAGAAGCACACGTAATAATATTGACAATATACAAGTAGGTGATAAAATATACACAGAAATAATTGACATTGCAGAATTGTTTAATAAATACTACATTGACATAACAAATAATAATCATAATAAGAATCCGATTGACGTGCTTGTTAAGAATAGAAATGACATTTTAGTTAACACTGAATCAAATTCAATATACCTATCTCCCTTAATTCCCAATGACATCTACAAAATTATTAATTCTCTGAATAATACTCAATCGACTGGATATGACCATATTAACACCAAGATTATAAAGTTGTCTGCAAAGTATATCTGTTACCCCCTCTGTCATCTAGTTAATCTATCCTTTGAACAAGGTCATTTTCCAACTGCGTTAAAAGTATCTGTAGTTAGACCTATCTTTAAAAAAGGCGAGAAAAATAATATGTGTAATTTTAGACCAGTTACATTAATACCAGTTATTTCAAAAATTTTCGAAAAGGCTATGCAATCTAAGATAGTGCAATATTTAAATTCAAGAAATCTATTTAGCAAACAACAATTTGGCTTTACAAAAGGTAGCTCCACAACACTGGCCTGTTTTTCACTAATAAAACAAGTAACAGAGGCAATTGACAAAAGGTTATCTGTAGCAGTAGTATTCCTTGATATGAGTAAAGCTTTCGATTTTGTTAATCATGAACGCCTATTAGATAAATTAAATAGATATGGTATAAGGGGGAATGCACATAAATGGTTTGAATCGTATCTAAAAGACAGAAAGCAATGTACTGAAATAACAAATATTATAAACAATAGAGAAATTTCTTATAGATCTGAATACAGAATCAATAGTTGCGGTGTACCACAAGGGAGTATTTTGGGTCCAAACTTATTTATAATATATATAAATGATTTGCCAAAAATTTTAAAACATGAGGGCATCATGTTCGCTGACGATACAACATTGCTAATAAAATCCTGCAAACAATATTTAAACGACGAGATTGAAAATGAAATTAAAAATGTGACGAAATGGTTGTATTGTAATAATTTACAGGTCAATCTAGAAAAAACTAAAATAATAAAATTTTATAAATCGACTAATAATAATGACAAACATTTAGAAATAAAAGTAAGCCCTATTAAATGCCTACCTTCTACTAAATTTCTAGGATTTATTTTAGATAGTAACTTAAATTGGAAAGATCACATAGATAATGTTTGTAATAAACTTAATAGGTTTGTATTTGCTCTGAGGAGGATAAAAAATATTGTTTCACTAGATGCCGCTGTAACAGCCTATCATGGATACGTTTCTTCAACATTAAGATATGGTTTAGTATTGTGGGGAAATTCAGTAGATTTAAACAAAGCATTCTTAATACAAAAAAAAATGTATCAGAGCTATGGCAGGAGCTGATAGACTAGCACATTGTAGACCTCTTTTTAGAAAGTTTAAAATACTTCCTCTTGCTAGTCTATATATATTAGAATCGTGCCTATTTATAAAAAAATATACTGCGTTATTTGAAGATCAGAATTATAAACAAAATGCCAGATGTAAAAGAACCAGTAGTAAAAATATTACTATTCCAACACAGCGGTTAGCAATTCATAGCAAGAACGCATATTGCATGACTATTAAAATATACAATAATATACCCAATAGAATTAAAAATAATAATACTACATGCAATAAATTTAAAAACGAACTATTCACCTGGTTACTAGATAAAAGCTACTACACAACACAAGAGTTCTTTAATGATGTTATAGTTACCAAAAAATTCAAAAATATGTTTTAAATATTTATTTTATTCTGTTTTAAATTCTTTTTATTTTATTTTCTATATCTACATATTACAAATAAAATGACATAAATAATAATGATTGATTTGACATTGCTATAATAATTATTACTTAATTAATATAAGTTATTAAATATGATGATTTTGACATATTATAAATATTATTTAGATTTTATGATGATTAAGACAGATTTTAAATTTTGACTTATGAAAGGTTTTGGTGATATGATATAATTATTACAATTATTGTTTAAAAGTTTTTAATTTCTCCTTTAAAAAAAGCTCCTCTTCACAAAGTAAAGGCGGCACCTATCTATTTGGACGTGAGTGTCTAACATTTTATTTTTTCTTACGATTTTCTCATCTTATTGCTAATAGGTGGTTCCGCGCGAGATTCTTACGCTGGTGGTAGTAGATTCATTAAACAGGACTTAAGATACTAATAATAATTAATATCATTATCAACATTAGACACTAACAATTGTCTTATTTTACAAATGGTAAAAGATAGCACCGACGAACGTCTATTAGGCTGGGACTAAATGATCCGGAATCCGGAAAAATTCAGAGCATTGAAGAACTCTGCGATAATACAATAAAGCTTAAAGTCGAACACACAAGTGTCAATATCAATGTCATATATGACAGCTTGACAATCGACACTTCGATTTTCAAGTCTACTGTATCAGTAGACTTGAAAATCGAATTTTATTTTCTTACTTTACATTATATAAATATACTTTTATTTTCAGTACTCTGAATTTTCCCGGGACCACCGGATTCCGGATCATATAGTCCCAGCCTCATAGAAATGACTCACCACTCATACCCACCACTGCAACTCCTGTGTGGCCAGGATCGACAGTAGTAACCTAAGCGCCTGTCATCTAATATAGAAGTGGTAGATTGAAGATGGTATATTTTCAGAACTACTCTCGCGGGCTGAACAAGAAGGTGACTCTGATGAAGCAAGGTCTGGAAACCTCAACCTTCAGCAGGGCTTTCAAGAAGTGGGACCCAGATATGTGGATAGTATGTATTCTTCTGTTTAATCCTAAAATTTATCGAATAATATGATATTGGTATGTAGATAAGCTTAAAATTTAAACTAAACATGCCTATTCTATTCAGATCCAATTGAAACTACACTTAAACAAAAATATTAAATTCGACCAAATCAATGGGTCATTGTTATTTCTTTCTGGTAAGGTCAATGCAGGCTGATCACCTGATCGTCTGATCCATGCCGCATGCGTCGGATGGGCATGTAAAAGTCGGCCCTGCGCGGTGCGCCTGATCTCTCGCCAAACTTGTCGGTCATCCGTCCCACTGGGTTACACATTTTTACACATGTTTAGTTGTTGCACATTTTGGTAATGGCAATAAGGACGGTGTAAGGCAGAGGTTCCCAATCTTTTTCCGCCCGCGGCGCAGTTACAAATTTAGTATTTTGTCGCCGTTAAAGTTAGTTTTAAGCCCTGCCCTAGCTAGCTATTTGACAAAGATCCAGTCGAAAGAAATATGTACCCACCATATATATTACATAATGATAGAGGATCGACTCACGGCGCCCCTCTTCACTTTCTACGGCGCTCTTTCCAGGGCGCTGCGGCGCACAGTTTGGGAACCCCTGGTGTAAGGAGTCTAAGGACTACATTTGACTCTTCTTGTCCTCTCCTGAAAACTCTTTACATCATTGCCCTCACAGCTGATTTCAAAATTTATTTGAATAATATCAATTCAATCAATTGAAATCAGCTGCGTGATGTCAAATACCCTTTTTTACCCGACTACGGCGAAGCCAAATGGAAGGGTATGTATGTATGTTAATTCCACGGTAGCGCCTAACCTAAGCCCACAGTAGCCCGGGCAACATAAGCTATATAATTTACGTAGTCGGGTTATAGCTATTTACAAAAGTTTTAGTTATAGCTGCATATAGACTCCTTCATACTTAGTGGTTTTTTTTTAAATTTAATTTATTTTTCCGCCTTAACTTCTTTACATACCTATTACCTATGCAGTAAAACATTTCCCCAAAGTTTTTGAAATTGATTTTGCAAACCGCTATACATAATATAAGCGCACCCAAAGCAAACGAAATAAAAATCTCTTTTACAAAAAAACTTCACGAGTTTTGCCGACACAAAGGTTAAAATTCACGTCGGGGTCAGCAATATTGGGAATAGTGGTGGAAGCCCCAAAGGGAGATCTCCGACCGAGCATGGTGGTATGCTCGGTCGGGCCGAAGTCCACTTGTAGTCATTTCAGTATCAATATCAGGTATAAACACCGAACTACATAAACTTCGATAGCGCGATTCAGGATTGTGACGCTAATTGGCCCGTCACAATAGTTTTTTTAATCGTCACCCAAATGCCTCCTTCAATATTCATTGAGAATCATTGAGGGAAGGTATTGACTGTTGAGGAAGGAGGTGGACCACTAGTCCATTCCTTCATAAGATACGGCGAAATCGGACTTTTTAAGCACTAAAAATAATAAGTTCAAGTTCACGATACTTTCATATGTAATACAATGTTATGTACCAACTGTGGTGAGGGCAAAGTTTTCTCACGATAAAAATAATTTGACTCGCAAACCGGTTCCAGAATCCGGACCATAGCAATTACAGCGAGGCTCCATTAATGCGTTGCGTAGGTAGTCGCAGCGTGTGCATTATTTTTCATAGATTTTTAATGACATGCCTCATTTTACGCTGAGACCTGTTTTAGTCGCGTCGTTGCAACGCATTAGCGCATTGTATGCCACACCTGCGTTGCGTCGACGCCCGACATCTCAATGCAAGAGGGTTGATATCGCAGCGCATCATCCACCCTCCCTCTTCGTCTCCTGTCTGTTGTTCCCTTGAAACGTCGCGTTCGACGACGAGACGCATTAAGCCTCTGTATAACGCCAGTGACCTTGAGGGTCAAGTCCCATACTAATTTTGTAGGCGACAAGGGCGTATCGCGCCGACCAGAGTGTATTAAAATCGGATAAAAAATCGCTATAAATATTTGAGACGAAATTTGCAAAAACTAAAACGACCTTTCCCTGAGTCTTGTCTTACTTAAAACACTGAAACAATTTTCACACTCGTGTGACTTATAGAAGAAGACAAAAAAGTTTTTAACTTTAAAAAAAGGGTGGATTTAGCATATTTTTAAATCAACATTTAAATAAAAGTCTCAATTTATAAAATACAGTCCTCGGCTAAATATAATGCAGATTACCATATATTTTTTTGGGATTTATCAATACGACCATGACTGAGAAAAAAGGATTCAAAAACTCCAATTTTCAATCTATCGACCGCACATCCCATTGATGGGGCATGTCATGAAAAATCTGTGTGTGGAGCCTGGAGTCTCGTACCGCGTAGGTACGTTCACCCCGTGCCTATAACCTTCATCGAGTTAAAACTTAAAACTAGTTGTTGCTCGCGACTTCGTGCGTGAAAGAGAAAATTTGCGGAATCCGTACATTTTGTCACCATAAAAAGTAGCCAATGTCCACCTTTTTATCGTTTTGACACTCTATGTGTTCTATGTAGTTTCGGAGCCTAATCAATGCAAAAACAAAAAAAATAAAAAAAAATCGTTCTATACAGGGTGTCGGCACATGGATGGACAAACGAAAACCGTGGACCCGTGGAGCCGTCTGCTATACATTGAGGCCTAATTACAAGACTCAGGCCCAATAGTTTTTTTTTTAAATAATTTTTTAAGCTAATTTCGAAAAAAGCCAGTTTTCAAACTTCAAACGACTATAAACTTACTTTACTTACATTGCAAATCCAAACATGCTTTTGTAATAATTATCTGCATTAGTTGTAGAATCATATTAAATTCAGTTTTGGAGCAAATGTTAGATATAAAATTAGATACGAGTCCTTAAACGATAAACAAAGTGAAAAAATAATTTTCATATTCCACTTTGAAATTCTTAAAAAAAAACTATGATTTTTAGAGCACTTAAAATTCTAGGAAAACATCTGTGGTTCATACCCTTTATATCGGTATACAATTTGCACATAATATTTGTTTAAAAATAACTAGAGTAAATCGCAATTTAAACTAACGGGGCCTTAATTCATAAGACTCAATTTGCGAAAACTTAAATCAAGTACAAGCCAATTTGTCATAATTGCTTTCGGTATATTCACTAACACTACACGTGGGAGCTAGTAGTCTGTCTCTCTCTTACCAGTCACGATACTATCTCTTGTCTCTTTTGTTGAATTTGGACAATAGCAGTACGTACATAGCAGGTAGAAAAAGGGTTGTTATTTCACTCTGCAATTGCGCTATTGTTTGATTTTGTCTATTCCTTATCAGTCAAACGTTAATTTTGGAAAAAATTGTTTTACTTATTTGTCGAGTCTTAACTGCCTCTGCGATCTGACGTGCCCGTTGCGCTTACTGTTATTGTTTTCGTTTTGTGATTTTGTTATCGTTTTACGTTATTGTTGTTGCTTCAGTTTGTTAAGTTTTCTGTTATTTTGTTGTTACGTTGTTGTTTTTTTTTTTTTTCGTAAAATGACCACCTCTTTTACGAATGAAGAATACGCCAATATGTTATTGGTGTATGGAGCCGCTAATTGCAATGGACGTGAAGCACAAATACTATACCAAGAGCGCTATCCTAACCGTCGACTGCCTAGCCACCAAACTTTTGATATTACATACCGACAACTTAGAGAAACGGGTAATTTGCGTTATCAAGAACCGAGGGTGAATGTACGACAACATCATGTTTTCATTGATTGAATAGTTTGAATAATATGATATTGGTATGTAGATAAGCTTAAAATTTAAACTAAACATGCCTATTCTATTCAGATCCAATTGAAACTACACTTAAACAAAAATATTAAATTCGACCAAATCAATGGGTCATTGTTATTTCTTTCTGGTAAGGTCAATGCAGGCTGATCACCTGATCGTCTGATCCATGCCGCATGCGTCGGATGGGCATGTAAAAGTCGGCCCTGCGCGGTGCGCCTGATCTCTCGCCAAACTTGTCGGTCATCCGTCCCACTGGGTTACGAGAGTAAATGAAGAGAGGGTGCTCTTGTGTATTGCGAATACACTTGGGCACTATAAAATAATGAAACCGGTCACCGTCACCTAAATCGGTGTGGGGGAGCTAATATTATAGTTTAAACAATTTAACGTTTGTCGCTATGTGCGCTTAGATATTTTGAACTACGCAACGGATTATAATGAGATACTTACTCGCCAATAGACACAGAAACCAGAGGATTTTATGAAGCAATGGAGAGCAAATTATAGAGAAACGCAAGCAGAGTCGCGGGAAATCGAACCTTATAAGATATATTTTAATATTTAGGGCCTGTTTCACAATCTTCTAATACCTAAGGGCTAAGTGTCGGATGTTTTGTCGCCGCTTACCTACTCTCTATTGAGCGACAAAGACAACACATGCAAACAAGCTACGAGCTGATTGAGTCGTAACTCGTGACATGCCCATTAATTGATATATTTTGTTTCCAGAAAGTGAACATATATGAAATGGACAGAGAAAGGGTGCTAAGGAACAACGAAATAGACGACAACTAACAATTGTGATTTGAAATAACTAAGCATAAACAATACTCCTAACGATCTTTTTGAATAAAAAACATTTTATTTTTACACCGGAGTGCGTTTTATTTAGATAATTGTAGATTATCGTGGACCTCTTAGGACGCGGACGGGACTATAATATGATCCGGAATCCGGAATGCCGGACTCCGGAATCTCAGAAATCGCCCAGGGCGCTGGTAATGCTAAAACCGGCACTGTTTAGTTGTTGCACATTTTGGTAATGGCAATAAGGACTGTGTAAGGCAGAGGTTCCCAATCTTTTTCCGCCCGCGGCGCAGTTACAAATTTAGTATTTTGTCGCCGTTAAAGTTAGTTTTAAGCCCTGCCCTAGCTAGCTATTTGACAAAGATCCAGTCGAAAGAAATATGTACCCACCATATATATTACATAATGATAGAGGATCGACTCACGGCGCCCCTCTTCACTTTCTACGGCGCTCTTTCCAGGGCGCTGCGGCGCACAGTTTGGGAACCCCTGGTGTAAGGAGTCTAAGGACTACATTTGACTCTTCTTGTCCTCTCCTGAAAACTCTTTACATCATTGCCCTCACAGCTGATTTCAAAATTTATTTGAATAATATCAATTCAATCAATTGAAATCAGCTGCGTGATGTCAAATACCCTTTTTTACCCGACTACGGCGAAGCCAAATGGAAGGGTATGTATGTATGTTTATTCCACGGTAGCGCCTAACCTAAGCCCACGGTAGCCCGGGCAACATAAGCTATATAATTTACGTAGTCGGGTTATAGCTATTTACAAAAGTTTTAGTTATAGCTGCATATAGACTCCTTCATAATTAGTGTTTTTTTTTTTAAATTTAATTTATTTTTCCGCCTTAACTTCTTTACATACCTATTACCTATGCAGTAAAACATTTCCCCAAAGTTTTTGAAATTGATTTTGCAAACCGCTATACATAATATAAGCGCACCCAAAGCAAAAGAAATAAAAATCTCTTTTACAAAAAAACTTCACGAGTTTTGACGACACAAAGGTTAAAATTCACGTCGGGGTCAGCAATATTGGGAATAGTGGTGGAAGCCCCAAAGGGAGATCTCCGACCGAGCATGGTGGTATGCTCGGTCGGGCCGAAGTACACTTGTAGTCATTTCAGTATCAATATCAGGTATAAACACCGGACTACATAAACTTCGATAGCGCGATTCAGGATTGTGACGCTAATTGGCCCGTCACAATAGTTATTTTAATCGTCACCCAAATGCCTCCTTCAATATTCATTGAGAATCATTGAGGGAAGGTATTGACTGTTGAGGAAGGAGGTGGACCACTAGTCCATTCCTTCATAAGATACGGCGAAATCGGACTTTTTAAGCACTAAAAATAATAAGTTCAAGTTCACGATACTTTCATATGTAATACAATGTTATGCACCAACTGTGGTGAGGGCAAAGTTTTCTCACGATGAAAATAATTTGACTCGCGAACCGGTTCCAGAATCCGGACCATAGCAATTACAGCGAGGCTCCATTAATGCGTTGCGTAGGTAGTCGCAGCGTGTGCATTATTTTTCATAGATTTTTAATGACATGCCTCATTTTACGCTGAGACCTGTTTTAGTCGCGTCGTTGCAACGCATTAGCGCATTGTATGCCACACCTGCGTTGCGTCGACGCCCGACATCACAATGCAAGAGGGTTGATATCGCAGCGCATCATCCACCCTCCCTCTTCGTCTCCTGTCCGTTGTTCCCTCGAAACGTCGCGTTCGACGACGAGACGCATTAAGCCTCTGTATAACGCCAGTGACCTTGAGGGTCAAGTCCCATACTAATTTTGTAGGCGACAAGGGCGTATCGCGCCGACCAGAGTGTATTAAAATCGGAAAAAAATCGCTATAAATATTTGAGACGAAATTTGCAAAAACTAAAACGACCTTTTCCTGAGTCTTGTCTTACTTAAAACACTGAAACAATTTTCACACTCGTGTGACTTATAGAAGAAGACAAAAAGTTTTTAACTTTTAAAAAAGGGTGGATTTAGCATATTTTTAAATCAACATTGAAATAAAAGTCTAAATTCATAAAAAGACAGTCCTCGGCTAAATATACTTCAGATTACCATTTTTTTTTTTTGGATTTATCAATACGACCATGACTGAGAAAAAAGGTTTCAAAAACTCCAATTTTCAATCTATCGACCGCACATCCCATTGATGGGATGTGCGGTCCCATGTCATGAAAAATCTGTGTGTGGAGCCTGGAGTCTCGTACCGCGTAGGTACGTTCACCCCGTGCCTATAACCTTCATCGAGTTAAAACTTAAAACTAGTTGTTGCTCGCGACTTCGTGCGTGAAAGAGAAAATTTGCGTAAACCGTACTGTATTTTGTCGCGATAAAAAGTAGCCAATGTCCACCTTTTTATCGCTTTTACACTCTATGTATGTCTGTGCCAAATTTCATCAAAATTGGCACAATAGTTTTGGAGCCTAATCAATGCAAAAAAAAAAAAAAACAAAGAAATCGTTCTATATTATTAATTAGATAACCGGAATTAGCGAGTTAATGAGGATAAAAAACTAGCCAAGCCAAGATCGGGCGCGCGCACGATCGAATCCATACAGTTGGAAAAGTGCGGTCGCGGATCACGTAGAATTTCATAAATTGACTCATCGCTACATGTCTGTTTCACTCGCGCACGAATATATTGCAACCGCGTTTACATGTACGCGATAGGAGCGTGATACCAATATTATATTCGTGCGCTACTGAAAGAGATAATTAGCGATGAGTCAAATGTTGCATAATATAACAGTATTTTATAGTAGAACTATCAATGTCATATTGACAGATGTCACAAGCACAGCCTATCTAGTTTTTTTATATATTTTTTTTATTTATTTAAATATATGGCGTCGTCTTATAACAATTTGCCAGTGTCCTGTTAAAAAGGCGGGAAATAGAATTTTCGTTTCAATTTTCAACACCATATTTCAAAATTGTCCAGTCTCAAGTCTAGTCAAAGTCCAAATAAATAGTCAGTGCAGTCAATGAGTCAAGTCAGTCGATTGAGTAAAGTGGTAGAAGCTTTACTGAAAGTTCCTAGGGAGTTTTGGAAGGAACACAAAATAGCACGTTTTATGAAATTGTACCACTTGCCCACACTTGTGCACGTTAACGAATATTTAATGGTTAATATTCTACCAATATTACACATTAAGAACCGAATTAACACAAATGTATGAAAGAAATACAAAAATCGCAACGTCGCCAATTGATTTCCCCGGCAAAACTCCGCCTATCTACTTAGTTTATTTCAGTTAGCCAAAAGCACAGAGTACTTATTTATATTATGGCCAAAAGGCTATATATAGTGTAGACGTATCTGTGTTAGGCATCTCTCACATGTAACACGTATCTGTGTTAAGCATCTCTCTCATAAGTACCAATAAAGGTACTTATGAGAGTTGGAGAGAGAAAGGTTGCTGTATTATTATTATCACCACTCAAGCGTAAGAACGATATGTAAAAACCAAGACGTCGTAGTTCTCAACATAATCATCTTGCCAGTTGCCACCTTGCAAATAAAAACTTGACTTTAAAAAGTTTCTATCGATAAACTTACAACACTAAACAAACTGCCCTGTGATCTTGTTTAACGAGTGTAATGATAAGAAAATGACGCGTTTTATTAATATACTGTTTATTCTCGTGTGCGGACAGCTGTGTGCCTCGGTCAGACCTAAACTAAACACGGTATTCGCTTGGAAGCAGCTGAACTATGAGATCGACGGGGTTCTTTGTAAGTACTGGAATAGACTACGATCAAAACCGTCAAAACTGGTCAATCCACTAGTGACTCTGACAGTTAGTCAATGTAACGCAATCAGGTTATATAATATAACAATATCGCCAATTGCTAACATACTTAATTATACATGCAAAACTAACATGAGGAAATATACTAGGTACAATAAAAATTACATTGTAGCACCTTCCCCATGACTTTTTTCTCACGATCTACAGTACATAATATAGGTAAGTAACAATAACAGATTTTACTATAGGTTTTCTAATATTATATTTGATAGATACTCAGTTAATAGTTAGGTATAGTCATTAAAATTAAAGTCAAATATAATCATTTTTCATTATTCAAAATCCTGCTACAATCCTAATATTATAAATGTGTAAGTTTGTGAGGACGAGTCACGGGCCAGGCTGAAAGTCCAAAAGAAAATTAACCGTTTATAATAGTGCTCGAGAAGCCCCAACAGCGAAGCCGACGACGAAGCCACGACACGACAGACCTAGTGTCACTCCTGACCTAGTGCTCCCCGCGAGACTTGTGAGTAGTGTCCGACCGAATGATCGGTTTCGATCGAGTTTCAACTGAAAAATGGGTTTCGGATTAATTTCGATTTCGGCGGAAACCGATCGTAACTACGACCGAAATCAAAACTGCATTCGGGAGTTATCGCGCTGTGATCGGTCATGTTCGACGCTTTTAATTACATCTAAGCGAGCGACGATGACATTCTATAAAGTTACTTTGTTACAGGACATGATTTATTTAGCTCCGTTGCATTTACTTTAGATAGGGTAAAAAATTTCGTTTTGTGAAGCACTTATTTGATTTTACACTTTTATGGTTGGTATACATAAATCAAAGAACCACTAACTCGCGCTCGTGTCTAAGCGTCATTTTCAAATAGCTATTACTAGGGCTTACAAGCTGTTTGACTATCTTGCGCTGTGCCTAATTTGCTTAAGAACTACTTCGCTGTACACCTAAATCTTATACGGCATAACTCGCGCTATGCCTGAAAATTTGTACATAGATTACAATGATGCAACATTTGACCATATTTTTACGATATTATATTTTCTTTGAACTGTGGGAAAGCCATGCAAGGTACTTTGTTAATAAGGCTAACTCTCGTTACCTACTTCGTGATTTGATTTAGGCATAACGAGAGTTAGTCGTTTTGTGAACTAGTTATGCCAAGCTTTAAGGATTTAAGATACATCGTACATAATATAATAAACAATTGTAAATATAGTGCTTTTTCGTATGGTACAAGCTTTATAGCCGTATTAGGATAGATCACAATCCACCACATACTTTTAAATTTGTTCACCACACTCCCGCCGGGTTAAAAAAATAACCTAACCAAGAGCATTTTAAAACATGTCTAAGGAGGGTTCCGTAACTATCAACGAGAAATAGGTTTTTTTTTAATTACTTCAAAAGTTATCGTCCGATTGCGCTCAAAATTATTTTTCTAAAGAGTTTTTAGCATTATCTATCAGCATGGAAACTTACAAGTTTCTATGTCCTATAGTCTAGAAATGATAGGGGGGGATCAACTTATAAACCGATTTGGAAACCGATTACTTTAAAATTGTTGACTTTGTAAAAAATACATGTATTATCCATGCCTTTATTTTAAAAGATCTATTCAACGATACCCCACACGATGGGGTAGAATGAAATAATATTTTTCATCCCCACTTCCTATGATGGAGCCACCCCTAAAATATAAAATTATTACTATTTTATGATTGCAAAACCGAGATCTATACACAATATATAACTATACCAAATTTCATCCATTTGTGGATGCATTACAGGAGCTATAAGGGCGGACAGACAGACGGAAAGAGCGAAACTATAAGGGTTCCTTGAATACTACGAAACCCTAAAATTGATTCCCTTTTTCCCTCAACACATAAAGTCTCGGTTTCGGATTCGGTCGAAAAAACTAGTTTCGGTCGGACACTAGCTGTAAGACAATGTAAGTCACGGATGCATTATGGAAAATTAGATGTTGCAGTTGGTTTGCAAAACTGCCGTATTGCCCGGGTGACTCCGGCAATATTAGGGTAATCTCCTGACCTCCCGGAGAACAGTTTAGTAATTTCTCCGGATGTCTGTCTCGCACGCCGCGAACGCCTCGTCGTGCTCGATAGCAAAATCAACCCTCCTCCTCCCATTCCACCCATAAAAGTCTCCCGGTCAACTCTATCTCTGAAAGATAATATAATATCTATAATAATATCTATGGACGCTTCCACACCACGTCAATGTAGTCCTGCACTGAGTATCCGAAGAACTTGTATCTAACACAGGTACCAGACAACGGAAATATATTTAATACTGTTATACTATACACATATTTAAGATTTTTATGCATATGTTTAATACACATCCAAGACCCAGAAACACAGAAAAACTTCTTGTCCCTTCGGCGGGAATCGAACCCGCGACCTCCGGCTTAAGCGCCGACGCGCTAACCACTGAGCCACAGAGGTCGTCAAATAATGAAACATAGACTCCATGTTGATTCTTTCATTACCTTCAATTCCAGACAACAAAGACACGAACCAGCGCGTGCGACCAAACGCGATCTACTTCGACGACGACGTGGAGGATGAGCAGAAGTTCTTCATCCAGTACAACAACGTGCCCATCGGTCTGGAGGTGTACGGAGACAGGGCGATCGTCACCGTGCCGAGGAGACGGTTCGGTAGGTTTAGCAGATAACCTACGGTCGAATACTGAAACGATGGTTAAATTACGCTGCTGTCCTTTTTATAATGGATAGCGGAGACAGCCTGTGTTTAGGAGGGCGCTTAATTACCTGACTACGGTGAAACCAAAATGAAGGATAATGATTTTGGCAGTCTATGTGTGTATATTGTATGTATGTTTGTTCCCTCGTAGCGTCTAAACTACTGGTCCGATTTAAATAAATAAGGTGTCAATAGATTCATAATGATATGAATAGATGCCTCATATATTTTTTTTCAAACTTTTATATTTCGAAAATTTAACCTCAACGTAGTTATATTACTTATAGCGTCACTAATGGCTTCTAAGCGGCAGTTTACACTGAGACGCTAAGGCCTAGAGAAGTTTCTAGAATTATACCCCAAGATAGATACAGACGGCCGGAGTTGACATCGACTGTGCCGAAACTTATAAAGTAGGTGCGACTACGGCTCTACCTTGACCATTTTTGTACCTGTGCATTTCTAGATTTCTATCTGAATTATTTTCTAGTTTCGACTTTTAATAACGAAGTCGGGTTATAGTTTCTTAAATTCTTTTTTTTTATATTAGCGTTTCAGTATAAGGCCGTGAGCCTTTTTATTGTGCTTTTATAACTACAGGTGTGCCATTAAATTTCCGACTAGCTTGTGCCCACAACTTCGTTTGTGTAGAACTATTAATGGAATTAGGGTTAAGGATAAAAGTAGCCTTAGATACATTATCATCTGCATACAGAATCTTTAGTGTTACAGCTTTAACAGTGAAAAATTGTATCTCTTGATTTTGTCATCATTCGATGTAGATTGCTACCATAGGGAAGATAAAGACGTACAGAAGTATTCACCTCAAAACCATTTCAGGTATTCCTTCCACCCTCAACTACGTGCGTCTGTCCTCTGACAAGACGCCGGTGCTGCGGCCGTACCCTGACTCCAGGAACGATCAGCTAGTGTCCATCTACAGGCCCAGGGTCGACGCCTGCGGCAGGCTGTGGGCAGTTGACACTGGACTGCTGGAGGTGCCAGGTAAAATTTTCTATGTACGCATTGTCCCTGGTAAATGCGCAGGCGCATCATTTATCACAGATTTCGTTTAATCAAAGATAAGAAGTGCAAAGATGATGATGCAAGACGTTTTAAAACTTTTAATTTAGGAATACAAGTAATGTCGCACTGCGCACAGCTAACATTAAACTGGGATTTATAAGTTTACTATTTGCAGGAGCAAGAACACAACTGCAGAAACCATCAATCGTTATATTCGATTTAAAAACAGATAAACTCTTACTGAAATATGAGTTGAAGGATTCCGATCTGTTGAACGAAAGAACTACAGGAGGTAAGAAGTTGAAATGTTATTTTTTGCGTGCTACCGAAAACAAACGTTACTAGAGGTAGGTCATAGTTTTCAAGTTGAAAGACAAAATTCATCTTCTCATCATTCCTCCACTTTACGCGTCATCCTCGCCGCAGGTTTGACCTCGATCGCTGTAGACGTCACCGCCACCACCTGCGATGATGCGTATGCCTATATCACGGACCTGGCTACAGAAGGGCTGGTCGTCTTCTCACTGAAGAAGCTGGACAGCTGGAGAATACAGCATGAGAGCTTCGCGCACGACCCGTCTGCTCTCAACTTCACTGTTACTAACTTACTTTCATTCAGGTAACGTAATAACCTGGCGAGACGGATTGTTCAGTGTAGCTCTATCCGAACCGGACCAGTACGGGACAAGAACATCATATTACCATCCGATGGTCTCCCTCTACGAGTACACAGTCACTACGGACTTACTGAAGACACCTGGTGGAACACCTTCGTTTAAGGCACGGGTATTTAAATATTTTGCATCAAAATAATTTATGCGGTGTTTTATATAAACCGACTATATGAGTGTGCGGAGTTGGAGTTTTTGTCACTAGGTACTCACCGTGAAGAAGTTAACTACAATTTGTATGGCGTCGAAACAGCGCCCCTAGTGGCAAACAATGGTAACTAATTCAATGTGACAAAGACTAAAAAGAAGTGACAAAAACTCGCACACAGCACACCGATTCTGACGTAACAACCTTGAGCTTTAAATTATTAGTCTTGGGTGAGCTATGCTTAGGCACAAATGAATCGGTTCGTCCAGCCCATACCACGGCCTTGGGTACAGAAGACCGTAGTGAAGTAGCCTCTCGAGTTATTATATATATTGCCCACCTGTACCCGCACTTATGTGCGGTATAGGAGGGCAATGGAAGTGAGGGTTTGAAAGACCGAAAAGGCTCTGGTGTCTTCTCTAGTGTAGGTGTTCACGGGTGGTTATTAGAGTCTTCCATAATTTTCTTCAAGAAAAGATCATATTTTTTAAAGGCCACCAACGCACTTGTATGTTGCCTCCTCTGGTGTTGTGGGTGTCCAAGAGCGGCCGTAATCGCTTATATCCCGGCGATCTGCCCGTTTGCTAGTTTTATTTCAAAAAACATTTTTTTTAACATTATATCCAGACTCTGGGCTTCCGAGGCATCAACACGCAGAGCGGTATGCACGGGTACCACGCGGGCACGCGGACTATGTTCTACGCCAACGTCGCGCAAGATGCCATTTTGTGTTGGAGAGTTGACAATAAGATGGCGCCGGAAAACGTCGCCATAGCGGTGCAAGATCACATCAAATTGCTCTACATCTCAGGTATGTAAGCTACACTTCAATAATAATAATTAACGCATTAATAAGTTTATACTGTTGAGTCTGTTCAGATGCAATTGAAACGAAACTCAAACAAAAACATTAAATTCGACTAAATGAATGTGTTAATCCGTGTATTTGGCGGAAAAAAGCGCTTGACAACCCGCAACAAAGCGCTGAAAAACGGACGGACGGAAGTTGTCGGCCAGGACACGTTTACTAACTTCAATAGCGCTGACACAATCTGCCGTTTTGCTTATTTATTTTGTTTGTTTTGAAATCAGTTAGTAGTGTTTGTGCAATTAATTTAAAGTAAGTATTATTAAAACTAACAATAATGTCAGCCCAAAAAATAGTAAAATATATTTGTATATAATAAATATATAAATTGATTTGAATACTTTAAAAACATATACTTAAGTTAGGTTAGGTTCCCCGGTTATAGTTAAACATAGCATCCCAGAGGAAAATAGCATTTAGCAGTTGACAGCGCTTTTAGCGCTTAGCGATTAGCGATCGCCATTTTGCTTTCGAGCGCATCCGAGCGTTTTTCTTTCGCTAAACACACCCACTGTATTTCTTCATTGCACGGTGAATAAGTGACATTTAAACTGGTATCATTATACCTCGTGAAATATTGTCGTTTTGTTTATGTTGAGTTTTTTAATGCAATGGACCAGGAAACGAGCTAACGGATCGCCTGATGGTAAGCGATTACCACCGCCCATGGACACTTACAATCAGAGGATTTACACTTGTAACTCCGCTGGTGTTGCGCACGTTACTGGTCCTTGAAATCCCCAACCCTACGGGGTAAATTGGATCTGAACAGAGAAACTTTCTTTTTTTTTAACTAGCTTTTTCCCCGCGTAAATAAACGGGGGTTTAATCCAGAGCCTAAACTACTACTATACCAAATTTCATCAAAATCCGTTCAGTAGCTTTTGCGTGAAAGAGTAACAGACATCCATCCATCCATCCTCATAAACTTACACATTTAGAATAGTAGGAGGAATTAATACGGTTTGATAGTTGATAATTTTTATCTTATTACATTTCAGATCTGAAAATTGTCGACGACGAGGTATGGGTGCTGGTCAACCAGATGCCGAGATTCGTATTCTCTACCTTAGATGTTAGCGATGAAAATTTTTTTGTTCACAGGTAAATTAACTTTTGTTCATTTTGCTTTATGCATTTTTATTTTTTCTTCTATAACAAACAAAAATTATTTTTTCAGGGCAAATATAAAAGATCTAATCAAAGGAACAGTTTGTAAGCAACAGGTCGACGACGGAAACATTATATTCCATGATTATGATGATTATGTATAGGTAAAAAAGTTTAAAAAAAAATTGCTGTTATGATTAAATATAATCTAAATATAAAGATAAAAGTAGCCAAATGAATGTGTCATTATATTCCTTTATTGCACGGTAAACATGTTCATATGGGTAGCATAAAGGTAGGTAGGTCCTATTAACATAGGTAGTGTCCTATTGTTCACTTTGTTGATGTTTAGATTAATTTGGATCTGAATGGAGTATAAAAACATAACCCAATCGGGTAAAAAGTTGCTTATTAAATGTGACATACACATAAGAACGTATAACCGCCTCCTTTTTAGGAAGTCGGTTAAAAATGAATGCAAGCATAGTGTACACAAGTATTGTATGTGATGAAATAAAACATATGTTTTTATTAAATTGACATTTTATTCCTTAGCATCAGCGCTACATATTGAAAATATACAAAGACCTCAAAGTTTTCCTCTTCTGAATCCTAATCATCAGTGTGCTACATTTCCGTGTAGTTTTCGATGCTATGCCTCTGTCTAGCCATCATCAAAGCTTTCAACCTGTTGTGAGGGTCGGAGATCCAGTCGTAATCACAAGTCCTTGAAGTCACTAGCTTAGTGATCAACCATCGCATCAGTTCCATCTTGTCAACTAAATCTTGAAGTTTTCTGTAATTGATAAGATTGTATTTGAAGTTTTGATCACTAAGTAATTTATATTATTAGCTTCCCACGCCACGGTGGGCGGTTTCATTGAAAGCAGCCCAGCTAGGCAGGAGTTACTTTTATAGTGCCCAAGTGTGTGTGTAGTACACAAGAGCACTCTCTCGTTCTTTACTCTCGTAAACCAGTGGGACCAATGACCGACACGACTGGCGAGAGATCAGCAGGCTTAGCATGGCGATCCGAAGAAATAATTTAAAAGAAGTAATATTCTATCCAAAACAATTAGTTGCAAAATAGTTCTTAATCCATGGTACAAGGTTGTCAATATTTGTCTAAGTCCACCTAAGTCTTAAACTATTAGCGATCACTTTTTTTTTTGTGAAGAATTAGTACATTTAAAGCTTTAATTCAAGGTTAAAATATATAAAAATAAAAAAGTTAAAATTACTCAAATATTGACACCAAATTTTTAGTTCCGGTTTACTATATGCAAAAAAAAATCAAATTTAGAAACTTTTTTTTTACTTTTAATTTAACTATAAGAAACAATATATTTTGGTTTTTGTTACAAATTATATGATGAAAATATTAAGCACCCAAAAATAATGTTTTCCCTCTTAGTATTTTTAAAAGCTCATCTTAGCAATAAAGTATGATACAAAAAAAACATTGATCTACGTCTACTAGAAGCATAGACTGACCAGAGACCTTATAAACAAAATTCACGATTATATATTATTGGTTGTCTGTTTGACCATAAATGCTCCAAATGCAAAACCCCACAAAGTTAGTTTATTAATCTGTAAGTTACTAGAAAGTCTTACTTGTACAATGGCCCCATGGTGATCTCTGCATTCTGTGGCAGTTGTTTTTTCTCTCTCAATTTGTTACTAGTCTCGTCCCATCTCCCTCTCGCCTCTAAAAGTTCCATCTCTTCTTCTTTAAGTATGCTCTCTAGGTTATGAAGATCAGATTCCTCTTCTCTGAGCATGTTGAGTATTTCTATGATTTTTCTGTAAATATACAAACTGTTATATAATTTTTTATGTTTTAAAATATTCTCCTCAAACATCAAATTATTAATATATATATATATATATATATATATAGAATGTTTCAAACCAAAGATTCTATATCAAGATTTTTTTTATAAACTTCTTACTTACTTTTTTGTCTCAATAGTCTCTGGGTGCAGTTTATTGTCTGGTGTCCGTATGGCTTTCTTGACCACATGAGCCTGTGTGATTGTCTTTGTGGCTTGTTGTTCAATAATCGCCCAAGTTGCTGTGTCAGCATAACTACCCAGAGTAAGCTCTTCATTCTTCTCATGCTCCATAACTTGAGGAGTAACTAGAATTATAAAAGTCATTGAATAGAACTCATATTTTTTCCATTTTTAAATACTTAAATTACATACATTTAATGTTTTTAGATTAATTAATGTATTTTTAAGTATTATGAAGATTTATATTAAGATAACTTACTTGCTAGAGTTGTAGCCTGCAATAGCTTGTATTTGGAGGCAAAAATACAAAGATCTTGCATCTTCTTTGCAATTATGTCTTCTATTGGTTCATTAACTTTAGCTGAAAACAGCTCAGCGGACACACGTCGTAATTCATTCTCGAAATCGCAACTGATCTCGCCGAGGGCTTTAAATGCCGACATACTGATTTAATTTGTTAAAAACTTTGTTCTTATTTATGCAACTTCCAAGTGCAGTAAGATTTTACGGTGAAATACACCCACATTATATTATTTCACTAAATAATAATCACAGGCATCAATTATTTTAGATTGAGCAGCGTTACGTAGGTACAAATTACTAAAATGTAAAATGTAATTTAGAACAAATTACAAATTCCTTTGCCATTTGGTTCAAACAAAACAGACCTCAAATTTTTTTTTTAAATAAAACAGCCGAAGTTTTGCCGGGGAGTTCAATGGGTGACGTGAATTTGTAATATTTATTTCATAAATTTGTGTTATCTCGGTTCTTAATATGTAATATTGGTAGAATATTAACCATTAAATATTCATTATCGTGCACAAGTGTGGGCAAGTGGTTTAACTTCTAAAAACGTGCTATCTGTGTGTTTCCCGCCAAAACTCCCTAAGAACTTTCAGTAAAGCGCTACCACTTTACTGAATCGACTGACATGACTCATTGTCTGTACTGACTATTTATTTGGACTTTGACTAGACTTTAGACTTGACGATATATGAATACAGTGTTGAAAATTGAAACGAAAGTTCTATTTCCCGCCTTTTTTACTTGACACTGGCAAATGGTTTTAAGATAAGCCGACGCCATATATTAAAAAAAAAAGGTAGCCGGTAGTTTTTTAAAATATAAATAAAAGCACAGTCCAAGCCTGCAAATCCAGCGCTGGTACCTACATAATGGCTGCCATTGGTTTCAATCATTTAAAAGTTTTGCCTAGTCCGCTTCAAGTATTTATTTTGCGCGGCCTAGTATTTGCAGGCTGGATGGTGAGTAAGATGCTTAAAGAAAATTTGAACGCGCTACTTATACACCACAAACAAAACATATCTCGCGTCAGTCAAATGTTTGCCAATTGTGCTAAGGAAACTGGAAAAATAAGAAAAATGGCCAACAGCTGATATTTGCCAATTTGTTGACATTAAATGTAACAAGTAAACAAACAAGTCTATAAGTTATATTTAAAAGTATAAAATATGCCAAAAATATAGGTACAATAAACGAAATATATTTGTATTCATGTTGTATTATATATAATTAGAACAAATCGTTTTGCATGTAAATATGAATAATGACCATTCCATTATCAGTATTCAAGAATTCCCAACTGAAGTTTTAATTCAGATATTTATGTATTCCTCGCCTAAAGAGTTAAGTTTTTGCAGTCGAGTGTGCACAAGATGGAAAGAAATTATCGATAGTGTCTTTGAAAATGACAAATATTGGCACGAACATTGTATGCAAGAATTTGGAGATCTTGCGGAAAGTGCTTACTATAAATCGCAACGTGGTTCAACTTGGCGCAGAATCTATCGTTCCCTGACACTCTGGCCCAAGCTACTTCACACCGAAGAATCCAGAGATGAATTTGCCACTACTACAAACGAGGGTGATGAAATATATGGCTTTCAAGTACTCCAAAAAGGCGTAGTTGGTGTTCATAAACAAAATTCCATTGTATACTATTATATTAAGGACCTACAACCAGTGGATGTTCCCAAAGTTACTGGGAGCTACCTGAAATATATGGAAAATGAGGATACCATGGTATTCCAGAGCCTGTACTTTCATTTGTTCATAGTGAGGAAATATGTAACACAGAAACACTTTCAACATAATATTACATTTGATGATGTTAAACTATTTAGACTAGTAAACCAATTTGTGTATTTTGTGAAGTTGAATGATGACTTGTGTGTATGTGATTTAAACGACAGTAAGTTTTCTTGCGCTGATCTGTGTACTATCCCTAATGGTATGCTGACTATCACAGTGAGCAAAAACAATATTTATATCCTAACCAAAATGTGTAACATATATATATATGAAATGGATAACAAAAAATTGTACATAATTGAAAATTTAAAATATGTCAACAATCCTTTTAATACACTACGTAAATATAGATTTTTGGATGAAATCGATCAACATGCGTATTTTCCATGGATGAACTTTAAAGTATTCGTCACCATACCTGACAAGCTCACAAGAGATATAACAACTCTAAAAACCTACGGTGACGTTGTTTTTGTTGGCACAAAGTATGGAATTTTCAGAATATATCACATAAAAACAAATGAAGACCTATCCTTTTTAGATAAGAAACCACTGAAAGAATATAATTTTATGAACAATGCAGATTTGTCCGTCCGTATTCATCAAATAGATGTGGTCGAAGGAGATGATCAACATACAGTTCTAGTTGCATTAGAAAATAAAATAGTTTCACTTAATTTTGCCCACAAATTTAGATAAACTTTTAAATATGTAAATGTACCAAAACAATGAAAAAAGTTACAATAATTTCTAAGTTAACTGCTCTGTATTCATACTAATTTTATTTGTACAATTTAAATTTAATAATAGTTTAAAATTTAATGTTAATGTATTAATAAGCAATTTGCTACAATAATAAAATTACATAAATATCCATAAACAGTTTATTTTTTTAACTGCAAAAATTAAATGTTAAGAAGTCATTTATTTGTATTTTATTTTGTTGGTTTTTGTTAATTTCTTGAGATTTTGATATTTGGATTCCATGTTGTTAAGATTTTGAGTATTGCGTTTGTTTTTCAAAATTAATGAAAGTGTCTCAAAAAAGTTTTGAGGTTTTTGGAAGACTGATGGATTTTTTAAATGATTGACTAATTCAAATTTTTTAGTTTTTAATGTATGTGAATCCAATTGTATATTATATATGTGCTGCACAAGATAGTCTGATCTGTTTACAAATTTGGGAACAGGTGCTGATTTTCTTTGCACCTTTTGCTTTGACTGTTCTAATAAGTTTGTTTTGTTGGCTATAACAATACGTTTTGTAATATTTTTGCCACATTTTTTGCTTTGAATATTTTCCTCCCTCTGAATTTTTACTTCAGTCATACACTCTGCACTGACTTTCCTTTTTCCTTGTGATTTCCCAGAGATTCCTGATACATTGTTTTCTATATGTTTTCTAATTGTGGTGCTGCTAGAATCTTTCGTATCGGGACAGTTAAAAAGGCTGTCATCACTGTCATCTTCAGCATTTTGGTTTTTGATCATCAATTTCATAGCAACTTCTTCATCAATGTGCAAGTTTAAATCGGATTTATCGCTGGGGCTATCGCTACAAGTATTGATAGTAGTTTCCAGAAAATCTTTGATTAGACTGTAGATTTTGGCGTCATGGTCCGTATTGTCCAATTTATCCTGCGATTCGGTGTCAATGTCGTTTAAATTTTCTTTTGGCGTTTCTTTTAAGATTATTTTATCACTGATCTGTGTGTTATCAGGTGAAGCTTTTCTAAGCAAAAATCTTTTCCCTCTGCGAGCAACAAACTTAGGTTTAATTGTTTGCGCTGTTGTGGTTTCTGGAATTGTTTTTGGGGCAGTCTTGCTAACAGCTGTTTTAGATTTTGCTACAGTAGTTTTGTTAACAGTAATTTTCGATTTTGTCAGTGCCGTCTTATCTTGTGCTACTTTATGTTTCACTGGTTGTGTTTTGTCAGCAGGATTTATAGTTTTAGCTAGTGGTGACTTTCCTGCAGCATATTGAGATTTGGCTACTGGTGTTTTATTTACAGCAGTGTTTGGTTTTAACACAATTGGTTTCCTTTCTTTACCATCAACTTTCTTATTCATAAACTGCAGTATTCTTTTGTTGTTTTTCAATTTTATAATATTTTTTCGAACATTTTTTTCGTCCGGCCACTGAGTTGCTTTTGACGATTTAGTGAGAATGATCAGTACCGACTCGATTAATTTCTTATTGCTGCCTTGTGGTACCCCTTCCATGCTTTTGCATTCCATACCTAGTGGTTATAAAATTTAAATAAGAAAAAATATGAACATATAAATTTACATTAAAATTATAACACTGTTCTAGAAATAAATGAATTTGTGTAATTTTTGACCTAAGACAACATATTTAATAATTGGGGTCACTAAATACGGTAACTTACATTTTTTTCTCATGTTAGCTCTTAAAAAATATGGTTTTTGTATGAAAAATTATTGTTACTGTGGGAGAGCCACGCTCCGGCACGGATGGGCCGGCTCGACCGGATAAATACAACGGCCCTACAAAAAACCGGCGTGAAATAACGCTTGCGTTGTATTTCGATTTACTGATCATCTATAGTAGACCACGGTAAAGAACATAGGCTACTTTTTATCGCGGGTTAAATACGGTTCCCATGGGATACTGTATTTACTCGGGCGGAGCAGCGGGCAAAAGCTAGTCTTCAATAAGCCATAACTGGCAAATACAAGCTTAAATATTTTACCGTTATCTGAAAAATTTTCGACGTAAACTCCTCGCTTTTTTAGTACAGTTCCGGGAGTTTTTGCACTGTCTTTACTATTCTTTACGCTTTTCCTATCTTTATTATTACTGATAGCACTGTTAGATTTTGATTTGTTGAATCGGGATTTATCCATTTTAATTTTTCCATAACATTAACATAGCCTTACATTCTTCCCTACATTTTACTAAAAATTTGACAGAGGATTTTTTTAAATAAAATTGTTGACTGGCGTACTTACGTACTGAAAAGTGTCCTTAGTAGATTGCTTTTGATACGCGCCAAATTAATAAAAAATTAACGCATGTAATGGTCAGTATTCGAAGTAATATTTAATCATCTATACTAGTAGTAAATAAAAGTAACAAGTATATTTTAAAAAATTGAACCATTAGATTGACCTTTACTTAAATCTCTTATTATTTGCTGCAGGACCATCTAGTGGTCAATAGCTAGACTTTTGCAGTTCTCACTATTGCTTTTTTACAGTTTCAATAATACACCGCTAGATAGCGTGTTAAGTATAATTTTAAAACTAATTTTGCTTCAATATTATTTAAAAAATCTAGTTGACTTGTTTACGCATTGTCAAAATTTTTCTTTGTAGAATAAATATTTTTTAAATATTTTTTATCCTTGTCGTTGCTTTTAAAATCGTCATAAAATCCAAAATAATTATGAAATAACAAATCTAAATAGTAGATAGATGCTTTTGTAAACATGAATAGCAAGTCGGTAGACTTAAAAGGGTTAGAAGCAATGGAAGATGATAATATTGTTATCCTAAGAAGTGATGCTGGTGAACCTCGGAAGGCAGATATTTGTAAAGTTAAAGACGTAAAACTTAGTAAGAATTCAAAAACCACGGAGGGAGGTTCCGAGGAATCGGGTCGTGGTGATACAGCAGCTGGTAAAAAAAATGTAGACAAGAAACATGAAGAATACAAAGCAAAGGATTCTGCAAAATGTACTATAAATCAAATTAACGAAAGTCCGATAAAGAGCGCAGAAGCAGTAAATAAAATAAAATTACGGCCAGACAACAATAATTTACAGGAGGCAAAATACAACAAAATTATGGAAAGCATAAATAAAATTATACAAGAAAATATCGATTTAATAAATTCGAAAGCAATTTCATCTGATCCTCAAAGTGAAGTCGCCACTGAAAATAACGTAAGTAGTGAAAATTACCTCGATAAAAAGGATTCAAGATTCAAACAACCCGAAAAACAACACAAAAAAGACGACAAAGCGCTTGTTAAATTTAGCGAGAAAATTACTTATACAAAGGCATCAAATTGTACACCTCTCTATGTAGCAAAAACTGTTAATGATGTGAAAAACAAATCGCTTGTAATTAAAATACCAAAACACACGAGCGGTTGTAAATTACAAGGTACGTTAACAGTTTATGAAAGTGAATAGTAATAATAGTAGTTATTTTTAAACTTAAATGTACAATACACAATATGGTATGCAATACTTACCAATAATAAATAATTAAATGCCTGCTGTTAGAAAGCTACAAGTCAACTTATTTTAATAATAATAATTAATCTGTGAAGCAAAAACTTTAAGTACACTTTCACGAAAATTGTGGGAAGGAAGGAGTATGATGTTTGGCACAGTTAAAATTTAAGTGGAGGAAGGTGTGCAGAAAGCTAACAACAAACCTACTCAGCTTATTAACAACATCGATCTGTTACAACTTACAGCATTTTTTTTTTATCTAAAAGGCAAAAGAACCCTTTCAAAGAAGTTCAAACTTAAAAATTATATGAATATGGGCGAATTTCGACCACAGGGTGATAGGGTGGTGTTTTTAAATGTATTAAGTTGATATCTAAATGTATATTTTTCTTACAGAGAAACCAAAGATGTCCACTGAATTGAACAAAAATATTCCAGAAAGTTCGCAAGCAAAATTGAGTAGTTTTCAACAAAGAAATGCTAGACAAACAACAGAAAACTGCGCTATAATAAAAAGGCAGACGAGAGATATTTTATTTAATAACAAAAAGTAACAGCTACTGGGCTACGAAAATACAGACCGATCCGAAAGATCCTAACAAAAAACCTAAAACACTAACAAAAACTGAATCTCAAGCGGAAACATTCGAAAGTTACGATATTTACACGAAGAAACCAGTTTTACGCAACAACAAAGTGAAAAAGAAACACACCATAAAAGTTAAGTCGGCAACTAGAGGTCCGCGAACGAAATTCCCGATGTCAACGGTAGTAGACGAACACAGCAAATTATATTATGGAGCCTGGATCAATAACACGGCAATTGTATCTGCAGCACAGGAGGAGCAGCTTTTGGAGGATACGATTTTACAGAGACTACCGAGCGAGCCCGTCGAGATTCCAGAGATGACTACCGAAGATTGCACAGACAAGAGATTCACAGGAATCATCAAAGTCAAATACGGAAAAAAGTTGAAATAATACCTCGATATTGCGCTGACAAATTAAATTCTAACTAATCCTCCTAGTTGCTAGCATAGATAATACAGTATGTTGCTAGTCAGTTAACCCTTTAAACTTTATGGTCAGTTCACACCGAGAAGCGACGCGGCTCGTAGTTTTTGATATATCGATTAAAATATTGAACTTTATTGACTATAGAAAAAGAGACACGTTTCACGTTCGAGATTCCCTGCGTAGAGCGGCGCCGCTAAAGTTCAATTTTAAATCGCTATCTTTAAAAGTGCCACGCCGCGCCGCGATTCGGCTCGAGCTGACCCTTATAAAAATTAATACCATGAAAAATAAGTTAATAATATCTATGGACGCTTTCACACCCCGTCAATCTGGCCCCGTGGTAAGTTCTCGAAGAACTTGTGTTACGGGTACCCGACAACGGAAATATATTTTTAATACTTTTATACTATACTCGTACACACATTTATTAGACATCCATGACCAAGGAACATAGAAAGAAACCCTTTTGTTCTCTGGTGCCAGAACGCGCCAAATACCGAGCCACAGAGGTCGTCGAAAATAAAACACGGTCTTCAAAACAAAAATACATTTATTCAAATGTCAGGCTTGTCCTTACGTCTAACTTAACCATAGTTGGGAAGCAGAAATGGAAAATAATATACTTATGTATACATACTTTTTTGGGGTTATCCCCACAACCGTGACCTAAGATAAATTGTAATTTGTAAATAGGATTATTTTACGGAGTTTTATCACGGACATGGCAATCACGGTCAATTGATCACGAGTCACGTTCAGATCCAATATAATCTAAACGTAAATAAAGATACAATAGCTCACTATAATGATACCAATTTAAATGTCACCACTTTACCGTAATGGGGGATTTACATGTGTCGATTTCCGCCGCATTCGACATGGCATTTTTGCCATGCAAAATGCAAAATGACAAGGCGATTTGTCAATCGACTGCGGCACGGCGAAAATGGACCCATGTAAGGCTGGAACTATATTACGATCCGGGATAGGGAATGCCGGTGAAAATTCAGAGCACTGAAAATATAACTCTGCGCTAATACAATAGAGTTGAAAATCGAACACATGACTGTCGAGTCAAATGTCAATGTCACATATGACAGCTCAACAACACTCGAAACTTCCCGTCCCAGCTATAGCGCCGAATTAAATAATGAAATCAATCACACGTTAGTTTGTTTACATTTAGAATTTACAGAAACAGAGAAATTCGTAAAAGTAAAACTGCTTTAACGAATTTTGTAAACAGAAATGCCCACCCAGCCTCTGGGCGAAATGCCCTGAGAAACGTGAAGGTAGACAGTGTCTTGCCTTCTCACTCTCGCGGAGACACTTCTCACGAGACGAGGTAATTGTATTATTAATTAACAAAATATAACACTAAAAGGTACCAAACAAAGGAGGAAATAATTTGAAAAGGTTTAAAGTTCAGTAAAAGGAGTTGGGCCATTTTTGTATTGAGCCTGGCAAAAGAATATGGTGTGAGGACTCCATAAAAAATGCACATAGAAAAACCACGCTGTTAATGTCTTTCGGTAATCATCGTTTTTCATACACCAACTCTCACTTCTATAGAGAAACGAAGTTTGCGAGGGGCATTAGGAAATAAGTTTTACTGAATATAAGTGAAATGGATGTTCCAGAACTATAAATGTTCGCGTCTGGCAAAGAAAACAACTTATCTCTCCAACATTTGCCAAAAACGTTTCTCTCAATAACAGGGTTTTTAAACTTTTTTATCTCAGAAACTCTTTTCTATATATTTATAGAAATCTCAAAGATTTAAATTAAATGGAATCCTCTTTTCTGAAGGCAAGGCAAATGCTGAGAAGAAAATAGAAATGGGCTAAATCAAAAGTATTTCAAATAGTGTATCAAATATTACCTCGTTCCGGCCAAAGCCAAACTGGTAAAAAACGAGTGTAAAAATTATCACCGAGACTCTTAAACCGGCGAAACATTCTTACGTTCTGTAAATGTCTGTATCAGATTAACAAAGAATAGAATAAAACAAGAAGCAACTGCTTCGAAATACGGATGCAAAATCTTGTGCACTACTGTGCTGCCCAAGGAAAAAAGAAATTAATATATAAAATGCAATTATGTAGACAAAACTCTGTCAACGAGGCCTTAAAAAACTGCAGCCCTCTAGTCGAAGGATCGCCGAAGATATCCAAAATGGCGGTAAGTAAAAAGAGCTTGTAATGGTCGTAGCACACATATCAACTCGTAAACGGAACGTAAACGTATCAACTCTTGCATTTCAGTATTCTTTGTATGAAACTCCCGGTTGCCGGTTGCCGGTCTCGTTCGTATCGCCTATTTATTTATTTTAACAATAATAATCATAGAAATAGGCGCAACAATTTAAGGTAGCCTTACCGCGACCGGCCGCGACCAGCAATCCAACTAATCAGGTGTCTCTGGCCACGCTCACCGGTCACAGCAGTGGCTCCGCGCCCCTACTTCGGTCTCGCGTCCCGTGCATCGGAAGGCTACCTTAACACATGGTAGAAACAGTAAATATACACGTAGCATTCGTGTCGCTTACGGAAATATAATGAGTCAATTGGTAAAAACTTAACTTAAACTACACTCATTGCAAAATAAACAAAAAAAATACCGTCATCAAGGTAGGTCTTGTCAGTCCTCCCGTGATGACGGTTGCAGTAAGCTTTCCGAAACGTCGGTAACGGGAAAATGAGATAATAATGAACCGCTAAAGTAGTTTGATTGCAATGAGTAAATATTCGCGTAAACATACGATTATTAACTATAAAATTATACATGTACCCCCTGACTAATAAAAAAGATTTACACACGGATAAGTTAACCAACGTTGCTCTTTGTTAAGTGACTTTTCCAACGATTCAGACAAAGTCGGCAACGTTGTTTAAGTTATCCGTTGTGTAAATATTTTTATTAGTAAGGGGGTATATGTATAATTTTATATTCAAATTCTAGTTTTTTTTTTACAAAATATACAAAATGCAGAAGATATTTTTGACGTGATGACGTGTTATATATCGATGAACGCCGGCAGCTCGCGCGAAAAATTGTCGCGAAAGCGAGAGCGCGGAACAGTTGATAGAGATCGGCCTAAGCGTTCGGCTTGTGATGACATTATCACGTAAAATTATCTTCCGTAGTCCGACTTAACAGACAACCATTATTTTTTCTTATGACTACTGCGATTACTGATTCAGCAAGATTATTCATACTGTCGTAAAGGGATATATGAGTCGTATAGTTCCAAAAACCGCTAACACCACTTTTTGAAATTTCGGCGGTCTTAGTTTATTTTGACAACTAATTATATGCTTTATTGTCCTCTTTATTTTGTTGCTTTCTATCTCCGCCAAATCCCGAATAAATCGACGCTAAAAGTTCCATTAAATTCCAATCCCCGCCAACTCCCAAGTCATGTTAGTTCCAAATGCTGCCATGTCCTAAATTGACCAATCACAGGCGTTGAATTTGAAAAAAACAGTATGGCGATTCTAACGCAAAAAATAAACGAGCTCTCGCGTTTTTATCGTCTAATTCTGTGAAAATATGGATAATTTGGAAAAGCATGTTGAGAAACCGCAAGATAATAAGACCAGAAAGAGAAAAAGTCAACCACATTTGTGGAGAAAGAATGTGGAACGTCAAAAAAACGTCAAAAAAAAACGTCGACGTGTGGAACGTCACGTGAGTGAAAAAAACATGTTTTGTACCAAAACGGTGAGTTTGTCAACCACGGAATTGTATACAGTATGATCAGTTAATAATCGAAATACTTAATTATAGATATCCAATTTATTTTCTGTGTTCGTAATATATAAATTTAATATTAATTACTTAGTTTATTTAAAGAAAGCTAAATGGAAAATAGATTCCCTTATACAGTAATCTAATTGACTAACATTCTTTAAAATATAATTCTGCTGGATTTTTAACCAACTTCAATAAAGGAGAAGCATCGTCAATCCATACTAATATTATAAATGCGATGTCTGTCTGTCTTGTCTGTTTTTTGTTTGAAAGCTGACATGATCGAGAGTGTTCTTAGCTATAGTTCATCATCATCAGCCTGCTCATTGCTGGAAAATCACGGTTTATCTGGTCCGTGATAGGCCGCGATTAGCAACTTGCAGTCGTTTGATGGGTTTTATATTTTGCTCTGGTTCGTGACACTTATGAATTGTATACACATAAATGGAAAGTTGACCTGGTGCTGCAGCATCAAGGTGATGCTGCTAATCAATAGGATACCCAACTCCTCACCAACTTAGAGCAGAGGTTTCATGTTTGGGCTCATTTTAACTACAGCGACAACCAGTAAAACGTAGATAAATAGTATACAATGTGTCCCAACACCAGTGTCCGATCCTTTAATGTTATGATCTATGGCATATTTTATCGACAAATTGGCTCTCAAAGGTTATTATTTTATTTTAAAAAGGCTTCCAGGTTTGGTTCCATTTCAATTTGAAATCGGTTTTTTGATTCAATAAATTATATTTAGTGTAATAGAAAATATTAAAACATGAAATTTATCTTTACAGGTACACTCCAACTGAGTTGCCAACATTAACTGCATGTAGACACTACACTAAAAGTTTAAAATGTGCCAAATTAACTATGAGAGATTTATTTACAATACACGAAAACTTTTATAAAACTAAAAATAAGCTATACCAAGATAACTATATCTTACAATATTGTACAAAAAATAAAACGCAACGACGCAGACCAAAAAACGAGACTCGTGCTGCCAAAAAAATGAGTGTAAAATATTTCTTGCCCAGTGTCACTGCCGGAGGCCTAGTACGAGTCTGCAAGAATGCCTTCCTATCTGTATTAATGTTAAGAATTTTAACAGCCTCCGTGGTCTAGTGGTTAGAGCTTGGCTCTCGACTCGGAGGTCGTGGGTTCGATTCCCGCATTGGAACAAAAAAATGTTGTTTCCAAGTTTGGTTAGGAGGACAATTCAGGCTGATCACCTGATTGTCTGACAAGAAAGATGATCCATGCGTCGGATGGGCATGTAAAAAGTCGGACCTGCGCCTAATCTCTCGCCAGTCGTGTCGGTTATCCGTCCCACTGGGATACGAGAGTAAAGGAGGAGAGAGTGCTCTTGTGTACTGCGCACACACTTGGGCACTATAACATAACTCCTGCGTAGCTGGCCTGGTTTCAATGAAACAGGCCACCGTCGCCGAAATCGGTGCTATTATAATGTTAAGAAGGACAGAGTTACGGGAGTTTTAGAGCGATCATTTAAAGTTTCGGGCGCTCCAGCGATTGAAAACAGAGGAGGCGATCACAGATCCGCTAAAAATATAGAAAAGCGATTGGCCATTACCTTAATAATTATTACTTGTGTTCATTTCATAGTATAACATACCTTATGTTTTTAATATTAAAATAAATATTTTCTGATTGTGATCACTTTTCTTATACAGCCTGTATAACGAGCCGGTTATCACCAAAATCCGCCATCTCCATCCCTGGTACATTCCTAATCACGTTAACTCCACTGTTGAGTTCCATAATCAGCTATCTCCAAAAATATTGTTAATTTATTTGAATATTATTAGGTTAATCTGGTAAATTCAAAGTTTAATTACATAATAACATACTAATCTACGTAGAAAAAGTAACAATGTAGACCAGGACTTTTCACACATCTATGTACAAATTACTTGACCTACTGAAAACAACTTTTGTAAGGAGTTGGCGGAATTCGAAACTATATGACTCATATCTCATATACCCTCCAGTCCAGCCTGCAAATCCAGCAGCCATAAGTCGTATGACACGTATGGCTGAATCAGTAAGAAATAATCAAATAAAGATAAAAATGTTAAAAAAATAATTGTCATACTGATTGTAATCAAATAGTTCTGAGCACTCGAGCAGCCACCACATTTTTAGTGGTCGCGACATAAAAAACTGCACTGTAAATAGAACTCTGCGCTAGTACAAAAGAGCTGATTTATCAAATTAGACAGCTGTACACGATTTCTTCTGTCGCGACCACTAAAAAATATTCATGCTTAGCTTTTAATTCTTTGAAGGCCTGTTTCACATTATTCTACCAAGTGTCAGATACCCTATTTGTATGTTATGTCTCAGTCGCTCGATACAAATTTAGCAGAGTAACTAACTTTTAACTTCCGAATAAGCAATTAGACACAAAATATTTGAGGATTGTGAAACATTACCTTAAGGTAGACTGTCGAAGCGAGAAGATGGAACAGTGCGACAAATAGTACTGAATAAGGCTGAGCAATGTTTTTTTTTCTAGACATGCTAAAGTGATCTAGAAGAGAACCTCCTTTTTTTGAAAGTCGTTTAAAATACAATAACATCTGCATTCTTACTTTTTTATACATTCGCAAAGATAGACGAGATAATAGCAATCAAAGTGCGCATTTTCGCGCGAAATCATTTAAAAACTCTCAAAATCCTTACGGTCACGTCACGTTACGGTCATAACTTCCGTGATACTACATAGATTTACGTAAAATATAACTTAAATAACGTACGTCATTTAAACTTGACTGTCAGGTTTTAGTGCAATATTCGCATGTGTTAGCAACCCTGATTGATGATATGGGACGGCTTTCGACACTGTCACAGCGCCGTCCCATACAATTCAGTACTATTCGTACATTGATCTGTCGCACTGTCGCGACATCACTGGCGCGGCGACTGACGCGGCGGCACTGTCGCTACAAAAGCTCGCTCTTCGAAAGTCTACCTGTAAACAACTTTCCACTTCTATTTTGGTTTGTTATTCCTTTGATAGGCGTCTAGTTTTTTGATTGGATGGCAAACGAAACTAATAAATAGTTAAACAGACTAATGCCCGAATACCCAAACGCTTCTTGAAATAAGAAGATCTCAAGCCACACGATGACCTTATCATTCTGCAAAGCGTGACTTCTCGTTCTTATAAACAATTTAATGAGAAGTAGGTATTCAATAAAAACGCACCTGATCCCTTAGACAAAGTAACAGTATAAAAACATAGATTTGACAATTCGGCCCGCGCATCTCAGACTGTGTTACAAACTGCAACAAACTGAACTATCCGGTTCTGTGCAGTTTGAACTGGCGCGAGGAATGTTATAATTTTTTTTTGTCAGTAGTAAGTCGACGCTCCAAAACGACGTGTTTTTTGCGTTCACACGTGATGCGCGGGCAAAACTATGAGACCTGCGCTCGTGCCGACTACATGTACGATGTTGGAACGGCGCGTGCTGTTTCCCGCGGTCCGAACTTTACGTGTGGAGGACGTTATTTAGTGTTTACTAAATCACAAACATTTTACAGTGCAACCGCGTTCTTAATGTCACTCGGCAATCACCTTTTTTTTCTATGGAAATTACAGACGATATAATATTATGAAAAAGGACTATTCCCGTAAAACACATGGTTGTAAATATTTTTCTATCTCCCTTGTCATTTCGATATTTTACTTTGAATAAGCCCCCTGGCAAATGCGAGCCATCGAAATTATTCACAGCCCCATGGCTCGCAGCAGGTCGGGCGCGTCGACGTTGTAGATGCCCTGCTGGACGCGCTCGCAGCCCGACACTCGTAGCATGCCCTGGCCGCGCTCGTCAATCTTCATGTGAGACCGCGCCGCCTGCAGCTGTTCTGGGGTGGGATTCTTCGGGAAGCCTGGACGAAAACATAGACGTTATGAATTAATTTGGTTATGTTCTTTCTTTTATAGTATTAACACATGTACGGATTTGGTCCGCAGACCAGATCCGCGCACCAAATCGAGTGTCGCTACAGACGCTCGGATTTGGTCTGACAGACCAAATTGACAACTCGACACTCGATTTTCAGCTTTATTGCATAAGCCCATAGTTCTATTTGCAGTGCAGTTTTTCGACGACGACGATGATTCCATTGAGATCGTGCAGTGATATCGACTCTCAAAAATATTTCTCCCCAAACTTAACCCTTAATTCGACCCTGATTAGTTTAACTAAGTTATTTAATAATAAAATTAACAACTAAGTTATAATCGATATTTAATTTTGTACCCTACATAAATAACAACTAAACAACTTTTAATTAAATAGTTTTTATTGATAGTTGGTTTTATGTCAAAATGACTAACACGCGATAATCTGTTTTCACGCCCTATAAATTTTCATAACCCACTATATATTATATGAAAATCTGACCGGGATCAAACTAAACGTGACAGTACATGTCAAGAACAGGTACAGGGATACTAAAAAAGCGTGACATAGTGACGAAGGGGTTCAAAGAGTCGAAATGTTGCGTGACGTAATATGTGGATGCCCCCCTAGCTGTCATCATATCATAGAAAAGTATATTAATACTTTTCCTATTGATTTTGGAAGTAGCAATGTGTAAGGGCATTAGATAATAGCCACTCGACGACCTGTGTGTGAATCTGTGGCTCAGTGGTTAGCGCGTCGGTGCTTAAGCCGAAGATCGCGGATTCGAATCCCGCCGAAGGGACAAAAACTTTTCTGTCTTCATGGGCCTTGGATGTGTATTAAATATATGTATAGTATAATTAAATCTTAAATATTTGTATAGTATAACAGTTTTAAATATATTACCGTTGTCTGGTACCTGTGATACAAGTTCTTCGGATACTTGGTACAGGACCAGATTCACGTGGTGAGGTAGCATCCATAGATATTGTTATTACTACCTCTGACGTCGATGAGCGAGGCGAGCACGGGCAGGCGCATGAAGTCGGGCAGCATCTTGCGTAGCAGCGACACGGGCACGATGCACAGCGGGCCGCCGTCCAGCGGGCACACGCGCGCCGCGCCGCCGCCCGCGCCGCCCGCCTGCTCGCACATCGCTCCGCGGATCCACTGACCGCCTGGAAATGATCAAATTCAATTACACGACTCTATAGGTCGAATGATTCTTTACGCTAATTGAGGAATATGCACATAGTATTGGCAAATTTTTAATACATTAATCAAAAAGGTGAATTATGAGTTTTTAAATAGTTATCTAATTTATAGTGTGAGCAGGTGGAATATATTGACTTACTTATCGGAGATTTGGCAATGCAGAGCTCCTCGGGTCTGGGCAGGTAGGGCGCGCTTCCGATTTTGCTGTTACAGTACTCCTCCATCTATAAAATCAAAATTTACTTTTTTTAAGTAACCCTGAACTGTCAAGCAATGGGCGAGCTGATGATGACGAATTATAGCTAAGAACACTCTCGAAAATGTCTTTCAAAGAAAAAATAATGTAGATAAAAATCGGTTCATCCGTTTGGGAGCCAACGATGCCACGGACAGACACAAACACACAGACGGACAGGTCAAGCTTATAACAACCCTCTGTTTTGTCGGCGGTTAAAAATGTGTTAAAGTTGCGTTACAATGATTGATCAAACACAAAAAAAAAATTAGTATGGTATAAAAATATGTCGTCGTCATGGCCGCGTCCAGATGCAATGAAATTATTATTTTTATTTCTGAATAGATTAGAAACATTCATAATTATCATACTAACTAACCTAACCCGGCGAGAAGGCGTAATAAACTCGCGCGCGGCCATCTTTTAGCAAAAATATGGTTATTATCAGCATGATGAGCATCATCATGATGATAATAACCATATTTTCAAAAATGATGATGATTATAACCGTCGCGTTTAAATTAGGGAGAGATAAACAAAAGTTTGAGTCCCGTCTATTTTGTTGTCTCAATTTAATTTCTACTGCCAACTCTTAAGTACCTAATACAATAATGACATACAACACTTTCCAAGCTTAGATCTAAAAGTGCAACCATGCACTTTTGTGTGATCCCTACAATGACCAAGCGGTCTTAACATGCCATTTCACACCATTAGACACCGAGGCCGGACAGCGTGTGTGCGCGGCGGGCTGGCGGACAGCGAGCCTAGTCGATCATGGCGGCTAGGAGTCCGCAGCTCCACCTCGCGCGCACCCCCTCACCTCGTCGCTGAGCTCGGCCAGCGCGCGTAGCACGATCTGCGTGCGCGGGGGGCATACGGACAGCGTGCCCTCGTCGATCAAGGCGGCGTCCAGAATATCCACCTCGCCCGCAGCCGGCAGCTCCATGTACTTGACCTCGCTGATCATCATAGGCGGCATCTCTACGGTATAGATTTTGGCATTAATATATATATATTATAAATATATAGTTGATAATGAAGAATTGAAGCCTATTTTGGAAGAAATATATATTTTTGTTTTTTTTTTTTTTTTTAATTGAAATTACAAACAGACACGTCAATTTTGTTTATCTGTATAGATATAATATATTATATTATACAAAACAAATAGTTGAACTAAGTATATATAGCCAGTCACAATATGTAACAGTCATAACAGTCACCATGTGTAATTGCAAAATTCTACATTATAGTCAAGGTGATAAGGTCGTTTTTTGTATCATTATTAATAGTCGTTATTACATTGTGATTTCGAGTGGCAAAAAGTGTCGTGCCTATAATCCGTCCAGCCTCCATACAATTCGCAACGCGCCATAAGGACTTCGTTCCAATAATTACTGTTAGAATTGAGAATTGGAAATTTCTTGTACTGTTGATGTACTTGTTTTGTAATCATCGTCATCGTGTCGTTACATGATGCGCGGTGTCGTGGCACGGTGCATTGCCGTGTCGTGCTTGTTCAAGGCATGGCAACGTCGCCACAGAATGTACCGTAACTTTACAAGACACGAAGATCCAGCGTGCACGTTTAGGCGTCCCCCACATTAGGCGTGCGCGTTCCTCGGGCGTGTGAGTAGCGCGCGAGTTGGGTGAGCGTCCCGTGTTGCCGCCGTATGGCGTGTTTGCAGCGCGCACGTTCAGCCTTACGACGTGTGAATTTGCACGTTGTGACAACGCATCGTGACGCGGCCCGCGACACCGCACCGTTTCATGTTGACGACGTCGTGACGTGTACATGTGGACATTCCGTAAGGCAGTTCAATACATGCATGCAACTTATATTGATCCTTACGAAAAGTTGTGTTTTATCCAACATACTTACTTTTCTCATACGGTTCTTTGATTGGTCTGTGTAATTTTAGAAGGGATGAAATATGATAAGGTAAAAAGTAGGTCATGTTCACTATATTATAAGCTATCGATAGCAGCCATTTATAATAGGCTACTTGGCCCTTTTTTTTTATCCTAAACGATTATTGGTCCGTTACCCCAAAAAAATTTATTATAAAACCATAAAATCCCACAAAATTTAAAAATACGCTTTTTTTTAAAAGGCGAAAACGCCTCCCGCCATTTTTGTCGATAGATAAAATGTGCTCTGACGTCATACTAATAGTAAACAATCACTTGACAGCTCGGTGCACTATGCACGGTTGACAACTATGACAAGTGACGTTTATTTTTTTACTTTAACTATGACGTCACATCGTGGCCGATAGCACAATGCAAATATAATAGTATTTTCGTCAGTTCAAATAAAAAAAAACTAATTAAGATTATTTATCCATCTTGTTCTTTTATTTATTATATGATTACGCTATATTACGTTTTCCTAAGCCAAGTTCTAAAGGAAATACTCATTCAATGTATGAAATTAAGTATGAGTCAAGTAGCCTTTTTTTAGTAAGCATATTCATTTTAAATACTTAAGTATTTTATTCCTATTATGTTCCATTCCATTAACCAATTTATATAACAAATTTAGTTTTTTAGCTATAACATATTGTGTTAAACACAATCTAAGCTAAGTTGGTATCTAGTTATTGAAATATTAGTTTCAACACTTTGGAGTTTAAACTTATTCTTTGGAATAAAGTTGGATTGGATCAGAAAAAACCTGAGATGATAGATTGAAACAATAAGTTAGTGTGGTACGATTTATTTTCTTTCATATAAAAAAAAAAAACATTTCCAAAAGTAACAATGTATAAGTCAAAAGTATTCAATAGTTTTACAAAATATCTTACGTGTAACAATATCCAAAAGTAGTCACAACTTATTATTTCAATTTATTTAAACGTTTTGTGAAATGAACTTAAAATTATACTAAAAAAAATCTTAACAAAATGACATCTTCAAAATGATTCTTGATTAGAAAGAAAAAACTATAATTTTATACTACAAGTATAAAATTATAGTTTTTAATATGCTAAATGTATTTAAGGCACTTAAGTATATATTTTTTTCATGAACGAACACTTAGAAATTATGATTTATAATAACAAGGTATCTTACTTACGTCATTCTACACGTTATTATAGTTACTAATCTTCTTAATTTAATAATTAATAGATATTACTAAAGTTGAAAGTTTGATTAAAGATCAAAAGACACTGATTGTCTTTTTTACAATTATTTTTATGTAATGACTACTACAAAAAGCAAAGAAAGTAACCATCTCTTTTGGGGATATGGATAAGTAAAGTAAGAAAAGTAAGAAAAAATGTTGGATGGAATGAGTTATACTGCTCATTAACTTAACTTACCTGTAAAATAAACACAATCCTCTTATTCATAAAAATATTTTAACAACTGATGAGCCCAAATCGAAAAACGATAGTGTCCGATATTTCTTTTACGTATCAGATATTTGTCAAACGTTATGATTTTTACAACATTTTAATAAAATATACACACAAGCATACATATATTATTTTTATTTAACATTTTTTGCTTATACTGATAAGAACATAATAACACATTATTATTTAAAAATAGTTCACAAACTAAATAACAGGTCACGTACACACTCCAAGCCTGCAATTCCAAGGCCGCGGACTCAATCATATTAAATAAGGTATTATCTGATTAAATTTAAATAAACAACTAATTTCGAGACCAAATTGAGACATGGATTCTCCTTACTTGGAGAATATTACCTATAGAAAATCGAACTTGAGAAAAGCTACATCCGAACAAAATTTGATTTTTAATATACTTAACAGATGATGATTCCTTTTCCACCTCTGTATTAGATTTATCAACAGAAAGTCAACCAAATGTTACACATAATACTTTGGAGGTTATAAATCTAAAATCTACAATAGAAAAATTACAAATGGAACTTACCTCAGCACACAATGAAATTGAAAATTTAAATTTGGAGTTAAAAGATTTGAAAAATCAGTTGGAAGTATGCAAAAAAAAGTATTCTATCTTAAAATCCGTCGCAGAAAGTCAAGATTTTACACCTAGGAAATCACTCAGCACATCGAAATCAAGTAAAATATTAAAAACACACACAAAATCATCAAGATCGTTAACGCCACTCAAAATAAAACCTAAAAACTCAACTTTGTCACATATTAATATTCAAGATTCAACTGAAAATAATTATTTATTACGCAAAAAAACGACGGAATCGCCGATCGCTACAAACAAGTACATTGCGTTCCAAGGACGGGACAACACTGAAGGGCACTTGAGACAGAATAATATGATTTATGTATTAGGCGATCAACAAATGACCAGCTTATCAGTAGGCATTCATAACAAGCTTCGCAATTCTAAAGACTTTTACAATGCCTATTATAGTGTACATGGATTCGTTAAGCCTTATGCTACAGGTTATAAGATATTACAATATTGTAATGACTTGTGTGAATCGAATTTATTAACAAAAAATAGCATAGTTATTATTGGTATTGGTAGCAATGACAAGAATCCCTATAAACTGTTTACTGATATTTGTAATATCCTTGGCAAACTACAAAATGTGCAAGTGTTAAGAATTATGAAAACTGTTATTATATTCATCCTGACATAAACCCTATTGTAAATTCAATGTATAATTATAATTATGAGTATCACTTCTTATGTAAAATATGGTCAGAAATTAAGTGTATATTAATTAAAAACGTATATTTTAATAATTATCAACAAACCAAAAATGAGGTACTACAATTAAAACAAAATAAAAAATCTGAGATATGTATTGTCGGAGATCAATATACAAAAGGTCTTAGTAACGTAATACAAAAATATAGGCAAAATACGTGGAACGATAAATATTCGGTAATAGGTATTATAAAACAAAATGCCACTTACTCACAGATGTTTAACATAAGTAATGAATCAGCAAAAATGTTTACAAAATTAGACTATGTCGTTCTGGCTGCGAGTGTTAACAAAAGGAACTTGAATTCTTTTATATCTGGTATCACTTATACGCTCCCAAAATTAGCTCAAACAAATGTACTTATAGTTCCATATTGTGTAAATAGTAAAAACTTTATGTCAGACTATACTATTCAAACTAAATTAGCATCAACTTTTCAAGATTTCCCTAGTGTGAAAGTTATTAATATTGGCTACAGCTTACATCAAAAATCATTGTTAAATAAAATAAGTGAAAAAATAAATCTCGAAATAGATAGCAAAGATTATGAGAAAACATTTATATCCGGATTTAAGCAACAAATTAATAATAACCTTAGTAGAAGTCTTAAGCTTAAGAAAACAATTCCGGACTACTTCAGTCAGAACATTAACAGTAGGTTTAACAAAAACAATTACAACTTAATAACAAACAGTACATGCAAAAAAAATAAAATAACAGACTATTTCAAAAAAATATCACCTAAAAATGTTACAAATATAGATCAGTCTTTTTTATAAATAATGAAAACTTAACTATATTTCATCAAAATATTGCCGGAATCTTAAATAAATTGGACATATTACAGATTGCGTTAAAAACAGTTTTACAGTCAAAGGTAGGTTCTGTAGACATTATTTGCTTAAGTGAAACATTTTTGATGAAAAATTCAGAAAAAAATTTACAACTGCCGAATTATGAAGTTGCAGCGTACTTTTCGAGGAAAAACAAAAAAAGGGGTGGATCTTGCATACTAGTTAAAAAAGGACTACAGTTTAAATACCTACACATAAGTGAAAAATATGCTAAGGAACGCGTCTTTGAGTGTTGCGGAATAGAATTAGTTTGCTATAATATAATAATAATATGTATATACAGGGTGCCTAAAGAAGACATTAACTTTTTTATAAGTAGCTTGGATTCTCTGATAATAGAGTGCAGCCGTCTAAATAATAAAAAGATAATTATATGTGGTGACTGGAATATCGATGTAATGAAAGAGTCAAACGAACATAAAGAATTAAGGTCCGTACTACTAAATCACAACATACAAGTTAATATAAACCTACCTACTCGGGGTCGGTCCAGCATAGATTTAATTGTGAGCAACTTAAAATCATACAAAGCAGACGTTCACCATTTGGCTCTTTCTGACCATGAAACTGGGCAGACAATTACATTTCCGGTACATAATAAAAATAAAAAATCAAAGGCTAGCTATTACTTTACCAAACGGCGCGATTTTAATACAGACAACATTACAAAATTTTTGAATTACATGGCCTCGTTAACATTTAATGATGTATTTAATATAACAGATTGTGAAGAAAGTTTTAATAATTTTTTTGATATTTTTGTACTTTTATATGATCTTTGCTTTCCGTGGATAAATGTAAAAGTCAATAATAAGCCGATAAAAATGGGTTGGCTTACGAAAGGCATAAAAAAATCTTGTGCCGTAAAACGTATTTTAAATTTTAAATATAGACATGATGCTGTGAATAAAAACGAATTATTAAAAAAATACAATAAATATTCTAGCATCTTAAAACACTGTTTTAATACATCTAAAACAAAAAACAATAGTAAGTTTTTAAAAATGTCAAAAAACAAGTGCAAAGCCACATGGGCATTAATAAAAAATGATATTGATGGCAGAAGCACACGTAATAATATTGACAATATACAAGTAGGTGATAAAATATACACAGAAATAATTGACATTGCAGAATTGTTTAATAAATACTACATTGACATAACAAATAATAATCATAATAAGAATCCGATTGACGTGCTTGTTAAGAATAGAAATGACATTTTAGTTAACACTGAATCAAATTCAATATACCTATCTCCCTTAATTCCCAATGACATCTACAAAATTATTAATTCTCTGAATAATACTCAATCGACTGGATATGACCATATTAACACCAAGATTATAAAGTTGTCTGCAAAGTATATCTGTTACCCCCTCTGTCATCTAGTTAATCTATCCTTTGAACAAGGTCATTTTCCAACTGCGTTAAAAGTATCTGTAGTTAGACCTATCTTTAAAAAAGGCGAGAAAAATAATATGTGTAATTTTAGACCAGTTACATTAATACCAGTTATTTCAAAAATTTTCGAAAAGGCTATGCAATCTAAGATAGTGCAATATTTAAATTCAAGAAATCTATTTAGCAAACAACAATTTGGCTTTACAAAAGGTAGCTCCACAACACTGGCCTGTTTTTCACTAATAAAACAAGTAACAGAGGCAATTGACAAAAGGTTATCTGTAGCAGTAGTATTCCTTGATATGAGTAAAGCTTTCGATTTTGTTAATCATGAACGCCTATTAGATAAATTAAATAGATATGGTATAAGGGGGAATGCACATAAATGGTTTGAATCGTATCTAAAAGACAGAAAGCAATGTACTGAAATAACAAATATTATAAACAATAGAGAAATTTCTTATAGATCTGAATACAGAATCAATAGTTGCGGTGTACCACAAGGGAGTATTTTGGGTCCAAACTTATTTATAATATATATAAATGATTTGCCAAAAATTTTAAAACATGAGGGCATCATGTTCGCTGACGATACAACATTGCTAATAAAATCCTGCAAACAATATTTAAACGACGAGATTGAAAATGAAATTAAAAATGTGACGAAATGGTTGTATTGTAATAATTTACAGGTCAATCTAGAAAAAACTAAAATAATAAAATTTTATAAATCGACTAATAATAATGACAAACATTTAGAAATAAAAGTAAGCCCTATTAAATGCGTACCTTCTACTAAATTTCTAGGATTTATTTTAGATAGTAACTAAAATTGGAAAGATCACATAGATAATGTTTGTAATAAACTTAATAGGTTTGTATTTGCTCTGAGGAGGATAAAAAATATTGTTTCACTAGATGCCGCTGTAACAGCCTATCATGGATACGTTTCTTCAACATTAAGATATGGTTTAGTATTGTGGGGAAATTCAGTAGATTTAAACAAAGCATTCTTAATACAAAAAAAATGTATCAGAGCTATGGCAGGAGCTGATAGACTAGCACATTGTAGACCTCTTTTTAGAAAGTTTAAAATACTTCCTCTTGCTAGTCTATATATATTAGAATCGTGCCTATTTATAAAAAAATATACTGCGTTATTTGAAGATCAGAATTATAAACAAAATGCCAGATGTAAAAGAACCAGTAGTAAAAATATTACTATTCCAACACAGCGGTTAGCAATTCATAGCAAGAACGCATATTGCATGACTATTAAAATATACAATAATATACCCAATAGAATTAAAAATAATAATACTACATGCAATAAATTTAAAAACGAACTATTCACCTGGTTACTAGATAAAAGCTACTACACAACACAAGAGTTCTTTAATGATGTTATAGTTACCAAAAAATTCAAAAATATGTTTTAAATATTTATTTTATTCTGTTTTAAATTCTTTTTATTTTATTTTCTATATCTACATATTACAAATAAAATGACATAAATAATAATGATTGATTTGACATTGCTATAATAATTATTACTTAATTAATATAAGTTATTAAATATGATGATTTTGACATATTATAAATATTATTTAGATTTTATGATGATTAAGACAGATTTTAAATTTTGACTTATGAAAGGTTTTGGTGATATGATATAATTATTACAATTACTGTTTAAAAGTTTTTAATTTCTCCTTTAAAAAAAGCTCCTCTTCACAAAGTAAAGGCGGCACCTATCTATTTGGACGTGAGTGTCTAACATTTTATTTTTTCTTACGATTTTCTCATCTTATTGCTAATAGGTGGTTCCGCGCGAGATTCTTACGCTGGTGGTAGTAGATTCATTAAACAGGACTTAAGATACTAATAATAATTAATATCATTATCAACATTAGACACTAACAATTGTCTTATTTTACAAATGGTAAAAGATAGCACCGACGAACGTCTATTAGGCTGGGACTAAATGATCCGGAATCCGGAAAAATTCAGAGCATTGAAGAACTCTGCGATAATACAATAAAGCTTAAAGTCGAACACACAAGTGTCAATATCAATGTCATATATGACAGCTTGACAATCGACACTTCGATTTTCAAGTCTACTGTATCAGTAGACTTGAAAATCGAATTTTATTTTCTTACTTTACATTATATAAATATACTTTTATTTTCAGTACTCTGAATTTTCCCGGGACCACCGGATTCCGGATCATATAGTCCCAGCCTCATAGAAATGACTCACCACTCATACCCACCACTGCAACTCCTGTGTGGCCAGGATCGACAGTAGTAACCTAAGCGCCTGTCATCTAATATAGAAGTGGTAGATTGAAGATGGTATATTTTCAGAACTACTCTCGCGGGCTGAACAAGAAGGTGACTCTGATGAAGCAAGGTCTGGAAACCTCAACCTTCAGCAGGGCTTTCAAGAAGTGGGACCCAGATATGTGGATAGTATGTATTCTTCTGTTTAATCCTAAAATTTATCGAATAATATGATATTGGTATGTAGATAAGCTTAAAATTTAAACTAAACATGCCTATTCTATTCAGATCCAATTGAAACTACACTTAAACAAAAATATTAAATTCGACCAAATCAATGGGTCATTGTTATTTCTTTCTGGTAAGGTCAATGCAGGCTGATCACCTGATCGTCTGATCCATGCCGCATGCGTCGGATGGGCATGTAAAAGTCGGCCCTGCGCGGTGCGCCTGATCTCTCGCCAAACTTGTCGGTCATCCGTCCCACTGGGTTACACATTTTTACACATGTTTAGTTGTTGCACATTTTGGTAATGGCAATAAGGACGGTGTAAGGCAGAGGTTCCCAATCTTTTTCCGCCCGCGGCGCAGTTACAAATTTAGTATTTTGTCGCCGTTAAAGTTAGTTTTAAGCCCTGCCCTAGCTAGCTATTTGACAAAGATCCAGTCGAAAGAAATATGTACCCACCATATATATTACATAATGATAGAGGATCGACTCACGGCGCCCCTCTTCACTTTCTACGGCGCTCTTTCCAGGGCGCTGCGGCGCACAGTTTGGGAACCCCTGGTGTAAGGAGTCTAAGGACTACATTTGACTCTTCTTGTCCTCTCCTGAAAACTCTTTACATCATTGCCCTCACAGCTGATTTCAAAATTTATTTGAATAATATCAATTCAATCAATTGAAATCAGCTGCGTGATGTCAAATACCCTTTTTTACCCGACTACGGCGAAGCCAAATGGAAGGGTATGTATGTATGTTAATTCCACGGTAGCGCCTAACCTAAGCCCACAGTAGCCCGGGCAACATAAGCTATATAATTTACGTAGTCGGGTTATAGCTATTTACAAAAGTTTTAGTTATAGCTGCATATAGACTCCTTCATACTTAGTGGTTTTTTTTTAAATTTAATTTATTTTTCCGCCTTAACTTCTTTACATACCTATTACCTATGCAGTAAAACATTTCCCCAAAGTTTTTGAAATTGATTTTGCAAACCGCTATACATAATATAAGCGCACCCAAAGCAAACGAAATAAAAATCTCTTTTACAAAAAAACTTCACGAGTTTTGCCGACACAAAGGTTAAAATTCACGTCGGGGTCAGCAATATTGGGAATAGTGGTGGAAGCCCCAAAGGGAGATCTCCGACCGAGCATGGTGGTATGCTCGGTCGGGCCGAAGTCCACTTGTAGTCATTTCAGTATCAATATCAGGTATAAACACCGAACTACATAAACTTCGATAGCGCGATTCAGGATTGTGACGCTAATTGGCCCGTCACAATAGTTTTTTTAATCGTCACCCAAATGCCTCCTTCAATATTCATTGAGAATCATTGAGGGAAGGTATTGACTGTTGAGGAAGGAGGTGGACCACTAGTCCATTCCTTCATAAGATACGGCGAAATCGGACTTTTTAAGCACTAAAAATAATAAGTTCAAGTTCACGATACTTTCATATGTAATACAATGTTATGTACCAACTGTGGTGAGGGCAAAGTTTTCTCACGATAAAAATAATTTGACTCGCAAACCGGTTCCAGAATCCGGACCATAGCAATTACAGCGAGGCTCCATTAATGCGTTGCGTAGGTAGTCGCAGCGTGTGCATTATTTTTCATAGATTTTTAATGACATGCCTCATTTTACGCTGAGACCTGTTTTAGTCGCGTCGTTGCAACGCATTAGCGCATTGTATGCCACACCTGCGTTGCGTCGACGCCCGACATCTCAATGCAAGAGGGTTGATATCGCAGCGCATCATCCACCCTCCCTCTTCGTCTCCTGTCTGTTGTTCCCTTGAAACGTCGCGTTCGACGACGAGACGCATTAAGCCTCTGTATAACGCCAGTGACCTTGAGGGTCAAGTCCCATACTAATTTTGTAGGCGACAAGGGCGTATCGCGCCGACCAGAGTGTATTAAAATCGGATAAAAAATCGCTATAAATATTTGAGACGAAATTTGCAAAAACTAAAACGACCTTTCCCTGAGTCTTGTCTTACTTAAAACACTGAAACAATTTTCACACTCGTGTGACTTATAGAAGAAGACAAAAAAGTTTTTAACTTTAAAAAAAGGGTGGATTTAGCATATCTTTAAATCAACATTTAAATAAAAGTCTCAATTTATAAAATACAGTCCTCGGCTAAATATAATGCAGATTACCATATATTTTTTTGGGATTTATCAATACGACCATGACTGAGAAAAAAGGATTCAAAAACTCCAATTTTCAATCTATCGACCGCACATCCCATTGATGGGGCATGTCATGAAAAATCTGTGTGTGGAGCCTGGAGTCTCGTACCGCGTAGGTGCGTTCACCCCGTGCCTATAACCTTCATCGAGTTAAAACTTAAAACTAGTTGTTGCTCGCGACTTCGTGCGTGAAAGAGAAAATTTGCGGAATCCGTACATTTTGTCACCATAAAAAGTAGCCAATGTCCACCTTTTTATCGTTTTGACACTCTATGTGTTCTATGTAGTTTCGGAGCCTAATCAATGCAAAAACAAAAAAAATAAAAAAAAATCGTTCTATACAGGGTGTCGGCACATGGATGGACAAACGAAAACCGTGGACCCGTGGAGCCGTCTGCTATACATTGAGGCCTAATTACAAGACTCAGGCCCAATAGTTTTTTTTTTAAATAATTTTTTAAGCTAATTTCGAAAAAAGCCAGTTTTCAAACTTCAAACGACTATAAACTTACTTTACTTACATTGCAAATCCAAACATGATTTTGTAATAATTATCTGCATTAGTTGTAGAATCATATTAAATTCAGTTTTGGAGCAAATGTTAGATATAAAATTAGATACGAGTCCTTAAACGATAAACAAAGTGAAAAAATAATTTTCATATTCCACTTTGAAATTCTTAAAAAAAAAACTATGATTTTTAGAGCACTTAAAATTCTAGGAAAACATCTGTGGTTCATACCCTTTATATCGGTATACAATTTGCACATAATATTTGTTTAAAAATAACTAGAGTAAATCGCAATTTAAACTAACGGGGCCTTAATTCATAAGACTCAATTTGCGAAAACTTAAATCAAGTACAAGCCAATTTGTCATAATTGCTTTCGGTATATTCACTAACACTACACGTGGGAGCTAGTAGTCTGTCTCTGTCTTACCAGTCACGATACTATCTCTTGTCTCTTTTGTTGAATTTGGACAATAGCAGTACGTACATAGCAGGTAGAAAAAGGGTTGTTATTTCACTCTGCAATTGCGCTATTGTTTGATTTTGTCTATTCCTTATCAGTCAAACGTTAATTTTGGAAAAAATTGTTTTACTTATTTGTCGAGTCTTAACTGCCTCTGCGATCTGACGTGCCCGTTGCGCTTACTGTTATTGTTTTCGTTTTGTGATTTTGTTATCGTTTTACGTTATTGTTGTTGCTTCAGTTTGTTAAGTTTTCTGTTATTTTGTTGTTACGTTGTTGTTTTTTTTTTTTTCGTAAAATGACCACCTCTTTTACGAATGAAGAATACGCCAATATGTTGTTGGTGTATGGAGCCGCTAATTGCAATGGACGTGAAGCACAAATACTATACCAAGAGCGCTATCCTAACCGTCGACTGCCTAGCCACCAAACTTTTGCTATTACATACCGACAACTTAGAGAAACGGGTAATTTGCGTTATCAAGAACCGAGGGTGAATGTACGACAACATCATGTTTTCATTGATTGAATAGTTTGAATAATATGATATTGGTATGTAGATAAGCTTAAAATTTAAACTAAACATGCCTATTCTATTCAGATCCAATTGAAACTACACTTAAACAAAAATATTAAATTCGACCAAATCAATGGGTCATTGTTATTTCTTTCTGGTAAGGTCAATGCAGGCTGATCACCTGATCGTCTGATCCATGCCGCATGCGTCGGATGGGCATGTAAAAGTCGGCCCTGCGCGGTGCGCCTGATCTCTCGCCAAACTTGTCGGTCATCCGTCCCACTGGGTTACGAGAGTAAATGAAGAGAGGGTGCTCTTGTGTATTGCGAATACACTTGGGCACTATAAAATAATGAAACCGGTCACCGTCACCTAAATCGGTGTGGGGGAGCTAATATTATAGTTTAAACAATTTAACGTTTGTCGCTATGTGCGCTTAGATATTTTGAACTACGCAACGGATTATAATGAGATACTTACTCGCCAATAGACACAGAAACCAGAGGATTTTATGAAGCAATGGAGAGCAAATTATAGAGAAACGCAAGCAGAGTCGCGGGAAATCGAACCTTATAAGATATATTTTAATATTTAGGGCCTGTTTCACAATCTTCTAATACCTAAGGGCTAAGTGTCGGATGTTTTGTCGCCGCTTACCTACTCTCTATTGAGCGACAAAGACAACACATGCAAACAAGCTACGAGCTGATTGAGTCGTAACTCGTGACATGCCCATTAATTGATATATTTTGTTTCCAGAAAGTGAACATATATGAAATGGACAGAGAAAGGGTGCTAAGGAACAACGAAATAGACGACAACTAACAATTGTGATTTGAAATAACTAAGCATAAACAATACTCCTAACGATCTTTTTGAATAAAAAACATTTTATTTTTACACCGGAGTGCGTTTTATTTAGATAATTGTAGATTATCGTGGACCTCTTAGGACGCGGACGGGACTATAATATGATCCGGAATCCGGAATGCCGGACTCCGGAATCTCAGAAATCGCCCAGGGCGCTGGTAATGCTAAAACCGGCACTGTTTAGTTGTTGCACATTTTGGTAATGGCAATAAGGACTGTGTAAGGCAGAGGTTCCCAATCTTTTTCCGCCCGCGGCGCAGTTACAAATTTAGTATTTTGTCGCCGTTAAAGTTAGTTTTAAGCCCTGCCCTAGCTAGCTATTTGACAAAGATCCAGTCGAAAGAAATATGTACCCACCATATATATTACATAATGATAGAGGATCGACTCACGGCGCCCCTCTTCACTTTCTACGGCGCTCTTTCCAGGGCGCTGCGGCGCACAGTTTGGGAACCCCTGGTGTAAGGAGTCTAAGGAATACATTTGACTCTTCTTGTCCTCTCCTGAAAACTCTTTACATCATTGCCCTCACAGCTGATTTCAAAATTTATTTGAATAATATCAATTCAATCAATTGAAATCAGCTGCGTGATGTCAAATACCCTTTTTTACCCGACTACGGCGAAGCCAAATGGAAGGGTATGTATGTATGTTTATTCCACGGTAGCGCCTAACCTAAGCCCACGGTAGCCCGGGCAACATAAGCTATATAATTTACGTAGTCGGGTTATAGCTATTTACAAAAGTTTTAGTTATAGCTGCATATAGACTCCTTCATACTTAGTGGTTTTTTTTTTAAATTTAATTTATTTTTCCGCCTTAACTTCTTTACATACCTATTACCTATGCAGTAAAACATTTCCCCAAAGTTTTTGAAATTGATTTTGCAAACCGCTATACATAATATAAGCGCACCCAAAGCAAAAGAAATAAAAATCTCTTTTACAAAAAAACTTCACGAGTTTTGACGACACAAAGGTTAAAATTCACGTCGGGGTCAGCAATATTGGGAATAGTGGTGGAAGCCCCAAAGGGAGATCTCCGACCGAGCATGGTGGTATGCTCGGTCGGGCCGAAGTACACTTGTAGTCATTTCAGTATCAATATCAGGTATAAACACCGGACTACATAAACTTCGATAGCGCGATTCAGGATTGTGACGCTAATTGGCCCGTCACAATAGTTTTTTTAATCGTCACCCAAATGCCTCCTTCAATATTCATTGAGAATCATTGAGGGAAGGTATTGACTGTTGAGGAAGGAGGTGGACCACTAGTCCATTCCTTCATAAGATACGGCGAAATCGGACTTTTTAAGCACTAAAAATAATAAGTTCAAGTTCACGATACTTTCATATGTAATACAATGTTATGTACCAACTGTGGTGAGGGCAAAGTTTTCTCACGATGAAAATAATTTGCCTCGCGAACCGGTTCCAGAATCCGGACCATAGCAATTACAGCGAGGCTCCATTAATGCGTTGCGTAGGTAGTCGCAGCGTGTGCATTATTTTTCATAGATTTTTGATGACATGCCTCATTTTACGCTGAGACCTGTTTTAGTCGCGTCGTTGCAACGCATTAGCGCATTGTATGCCACACCTGCGTTGCGTCGACGCCCGACATCACAATGCAAGAGGGTTGATATCGCAGCGCATCATCCACCCTCCCTCTTCGTCTCCTGTCCGTTGTTCCCTCGAAACGTCGCGTTCGACGACGAGACGCATTAAGCCTCTGTATAACGCCAGTGACCTTGAGGGTCAAGTCCCATACTAATTTTGTAGGCGACAAGGGCGTATCGCGCCGACCAGAGTGTATTAAAATCGGAAAAAAATCGCTATAAATATTTGAGACGAAATTTGCAAAAACTAAAACGACCTTTCCCTGAGTCTTGTCTTACTTAAAACACTGAAACAATTTTCACACTCGTGTGACTTATAGAAGAAGACAAAAAGTTTTTAACTTTTAAAAAAGGATGGATTTAGCATATTTTTAAATCAACATTGAAATAAAAGTCTAAATTCATAAAAAGACAGTCCTCGGCTAAATATACTTCAGATTACCATTTTTTTTTTTTGGATTTATCAATACGACCATGACTGAGAAAAAAGGTTTCAAAAACTCCAATTTTCAATCTATCGACCGCACATCCCATTGATGGGATGTGCGGTCCCATGTCATGAAAAATCTGTGTGTGGAGCCTGGAGTCTCGTACCGCGTAGGTACGTTCACCCCGTGCCTATATAACCTTCATCGAGTTAAAACTTAAGACTAGTTGTTGCTCGCGACTTCGTGCGTGAAAGAGAAAATTTGCGTAAACCGTACTGTATTTTGTCGCGATAAAAAGTAGCCAATGTCCACCTTTTTATCGCTTTTACACTCTATGTATGTCTGTGCCAAATTTCATCAAAATTGGCCCAGTAGTTTTGGAGCCTAATCAATGCAAAAAAAAAAAACAAAGAAATCGTTCTATATTATTAATTAGATAACCGGAATTAGCGAGTTAATGAGGATAAAAAACTAGCCAAGCCAAGATCGGGCGCGCGCACGATCGGATCCATACAGTTGGAAAAGTGCGGTCGCGGATCACGTAGAATTTCATAAATTGACTCATCGCTACATGTCTTTTTCACTCGCGCACGAATATATTGCAACCGCGTTTACATGTACGCGATAGGAGCGTGATACCAATATTATATTCGTGCGCTACTGAAAGAGATAATTAGCGATGAGTCAAATGTTGCATAATATAACAGTATTTTATAGTAGAACTATCAATGTCATATTGACAGATGTCACAAGCACAGCCTATCTAGTTTTTTTATATATTTTTTTTATTTATTTAAATATATGGCGTCGTCTTATAACAATTTGCCAGTGTCCTGTTAAAAAGGCGGGAAATAGAATTTTCGTTTCAATTTTCAACACCATATTTCAAAATTGTCCAGTCTCAAGTCTAGTCAAAGTCCAAATAAATAGTCAGTGCAGTCAATGAGTCAAGTCAGTCGATTGAGTAAAGTGGTAGAAGCTTTACTGAAAGTTCCTAGGGAGTTTTGGAAGGAACACAAAATAGCATGTTTTATGAAATTGTACCACTTGCCCACACTTGTGCACGTTAACGAATATTTAATGGTTAATATTCTACCAATATTACACATTAAGAACCGAATTAACACAAATGTATGAAAGAAATACAAAAATCGCAACGTCGCCAATTGATTTCCCCGGCAAAACTCCGCCTATCTACTTAGTTTATTTCAGTTAGCCAAAAGCACAGAGTACTTATTTATATTATGGCCAAAAGGCTATATATAGTGTAGACGTATCTATGTTAGGCATCTCTCATATGTAATACGTATCTGTGTTAAGCATCTCTCTCATAAGTACCAATAAAGGAGAATATAAGAGTTGTTGCTGTATTATTATTATCACCACTCAAGCGTAAGAACGATATGTAAAAACCAAGACGTCGTAGTTCTCAACATAATCATCTTGCCAGTTGCCACCTTGTAAATAAACACTTGACTTTAAAAAGTTTCTATCGATAAACTTACAACACTAAACAAACTGCCCTGTGATCTTGTTTAACGAGTGTAATGATAAGAAAATGACGCGTTTTATTAATATACTGTTTATTCTCGTGTGCGGACAGCTGTGTGCCTCGGTCAGACCTAAACTAAACACGGTATTCGCTTGGAAGCAGCTGAACTATGAGATCGACGGGGTTCTTTGTAAGTACTGGAATAGACTACGATCAAAACCGTCAAAACTGGTCAATCCACTAGTGACTCTGACAGTTAGTCAATGTAACGCAATCAGGTTATATAATATAACAATATCGCCAATTGCTAACATACTTAATTATACATGCAAAACTAACATGAGGAAATATACTAGGTACAATAAAAATTACATTGTAGCACCTTCCCCATGACTTTTTTCTCACGATCTACAGTACATAATATAGGTAAGTAACGATAACAGATTTTACTATAGGTTTTCTAATATTATATTTGATAGATACTCAGTTAATAGTTAGGTATAGTCATTAAAATTAAAGTCAAATATAATCATTTTTCATTATTCAAAATCCTGCTACAATCCTAATATTATAAATGTGTAAGTTTGTGAGGACGAGTCACGGGCCAGGCTGAAAGTCCAAAAGAAAATTAACCGTTTATAATAGTGCTCGAGAAGCCCCAACAGCGAAGCCGACGACGAAGCCACGACACGACAGACCTAGTATCACTCCTGACCTAGTGCTCCCCGCGAGACTTGTGAGTAGTGTCCGACCGAATGATCGGTTTCGATCGAGTTTCAACTGAAAAATGGGTTTCGGATTAATTTCGATTTCGGCGGAAACCGATCGTAACTACGACCGAAATCAAAACTGCATTCGGGAGTTATCGCGCTGTGATCGGTCATGTTCGACGCTTTTAATTACATCTAAGCGAGCGACGATGACATTCTATAAAGTTACTTTGTTACAGGACATGATTTATTTAGCTCCGTTGCATTTACTTTACATAGGGTAAAACATTTCGTTTTGTGAGTACTTATTTGATTTTACACTTTTACGGTTGGTATACATAAATAAAAGAACCACTAACTCGCGCTCTGTCTAAGCGTCATTTTCAAATAGCTATTACTAGGGCTTACAAGCTGTTTGACTATCTTGCGCTGTGCCTAATTTGCTTAAGAACTACTTCGCTGTACACCTAAATCTTATACGGCATAACTCGCGCTATGCCTGAAAATTTGTACATAGATTACAATGATGCAACAGTTGACCATACATTTTACGATATTCTATTTTCTTTGAACTGTGGGAAAGCCATGCAAGGTACTTTGTTAATAAGGCTAACTCTCGTTACCTACTTCGTGATTTGATTTAGGCATAACGAGAGTTAGTCGTTTTGTGAACTAGTTATGCCAAGCTTTAAGGATTTAAGATACATCGTACATAATATAATAAACAATTGTAAATATAGTGCTTTTTCGTATGGTACAAGCTTTATAGCCGTATTAGGATAGATCACAATCCACCACATACTTTTAAATTTGTTCACCACACTCCCGCCGGGTTAAAAAAATAACCTAACCAAGAGCATTTTAAAACATGTCTAAGGAGGGTTCCGTAACTATCAACGAGAAATAGGTTTTTTTTTAATTACTTCAAAAGTTATCGTCCGATTGCGCTCAAAATTATTTTTCTAAAGAGTTTTTAGCATTATCTATCAGCATGGAAACTTACAAGTTTCTATGTCCTATAGTCTAGAAATGATAGGGGGGGATCAACTTATAAACCGATTTGGAAGCCGATTACTTTAAAATTGTTGACTTTGTAAAAAATACATGTATTATCCATGCCTTTATTTTAAAAGATCTATTCAACGATACCCCACACGATGGGGTAGAATGAAATAATATTTTTCATCCCCACTTCCTATGGTGGAGCCACCCCTAAAATATAAAATTATTACTATTTTATGATTGCAAAACCGAGATCTATACACAATATATAACTATACCAAATTTCATCCATTTGTGGATGCATTACAGGAGCTATAAGGGCGGACAGACAGACGGAAAGCGCGAAACTATAAGGGTTCCTTGAATACTACGAAACCCTAAAATTGATTCCCTTTTCCCTCAACACATAAAGTCTCGGTTTCGGATTCGGTCGAAAAAACTAGTTTCGGTCGGACACTAGCTGTAAGACAATGTAAGTCACGGATGCATTATGGAAAATTAGATGTTGCAGTTGGTTTGCAAAACTGCCGTATTGCCCGGGTGACTCCGGCAATATTAGGGTAATCTCCTGACCTCCCGGAGAACAGTTTAGTAATTTCTCCGGCTGTCTGTCTCGCACGCCGCGTGCGCCTCGTCGTGCTCGATAGCAAAATCAACCCTCCTCCTCTCATTCCACCCATAAAAGTCTCCCGGTCAACTCTATCTCTGAAAGATAATATAATATCTATAATAATATCTATGGACGCTTCCACACCACGTCAATGTGGTTCTGCACTGAGTACCCGAAGAACTTGTATCACAGGTACCAGACAGCGGAAATATATTTAATACTGTTATACTATACATATATTTAACATAACATAGATTTTTATGCATATGTTTAATACACATCCAAGACCCAGGAACACAGAAAAACTTTCGGCGGGAATCGAACCCGCGACATCCGGCTTAAGCGCCGACGCGCTAACCACTGAGCCACAGAGGTCGTCAAATAATGAAACATAGACTCCATGTTGATTCTTTCATTACCTTCAATTCCAGACAACAAAGACACGAACCAGCGCGTGCGACCAAACGCGATCTACTTCGACGACGACGTGGAGGATGAGCAGAAGTTCTTCATCCAGTACAACAACGTGCCCATCGGTCTGGAGGTGTACGGAGACAGGGCGATCGTCACCGTGCCGAGGAGACGGTTCGGTAGGTTTAGCAGATAACCTACGGTCGAATACTGAAACGATGGTTAAATTACGCTGCTGTCCTTTTTATAATGGATAGCGGAGACAGCCTGTGTTTAGGAGGGCGCTTAATTACCTGACTACGGTGAAACCAAAATGAAGGATAATGATTTTGGCAGTCTATGTATGTATATTGTATGTATGTTTGTTCCCTCGTAGCGTCTAAACTACTGAACCGATTTAAATAAATAAGGTGTCAATAGATTCATAATGATATGAATAGATGCCTCATATATTTTTTTTCAAACTTTTATATTTCGAAAATTTAACCTCAACGTAGTTATATTACTTATAGCGTCACTAATGGCTTCTAAGCGGCAGTTTACACTGAGACGCTAAGGCCTAGAGAAGTTTCTAGAATTATACCCCAAGATAGATACAGACGGCCGGAGTTGACATCGACTGTGCCGAAACTTATAAAGTAGGTGCGACTACGGCTCTACCTTGACCATTTTTGTACCTGTGCATTTCTAGATTTCTATCTGAATTATTTTCTAGTTTCGACTTTTAATAACGAAGTCGGGTTATAGTTTCTTAAATTCTTTTTTTTTATATTAGCGTTTCAGTATAAGGCCGTGAGCCTTTTTATTGTGCTTTTATAACTACAGGTGTGCCATTAAATTTCCGACTAGCTTGTGCCCACAACTTCGTTTGTGTAGAACTATTAATGGAATTAGGGTTAAGGATAAAAGTAGCCTTAGATACATTATCATCTGCATACAGAATCTTTAGTGTTACAGCTTTAACAGTGAAAAATTGTATCTCTTGATTTTGTCATCATTCGATGTAGATTGCTACCATAGGGAAGATAAAGACGTACAGAAGTATTCACCTCAAAACCATTTCAGGTATTCCTTCCACCCTCAACTACGTGCGTCTGTCCTCTGACAAGACGCCGGTGCTGCGGCCGTACCCTGACTCCAGGAACGATCAGCTAGTGTCCATCTACAGGCCCAGGGTCGACGCCTGCGGCAGGCTGTGGGCAGTTGACACTGGACTGCTGGAGGTGCCAGGTAAAATTTTCTATGTACGCATTGTCCCTGGTAAATGCGCAGGCGCATTATTTATCACAGATTTCGTTTAATCAAAGATAAGAAGTGCAAAGATGATGATGCAAGACGTTTTAAAACTTTTAATTTAGGAATACAAGTAATGTCGCACTGCGCACAGCTAACATTAAACTGGGATTTATAAGTTTACTATTTGCAGGAGCAAGAACACAACTGCAGAAACCATCAATCGTTATATTCGATTTAAAAACAGATAAACTCTTACTGAAATATGAGTTGAAGGATTCCGATCTGTTGAACGAAAGAACTACAGGAGGTAAGAAGTTGAAATGTTATTTTTTGCGTGCTACCGAAAACAAACGTTACTAGAGGTAGGTCATAGTTTTCAAGTTGAAAGACAAAATTCATCTTCTCATCATTCCTCCACTTTACGCGTCATCCTCGCCGCAGGTTTGACCTCGATCGCTGTAGACGTCACCGCCACCACCTGCGATGATGCGTATGCCTATATCACGGACCTGGCTACAGAAGGGCTGGTCGTCTTCTCACTGAAGAAGCTGGACAGCTGGAGAATACAGCATGAGAGCTTCGCGCACGACCCGTCTGCTCTCAACTTCACTGTGGGAGGTTTGTTGTCCTTCTCAATTTGGTGGGGAAAGAGCGAGAGGTGACGACACGATTTTAGACACACGACTTCTGCTAGATATAGGCTTGCTCCATAATTTAAATAAGCATATTTGATTGAAAACAAATCGAGAGATGTTGATACCAGATGAAACCAGATTTTGGGAAATGTAACATTCGAGTAAATAGACGAGTGAAAAAATATCTACTGACCTCTTAAAAGCCAACGCTGTAACACAAAGATATGGTATGGCAAAATTATCTGTAGATTTACCATTCTTCTTCATTCTTGTATTGGCCTACTTGCTCAGGATTCTTTTTAACAATGCGGAGGGAATATGTTTCTTGTAACTTTAGACTGGACAGATTTGTTCTGGCCTCTACCTATACTTATGGGGCTGGACGGCCGACCTACCTACTGTAAATGTATGTTACTAACTTACTTTCATTCAGGTAACGTAATAACCTGGCGAGACGGATTGTTCAGTGTAGCTCTATCCGAACCGGACCAGTACGGGACAAGAACATCATATTACCATCCGATGGTCTCCCTCTACGAGTACACAGTCACTACGGACTTACTGAAGTCACCTGGTGGAACACCTTCGTTTAAGGCACGGGTATTTAAATATTTTGCATCAAAATAATTTATGCGGTGTTTTATATAAACCGACTATATGAGTGTGCGGAGTTGGAGTTTTTGTCACTAGGTACTCACCGTGAAGAAGTTAACTACAATTTGTATGGCGTCGAAACAGCGCCCCTAGTGGCAAACAATGGTAACTAATTCAATGTGACAAAGACTAAAAAGAAGTGACAAAAACTCGCACACAGCACACCGATTCTGACGTAACAACCTTGAGCTTTAAATTATTAGTCTTGGGTGAGCTATGCTTAGGCACAAATGAATCGGTTCGTCCAGCCCATACCACGGCCTTGGGTACAGAAGACCGTAGTGAAGTAGCCTCTCGAGTTATTATATATATTGCCCACCTGTACCCGCACTTATGTGCGGTATAGGAGGGCAATGGAAGTGAGGGTTTGAAAGACCGAAAAGGCTCTGGTGTCTTCTCTAGTGTAGGTGTTCACGGGTGGTTATTAGAGTCTTCCATAATTTTCTTCAAGAAAAGATCATATTTTTTAAAGGCCACCAACGCACTTGTATGTTGCCTCCTCTGGTGTTGTGGGTGTCCAAGAGCGGCCGTAATAGCTTATATCCCGGCGATCTGCCCGTTTGCTAGTTTTATTTCAAAAAACATTTTTTTTAACATTATATCCAGACTCTGGGCTTCCGAGGCATCAACACGCAGAGCGGTATGCACGGGTACCACGCGGGCACGCGGACTATGTTCTACGCCAACGTCGCGCAAGATGCCATTTTGTGTTGGAGAGTTGACAATAAGATGGCGCCGGAAAACGTCGCCATAGCGGTGCAAGATCACATCAAATTGCTCTACATCTCAGGTATGTAAGCTACACTTCAATAATAATAATTAACGCATTAATAAGTTTATACTGTTGAGTCTGTTCAGATGCAATTGAAACTAAACTCAAACAAAAACATTAAATTCGACTAAATGAATGTGTTAATCCGTGTATTTGGCGGAAAAAAGCGCTTGACAACCCGCAACAAAGCGCTGAAAAACGGACGGACGGAAGTTGTCGGCCAGGACACGTTTACTAACTTCAATAGCGCTGACACAATCTGCCGTTTTGCTTATTTATTTTGTTTGTTTTGAAATCAGTTAGTAGTGTTTGTGCAATTAATTTAAAGTAAGTATTATTAAAACTAACAATAATGTCAGCCCAAAAAATAGTAAAATATATTTGTATATAATAAATATATAAATTGATTTGAATACTTTAAAAACATATACTTAAGTTAGGTTAGGTTCCCCGGTTATAGTTAAACATAGCATCCCAGAGGAAAATAGCATTTAGCAGTTGACAGCGCTTTTAGCGCTTAGCGATTAGCGATCGCCATTTTGCTTTCGAGCGCATCCGAGCGTTTTTCTTTCGCTAAACACACCCACTGTATTTCTTCATTGCACGGTGAATAAGTGACATTTAAACTGGTATCATTATACCTCGTGAAATATTGTCGTTTTGTTTATGTTGAGTTTTTTAATGCAATGGACCAGGAAACGAGCTAACGGATCGCCTGATGGTAAGCGATTACCACCGCCCATGGACACTTACAATCAGAGGATTTACACTTGTAACTCCGCTGGTGTTGCGCACGTTACTGGTCCTTGAAATCCCCAACCCTACGGGGTAAATTGGATCTGAACAGAGAAACTTTCTTTTTTTTTAACTAGCTTTTTCCCCGCGTAAATAAACGGGGGTTTAATCCAGAGCCTAAACTACTACTATACCAAATTTCATCAAAATCCGTTCAGTAGCTTTTGCGTGAAAGAGTAACAGACATCCATCCATCCATCCTCATAAACTTACACATTTAGAATAGTAGGAGGAATTAATACGGTTTGATAGTTGATAATTTTTATCTTATTACATTTCAGATCTGAAAATTGTCGACGACGAGGTATGGGTGCTGGTCAACCAGATGCCGAGATTCGTATTCTCTACCTTAGATGTTAGCGATGAAAATTTTTTTGTTCACAGGTAAATTAACTTTTGTTCATTTTGCTTTATGCATTTTTATTTTTTCTTCTATAACAAACAAAAATTATTTTTTCAGGGCAAATATAAAAGATCTAATCAAAGGAACAGTTTGTAAGCAACAGGTCGACGACGGAAACATTATATTCCATGATTATGATGATTATGTATAGGTAAAAAAGTTTAAAAAAAAATTGCTGTTATGATTAAATATAATCTAAATATAAAGATAAAAGTAGCCAAATGAATGTGTCATTATATTCCTTTATTGCACGGTAAACATGTTCATATGGGTAGCATAAAGGTAGGTAGGTCCTATTAACATAGGTAGTGTCCTATTGTTCACTTTGTTGATGTTTAGATTAATTTGGATCTGAATGGAGTATAAAAACATAACCCAATCGGGTAAAAAGTTGCTTATTAAATGTGACATACACATAAGAAAGTATAACCGCCTCCTTTTTAGGAAGTCGGTTAAAAATGAATGCAAGCATAGTGTACACAAGTATTGTATGTGATGAAATAAAACATATGTTTTTATTAAATTGACATTTTATTCCTTAGCATCAGCGCTACATATTGAAAATATACAAAGACCTCAAAGTTTTCCTCTTTTGAATCCTAATCATCAGTGTGCTACATTTCCGTGTAGTTTTCGATGCTATGCCTCTGTCTAGCCATCATCAAAGCTTTCAACCTGTTGTGAGGGTCGGAGATCCAGTCGTAATCACAAGTCCTTGAAGTCACTAGCTTAGTGATCAACCATCGCATCAGTTCCATCTTGTCAACTAAATCTTGAAGTTTTCTGTAATTGATAAGATTGTATTTGAAGTTTTGATCACTAAGTAATTTATATTATTAGCTTCCCACGCCACGGTGGGCGGTTTCATTGAAAGCAGCCCAGCTAGGCAGGAGTTACTTTTATAGTGCCCAAGTGTGTGTGTAGTACACAAGAGCACTCTCCCGTTCTTTACTCTCGTAAACCAGTGGGACCAATGACCAACATGACTGGCGAGAGATCAGCAGGCTTAGCATGGCGATCCGAAGAAATAATTTAAAAGAAGTAATATTCTATCCAAAACAATTAGTTGCAAAATAGTTCTTAATCCATGGTACAAGGTTGTCAATATTTGTCTAAGTTCACCTAAGTCTTAAACTATTAGCGATTACTTTTTTTTTTGTGAAGAATTAGTACATTTAAAGCTTTAATTCAAGGTTCAAATATATAAAAATAAAAAAGTTAAAATTACTCAAATATTGACACCAAATTTTTAGTTCCGGTTTACTATATGCAAAAAAAAATCAAATTTAGAAACTTTTTTTTTACTTTTAATTTAACTATAAGAAACAATATATTTTGGTTTTTGTTACAAATTATATGATGAAAATATTAAGCACCCAAAAATAATGTTTTCCCTCTTAGTATTTTTAAAAGCTCATCTTAGCAATAAAGTATGATACAAAAAAAACATTGATCTACGTCTACTAGAAGCATAACTGACCAGAGACCTTATAAACAAAATTCACGATTATATATTATTGGTTGTCTGTTTGACCATAAATGCTCCAAATGCAAAACCCCACAAAGTTAGTTTATTAATCTGTAAGTTACTAGAAAGTCTTACTTGTACAATGGCCCCATGGTGATCTCTGCATTCTGTGGCAGTTGTTTTTTCTCTCTCAATTTGTTACTAGTCTCGTCCCATCTCCCTCTCGCCTCTAAAAGTTCCATCTCTTCTTCTTTAAGTATGCTCTCTAGGTTATGAAGATCAGATTCCTCTTCTCTGAGCATGTTGAGTATTTCTATGATTTTTCTGTAAATATACAAACTGTTATATAATTTTTTATGTTTTAAAATATTTTCCTCAAACATCAAATTATTAATATATATATATATATATATATAGAATGTTTCAAACCAAAGATTCTATATCAAGATTTTTTTTATAAACTTCTTACTTACTTTTTTGTCTCAATAGTCTCTGGGTGCAGTTTATTGTCTGGTGTCCGTATGGCTTTCTTGACCACATGAGCCTGTGTGATTGTCTTTGTGGCTTGTTGTTCAATAATCGCCCAAGTTGCTGTGTCAGCATAACTACCCAGAGTAAGCTCTTCATTCTTCTCATGCTCCATAACTTGAGGAGTAACTAGAATTATAAAAGTCATCGAATAGAACTCATATTTTTTCCATTTTTAAATACTTAAATTACATACATTTAATGTTTTTAGAGTATTTTTAAGTATTATGAAGATTTATATTAAGATAACTTACTTGCTAGAGTTGTAGCCTGCAATAGCTTGTATTTGGAGGCAAAAATACAAAGATCTTGCATCTTCTTTGCAATTATGTCTTCTATTGGTTCATTAACTTTAGCTGAAAACAGCTCAGCGGACACACGTCGTAATTCATTCTCGAAATCGCAACTGATCTCGCCGAGGGCTTTAAATGCCGACATACTGATTTAATTTGTTAAAAACTTTGTTCTTATTTATGCAACTTCCAAGTGCAGTAAGATTTTACGGTGAAATACACCACATTATATTATTTCACTAAATAATAATCACAGGCATCAATTATTTTAGATTGAGCAGCGTTACGTAGGTACAAATTACTAAAATGTAAAATGTAATTTAGAACAAATTACAAATTCCTTTGCCATTTGGTTCAAACAAAACAGACCTCAAATTTTTTTTTTAAATAAAACAGCCGAAGTTTTGCCGGGGAGTTCAATGGGTGACGTGAATTTGTAATATTTATTTCATAAATTTGTGTTATCTCGGTTCTTAATATGTAATATTGGTAGAATATTAACCATTAAATATTCATTATCGTGCACAAGTGTGGGCAAGTGGTTTAACTTCTAAAAACGTGCTATCTGTGTGTTTCCCGCCAAAACTCCCTAAGAACTTTCAGTAAAGCGCTACCACTTTACTGAATCGACTGACATGACTCATTGTCTGTACTGACTATTTATTTGGACTTTGACTAGACTTTAGACTTGACGATATATGAATACAGTGTTGAAAATTGAAACGAAAGTTCTATTTCCCGCCTTTTTTACTTGACACTGGCAAATGGTTTTAAGATAAGCCGACGCCATATATTAAAAAAAAAAGGTAGCCGGTAGTTTTTTAAAATATAAATAAAAGCACAGTCCAAGCCTGCAAATCCAGCGCTGGTACCTACATAATGGCTGCCATTGGTTTCAATCATTTAAAAGTTTTGCCTAGTCCGCTTCAAGTATTTATTTTGCGCGGCCTAGTATTTGCAGGCTGGATGGTGAGTAAGATGCTTAAAGAAAATTTGAACGCGCTACTTATACACCACAAACAAAACATATCTCGCGTCAGTCAAATGTTTGCCAATTGTGCTAAGGAAACTGGAAAAATAAGAAAAATGGCCAACAGCTGATATTTGCCAATTTGTTGACATTAAATGTAACAAGTAAACAAACAAGTCTATAAGTTATATTTAAAAGTATAAAATATGCCAAAAATATAGGTACAATAAACGAAATATATTTGTATTCATGTTGTATTATATATAATTAGAACAAATCGTTTTGCATGTAAATATGAATAATGACCATTCCATTATCAGTATTCAAGAATTCCCAACTGAAGTTTTAATTCAGATATTTATGTATTCCTCGCCTAAAGAGTTAAGTTTTTGCAGTCGAGTGTGCACAAGATGGAAAGAAATTATCGATAGTGTCTTTGAAAATGACAAATATTGGCACGAACATTGTATGCAAGAATTTGGAGATCTTGCGGAAAGTGCTTACTATAAATCGCAACGTGGTTCAACTTGGCGCAGAATCTATCGTTCCCTGACACTCTGGCCCAAGCTACTTCACACCGAAGAATCCAGAGATGAATTTGCCACTACTACAAACGAGGGTGATGAAATATATGGCTTTCAAGTACTCCAAAAAGGCGTAGTTGGTGTTCATAAACAAAATTCCATTGTATACTATTATATTAAGGACCTACAACCAGTGGATGTTCCCAAAGTTACTGGGAGCTACCTGAAATATATGGAAAATGAGGATACCATGGTATTCCAGAGCCTGTACTTTAATTTGTTCATAGTGAGGAAATATGTAACACAGAAACACTTTCAACATAATATTACATTTGATGATGTTAAACTATTTAGACTAGTAAACCAATTTGTGTATTTTGTGAAGTTGAATGATGACTTGTGTGTATGTGATTTAAACGACAGTAAGTTTTCTTGCGCTGATCTGTGTACAATCCCTAATGGTATGCTGACTATCACAGTGAGCAAAAACAATATTTATATCCTAACCAAAATGTGTAACATATATATATATGAAATGGATAACAAAAAATTGTACATAATTGAAAATTTAAAATATGTCAATCCTTTTAATACACTACGTAAATATAGATTTTTGGATGAAATCGATCAACATGCGTATTTTCCATGGATGAACTTTAAAGTATTCGTCACCATACCTGACAAGCTCACAAGAGATATAACAACTCTAAAAACCTACTGTGACGTTGTTTTTGTTGGCACAAAGTATGGAATTTTCAGAATATATCACATAAAAACAAATGAAGACCTATCCTTTTTAGATAAGAAACCACTGAAAGAATATAATTTTATGAACAATGCAGATTTGTCCGTCCGTATTCATCAAATAGATGTGGTCGAAGGAGATGATCAACATACAGTTCTAGTTGCATTAGAAAATAAAATAGTTTCACTTAATTTTGCCCACAAATTTAGATAAACTTTTAAATATGTAAATGTACCAAAACAATGAAAAAAGTTACAATAATTTCTAAGTTAACTGCTCTGTATTCATACTAATTTTATTTGTACAATTTAAATTTAATAATAGTTTAAAATTTAATGTTAATGTATTAATAAGCAATTTGCTACAATAATAAAATTACATAAATATCCATAAACAGTTTATTTTTTTAACTGCAAAAATTAAATGTTAAGAAGTCATTTATTTGTATTTTATTTTGTTGGTTTTTGTTAATTTCTTGAGATTTTGATATTTGGATTCCATGTTGTTAAGATTTTGAGTATTGCGTTTGTTTTTCAAAATTAATGAAAGTGTCTCAAAAAAGTTTTGAGGTTTTTGGAAGACTGATAGATTTTTTAAATGATTGACTAATTCAAATTTTTTAGTTTTAATGTATGTGAATCCAATTGTATATTATATATGTGCTGCACAAGATAGTCTGATCTGTTTACAAATTTGGGAACAGGTGCTGATTTTCTTTGCACCTTTTGCTTTGACTGTTCTAATAAGTTTGTTTTGTTGGCTATAACAATACGTTTTGTAATATTTTTGCCACATTTTTTGCTTTGAATATTTTCCTCCCTCTGAATTTTTACGTCAGTCATACACTCTGCACTGACTTTCCTTTTTCCTTGTGATTTCCCAGAGATTCCTGATACATTGTTTTCTATATGTTTTCTAATTGTGGTGCTGCTAGAATCTTTCGTATCGGGACAGTTAAAAAGGCTGTCATCACTGTCATCTTCAGCATTTTGGTTTTTGATCATCAATTTCATAGCAACTTCTTCATCAATGTGCAAGTTTAAATCGGATTTATCGCTGGGGCTATCGCTACAAGTATTGATAGTAGTTTCCAGAAAATCTTTGATTAGACTGTAGATTTTGGCGTCATGGTCCGTATTGTCCAATTTATCCTGCGATTCGGTGTCAATGTCGTTTAAATTTTCTTTTGGCGTTTCTTTTAAGATTATTTTATCACTGATCTGTGTGTTATCAGGTGAAGCTTTTCTAAGCAAAAATCTTTTCCCTCTGCGAGCAACAAACTTAGGTTTAATTGTTTGCGCTGTTGTGGTTTCTGGAATTGTTTTTGGGGCAGTCTTGCTAACAGCTGTTTTAGATTTTGCTACAGTAGTTTTGTTAACAGTAATTTTCGATTTTGTCAGTGCCGTCTTATCTTGTGCTACTTTATGTTTCACTGGTTGTGTTTTGTCAGCAGGATTTATAGTTTTAGCTAGTGGTGACTTTCCTGCAGCATATTGAGATTTGGCTACTGGTGTTTTATTTACAGCAGTGTTTGGTTTTAACACAATTGGTTTCCTTTCTTTACCATCAACTTTCTTATTCATAAACTGCAGTATTCTTTTGTTGTTTTTCAATTTTATAATATTTTTTCGAACATTTTTTTCGTCCGGCCACTGAGTTGCTTTTGACGATTTAGTGAGAATGATCAGTACCGACTCGATTAATTTCTTATTGCTGCCTTGTGGTACCCCTTCCATGCTTTTGCATTCCATACCTAGTGGTTATAAAATTTAAATAAGAAAAAATATGAACATATAAATTTACATTAAAATTATAACACTGTTCTAGAAATAAATGAATTTGTGTAATTTTTGACCTAAGACAACATATTTAATAATTGGGGTCACTAAATACGGTAACTTACATTTTTTTCTCATGTTAGCTCTTAAAAAATATGGTTTTTGTATGAAAAATTATTGTTACTGTGGGAGAGCCACGCTCCGGCACGGATGGGCCGGCTCGACCGGATAAATACAACGGCCCTACAAAAAACCGGCGTGAAATAACGCTTGCGTTGTATTTCGATTTACTGATCATCTATAGTAGACCACGGTAAAGAACATAGGCTACTTTTTATCGCGGGTTAAATACGGTTCCCATGGGATACTGTATTTACTCGGGCGGAGCAGCGGGCAAAAGCTAGTCTTCAATAAGCCATAACTGGGAAATACAAGCTTAAATATTTTACCGTTATCTGAAAAATTTTCGACGTAAACTCCTCGCTTTTTTAGTACAGTTCCGGGAGTTTTTGCACTGTCTTTACTGTTCTTTACGCTTTTCCTATCTTTATTATTACTGATAGCACTGTTAGATTTTGATTTGTTGAATCGGGATTTATCCATTTTAATTTTTCCATAACATTAACATAGCCTTACATTCTTCCCTACATTTTACTAAAAATTTGACATAGGATTTTATTAAATAAAATTGTTGACTGGCGTACTTACGTACTGAAAAGTGTCCTTTAGTAGATTGCTTTTGATACGCGCCAAATTAATAAAAAATTAACGCATGGCACGCAATGGTCAGTATTCGAAGTAATATTTAATCATCTATACTAGTAGTAAATAAAAGTAACAAGTATATTTTAAAAAATTGAACCATTAGATTGACCTTTACTTAAATCTCTTATTATTTGCTGCAGGACCATCTAGTGGTCAATAGCTAGACTTTTGCAGTTCTCACTATTGCTTTTTTACAGTTTCAATAATACACCGCTAGATAGCGTGTTAAGTATAATTTTAAAACTAATTTTGCTTCAATATTATTTAAAAAATCTAGTTGACTTGTTTACGCATTGTCAAAATTTTTCTTTGTAGAATAAATATTTTTTAAATATTTTTTATCCTTGTCGTTGCTTTTAAAATCGTCATAAAATCCAAAATAATTATGAAATAACAAATCTAAATAGTAGATAGATGCTTTTGTAAACATGAATAGCAAGTCGGTAGACTTAAAAGGGTTAGAAGCAATGGAAGATGATAATATTGTTATCCTAAGAAGTGATGCTGGTGAACCTCGGAAGGCAGATATTTGTAAAGTTAAAGACGTAAAACTTAGTAAGAATTCAAAAACCACGGAGGGAGGTTCCGAGGAATCGGGTCGTGGTGATACAGCAGCTGGTAAAAAAAATGTAGACAAGAAACATGAAGAATACAAAGCAAAGGATTCTGCAAAATGTACTATAAATCAAATTAACGAAAGTCCGATAAAGAGCGCAGAAGCAGTAAATAAAATAAAATTACGGCCAGACAACAATAATTTACAGGAGGCAAAATACAACAAAATTATGGAAAGCATAAATAAAATTATACAAGAAAATATCGATTTAATAAATTCGAAAGCAATTTCATCTGATCCTCAAAGTGAAGTCGCCACTGAAAATAACGTAAGTAGTGAAAATTACCTCGATAAAAAGGATTCAAGATTCAAACAACCCGAAAAACAACACAAAAAAGACGACAAAGCGCTTGTTAAATTTAGCGAGAAAATTACTTATACAAAGGCATCAAATTGTACACCTCTCTATGTAGCAAAAACTGTTAATGATGTGAAAAACAAATCGCTTGTAATTAAAATACCAAAACACACGAGCGGTTGTAAATTACAAGGTACGTTAACAGTTTATGAAAGTGAATAGTAATAATAGTAGTTATTTTTAAACTTAAATGTACAATACACAATATGGTATGCAATACTTACCAATAATAAATAATTAAATGCCTGCTGTTAGAAAGCTACAAGTCAACTTATTTTAATAATAATAATTAATCTGTGAAGCAAAAACTTTAAGTACACTTTCACGAAAATTGTGGGAAGGAAGGAGTATGATGTTTGGCACAGTTAAAATTTAAGTGGAGGAAGGTGTGCAGAAAGCTAACAACAAACCTACTCAGCTTATTAACAACATCGATCTGTTACAACTTACAGCATTTTTTTTTTATCTAAAAGGCAAAAGAACCCTTTCAAAGAAGTTCAAACTTAAAAATTATATGAATATGGGCGAATTTCGACCACAGGGTGATAGGGTGGTGTTTTTAAATGTATTAAGTTGATATCTAAATGTATATTTTTCTTACAGAGAAACCAAAGATGTCCACTGAATTGAACAAAAATATTCCAGAAAGTTCGCAAGCAAAATTGAGTAGTTTTCAACAAAGAAATGCTAGACAAACAACAGAAAACTGCGCTATAATAAAAAGGCAGACGAGAGATATTTTATTTAATAAAAGTAACAGCTACTGGGCTACGAAAATACAGACCGATCCGAAAGATCCTAACAAAAAACCTAAAACACTAACAAAAACTGAATCTCAAGCGGAAACATTCGAAAGTTACGATATTTACACGAAGAAACCAGTTTTACGCAACAACAAAGTGAAAAAGAAACACACCATAAAAGTTAAGTCGGCAACTAGAGGTCCGCGAACGAAATTACCGATGTCAACGGTAGTAGACGAACACAGCAAATTATATTATGGAGCCTGGATCAATAACACGGCAATTGTATCTGCAGCACAGGAGGAGCAGCTTTTGGAGGATACGATTTTACAGAGACTACCGAGCGAGCCCGTCGAGATTCCAGAGATGACTCCCGAAGATTGCACAGACAAGAGATTCACAGGAATCATCAAAGTCAAATACGGAAAAAGTTGAAATAATACCTCGATATTGCGCTGACAAATTAAATTCTAACTAATCCTCCTAGTTGCTAGCATACATAATACAGTATGTTGCTAGTCAGTTAACCCTTTAAACTTTATGGTCAGTTCACACCGAGAAGCGACGCGGCTCGTAGTTTTTGATATATCGATTAAAATATTGAACTTTATTGACTATAGAAAAAGAGACACGTTTCACGTTCGAGATTCCCTGCGTAGAGCGGCGCCGCTAAAGTTCAATTTTAAATCGCTATCTTTAAAAGTGCCACGCCGCGCCGCGATTCGGCTCGAGCTGACCCTTATAAAAATCAATACCATGAAAAATAAGTTAATAATATCTATGGACGCTTTCACACCCCGTCAATCTGGCCCCGTGGTAAGTTCTCGAAGAACTTGTGTTACGGGTACCCGACAACGGAAATATATTTTTAATACTTTTATACTATACTCGTACACACATTTATTAGACATCCATGACCAAGGAACATAGAAAGAAACCCTTTTGTTCTCTGGTGCCAGAACGCGCCAAATACCGAGCCACAGAGGTCGTCGAAAATAAAACACGGTCTTCACAACAAAAATACATTTATTCAAATGTCAGGCTTGTCCTTACGTCTAACTTAACCATAGTTGGGAAGCAGAAATGGAAAATAATATACTTATGTATACATACTTTTTTGGGGTTATCCCCACAACCGTGACCTAAGATAAATTGTAATTTGTAAATAGGATTATTTTACGGAGTTTTATCACGGACATGGCAATCACGGTCAATTGATCACGAGTCACGTTCAGATCCAATATAATCTAAACGTAAATAAAGATACAATAGCTCACTATAATGGTACCAATTTAAATGTCACCACTTTACCGTAATGGGGGATTTACATGTGTCGATTTCCGCCGCATTCGACATGGCATTTTTGCCATGCAAAATGCAAAATGACAAGGCGATTTGTCAATCGACTGCGGCACGGCGAAAATGGACCCATGTAAGGCTGGAACTATATTACGATCCGGGATAGGGAATGCCGGTGAAAATTCAGAGCACTGAAAATATAACTCTGCGCTAATACAATAGAGTTGAAAATCGAACACATGACTGTCGAGTCAAATGTCAATGTCACATATGACAGCTCAACAACACTCGAAACTTCCCGTCCCAGCTATAGCGCCGAATTAAATAATGAAATCAATCACACGTTAGTTTGTTTACATTTAGAATTTACAGAAACAGAGAAATTCGTAAAAGTAAAACTGCTTTAACGAATTTTGTAAACAGAAATGCCCACCCAGCCTCTGGGCGAAATGCCCTGAGAAACGTGAAGGTAGACAGTGTCTTGCCTTCTCACTCTCGCGGAGACACTTCTCACGAGACGAGGTAATTGTATTATTAATTAACAAAATATAACACTAAAAGGTACCAAACAAAGGAGGAAATAATTTGAAAAGGTTTAAAGTTCAGTAAAAGGAGTTGGGCCATTTTTGTATTGAGCCTGGCAAAAGAATATGGTGTGAGGACTCCATAAAAAATGCACATAGAAAAACCACGCTGTTAATGTCTTTCGGTAATCATCGTTTTTCATACACCAACTCTCACTTCTATAGAGAAACGAAGTTTGCGAGGGGCATTAGGAAATAAGTTTTACTGAATATAAGTGAAATGGATGTTCCAGAACTATAAATGTTCGCGTCTGGCAAAGA